>CAWUFW010005646.1:0-1295623 GCA_963921515.1 Calotriton arnoldi
CCTGGGCATTGTGAGAGGACACCTGTCGGGGGAGTGAACACGTGTGTGCACAGCAGCCGGGCACACGTACAAAGCGGTACCAGGCGCACCTCAGCCCACCCTCTGTGGACAAGCTGGATCCTGTTGTGCGCCCGCCATGCCCCTTGACAAGGCACACACATCCCCAGTCGACCAGGTGTAACCCCAACATAGTCAATCCGCACAGGCGATACAGGGCACGGGATGGCAGTGGAGCATGGTGTGTGAGAGGTCTCCTCGCGCTCCTCCTGGTCATATCACGCAGGCAATAGAACCTCAACGTCTAGCATGGCACAAGTCAAATGGAAGTGTAGGGGGACGCACCACAGCACGAGCAGCACTGACGTCACGGGAGGTGGCTCGCACCATCCCATCCATTGCCCATTATACCAACCACGCCACATGCCATTGCGACTAAGTGCAAGCGCGTGCGCCACCACCCCCGAGCCCTCCCCAGAGAGGCCAAAGAGTGAATGTGTGGGCCATCAGTCACAGACGGACGCGGCATGGCCGCAAGGGCAGCCACAGCCACTGGGTGTCGCAGGTGGCGGATCCGGAAGGCGAAGACTGTGATGCATAGTCCATGCAGGCCGGGTCTCCATTTGGGGCACCACGCAGGTGGACGGCGTCCCGCAACACATCATACCCTGAGACAGCCCACTCGTGCAACTGGACCCACACATACACTCCTTGCCCTCTCTGGTGCGAGCTTGGGGCTGCCTGTGCAAGCGCTAGCCTCGCAGGTGCACATGCATATTGGGGGAGCGAGGGGAGGACATGAGGGCTGGGGCGAAGATGACTGTATCACTGTCAGTGAGTACAAGGGATGACCCAGATGTGGAAAGGAAGAGACGTGTCCCGTGTGTACTGCAACTAGTCGCCAATCCAACTACCCCCCATGTCCGGAATGTAAGCCCGCACCTAGGCCCGCCCATCCGCCACATCGAATATACCACCAGCACGACAACCTTCCCATTCGAAACACTGACTGGGGGTGGCGACCAGTGAACAATCATGTGTAGCCTACCCACGCGTACATGTGGGCCCTCCATGATCCATGTCACCTGCGGCAAAGTCATGACATGCGCAATGAGGGAAGTGAGGAGAGCTGTCCGCCCCACGCACAGAAGGTGCATCAGCTCCACAGACCCAGCAGCGAGTCCAGCAGGGGTCACATGTGCAGGGGCAGCTGTGCCTGGTGTGAAGGCACATGCATATAGACAGCACATCGACCAATGTGTAGTCTGCCCACATCTACAGTCCATCATCATGCGGACATAGGAATTGAACACAGGGCAACACATCTGAGTGGGTGCACCCACCGTGACCACCAATGCGCAATCATCGACGTACCCGCCCTGTGCATGGCCCCCCACCCAACGGAGGCACATCCAGTGCCACCATCCCACACACACAAGCCTTCCACGGAACATGCTGTGTCCAATGGTCAGTACAGAGTCAGCGCCCATCTGGTGGATCCTGAACAGGAGACACATGCACACACATGCCAGCTCCCACTATGTACGTCTGCCACCTGGCACGTGCAATGTAACCTCTCACCTGTGACGTGTGACTGCAAGCACACAGCCGTCTTGGCATGGGGCTGTCAATGTGGACACCTGTCAATGTTTCGGGAGGTGTGATCCGTACAGTGCTGTACATAGGGTGCAGTGCTGACACCTACTACTGTCTCATATCCCCTCGTGCCACAGGTCCCACTTGTTTTGGCTGCTCAGCCTGTGCCCACATCGTCGTCGTCGTGTGCCATACTCATCCAGCCTCGGAAGCAGTTCCATGCTCAGCAGACATTCATGTTGCCGTGGCGTTGCCGCTTGACGAATATGCAGTCAGTCCCCATCAGCACGCCCGCAAGTCATTGGGGCCTAGATCCCCATGTGCATGCACATGGCAGTGGTTTGTATCACTAGCCATTGCCATTGTTGGGAGACCTGTGTAAGTGTATTGTGGCCGTGCCGCCCCAGCTTGACAGCTGGGCTGTGGCTCATGTGCTTGCTCAGTCATGTCAGTGATGTGTATGCGAAATTGCTATGTGTTGTGTTGCTTTGACATGTGTCCACTGCCATTTTCCCTAGGCGGAGACCGAACATTGACCGCCCATACCAATTGCTGGCGGACATGGACGATACAGAGGTCATTAGGAAGTTTCGGCTGGACAGGCCAACCCTGCATCGACTGTGTGCCATGTTGGAACCCCATCTCCGTCCCCGCAGGGTGTATCCGACAGCTGTCACCCCCACGGCTAAGGTGATGGCCGCCATGCATTTCTTCGCCACTGGGTCATTCCAGCACACAGTGGGCAGTGGAGGAGGGATGTCCCAGCCCATGTTCAGCAAGGTGCTGAGGGATGTACTGGCAGCCATGATGCTGTACCGAAACAGGTACATCCGCTTCCCCAGGGCTCGTGAATTGGTGGCAGTGAAGGGTGCATTCTATGCCCTTGGCAGAATCCCACACGTCGTTGGAGCCATTGACTGCACACATGTTGGCCTTGTTCCACCACAGGCCACTGAGCACCTGTACCGCAACAGGAAGCACACGCACTCCCTGAATGTGCAAGTGGTGTGCCTTGCGGACATGGTGATCACCCACGTGTGTGCAAAGTTCCCAGGCTCGGCCCATGACGCACACATAATGCGCAACAGCATCTTGCCACGACTGATGTCCAATCTGCAACAGGATCGTGGCTGTATTGTCGGTGAGTATGTGGAGTGGTGTAGCGTGCTGGTTGTGCGATGCTGTCCCCTGTCCAGTTGGAATAGCAACGGTTCTCTGTGTCCCTCACACCCAGGTGACTCTGCGTACCCGAATGGGGCATGGCTGCTCAGTCCATTGAGGAATCCTCACACCCCAGCAGACGATCGCTACAATGAGGCACATGGGAGGACCAGACGTGTGGTCGAGCGTACCTTTGGCCTCCTCAAGTCCAGGTTCAGGTGCCTGGACCGCACCGGGGTGCGCTGGCGTACTCCCCACAGAAGGTGTGCCAGATAGTGGTGGCGTGCTGCATGCTGCACAATCTGGCCATTCGGAAGCAGATCCCCTCATCGTGGATGACGGAGATCAACCAGGGCCCAGCCCGCAGACCAGGACAGCTCGAGTGAGGAGGACAGCGGAGAGGAGGAAGCTGGTAATGTGCGGCAGCAGCTCATCGCCCACTACTTCACTTGACGGTGAGTGTCCATGTACGACGGCTGATGTGGCTGTGTCTGTGCAGGTGTGTGTGTGCTGTGTCAGGGTGGCCGCTTGTTCACTGCGTGCTGTGTGTCAACGCTCCATGGCCAGGGTAGTATGCCACTGTTGGTGGCTGTGGCATTGTGCCCTATTGCTCTGTGCGATGTGTGTACATTGCTTGTAGTTGTTGACATGTACTGTGTGATGGGTGTGTGACACACTCATTGAATGTGCTCCTGTTCTGTCTCCCACCCCTAGGTCCCTACAGGCCCTCCGGTTCCATTGCCATGCCACGCATCAGGTGCCTTTCCGCCCAAGGTGGCCGTTGTATTCCGTACAAATAAAACACAGGGCACAAACAGCAGTTTGTGTAAGAGGTGCATTTATTTCAAACTGTGACATGTGATTGTGTGTAAGGTGATGACATAAGTGGTGCGTGCAGTGACAATGAGCTGTCGGTCATGGCTGCGTGATGCTCAGGGTGTACCCACTGGTTCTATGTCCATAGTCCAACACACACATGCCATCCAGATGGCTGTGTGGAGTGGGATCGTAGTCCAAGTCAATGCAGTGGGTGGTCAAGGAAGGCTGGCTGGCTGCCTCACTTGTGTCTGGAGCGTGCGAAGTCCTCCCGGGAGATCTGTTTCCACTTCGGACGGCCCCTTCCACGCTTGCGAGGGGGGTGCCTGCTTGCGACATGCTGGTGGTTGAGGTGTGCTCACTGGCTGTGGACGCAGGGGAACTGGACACTGCTGCTCGACCCTGCGCCCCGGCAGGTGGTGGCGGAGGGGGAGCTGCTGTCCCTGGCTGTGACCTCACCGCCACCACCAGCTGGCCCATGAGGTCCACGAGTTGGCCCATACGGGCGTCCATGGACCTCAGCACCCCCAGCACCTCCCGCCTGTCTGAAGCAGACCTGACCCATTGTTCTTGGGCCTCTTCATAGGCCCCAAGGACTCTGGCCATTTGAGGCAGGGCATGGCTCCCAGGGGAGACTTGCGTTTCCCTGACCCTGCTCCTCCTACCAGTACTGCTGCCACCGGCCTGCCCACTAGCCACATTGCTCACCACGGTCCTCGCTGTGGCTCCCAGGGTGGATCCAGTCGGCCGGGCCACCACCTGCGCTGGGGCGGGTGCCAGCGAAGACGTGGTGGTGGTGGCGGCGGTGGTGGTCGGTGCGGCGATGGTGGCGGTTGCGGCAATGGTAGTGGCCGCAATGACCGTGGGTGTGGCCGCAATGACCGTGGGTGTGGCCGCAATGACCGTGGGTGTGGCCGCAACGACAGTGGCAGCAGGGGGCTGGGAATGTTCAGCAGCCCTGGATGATGGGTTGGTGGGTAGGAGGGGTCCTGGGGAGCGGCTGGGCCCTGCCACACCAGATGGGCCTGCTTGGTGGTCCGTGTCCGAAGAGGAGGACAGATCCTCCACATCCGTGTGTCCTCGTTGGGGGCTTGTAGGCTGGCTGTGCTGGCTGCTGTCTCCATCCCCAGCATCCAGCAGTTCGTCACCTGTGGAGAGAATGAGATTTGTTATTGTGTTGCACCTGGCGAAGTATGTATTTGTCGTCTGACATTAACAGTTCGTGCAATCTCGTACATGGGTTTCCCGGAGGCGTGTGTGTGGCTGTAGCATTTGTAGTTGTGTGTGCTTGACAATGGGACTGTGTGCTGTGCACATGTGGCATGGGACGGATTGGCCATGCCGATGGGTGTGTTGCTGTGCCCCTACTTATTGTGACTCTGGTGTATGCGGGCTCTTGGCCCATCCTGGGTCTGGTTTGTACTTTGCTTTTGGTGTTCAGATGGGACGCTTAGGAACGCATATGGCAACATGGGGGCCATGCCCCAGATTCGCATTTGGGATGGAATATGCTTTTGGGGTACATGCTGTGAGCCATGGGTGCCGAACGTGACATGTGTTGTGGCAGCATGACAGTGCATGGTTTGAGGTGTGTGCATGCTTGACATGGCCTGCATATTTGCTGTCTGTTGTGATTACTGGACATGGCATTGGACGCATCGTTATGAGTGAGTGATGGTTGTGTGCCAGCCAACGTATTGCAGTTGTCCCATCTCCTTGGTGTGCGTGCTGCCCAGTGCCATGTGCATCACTGCAGTGCTCGGGGGGGTGTGGCCCATGTTGTGTGTTGTTGCTCACAGTGTGTCGTGCGCTTCATTGACTTCTGGCACATGGTTGGTCATGGGCATGTATCTTAGCGTGACTGCTGTATGTGTGGCAGCTGTGCGGATGACATGCCTTTCATGAGACTGGGGCTGACGGATGGGATGGATGGTATGTTGTATGTGCATGGTGTGTCTGTGTGTTTGATGGGTTCAGTGGTGTTCGTGTGCATTTATGTTGTTCCGCTCTGTTGCGTCTAGTGTTGTTTGTCTTACATAGGCGTAGTTGTGGGGTGTGTGGTTGACAGGCAGTAGGGGCTACATGGACAGGACTTCAATGGTGTTTCGGTTGTGTGTGATGGGTTGCACAGTGGCTGCCGTGTGGTACTATATTCAGTGTGGCTTGTGCATGCAGACGTGGCTCCTTGGGTGTTGCTGTGTTTGTGATGGGTCATGTGGGGTGTGAGTCTGTGGTTCATGTCCGTGTGCACATTGTTCACTTGTTCGTGACGGTGGGCGGTGCTGCGTGTTCGTCTGCTACGTGACATGTCCCATGTGTTGGTCGTGTTACGGTCCTCATGCCTCCAGTAATCCAGCCCTGTCCAGTTTCCCACCTGCAGGTTGTTCGTGCGTGCACTGTACTGGATGCCACATGGTTCTAAGCGGGGGTGCTCCATGTTGCAGGTCTGTGGGGGTGGGGGGTGTTGTGGGTCGTGGTGGTGGCTGGACACCCACTGACACCGATTGCTGTGGACCGTGATGTCTACCTTTCGGCTGTCGTTGTGCACTGCGGTGGCTGACACGTGGCTGTGGGGTGTGGGGGATGCTCCTCCTTGCTGTGCTGTGGGACTAGGGGCCTGGTGTGTTTTGTACTTGGGCTGTCCACCCTCCCACCCACTGCACTTTGTGTTCCTGCCACTTACCTGTTACTTGTCGGTTAGTGCAGCTATGGCGGACACATGGGTGTGGTGGGTGCTCGTTGTGGCGCTTCTGGCATATTTGGGGACCTGTTGGTGGTTACGTGGCTGGCTGAGTGTACACATGTCCCCACGCATCTTACAGTTGTTCGGTTTGGGCTGTGTGTGGTGGTGTCTGTTGCATGTGTGTGTGATGTGTTGTGTATTGTGTGCTGGACATGGGGGTGTTTGTCCCTGGGAGCTGTGGCATGGTGGTAGTGCATGTGAGTACATAGCGGTGTGCTGGTATACATTAGTTTGTACTTACCAGCCTCCACTCCCCTGCTAATCCGGCGAGGATCTCGGGATGTATGATGACTCGCACCTTCTCCTCCCACGCTTTGAAGGTCTTGAAGAGCGCGGGATTCCCTCCGCCAGTGACGGCAGCCAGCTCTCTGTTCTTGCTCTCCTTCTTCTTGACCAGGCTCTTGACGTCATTCCACCGTTTGTTTATTTCGACTCTGTTCCTGGGCAAGGTCCCGACTGCATTGACCTGGTCTACGATCCGGTTCCACATTCTCTTTCTGGTGGCTAGTGGTGTGTGCTGGACCAGGTTCCCATAGATTTGTGGGTGCACCTTGATGATCTCGTCGACCATGACCGTCAGCTCCATGGGCATGAACTTGGGCATTCTTTGTGGTGCCATGGTGTTTGTGGTGCTGGTGCGGTGTGTGTTGTGTAATGTGCAGGGGGTTTGTGGTGCCGGTGTTTGGTGGTGGTGGTGGTGGTGGTTGTGATGTGTGCGTTTCTGTGGTGTGCTGCTGTCTTTGCTGTGTCACTGTGTCCTCTCCTCTCCTCTCTGGTTTGCAATGTTGCAAGGGGTTGTGGTCTGTGGGAGTGCTGCTTTTGTACTTACCTATGTGGGTGTGTCCTCATGGTCTGTTGTTTTCAGGTGTGTTGTGTCTGGGGTTCTGGCCTTTGTAGTTTTTGTTTGTCCAGGGGGGTGTTTTCGGGATGTGTACTGTGCTTGTGTATTTGTGCGTGCCTTGCTGTGTGGACTTGTTGGCCATGTTGTGTGCGATTGTTTTTGTCAGCGGATGGTTTCTGTGCAGGGACGTGGGCGCCATGGCTTCTGCCGTGTCGATTCTCATCGGCGTTGTTTGCGCTGGCGGGCGGTATATTTGTAGTTTTCCCGCGCTCATGGCGGTGCGATCGTAATCTCACGTGCGGTGTGTCGGCCGTGAGGGCGGGCGGTTTTGTGTTGTCGTGCGTGTTTCCGTCCGTGGCGGGCGGTTTGACTCCGACTCGGACGATGGCGGGCGGTATCTGTGTGGATTTTTCCGCCGATGGCGGTTTTCGGTTTGTGTAATCGTAATGGCGTGGTCGGTGTTCAGACGGTGTATGCGGGCGGATTTTTGCCGCTTCCATGCCTGGCGGATTTATTTACGCCGGGTATCGTAATGGGCCCCTAGGTACATTATGTCACAATTTTTTATTAAATCTAAATAAATTGTACTATTTTATTTAAATAGTTGTATATTTCTTTTATGTAAAGTAACATTTTACTGCATTAAATGAGTTAAATTTTCTATGGTTAAACTTTTTATTAGGTTTTGGGCGTTGCATTTTGTAACCGGGTTATGTCGTTTTGTGTCATTTTGGTTGAAGAGAAGCTCGCGGTTGGGAGGCACTTCACGTCGCTAAAGGTAAGGTTTGTTTTCTTTGTTTTAACTAAGGGGTCCATTGC
The DNA here is from genome assembly GCA_963921515.1 of Calotriton arnoldi. Taxonomy (NCBI): domain Eukaryota; kingdom Metazoa; phylum Chordata; class Amphibia; order Caudata; family Salamandridae; genus Calotriton; species Calotriton arnoldi. The sequence goes on from CAWUFW010005646.1 coordinate 7,974, forward strand.
GATGGCGGGCGGACGAAGTCCGCCCGCCACCGTAACGGAATGCGGGACCGTCCGCCAGGGGTGCGGCGGTCCCGCACCTGCAATTAGGATGCCACCGCCACTGTGGCGGTGGCATCCCCCATACCCACACCCACACCCTGGGGGCCCGCAACGGGCCTCCAATTGCAATTACTGTATGCCTTTCCATGGCGGCAACGCCGCCATGGAAAGGCACACCTCCGCCAGCATCGTAATATGGATGGCGGTGTCTTGCAGACACCGCCACCATATAATGCCCCTTTTCCGCCGGTCGACTCGTCGACCGGCGGAAAAGCGGCGGACGGTTTTTCCGTCCACCGGGGTCCCCCCGCCATAGTAATATGGCGGGGGGGTAAATGTGTGGCGGGCGGAGGGAAATAGCGGGCGGATCACCACCGCCATACGGGCGGTGGCGATCCGCCCGTTATCATAATGGGCCCCTAAGTTTTAAATATATTTTGAACCTAGTTAGATACTGTTTAGTGTAGTTAGATGTTTATTAGTTATATTCGGAAATGTTATATGTTATAGTTACATATGGTGTATTTACGTATTGTTAACGTTGTGTAGGCCTGTTTAGAGAGTTAGGATTACGGTGTTCAATGTATATTTTCATCAAATTTAAAGCTAGTAGTATTGTTAGTAAGTGTTTATGTGTTCTTTTATGTGGGTGGGAATGTATGTGCTTTTGTTTTGACACTTTTTATTTTCAGAAGTTCTTCGTATCGGAAGGAGTCGTTTTTTTTTTTAAAGAAGTGTTTGTTAGTTTTATTGACTAATATATTTGTTACACTTCTTTACATTTTTCGGTTTTCCTGGAGCGTTTTTACTATTTTATAAATTTTCGTTTTTTAAATGGTTTTCCTATGGACCTTTGCTACATGGATTATTAATTTTTGCTACAGTTGTATTTTTCCATTTTTTTGGGAAACTCTTTTTTATATTTGGATTGTGTTAGCAGAAAATGGATTTTACAGCATTTGGAATAAACCTGGTAAGTTTATTTATTATTATTTATTGTGGGTGGGTAATGTTTTTTATTATTATTGTTGTATTTTATTTTATTACAAATATTATTAATGTGTGTTAATGTATTTTATTAAAAAATTTAAAATATGTTACACACAGTAATTATTTTTGTGATAAAATAAATAATTTTTACTTTTATGGTATGTTTGAAAGATGAGTAATTTGTAAATTATTTGTATTAATGCTTTCAAGAAGAGTTTTGGATATTATGTTTAGGTATTCCAGGCCCTTTGTACTAGGGTACAATTTTACTTGTTGTTCTAGATATTTATGCATTTGTTTAGTTTGTTTTGATGTTTTTGGAGTTAATTGAGTTATGGATTGTTCCATTCGGAACTCTTGATAACTCTGTTCTTTTTGTAGGCATGATATAAATTTTTCTAGTGTTGGTTTGGTTCTGCCTGTTGATTGAAGGAAGGCATTATGCCATCCTTCGACTGCGTTATTAGTTTTGGATTCCCCATTTAATGTGCTTCTGTATACGTTCCACCAGGGTATTAAGAATTTAGGATTTCTTCTGTGGCCAGATCTGTGTAGTCTGCCGACCCATGTATCCTCAAAATAGTCTAATAGTGGACTTAGTTTTGCTTCATTTTGTTTGTAGAAGGTGCTGTTTATTAAGATGTTGTAATGTTCTGTGACGTCTGTCTCAGGTACATAAGCTAGTGCTGTTAATTTTTTTATTTGATATGCAAAAGAAGAATTAGTTGCATATTCAATGCTTAGTGCTGATTTTTGCATGTGTCTCCATAAGCACTGATTAAAATGATAGTAACAGCCTTGGATGCAGGTATGGGGGTGTGTTTTTAATATAGTATTAATCATTGACTGTTCAAAATCTAGGATTATTTTTTGTGGAGAAAAGTCATTAGTTTTTTGTTTTATTGTATTTAATAGTTCCATGTATGTGGAGTTCTGTTTGTTTGGTAATAATGCGTAAATTAATGGTATATTGCAATTCTGATGTAGCCCATGTATTGTATACAGTTGGAAAAAGGGCTTGGGACATATAGTAAAAGTCCCATCCATCATCCAGTATTGACATTCTTGTAGTTTTAATAGATTAGTTGCAGTTCCAAAATTATTAATCTTTTGTCATTGCTTTTATTATCAAAAATGACAAATGGTTCTTTGTTTAAAGTGATACTTTGTTCAGGACTTATAATAACTTCACTATATGTTCTAGGAATTGGGGTGGAAGTAGTAGTAATTTTTTAGTACGTGCTATAGTTCTCTTTAGTGAAGCTACAGATGGCATTTGTGTAGTAGCAGTTTTAGGAATTTTGGGAAGCTGCTCTTTTAAAATTACACTTGTAGGTTTTTGAGAACTTGTACTAGCTTCCTTTATTGTTTCTAATGCAGATCTGACTTCTATTTCTGTTACGTTTGGTGGGTGGTTATGTTCTCTAGTATACAGTACTGTTGTTTCCCTAGTTGTAGCACGCCCGTAACATTTATTAGAGTAGTATTTACAGCATTTCCAGTTAACTTTTAATCCAAATTGTTTTTCTTGTGTGTAAGTGTATCCCATATAGCATAGTAACATTTTCCCTTTCTGGCTTGTTATAAATTCGGCTCCTTCAGTCATTTTGATGTAGGTTAATCTATGAAAAATATATATTATTGTTATTAAATATGTTGTTCTATGTATTTTAATTTAAGCAAATAAACATTTATTTACAATATACTTACAAAGTTGGTCTTTATGTATTTCAGTTTGATGACGTTTACTCTTTAGTTGTGGAATGTTGCTTTCTGTATTTTCTTTGTCTGAAAAAAAAGTACATTTGTTTTATTATTTGTTTCTATATTTTTTATAGGGGTGGGTAGGGGGTTTGGTATTGGTTTTGACTTTGCGTTGTTGTTTAATCTATTTGTTTAAGATTGGTTGGTAAATACTTACTTTGTTAGTTGTATATTTTTTTGGGGCTTTTCTGTAGTTTGTTAGTTTCCTGTAGAGTTTCCTGTAGTGGTAATATAAAATAGAAAGAAGACATTGATTAATTTATAGGTTATGTATATTATTTATTAAAGTTTTTAACTTTTAGTATTATTTATTTTAATTTAGTTTACTTACTTTTGATAGAGTTAATTATTGGGTATATGTTGATCTTCTTATATCTGTAGTTGAATTCCTGTAGAGTTTCTCCTTCTTTAGTTTTCTTTCTTTTGGGTGTGGAATAGGAATGAAGTTTAACTGTTTATATAGTGTGTTGGATGTTGTAATTTCGATTTTATTGGTTAGTTTGAATTTGCAGTTTTTCTATTGGTTAATTTGTATTTGTTTTAAATAAGGAAAACGCTAATTAGTAGTAAGTTATGTATAATTTTGTATATATTTTTAAATAACTTTGGTTATATATTCTATTATTTAATTGAATTGTGATAGTAATATTTAATATTATTATTGTTTAATGTAGTAATGTTGTTAATAATATTTTAGTAATTTTATTGCTGTGTTAATTAATTTTTTAATGTAGTAAAATTGTTATTGTTATTTATTAATTTAGTATTGTGTTTTTAGTAATTTAAATATTTTTATGTCGTTTTATTTTTATATTTATTATAGTTTTATATAGTCGATATATTTAATTTTACGATATTAGTGTTGTCGATATTTTTGTGTACGATATTTTTTACCTAGTTAATGTATTTTATTGAAGGTCGATATTTTAGAATTTCGATAAGTATGTTAGCGATATTTGTGAAATAGATATTTATGTACTTAGATATTGTATCCTCGATATTTTTGTAATTTTATAAATAGGTATATGATGTCGATATTAATGTCATCGATAATTTTGTATCGATATAATTGTAGCTCGATAATATGTCTTCCGATATTTTGTCAGTGATTCGGCTGCCAGACCTTGAATTATCCAGATCCGGGATATACTTTTTATTCGTATCCCCATCACAAATTAGTTAGGTTAGATTATGTCTTTGCATCTAGGTTATTCATGGTGGGGGCTAGAATACAGGTGTGGCCTAGGATTACGGCGGATCATGGACCATTATTACTGGACGTCTTCTCTTCTCAATAGCTCGGGAGAGGGTAGGGAGATCCTTTTCTTTTGATAGGAAGCTATTATTGGATAGCTCTTTTGTAAACCATATGGAAAATTGGATCATGCAATTTCTGGATTTTAATAGTGGGTCTACCAGTAGGGCAATGGTATGGGACGCCTTGAAAGCCGGATTGAGGGGTGAAATACTTAGGGGCCGATTCCGATTCAGGCCGGAAATCACTCCGACCGAGCCGGACCCGGAGAGATTTCCGACCGAATCGGACTCTGGCAGTCCGACCGAACGAGTACGATGCGCACGCATGCAATCGGACTCGAGTCAGTCGGACTCCCATTGAAGTCAATGGGAGCGGGACGTACAACGCGTACGCGGGCTCCCATTGACTCAATGGGTGCGAGGCGAACAAGGGCGCCCCCTACAGCGGGTACGCCTCGATGCGACTCGCGGCGTACATGCACAGGTAGGGGGGACCCATGGGTCCCCCCTGTGTGCAACTCGCGCGGCTACGCGTACAGGGTGGTCTGACACGGACCCCCAAATTCCGGCTCCGACTGCTCTTTCGAGCCGGACGGCGCGAGTCGGTCGGACTGCTCGAGGCGCGCATCGTACTTGCCCGGCCGGGGAACGTCTCCATTGCGCGGTGCGAGTCGTGTCCGTGCGAGTCGGTTGGAGCGGTTCGGACCCGGGAACAAGTCGGTCAGCGATTTCGCGTGTGCTCGCAACGTACTCGCTCGGCCGGACGCACGTACGAATCGGTCGGGAAAGAGGGCTCCGAATCAGATCCGGTTAAGCCGAATCCGATTCGGTGACCTACCGGCCGAGATCGGAATCGGCCCCTTAGTTATGAATGGAGGAGGCAGAAGTTACAGCAAAATACTATGAAGGCCCTTCTGGAAGACTTAAGAGTAGGGGAGCTGGAGTTGATGCTGGGAATAAGGAGGGGAGGAGATCTGAAGGGGATACAAACAAGGATAGCGTGCTGCAAAGCTAAAATTAATAGGATATGGAGTAAGGAGATTGCCAGCCAGTATAAAATCTTTAAAAAGGAAAGATATGAATATGGGGAATCTACAGGGCGCTGTTTGGCACAAAGGATACAGGCTAAACAATCAGCACAAAAGATCACCTCACTGATTGATAACGAGGGGAGAAAGGTTGAAACATTGGAGGGTATATTGAAGGTATTTCACGATTTTTATAAGGAATTGTACACACAGGGTGAATGGAGTGAACAAGCCATTAGACAATTTGTTCAGCAAGTAGAGATAGTAGGTGGAGGACAGGAAGACCTTGCAGTACTTGAAGACCCAATTACAATGGAAGAGCTTGAGGCGGCAATAGTGTCATTAGCAAGGGGGAAAGCTGCAGGACCAGATAAGCTACCGCTCGAGGTATATCGAACATTCTTCTTGGCTTTAAGGAGGGACATGTTGGCCACATTTCGAGCTGCGCAATTGGGAAACCCTCCATTGTCATGGTCAGAGGCTAACATAGTTATATTTAAAAAGAAAGATAAGCCTGCGGAGATGCCAGGGTCTTACCGGCCAATTTCGCTTTGGAATGTGGATGGCAAGGTGTATGCTAAAATATTGGCAACTAGGTTAGCACAAGTAATCATCTTTTTAGTATCTAAACAACAGCACGGATTCATACCAGGCAGGAGCACGGTCAACCACATCAATAGAGCTATTGCTCTGATAGATGCTGCTAATGTACAGCAAAGCAGATTAGGGTTGATATTCTTGGATGCCGAAAAGGCGTTCGACCGTGTCTCCTGGCCTTTTTTATGGGCTGTTTTACGCAGGATGGGGTTTGGTTCGGATTTTATTAGGGCTCTTCAGGTTATGTACCAAAACCCTACAGCTCGGATTTGCACTATGGGCAAGGAATCAGATTTAGTATATATAACTCGGGGGACAAGGCAGGGATGTCCCTGCTCCCCGCTCTTGTTTGCCCTGTACATTAATCCGTTTTTGACAATGGGGTCGATTCCGATCTCGGCCGGTAGGGCACCTAACAGTATTTGTCCGGAAAAAATACAAGCCGAATGCGTGTTTCCCGACCGATTCGTACACTCGTCCGGATGAACAAGTACGATGCGTATAACAACCCAGTTTCCGAGCGAGCCGTACTCACCCAATCCAGCTCCTGTTCCCCGCCCGAGCCGGATCCGTGAACGCCGAATTGAGCCGCACGGAAGCAAATACACAGCACCTTCCGGCCGGACTAGTACGATGCGCAATCCGTACGCGCCGAAGCCGTCGCTACGTCCGGCACGTTTGAGCATCCGGGCGAGCGGTACATAAGCTCCGTTTCGAGCCACAAGACGATCCACGGCTACGAGACGAACAAGCCAGCGACGAGTACGAGTCGAAGACACGAGAAACCCGAACGAGACGATCCAAGCATGAATCCCATTGCGCAGGTCCTACCTATACTCTACATCTATTACCGGGACCGGCATGGACGCGTACGGCGCAGACGGTAAGTCTGTGTCTGTGCTGCTCGTGTCTGTGTGCTTGGGTGATTGTGCAGGTGTGCATGTGCTTTGGACAGGTAGGGTGGCAGGAAGTGTGGATGGGGCAGAGGTGGGAGGGGTGAGGGACTGTTGGAGGAGGGACACTGCTGCCGTCAGGGAGGAGTCCATGGACTTATTGCTCCTCTGTAGGGCAGACATATCCATCGAGATGCCCTCCATGAACGACACCAGCTGTGTCAACAGAGTGGTGTGTACATGGAGGACACTCAGCATTGCTGTCTGCCCTACATGGAGCTGCCGAAGGAGGTACACAGACTCCTCACTCAGGGCAGCAGGGGACACAGGGGCAGGGGGTGCGGTGCCTGGCACGAAGGAGACACGCTCCCGAGCACTGGAGCCTCCACGGACCTCAGGAATGGGAGCCAATGGGAGGGCTGTGGTGGTGGTGGTGGTGGTGGTGGCGGGGCCAGACAGACTAGCTGGCCTTTGGTGGCTGCTGAGACCTGCCTCCACAAGGGAGTCATCCTCCGAGCTGCTGTGGTCCTCAGCTGAGGTGGATGGTGCTGAGGACTCCTCGGTGTGGCTCCCCTCGCCCTCCGTGCCACTGGGTCCCTCTGACTACTCCTCGGATGCTGACCCAGTCTGGCTCCGCTGCTCCTCCTGGTCCGTGGAGCTGTCCCCTCCTGTGGCCGTGGATGTATCTGCAAACAATTAGGGAAACAGACAAACATCAGTCACCTGCACTGACCGCACACACCACAGTAAGTACAGCACATCACAGAGCAAGCCCTGGCATCCTTAGTTGAACATTGCCTAAAGTCCTCACACAGATTCGGGGAAGCCAATTGTCAGTCTGATGGTCAACCATGGGACTCACACCCCTCCTGCCCTTGCACCCATCTGTCTGGTGCCTGTCTGATGGTAAGAACCCAGTGTGGACACATGCAACACCTACACAGTTGTTGGACATTGCAGGGAACACGGTGAAGTATGTGAACATGCACACATCGCATCTCTTGCCACTGAGTCAGTGCAGGTGTCCGGATGAAAGGGATGGCCAGAGTCTAAATAGAAATGCATGTGATGCATACCAGCACCAGACACCATGATGCACCCATGTCCGGATAGTCAATGCCACAATGGGGTGCATGTTGCACATGTCACTCCCCTGCAGGATCAGTCTCAGGAAGTTTAATGCCATGACACAGGAATGCGTGCAAAGTCATACATTACTGTCTCCAGTCACATGGCCATGGCAGCCAGCCAACAACAGTCTGCACTGTGTCACAATCCGAGGGCATGGGGAATGCAAGTTATGTGACTGACAAGTGCACATGTCCATCCCCCATAAACCTCATCATCTGTACTAGTATTTGTCCACGTCATACCAACTGGACATATGGGGGACATGAAACACAACTCTCTGAACATGAGCACCTCACAGTGTGCTGTGAATGAAAAACAGCTGCCTGAAAGTCACAGTCGCAAACACCTGTGTGCACAGTCAAGTGATCAGACACCTATAAGTCACAGAAGTATCGTCTATCATGGTCACATCTCCGATGAGATGCTGAGCCCTAACCGATAAACATACCAGTAGTCCTGACAACGAAGACACAGCACAATGAGACAGAGGCAGACACCTGAGGGTACATTTCACTGATCACAACATGCCAGATGATACACGGGCTTGGGAGTACAGAGTGTATTGTATGCCCTGGAGTAGGCATGACTGTCCAGCTCCACCTGTAAGAGGGATGAGTCCTGGACAGTAGGCAGGTGGCTAAGCATGTGTGACACACTTGATACACATACTCCTGAGGCCCAAACATTGTTCCCACCAGCAGCATGGGTGTGTGCCAAATTCCACAGGGACATGTGGTGATTCAGATCAGCAAGTGGACCACATATCACAGTTACACCCAGATTACATGTCAGAACTTAGGCATTGTGTAAGCAATTGACCCACCCATGAGTCGCACAACATAGTCACAGGAACAAATGCTGCCCCCGCCCTTGAGCAAAGCTAAATGCAATGACACAGTCCCAAAATGACACAATTTCCTGACTATAAGGGCCACACATATGCGTATCAGAGGAGAAGTGGGCATGTCACAAATAAGGGACATGGGTCCTGGACCACATGACTGATGTACTGTGGAAGTTTAACCAGGCCAGAGGAGGGCACATAGCATGTCAGACAAAGTGCACAGTGCAGTCATGGACTCACCCCCTCCTTGCTGCTGTCTGCCCTTCAGCTGCCCATCCAGGTCAGGGAAGACCACCGCCAGGATCCGGAGCATGTGGGGGTCAGGGTCCGGTGTCCGCCCTCCTGCGAGGAGGCAACAGCTTCAGCTGGACCCTTGCGATCCTCTGGGTCCAGCCCCGAAGGTCCTGCCACCTCTTCTGGCAGTTGCGGATCCTGCGCCTGTAGACCCCCACGGATCTTACTTCCCGGGCGATGGTCAGCCAGATTTCCTGCTTCTGGTGGGCATCAACCTGTGAGGATGACAAAGTGAAAAGGCCATTACTACACATGCAACATATACGTGCATCACACAGTTGGATATACATGTCTCAATCACAGGGGCATATGATGTACACAGGCAGTGCAACGATGGCTATGAACAGTTTGCCAGCAGTCACAACATGGTATCATTGCATGGGAAGTAAACCTAGTTGGAATGCACTGTTACTGCACTGTACCAGTTCAGTGCATGTAACTACACACTTTGGGGTGTGACAACTACTCAGTGAGCATGCTAGCCAGTGGTGTGCACACTGTAAGTCCTGCTAGTCAGACAACATGCACAATTAGTAAGGCAGTGGACAGCACACTCACCTGCTCCCCTGGTTTCCCATACAGCTCGCTGTACTGTGGAAGGAGGCTGTCCAGCAGGGCCTGGTTCTCCTCAAGGCTGAAGGCTGGGGCTCTCTCCACAGTACGTGCCATTGCAGTAGCCAGAGGATGCAGAAACAGCAGCAGTGTTGGTGGCAGATGTCGTCCTGGAGCATGTAGTGCAGGCAAGTGAGCTCTCAGGGGAACAGCCAGCATTATATGTGTGCTGCAGAGGCAGATACTGTCCCATGTGTCCAAAGTGATAGGTCCAAGTCGTTTGCATCTTCTGAATCTGACCAATCCATGGAATAGCAGCACTAATACACGCCCACAGCATCCTTCAAATCTTCAACTTCATGACACCCATGATTTTGCAACATTGTTGTGGCTGGCCAACTGAATTCACTGCATCAGACTCGTTGGAGCTTCGAAAACGCGTCCGTTGCCATGCCAGGCCCCAGCCAATGCGTGCACACCGATCGGTACATTGCTGTACAACGCGTATTTCGGGATACAACACATGCAATGGGCCGGCCGGGCACACCGATCGGTCCATTGCTGTACAACGCGTACCCGCTCACAACACATGCAATGGGCCAGCCGGGCACACCGATCGGTCCATTGCTGTACAACGCGTACCCGCTCACAACACATGCAATGGGCCGGCCGGGCACACCGATCGGTCCATTGCTGTACAACGCGTATTTCGGGATACGACACATGCAATGGGCCGGCCGGGCACACCGATCGGTCCATTGCTGTACAACGCGTATTTCGGGATACAACACATGCAATGGGCCGGCCGGGCACACCGATCGGTCCATTGCTGTACAATGCGTACCCGCTCACAACACATGCAATGGGCCGGCCGGGCCCACCGATCGGTCCATTGATGTACAACGCGTACCCGCTCACAACACATGCAATGGGCCGGCCGGGCACACCGATCGGTCCATTGCTGTACAACGCGTACCCGCTCACAACACATGGAATGGGCCGGCCGGGCACACCGATCGGTCCATTGCTGTACAACGCGTATTTCGGGATACGACACATGCAATGGGCCGGCCGGGCACACCGATCAGTCCATTGCTGTACAACACGTATTTCGGGATACAACACATGCAATGGGCCGGCCGGGCACACCGATCGGTCCATTGCTGTACAACGCGTATTTCGGGATACAACGCATGCAATGGGCCGGCCGGGCACACCGATCGGTCCATTGCTGTACAACGCGTACCCGCTCACAACACATGCAATGGGCCGACCGTGCACACCGATCGGTCCATTGCTGTACAACGCGTATTTCGGGATACAACACATGCAATGGGCCGGCCGGGCACACCGATCGGTCCATTGCTGTACAACGCGTATTTCGGGATACAATACATGCATTGGGCCGGCCGGGCACACCGATCGGTCCATTGCTGTACATCGCGTACCCGCTCACAACACATGCAATGGGCCGGCCGGGCACACCGATCGGTCCATTGCTGTACAATGCGTATTTCGGGATACGACACATGCAATGGGCCGGCCGGGCACACCGATCGGTCCATTGCTGTACAACGCGTATTTTGGGATACAACACATGCAATGGGCCGGCTGGGCACACCAATCGGTCCATTGCTGTACAACGCGTACCCGTTCACAACACATGCAATGGGCCGGCCGGGCACACCGATCGGTCCATTGCTGTACAACGCGTATTTCGGGATACAACACATGCAATGGGCCGGCCGGGCACACCGATCGGTCCATTGCTGTACAACGCGTATTTCGGGATACAACACATGCAATGGGCCGGCCGGGCACACCGATCGGTCCATTGCTGTACAACGCGTACCCGCTCACAACACATGCAATGGGCCGGCCGGGCACACCGATCGGTCCATTGCTGTACAACGCGTCCCTGTACAGGTCAGTCGCATATGTCACCATGCTTGTCACTGGTGAACGTATGCCAGCCACATATACCTGCCAGAGACCCAGGGGCACACCTACAACACCACACCCAGTCCACACTGTTTCCTAAGGCATGTAAGGCTGCATTTCCTTCTCTGTGTATGGGGGTTAACATGTGGTTTCTGTGGTGGCACTTGTGGGGGCAGCCACACCCAGGCTGTGCATGTGTTCATGGGGACAGGGTCCTTTGTGTGTTGTGCACATGACCACTGTGATGTGCAACAGTTCATTTTGGAGCATGTGGCATGGTCACATTTCCAGGTTGTGTATGTGTATGATATGTCACATACCCCCAGGGTCCCATGTGGGAAGGCATGTACGTCACAGGATGACCCATTGCCACAATAGTGATGTCCCTCCACAGTCTGTGTGCATGTTGTGTTTCCGATGTCTCTGATTCCATGTGCACGATGGGAGACAGTCTCCACATCAACGTTGTTTGTGCATGGACTTTGATGTTGTGCGTCACTGGCGTCCATGTCCATCCTGCGGATGCGACAGGGGCCACTACCTGTGGGAGTCATGTTTCATTTTCTGACGTGTACATGATACGCCATGTCATGCCAGTGTCCATGTGGCAAGACAGGGTCACTGGGAATCTACCTGTCAATGAGCTGTGATGCCTGTGGCGCATCTGTCCAGACATGTCACTGTGGTGTGTGTGTGGAATGTGACAGCAGTAAATGGGTACTGTGACACAGCCTAATGAGTTTCCCATAGCACAACCTGGTACCTGTTGTGCACACATGTTGTACTGAGAAGTTAGATGATGGCCATGTAGGTGCGAGTTATGTCCGACAGAACGGCACACACATCAAGTACTTGTGTCACGTAATGATGTTTCATGTGAAATTGTGTATGGTGAATGGTACATATGTGGGGTGACTGACAATCTTTTTTCCTTCAACCTATGCACTGCAGGGCTCCAGCTGTCCATAGACCATTCCCTGACCTGGCAACGATGGTGGAACGTGACAGCATCCGACGGTACCGCTTCACCAGGCAGCTGATTGAGGATTTGGCAGTGCGCTTTGCACCACATGTGCAACCTGTCCGGCCGTACCCTACGGCGCTGACCCCCAAGGTGAAGGTAATGGCAGCCCTTCACTTCTTTGCCACCGGTACCTTTCAACACACTGTTGCGACTGCCGGTGGGATGTCACAGACTATGTTCAGCCGTGTGCTACGCGATGTTTTGGAGGCAATGTTGAGATGCCTGAACCAGTACATCTATTTCCCTACACGTCAACAACTCACTGACGTCAAGAGTGACTTCTATGCCCTGGGGAGGATGCCACATGTCATTGGCTCCATTTATGGGACACATGTGGCTTTGATACCACCACAGGCACATGAGCAGGCATACCGGAACCGTAAACATTACCATTTGATCAATGCTCTGGTGGTATGTTTAGCAGATATGAGCATCACACATGTGTGTGCCCGTTTCCCTGGTTCAGCACACGATGCCTACGTGATGAGGAGTAGTCGCATCCCGAGGATGATGGCACAGATGCAGAACCAGCGTGCCTGGCTTGTCGGTGTGTACTGACTTTGTACCATTGTGTGTGTTCTGATCTGTAGTATTCCACCCACTTTTCCAAATCAGCTAATGTGCACTTGTCTGTCCGTAGGTGACTCCGGATACCCCAACATGCCGTGGTTGCTGACACCCCTCAGGAACCCTGTGACACCAGCCCAGATGCGCTACAATGAGGCACATGGTCGGACCAGGAGAGTGATAGAGCGGACCTTTGGTCTCCTGAAGAGCCGCTTCCGCTGCCTGGACAAGACAGGAGGGGCCCTCCCATATGCCCCAGCAAAGGTGTGCAAGATTGTCATTGTCTGCTGCATGCTACACAACCTGGCAGTGCGGAAGGATTTGCCTCTCATCCTGGATGACGATGACCAACGTCCGCCACCTGTGGAGGATCCTGGCCTGGACCACGATGCCAGTGATGATGATGATGATGATGGTGATGTCCGCACACAGCTCATCACCAACTTCTTCAGCTGAATGTGAGTATCCAGGGAGATGTTATGTGAATGACGTGAGTTTGCATGATTTGTGTGGGTGGTGCTCTGGTGCTGTTTTAGTGTGGCCATGTGCTACTTGAGTGGATGCGTGCAGCAATGTGTCCTTCCAGGTAGTCTGAACTCCCCAACAGTTCTGACATGCTAACTTGGTTTTGTGTAGTTGTCTTGTGACATGTATTGGGCATGAGTATTGCAGTACTGTCCTGTTCTACAGTGATTTTAACTGTGTGTCATGTCTGTCCTTCACAGGGTGCTTACTGTGTACTTTGGTCAACTTGGATCCCCCGACACCATGATTCAGCTTTCAGGGTGGCAGCAGTAGTTTCCCTACAAGTGATGTGCCACACACCCCTGGACTTCATATCTTCTGCACTTGTTGACTGTGTGGCCACTGCCACGTGGGTAAACCTTGCATTTGTAGTGGAAACAACATGTTGCTAATGTGTAATAAACCTGTGCTTCACTTTGGGATGTGCGTTGTCTGTGGTCACACATCTGACTGACATTTGCTTACTGCACCTGTGGGCTAGTTGACACAGACTCTGAATAGGTGTGGTGTATGTGCATTCCACTGTATTTCCAGGCAACATCACTGTGGGTGATGAGTCCGATGGCCCTGGTGTCTGTGTTGTGTAGCCCTACTGGTGTGTCTCCCTCATATGTGTCACGTCACCATGACTCACACAACGGTGTTGTACTTGCTGTAGCAGTTAGCATACACAGTGTAATTTGGCAGAACATCATCACCATAACAGTATCCACATTTGAATAACAACAGTGGCAAGTATGGTGTACTAGTGATTTTATTTACAGAAATGTGTGTGTGTATAGTGCACAGGATGGTGGGTGCTGTACATTGGGATTGTGATCCAAAGTTCCCAGATGAGTTGGAAGTCTTGGTAGCAGAAATGTCCTGAGTGAAGTCCACAGTCATATGATACATTAGTCCAACTTGAACTCCCCATGTCATGTGGGAAAGTACTGTTGCATTCGACAGGGTGAAACGTTTGCACACAAAGGATAATTTCCGGAACAGGTGTTGGCTTCCTGGGGGATGTACGTGGCCATCAACCTCTCAGTTTTCCTTCCTCGGATGACCCCTCTTCTTTGGGGGGGGACCCTCACATGCAGGCTGCTGTGGTGCAGGGGAGTCTCCGCCAGAGTCCTCCTCCCTCCCTGTGGCGGTGTCAGTTGTTGCAGCACCAGATGTTGTGGGAACACAGGGAGGTGTGGCCATGTTGGTGCTAATCTGGCGGAGGCATGTCAATATGTCCCTATGCACCGCTGTGAGTTCTTGCAATGTGTCCCACTTGGACTCCATGCGAGACATGTGTGTCTCCACACGGGACATGTGGGAGTCCAAGCGGGCATGATGGGCAGCCTGCTGCTGTTGTATGTCCTTGAGGATCCCCACTACCTGTCTGACCTCTCCGGTGCTATCCTGGTACGCATCAGCGATGCGTGCCAGTTGTGGGTCATCATGCAGTCCAGACCCCTCTGCAAGCAGTGACCTATGTCTACCACCCCTCCCACCACCCCTGGCGACTCATGCAGGACCTGCGGTGGCACGCACAGGTGACCCGAGGCCCACTTGGGGGTTGTTAGTGGTGTTGTCATCCATTGCTCCACGGTGGGCCTGGGGCCCTGTGCTGTTGTCAGCGGTGGTCCTTGGTCTGTCCGTGTCGGCGGGGGTGGTCTGTATGTTGGCAGTTGTTGGAGGGGTGGGTGCAGGGGGTGCAGATGTTGGTCCAGCTGGTGCTGCATGATGACTCACACCGGAGGTGCCAGGTAGGTCTTCGCCATCCGAGGAGGGCAGAGGCTGTTCCACACCAGTGAGCTCTTGGTCCCCCGGAGCCTGGGACAGGGACTCCTCCTCGCCTGCTGCTGTGTCCCCATCATCATCACCTGTATTTGGAGGAGACACACATTGTATGTAATGTTTCTACAGGCATCAATGGTTCACACACCTGACAGTTGTGACTGTACCTCTGGATACGGGCATGTACATTGCATTGTCCTAAGTTGTCACAGTAAGAGGTTGATATTGGTGTAGCACATTGTCATGCATACCTGGGGCAATTCAATATGAATGTTGAGGTGTGTGCATGGCCAGCATTGGTTGTATTTGGTGGACATCCGGCCATCCTTCTCCACCTGGCCCAGTTATCCCACCATGAAGCATGCCACCCTTGCAGTGGGTTCAGGTTGACTCTCAGGATGTCATTCAGTGGTGTTGTGCTGTTTGTTGGTGCCCAGTTCCCAGCAGGGCCTTGTGCTCCCCACAGCAGTAGCCAGTGTCAGCCATCTTGTCAGTCCTTATCCACTCCCTGTGATGTGAGCATGGTTCAGAGTGGTGTTGATGGGCCAATTGTGAGGGTGAGCAGTATCTCTGACTCCAACTCCCATCATGCTATTGCCTACACCCCCTTCCCAGCATGCCCGTACTTCCTTCCTTTTGACTCTGCTTCCCTGTGGGGTAGTGTGCCTGTGCTGACAGGAAGGCTGACAGTGTTGTCCTTGCGTTTGTTTGGCTACAAGTCCCAGGTGTGTCCCTGTGCTTCACACAGCATTACCCAGGGTGGTGGTTCTTTGTGGGATCTTCATTTGGTATGTGAGGCATTGCATTCTCCCAGGTGGGTTATGTGGAGTTTGTGTTGAGGGTGTGTGTGAGGTGAGCTGCTTGTAACTATGGTCAGTGCTGTGAGTCCTCCTTCCCACCCAGCCAGATATCCCACCATGCAACGTGCTTGCATTGCAGAGAGTGCAAGTTGGCTTTCAGGATGTCAGGCAGTGGTGTTGTGCTGTTTGTTGGTGCACAGTTCCCAGCAGGGCCTTGTGCTCCCCACAGCAGTAGCCAGTGTCAGCCATCTTATCAGTCCTTATCCACTTCCTGTGATGTGAGCATGGTTCAGAGTGGTGTTGATGGGCCAATTGTGAGGGTGAGCAGTATCTGTGACTACAACTCCCATCATGCTATTGGCTACACTGACTTCACCAGCATACACAGAATTCCTTCCTTTAAGTGAGCTTCCCTGTGAGGTGGTGTTCTAGTGGTGGCAAAATATCAGGCAGTGTTTGTTGGTTATATTTGTGCCACTGCCTTGCTCTATTTGTTGTTAGGTTTGTACATGTCATGACACAGTTACATATCACTATGAGATGGCATATATTGTGTTTATCTAACTGACATACACATCTTGGGATGATTATCTTTTGGTTGCTGTTGATTTACTAGGGGTGGATGGTTTGACTGTCCCCTTGACAGTGATGTGTGTGTATTGGCACACAATATTGTGTATATTAGTTGTGTACTCACCAGGCTCTGGGATGTCGGTTAGTCCATATACGCTCACTAGTGGAAGGATGGCCCGCACCTTCTCCTCCCAGAGCCTGAGGTATACTGGTTTTGCAGGAGGGCCACTGCCGGTGTGCTGGCTCAGGAGGTAATCCTTCTTGAGTAGGTCTCTGACCCTCCTGCGCACATCATACCACCTGTTCTGGATGTCTTCCTTTGTGCGCAAACATGGTGATTGTGCGTTCACCCTGTCGACGATCCTCGCCCACATCTTGGTTTTCTGCGACATGGGGGTCTGTTGGACCAATGTGCCAAACAACTGTGGCTCTACCCTCAGGATCTCGTCTACCATGACGTCCAATTCACTATCTAGGAACTTTGGATTCTTCTTTAGGGGCATGGTGATGGGTGGTGGTGGTGGTGATTGATGTGTGTGTGTGTGCAAGTGAGGGTGTGTGTGTGTAGGTTTTGCTGTGTGTGTGTGAGGGTGCTATTTGTTGAGGTGCTAATGGTGTGTGGCTTTTGTGTTGGATGAGCTGTGTGTGTGTCTGTGTTTGCTGTGTGATGGTGTTCTGTGCTGGCAGGTCAGTGGAATTTGCAAAGGATCATGGTAGGGATTTGTGGCCTTTATGTAGGTGGAGTTGGGGGTGTGTCCTTGTTCCATTTTTTCCACACCCTGTATTTATTGGCTTTGTCATTGCTTGTTTGGCCCTTTTTTTTGTATTTTTTCATTTGTGATTATTGTGCATGTAGGAGTCGTTCTTCTGACTGAGTAGGATGTTGCAGTTGTCTCGTGCGCGCCTCTCCGAGTCGTTCCCGCTGTGTTTCAGCTCAGTTTCATATGCGGCGTACGCGTCGGTCGCGGAGTATTGTGTTTGTTCGGCTGGGTTTTGTATGCGTGTCGGTCGTACGGCTTGGGCTCCGTACGAATCGGTCTGAATTTGTACCCATTGCATCGTACTGTGCGGGTCGGAGTTCGCGGGTACGTTTTGTTCGGGTTATTTCCTGATGTGTGTCGGTCGGTTCGATTCGGGTGGTTTCCCGGCCAGATAGCTTGTTTCCGTCCGGGTCGGTCGTTCGCCTTGTGTTCCGTACGAGTCGGTCGTGATTCCCATGCATTTCATCGTACTACCCGGGTCGGACGGCGCCGGTACGTGTCGGTCGGACTTAATTCCAGTACCGAGTCGGTCGGTATTTTTTCCGGCCCGAATCGGAATCGGCCCCAATGTTGGAAAAGAGCAATGTGATCAGCTCTATGACATGTGGGCAATATCAGACGCGTGTTCTGGCTTACGCAGATGATATTACGGTGGCAACCTCAGATCCAAAGTCTGCGATTGTAGAAATAGAGCGGTTTGGCTTTGAGGTTTGGGGTGGTGTCTGGTTATAAGTTAAACTCAACAAAAACCCAAATAGTGTGTACTAAAATGGCCTGTCCTGGGGAGAGTCGGGTAACCGAGGAAGCTATGTATTTAGGTATAAAGATTAGGATGAGTTTACAAGATCTAATAGAGGTTAACTGGGAGGGCTGTTGGATGGGATTAAAAGACAGTTGGACCGCCTAGAATGTTTGCACCTCTCACTTGTGGGAAGGTGCAATGTATTGAAGATGAATGTACTTCCTAGAGTACTGTATTTTTTCAGGGCGGTGCCATTAGAGTTGACAACTTCACAGCTACAGAAATTACAATATATGTGCGATAGGTTTTTATGTGGACAACGGAAATCACGGAGGGCATTTAAATATATGATGCTACCGCGCAGACGGGGAGGTTGGGCTGTACCAAATTTCACTTTTTATTATTATGCTTGTCTTTTGCAAAATATGAGGATATTGTTTACTGGAGAGGAGGTGGCTACAGCCGCTGAGGCCCCCTCAATATATCAGCTACTGCTTAGTTCGGTAGCGAGGAACTGTATGTTTAACTACTGGGAGCCAAGCTATTACAAGCAAACACGATTTAAGGTAGTGTGGGCAGCATATAAAGTATGGAAGACGATGCGTAAAATGCTGGGAGTATCGGCGTTATGTTTTTATACCCCCATAAATTTTGTGGCGATTTTACCCGCCATTTTTTGGGATCGTAAAATCGAGCAGTGGAGGGCTAAGGGGATCAGGCAAGTTGGAGATGTAGTTGAGAATGAGGAGATAGTGTCTTTTGCATACTTAATGGCTAGATATAATCTGCAAAAGACGGATTTTTAAAAATATCTTCAAATAAGAGATTACCTATGGAAATATCAGAAGCAGAAATGTATGAAGACCAACTCGCTGATTGAGGCTGTAAAAAAGGGAGTAAAAATAGGGGTTCTGTATGATTTAATTAAGGAAATGCAGCCGGATGATCTAGAAGTACAAGATGGTAAATGGAGTGCAAGGTTAGGTCAAGAGGGGGAATATGTTCAACAATCGATCTATGTTGCGGGTAAGATCTTGTTGTCAGCCAATCTGAAAGCCCAGCACTACAAGTCAATATTTAACTGGGATTATTTTTCTTTCTTTATATTTTTACTTCTATGTTTGCCAATCCCCCGCCGCACCACCCTCCTTAAATGCCAGCCGCCACTGCAGGCAAGGGATGGCACAGAACGATCTTGGTGCTTGAGGAATGCAAGGTAACTGAACTAGTTGTAGGGGAAACAGAGTACCAAAGATAAATATAAGGGTATTAGCCTGAGTAAACTCATGAGATATAGAAGTGATACAAGCTTGCCGGTTTCGGCAGCAGAAGTTGCTGCCCTGAGCTCCAGAGCAGACCAGGATACCAGATGAGGACCCCAGGATTGTACTGCAAACTGGGCTGGTCAGGACTTGAGGAGGTAAGCAAGAGACAGATATCCAAATGTTTTGAGCACAACAAGCCACGTTACAGGAATATAGAACAAGCATTGGCATAGCCAATAGGTCTTGCTATTGGGACCTTATAAGTGTTTAGCCATTAGCACACAAGCTGCGAGTTTACAAACATCAGAAAGTAGACAGAGCAGCCGATCACATATTATGTAACAATGGCAGGAACCGAATAGTTCCGCCCTGCATACCCCCTGCGCAGGATTAAGCAAGAGCATTAACAACCGATCTGTGGTGGGTGCGGAGGGGACATGGACTGTTTCCTTTCATCTTTAAAAATGCAAGACTACATACAAGTGTCAGAATTCAAGGATAACATGAGAGGATGTGCATTTGTGACTCACACTTAATATGGGACACGGTAGGCTCTAAACAGGGAGTGGTTTGCTTTGACTTGGGTTGTCCAAAAAAAGACCAGGAGGGCTGGACTCATGCCAGGTTTCCAGGATAGCCACATAAGATTCATTTCAATACAACGAACCAAGATGAAACCTATTTACAGTAGGCGATTATCCTTAAAATGTGGCATGGACCCAGCCTTCTGGACCCAAGTTGGACACCGCTGCTTAAACAGAGCCAACTGGACTAACACGCCTGGCCTATGTTTTGTAAAAGGAAAGTCGAGGGGTGAAAACACTTGGAGAGGCAGATATGGTGGGGTCGCAGAGCCCTATCGCCAGCTCACAAGGCCCGTGTATCTCAGGGTCTGAACTGCTAGGTTCCCTGAGAAGATAAACAAGGTGAAAGGAGGGACAGTTTGACAAGGAGAGCGGAGAGACAGCCGTGAAGTACTGAAGGGAGAGCCGTAAAGAGAGACAAAATGGATGAGATGAACAAGAGACTTAAAGGCTAGAATGAAAAGGACCAGCTGAAAAACAAAGAGCCTCTGGTGAAAGGAGGGACAGAATGACATGGAGAGGGGAAAGACAGCCCGTGGGGTGTGCCATTATGAGAGATGAAAAGCTGAGGTGAAAGGTGGAATCCGGTATGAAGCAGAGACTGTGGTGAAGGAAGGGGTAGGATAAAATGGTAGAGCCTGTGAAGTGCCGGTGGGGAGTGCCACAATGGGAGACTGAACAATTGTGATGAAATAGGTGACTGGGTGAGAAATGGAGAACCTCTGGCGAAAGGAGGGACAGAATGAGGGGAGAGATAGCCTGTGAAGTATTTGAAAGAAGTGCTATTAGAAGATTAGAAGACAGTGACAGGCTGAGGTGAAAGGAGGAGTCCACTAAGAAGCAGAGAGACTCTGGTGAAAGGAGGAACAGTGTGACAAGGTGAAAGGAGGAACAGTGCGACAAGGTGAAAGGAGGAACAGCAGTGAAGTACCGATGGGAGAGCCATGAAGAAACGGAATGGATGAGATGGAGAGTGAAAAGGCTGGGATGAAAAGATGGACCGGGTGAAAAACAGAGAACCTGTAGTGAACCTGTGACCTAGCTGTGGAATTTAAAGTAGCGCTGACACCGGATCCCTTCATAGATTTGGGGGCGGGAGGGGTGGGGGGAACATTTGAACTCCGTGGGATGGCACACAGCTTCCAGGAGGCATGGAGTGAAGTCCATAGGTGGAGAATGGAGTAATGTGGACAATGCGCACGCAGCAGAAGGGGAGGCTGAGATACGTGAAGGAAGCTCCAGCAATGATCGTGAATGAAAGAGAATGAAACAGAACAAAGGGCCGACAGAAATGGAAGGGAGGCAGCGGCAAGATGGAAGAAATGAAAGTTAGGTAGAATAAAAGCATACATATATAGAACTGTTACAGGAAAACGCGATTCCACATAGCTTATTTTTAAATCATGCTTTCATTTTCTCTCGTTCTCTCATGAGTTTTAATTTCTATTCAGGAGCATCATCATGCGACCGAAATTAAGCTGATTTGTTACAGTGAGTCTTTTCTAAGGCCCTGGTGTCCGTAGGAACTTGAGCATTTCTGTGCACTCGAGGAGTAGGGTTTTTAGGATATCGCAACTATTGTGTGAACACAGCCCTACACTACCGAACAAGTAGCAGTCTTACCGGCAGAGTCTATGATCCTACAAGGGACTGTGTTTTGACGTCGGTTGCTGTGTGCTTGGGATTGCTCTGTGCTGGAGTGTAGAGGGTTAAAACGTGCTCTGGTACTAAAGTCTGGCTGGAGCACGCTATGCTGAAAGATAAGGCCGCTGTAAAGCAAGCGCCATAGGCAAACAGTAACACATGCAGGAGCCAATTAAAAGAAGAACCAGAAAACCGAAGTTCAAGCCTGGTTCGAACAAACAGTGTGATCCTAGGTAAATAATATTTAATTTCATTGAGCCTCCTTTTTTTCATTAACACATGACAGCTCCTTTAAATAAGTGTGTTCAGGATGTGCGATGTACAAAAACATCTTAAGTTCATTAATGTTGCTCCATCTATAAAAACAAACTGGCTCGCATATAGTGTACAAATGACAACTGACTTAACTCCTAATTCACTAATGTCACTGTCATCAGAGCTGCGGAGCAGGAATATTTCGTATTATCACGTGTTAAAGCAGTACACCTATTTTGAGCTTTGCAGAAACGTTACATATTTCTATCAAATGTTGCTGCATGGTTTGCATGCCAGCGCGAGCTCTTAGAGCCAGGCCAGGCGGACCCATGGCTCGGCTCCCACAGTTAATGTGTTGGCTCGCCCACCTCTAATCCACGTGTTCTGGTGGTGAAAGCCTCCAACCAGACAGAAACATGCCGCCTCTTTAGACGCTAACAGAGCAGCAACAGGCGTCACGGTGGCATGCCAAATGGCACGCCTAGCTAATCTTATCGGGGGCTTCAAGGCGCTCCCTATAGGCAAACACAGTGATGCGATTTAGTTTGCTTTTCGTACAGCGCTCTAGGATTATTTGTCTATATTGTCATCATTATTATTTCTGAAGTAGAAACAGAGGATACGCAGCGCTATATAAAAGCTCCAAGTTAAATAACGGAGCAAACACAGCACTAGCTCAGAAGCGTGTTTTTTCGGGTAGTTTTTTCATGTTAAAACGCACTCCGAATAAAAAGGTCACATGAGATACGTCAGGAAGCTGCTTTGAGCAACAAGAACAACAAGATGTCACCAGGGTGTGTGCGCGTTCATTCCAGAATGGGAAAGTGAAAGTCCGAGAACCACGGCCTGCACGAGGGGGGAGAGACACTGCGTGGGGCACTAAAAAGTGGGCGGCTGTGTGGACGAAGGCTTTCCTGTGGTGCATGGCGTTTACCTTGCAGGAGCGAGCGCGATAATTGCTAACATATGGCGCTGCTGCTCGCTCCCGCAAGGGAATCGCCAAACGTGCACGAGGGCTCATTGGGAACAGTGCAAAACATGCACGAGTTCCCAATAAAGCATGGAGCGATTCCAAAAGGTCTCCAAAGCAGCGCTTGCGCGCTGCTAGGCGAGACCTAAAAAGGAAATCTAACACAAGGGAACTGAGAGGGAAGAAAACAAGAAACCTGAGAGACGGATAGCAGGTGAGAACTGGCACAGGTACAAAGTGAAGAATCACAACAAGCCACGTATTGCCAGACGAAGGCTGCGTATACGAAATAGTGATAAATACTGGCTCTACCCCTAGTGCCACAGAAGTGTACCATAAACCAGGTAGTGAGTGTATGAGTGAATTAGACAGCGGTCTAGTGACCCCAAACACTCTAGTTTCCATTGTCTGTTTACCACAACTTCCAACTCCTGTCAGCCCCATGCTTGATCAGCGCTCTGGCCTGATCCTGATTCATGAGAGTATCCCCCCCCCCCACCTTAAGCTTGCCTCCCACCCCACGGGGACAATTGTTTGGACCAGGTTTTAAAGGGAAGTGTCTATGAAAATTCATTACTGATGGGGAAGACGGGTCTATGATTTCTTCCATGTCATATTGTAGAGATCCTTCTATCAAACCTGGAGGAGGTGTGCTTACTACATCTGAGGTGGCACTTGGGGTGACTGTGCTCATATGAGGGGAGCAACAGCTGTGCTGCAGAAATGCCCACCTTTCTTGTTACAGAAAAAGGCCCTATAAATCGAAGCCTTAACTTAAAATGGGGCCCTGGAATTGTTATGTGCTTATTAGATACCCAAACTTCTGGCATGCCGATGTCTGACTGAAAAATATTTGTATTCTTCTTTGGCTTGCAACAAATGTGGATGTGCAGCCCTTTCGTAGTCAGAAATTGTGGCAGAAAGATGGTCATGGAGTGAACTGTGGAAGTAGTGATCTTCTGAGGCCACATTTGTGGATGGACAACATAGGAGATGTGGAAGGGAGATTGTGAGAAATTGACTTTTTGGTTGGCTGGGGTGTGAGCTCTGGTCAAGCAGCAAACATAATCTTTATCAGGATAAGGTACAAGCCAACCTTAAATAAACTTTTGCTGAACCCTCTGATAGCTTGGCATAGAGCAGTCAGGCTTAACTTAGAGGCAATATGTAAAGTATTTGTGTTACATTTAAAACAGTAACACAGTGAAAACACACCACAAAAGGATCCCACATTAGATTTAGAAATATAGAGTAGATTATAATAAATAAAACAAGACCAAAATGACAAAAACCTAACCAGTAGAACCAGAGCTATGTAATTTCGAAAGATTTCAGTGAAAATAGTGCCAAAAAGCACAACGCGCCAACTGTGGGTATCTGGTCATGCCGGACCAGGACAAAATCACAAGTTCAGACTGACTGCAATGGAGTGCGGTCGGTTACATGGACCCAGTTAGGCTCGCTGAACAAAAGTATCCTAAATCCTAGTTGTGGAACGCTGAGAGGTTGCAGAGTATTGCGACAAGGATTGTGTTGTCTAAGCCATGTTGTTACCAATACTATAGGAAATGCTGGTCCATCAATAAGAATAAACTGCAGCCGTTTCACAAGACCAGTCTATGTTGCCATCAAAAGTAGAAAAGTTTTCTTATAAACTACTCTGGAGGTTAATGCTGCTCCATCGCATTCCTGAATTTTCTAATTGGTAAACTTCTCTATGAATGGACAGAATTATGTGAGAAGCACTGAGTAAATAGTAAAGTGACGGGTTTAGTTCTTTTACAATTAAATGAAGTAATTTCCACAGAATTAGTTGTAATCAAGATTATGTTCTTTATTTTCTTCTCATAATGAGAAATACAGATACAGCTGACGCGTTTCATCCCGTAGACAGCCAGACGTCTTCAAGGCTGATAAGTTTACATAAAACATGACAGACATTAAAATTACATACATTAAAATTCTGTTACCATTGAAACCTATTGACACCTATAACTACAAAAGAAGAATAAAACACATGACAGCACCAAGTCTTATGCCCCTGAATGTCAAAAACCCATGTACCATGTATATGTACATAATACATTTGTTACACGATCCAGTACAACTTGAACATTACAATTTGACAATTCATATTGGCATACTCCTTATAAAATATTATATTGGTATTAAATTCTCAATTTCAACTCTATTCTCTGAGTTAATAAGACCTAAATCCGATTGGGGGAGATGACCATCCATTTTGCTAAGACCTCCTATATTGATGCACATAGATGCATTTAGTGATTGTGAATTACAATAAGTTCCTGTTTCATTCAAAAAAGATGTTCCCAAACACTCACCAATTTATACAGCCTGACTCCTTATTGAAATTTATTAGGCACAGTAGCACAGAATTATTCCAAATCTGTATAATAGGTAAAAGCAAATCTCATTCTAATCAATCGATAATTCACATTCCTATTCTTGTGAGTGAATATTTTCACCAAAAACCATTACTTAGTTCACTATCGCTTCAGAAAGATTTGCTGTATGTATGCTAGGGGTGGGCGGTTAACTACGCTCCGTGAGTGGATTTCGCAAAGTTTTTCCTAGTTTGTGCTCCGCTTAGAGCGCGGAGTTCAGCAAACACTCATGAGCTCCACTCGCAGAGCGGAGTTTACCACCATAGCCATTGGCTATGGCAAGTTATGGGGTGTACGTGCCCAGTGTAGAGTATGCTCTTGCTGCACTTTTCTTTCAACAGAGAGGTGCTGATGCTTCATTGGTGTGTAGGCCTGTCCGACTCAGTGTGACTAGGCGACTGGCTCGAAGCAACCGAAAGATCTGGATGATTGATGTACCAGCGTTGTTGCGTCGACTCTTCCTATGGGCTTAGGTGGGCTCAGACGTCACTGTAATAGGCTCATCTCTTGAATCAGTTTTGAAAATAAATAATACAGTTCCTCCCGGCCTGCTCCTCCTGAACCCTCTTTGCCACTGGACTGTCCTTACGAGCCCCAGAGTAACCACTGTATGCAAAGGTACAAGTGCAATGTACAGCAGCTTCTATATCCCATTTCCTGTATCAAGACTCAGCTGCGGCTCTCCTTCCACCGCACAGGGCTCCTGTGATCTGAGGATAGTGGATTTGAGCAGTTGGCTGCTTCTCTTGGTGGCCAGGGGCTCCCAGGCTCTTTGCATCTCCGTCACTGGAAGCAGAATGGCCGCCACGCAGCGCTCCACGTCACTGGCTTCCCTGTATCTGCTCCCGTACTCTCCCTGGCAGCACTTGCCTTCAAGTTGAACATCCCCACGGTGCAGCTTACGTACGCCTGTGGCACGAGAATCAACTTCACCCTGGAGGCCATGCAGGTCTGCTACATGGTGAGTGCAGTGGTTTTAAGGCAGGGAGGGCCTGAGTGTCAATATGCTTATATAACCAAAACACTGCTGCTTTGTTCCTGCGGTGCCCCCTGTCCAGGTTCGAGGGGATTTGTGTCACAGAGAACACTCCATCCCTCCCTTCAAACACATCACGCTCAATAACAATGCTGGCTTGCTTGGAGTCCATGGGCGACTGCAGAAAGGCTGTGGGTTCCTCCATGTCATTTCGATTGCGCCCAGACAACCGATTACACCGGTATGCCAGATTATGCGCTAAACAAAAGGCAGTAACATTATTCATAAAGTCCACTTGTTAGATAAATTGTGGGCTTCAAAGATCGATGGAGACTGCCTGTTTACCCCCAACTTCCCATGAAGGGCAGTCTCAAAGCACCCAAATATGCTTTTCAGACGCAGTTGTTGCCGGTTTGCTGTTGTTTGTTTGTATTCCACTTGCCCTCTGTAGTGTCACATCAGAAAGCTGCACTTACTTCCCCTCTGACAAGACAGGCACTAAGAGTTATGTACAAAAAGCAACTGATATGATTAAGCCCTGCTCCCTGATGCCCTTAACTCATAAGCGCCAAGTACAGATCAGAATCCCGCCGCAGGCCGAACTCCACGGAATCTCGCAGAGTTTTTAGGTAACTCCGTTTAATTCCACAGAGTAACATTCCGTGAGCTCCGACCAGCCCTAATGTATACCACATTCAGTTTAAATATATGATTGAGCTATTAATTGCTGCAGCACTCCTCTATAAATATGTAATACCATAGAAACGCATAAGTAAAGTCTCAAAAAAGGTGTTCCATTCAATGTGAGTATATGTTTTTCATCATTAGTGTTGGAAATGGCCTTTTTTAGGGTGCTTTCCCTCGACTTTTTGCTTTTGTCCCTCCTAGTTTTCCGCAGATCTATGTGGTAGACTTAGGACTTTGAGTGCTTTGACACTGCCATTCAGTGCCAAAGTGCTGTGCTTGTCATATACATACTGGTGATTGGTGTAAAAATGATTGGCTGATTTGAGTTAGCTGTAATTCCCTTGTCCAGTGGTAAGACATATACCTAGGGCATGTAGCTCAAATGCTAATCCATGGGCCTGCAGCACTGGTTTGTGCCACCCACGGAGGTAGCTCTTCAAACGTACCACAGGTTTGCCAAGGCGGGGCCTGTGTATGCAGGCTACTCTTACTCTACTTGGCATTTAAAAGCTACTTGCCAAAGTTCTGCATGTCTCTCGCTGCATCTGAGTACTCCCTGGGGGCAGGGTGCGGTGTAGGGAAGAGGTAGGCATGTACAAGTGTGCACTACATGCCCTAGTAGTGAATGACACTGGATGGTGTGTTCAGTACTGTGAGGCCTGCTTCTCGCATTGATTAACATGGGGGATCCGTGGTAAGGCTATTGAGCGGTATTTCCTACATGCAGGAGAGTAGCAGTATGGTGTTTAGTATTGATGGATTAGTAATGGCAAATTCTGTCCAGTAGTGAGAGTGTACTTTACATTACTAATGTGGAAATGGCATTTTGGGAAAGTGAGCATTCAGTGACTTTCCGTCCAAAAACGGCGAGATTGCACCCAAAGGATTAAAGTGAAGTGTCGATTAAAATACACATGAAAAATGGGACTTAATGAAACAGTGAATAAATGGACATCACAGGAGTCGTGTTCCTCTGCCACTTATGATTATTACCAGCATCAAATACAATTTGGATTTCTTAACTGATTGCTCTGATGTTACTATTTAGACAAATACGGCTTATTTGAATAATCATTGTTGAAATGTTGAAACCTTGTTGGTTGACTATTCCAAATATTTAGCATGTAAGTATAGGTAAAGCATAGTTATCCTTTTGGGGATTGATAGATGTTGTGACATTATTTACAGGGCATTGTGGGAAATGTAGGATTTATGGTAAAGCCGCAGGCTTGAGAGTGAGAGTGCTGCATTTAAAGTCCGGTACTGAGTTTAGCTTTTGCACCATGGCACGTGACAGATCACCTGGGGGGTGGTGGAAGGTTGATAAACGCAGAGCAGGTTTCAAACATTTGATGCAGCTACCACTGGGAACGGAATGACGTGCGGAGGCACATCACGGGAAAATGGTGTAATTAATTGTGCTACAGAAAGCAGTTAACACAGAGGAATGCTCTTTCCAGTTTGTAACTAGATAAATACATGTCACGGTAAGCGCTTGGAAGAATATGACCGTAAAACAGTGATAAAAGAATGTCTGCAAGGGTAAAAACAGGGTCATAAGCAATTCAGAATTGTAGGATTTTTTAATTTGGTACATGCAATGGTTTGGATAGTCGGGGTGTTTTAATATGGGTTGTTGTGGAAATTAATGCTTGTTGACAATGAACAGCTTTTGAGGTATGAATCTGTAGTGTTTCACAGCACAGTTATTTTAAAGGATTAATGTAAGTTGTTCAGCTTGTTTAGTGCTTCAGAGGAGTCATTATTGAACTGATGGTTGTTTATTAATTTTCTGTATTCTAGATACCCCTGACGAAGGGAATATCCCGAAATGCATTGGGTGTTTTTAAATAAAATCGTGACATGAGGAAACATATAATTCTCCTGTGTTTTCATTAAAATCATGAACTAACATAAGAATGAGTAAAATGAATTGCTGAAGTCAAAAGATAAAAGTGTTAAGCAATGGAGTAATACGTGGATGAAATGAAGGTTGAAATAGAAATTCTATTCATTGGATTAATTTGCGATGGATTTGGCTGTGCAGCTTGAAGGGGATCAGATGCGGTCCCCACGTGTTCTTGCAATTTTGGGAAAGTGGGCATTTCTGTGCTCGTGGCTCTCTGTGTGCCTGTCAGCCTATCTCCATTCCACATCTGGGTGCTAGGAAGACAGCTGCATCTGTGCATAAGCTAGGGGCACTCAAGGGAAACTGCAAACCTTTGACTCTGAGGGGCCTTCCTTGGACGGACAAGAGGGGGTGGAATTGGCAACTGCATTCCAAGGGCCAGGGTCCTGGCCCTACTAAAGATATTGAACAAGCCTCCCAGGGTAGGAGGGCCTGTGCATTTCAAAGGTGGCCTTTTGAACTGATCTCATCTTCAAAGGCCATTGTGGGAATAACTACTGGGGCTCTGTTCTCAGGAGTTTAGAGAATCTTTTGGGATTGTGACCAGTCTAAGCTGGTTCGACACTTTGACATCGACAAGAGAAACCATTGGGGTAGGAGGGACTGCAACAGGATTATCTGCAGACTTGTGGTGGCCTGGGACTTGTTGTGCTCCAGGAAGGGGACTATCACTTGGTGTATTTTTGCCTGGATGTTGCTGGCCTGCAGTCAATCGCCTCCTGTTGTGGCCCGGGGCCCTAAGCACTCTCCAAGGGCCAGTTGGCTGACCTCCTGTCCACGAGATCCCAAGGACAGAAAGGATCTGTCCATTTTCGCAAGATCATAAGGACCACGCAGGGGGAAGCAAAAACGGGTGGAAGTTATCATCAGTTGGGACGAGGACCATCCTGACGTATGCAGTAATCACACTCTGCAGAGGAGTGTGTTCATAAAGGTCAGCGGCCCACCTGGGGTGCCATAACATGAGGAATTCGAGGAGTGCTGGAGAAGCTTGCAACCGGAAACCTGTGCTAGCTTGCACTTTGTAGGGTGTGGTGTCCAAGGGATGTTGTGGGACATTTGTCGAGTCTGCGGGACCTGAGCCGGAAGCCTGGACTGTCTTCGACCTCCAGAATGGGAGGACAACAGTGCCTGACATTGCAGCCTCAGTCCAAGGTCACCGGCTCCCTCTCTCCGGACACACGTTACAAGGTAATCTGTTGTTGGTAACTTCGTGACTGGACCCGAGTGGTCTAGTTGTGCCTTGTGTGCACCCACGGCTGGCTGCCTGGAGCAACTGCGGCTCACATCTCTGCCTGGGGAGGAAACATTTCTCCAACTTGGTGGCCCTGATGACCTAATCAAAGTGTTTCCAGCGGGTGCAATGTATATCGTTGGCTGGTGTCGTTTGAGTGGCTGCTGGGCTGGGTCACGAGGTGTAGTTAAAACCTATGATTTCTGGACCATCACAAGCTGTATGGGGTTTGCGATATTTGGGAATGCCGTGTTTGATCCTAATGTGATAACGGGAAAGTGGAATACCTCTGAACAAGTCTGCATATATGTTCTGTAGTTTTGATGTGGAAAAGATAGCTTGGATCGTGAATACCTCGAGAAAGTATGCACATGGGTATGCTGCTGTTGGGAGAGCTTGACAATTGCATATAACTGTAAAGCATATATCCAATGTGTATGTCGTTTTGATTTCAATGTGTGTGTAATACAAGGACCAGTGTTTTATACATACGGTGTGGAGTCTTTTTGTAGTGTACTCAGTGTGTTGCGAGGGCGGTTCTATGCCAATACTTTACACTGAGAATAAGCCTAACTGCTCTGTGCCAAGCTACCAAAGGGTGAGCAGAGGTTATCTGACAAGTGTATTGTACTCATCCTAGCTAGGACGGTGGATTCTGTCTGGCTTCGGTGCGTCCCAGCCAGCTAGAAACCAATGAGCCTAACAATTAGGGAGATAGAAGTCAGAGTCCATAAAGACATCAGGCACGCAGCCATCATTTCAAATGTTTACAAATAAGGTGCATGTATTTCCTTACTTAAAAAATAAATATCCACACATGTTGGAGGCATAGAGCCATCATTTTAAATAGGGGCATTGTAATGCCACATTATTATCCCAATACTGTCAAGACACCGGCCAACACCCAAGCCAGTGTCCAACAGCAGAATTTGGCAGTGAGCCGCCATTTTAAAACAGGTAATATTGCGTTCAGCAAATGAAATGCGGGCCAATCCAAAAACCTGGCACTGCTATCTAACAGTGAAAGAACAGGCCGATGCATAGCTTCAACAACCCAACTTCTAAATTCAAGTGTTTTAACAGCTAAGGAACAACTTAAACAAATCCATCTTGGTGAAAAAGCAAACGCAAATCTAGCATTTAAATTAACGATTGTCATAGTCATTCCAATCATTCTGTTCTCTACGAATGGAAACTGTTCCTCTGTCTGAAATGTATGATCCATGACGTACCTCAAGGTACAGGAGTTTACTATTGCAACAAGTGAAATTAGACCTTCTTCTGTGGTGACACTTTGTTAGTCTATTGTTCATCCCTTGAACATTACTCCAGGATGAGCCAATCTGTTTCCCAACAGCTGTGAACACACATGAACAAAATAGCCCGTCTTTCTGGAGTAAAGGCAGAATTCTTGGAGATCACTGCTCCCCATGTTTAGACTCTCCCTCAGTTACCCTGTCCTCCTTCCCCCACCCCTTGGTGGCATCAGCCGCTTCCTCCCCTGGCCGCCCTCTTCCCCAGTTGACCCCCCTCTTTTCTGTACCTCTCCGGCCTATGGATATAGGTGAGAGTATGTGCTACTATCTCAAATGAATAAATAAACAGATTTAAACCATAAGGGCAGAATCCTGCCTTTCTTCTTCAGTATTTCTCTTCTGCCGTCAAAGTCTTTAAAGCAACTCCAAAGTGCATTGATTCTCCTGATTAGCTAGAATCTCAATAGGTTTAAATATATTAGAAACCAGGATCATTGAACATAATCTCTACTCTCAGCCTTGCAAGATCACTGTTGCTTGTATATTTGGAGTATTAGGAATATTAAAGCTGTGGCCCTAGTAGGGTGATTTATCACCAGAGATAAAGTGTCTTTTAAGTCTTCCTGCAGACCTTGATAGAACACCACTGTTGCAACTTCGTCATCCCAGGCTTCTTTTGAGACAATTGTTGAAAGTGTGCAATATGACTAACAAGTTATTTGTTGCTTTGTTTAATCATCAACAGTCTTGTATGAGAAAATTGTGTTGTGTGTCATTTAACAAAGATACTCAATCAAAACGGGCGACTAGGAGCAATTTACGGTCCAGCACCTAGGCTCCCCTCCAAAAGTATCTATACAAAAGGAGGGTAGCTGTTCCTATAGAGAAAAGTAAAAAGGGGGAAAGTGCGGTTGGAATCTATTGTAATCGGGAAAATCTTCCTTACCAGAAGAAAGAGCCCTCACACAACCGAATGGGTGTCATGCTTCATCATAGGGCTTTGCTCCTTGTGGGGTCGGTGCTGCAATGCTCCACGGGCACCGAGGAGAGGGCTCCTTGGTGGAGGTATTTTCTTTTTGCCATTATAATGAGTGAGGTAATGTGGAGGTAGTGTAGTATGTATAGTGGGATGTTTTTTAAAACTACCTAAGGGGTACTGTTAAGTTTCAATTAGTGGGCTCCGTGGCAGGACTAAAAACAAGTATGCAAGGGTTGTCAGTGGGATATTATAAACCGTGACAGTCTCACAGTGTATCTACTAAGGCCAACATTTTTCACACCTGAGTGGTCCAGGAGGGATCCATGTAATTTCTTCAGGACCAATAGATAAAATATCCCAACCTTACTCAAAGCGGGATATGTGACTGGGTTTAGAGGTAAACGTTTGAGATAGCTGAGGTTCGTTATACCTACGTGTATGTAGAATCCCCAGCTAGATGTCAAATTCCAACCTACAAGAATAAAGAACTAGTACAAGAAAAGAGGTTTGCATGTATGTGATACACGTATCACAAATAACTTCTGGGAGTCCTCCTTAAGAAATATAGGGCCAGATTCACAAAGGCAAACTAAGATGAAAGTATAACTTTACGACTTTCGATACTCACAAAGGGCATTTATGAGCAGTAAAGTTAGATTTTTGTCTCAGTTTAACTTAAGTTTTGGTCTCAAATTTGAATGAGACTAGACTTTTGGTTTGCCTGGGGGAGGTCTGTTATAGATGTATTAATCTTGCACATATTGATGTGTCGTGAAAGGGTATGGTGCCATGTTGAAAGTTAGATGTCTGTCATATAGATATCTAGAGGGAAGGGTTTAGAGAAGAATCATCCCTTCATTTTTATTCATACGTTGTTCTGAATAAGCCGCACATAGCATCCTCTATTACATTCATGTCAAGGAATGTCATTATTCAGTCTACCGATGTGGGTCTTCAAGCGGAAGATCCAGTGTTGTTCTCTGTTGAAGAAGAATTGTTGATCCCAATGATCATTGGCTTCCAAAATAGTGCACTTGGTATCATCTGTTGTATGGTTGATAGTGATGAAATGCATAGACATCTTGGCAGTAACACTCTTGCAGCGCACGTTGCTGCAATGTTCCATTATCCTAGTCTTTATCGGTCTTGTAGTCATCCCTACATAACTCAGCGCACAGGGACATGCAATTAGATATACACAGTATTACAATCAGTGTGCCCCTTTTGTATCCATGTGTGTGTTTCGTCTAAGTGGATATCCTTTGTAGCTTTTGTGAACAGGCATGCGGCGCATGTTCCACATGGGTAATGTTCCATTACTGGTGGGGGACCACAGAGAGTGCGTTGTTATGTTTTGGGTGTCACATGAGGGTTGGTATGGACTAAAAGGTCTTTCAGGTTCTGAATCCATTTAAATGTGAATCAGGGGCTTGGGATGCTGAGGGAGACTGATTGTAGGATTGGCCAGTGTTTCCTGATGATTTTCTGGATTTTATTTGAAGTAGGAGTGAAGGTGGTCACACAAATGATCATGTCCTCCAGTGTTCTTTCTCAAGCTTCACGATGATTACCCCTTGCTCTTTTGCACGCTTGAGTGATTATTTTGGGAGGATAGTCACGTGAGATCAAATTAGTACTGAGTTTCTTGGCCTGAATGTCATACTCCTTCAGCATATCTTTGTAGATAATAACTCATACAACACTAACATTCTGATATGGCATTAATTCATTGATTACTTCCTTGTCCTTTGGCACGGGGACACTGAGACATGCCAGAACATCTGCACTTGGGTCAACACACTCAATGCAAATCTGAGATTCACCAGCACTGTATCAGATAGAGCGGTGCCCTTCTTGGATCTCCTGATCTCACGAGATAGAGGGAGGCTGTCTATGACGAATTTCAAGAAACCTACTGACCGGTACAGTCTCCTCCTCTATGGACGCCACCATCCAAAAGCACTACGCAACAGTTTACCGTTTGGGCAGTTCTCCTGCCTACGACAAAACTGTGACATAACTGTGACACCATGAAGGAGTACGTCATTCAGGCAAAGGAACTCGGCACCAAAATGATCTCACACGACCATCCTCCCAAAAAAGTCATGGGAAACAGCACAGATGTAAAATTGACCACTGTGGTTTATAACGTTTTTCAAAGATTACAAGACAAACAAAAAGCATTTAACAAAATATTTTTAATCCTCAATAGAAAAACAAATAAGATAGCATACATGTAAACATAAAAGAACATTGAATAACAAGAAAAAGTAAAGGGAAGTAAATAATGAACATTTAACGTACAGCAGAAATGTTTTCATAAACATTTAAACTTTATTGTTGTGTTAACAAACAAATAAAAACCCGCACAATACATGGGGACAGCACTTGGTTCCTAATTTGCAATCAAACAATAATATTGAACAAGGGACAGTCATTTAAAAAAATGCTAAACAGCAGTAACAATAGAGTTGAGTTATATAGAGTGGAGGACAGTGTCACACAAAGGAGTGGCATAGTGTGGAGTAGCATACACTGTAGTGGCCTAGAGTGGATTACTGTAAAGTGGAGTAGCATAAAGTGGAATAACATACAGTGAAATACTCTAAAGTGGAGTGTAGAAAAGTGGAGTGGCATAGAGTGGAATAGCATAGAGTGGAGTGTTGTGGCGTGGAGTGGTGTGGCGTGGAGTAGAGTACAGTGGATTAGCGTAGAGGGGGGTGGCATACATTGAAGTGGCACAGCGTAGAGCCAAGGAAACTGTTATAAATTGGAGTGGCGTCTCATACAGTAGAGTGTAGTATTGTGTTGTACAGTGCTGGGAACTGTCATAGAATGGAGTAGAGTGTTGTACAATAGAGTGTACAGGCATAGAGTTGAGTGCAAATTTGAACAGTGGCGTGCACGGGGATAGAGTGGAGTAGAGTCTAGTAGAGTGGCATAGAGTGCAATAGAGTTTTTTAGAGTGGAGTTATATAGAGCGGAGGAGAGTACACTGGAATGGCATAGAGTGGAGTAGTGTAGAGTGGAGTGGCATAAAGTAGATAGCGTAGAGTGGAGTAGCATAGACTGAAGTGGCATACTCTGGAGTGGTGTAGAGTGTAATAGCGTATAGTGTAATAGCATACAGTGAAGTGGCGTAAAGTGTAATAGCGTATTGTGGAGTGGCATACAGTGAAGTGGTTTAGACTGGAGTGGTGTAATGTGGGGTGGGGTAGAGCAAAATAGCATACAGTGGAGTGGTGTACAGTAGAGTGGGGTAGAGTGACATACCATACAGTAGAGGAGCAAAGATTGAAGTTGTGTACAGTGTAATAGTGTAGAATGGAGTGGCATACAGTGGAATAGTGTAGAGTACAATTGCACAGAGTTGAGTGGCATACAGTGGAGGGGTGTTGACTGGAGTAGTGATCAGTAGAGTGGGGTAGAGTGAAATAGCATATAGTGGAGTGGAGCGGCATCCAATGGACTAGCGTAGAATGGAGTGGCATAGAGTAGAGTTGTCTGCACTGGAGTGGCGTAGAGTGGAGTAGCGTATAGTGGAGTGGCATACAGTGGAATAGCGTACAGGGGAGTGGTGTACAGTAGAGTGGCATAGACTGGAATAGCATATAGTGGAGTAGTTTACAGTGTAGTGGCATATAGTGAAGTGGTGCAGACTGGGGTGGCGTACACTGGAATGGGGTAGAGTGTAATAGCATACAGTGGAATGGTGTACAGTGGAGTGGTGCCCAATGGAATAGCACAGATTGGAGTGGGGTAGAGTGGAGTGGTATACACTGGAGTGGTGCAGAGTGGAGTAGCATACAGTGTAGTGGCATACAGTTGAATGACACAGAAGGGAATGGCATACAGTGGAATGGCATACAGTGGAATAGCATATACTGGAGTAGCATATAGCGGAGTGGCATACAGTAGCGGCATAGAGTGGAGTTGCATACAGTGTAATAGCATAGAGTGGACTAGTGTAGAGTGGAGTTGTGTACGGTGAAATAGTGTAGAGGGGAGTGGCGTAGAGTGTCATTAAGTAGAGTGGCGTAGAGTGTAATAGTGTATAGTGGAGTAGTGCACAGTGGAGTGGCATATAATGGAGTGGTGTAGACTGGAGTGGTGTACAGTGGTGTGGGGAAGAGTTTAATAGCATACAGTGAAGAGGAGTACATTGGAGTGGGGTCCAATCGAATAGTGTAGAATGAAGTGCCATAGAGTGGAGCGCCATTCACTGGAGTGGCGTAGAGTTGAGTAGCATTAAGTGGAGTAGCATAAAGTTGAATAGCGTGGAGTGACATACAGTGGAATGGCGTGGAGTGAAATAGCATACAGTGTAATAGCGTAGAGTGGACTGGCATAGAGTGGAGTTTGGTACAGTGTAATAGCATAAAGTGGAGTGCATAGAGCAGAGTGTTGTACAGTGGAGAGGTGTAAAGTGTAATAGTGTATAGTGGAGTGGCGTGTAATGGAGTGATGTAGACTCGAGTGGGGGACAGTGGCATGGGGTTAGGTGTAATAACTAGGGGTGGGCGGAGTTGCGTTCCGCAAAATTCCGCAAAACGGCAAGAAATCTCCGCGAGCACGCGGAATTTCGCATGCTCGCGGAGATTTGCTGCGCCCGTTGAATCCTGCCCTGCATATTTATCCACGAAGATGCCACCGTTTTGTGCAATACCTCTACTCAACTGGAGTACTTTCTACTGGCTAATCGGTAAGTGCTACCTCGTTGGGTAAATGTATAGTGCCTTTCCTACACTACAACTGCGTAAAGGTCCAGAAGAATTGACCCCAGTGACCTGTGTGTCTGTAACTTTGCCACCGCACCGAAAGCGCCGGGGTCCTTTGATTAAGCTGTCCATCATTCTGGGGAAAGGGCGGGAAGACGGTGCATACCACTAGTGTATGTGGGGCGGGGGCAAACGGGCGGGGCTTCTAGGCCTGTTCACATGTCTCTTGTTTATAAAGGGTCAGAGAAGGATCTGAGCAGCAGATGAGGAGGAAGAACCTCCTGGTCACTGGACCTACACGGGGATTGCGCTCGAGAAAATCAAGGATGCAAAGACCTCCATCGGGGATTACAGCTAACTTTTCAGGGTGGAAATAGGAAGAAGGCACATCTGCTTAACAATGCTCACGAATTCTACACGAGGATTGCGCTCGAGAAAAGCAAGGATGCAAAGACCTCCATCAAGGATTACAGCTAACTTTTCACGTTGGAAATGGAGAGAAGGCACATCTGCTTAACCACGCTCACGAATTCTGCACACCTGCCCTGCATATTTATCCACGAAGATGCCTCCGTTTTGTGCAATACCTCTACTCAACTGGAGTACTTTCTACTGGCTAATCGGTAAGTGCTACCTCGTTGGGTAAATGTATAGTGCCTTAACTACACTACAGCTGCGTAAAGGTCCAGAAGAATTGACCCCAGTGACCTGTGTGTCTGTAACTTTGCCACCGCGCCGAAAGCGCCGGGGTCCTTTGATTAAGCTGTCCATCATTCTGGGGAAAGGGCGGGAAGACGGTGCATACCTCTAGTGTATGTGGGGCGGGGGCAAACGGGCGGGGCTTCTAGGCCTGTTCACATGCCTCTTGTTTATAAAGGGTCAGAGCAGGATCTGAGCAGCAGATGAGGAGGAAGAACCTCCTGGTCACTGGACCTACACGGGGATTGCGCTCGAGAAAATCAAGGATGCAAAGACCTCCATCGGGGATTACAGCTAACTTTTCACGTTGGAAATGGAGAGAAGGCACATCTGCTTAACCACGCTCACGAATTCTGCACACCTGCCCTGCATATTTATCCACGAAGATGCCTCCGTTTTGTGCAATACCTCTACTCAACTGGAGTACTTTCTACTGGCTAATCGGTAAGTGCTACCTCGTTGGGTAAATGTATAGTGCCTTTCCTAAACTACAGCTGCGTAAAGGTCCAGAAGAATTGACCCCAGTGACCTGTGTGTCTGTAACTTTGCCACCGCACCGAAAGCGCCGGGGTCCTTTGATTAAGCTGTCCATCATTCTGGGGAATGGGGCGGGAAGACGGTGCATACCACTAGTGTATGTGGGGCGGGGGCAAACGGGCGGGGCTTCTAGGCCTGTTCACATGTCTCTTGTTTATAAAGGGTCAGAGAAGGATCTGAGCAGCAGATGAGGAGGAAGAACCTCCTGGTCACTGGACCTACACGGGGATTGCGCTCGAGAAAATCAAGGATGCAAAGACCTCCATCGGGGATTACAGCTAACTTTTCAGGGTGGAAATAGGAAGAAGGCACATCTGCTTAACAATGCTCACGAATTCTACACGAGGATTGCGCTCGAGAAAAGCAAGGATGCAAAGACCTCCATCGGGGATTACAGCTAATGTTTGACGGTAGATATGGGCAGAAAGCACTCCTGCTTAGCCTCGACCTTGCTCACGAATTTTTTGTGCTGATTAATGCGTTACAGAATTTGAGCTTCAACTCGGGCACCTGCTTCAGTGCTTTCTTGCACCCGAATTCCGTTCCGCCGCGGATCGCGGAAGTGTCAACATTTCCGCGTTCCGCGCAAAACGCGGAAATGCCGAAATTTCGCAAGTTCCACGAGCGGAACGGAATTTGCCGCCCACCCTTAGTAATAACATATAGTGGAGTGGTGTATATTGGAGTGGGATCCAAACGAATAGCGTAGCATAAAGTGCCGAAGAGTGGAGTTCTATACACTAGAGTGGCGTAGAGTGGAGTAGCATACAGTGGAGTGGCATACAATGGAATAGCGTTCAGTGGAGTGTTGTAGTGTGGAGTGGCATACACTAGAATAGAGTAGAGTGGAGTGGCCTACTGCTGAATAGTGTAGATTGGAATAGCGTATAGTGGAGCAGCGTCCAGTGGAGTGGCGTACAGTGGAGTGACATAGACTGGAGTGGGGTACAGTGTCGTTGCGTACAGTGTAATAGCATAGAGTGGAGTGGCGTAAAGTGGAGTCTCATACAGTGGAGAAGCATAGAGTGGAGTGGCATAGAGTTGAATAACGTATAGTGGAGTGGCTATAGAGGCGTGACATATGGATGTATGTGAAATTTAGCAGCAATGTAGAATATGGTGTGCAGAGTAATGCAAAACAGCAAACTCCGCTGCCTTGCATTTCTCCTTATTTACAAATCAACGAAGCACCATGCATGGTGGCCTTTTTTTCCTTTGTAAATCTGACTTAAGTATTGCATTGCTCATGCAACACCATGAGTGACACAAGGATTACGCAATCCAATAATACAGCTAGGCCTTAGTTATATTTTGTGCTTCAGCAACAAATGATGGACAGAATGCTGAGAAAATCAAATATTCACCCCCAGTCAAGAGATCTGGGTTAATTGTGCTCACCACTCCCCCTCAGTTTAGACCCAGCTACATGTAAATCAGTCTTGACCCTGCTCGTCATGGGAACAGTCCAGCCCAAACTGCCAAGCTGGGTCCTCACTGGACCAGAAACAAGCATCCTAGGACCGGTTTCGAGGTTTCACCCCTCATCAGCCAGGCTAGCTTGAATCCAGTGGCACAGCAAGCACGGGACCCACGTCTGAGCATACCCATCCCACTTAGGGCAAAAAGTGCTACAGCAACAAATGATGGACGGAATGCTGAGTAAATCAAACATTCACCCCAAGTCAAGAGATCTGGGTTAAATCCATTGTTCTTTTGTTCGCTACGCCACCCCAGTTTGGACCCAGCCTAATGCAAATCAGTCTTGACCCTGCTCCTCATGGGAACAGTCCAGCCCGAACTGCCAAGCCGGGTCCTCACTGGACCGGAAACAAGCATCCTAGGACCGGTTTAGTGGTTTCACCCCATATCAGCCAGGCTAGCTTGAATCTAGTGGCACGGCAAGCAAGTTATATTTGGTTGATGGGTGTTTTTAGTGAATGAAAAGGCTGCTATATTCTTTTTACCACACTTTGGCTGTGTTCAGTGTCAGGGCCTTAGATATAGTTAAGTAGTAGGTCCCTACCTATTACCACTTTATTAATGTATAATCCTACCAAATTTCATGTAAATCCATTCCATTCATGTAAATCCATTCCGCCATTTTCGTGCTTCGTCTAATACAATAATCTATGGAAAATAAATTGTTGGAAAAATGCATTTTGGGACCCCCTTTCAACTTTACACCCCCTTAACAATTCACCACAAAAATATAGAAAATGCTATAGATCTGGAAAGTTTTGTTGTGATTTGTCAAATGGACGAAAATTTATGAGGGAGCTAATATCCGAGGAATTCCTATCTTTGGGATTACTAACAATACCTACAGAGTGGCAATCAGATTTAATGTGATTCCTTTCTTTTTATCTATTGTATTTATGTATTTTGTTGATTGGTTTACATAATCATGTGACCATAAATGTATCTTTTAGTTGTTCATGTAGTAATTCTGAAACTATACATATGCAGGCTAGTTTATTCTTTGGGCTTCAATGCTACTTTAAGTAGGATTGTGCTACATATGAAGCCCAAAGTGAACGAAAGCAAATCATTGTTGTTATAAAAATGTCGATTTTTTTTTTTTTTTTTTTTTTCCTTATGGCCAATTATGGGACGTCTTGGATAGAAGATCCACAATAACCAGGATCGTGGTGTAACCCTGTTCTGTTTTGGGCAATCCAACAATAAAATCCATAGATATAGTATGCCAAGGTGCAGAAGGAATGGGTAACTCATTTAATAGTCCTGTGGATGCTTGATGGGAGCTTTCACTTTGTGTGCTGGTACTGCATCTCTGTATGCACTGTTTAGTATCAGTGTAAAGAGTAGGCCACCAAAAAATATCTCTTAAGGAGTTCCAAGGTTTTCTTTTCACCAGGGTGTTCAGCTAGCAAATGGGTATGACACCATTCTGATGCCTGTTGTTGAAGAGGGACGGTGGGAACTTACAAACCCCCTTGGACATAGATCAAATCATGTATCCCTTGGCCATTATGTGACTGAGCAGCTTCTTTTGTTATTTGTGCCTTAAACACCCCTTGAATGGACTGTCCTTCTGAGTACAAGGCCCCTAAGATTCGTTCGACTGGTATGATGTGTGGCTGTTGGGTCGTGGGTTTGTGTACCTCATACCATGAGAAAGGGCATCGGCATTACCATGCTGTCAGCCTGACTGGAACTGGATAACGAAGTCAAAGTTGTTAAAAAACTGAGGGTAGTGCAACTATCGCATAGACAGGGCTTGGGCTGGTTTAAAAAACTTCAGGTTTCTCTGATCTGTCTGGATTGTGACAGTATGTAAGGTGACAAACAAGTAATGTCACCACTCATCAAAAGCCCTTTTTTGGCCAACAACTCCCTATCACCCACTGTGTAATTGGTTTCTGCTGGACTAAAATATGGGAGAAAAATGCAACAGGATGTAGATTCCCAGTAGACCTATCCCTTTGGGACAAAACCCTACCCACTGCTACCTGAGAGGCGTCTACTTTAACAATGACAGGTTGAGTGGGTTCTGGGTGTTGTAAAATGGGAGCACTAGTAAAAGCTGTCTTTAGTTGTTGGAAAGCTTTCTCTGCTTCCTCAGTCCACTGAAACGTCTTAACCTTGCGTAGTAACCTAGTGATGGGGGAGGCTGAGGTGGAAAAATGATCAATAAATTGACGATAGAGGTTGAGGACTGGGTTCGGTCTATTGACAAATTCAGGAATATGGATAGAGCCAGAGGGGAATGCAAACGTACAAAACACTGGGATTTATGGGATTTATACAGACGGTAGGATAGGAAGGGCGGTCCAATGATTTAAACAACTGTGATCATGGTCATTCTGAGTTTCACTGGGGTCGGAACAGCGAGATACTAACTCAGGTAAATTGGCAATGTTGGTATTAAAGCATGGTTTCCACCTCATTCTCGAGGGCGTCAAATGAGAGGTGTCCCTGTTGCTTCTTACAACAAGATCGCATAAATGAGGACAAAAAAAATAAAAAAATAAAAATAAAAAAAATTGACGATAGAAACCCTAGAAAGCTCTGTACTTCTTTAAACTGTCTGGGGTGATTTTCACTGTGTGATAGCCATTACTTTCTGAGGATCCATACTAATCCCCTGTGCTGACAAAACATAGCCCAAAAAGGAGTCGTGATCACATGGAATTTGCATTTCTCCGGTTTGACAAATAAACTGAGCTCTGTGGCTCTGACATGCTTCTCATGTGCTTGTACACAGGAGGAATAAATCTGAATGTCATCAATATAGGCTACAGCGCATATATATCCAGATATTCCCTCAAGGTCTCATTAATGAAAAACTGAAATTCAGCCAGGGCATTGCAGAGTCCGAAGGGCATGGCTAAGTATTTGTGTATAAACCAAATTTTGTATGAAAGGCTGTTTTCCATTTGTCTCCCTCTCTAACGCGTACCAAATGGTATGCCCCCTTAAGTCCAGTTTAGTGAAGATTTTAGCATTCTTGACTTGATCTAGCAATGACTGTATTAATGGTAGGGTTAATGATTTTTAATGGTCACATTGTTGAGGGCTCAGTAATCAATGCATGTATATAGTTCTCTACCCCTCTTAGGCATGAAGAATAAAGGCAAAGAGGCGGGAGAGCAAGAAGGCCTAACAAAGCCTGTCCAAAGCATTTCGTCAATGTATTCATGAAGTGGAGATTCTCTTTCTCAGTCAAGGCGCATATTCTACTGCAAGGAATTTGAACCCAAGGAAGAAGGTCAATTAGGCAAACTTAAGGCAGATGAGGGGCTAGGACAGTAGCCTTTTTTTATTGATCACCTCTCTGGGGTCCTGGTAGCATGATGGCATAATCGGAGCAGTCTCTTCTATGGTTGCCGCTACCTCTTTCGGGGAACCAGAAATAAGAGTACCAGATAAACAATGCTTTACACAATAAGCAAACCGAAAGTCAGAGTATGTTTAGTCCAATCAATGTCAGGGTTGTGCTTCTCTAGCCAGGGTAATTTGAGTATTTCTTTTTACTGAGGGGCCTTAATCAAATCGTACTACTTCTTTGTGGGTTTGCTGAACCTGAAACAGTAAATCCCTGGCGGAATGGGTAAGAGGCCCTGATTTTATTGCACTTCCATCTACTGTCTTGACTTACTCTATCATGTCGTTGGACAAGGTAGGAAAACTGTAGGAAAGTAGGATCTGCTTTCATGGTCACCCCCACTTTTTCCTGGTGTCATTATGTTTTACTGACTAGTCTGACTGGGATCCTGCTAATCAGGACCCAAGTCTCTGTCCTTCTTTCCTAAATTGGACATGGTGAGTACTTAGGTACCCCCAGATTAACTACTGATGTACCCTTGTAAGTCCCTAGTATATGTTACTAAGGAACCCAGGGCATAGGTACACCAGGTGTCCCCAAAGGCTGAAGCATGTATTTTGCCACCCAAATTGAGACTACAAGCATGCCATTGTAGCCTGTGTATGCTGGTGCTAGCACCACTTACAACAGATATAAGTTTATTTATATCTAAGGCCACTACACTTAAAACCTATATGTCACCCCTAAGGCAGGCCTTTTAATCCTGAAGGCAGGGTGCCCAGTAATAAGTGTGAGGGTGCCCCTCCATGAGCAGGATACGCCTACAATCCACAGAGTCCATTCTCCCGGGTTGTAAGTGCATCAGCCATTACAATACACAGTCGCCAAGCTTCATTATGCGATGGCTATCTCTAAACTGGCTGAAACAAACCCTGCCGTGTTTGGTATCAAACATGTTGGAATCATGAGGTGTGATTCCATGCACTGTAAAGCTCCTCAGGGAGGCCCTCAGTGTTACTGGTACCAGTTTTCTAGAACCGGACAGCAAACTATGGCTGCTGTCGACCAGAGACACGATTCTGTCCCTGATGCTGAGCCAAGCTCGAGCAGGGGAAGGCAGGACAATAGTTTTCCTGTCACAAGGAGGTGTGACCACCTACCAGACAGGACTTAGAGTATTGGGACATGGTGGGGGTGCTTGGCAGCACTACTAGACTGCTTTGAAGGGCACATTTGGTGCCCTCCTTGCATACTCCAGTTGAAACCAGTTCTGGGAGCCGTTGGCTCCCACTCTGGCGCAAAACTGGACAAAGGACATGGGAGTATCCTCCCCACTGT
Organism: Calotriton arnoldi; assembly: GCA_963921515.1. NCBI lineage: Eukaryota > Metazoa > Chordata > Amphibia > Caudata > Salamandridae > Calotriton > Calotriton arnoldi. The sequence continues at coordinate 52,308 of CAWUFW010005646.1, forward strand.
CCAGCCCCTCCTCTGGGAGGGACCCCTGAATCGTCCCAACCTTTTCCTTAGGGTACTTAAGGGCTTACCTGTGGGTGGGTCCCTAGATTCGTCAAGGGACAAGATTCAGATCCAAACCCACTTCAACTTCAAACCGCTGGGAACTTTGGATTTCGTTGGACATTGCTTTGGGAACCAAGACTGCAACTGGGAAGACTCCTGGTGCTCCTGGTCTCGTCGTCCTGCCAGTCCTCTGCAATGTCTGTGCCTGTGCTCCATACAGGTTCTTCACAAGGCCTGTGGACATCCACGACACCCGAAGGAATCACCCTTGGAGTGAAGGAGTCACTCCCCTGCATCTGCAGGCACCGCAATGAAGCTGACCGGTCTGCTCTTCTGAGCTCCTACGGACTCCAAAAGGTTCAGCAACACAGATGGTGGTTATGCAACTCCCTCAAGGCCTGCACTGTCTTCACAGCAAATTTGAAGCCAGTATCCCTCGTCGGAACCGCTGGAGCAGTACCCCTGTGCACCGTGTCAACTTGCCATTGCCAAGGCTTGTTGACTCTCTTCACCAGAGATCTTCGGGCTCCAAGAAGCTCCAGCCTCTAGCATCTCCTGCAGCCAAGATATTCACCTGCACTGCATCCTCTGCACCATGGGCCTTCATCCTTTGGTGAGCTGCTTGAAGTCCTCTTGCGACTCCTGTACCTTCGGCCTGTGGGTCCTCTTGAGGGTCTTCTTTGGCTATAGCAGGCTCCCCTGCTTGCTTGAGACCTGCTCTGACTTACCTGATCGTGGTGAGTCACTTGGACCTTGCTGGTCCCGACACTGTCCCTTTTTCAACAACTACGTTGGTTGCCGTTGCCAGTGGGCATTCGTCTTCCGTGCCTCCTGGTCACTCCTGAGTGGCATAGACTCTGTCCCCTCTGCTTGCAGGTACCTTTCATCTTGAATTCACCTTTGGATTCCACCGTACTCTTTCGCCTTCTTTGCCAGCGGCATCTTCACTGAAGTCCTCCATTGTGGTCTACCGATGTCACTTCGAAACTATGCGCCCGGCTTCCCTGGTGTAGGTATCCTGGTTCCTGGGGTATCCACCGGTTGGGTGACTCTCCAAACTTCCATCTTTCACAGGGTTTCTCCGGGTCCGCTGGGAAGGGTCCTTTTTCTTTAAAGCTGCAACCGCGACTTACACGTTGACTTGTATTGAGCACACGGTCATGTTCCCACTCTGCACACGACCTCCGTGTGGTTCCTAGATACTCACCTTGGGTGGTTCTTTGGGTCCCCAGCTCTTCTATGTCTTCTGGGTCCATTCTCAACTTGGGTCATAGTTCACATTCCACTATTTTAGTATATGGTTTGGTCTCCCCCTGTGTATTTGTGCTGCTTATGTGTTCTATGATCAAAGGTAGGAGATATTGCAATGTGTTAGTGAGTGTTTATAATAAATACATATTTTTATAACTACACTGTGTGGTTCTTTTTCACTTAACCTATACCATAAGATTAAGTACTGGTAAAACAAGCTGCATTACATTCCTTCTGGACTAAGCCTGAAGGCTGCTCTCCACAGCTACCACTTAGAGAGCTTTCTAAGGTCGTCTAAGACCACTAAAATCACCATAAGGGTTGTCTGGATTTGTGCAGGGTGCTACACTTACATAAATGAGCACCATATACTAAGCCAGCCTCTGACAAATACCATATTGGTCGGCTAAGGCTATGTTCATGAAATTCCCCATAGCACCAGAATCAATCAATATATATAGATGTTTGGAGTGTTCCCCCCCAAGTCACCCGGGTGCAAACAAATTAATGATGATGGGTATGCATAGAAGTTCTTTGCGCCAAGGAGTTTGAGACGGTAGGACTATGAAACACCGAAACACTCGTCTCTAGTTTCCTCAGTACCCTCTTCTCTTAGGGTTCAGGGTACATTCACATAAGAACTGGCCTTTCTTGCCACAATATAAACATAACTTCATATCCTGGCATCTCTGTCACTCTTCCTCACTTAATGGACCTTGAAGACCACCTTTCTTTCTCTATACATCATCACCTTGGTATTGGTAAAACCCCTGTCTATATGTCTTTCTGCAATGCAGTGATCCAATTTAACTACTAAACCTATTAAATCACTAAAGGATTCAGAGGGATCTACCACTGCACCAGTAGATCCTTCATCTCGTCTCTCAAGCCTCTGTAAAACAGGGAACTGGGTTAATCTTCTGGCCAACCTGCTTCCGCAACTAACCTGTTGAAATTAGAGATATAAGTCAAGAGGTCTTTGTTACCCTGCTGTAAATTCAGTAGCTCTTTGTCCATGAACTGCATAAAGAAGTGACAACCAAACAGCCTTTTTAGCTTGGATGTGAAGGCACTATAATCATAGTATTGGTATTGTGGGCTTGGCTCTGAGGTGGTTGAGGTCCTTCCATACTGACTGTAACTTTCAGGTCTTCTCGAACGAAGTGAGATCGCACACGTTAGAGCTGACCTCTGGAGTTCCTCAGGGCTCTATTTTGAGCACCTTACTTTTTAATATATATGTGCGCCCTTTGGCCGACATTGCTGAGAAGTCGGCTCTGACTATCTTCTCCTATGCCGACGATACTCAGATCGTCTTCTACCTTTCCGCTGCTCAGCACCAGGATCCTTCCTCATCGCAGCTTGGCCTGAGGAATGTTTCATCTTGGCTGACCAGTAATGCCCTGAAGCTTAACAGTTCCAAAACAGAGGTGCTTATTCTGGGCAGTAACCCTGAGCTTTGGGGTATTAAACACTGGCCTGACTATTTGGGCCCTGTGCCTGTCCCCAAAGTTAAAAACCTGGGCTTTATTATTGATAAAAGCTCTCCCTTAAACCTCAGGTCTCCAGGGTAGCTTCATCCTGCTTTGCTGCTCTCAGATGGATTAAAAAAATCCTCTGGTTAATCCCACTGGCAGCTCGGAGAACGGTTCTGCAGGCTCTGATAATATCCAGGTTGGACTACGGCAACGTCCTGTATCTGGGCGCTGATGAAGCCTCTTTCCATCGGCAACAGGTCATTCAGAACGCTGCTGCTCGCCTTCTTTTCCACCTGCCAAGATTTGCCTCTGCGTCCCCTCTGCTCCACCAACTTCACGGGCTTAAAAACAATAAGCGTATTGAGTTCAAGGCCCTTTGCTACATGTTTCGTGCCAAATGGGGCCTTGCTTCTTCTTACATTCAAAGCCTACTCACACCTTATGTTCCGGCTTGACAGCTGCGCTCTTCCAGCCTTTCATTGTTTTCAGTTCCCAGGTTCCGGCTCGTCCGTATGAGGGATCGCTCCTTTTCCTGTCGCGGCCCCAGGCTCTGAAATGCCCTTCCAATTGACCTTAGGAACTGTCATTCCCTGCTGGCCGTCCGTAAGAGCTTAAAGACGCTGCTGTTTAGTGACTTGGTTTGATTTCTCTTTTCTTTTATCCTTTGTGATCTCTTCTCTTTTGTCTTTGTCTAGTTGTGTCGGCCTCCACATGTCTAGCGCTGGGAGACCCTGTTGGCTAGCAGCGCGCTTTATAAGTGTAATAATAATAATAATAATAATATAGCAATGGATCGTTTTGTTCCACTAATGGAATAGACCATGTAGCCACTGTGCCCCCTAAGTATGATAACACGAAGGCTACCTTTGATTGTTCATTTTGGAAGCAGGATGCTTTGCACATAAAATGCAATTGACATTGGTTGATAAAGGAAGCAAACTTCACAGGATCCCCAGTGAACCTTTCGGGAGGAGCTAACGGACTAGTGGGAGGGGTAGTAATGTGTAATTCCTGTAGCTTTGGTTGTGGGAAACGTACCACTTGTGGCTCTTGTACCGTGTCCTAGTGTTTGCCACTAATTCCAGTAGCTCCCAGTCCCTGTAATATATCTACTCTCTGGGTCAATGCCTGTGTTTGTTTGTGTACATTACCTATCATATGGGCAGAGTCTGCTAGAATTATATCTTGTGCCTCCATTTCGTTCACTTGGGCTTGGCGTTCTGTCAGATTCTCACCTGGATTTTCCACGTTAGCGAGAGGAGGCCACGATGCTAGGTCCCAACCTCCCTATCCGCCGACATGACCCAACAGTAGTCAGTCAATCTGATGAAGGGGGAAGAGGGGAAGGGAAAAGAAAAATAGCTGCGCTGCAGGATGCGTATTAATCGGGCCCCGTCTGTCTCCTCATGTTAAAGAGAATCATAAAGTGTATCAGAGAAAATCCCCATAAGCGTGTCTCTAATACTTTATACCCAGTGTAAATTAAAAAAGTATCCTAATACCTGTATGAATCCTCTCTTCTGTCTTAGTGTAGTATTATCAAGGTCAAAAGGTATTATCACTTATCTAAAGGCAAAAAAGAGAAGCTGGTGTGTAGGGAATAGATGTCACAACAGAACTGCCTAAATATTCAGTGTGCATCATTCATAGCATACCGTATGCATTATTTTGTGTCTTCCTAATTTAGGCTCATATGACATGGCTGGGAAATACATAAAGAGAGGAAAATATACAGAGTCTGTGCATTACTTCATGCACCTCCTAATCAGCCATTAAACACATAACAAAAGGAATAAAGATTAAGCCTTAGAAAACAGTAAGGAATAATGCTGCAAGTTCGATAGAGCGTATTTGTAGATACTCAATCCAATATGACCTGTAATAATGTTAGGGTCTCTGTGTTTCCATTAGATGAGAAAAAGAACATATATTTTCCTCCTGGACGCACAGTAGCCGTGCAGCAAATCTCAGCGTCAGATAAGTATTGCACTTTAATGCAGTCTTTACAATACATGCAGAGCGTGCAAGCAAGTTAAGTTGAAGTGACTTGTTTCTGGATTGTCGGTTCATTTTTACAGGAGTAGCAGCAGTGGAGAATTTCCAGGAATGTAGGAAAGCAGGAAGAATCTGCAATGGAGAAATGGCCCCCGATGCATCACGACAAACTGCAGTCCCAAGAGAGGAGCTGACGGAGATAGGCCTGGGCGGAGTGTGCGGAGTTATGCAGAACTCCGTGAAGTGACCGAAAAACTCTGCCGCATTACGCAGATTTCGTCAAGTGCCGGAGTGTGTTAGGTTGTGCCGTTCACGCTGATTTTAGCACAGGGTGTTTGTCCCATGCTGGAAAATCAGTGCGAACGGTAACACGTGCAGTGCAAGAGAGCACTACTTCTTTCTGCCGCTCGAGTAGATGTTGTACTCGAGCGGCAGCTTCCTCAACGCGAACAGGAGGTTTCTCAACCTGAGCGGTAGCGACAATCCGTGACCGCCCGCTTTGAGAAATATCACTGGGAGGTGGTCTAGCGTTGGATTTTCCTCGCTCTCCAACTTAACATTGGCAGGCATGAGCGGGGAAAAAAACTCAGCTCCACTAAGTTTTTGGAACTCCGCATGCTCCGCGGAGCACAGAGTGTGGAAAACTCTGCAAACGGAGCAGAGTTCACTGCCCTGGCCTAGACGGAGGATACCATGATCAGCAAGGAGAACCCAGAAGAACAGGTAGGAGTTACGACGGCAGGAAGTTGTAGGCAGAAAACAACTTGAATGCCAAGCAACTTCCTGCCAGTTGGCACCTTCTTTATTTACTGCACTCTCTGCCCCTGCCGCACTCGGAAGACACCGCTGGGTGACAGCAAGCGTGACAGTACTGTAGTAGTGCACCAGCTTCCAGGGGTTGCTGTAATCTGCCTGCCTCCTCTCACTCAACAGGTGAAGGCCTAACACCAAGTTAGTGCATGCCAGTTTTCACTGTCAGGTCTGAGAAGGATGCAGCATTTGGGACACCTGAAGTCAGAGTTCTTGACAGCCCTATCTGCTAAGGCCAAGCAGTCACAGCCACCTCCGAGGCCAGTTCAAGTTGCATTTCCGAGCTCAAAGTTCAGACCTTAGAAGGTCTCTTGGCCCTATTGACAGATAATTGATGTTTATCATTACCAAACTCAATGTTACACATTTTATCACCCTCAAAGATTAGAACCCGCATTCATGGGTGCAGACACAGATCTGTACAGCCCATCAAATTTATTCACATGACTGTCAATTACTTGAATGGGGTAGAGTAGATACAATGAAACTATTAACGTTTCTATTAGCTTCTGAACCCTGAAGACATCTTGGGAAACACAACAGGCCTTTTAACAGACATAAATAAAGAGATCAGAGCCTGGACATGAGGTGCCATGCTTTCCTGAAGATGGCTCACTTCAAAGGGACAGAAGGTAACAATGAAACTATCAAAATGTTTTATTAGCTCCTGAAAACGTAAGAACACAATGTGAAACATAACAGGTCTTTCGATAGACAAAAACAAGGAGATCAGATTCTGGACATGGGATGCTAGGCTTGACTAAAGATGGCTCACTTCAAAGATGGCAGAAGGATGCAATGAAACCATCAAATGGTTTTACTAGGTCCTGAATCAGTAGCCAGAATCTAAACAATATACCACTGATAAGGTATTTAGGGTATCCCCAATAAGCATATAAATGTGTCAAATACAGAATGCTGGCGAAACCAGCAGTGTACAGAATTGATAGTCTCACTCTTGGGTTGGTGCCTAGAATTTAGACACAAAATAATTCATTTTAAATGATTAGAGAAAGTCTCTTGCTCAGTTTCACATACTAGTCAAACTGAGAGAGTGAAATAGTGCAATATGTGAAGTACGTACAGCGAACACATGTGCAGTCTGCCGAATGGTTTGCATCCCAGGATGGGAGATCATTATACAATGCTAAAAGAAGTCCCTTTTGACTTGGAAGATAACACCTTCCAAAGCACTAGGAGAAAATCTACTTAATGGTAAGCTTCATCACAAACCCACTGATACTCAAACATTTACACATAATTGTAATTACAGGCAAAACAGTACAACATGTAAGGTAAGAGTTGAAATAGGCACAGAAATTGGTGAGGCTATATGCAGCCTAAGCTAAGTGCACATGAAGTCAAAAATAGGTCCAGGCAGGAGAGAATGCATGCCAGAATGTCAGGATAACTACTGACAAGGTTAATGACTTGCATTTTCCCTCTGGTCTGTGTCCATTCCCTAGTAGCGCAGAGATACCCCTTCGGGGGTGATTCAGGCGTTTTATACTTTAAATCAACAACAACATTTAAATTGAATGAGTGTACCTTTTTTAGGGCTCGCGCCTGCGTTGCAGTGCGCAGCACTGCTCACGCAGCGAGAGCCCTTTTGTATGGGGTTCTGAAAGCTGCTCACACGCTCGTGCGTGTGGTTTTGCTTTTCGCGGCTGCCATTGGCTTTCGCGTGCTTTTTTAAAAAAAAAGCCAGCACGCAATTGGGCAAAGACGGGCACATGTCCCGCCTTTGCTCCGCCCATTCCCGTTGGTGGCCAGCACGCGCAGCAGCGCGCGTTCGCTTTGCTGCCGCGCTCCCTAGCCCCCCGCTCCTCTGGTGCGCGCGCACCACTGGTTTTGTAAGCATTCATTGTAGTTAGTTATGAACGATGGTATTAGCTAGGCATTTGACTTTTTGCACTGTATTAATACACAACTTTCGGTTTATTAATACACTTGTTCCAAACAATGCTTTATTAGCCTGCATTTATTTTCATTGGCGAGTCATATGCGGTTAATGTAAAATTTGAAGACAAGTAGAAAGTCACGGATTTTTCCTCAGACACCAATGTAGAGGTTTGTTTTGATTGTCGTAGTCGGTCATTACTAGATGCTGGTACACACCTCAGCACAATCATTGTGGAGAAGGGAACAGTCCTGTCCGCATTGCGTGTTTAAGTTCTGCCTTGCACGGTGAGTTAATTACCCCTAATACTTTCACTTTGGAGGGAAGTGTTAAAGGAGCCATATGACGAAATCGATAAAATAGTTCTGATGACTAAATCGGAAGTAATAAGGACTGCAGAATGCCCTTTCGTTTCATGGCTTCTGATTGAGTTTTGAGACCTATTGTGACTTTATTCACTAGGTGACGCTTTGAAACCAGAAGACAGGGAAGTAGCACTTTCCTTATTAGATTGGGCCTGCTAGGCAGCACAAGTTGTCTGGGTGCAAAGGACGAGTTTTGGGTTCATCCTTACAGCCCACCCATTGCTTACCGTTGATTGGCTTTGTTGTCACTCTAATTGCTTGGTTCTTATTAGATGGCTTTCCTTGCCCCATCCTGTCAGTCTTGCTTGTCCCTGGAGCATAACCTCTTTGCCTTTTGTCTGATTTGCTGGCTTCTGGCTTTCCATTGCACACTTCTAGGAAACTATTTTTTCGTTTTACTTGAGTGCTTGTGTTTTCCAGCTCTCTCCTTCATATGCTTCTACCCCTCCAAATATCCACACTACGTTGTGTGTTGCTGTCTCCCCCCCCATGTTGCAAGCTTTCTTGTGTGTCCTTTTCCTCCCTGCTAAACTCCCTTTCTTCCTCACTCTCCGTGTTGCTTTCTCACTTTTGTGCTTCTCCCACTGCCCTCGTGTTGCTCTCGCTCGTATGCTATTTTTCCCCTGCCATGCTCCCCCCCCACCCGCTTCTCAGTAGCCCCCCACACCCACTGTCTTTTTATTTATTAGGTGGGAGGACCAGGCAGCACATTGTTGATGCCCCCCCCACCTTAACAACAAAACAAAACAAGCATTTGCAATGCAATAGGTCTCACATTATTAAAGTTTGAGCTATTGGTGTTGCATTATTTAGCAATGCCAATAGCTCAAACTTTAATAATGCGAGACCTATTGCATTGCAAATGCTTGTTCTTCTGTTGATATCCTGAAAATATGGCCTGCCCCAGCTCTTCTGCACCTATGGTGGACACATATCACATATCACATCTCTAATGAAGTGAATTTGCACATCTCTACGTGCTCTTTGTCGTACATGGGCCTCACAAAATAGACTGATTGAAAAAGTGATGATGCCCAAAGTCTAGTCTAAAAATAGAATCTTACTATTTGTTTATACTACATGGTTCCAGATCTCTTATCTGTATCTTCACCTCAGAATGCAGAAATTAATATGAACCTGTAGTTTAACAAATCCCTTGTAGGCACACGTACCTGACAATATTTGAATTGCCCAAGCCTCCAAGGGTTTATTGGGTTTCCCACTTTTCTTAATACTAAGCCTTGTAAATAAGGCCCCCGTTCATGCTACACTTAGCGTGAAAGGGGCGTGCAATGGGTGTTGTGGTGGACGTTCTGCCACAACACTCATTGATTTTGATGCTGCCCTGATTTACAAAGATGGCGTAAATAGGAGGCAGCCCCAAAATTAAGACCAGGGAAAACCTGGTCTTAACATGGCGAAAAGAGGAGAAATGCTTAATTTCTCCTTGTTTTTGCTGTTTCTATGTGTTCTGCATTGTGCAGCACACTTAGAAACAGCAAATCGCCATAAATGATTGTTCATGTACAGGAAGGTGTCCCTTCCTGCACATAAACAATCATTTAAAAAATGACAATTTGCAACTTCTATGTGTCCTGCACCATGCAGCACACATAGAAGTTACAGTTCACCATTTTGGATTGGTTATGTACAGGAAGGGACACCATCCTGCAAATAAATAATCATTCTCCCCAACGCAGACACCCTTGCACTACGGTGCAAGGGTGCTTACTTTGGCGCTAGGCAACTAGATTTAGTGCCAGCGCTAGGGGAAATGCAGGGGTGCGCCGCATTCTTGTGAATACAGTGCATCCCTGCGTTTTTAGAATGGTGGAGCGTGGCGTTGGCAATGTTTGCTTAATGCCACACTTTGCCATTTCCTTGTAAATATGCCAGAGTTGATTATTATTGATGCATGCCTTAGACTGAAGGCACAAAAGAGTCCTAACACAGAGGACCGGCATAAACCTTGAAAAATAAAAAATATGAGCATTTAAGGCTGACTGCTGCTTCCATAAAGCACTGATGTGCCCACTTTTCTATTTGTGAGGAAAGTATAGCAACACCACCAGAGAGCACAAATCAGGTTGCTTGAGAATGACTGTATACTTGCCTTTCGCCTATTGCACCTTAAGTCTGACCAAACCATAGCTTTGGGTGTCAATTTATCCTCTTATGACTATGAGTTTTTCTGCCAGGTAGGCTGGTGTCTTGGTTATAACTGCATTATAGGTGATGTATTTGTGCATGAAGACGGTGCATACTTGCAAGGGAGTGGGTATATATATTTAGTCCTTTTAACAGAGTGACGATCTGCAGCATTGCCCTAGTGGGTCCGAGGGAAGACATGAAGTTACTGGGCGATACAGCATTGGAAATATCTTAAACCATGATGGTTGATTGTCAAATATTTTCAGGCAACAATTGCTGTAACTAATACTTCTCTGTCTCAGTAAAGAAGTTCTGAATCACATGCATTGGTCCAAAAATATCTACCTCTGCTAGTTATTTCAGTAAAAATCAAATTTTGGAACATTTAATGAAGGGTGGTGAAATTGTGCGGTGGTCAGTATTTCACTTATGCATGCTGTCTTGCAAATTTCCTTCATTGAAATTGACTTAAATCTTTAGTAAAATAAATAATAGCAGAATACATGTTAAGCATTATATATATATATATATATATATATATATATATATATATATATATATATATATATATATATATATATATATATATATATATATATATTAACCATGAGTACTATTTGCATTTGTTTTGCAGACCTGTAAGAATATCTATATATTTTTACACCATAAATAGTATATATATTTGTACAAAGAAATGCACATATCTAAATACCTACATATGATCAAATTATACATGTTACATACCCAGGAATTTACTGTACATTTGTGTCTTGAGTATGGTGGTCATGTAGGAAAGAGCCAACTCTTGGGTAGTCTTCTGAAGATAAGATAATTATCAGTGAATCTTATGTTTGTAAGTAGTAAATTCCATAGTTTGGCTGCTTGGACAGAGAAAGATGCACCATCCATAGTTTTGTTCTTGTATGTTGGGGTTTTGAGGCTAGGTGCCAATTTGCAGCGGAGGTTTATTTGTTGTATGTATTTCATGATTTCATCCCTAATGAAAAATGGTCCTGTTTCATGCATTGCTTTGTGGATTATACAAAGCAGCTTAAAGGTAGATCTTCTGCAACCGGTAACCAATGTAGGGCCCTTAAGGCAGGGGAGATGTGGGCTTGTGGCTTTACATGTTGGAGTAGTCTGGCAGCTGAGTTCTGAATCTGTTGTAGTCTTTACATAGTTGATAAAGATGGTCCGTCGTAGAGTCCATTGGTGTAATCAAGTTCAGATAGTACAAGAGAGATAGTAGAGTGGACCTTATGTGGAAATCCTAGGTAGGTGAAGATGCGTCAACATAGTGTCATGGTTCCGGCCAGAAAGTTGTCTCCTGAACTGCTGATCTCCGCCATGATGTGAGGTTAGCGTTGCAGACTTTTTGAGCCTTCTACATCACGTTTGAGGTCAGCAGGGCGGGTTGGACTTCCGGGTTCCAGCTCATTTAAACCCGTGTCCAATTCCTGATGCTGCTTCATATTTTGCATTCCGTATTGGAGCCTCGCAGTCCTTTTCCTGTTTCCAGTGGCTTGGTGAAGCCGTAGTCCTTGCCGTCGTGCCTGATATCCTGCTGTCTGTCATACGTCAGCAGTGAGTAATTGTTCTGAGATGCTTATTAGCCTTGTCCAGATTGGACTACGTGAATGCGCTGTATGTAGGGATCCAATCGCAGCACCTTCAAAAACTGCAGCGTCTGCAGAATGCAGCTGCTAGACTGCTGCTGGATATCCTGAAGTCTCAGCCAGTCTTGCACAAGTTGAGAACTTTGCATTGGCTCCCAGTGGCCAAGAGGATTATTTTCAAATCCCAATGCTTAATGTTTAAGGCACTCCATTGGGTTGGTCCTCAATATCTGAGGAGCCGACTGAATTGGTACATACCTCCTAGAAACCTAAGGTCTGGCCACCTTAAACTGGTACAAACACCCAGGATCAAGAGAGCTCGCTGGGGTGGAAGAAGTTTCTTGGTTGGGACTATTAAAACCTGGAACTTGCTCCCAGTCAGTATAAAACATAGCTCTACACTTCTGGCTTTTAGAAAAGCACTAAAAACATGGCTCTTTGTCAATTAAGTTTCACACACTAAGTTGCAGTGGGGGCCTTGCTGTATCACGGGGGACTAGCGCCTAGACGCCTCCGGGCAGTTGCGCGCTCTATAAATGCTTAAATCAAATCAAATCAGGGTCAGTTCCGATACACTGGGAAGCGCTTTGCTATTTCTGCCATATATAGCACTGGAGCGCTTGTGCAAGCGTTTGTGGAGCACTTTTACTCATGTTGACAATACGCGCCGGGGAGCGCTTTATGTTTTGCCTTGACACCACGCGCTGGAGCGCTTTATGTATATATTGAAACTACACGCTGGAGCGCTCAATGTTTATTTTGATGCTACGCGCTGGAGCGCTTTATGGTGATTTTGAAGCTACACACTGTAGTGCTTTATTTTAATTGTGATGTTACATGCTGGAATGCTTTATGGTGATCTCGAAACTACACTCTGGAGCGCTTTATGGTTCTTAATGAAATTACGTGCTGGAGTGCTTAATGTTTGTCTTAACACTATGCGCTGGAGCGCTTGTGATTATTGACAAATCTTTGTACGCTTATGAGGGGTGCTGTTCATAGTTTGAAAACTGCATGCACCTAAAATATTTTTTATTTAACATTGTGGTTCTTATCTGCAAGGAGTGCATTCTTCGTCCTTCTCACTCAGTGAAATTCCAACTGAGTAATTCCTATAAGGAGTTCCTGTATTGTGTTTCTGCTACACATTCCAAGGTTAATATCTGGAAACGGTTTTCCTATAATATGTGGGAATGAGCTTATGATTGTTAAAATAAAAGTCTTGTGCATAAATCTACACATTGCTTTATCCTTTTCAGGATCTATAATCAGGGATAGTTCTCTACAGGCTATCACTTTCCCTCGCTCTGGTTTTCATTTACCTACTCTACATACACTGATTCCTTTCTAAGGTAGATATCCGTAACCAAGGGTGGGTAGGGATACACGTGTGCGTGCCCCATTACTATAGTTCTGACCCTGTTCTTTTGTTAAAGGTGGAACCACAGAGGAACATACTACATATTATCCAGGACCTCCTCCCCCGAGCCCTAGCCTTCTTCCCTGTTTTTCATTGTCACACATATGCAGGTTGGAGAAAAGGAACAGTGGAGTTGGTTCACATCGTCTCTGCAGGATCACTCTACGGACTTCAAGGTAAGGCTCGTGGGGATCTGACACAGCTAACTTATCCACTTTGGAATTCATTGATAGCTTGGAATCCATGGTAATTCCAAAGTTTTGTACTTCCTTGGATACTTTAGAATGTGGTCCCAGATCGTCAGGCCAGGCACAGAGTGGGTCATAATTTTTCCAATCGCCACATGTGAGTAGTTCCGTATTGGACACATTCAATTTGAGATGACACCATGTCATCCACTGATCAATGGCTCTGAGGCAACTGAACATTTTCAAATTTCCAATGTCTTTGGGGCTTTCCAGTTTATGATGTATTTGGGTGTCATCTGTATAGTTATAGCATGTTAGCTTGAAATTAATTCCTCATTGCTGGCAATGACTTCATGTAGATGTTAAAAAGCATGGATGAGTTGATAGAGCCTTGAGGGACCGTGAAGTATGGTTTGGATGAGAAAGTGGGAGTATGGATGAAATTTTTTCTGTTTTGAAGGTAGGATGTGATCCAGTTCAGAGCAGTCGCCTCTGATTCATAGAGTCTTTGGATTAGAGTGTCATGATCAACTGTGTTAGTGCAGTGACCCTGTCCGGTCCACTGTGTTTCTAAGGTCATCCAAGATGGTGATGAGTGCAGATTCCATGCCTCTTCCCAGATGAAATCCTGTTTGAAAGGCAGAAAGTATGGAGTTGTCTGCAATGAATTGTGACATCTGGGTAAATGCTGCTCTTTATATCAGGTTGCCCAGGAAAGGTCCATTTGTAATGGGTCTGTAGCTGTTTGGGTCATGTGGGTCCAGATTTGTTTTCTTTAATAATGAGCGCATGTTTTCCTTTTTTGAGACTTTCACCCTTCAAGACAGCTGCCCTCAGGGGGCCACTGACAGTGCTTTCAGTGCGCCTCCTAAGGGCATGATTGCCTCTGTGCCCACATTGGTAATACGGCATGGGCGCAGAGGCATGGGGATTCCATCATTTGCATGGAGCCATGACCCACTGCAAATGAGAGAACACCCTCTCTCAATAGAGCTGGCACTTTATGTGCACCAGCGCTGTCTGTATCACAGAAGGGGCTGCACAAGCGTCTGAGGCCCCTTCTGTAAAACCAAAGTTGCCTGGGGGCACGCAAAGCAGACGTAAGCGCTTTCTGTAGTACAGTACCAGAACAGTATGCAGTTTTTGATTTGCAATTTATAAAAATGGGTAAGGATTCAAACAACCCAGCATCTGAATCGCCTACCACATTATGAGAAAGTCTGCTACAAATGCAATATAAATGTACGGTATTCATCGTCGTTCCTACGTAGAGTCCACAAAAAATAGTACACTTTCCTCTACCCAATGTTGGGCAGTTGTGTTGCAGCCTACACAGAAACATGGCCATCAAAAGTGTATCTGGTGCCATGTGCTGTGACCCAGAGATGTAAGGGGCCCTCTTCACCCCCGTTTTGGAAACTTTTTACCACCTAACCAGAGTGCTTTTGTTCATAGACAGTGGTAAGACTAGGAATACAGACGAAAAGGATATGACTGTTCAGATTAGAACTGGCGCCTGAGGCTCCCTTTATGAGTTGCTTCACAGTCGGACATAAGCTAGAAGTGATATAGGTGCAATCATAACATTTTAGTAGCCTGCAGTTTGCCACAAGCACTGCTTTGTTTTTTTCATAGCATAAAAAGAAATACGACATTTAAACATGAAATGACGGGCACCGTGTACACAAACGACTGTGGCGATTGCAGTCTGTCTGAGCCTTGAGCACTAGTAAGTGGCGACTGAGGAGAGAAATACCTGCTCTACTCACTGACTTGTTCTTCTTGGTGGCAGTCAGTCATGAGAGAGGAGGTGAGGGAGTGGACTCACTGTCTCAGTCGTTGAGATTCTTTGGTGGTTCTGTGGACTCCGCACCTGGCATCACTGCAGAAGGGAGATATGGACTCAGAGGGTTGCCTCAGCCCAGATGTCACCAGTCTGCAGTAAAGTAGTTCAAGATTATGGAAAAGACATATGTTTTGCTGTTCCGGCTAAGGTAGATTATACCAGTTTCTTCTTCCACGTGGACCTGGTCTTCTGCCAATGACAATAGCAAATTCCATTTGGCCAACAGCAAAGCTACGAGCGTGCACAGAACAGCATAATTGTTCAGCAAAGACACAGACACATCAAATTGTGTGCAGGCTGCTGCCCTCTAAGCTGGAACAAAAGAGAGAGGTAAGGCCTTAAAAGTGGTATAGGGGTTACCCAACTGTAACTGGACCGAGATGCACCTAGACTGGACTGCACTGGCAAAAAGAAATTAATTCTAAACCCATGCAATGGATCCTTCCTTAACCTAGAAGGAAGATGCTGTACGTCTCCTCCTGACCCAAGCACTGCTATCATGAAGATAATCAGCAGGAGGTGCTGAGTGGCAGTGAAGGAGGCAGAGGCCACTGACACACCCACTCCTACATTGTCCCACTCAGCCTGCCCTGCATCCAGCCATTTAGATTTAAGCAGGTCTTCCAAACCCACCTTAGGCCATTCAAATGAATGCCCCAAAAGAAAGTCTATACCTGGTAGAAAAACACACTGCAGCCACCACTGTGTCGTCACTGACATGGCCTATGCCTCCAGGGTGAGGAAGACCTCGCCCCACCAACACATGTGCTTGAGCCACACCCCCCAAAACAAAAACCCCACACAGATTCAGACAACTTTGTCACCGAGCAGCAAGCACAATTTATTTCCAGCTGTTTGGTGTTTCATCCTCTTGTGTCTCCTCCAGGGTGGTAGGGTGATAACCCTCATGCCCATGAACACCATCCACCCATGACAGAACAGCCTCATGCTTGCCAGGTAGGTCGCTCCCCCACCACACAGCTCCGCCTGTGTTGTCTGCCCGCTGCTCCTGTAGGTAAGATCGCCCTCCGCTTGTGGCCCCGGTGCCCGTTTTTGTCTGCTCTCCCCCTGTTTTTCCTTTCTGTGCCCCTCGCTGCCCCACTGTTGTTGTGCCCGTGATTTTGTCTGCTGTCCCCCTGTTTTTCCTTTCTGTACCCCTCGCTGCCCCACTGTTGTTGTGCCCGTGATTTTGCCTGCTCTCCCCCTGTTTTTCCTTTCTGTGCCCCTCGCTGCCCCACTGTTGTTGTGCCCGTGATTTTGCCTGCTCTCCCCCTGTTTTTCCTTTCTGTGCCCCTCGCTGCCCCACTGTTGTTGTGCCCGTGATTTTGTCTGCTGTCCCCCTGTTTTTCCTTTCTGTGCCCCTCGCTGCCCCACTGTTGTTGTGCCCGTGATTTTGTCTGCTGTCCCCCTGTTTTTCCTTTCTGTGCCCCTCGCTGCCCCACTGTTGTTGTGCCCGTGATTTTGTCTGCTGTCCCCCTGTTTTTCCTTTCTGTACCCCTCGCTGCCCCACTGTTGTTGTGCCCGTGATTTTGCCTGCTCTCCCCCTGTTTTTCCTTTCTGTGCCACTCGCTGCCCCACTGTTGTTGTGCCCGTGATTTTGTCTGCTGTCCCCCTGTTTTTCCTTTCTGTGCCCCTCGCTGCCCCACTGTTGTTGTGCCCGTGATTTTGTCTGCTGTCCCCCTGTTTTTCCTTTCTGTGCCCCTCGCTGCCCCACTGTTGTTGTGCCCGTGATTTTGTCTGCTGTCCCCCTGTTTTTCCTTTCTGTACCCCTCGCTGCCCCACTGTTGTTGTGCCCGGGATTTTGCCTGCTCTCCCCCTGTTTTTCCTTTCTGTGCCCCTCGCTGCCCCACTGTTGTTGTGCCCGTGATTTTGTCTGCTGTCCCCCTGTTTTTCCTTTCTGTGCCCCTCGCTGCCCCACTGTTGTTGTGCCCGTGATTTTGTCTGCTGTCCCCCTGTTTTTCCTTTCTGTGCCCCCGCTGCCTCTCGCCACTCCCGCCGCTGCGTTCCCTGCGGCCCCGCCCCCTGACTGCCCATTCGCTGCCCCTGCCTCCCGCCTCCCAGCTGCTCCTCCCTCCCACCTCCCCATAAATGGCGGCCGCTGCACGGTGAGGAGAGCGACCCTTGACCTTGCCAGGTAGGTCGCTCCCCCACCACACAGCTCCGCCTGTGTTGTCTGCCCGCTGCTCCTGTAGGTAAGATCGCCCTCCGCTTGTGGCCCCGGTGCCCGTTTTTGTCTGCTCTCCCCCTGTTTTTCCTTTCTGTGCCCCTCGCTGCCCCACTGTTGTTGTGCCCGTGATTTTGTCTGCTGTCCCCCTGTTTTTCCTTTCTGTACCCCTCGCTGCCCCACTGTTGTTGTGCCCGTGATTTTGCCTGCTCTCCCCCTGTTTTTCCTTTCTGTGCCCCTCGCTGCCCCACTGTTGTTGTGCCCGTGATTTTGCCTGCTCTCCCCCTGTTTTTCCTTTCTGTGCCCCTCGCTGCCCCACTGTTGTTGTGCCCGTGATTTTGTCTGCTGTCCCCCTGTTTTTCCTTTCTGTGCCCCTCGCTGCCCCACTGTTGTTGTGCCCGTGATTTTGTCTGCTGTCCCCCTGTTTTTCCTTTCTGTACCCCTCGCTGCCCCACTGTTGTTGTGCCCGTGATTTTGCCTGCTCTCCCCCTGTTTTTCCTTTCTGTGCCCCTCGCTGCCCCACTGTTGTTGTGCCCGTGATTTTGTCTGCTGTCCCCCTGTTTTTCCTTTCTGTGCCCCTCGCTGCCCCACTGTTGTTGTGCCCGTGATTTTGTCTGCTGTCCCCCTGTTTTTCCTTTCTGTGCCCCTCGCTGCCCCACTGTTGTTGTGCCCGTGATTTTGTCTGCTGTCCCCCTGTTTTTCCTTTCTGTACCCCTCGCTGCCCCACTGTTGTTGTGCCCGTGATTCTGCCTGCTCTCCCCCTGTTTTTCCTTTCTGTGCCCCTCGCTGCCCCACTGTTGTTGTGCCCGTGATTTTGTCTGCTGTCCCCCTGTTTTTCCTTTCTGTGCCCCTCGCTGCCCCACTGTTGTTGTGCCCGTGATTTTGTCTGCTGTCCCCCTGTTTTTCCTTTCTGTGCCCCTCGCTGCCCCACTGTTGTTGTGCCCGTGATTTTGTCTGCTGTCCCCCTGTTTTTCCTTTCTGTACCCCTCGCTGCCCCACTGTTGTTGTGCCCGTGATTTTGCCTGCTCTCCCCCTGTTTTTCCTTTCTGTGCCCCTCGCTGCCCCACTGTTGTTGTGCCCGTGATTTTGTCTGCTGTCCCCCTGTTTTTCCTTTCTGTGCCCCTCGCTGCCCCACTGTTGTTGTGCCCGTGATTTTGTCTGCTGTCCCCCTGTTTTTCCTTTCTGTGCCCCCGCTGCCTCTCGCCACTCCCGCCGCTGCGTTCCCTGCGGCCCCGCCCCCTGACTGCCCATTCGCTGCCTCTGCCTCCCGCCTCCCAGCTGCTCCTCCCTCCCACCTCCCCATAAATGGCGGCCGCTGCACGCGCCGCGCCGCTGGCGCGCCGAAGGCGCGCCTAAGGCAAGCCCGTCTGCGCCCGTCCGCGACTGGACCGCGCCCAGCGCCAGAACCCCTGGAACCCACCAACGCAACACTACTCGACGGACCTACGACGCCGCCACACTCACCGCACTCAATGCCGGCCGGAACCCTGCCTGCTACCGAGCCTCACCGAGACGCACCCACGGACCCTTCGCCTGCCAAGCCTGCCGATTCACCTGCCCCCGGACGTGCACCACCTCCGCCAAGTCGAGCAACAGCAGCAACCACCTGAAATGCATCCTGCTGAACACCCGCTCCGTCCACAGGCACGCCGTGGAACTCTGGGACCTGCTCGACGCAACAGCACCGGACATCGCCTTCCTCACCGAGACCTGGATGAACGCCTCCTCAGCGCCCGACATCGCCATAGCCATCCCGGATGGATACAAGATCACCCGGAAGGACCGCGTCAACCAGACGGGAGGAGGCATCGCCATCGTACACAAGAACACCATCCGCATCTCGACTAACTCCGACGAGACCTTCTCCGCCGCCGAACACCTACACTTCCAGATACACACTGACCCCAAGACCACCCTCCGAGGCACCCTCATCTACAGACCCCCGGGACCACGCACACTATTCAGCGAAGACATCGCAGACTTCATCAGCCCGCACGCCATGCCCTCAGCCGACTACATCCTCCTAGGGGACCTCAACTTCCACCTGGAGAACAACAACGACAGAAACACCACCGCCCTGCTGGACAACCTCGCCAACCTCGGACTCAAGCAACTGGTGAACACGCCCACCCACTACGCCGGCCACACGCTTGACCCCGTCTTCTCGTCCAGCAAGCACATCTCCTTCAGCCACGCCACCGGACTCCACTGGACCGACCACAGCTGCGTCCACTTCAGCTTCAGAAAGACTGCGACCCACCACCACCCGCAACAGGCTCCCCGCCGGAGCTGGAGCAAGATCACCGCCGAGCAGCTCACCGCCTCCCTCAGCCAGAACACACCCACCAACACAACGGACCCAAACGAAGCAGCCAGCAACCTCGCCAAGTGGCTGACCGCCTGCGCCGACGACCTCGCACCACTAAAAAACCCTCCCAGCAGACCCGGAAGCAAGAAAACCCCTTGGTTCACCAACGAACTCAAGGAATCCAAGAAGAACTGCCGCACTCTCGAGAAAACCTGGCGACTCGACCAGACCACAGACAACAGGACCGCCCTCAAGCACGCCACCCGCAAACACCACCAGCTGATCCGTGCCACCAAGAAGTCGGCACTCAAAGAACGACTGGACAACAACGCCCATGACAGCAAGGAACTTTTCAGCATCGTCAAAGAGTTCTCCAACCCCAGCGCCGGAAACAACGACATCACCCCCTCGCAAGACCTCTGCAACTCACTCTCCGCGTTCTTCCACCGCAAGATCACCGACATACACAACAGCTTCGACGCACAAACAACGCACCCTACCGCCGAACCAACGCCCGCCACCACCACCCTCTGCAACTGGACCCCGATCAGCACCGAAGACACCACCCGCACGATGAACTCCATCCACTCCGGATCACCAACCGACCCCTGCCCACACCACGTCTTCAACAAAGCCGACGCCACCATCGCACCCCATCTCCGGGACATCATCAACTCCTCCTTCCACACCGCCACCTTCCCGGAGAGCTGGAAGCACGCCGAGCTTACCGCCCTCCTGAAGAAACCAACGGCGGACCCCACCGACCTCAAGAACTACCGTCCCATCTCGCTCCTTCCGTTTCCGGCCAAAGTCATCGAGAAGACCGTCAACAGACAGCTTGCCGCCTTCCTCGAGACGAATGGATCCCTCGACCCCTCGCAGTCCGGGTTTCGGGCCAACCACAGCACCGAGACCGCCCTTATCGCAGCCACCGACGACATCAGAACCCTAACCGACAACGGGGAAACAGCTGCCCTCATCCTCTTGGACCTCTCTGCGGCGTTCGACACCGTCTGCCACCGCACCCTAGTGAAGCGCCTCAGCAACATCGGAATCCGAGAGAAAGCACTGGAATGGATCATCTCGTTCCTCGCCGGAAGAACCCAGAGAGTCCGCCTCCCCCGTTCAGATCCGAAGCCACCGAAGTCATCTGCGGCGTTCCACAAGGATCCTCACTCAGCCCAACCCTCTTCAACGTCTACATGAGCCCCCTCGCAGCCATCGCACGCCGACACAACCTCAACATCATCTCCTACGCCGACGACACCCAGCTGATCCTCTCCCTCACCAACGACCCCACCACCGCCAGAGCCAACCTACACGACGGGATGAGAGACGTCGCCGACTGGATGAGGAACAGCCGCCTTAAACTGAACTCAGATAAGACGGAAGTCCTCATCCTGGGCTCATCACCCTCCGCCTGGGACGACTCCTGGTGGCCCCCGGCCCTGGGCACCGCGCCCAAGCCAACGGACCACGCACGCAACCTGGGCTTCATCCTGGACTCCTCCCTGTCGATGACCAGACAAGTCAACGCCGTCTCATCTTCATGCTTCAACACCCTGCGCATGCTCCGCAAGATCTTCAGATGGATCCCCACTGAAACCAGGAAGACCGTCACCCAGGCACTCGTCACCAGCCGACTGGACTATGGGAACACCCTCTACGCCGGAACCACAGCCAAACTTCAAAAGAGACTCCAGCGCATCCAGAACGCCTCCGCACGACTCATCCTGGACATCCCCCGACACAGCCACATCACCGTGCACCTGAAAGACCTGCACTGGCTCCCCGTCAGCAAGAGAATCACGTTCAGACTCCTCACCCACGCACACAAGGCCCTCCACGACCTGGGCCCAAAGTACCTCAACGACCGCATGACCTTCTACACGCCCACACGCCAGCTACGATCAACCAGCCACGCCCTCGCCACCGTACCACGCATCCGCAGAACCACCGCCGGAGGAAGATCCTTCTCCTACCTGGCAGCCAAGACCTGGAACTCCCTCCCCACTCACCTTCGGCGAACCCAGGACCATCTCTCCTTCAGGAAGCAGCTCAAGACCTGGCTGTTCGAGCAGTAACTTACCCCCTCCCCCAGCGCCTTGAGACCCTCCCGGGTGAGTAGCGCGCTCTATAAATGCCGTGATTGATTGATTGATTGATGGAAGGTGTCTGAACTGGCTTTGGGGAAACAGGGGACTACTATAGTATAAGGGTACTAGCAAAGTGAACTCATAAGCTATGGAAGTGATAGCAGTGTTGCAGGTTTACCAGTAGGTTTGGCAGCAGATGTTGCTGTGCTGAGCTCTCAAACAGACCAGGATACCAGCCGAGGACCCCAGGATGCCACCACAAACCAGGCTTGGCAGAAGCTGAGGAGGTAAGCAAGAGATGGATATCTGAAGTTATCGAGTACAAAAAAGTACAATGTAGGGAAAGAAGTAAAGAAAGGGAATCTAACTGGAACCAAATGGTAAGAAAACAATAAATTTGGGGGACGGATAATGGGTGCAAATGGGTATGAAACCAAGAGCCACAACAACTCACATTTTGCCAGTCAATGGCAGCATGTCAGAAATTGTATTAAATACTGGTTGTGCCCATAACGCCCAAGAAACGTACAAATGACCAGAGAGTGAAAGTACCAGTCAGTCAGTTGGCTAGCGGTCATGTGTTTCCAATTTCTTCAGTTTTCATTGTCCTGCTCCCCACAGATCTAGGCCCCATAATGGCTATGCTCAGGGCTTTAAGTGGGCCGGGTCTGTTTGGGTCTGAGCACCGGCAGTTATTTTCAGGGGGCCTCGAAACGGGTCTCTATTGGGCTCTATTTTCGGGCTTCGCAAAGGTAGTCCGTTTTCTTTTCTTTTTTAATTGGACTGCAGTGAGAGCATGCACATGGATGTGCGCATGCTCATTTTGCTCACTACTGAGAAGTGGAGGTCGAGGCATGACTTCATGACGTCATGCCAGGTGAGCCGCGTTGTAGGAGGAAGGGAAATCCTTTTTAAAGAGAGCCATTTTCTCTCATGATTTCCCTTCTCTTTTTGCAGCGCAGGAGCAACGTCGTGGTGCCAGCCTTGACATCGTGGGATGATTAGGAGAGAGACGACCACAGGCAGCCTGCTCCAGCACGACCCTGCTCTGACCTTTCACACTGAGCGTCAAGGCTGCAGTGTAATCCAGCAACAAGTGAAGGGCAGAGAGAGGAACTAGCCTGCGTGATCCTGTCCCAGCCCTAACAGCACCAGGAAGTTAAAAGTTGAAATCGATCTCCTGTTACTACATTAAAGTAATACAAGCATATACTTGATTCCCAAAATTAATGAATGTGTGCCTTTGTAAAACAAGCATTGGTAAATGCAAAAAAAGAAAAAGTTGAAATCGACCTACTTTTGGGAAATCCTGCAATAGATTTCTAAGTAATGTAAATAATTTTTACATGTTTTTTAAAGTGTTTGGTATTTTTATGGCTTATACTTAATAAATATACCTTTTTGCCTATTTTATTATCCTTTGCTGGATGTGACTTTATGATTTTCTTAAGCACACAATGCTAGTTATCTTTATTTTGACCACGCCCCCTACTTGGATAGGCCTCACCCCTTTAAGAGGTTTGCCCCGCCCCTTTTAGAGCACCCCTAGTTTTTTTTCCCACTTAAAGCCCTGGCTATGCTTGATCAGTCAGCTAGGATGTGCCCGAGTACTGACTCTTATAGTTTATTATACAACATACATAGAGTGGGTTTGGTTAGCCCCTTATTGGAATGTTTTTTCTTTGCATTTTAAAATATTATCAAACATTAAAAAAAAACACTGGCAAAGCCTATAGCTCCAAACCTCGTGCGTTCTACTGAGTTTACCAATTTTTGCTGTTATTAGAGAATCAAGACTCTTGTATTCACTAGGTATGATTTTGAGCAAGAGGTTTCTCCTGCTGAATATAAGCAATTTGTATGCGTGTACAATGATACATGCTTAGATCCGGCGAGTAGAGCCCTTGAGCTTTTTTAAAAAAAAGAAAACTTTTCTGATACTGCCCATTTTAACGGTCAGAAGGTCATAAGGGTTAATCTCCGTGACGGCCCCTGTCTCTTCGTTCTCGGTGGACTGCAGCCCCTGGAAGGCGCACGCTACAATGATTGCAAGGCGTAACGAAACTTGAGGGGGCCTCCCTGCAAGGCACATGGAGGGGCCCCCTCCGGACTTAATCAGGAGCTCTGCAGCCAGAGAGCTGTGCTGAGGGGGCCCGCTGGAGCTTGCCCCTCCCCCCCCCCCGCACCGCAGGGGCTGCGGGGGCATGTATAACGCCCCAAGACAACGCAGACGCAGAGACTTCCACAGGGGTTAATTATTTTGACCTCCAAGCTCAAGGGCGCTACTATCGAGACTGAAACACGTTTTGGTTGTATTTAAACGATTTGCTCTCAGTAGGAGTAATATCATGCTGAAAATTGTAAAGAATGAATAAAAACACACTTTCAAACTTTGAAAACAAAAACACCTAGAAAATCTAAGGGTTCCCTTCCAGGAGGGCGGCAGGCACCTCACATTCTTACCAGATCATCCCACTTCAACTAACAGGAGAGTAGTTCCCGTCTATTTATCAACCAGAGATAGCATGTATCAATAATGTGCGTGAATTCTAGATTGCGGCTAGATGGCAGGGTTGAGCTAAACAACAACTCTTCTAATAACCTTGGTTGCGGATGTTCCCATTTTGGATTCATATTGTTAGAGCATGTCTGAGATGTCTTTCGTTTTAAATTCATTTTCAGTATCCATTACTCGGGTAGCATGCCTGACAACTTGAAGAACAATCTGGCCGTGTGCCAAGAGCTGCTGTGCAACATGGCTTAAAGTTTATTTAAAAAAAAGCGCTATGACGTGGTCAACGATGGCCATTATAGAGTTTTCTTTTTTAACTTTAAGCCGGCTTGCACAGTAGTTCGCGCTGCTGTGCAGCATTTTAAAAAAAATTGACGAAACCAATAGATCTCGCAGAGGCGAAACTTATTGGCTTTGCCACTGCTTGTTTAAACATGCAAATCAATGCCGTAATCAGCTCATGCTAGGTGAAGAATTCGTGAAATATTCTGCTTGCTAATTCTTAACTGCATGCTGATTGTTTTTCAGCTGGTCTTTATGTTAGCTGGAAGGGAGGCAGTACATTAAAAAGGAAAAGTTGAAGCTGATAGCACATTCGAGATAATTTTCACCTTCAGTAAAATATGTTTACCTGGCCAGTGGTTGTTAGTTGCATTAAAAAAAAACTGTCCAAAGTTTTCTGAGTCATCTGTTAAAGTGCAGCATACAAGAGATGTGTGAAATAAAAGAGGATGAACAATGAATGTGTTAAAAAAACATTTTTTTATAGAAAAGAATCACATCAGACAAACGCACATTGGGTGCCTTGTTGCAAGGTTACAGAGCGATGAAAACAGATTTTGTAATGAGATGAGCATTGTCCAGGGTTATTCTAGAGCAGTCATGCTCAAAGTACGGCCCGGGGGCCGCATGCGCCCCTCTTGACCTTTGCGACCCCTCATCAACAGCAGCACTGAGCTGCTGTTAGATTGACTCAGGACTAACATAATTTTTTTTAATATGTCAAGGTTAATTTAAGTTAAAGAAAGGAAGTAACTAGAGTGCCCTGCACTGCTTAACTTTAGAAATACCTTCATTTTTAAATACATCTTCCTGCAAAAGTGTAAAAGTATGATAAAGTCTGTTCAAAATTCAAAAAGTGTATTTCATTCATATGCAGAACCGTTTCACCTAAGTACATCAAATTATATCAGTGCATTCAGAAGAATGTCTTTTTAAAGGTGATACATTTCAAACATAAATTTAGAAACATTCATCCTTCATCCCACCTGGACAACAAGTCAATAGTGAACTAAGAGGCAAGACAGTTGTTATGTGCTCTCTTTGGGTGGCCTGGGCTTCCTATTACATGTGAATAAGATTATAGTTTATTAAATCAAACACAGGATGAAGGTTTTGTACAGCATACATCCTCTAGTCAAGTATTTTGAGGTCCTCTTATGTGACAATGAAGAAAAAAGAGGGAAAGAGAAATAAAACAATTGATTAGGATCACACTATTTGGTTAAGTGGAGAAACCTGCTGGCATCAATGCTGCCCTCGGTCACATCACAGACTAAGCGTAGTGGCCCCAGGGAAAATGTTTGTGAGTACCAATGTTAAAGAGGAAGATGATACATGACAAATACAAATGTGCAGAAATGTTATGTGTTTCCTTGGCAGTCCAAACTTTTCTGTTATGAGTGGAATTTCATCAACGCAAGCAATATTTAAAGCTCACTGGAAAGCTACACGTTAGCATTGCCACCAAGTGAAGTAAGTCTGTGCCGCACCACAGCTAACCTGGTAGCATGACGTGTATTTGTAAAGCAAACATTCTGGCTGTAGTCACCCTTCCTTGCACAGTCATGCATACATAGGCAACAAGCAACAACAAAGCGGCAGGGTGCTGGAGGGACAAGGCAAACAAGGACAGCAGCGAATGGTAGGGATGGGTGGGAGTAGAGAGGGCCTCCAAACACATGCACTCTTAATGAGGTCTAGAAGTAAAAATAATTTAAAAGTACCTCTACAAGCAGCGGTCATTGGAAGGACACTGGCCGCAGAGACAGGAAATTGTAGTTGGTCCAAGCTCCATGGACGACCAGACAACAGTAAGAAATTAAGAGAAAGTGGAAGCAGCAGCGGGCCTTGACCCATGAGAAGCAAGCAAATGAGAGCGATGTGGGGGCCAATTAGTGCTAAGTAATGGTAAGCATGGACGGGTTCTAAAGCTTAGTTTTCAAGCTTTTTTATGTACAATAGCTTTTATTCACAGCGAATAAGCGATGTAGGCAAAACCTAAAAAACAGTAAAGGGAGGATAGCTGATGGCACAAAATCTAATAAGCATTGGCAAGGCCAACTACTGGTATTGCAACATTCTCTCATAGAACATAATGTAGGTAGGGGCTTAAAATAATACCCCATAGGAAATAATGTTAAAATAAATTAAATAACTGATAACAGTTACAAATATAATAAATAAATATATATATTTTTTTAAATATATAAAATAAGTACATAGGGGTCCATTACGATGGCGGGCGGACAAAGTCCGCCCGCCATCGCAACGGAGAAAGGGACCGCCCGCCACATGTGCGGCGGTCCCGCAATTTGAATTAGGATGCGCCCGCCACACTGGCGGGCGCATCCCCATACTCCGCATTGTGGCGGGCGGTGCTCACAGCACCGCCCGCCACAATGCTGGAAATGCATGTTGTGCATTTGCATGCACAGGGTGACAGGCACCGCGGGGTGCCTGCCACCTTGTGCATTCAAATGCAGGGGGGTACCATAGGTACCCCCCATGTGCACCCCCCACCCCCCCAACACCCTGGGGGCCCGCAACGGGCCCCCAATTGCAATTACCGTATGCCTTTCCATGGCGGCAACGCCGCCATGGAAAGGCACACCTCCGCCAGCATCGTAATATGGATGGATATAATGCCCCTTTTCCGGAGGTCGACAAGTCGACCGGCGGAAAAGCGGCGGGCGGTTTTTCCGTCCGCCGGGGTCCCCCCGCCATAGTAATATGGCGGGGGGTAAATGTGTGGCGGGCGGAGGGAAATAGCGGGCGGATCGCCACCACCATACGGGCGGTGGCGATCCGCCCGCTATTGTAATGACCCCCATAGTTATTATTTAATTAAAATAACTATGTACTGTTTTTATATATTTTTATATGTTCAAAATATATAAAAATATTACGCAAGGTTTTTATTTAAGTTTACTAACTATGTACTATTTCTATAAATGTTTAACATTGATTTATTTTTAACTATTGTAGATAATTTACTTTGTTTTAACATTATCGCCTATGGAGTTAAGTCCCTACATCCATTATTTTCTATGGGAGGATGTTGCAGTATCAGTGGTTGGCCTTGTGTTATGCTGGACTCACTAC
Source organism: Calotriton arnoldi (assembly GCA_963921515.1). Classification (NCBI taxonomy): domain Eukaryota; kingdom Metazoa; phylum Chordata; class Amphibia; order Caudata; family Salamandridae; genus Calotriton; species Calotriton arnoldi. The sequence continues at coordinate 79,834 of CAWUFW010005646.1, forward strand.
AAACGTGTAAGTTACTACAAAAGTGGAGTTTATGAATACCAAAATGTAGAAAATTTAATTAAAAGTGGAAACTTACTCAAAAGTGTAAGCAACCTTTGTGAACCAGGCCCATCGTGTGTTCCTCTGGCAGGAAGGCTTCTTCTGAAGGACGTTAATTGTTACAGCACAAAATAAACAATACTATGGAAATAGCACAATTGTATCTATTTCATAAAAGAAGGAAAAACACGGAATGAATGAAAACATGCATGTGATGCAACTTTTAAAATTAGCTGTCAGTGCAACTAGACCAACAGGCCCACTAAATTAGTTTTTGACCTACTTGTGCTAACATAAACACACATTTATGCAGCAAGAAAAACAAATTATGTGGCATTATGTGGCACATTTTGTGATATCATTGCCTCATTTTTCATCATTTTTAGTCATGGTAACTGTCTGAGAAAATAATTGTTCTTATTAGTACTATTCTAACACCCAATTACAGCAATAAGCCTTTGAAAGAGAAGCAGCCAACCTTTGCAAAGGACCTTTCTGTGACATAGGCCTCTAAGGTCCAACTCTGTCTTATGTAGGCCCTGACTCCATCTTGACTAGTGGAGGTCACCATCTTCTCACGCTTAAACAATGGAAATTGCCATCTTTCCTGATTTGTATAGAATCATTGTCATGTCTGCCATTAGACACTGCCGCGCGGTGCCTGTCACCTTGTGCATGTGAATGCCCAACGTGCATTCCCAGCATTGTGGCGGGCGGTGCTGTGAACACCGCCCGCCACATTGTTGGGAATAGGGGATGCCACCGCCACCGTGGAGGTGGCATCCTAATACTCACGGCGGGACCGCCGCCCCTATGGCGGACGGTCCCATTCACCGTTACGGTGGCGGGCGCCCGCCATCGTAATGACCCTCATAGTATGCTGTGTGTGTGTGTGATACTGTGAATAACGAAATATGGTTTGATGCTGATTCCACAGTGCCCCTGATCCCATTATGAGATTGTTAGTAACCCAAAAGCAATGCCTATATCTCAGTTACACATTGAATAGTGTTTTGCAGGGCTACAATAACCTATCTTTCACATTCGGTAAAGAGTCTGAATATCGAGTTGGAAATGTTGACTTGCACTAATATCGAGTGCAGAATATCGAGATACAGAAATATCGACTGCAAGAATATCGTGGTCAAGAATATCGAGTTTAAGGTAAGAAATATCGTTTTCAAAAATATCGGTCATTAATATCGTTTGCAAAAATATAGTTGTTAAAAATATTGTTTTTTTTAGTTAGGGTTATGTATTTTAGTATGTATTTAAAATGTATGATGTGCTCTATTTTTTTGTGTAAGTATTGCATTTGTTTTTTAATATATGTGTTACATTTTTAGAAGTTATTAATTTTATTTTAATAAAATTTTGCGTTTTAGTTCCGTAGCGGGTTGTGGGTTTATAGGGGAATAGGGTGGGAAGTAATTTAATTATAATAAATTGAATATGAATTTTTATTTATTAGTATTTATTTAATTTAGATTTTATTGTGTTAATTGTGGGGATTAATTTATTATTAATTAATAATTGGCTGTTAATTGGTATTGATTAATTAATTGGTAAATATGTTAATTGTGGCATTTTGTTAGGAGCGGGTTGTGGGTTTATAGGGGAATAGGGTGGGAAGTAATTTAATTATAATTAAATTATTAATATTTTTTATATTAAATAATATTTATTTATTTAATATTTTATATTGTTAATTGTGGCGATTAATTTATTATTAATTATTTATTAATTGGTTGTTAATTATTAATTAATTAGTAATTATGTTAATTGTGTTATTTTTTTAGGAGCGGGTTGTGGGTTGATAGGGGAGTAGGGTCGGAAGTAATTTAGGGGCCCATTACAATACCCGGCGTAAATAAAGCCGCCAGGCATGGAAGCGGCAAAAATCCGCCCGCACACACCGCCTGAACACCGACCACGCCATTACGATTACACAAACCGAATACCGCCATCGGCGGAAAAAGCACACAAAATACCGCCCGCCAACGTCCGAGTCGGAGTCAAACCGCCCGCCACGGACGTAAACACGCACGACAACACAAAACCGCCCGCCCTCACGGCCGACACACCGCACGTGAAATTACGATCGCACCGACATGAGCGCGGAAAAACCACAAATATACCGCCCGCCAGCGCAAACAACGCCGATGAGAATCGACACGGCAGAAGCCATGGCGCCAACGTACCTGCACAGAAACCATCCGCACACAAAACCAATAGCACACAACATGGCCAACAAGTCCACACAGCAAGGCACGCACAAATACACAAGCACAGTACACATCCCGAAAACACCCCCCGGACAAACAAAAAATACAAAGGCCAGAACCCCAGACACAACACACCTGAAAACAACAGACCATGAGGACACACCCACATAGGTGAGTACAAAAGCAGCACTCCCACAGACCACAACCCCTTGCTACATTGCAAACCAGAGAGGAGAGGAGAGGACACAGTGACACAGCAAGGACAGCAGCACACCACAGAAACGCACACATCACTACCACCACCACCACCACCACCACCAAACACCACCACCACCACCACCACCACCACCACCAAACACCGGCACCACAAACCCCCTGCACATTACACAACACACACCGCACCAGCACCACAAACATCATGGCACCACAAAGAATGCCCAAGTCCACGCCCATGGAGCTGACGGTCATGGTCGACGAGATCATCAAGGTGTACCCACAAATCTATGGGAACATGGTCCAGCACACACCACTAGCCACCAGAAACAGAATGTGGAACCGGATCGTAGACCAGGTCAATGCAGTCGGGACCCTGCCCAGGAACAGAGTCGAGATTAACAAACGTTGGAATGACGTAAAGAGCCTGGTCAAGAAGAAGGAGGGCAAAAACAGAGAGCTGGCTGCCGTCACTGGCGGAGGGAATCCCGCGCTCTTTAAGACCTTCAAAGCGTGGGAGGAGAAGGTGCGAGTCGTAATACATCCGGAGATCCTCGCCGGATTAGCAGGGGGAGTGGAGGCTGGTAAGTACAAACTAATGTATACCAGCACACCGCTATGTACTCACATGCACTACCACCATGCCACAGCTCCCAGGGACAAACACCCCCATGTCCAGCACACAATACACAACACATCACACACACATGCAACAGACACTACCACACACAGCCCAAACCGAACAACTGTAAAATGCGTGGGGACATGTGTACACTAAGCCAGCCACGTAACCACCAACAGGTCCACAAATATGCCAGAAGCGCCACAACGAGCACCCACCACACCCATGTGTCCGCCACAGCTGCACTAACCGACAAGTAACAGGTAAGTGGCAGGAACACAAAGTGCAGTGGGTGGGAGGGTGGACAGCCCAAGTACAACACACACCAGGCCCCAGTCCCACAGCACAGCAAGGAGGAGCATCCCCCACAGCCACGTGTCAGCCACCGCAGTGCACAACGACAGCCGAAAGGCAGACATCACGGTCCACAGCAATCGGCGTCAGTGGGTGTCCAGCCACCCCCACGACCCACAACACCCCCCCACCCCCACAGACCTGCAACATGGAGCACCCCCGCTTAGAACCATGTGGCATCCAGTACAGTGCACGCCCGAACAACCTGCAGGTGGGAAACTGGACAGGGCTGGATTACTGGAGGCATGAGGGCCGTAACACGACCAACACATGGGACATGTCACGTAGCAGACGAACACGCAGCACCGCCCACCGTCATGAACAAGTGAACAATGTGCACACGGACATGAACAACAGACTCACACCCCACATGACCCATCACAAACACAGCAACACCCAAGGAGCCACGTCTGCATGCACAAGCCACACTGAACATAGTACCACACGGCAGCCACTGTGCAACCCATCACACACAACCGAAACACCATTGAAGTCCAGTCCATGTAGCCCCTACTGCCTGTCAACCACACACCCCACAACTACGCCTATGTAAGACAAACAACACTAGACGCAACAGAGCGGAACTACATAAATGCACACGAACACCACTGAACCCATCAAACACACAGACACACCATGCACATACAACATACCATCCATCCCATCCGTCAGCCCCAGTCTCATGAAAGGCATGTCATCCGCACAGCTGCCAAATATACAGCAGTCACGCTAAGACACATGCCCATGACCAACCATGTGCCAGAAGTCAATGAAGCGCACGACACACTGTGAGCAACAACACACAACATGGGCCCCCCGAGCACTGCAGTGATGCACATGGCACAGGGCAGCACGCACACCAAGGAGATGGGACAACTGCAATACGTTGGCTGGCACACAACCAACACTCACTCATAACGATGCGTCCAATGCCATGTCCAGTAATCACAACAGACAGCAAATATGCAGGCCATGTCAAGCATGCACACACCTCAAACCATGCACTGTCATGCTGCCACAACACATGTCACGTTCGGCACCCATGGCTTACAGCATGTACCCCAAAAGCATATCCCCTCCCAAATGTGAATCTGGGGCATGGCCCCCATGTTGCCATATGGGTGCCTAAGCTGTTCCATATGAACCCCAAAAGCAAAGTACAAACCAGACCCAGGATGGGCCAGGAGCCCGCATACACAAGAGTCACAATGAGTAGGGGCACAGCAACACAGCCATCGGCATGGCCAATCCGTCCCATGCCACATGTGCACAGCACACAGTCCCATTGCCTAGCACACACAACTACAGATGCCACAGCCACACACTCGCCTCCGGGAAACCCATGTACGAGATTGCACGAACTGCCAATGTCAGACGACAAATACATACTTCGCCAGGTGCAACACAATAACAAATCTCATTCTCTCCACAGGTGACGAACTGCCGGATGCTGGGGATGGAGACAGCAGCCAGCACAGCCAGCCCACAAGCCCCCAACGAGGACACACGGATCTGGAGGATCTGTCCTCCTCTTCGGACACGGACCACCAAGCAGGCCCATCTGGTGTGGCAGGGCCCAGCCGCTCCCCAGGACCCCTCCTACCCACCAACCCATCATCCAGGGATGCTGAACAGTCCCAGCCCCCTGCTGCCACTGTCGTTGCGGCCACACCCACGGTCATTGCGGCCACTACCACTGCCGCAACCGCCACCATCGCCGCACTGACCACCACCGCCACCACCACGTCTTCGCTGGCACCAGCCCCAGCGCAGGTGGTGGCCCGGCCGACTGGATCCACCCTGGGAGCCACAGCGAGGACCGTGGTGTGCAATGTGGCTAGTGGGCAGGCCGGTGGCAGCAGGACTGGTAGGAGGAGCAGGGTCAGGGAAACGCCAGCCTCCCCTGGGAGCCATGCCCTGCCTCAAATGGCCAGAGTCCTTGGGGCCTATGAGGAGGCCCAAGAACAATGGGTCAGGTCTGCTACAGACACGCGGGAGGTGCTGGGGGTGCTGAGGTCCATGGACGCCCATATGGGCCAATTCGTGTCCCGTATGGACCAACTCGTGGACCTCATGGGCCAGCTGGTGGTGGCGGTGGGGTCACAGGCAAGGCCAGCAACACCACCTCCGCCACCACCTGCTAGGGCGCAGGGTCGGGCAGCAGTGTCCACTTCCCCTGCGTCCACAGCCAGTGAGCACACCTCACCCACCACCAGCAGGTCGCCACCACATACCCCCTCCCAAACGTGGAAGGGGCCGTCCGAAGAGGAAACAGATCTCCCGGGAGGACTTCGCACGCTCCAGTCGCAAGTGAGGCAGCCAGCCAGCCTTCCGCCAGCCTTCCTTGACCAGCCACTGCATTGACTTGCTCTACGATCCCACTCCACACAGCCAGCTGGATGGCATGTGTGTGTTGGACTATGGACATAGAACCAGTGGGTACACCCTGAGCTTCACGCAGCCATGACCGACAGCTCATTGTCACTGCACGCACCACTTTTGTCATCACCTTACACACAATCACATGTCACAGTTTGGAATAAATGCACCTTTTTCACTAACTGCTGTTTGTGCCCTGTGTTTTATTTGTACGGAATACAACGGCCACCTTGGGCGGAAAGGCACCTGATGCGTGGCATGGCAATGGAATCCGGAGGGCCTGTAGGGACCTAGGGGTGGGAGACAGAACAGGAGCACATTCAATGAGTGTGTCACACACCCATCACACAGTACATGTCAACAACTACAAGCAATGTACACACATCGCACAGAGCAATAGGGCACAATGCCACAGTCACCAACAGTGGCATACTACCCTGGCCATGGAGCGTTGACACACTGCACGCAGTGAACATACGGCCACCCTGACACAGCACACACACACCTGCACAGATACAGACACATCATCCGTCGTACATGGACACTCACCGTCAAGTGAAGTAGCGGGCGATGAGCTGCTGGCGCACATTCCCAGCTTCCTCCTCTCCGCTGTCCACCTCACTCGAGCTGTCCTGGTCTGCTGGCTGGGGCCCTGGTTGATCTCCGTCATCCACAATGAGGGGGATCTGCTTCCGAATGGCCAGATTGTGCAGCATGCAGCACGCCACCACTATCTGGCACACCTTCTGTGGGGAGTACGCCAGTGCACCCCGGTGCGGTCCAGGCACCTGAACCTGGACTTGAGGAGGCCAAAGGTACGCTCGACCACACGTCTGGTCCTCCCATGTGCCTCATTGTATCGATCGTCTGCTGGGGTGCGAGGATTCCTCAATGGACTGAGCAGCCATGCCCCATTCGGATACGCAGAGTCACCTGGGTGTGAGGGACACAGAGAACCGTTGCTAATCCAACTGGACAGGGGACAGCATCGCACAGCCAGCACGCTACACCACTCCACATACTCACCGACAATACAGGCACGATCCTGTTGCATATTGGACATCAGTCGTGGCAAGATGCTGTTGCGCATTATGTGTGCGTCATGGGCCGAGCCTGGAAACTTGGCACACACGTGGGTGATCACCATGTCCGCAAGGCACACCACTTGCACATTCAGGGAGTGCGTGTGCTTCCTGTTGCGGTACAGGTGCTCAGTGGCCTGTGGTGGAACAAGGCCAACATGTGTGCAGTCAATGGCTCCCACGACGTGTGGGATTCTGCCAAGGGCATAGAATGCACCCTTCACTGCCGCCAATTCACGAGCCCTGGGGAATCTGATGTACCTGTTTCGGTACAGCATCATGGCTGCCAGTACATCCCTCAGCACCTTGCTGAACATGGGCTGGGACATCCCTCCTCCACTGCCCACTGTGTGCTGGAATGACCCAGTGGCGAAGAAATGCATGGCGGCCATCACCTTAGCCGTGGGGGTGACAGCAGTCGGATACACCCTGCGGGGACGGAGATGGGGCTCTAACATGGCACACAGTCGATGCAGGGTTGGCCTGTCCAGCCGAAACTTCCTGATAACCTCTGTATCGTCCATGTCCGCCAGCAATTGGTATGGGCGGTCAATGTTTGGTCTCCGCCTGGGGTAAATGGCAGAGGACACATGTCAAAGCAACACGGCACATAGCAATTTCGCATACACATCACTGACATGACTGAGCAAGCACATGAGCCACAGCCCAGCTGTCAAGCTGGGACGGCACGGCCACAATACACTTACACAGGTCTCCCAACAATGGCAATGGCAAGTGAGACATACCACTGCCATGTGCATGCACATGGGGATCTAGGCCCCAATGACTTGCGGGGCGTGCTGATGGGGACTGACTGCATATTCGTCAAGCGGCAACGCCACGGCAACATGAGTGTCTGCTGAGCATGGAACTGCTTCCGAGGCTGGATGAGTATGGCACACGACGACGACGATGTGGGCACGGGCTGAGCGGCCAATACAAGTGGGACCTGTGGCACGAGGGGATATGAGACAGTAGTAGGTGTCAGCACTGCACCCTATGTACAGCACTGTACGGATCACAGCTCCCGAAACATTGACTGGTGTCCACATTGACAGCCCCATGCCAAGACGGCTGTGTGCTTGCAGTCACACGTCACAGGTGAGAGGTTACATTGCACGTGCCAGGTGGCAGACGTACATAGTGGGAGCTGGCATGTGTGTGCATGTGTCTCCTGTTCAGGATCCACCAGATGGGCGCTGACTCTGTACTGACCATTGGACACAGCATGTTCCGTGGAAGGCTTGTGTGTGTGGGATGGTGGCACTGGATGTGCCTCCGTTGGGTGGGGGGCCATGCACAGGGCGGGTACGTCGATGATTGCGCATTGTTGGTCACGGTGGGTGCACCAACTAAGATGTGTTGCCCTGTGTTCAATTCCTATGTCCGCATGATGATGGACTGTGGATGTGGGCAGACTACACATTGGTCGATGTGCTGTCTATATGCATGTGCCTTCACACCAGGCACAGCTGCCCCTGCACATGTGACCCCTGCTGGACTCGCTGCTGGGTCTGTGGAGCTGATGCACCTTCTGCGCCTGGGGCGGACAGCTCTCCTCACTTCCCTCATTGCGCATGTCATGTCTTTGCCGCAGGTGACATGGATCATGGAGGGCCCACATGTACGCGTGGGTAGGCTACACATGATTGTTCACTGGTCGCCACCCCCAGTCAGTGTTTCGAATGGGAAGGTTGTCGTGCTGGTGGTATGTTCGATGTGGCGGATGGGCGGGCCTAGGTGCGGGCTTACATTCCGGACATGGGGGTAGTTGGATTGGCGACTAGTTGCAGTACACACGGGACACGTCTCTTCCTTTCCACATCTGGGTCATCCCTTGTACTAACTGACAGTGATACAGTCATCTTCGCCCCAGCCCTCATGTCCTCCCCTCGCCCCCAATATGCATGCTCACCTGCGAGGCTAGCGCTTGCACAGGCAGCCCCAAGCTCGCACCAGAGAGGGCAAGGAGTGTATGTGTGGGTCTAGTTGCACGAGTGGGCTGTCTCAGGGTATGATGTGTGGCGGTACGCCGTCCACCTGCGTGGTGCCCCAAATGGAGACCCGGCCTGCATGGACTATGCATCACAGTCTTCGCCTTCCGGATCCGCCACCTGCGACACCCAGTGGCTGTGGCTGCCCTTGCGGCCAGGCCGCGTCCGTCTGTGGCTGATGGCCCACACATTCACTCTTTGGCCTCTCTGGGGAGGGCTCGGGGTGGTGGCGCACGCGCTTGCACTTAGTCGCAATGGCATGTGGCGTGGTTGGTATGATGGGCAATGGATGGGATGGTGCGAGCCACCTCCCGTGACGTCAGTGCTGCTCGTGCTGTGGTGCGTCCCCCTACACTTCCATTTGACTTTTTGCCATGCTGGACGTTGAGGTTCTATTGCCTGCGTGATATGACCAGGAGGAGCGCGAGGAGACCTCTCACACACCATGCTCCACTGCCATCCCGTGCCCTGTATCGCCTGTGCGGATTGACTATGTTGGGGTTACACCTGGTCGACTGGGGCTGTGTGTGCCTTGTCAAGGGGCATGGCGGGCGCACAACAGGATCCAGCTTGTCCACAGAGGGTGGGCTGAGGTGCGCCTGGTACCGCTTTGTACGTGTGCCCGGCTGCTGTGCACACACGTGTTCACTCCCCGACAGGTGTCCTCTCACAATGCCCAGGGAAGCGGTGGTGTACTGTTCATGACCCCTCCCAACACGGCGTGCTCCAACTTGGCATGTGCGCATCTACCCGTCGCACCCACCCACCTGAGCACTGCGTCCATACGACTTCACACGACACATGTGTGTCTTCCACAGTAGTGCTACTCATTTGCGTTGACATCCAATACCAGTGGACTACATGGTCATGTCACGACTGCCGTGTACTTCACATACTCTCATCCTCTCTCATTCGTACTTGTGAAATGAGTCAGCGGAGACAGTTTTGGTTTCAAACATTATATTGAGTCTTCTGTCCTCTGTGATGCAGTATAGTGGACACTACTGGCAGCGGAATACATGTTGAGGATATACTGAGCATGATTACAAATTGGATAGGGTGTGGGGTTACATGTGATTGGCTGTTGCATGTGGGATGTGGGCTTCAGAGTTACATCTGCTTGGCCAAGGCTGTGCTAATGTACATTTACGTATAGCTGCGGAGCTGCGGACTTTGACACAGACGGTATACATGTAGCCTACCAGACCGCTCGGCATCATGGGCACAGTCCATCTCAGTTCCATTTGACAGGTTTGCTGCGGTTGTTCCTCATGCACGCGTGCATGTGAGATGACATCAGGGCATGTGCTTGCGTGCATGCAGCGGCGTGCCACTTGTTGTTGCACTGTGGTGGTTACTGGACATGTCACAGTCACTGGGGTCGTGTTGTTGTTGTATGCACTTGTCGTCCATGGAAAGGTCCTGGTATGGGATTCCCGGGCGGGGGTGGGAGGGTGCAGCACCCACAGACTCCAGGTGACCTATTCATGTCCACTCAGCGGTGTGTGTGTCCATGTGCGCTGGATCCATGTCGTGTCCTGGTTGTTCGTGCAGTTCCGTCCATGTGGGTGCGATACACAGAGCCCATGCCACTGCCTCCCACGATGCATGCGGTGTTCCTGGATGTGATGGGGAACAGTGTGCATGTCCCGGTCATATCCGATGTCATGGCGATGTCGTTGATGGTGTGGTTACAGTTGCCGGTCGTTTGGTATGGCTGTTGTGGTGGTGACTGGCCAGTCCGTGCGGAAGCTGAGCATGGGTGCGGGGTTGGACTTCATAGGTCACTCGGGGAACCTGCGTTGTGGTCCGACGTATTTACAGGTTGTCAGGTATGCGATGCCGTCCAGCAGGGCTTCCATGTCATTGGTGGTGTACATGTTTGCCAGCCAATGAAGCGGATGGTGGCTCTCAAGGTGTTGTTCGTAAGTTGTCCCTTGGAGGACCATGATGGGGCATGCTGGGTGACATTCGATGTAGCTGTTCTCGATGATCCGTCGTGTGGAGGCACAGTGGTCCCATTTCAGTGCGGGTGCGATGTTGGCCACATACGCCATGCCCCCATAGGCAGAGCAGGCCCTGTCGTGTGCGTCCAGAGGGAGGAGTAGTGGTAGCAGGTCCGCCTTCAGACATGCCGGGTTGGAGAGGCATATCTCGACGGGATGCTGGTAGGGACACCTCCGACAGTAGAAGACGGGCATGACGCAGCTGAACAATGTGATGCGGTAAGTAAGTCGGTAACTTACGTTCAGCAGGGACAGGAGATCGCATCCCAATGTATGTATCATGTTGGTTTTGTACAGCTTGAGCTGTTCGGCGTAGTTGGGTAGGTGTGTTGCGGTTGCCATTTTGCAGCGGTTCGTTGAGATGGCGTGCTCCGGCTGTGTGTGCAGTCTGCAATGTGCACGCTCCGGGGTTGCTGTGAGCTCTGTGTAGTCGTAGGGAGACAGGACTTGTGTTCTGTTGGCTTGTTTGGAGGACACGGGCCCTCTTCCCACATGCTTCTCAGACAGTTCAAGGTCAGTGCTGTGTGACTCCTTCCAATTAACTTGCATGTGGCCGACATGGGGGAGTGTTTTCTTCTTTCTTCCCCGTCCGTTGTGTGCTTCTGTGATATGCGCTATCTGCCCTGTGGTCGGTCTCCTCGGCATGCCTGTGTTGGTCTATTCTTGGACAATGGCTGTATTCACCGGCTTCTGTCGTAGGGCTGTGTTTTCGGAGTTGGAATGGAAGGTCATTCAGTGCTGTCTGCTCTCCCTTGTGTGGGCGGCAGGCTGCCTTTCCGCTCTGCGTTGGGCCTTGTGTGTGAATGTTATTCTTGGGCCACCTGTTGTCGGTCCCCGGGCTCTTTGGTGTTCCGTTTTATATGTCTTGTTCATATGTGCAGGGTGGTATGGGTGTTTCAGTGTGGTACTGGCGTTCCTCTTCCCGAAGGGGCCCTGCTTCTCCTAGTTGGTGTTGCCGCCGCTGTGTGCTACGCCATGTTTGTTACACTGGGGTGTGTCCTGCTGTTGCGTGTCTTCACTGACATGTGTGCGTCGGTTGTGTGGCGTTGGGTGTTGTCCGTGAATTGGGCGTTGGGGACATGTCTGTGGCAGGCCTGTCACGTGTCATGTGCGTTCGGGGTGGGGCTGATGTGTGTGCTGCTTGGTTGTGTCCCTGTGTCTGTGTGCGACGCATGCATGGCGCTGCGGTTGGCCTCTGCGTTGTGCGCATGTGTGGCGGCGTCATCGGCGCTTTGGGGCCGTGACGGGGTGGTTGGTTCCTAGTCCCAGGTGGTGTGTACACATGTGTTCCGCGATGTTAGGATTTGGCCTGTGTGTCATATGTGGATGCAATGGTGGATGTGTAGTGTACACGCGCTGGTGGGGGTTGTCCGCTTTTTCCGCCCTTGCACTGTGTGCGCTGTTTGCGTGCACTTGTTGTGTGTGTGCCTACCTGCGTCTCCGCGGCACGTTGCGTCCTTGGTGGTGCATCAGCAGAAGCATGGGAAGGGCCTGCAGTGCTGGATTCATGCCCGGGGTGCCGCTTCTTCGTTGTCCGTGCTCTGCGTCCGTGTTACCGCCTCTCTTTCACGTGCGGTGTCTCTTAGCCGTGGGAGCCGTTTGTTTGCGGCATCGTAATTTATACGCCGGGCGGGACGTGTTTCGTCGGACGGTGTGTGTCAGTTGGGCTGCGCCGCTACGTGTACGGGCGCACTTTGATGGCGGACGGTGTTGCTGGCTTGCCGGCGGTGTTTGGCCTGCTTTTCGCATCGTAATTGGGCGGGCGTGTGGACTGCTGCGTGCCGGCGGTAACTGGTGGTTTTTGCATCCGCCAGCACGGCGGTTGTGCTTCCGCCCGCCATCGTAATGGGCCCCTTAATGTTAATACATTTATTAATATTTTTAATATAATATTTAATTGTATTTTATCTTGTTGTGTGAATTAATTTATTAATAATTTATATTTTGCTTGTTAATTGTTATTAATTAATTAATTAATTGTTAATTAATTATGTTAATTGTGTCAAGTTTTAAGAAATTGGTGGTGGCATTTATAGGGGAATATGGTGGGAGGTAATTTATTTATTTATAATTAATTATTTGTTAATTAATGCTAATTAATTAATTACAATTTAAATATGGCAATTGTGTAATTATTTTGATGTGTGAGTTGTGGGGTTTATACTGGTAAATGGTGGGAAGTAAATTTTTTAAATTAATTAATGATTTGTTGTTAATTGATATTAATTTATTAATGTAAAATTAGTTATGGAAATTGTGTAAATATTTTTAGGTGTGTGTTTTGGTGCTTATTGGGGTAGAGGGTGAAAAGTAATTTAGTTTAAATTAATTATTCATTATTTGATCATTAATATTAATTTATTAGTTGATAAATATTTTTGGTAATTGTTTATTTTTTTTTGTTTGGTGATTTAGGTTCTATAGCTGTAACGTTTGGTTAGTACATTAATTTTACCTTTTTAAATGTGTTTTTTAATTATTAATAATTGTTTTATTGATAATTAATTGTGTTAATTATGGAGGTACACTTTTTTTAAATTTTGATGTGTGTTGTAACATGTGTGGTATTATAGGGTAGGAAAAAATATTACATTTATGTAATAAATATTTTTTTGATTAAAATTAATTTCTATTACAAAATATTTGTGTGTTAATTTTTGTTAAATTAAAAAAATGTATCTTTTTATCTAAATTTTAGATTTTTTCTACATTATAATATGTTTCTATGTTTTGCAAATTTTTATATTTTTATATATGTTTTGTTTTTGTATTGTAGTTGATATTTTGTTTGTTTTTAAATTTCAATTTTATTTAGTGGGAATAGTAATTTTTACCCCTCCGCTATCCAACACTTTCCCTACTGCTGCATTCGCAGGGAGTGGGAATAGTAATTTTATCCCTTCTGCTATCCAACACTTTCCCTACTGTTGCACTTGTTGGAGTGGGAATAGTAAATTATTCCCCTCCGCTATCCAACACTTTCCCTACTGTTGCATTCGCTGGAGTGGGAATAGTAATTTTATCCCCTCCACTATCCAACACTTCCCTACTGTTGCACTCGTTGGAATGGGAATAGTAAATTATTCCCCACCGCTATCCAACACTTTCCCTATTGTTGCATTCGCTGGAGTGGGAATAGTAATTTTTACCCGTCCGCTATCCAACACTTTCACTACTGCTGCACTCACAGGAGTGGGAATAGTAATTTTATCCCCTCTGCTATCCAACACTTTCCCTACTGTTGCACTCGTTGGAGTGGGAATAGTAAATTATTCCTCTTTGCTATCCAACACTTTCCCTACTGTTGCACTCATTGGAGTGGGAATAGTAATTTTTACCCCTACGCTATCCAACACTTTCCCTACTGTTGCACTCGTTGGAGTGACAATAGTAAATTATTCCTCTTTGCTATCCAACACTTTCCCTACTGTTGCACACACTGGAGTGGGAATAGTAATTTTTACCCCTCTGCTATCCAACACTTTCCCTACTGTTGCACTCGTTGGAGTGGGAATAGTAATTTTTATCCCTCCGCTATCCAACACTTTCCCTACTGTTGCACTTGCTGGAGTTGGAATAGTGAATTATTCCCCTCCGCTATCCAAACTTTCCTTACTGTTGCACTCACTGGAGTGGGAATAGTAATTTTTACCCCTACGCTATCCAACACTTTCCCTACTGTTCCACTCGCTGGAGTGGGAATAGTAATTTTTATCCCTCCGCTATCCAACATTTTCCCTACTGTTGCACTTGCTGGAGTGGGAATAGTAATTTTTTCCCCTCCGCTATCCAACACTTTCCCTATTGTTAAACTCATGGGTGTGGGAATAGTAAATTATTCCCCTCCGCTATCCAACACTTTCCCTACTGTTGCACTCATTGGAGTGGGAATAGTAAATTATTCCTCTCCGCTGTCGAACACTTTCCCTACTGTTGCACTCATTGGAGTGGGAATAGTAAATTATTCCTCTCCGCTGTCCAACACTTTCCCTACTGTTGCACTCGCTGGAGTTGGAATTGTAATTTTTTCCCCTACGCTATCCAACACTTTCCCTACTGTTGCACTCAATGTAGTGTAAAATGTAGGTTTAAAAATATTAAATATTTTAATATTGTACTTTATAATATAATTTTTTAATATAATTTTTATGTTAAAGGTGTATGTATATGTATATTTATTTATAATTTTAATATATTTGTAACATTTTATAATTAATTAAAATTATTATTTATTAATTATTTTTAAGTAAATATATTACATTTTATATATGTATGTTTAATTTATTTTTACATTAAATGTATTACTTATAATTGTTAAAATTTACAAATAAATCTAAATATTTTTTTAAGTTAAATGTATTTAATTTATTTTACATTATTTTTTTATACATATAAAAAAAACGATATTTTGTACTTCGATATTTTTAACAACAATATTTTTTTACTGATATTTTTGTACTTACCATTATGAAGATAGGAGGTCGATATTTTTGACAACAATATTTATGTCCCGATATTTTTGTATCTCGATATTCTGGTATACGATATTCTGTCAGTGATCCTCCACATTCATCACTGGTGAATTGAACTGAGTTCACTTGTCTCACCCGTGGGTGGGAAAGCACACCATTTAAGAGTTACGCCCAATAAATAACTTATGCAACACCAGTGCGCAGGAAGTCATGTTGCCATGTTTGTAGTAAAATCTGACCCATTTGAGCTAGAAACATTTTTTTATTTAAAATCTGCAAATTATGTAGCAGATTCAGGATTATGTGGCAAACGCGGAAAATCCATAATCAAGCGAAAAACACAGCAGATGAAGAATTGCATAATTTCAATGTCCCTGATTATGGTTCACCATAGTACAGAAGTAGGGGTGTAGGGAATTTGAATAATTTGGTTACACCTGTTTACACAAAATTACAGCAAAATTACACATAATTACGCAAAATGAAAATCTGTCATTTTGCACTATATTTTAGTTCAAAATGCATAATAGCTCAATTATTTGGTGCAAGATGCACTAAACAAAAGCACAGCAAACAACAGCCCCTCTTGTTCTGTTGTTCCTGTGTGTCTGCAGTAAAGATTTACCTCAAAAGGCATGTAATTATGCAAGTGGCATAATTAAAGGAATTTCACATACCAAGCAAAAAGCAGAATTCCCAAAATGACAGATATTACGCTGGTTTAAATTAAATTTCACCCAGGCCTATACAAAACTAAGCTAACTGCTGCACAAAGAAATAACTGTGGTTAATACAACGTATTGACAGAGGAAGACACTATTTTATGTAGTACTTTATACATGAATTGTTGAATGCCCTGAGCAGAGTGTGCTGCATTATTAAACAGATATTTAAAGCAATGCTTTTCTCCTACCAGTGTATGACTCCTTGTGGCTGTTTTTTAGGTATCACCACCAGAAAGTTCTAGCTGTTTTTGCTGAAGATCTTTTGTGAACAATACAAAACAAAGAGTCAGTCAGCCCCTTTTCTCATGATTGAATGACTGTATTTTCTTGGGAGGACATGGCTTCCCTTACTCTCTCTCCTTCTGCTGTTTTCTCGTTCTTTATGACTCCTCTTCCTCCATTGTTTGTTACTCTTCCACCCCTTCATGCCCCACGACTGCTCTATTGTTTCTAGATGGCTGCCCATCCATGTTCATGCAAACTGCATACCTACCAACATCCTGTGATCAAAAAGAGGTAGGATTTTTCAAGTTTAAAATTACTAATCAGAATCTTGATGATGTCGCCAGAATTGACATTATATTACGTTTGCTGTTGACAAGCCATGAAAAGAAATTACATCCCATGTCACTCAAAAGGGAGTTGTTTCACCTGAAGTCAAAGCACATACTGGGAGAATGCAAGACTCTCATACTCCAGGCACCTGTAGGCAGGTGCACGTACTGTTCTACATGCGTACATGTTCTGCTATTTATGTTGGTAGTGCACACATCTCACCTGTAAGGGAATACTGGCACAGAGCAGAAAGTTATTGGCTGGAGTTTACAAACTAAGGTGTCCATTACGATGTCGGACGGTAAAAAATCCCCCATCTACCATAGCAGTAAAATTCCGCCCGCCTACACCGTCTGAATACCGACCGAGCAATCACGATGCCGCGAGCCAAAAACCGCTGGCGGCGGAAAATAAACAAAAAATAGCGCCCGCCCATGTCCGAGTCCAAGTCCATCCGCCCTCCACGGACGGAAAGACGCACGACAACCCAAAACCGCCCGCACTGACGACCGAGACACCGGCCGTGAAATTAGGATCGCACAGACATGAGCGCGGAAAATACACAAAAACACCGCCCGCCAGCGTAAACAACAGTGACGAAAATGTACACAGCGGAAGCTCTGGCGGCCACGGCCCTGCACAGAAATCATCCGCGGACAAAAACAAACACACACAACATGGCCAACAAGTCCACACAGCAACCCACGCACAAATACCCAAACACAGTACACATCTCGGAAACACCCCCCCCGGACAAACAAATCAACTACAAATCCCAGAACACCAGCCACAACACACCTGAAAACAACAGACCACCATGACACACCCACATAGGTAAGTACAAAACCAGCCCCTTCACAGACCACAACCCCTTGCAACATTACAAACTGAGGACGAGAGCACACAACACAGCGAGACAGAAAGGACAGCAGCACACCACAGACACGCACCTATCACACCCATCACCACCACCACCACCAAACACCGGCCACACAAACACCCTGCACATCACACACCACACACCGCACCAGCACCACAAACACCAAAACACACACCATGGCACCACACAGAATGCCCAAGTTCACTTCCACCGAGCTGACGGTCATGGTCGACGAGATCGTCAAGGTGCACCCACAAATCTATGGCAACCAGGTCCAACAGACACCACCAGCCACCAGAAACAGAATGTGGAACAGGATCGTAGACCAGGTCAATGCAGTCCGGAACGTGCCACGCAACAGAGGCGAAATCAACAAAAGGTGGAACGACCTGAAAAGCGTGGTCAAGAAGAAGGAGATCAAGAATCGTGAGCTGGCTGCCAGGACTGGCGGAGGTAATCCCGCGCTATTCAAGACCTTCAAGGCGTGGGAGGAGAAGATGCGAGTCATCATACATCCGGAGATCCTCACCGGATTACCAGGGGGAGTGGAGGCTGGTAAGTACAAACAAACGTATACCAGCAAACCGCTATGTACTCACATGCACTACCACAATGCCATAGCTCCTAGGGACAAACACCCCCATGTCCAGTACACAATACACAAGACAACACTCACACATGCAACAGACACAACCACACACTCAGCCCAAACCTACCAACTAACAAAACCATGGGGGCATGTGTACAGTTAGCCAGCACCGCAACTCCCACCAGGTCCCCTTGTACTCCAGAAGCGCCAGAAGGAGCACTCCCCACACCCATGTGTCCGCCATAGCTGCACTAACCGACAAGTAACAGGTAAGTTGCCGCAACACAAAGGCAGTGGGTCGGTGGGGGGACAGCTGAAGTACAACACCTACCAGGCCCCCAGTCCCACAGCGCAGCAAGGTGGAGCACCCCCCACACCCATGTGACAGCCACTGCAGTGCACACCTGCAGCCGACAGGTAGACATCTCACCCCACATGCAGGGGTGTCTGTGGGTGTCAAGCCATCACCACAACTCACAACACCGCCCCCACTCCCACAGACCAGCAACATGGAGCACCCCTCCCGCCCATAACCATGTGGCATCCATTGCATTGCGCACTCAAAAACAACCTGTAGGTGGGAAACTGTATAGGGCGGGGTGTCGGTAGGCATGAGGACTGTACTACGACTGACACATGGGACATGTCACGTAGCAGAGGAACACGCAGCACTGCTCCCTGTCACAATCATGTGACCAATGTGCACACGGACATGTATTACAGAGTCATACCCCACATTACCCATCACAGATACAGCAACACCTAAGGAGCCACGTCTGCATGCACAAGTCCCGCTGGAGTACAGACCCACACGGCAGGCACTGTGCCACCCATCACACACATCAGCAACACCATCTAAGTCTTGTCCATGTAGTCCTTACTGCCTGTCACTCACACATCGTACAACAACTCCCATGTAAGACAAACCTTACTAGAAGTAACAGCGTGGAACCACAATATTGCACACAAAAACAACTGGACCCATGAAACACACAGGTACACAATGCACATTCAACATATCATCCATCGCATCTGTCAGCCCCAGTGTCATGAAAGGTATGTCATCCGAACAGCTGTCCCTCATACAGTAGTCATGCAAAGATACCTGCCCATGACAAATCATGTGCCTGCAGTGACTGAAGCGCATGTTACACTGCGAGTAACAACACACATAATATAGTCAACACCCCAAGAGCACTGCATTGATGCACATGTACGAGTGCAGCACGCACACCAAGGAATTGGCCCATCTGCAATACGTCGTGTGGCACACAACAAGCACGAACTCACAACAATGCTACCAATGTAATGTCCATGAAGGATAACAGGCAGCAGATATGCCGGGCATGTTAGACAGACACACACCTTAGTCTATGCACTGTCATGTTGCCAGAACACATGTCACGTTCTGCACCCATCACCCACAGTACGTACCCCAAAAGCATATTCCAAGCCAAAAGCGTCCTGGGGGCTGTACCCCCTTGTGCCATCTGCGTTCCTAAGCGTTCCATCTGTACCCCAAACCATAGTTCAACCCAACATCGTCGATGGTTCTGGAGCCCGCATACACCCGAGCCACAAAATGTAGGAGCATAGCAACACACACCCATCGGCATTGCTAATCCGTCCCATGCCACATGTCCACATCACACAGTTCCATTGCCTAGCCCACGCATACACACATCGTACATCCACACACGCCTCTGGGAAACCTGTGCACGACAGTGCACGAACTGTGAATGTCAGACAACCAATACATACTTTGCTAGGTGCAACACAATGGCCCATCTCATTCTCCCCACAGGTGGCGAACTGTTGGATGCCGGAGAGGAGACAGCAGCCAGCACAGCCAGTCCGCAAGCCCCGACCCGGACTCACGGATGTAGAGGAGCTGGACACCTCTCCGGACACGGACCACCCAGCAGGCCCATCTGGAGTGGCAGGGCACACCCGCTCCCCAGGGCCCCTCCTACCCACCAACCCATCATCCAGGGATGCTGACCAGTCACAGACTCCTGCTGCCACGGTCGTTGCGTCCACTGCCACGGCCGTTGCGGCCACTGCCACGGTCGTTGCGGCTACTGCCACGGTCGTTGCGGCCACCACCACCACCACCACGCCATCCCTGACCATTCAACCAGCGCAAGGGGTGGCCCGGCCGTCTGGGTCCACCCTGGGAGCCAGAGCGAGGACCGTGGTGAGCAATGTGGCTAGTGGGCAGGTCGGTGGCAGCAGTACTGGTAGGAGGAGCAGGGTCAGGCCAACGCCATCTGTGCCTGGGAGCCAAGCCCTGCCGCAAATCGACAGAGTCCTTGGGGCCTATGAAGAGGCCCAAGGAGAATGGGCCAGGTCGGCTACCGACACGCGGGAGGTCCTTGGGGTGTTGAGGTCCATGGACGCCCATATGGGCCAATTTGTGACCCGTATGGACCAACTCGTGGACCTCATGGGCCAGCTGGTGGTGGTGGTGAGGGCACAAGCAAGGCCAGCAACACCACCTCCACCACCACCTGCTGTGGCGCTGGGTCGTGCAGCATCGCGTTCACCTGCGTCCACAGCGAGTGAGCACTCCTCAGCCACCGCCAGCAGCCCACCAACACAAGCCCCCCCTCCCAAACGTGGAAGGGGCCGTCCGAAGAGGAAACAGGTGTTCAGAGAGTACTTCGCACGCACCAAACGCCAGTGAGTCAGCCAGCCACCTTGACCACCTACTGCATTGACTTGGAATACGATCCTACCCCACACTGCCATGTGAATGGCATGTGTCTGGTGGACTGTGGACATAGAACTTCATGGGTACACCTTGACCATCACGCAGCCATGACCGTCTACTCATTGTCACAGCATGCACCACATTTGACATCACCTTGCACACAATCACATGTCACCGCTGTAAATAAATACACCTTGATCACAATCTGCTTTATGTGTCCTGGGTTTATTCAACGATGTGCAATCGCCACCATGAGCAGAAATGCATCTGCTGTGTGGGATGTCGATGGGACAGGAGAGGCTGTAGGGACCTAGGGTTGAAAAACAGAACAAGAGTACATTCAATGAGTGTGTCACACACTCATCACACAGTACTTGTCACCAACTACAAGCAATGTACACACATCTCACAGAGCAACAGGGCACAATGCTACAGCCACTGTCAGTGGCATACCAACCTGGACATGGACCATTGACACACAGCACTCAGTGAACAAAAGGCCCCCGTGACAGAGCACACATACACCTGCACAACTACAGCTACATCAGCCGTCGTACATGGACACTCACCGTCAAGTGAAGTAGCGGGCGATGAGCTGCTGACGCACATTCACAGCTTCCTCCTCTCCACTGTCCTCTTCACTTGACCCGTCCTGGTCTGCATGCTGGGGCCCTGGTTGATCTCCGTCATCCACAATTAGGGGGATCTGCTTGCGAATAGCCAGATTGTGCAGCATGCAGCAAGCCACTACTATCTGGCACACCTTCTGTGGGGAGTACGCCAGTGCGCCCCCGGTGCGGTCCAGGCATCTGAACCTGGACTTGAGGAGGCCAAAGGTCCGCTCAACCACACGTCTGGTCCTCCCATGTGCCTCATTGTAACGGACATCAGCTGGGCTCAGAGGATGTCGTAATGGGCTGAGCAGCCAGGGCCCATTCGGGTAAGCAGAGTCACCTGGGTGTGAGGGACACAGAGAATCGTTGCTATTCCAACTGGACACAAGACAGCATCGCACAGCCAGCACGCTACACTACTCCACATACTCACCAACAATCCAGCCACGGTCATGTTGCAGATTGGTCATCAGTCGTGGTAGGATGCTGTTGCGCATGATGTGCGCGTCATGTGCCGATCCTGGAAACTTCGCACACACGTGTGATATTACCATGTCCGCAAGGCACACCACTTGCACATTCAGGGAGTGTGTGTGCTTCCGGTTGTGGTAGAGGTGCTCAGTGGCCTGTGGTGCAACAAGGCCAACATGGGTGCAATCTATTGCACCAACGACGTGGGGGATCCGTCCAAGGGCATAGAAATCACCCTTCACTGCCGCCAATTCACGAGCCCTGGGGAATCTGATGTACCTGTTCCTGTACAGCATCATAGCTGACAGTACATCCCTCAGCACCATGCTGAACATGGGCTGGGACATCCCACCTCCACTGCCCACTGTGTGTTGGAATGACCCAGTGGCGAAGAAATGCAGTGCAGCCATCACCTTAGCCGTGGGGGTGAATGCTGTTGGATACACCCTGCGAGGACGGAGGTGGGGTTCCAACAAGGCACATAGGCGATGCAGGGTGGGTCGGTCCAGACGATATTTACGGATGACCTCCACATCCTCCATGTCTGACAGCAATTGGTAGGGGCGATGTATGTTTGGTCTCCGCCTAGGAAAGATGGAAGTGGACACATGTCAAAGCAACACGCCACATGGCAGTTTCACATTCACATGACAAAAATGACTGACCAAGCAATTGAATCACAGAACAGCTGACAAGTAGGGACAGCACAGCCACAATACACTTACACAGGTCCCCTACCAATAGCAATGGGCAGTGACACACACCATTGCTAGGAGCATGCACATGGGGAGTTAGGCCTTAACAACTTGTAAGGCATGCTGATGGTAACAGACTGCATATTCGGTAAGCTGCAACACCACGGCAACATGACTAGCTGCTGTGCATCACACTGCTTCCGAGGCTGGGTGTGTAGGGCACACACCAACAACGCTATGGACACAGGCTGAGCGGCCAAAACAAGTGGGACCTGTGGCACGAGGGGATATGAGACAGTCATTGATGTCCCTACTGCACCCTATGTACAGCACTGTACGGATCACACCTCCAGAAACATTGACAGGTGTACACATTGACAGCTCCATGCCAACATTACTGTGTGATTGCACATACACATCACAAGTGACACGTAACGTTGCACGTGCCACGTGGCAGATGTACATAGTGAAAGATGGCATGTGTGTGCATATGCACATCCCATGCTCCCATGCCAATGTGTACATGATGATATGCCAACAGACATGTGGAGGCTGCCCACTGGCCGTCCCTGCACACAGCATGTTCTGGCCCCGTCCATTGTGGACCTGCACCCACACACAAATCATGGCCACACCTGCAGATGCATTGCGCACATTAAACTGTGTGGTGCACATGGCATCAGCGGACTGTACCCGCCATGGGCCAGGCCCTTACGGCCAACTCCAATGACCCTCGCGGTTGCACCCTGCGTGTTCCACTATGGAGGTAAGCGTCCCGGGCCAGCTGGGAGCAGGCCATCGTCTGCAATTGAAGCTGGCAGACATGGTACACAAATTGCAGCAGCTTGGACCCACTGAAACTGCCCCAGGGGGCTATGTGAGTGTGTGAGTGAGACCGGCATTACCACAGCTACCTGGGACTGCAGCCTGGCACCCCTCAACAACACCTGCTGCTGCCACCTCTCCACCTACACGTGGATGACTCTGAGGATATGTCCAGGTCCACTCACCAGCGAGGAGCTGGAGATCCTGGATTCCGAGCTCCACGCACAGTGCACATGGCTATTCCTTGCGAAAGTTGTGTGTGAGAGACGACTGCAGTGTGTGTGGGAGTGCATGTGGGGGACACACATGTCGTTGATCCGCAGCACTATGAGTCAGAGCCTGTGGTGATCAGACATGCACTGCTCACCATGCTGACTGCAGGTGGCAGTGGTATGTGAGCTCTTGGGCGCTTTGACATGTCTGTCCCTCCCGAGTGGTGGTACATGGCAACTTCATGTCAGACATCCAGTGACACAGACAATTGGCAATGCAGGTCTCAGTGCACTTGTTGCTCGTGTGAATGTCAGGCTGGGGCCATGCTGCCCTTCTCAGTCCCAGCAGGCCTGGCCTGCACATTGACTGCACAATGCCAGTAGGTGACCACACAGAATGACTAGTGGGTTACATGTGTCACCTTTTCAGCACTCTCCGGATGAGCGCAAACTCAGCCCTGTACATTGGTCACACCATGCCTCGTGAAAGGGATGTGTGTGTGAGATAGTGCCACTGAATGTGACCACCGTTGCGGGGTGGGCCATGCGCAGGCCGAGTACGTTGGTTGTTGCGCAGTGTTGGTCACAGTGGGTACACCAACACAGATGTGTTGCCTTGTGATCTGTTGCTAGGTCCGCCTGACAATGGACAGTAGATGTGGGCAGACTACACATTGGTCGATGTGCTGTCTATATGCATGTGCCTTCACACCAGGCACAGCTGCCCCTGCACATATGACCCCTGCTGCCGTCAGTGCTGGGTCTGTTGAGCTGATGCGCCATCTGTGTGTGGGGCAGACAGCTCTCCTCACTTCCGTCATTGCCCATGACATCACTTTGCCGCAGGTGACATGGATCATGGAGGGCCCACATGTACGCGTGGGTGGACTACACAAGACTGTCCAATGGTTATCACCCCCAGTCAGTGCTTCGAATGGGAAGGATGTGGTGCTGGTACTCATTTTAATGTGTAGAGTGGGCGGGGCTAGGTGCGGGGCTACATGCAAGACATGGGAAGTTCATCGGCTTATCTACTAGTTGCAATACACACGAGACACGTCTTTTCATGTCCACATCAGGGTCATTCCTTGAACTGACTGGAAGTCAAACAGTTATATTTTACCCTGTCCTCATGGCCTCCCTCGCTCACAGAAATATGCGTTTGCACCTGGGAAGCCAGCGCATGCACAAGCAGCTCCAAGCTCGCCCCAGAGAGGCCAAGGAGTGTATGTGTGGGTCCAGTTGAACAAGTGGTCTGTCTCGCGGCATAATAAGTGGCGGGACGCCGTCCACCTGCGTGGTGCCCTGACTCGAGACCCGGGCAACATTGACAATGCATGACAGGCTCCGCAGTCCGGATACACCACCTGCAACACACAGAGGCTGTAGCTGCCCTAGCGGCCCAGGCCACATCCAACTGGAGCTCATGGACCCACACAATCACTCTTTGGCCTCTCTGGGGCGAGCTTGGAGCTGCTTATGCACGCGCTGGCTTCTCTGTTGCAATGGCATGTAACGTGTGTGGGGATATAGGCAATGAGTGAGATGGTGCGAGCCACCTTCCGTGACGTCACTCCTGCTCGTGATGTGTGCGTCCCCCCACTACTTCCATTAGACTTGTGCCATACTACTAATTGAGGATGTGTTGCCTGCGTGATGTGTCCAGGAGGAGCGCGCCATGACATCTCACCCACCATGCTCCACTGCCATCCCGTGCCCTGGATTGCCTGTGCAGGTGGACAATGTTGGGGATACACCTGGTCGACAGGGGATGTGAGTGCCTTGGCAAGGGCCTGGCGGACGCACAGCAGTATCCAGCATGTCCACGGAGGGTGGGCTGACGTCTACAGCTGATGCAGCATTGATCGTGTGCCCGCCTGTTGTGCACACACAAGTTCACATTCATCCCCAGACAGGTGGTCTTTACAAATTCCCAGGAGAGCAGCAATGTACTGTTCCGGAATCCTCCCAACACAGCGTGTTTCAACATTGCATGTGCGCACCTACCCGTCACACCCACCCACCTGAGCCAAGCGTAACTCCCGCTTCACATGACACGTGTGTCATCCACAGTTGTGCTACTCTCTCAGGGCCGGACCTGCAACTGTCCCGTAGCACACACACAGCACCGATTCGTACTGGCATCCTGTTAGATTGGTGGGCACACTAACCCATCTCCTTCTGAGACAGTGGTGGCTGTGATGGATATTGTGACTGGGCACATGGCTTACTTTCAATGTGTGCATTTGGGAGGTGGTGGTGTGTGGTGTGTGATTGTGGTAGCGTTGGTGTGTATGTGTGTGTCGTGTCCCTGTCGACTCCACACATATGTCACCCCGGGACATGGTGGATGTGTGTTACCGTGCTGAGGTCTTTGAATATGATGTGATGGGTGTGTTGTATGTTGCACAGTATGCGGTGTGTGGGTGTGTCCTTGCAGTTCAGGCTGACTCCTACTTGTTATGGTTCAGACATTGTGTGTGTGCAGGGTGTGTGACTGTCAAGATTGTGTCTAGTCCAATTGTGCATGTCAGCATTTCAGCAGTTCTTGCTCACTGTGCAGTGCTGCCCACCCACTCTGATGTCGTGTGTGTTTTCTGTCAGGCATTGCTGTGGCATGCTTTAGCGTGGCTCCCACTTTTTGTTGCTGAGTGTGTGGTCAGACTGTGTGGGTCATTGTAAACATGTGTAGGACTGTGCTTTGTAGTGAGCAGGCCGTCAGTGTTGATGTGATGATCTTTCGGGTGACTTCAGAGTGTGACAAGTCCTGCTCCACGAGCTGTGGTATTTCCCTGTGGCCACTGTTGCGGCTACTCATTTGCGTTGACATCCAATGACAGTGGACTACATGGTCATCTCACGACTGCCGTGTACTTCACACACTCTCATCCTCTCTCATTCGTACTTGTGAAATGAATCAGCAGAGACACATTTTTGCTTCAAGCCATGTATTGGGACTTATGTCCTCTGTGATGCAGTATAGTGGACACTACTGGCAGCGGAATGCATGTGGAGGATATACTCAGCATGATTACACATAGCATAGGGTGTAGGGGTACATGTCATTAGTTGTTGACTGTGGGATGTGTGCTTCAGAGTTACAACTGCTTAGCCGTTGCTGTGCTAATGTACATTTGCTAATTACTGTGGAGCTGCTAACTTTGACACAGACAGTATACATTTCGCCTACCAGACCGCTTGACATCATGGGCACAGTACATCTCAGTTCCATGTTACAGGTTTGCTGCTATGGTTACTCATACACACGTGCGTGGAGGTGACATCAGGGCATGGGCTTACGTGCATGCAACGGCGTCCCACTTGTTGTTGCAATGTGGTGGCTACTAGACATGACACAGTCACTGGGGTCATGTTGTTGGGGGATGCACTTGTTGTCCATGCAAAGGTCCTGGCACGGTAGTTCAGAGGGAGGTGAGGTGACAGCTCTCACATACTACAGCCGAACGATTACTGTCCACAGACCGGTGCATATGTTGATGGGCGCAGGATACATATTATGGCATAGTTGTACATGCAGTTATGTCCATGTGGTTGCCATACACATTTCCCATGCCTCTGCCTCCCCTGTTCATGCAGAGTTACTGGATGTGATGAGGTACAGAGTGCATGTCCCGAAAATATCCGATGTCATGGCAGTGTAGTTGATGGTGTGGTGTTAGTTGCAGGTTGTGTGGTATAGTTGTTGTACTGGTAACTGCTCAGTCCGTGCGGATGCCAAGCATGGGTACGGTGTGGGACATCATTGTTCAATTGGGGTGTTGCGTCGGGCCCGACGAATTGACAGGTTGTCAGGAATGCGATACCTTCCAGCAGGGCTTCCATGGCATTGGTGGTAAACATGGATGCCATCCAATGTAGCGGATGGTGGCTGTCAAGGTGTTGGTCGTAAGTTGTCCCTTGTAGGAGCATGATGGGACATGTTGGATGACATTCGATGAAACTGTGATCCAGAATCCGTCGTGTGGAGGCACAGTGGTCCCATTGCAGTGTGGGTCCGATTGCAGCCACATACGCCATGCCCCCATAGGCTGAACAGACCCTGTCGTGGACGTCCAGGGGGTTGAACAGTTATACCAGGTCCACCATTAGACATGCAGGGTTGGAGAGACATAAATCCACAGGATAGTGGAAAGGACACCTCCGACAGTAGAAGACGGGGATGACGCAGCTGAACAATGCGATGCGGTAAGTTAGTCGATAACTTACGTTCAGCAAGGCCAGATTTTCACATCCCAATATCTGTATCAGGTAATGTTTGTACAGCTTCATCTGTCCGGCGTAGTTGGGTAGGTGTGGTGCAAGTGCCATTTTGCTGAAGGGCGATGTGATGGCGTGCTCCGGCTGTCTGTGCAGTCTGCAGAGTGCAACCTCCGACGTTGCTGGGAATTCTGTTATGGTCGTAGGGAGGCAGGGCTTGGGTTATAGTGGCTTGTGCGAAGGACACGGGCCCTCATCCCACATGCTTCTATGAATGGTCAAGGTCAGTGGTGTCTGACTCCTTCCCGATAACTTGCATGTGAACCACATGGGGGAGTGGTATCATTTCTTTTTCCCTTCGGAATGTTCTTTCGTGTTATGCGCTATCTGCCCAGTGGACGGTTCCCTCTGCATGCCTGTGTTGGGCTTTTTTGGTATCATGACTGTGTTGTCCTGCTTGGATAGTTGAGCTGTGGTTTCGGTGTGGGTATGGAAGGCCATTCAGTGCTATCTCCTCTCCCGTGTGTGGGCGGCACGCTGCGTTTCCGCTATACGTTGGGCCTTGTGTGTGGGTGTTGTAATTGGAGCCACCTGTTGTCGGTCCCCGGGATCTTTGATGTTACGTATTGCATGTCTTGGTATTGGGTGCAGGGTGGTATCGGTAGTTTCTGTGTGGTACTGGCGTACCTTTTCCGATGGGGTCCATATTCTGCTGGCTGATGTTGCCGCCGCTGTGTGCTTCGCCATGTTTTGCACACAGGGGTGTGTCCTAATTTGGCGTGACATCACTGACCTGTTCGGGTCAGTTGTGTGACGTCAGGTTGGCAACAGTGAATTGACGGTTGGCGACATGGCTGTGGCAGGACTATCACGTGACATGTGCGTTCTGGGTGGGGCTGGTGTGTGTGGTGTTTGGTTGTGACCCTGTGTTGTTTGTGTGCGGCGCATACTTAGCGCTGCCGTTGGCCTATGCGTTGTGCGCATGTGTGGCTGCGTCGTCGCTGCTGCGCTGCGGGGCCGTGACGGGGACGTTAGTTCCTGGTCCCAGGTGGTGTGTCCCCGGTTGTTGCGAGTTGTTACAATTTGCCCGGTGTGACATTTGTGGGTGCAGTGGTGGATGTGTCGCGTCCACGCAGGGGTGTCTGGGGGGCCATGTACAGTTTTACCGCACTTGCACTGCGTGAGGTGTTTGCGTGCCCTTGTTGTGTGTCTGCCTACCTGCGTCTCCGCGGTGCGTTGACTCCTAGGTTCTGCATCAGGTAGAGCATGGGGAGGGCCTGCAGTGCTGGATTCATGCTCGGGGTCCGCCTCTTTGGTATCCGTACTGTGCGCTCGGGTTTCCGCCTTGCTTTCACGTGCGGTGTCTCTTAGCCGGGGAACTGTTTGGTTGTGGCATCATAATTTGTACGCCGGGCGGTACGTGTTTCGTCAGGCGGTGTGTCTCCATTAGGCGGCGCCGCTACGTGAACGGGCGCACTTTGATGGCGGACGGCGTCGCTGGCTTACGGGCAGTGTTTGGCTGTCTTTTCACATCCTAATTGGGCGGGCGTGTGGGCTGCGGCGGGCGGACGGTAACTCTTGTTTTTTGCATCCGCCAGCACGGCGGTGGTGCTTCCACCCGCCATCCTAATGGGCCCCTAAGCAAGTTAGGACATCCAGTTTCTGGACCACTTGAGGTCTCTATATAACGTGCCGAAATGACAACATAGAGTGCGTTCTGATGGACAATTATGTAAGAATCACTACATGTTGGAATCCAGGAGTACATGTTTTGATTGGGCAGAAGTTGTGTACTTCCACAAAAAAAGTGCTTGTCATCCACAATTGTGACCATTTGTTTATTTATTCAGCTGCCTAAGCTTGAACTTTCATGGGCACACATAACATTGGAATTCTACTAAAGTGTCTTAGATAACTAGATAATTTGTGTTGTTTTTCTCTGGCAGCAGCACAGGTGGGAGGATGACAGTCATTATCCTACATTGATTTGTTTTAGGTATAGCTTTTCATTGCAACTGTTACCTGAACTATTAACCTACACCAATATTATTCCACAGTTATTTGCTTCCACACAAATACATATCTATTGCCATGCTATTTACTTGCAATGCTTTAAATTACCGGTGAACATTCCTTTAAAGCCAGATATCTTGGCATTGCCAATGCTTGTTAGAGTTGGAGCACTCACCTCCATTTTTGTCCAGCCAGCTTTCGAGTTAATGAACAGGGAAGCCACTTCCTGCTATCTTGTTTCTACAGCAATGAACTCAT
Organism: Calotriton arnoldi; assembly: GCA_963921515.1. NCBI lineage: Eukaryota > Metazoa > Chordata > Amphibia > Caudata > Salamandridae > Calotriton > Calotriton arnoldi. Next base: position 109,988 of record CAWUFW010005646.1, read on the forward strand.
GTTGAGCACTGAAGACACCACAAGAACGCATTACATAAACAAGCTAACTTGGTCCGGTGGACTCTCCCACTCAGCAGAAAAAAACAGGTAGATTACCACCTTTTAATGTCAAAAATTGGATCATTAGAGTCAGGGCTTTAAGTGGGATGGAAAAACTGGGGGGGGTCTCTCAAAGGGGAGTGGCCGATGTAAGTAGTGCGTGGCTTTAAACACGTAAGTGCACCACCCGACTGGTATCTTGCTGCTTCTGTCATTGCATCCAGATATATAATACAACAAGTGGAATTACATCTACAACAAGCCAGGACTAGTGGCTTTGCCAATGGTTGCTAGTTGCATAAGCTAAATAAGCACCAATTATGGCTTTGTTGTATAGAATATTGAAAGTGCTTCAGTTCTGAAATGATGAGGCTGTGAAAGAACTATAACAAGTCTCTTTTAAGTTACATCAAAGGCAGTGAGGCTGGCACTGCTGCAGAGTTAAGATTTGTTTTTTCATCCTGAGGATGAGGCCAGAAATGGAGAGCCCGATAGGGACCCATCTCAGCACATGCTTTTTAGAACTGACAGTGCTGAGCACTGGCAGGACCCGGCCCACTTAAAGCCCCGATTAGAGTGAATCCAAGAAGGGGATTGTTAGAAATTGATGCCGGTCACATGCCAGCTAACGCATGGCTGGAAAAAAAAATTACCTGCCATAGCGTAGCTGCTTAAATTAATGACACGTGACTGCACACCCGCCAGAGCAAGACTGACCCTTCAATGTAACTGTTGCTTTCACTAAGGAAACAGATTATAAATAATCTTACAAGTTTTGCTATAGCACGACGCGTTTACCTGCTAATCCCAGGGGGTATCCATGTCTGATTCCAGGCAAAAAGGAAAGCACATGTTCATGTGGTTTCTACACGTTTTATACATATGTTGGGTGGAGTTTACCATAAGGGAGTGACATTTTTGACGCAGCTACGACGCAAAATGCTAGTCGAGATTAAGAAAGCCACGGAAGGGCCAATTTTTGTCACCTTGCGTGGCTTTGTAAAAAAAAGTTATGCAACACAGTGCCTTGCGTTGCATTGTATTGCAGTGCGTCGGGTAGGCACTACATGAGTGGAACCTGGTCATTCCAATGCATCCACCTATGTTTTTGGTGCAAACCCAGGTTTACTAAAGGCAGTATACTTGGGTTTGCGCCAAAATGATGCCCCTACCCGAGAGAGGCATAATGAGGAGAAATATGTTAATTTCTCCTCTTTACTTCCATTTTCCATGTGTGATGCATTCTGCAGCATACATAGAAAGAAGAATATGACTCGAAAGAATATACCTTCCTGCGCAAAAACAATCCTGCCCATATCGCAGGCACCCGCACCACAGTACAAGGGTGCCTGCATTGAAGCTAGGCTGCCTGAAGTGCGCCATCTTAGCAGATAATTACACATTTCTGCTCTCTCCCTTTCACGCAATGCAGCACAGCAAGCTGTGTGGTTAAGAACCAGAGCAAATTATGTGTTAGTTGTACACTTATAATGATTTGCTTTCAGCAGGGGCAATGTTTTGCTCACAACCGTAATGAATGAATAAAAAAATATTTAATCTTTGAAAACAAAAATTTCCAGAGAAAGATTTTTGCATATGTGTGAGAATGCTACTGGCTCTTCAGCACTTCACAGTTCACTTCCAGCTGGGTGGGGCGGTCACTCCCAGAAGGGCAACAAGTACCTCAGATTCCTATCAGAGAGTCCTACTTTAATAAACCGGCACATTTCAGCCCATTAGTCGACCAGAGATAACGAGTATCAATAATGAGTGTGAATTTGGGATTGCCACTAGATGGAGACCTTGATCTAAAAATCAGCATTTCTCCTAACCTTTCATTTGGGTCTTCTCGCCGTGGGTAAAACTTGCATGAGATGTTTTTAGTTTTCAAAGGGACAGATAACATGCATTATTTTTCTTACCAGTTTAAATGAATGCATTTAGGCTTTTGCCAATTGATTAACTGTGACTCTCGACCCACTGCTCATCATAACAGTTCCAATGTGGTAAGTCAAGTTTATGTATTTGTAACAATAATAGAACGCCGTTCTATAATTGAGAAGTCCTATAAAACAGAAGTCCATCCGCTTCTTTAAAAGAATTCGGAAAATAAATTCTTTTAAAGAAGCGCGGACTTCTGTCCTATGACAATGATGGCGCCCGCGAACCCTGCGCACGAGCTCTGTATAGTAGTGGGAGGCAAGCCAAGTAAGTCTATAGAAGACAAAAACGCGAATGAGAGGACAGCTGAAGGGCAGAAAAAGAGCTGCATTCACATAATCCCTGTAATAGAAGAGCAGGCACTGCAGGCAGTACGACTCCTCTTTGTGTAACTGCAACATTGAGATGCTGTCAGCTGAGCCAGTATTTCTCCCTTTACTGCGTCTTAAAATGGGATGAAGGCAATGATAGTAAAATAGAAATACTGTCCTGATTTCCCTTACTCATAACGGTCTACGTTCAAGACTTTTGTAAATTAATGCATGTATGCTCTAAGACTGAATTAACATGTGAAACTTTTTTTTAACAAAATGTCCTAAATTAGGTCTTGAACTAATGGACCACAAAGCTTTGTCGTTTGGGGGATAAAAGCGGGAGAGGAGATTTTATCCACGGGCTGAACTGAGCAATGTGCAGACCCGAAAGCTCACACGGCGCCATGTGTGTCACACGGCATTGGCTTCTTCACGCAGTCACCAGAGACGTTTTAAGGCATGGGCAAAGTGGGCTCTGGCCCAGGGCCCCCTCTCCCCCCTCCCCTTCCTTAGAGCCCTCTCTGTCCTGCAGAGTCTTGCCCTGATGACCTTGAATTATTCTTAAACAGATTGTTTTAAATACCGTTTTCCTTTAATTTATTTTTAATGTGGGTGATGTGTGAGATTCTTTTACAGACATTTTGCAGAGAAACGTTGTGTTTATGTTGCATGCAGCATCCATAAAAAAAGTTTATATTAGATCAAAACAGCACCTCACATATGACGAATGAGGGGGTATCACAGAGATTATTTCTAGTAATATTCGTGAGCTGCTGCTGTGTTACAATATTGAAAACACGTCACTATCCCCGAATATTAGATGTAAACACATGTGTGTCTGTGCATTGTCAGTGACCTGGCCAAAGAGGGCATGAAAGAGCTGAAATTGAGTCATAAATTCAAAGCTGTCCTGAACAGGGGCCCCCGAAATACGTTTGGCCCAGGGCCCCCAAAATCCTTAAAATGTCCCTCTGCCTGACCGCTTCAGAAGCTGGTGGCCAGCCCTGATGAGTGTTTGACTCACAGTCTGGGGGTTTACATAATGGAAGTTAACCTTGTCGACCCCTTGTGCCCTGGGCATACCTCTTTGTTGCTTCTTATGTATCCACATGGACTTCTTCTCCCCCATGGATTCATTCTACCTGTTGGATCTATAATTATTAGGGCTCCCTTCCTCACTGCATTGTGTGGCATTGTGTAGCACACCCGAATTGCACTCGTGCTCAAATTCCTGTAAAGACCTGAGGATGGTCCCAGCATTCATTAAGGGATTGAAACATCGACATCAGGGGTTATTGGCTATTGAAACACTGTAGTATCGCCTAGTGTGGACAGTTTATTATATTGTCCGGGTTGAACACCCCATAGCCAGTTTTTACCCTTGTTTGTTGTGCACACATATATCTGCACTACACATTTAGTTCAACCTGCGTTCCCTGGAGCACTGACCACCACAACCATATATATGATCAGTTAATTTATTCCCCATAAACTGATATATTATTTCTTCATGCAGAGTTTTTCTGATTCATTCTTTTTTGAGTAATCGTTTGATCGAACAGTCTCATTTACTTATCTCAAAATTATACCACGTTTGGCATTGTTATGTTTTACTTATACGACCCAATCTCCTGTGTGGTTTAATGGGCATCCCCTTTGGTTTTATATAATGTACCCTTTCCTATACAAAAATATATGCTTTTACAAACCGGCATGCTATCATTGGCGTGTGCGCACATTGATTCTTAAATTAGATTATACGGTTTTATTGACCTTTCATTGACGCGCACTTTGTTTCTACTACACTCCATTGCTTATGTTTTATACTTTTGCAGCGCGATGTTACGAGAGAGAAAACAGGACGATAACAAAGAGAATAAAACATGTGAAGTCTCTTAATTAAAAATTAAAAGAGTAAATTGATTTCAAATAGGTCAGATGAGTAGATTTCTGTGCAAGATACCGAATCATCTCGACAATCTGGTTACTTTGATTGAATATATTTTTCTTAAATTAAACCGCTTGAGCTTGCTACTATTTACCACTAGATGGCGCAGCACACTAGCAAGAAGCCCAACCTCAGTGGCTTTTCTTTTTGCGCCTACTACTGGTTAATGTGGATGAAAATCTTCCTCTGCACACTTATCACGCCTGCATTTATGTTTCATATACCAGATTATTCAGCCATGTAGGATCCATTATCGCATGTGCACTTTAATCTTTCTAAGTGCTTACCACCCCAATTGTACACAAAGCATGGTTAATCCTTTCATGTCTCTTTGCGAGGAGTAGCCAATGATATTATGCGCTTAATATCCAGGCGCTTTAGACAATATGATGATCTTCAGAAAGGTAAGCGAACACATCAAATGAACAGTGTGAATCTGAAAAGCAGATAAAATAATTAAATCTTGTTATTTGCTCATCAAATGTGTGTGCCACTAAAGACCCTGTACTATCCATGCCTAATTATGTTTTTTTTATAATGCGAACTCGACGCAAAGGCATTGCAGCGCTTTACATTAGCACCAGTTACTCACAATTTACACAAGGTCAGGTTTACATTTTAGGCACGGGGAGATTAAGTGATTTGCCCATAATCACAGGGTGGTGAGCCGACGCAGAGATGGGAACCGGGTTCCTGCTTGCAAAGTCGAAAGCGCTAGCCTTAACGCCACATGCCCTTCCTATACTTATTTTTGCGTGATTTGCTGGGACTTTGTGACGACTGATGTCCCGAGTGGCGAGAATTAAACGAGAGGGAGCGTAGGTAAGGAGAGAGTGAAACGTAGAGGAAGGCAGAGCTGTGTATGTCCACGGCAACGAGACAAGGACAGCTGACAGCCAGATGAAGGCCAGCTGGACTTCCGGAGGAGGCAGGTCTTCCGGTCCTTAAGGAACCCGTGGTGGTGCACTGTGTTGTATCTGCTGCTCAGCCAGTGTGTCTGTGGTATGGAATGTTGGTGTGTGAGATGCTGTAGAATGTTGGCTGTGAGGGAGTCAGTTGAAGGATGGGCTGAGCAGCAGGTAGGCTGCTCCTGGTGGGGCTCTTTTATTACATCTTGTATCTTAACATCTTAGTAAAGCAACTCACCTTTTCTACACTTGGACTACCAGCATTCATCTTTTGATTACAACACACTTCTTCAATAAATGCAGGTGGTAAGGCTCCCTCATGTGGTGGGTACTGTATTGCCAATCTTTGACAAGCAGATCTAAGGGTTATGAACCTGGGACAGCAGGTTAGTATTGTTCAGTCTTGTGGATGGACCCGTATTACTGAAAGGGCGAACTTTCTCTGTTTGCACCACGACGCACCTTTAAGCAGGTGCGCACGGTGCAAACAGGAAAAGTGCGCCGTAATATGAAGAATGCGCTGCCTTCAGGGCACCCACAAACTCGCCCTGCCCCCGGGGCAGCGAGAGAATTACGGAGCAACTGTGTAAAAGCTGCTCCGTGTTTCTCTGTGCAGGCAGCAACCCGCCTGCACATTCAAAAGGGATGAAAGATACCCTTGTAGGCGGGTTCAGTGAGTGACTGCACCCGCCTGCAGGGAGGTGCTTGGGGGTTCATAGGTCCCCTTCCTCCCCTCCAGAGGGCTGCCTTTAGGAGGTGCACTGAAAGAGCAACTCCTTTTTGTGGCGCTCTTTCAGTGCGCCTTCTAAGGGTTTGTTTGTTTTTGCGTCCATGTCAGTAATACGACACGGGCGCAGAGGCAAAGTGATTCCCTCATTTGCATGAGGCCACGCCGCCATGTAAATGAGAGAACGCCTTCTCTCGATAGTGCTGGTGCTACATGTTTACCAGCGCTACCTGTATTACAGAAAGGTCCACATATGTGTCTGTAGCCCCTTCTGTAATACCAAAGTGCCCGGGTGCACACAAAGTGGGAGCAAATGCCCACTGCGCCCCAGGGGCACTTTCTTTAATACAGCCCAGGTAGTTATACATCTCAGCTGGCTGCTCCCACAGAGTACTCTGTAAGGTTGATTTGTGAAGTCACTGGAAACTAGCTGATGCTATGCAGGGCTCATTTCACACGGACAAGGTCTGTGGGGCTAAAGGTCAATCCGTCTATTTTATTTTGAACTTTTCTTCTAGATGGACTGCTGTAGATGAGTTATGTAGAGGCGAGGACCCTAGTCCAGTTTTCAGTGGCCCTGAACAGGGCTACTCAGACATTCAGTAGCAGGAAAAGGCACAGTGGTGTTGGTACTCCATTGTTTATATTAATATTCTACTGGGATAATTTGTATTTTAAGAGCACCTAGTGACTGAACATACCTCAAGTTGCAGGCAGCTGTGCTTGATTTGGACTCTGTCCCCAGTCAGCCTGTCCTGGTGAAGAGCAGCTGATGCGTGTCAGTATTTCAGTCAAAACCAGTGTTTTCTTTGCATTGAAAGCCAGCCGGTGGCGTCTCATCCAGCCTTGGCTGGCACAGAGGCACACACTAATAGTGTCCACAGTTGAATGGCTGAGATTAGCCATGTGATCCCTGTTCCCATCCAGCTGTACTAGCAACTGAGCGTCGTCTACAAATAACGCCTGATTAGAATGCTTGATTCACTCATTGAGTGATGGGATGCAGATGTTTAGTTGTATAGTTTATCACAACAAGTTGTAGTCGCTCCAGTGCTCAGCTAATTTGGTGCAAAAATGGGCTCCTTATTTGCTTTGTTGCATTTATCAAGGCAGGGAGGAAGAGGTGCCGACAAGGGTGACTCAGGTGTGTGTCAATGCCTTGGCTCTGTATGTTTGACCCTTTTGGCCTATTTTGGTAGATCCAAATCAATTTGTTTGATTGCTCTTTTTTTGTTTTTGCTCCCCATCAGATAGTTTCTAAATTGAATGTACATTGTGAACATGGCATTCTCGAGAAAGGAGTGTCTCAGACCCCTTTACACTATCAACATTCGGTATTTAAACCTGTCACGACTTTGGCCCTAATTATGATGTCGGACGGAAAGCCACCTGACAGCTCGTCGGAGGCTTTCCGCTTAACATCATGGGTTTCCATCTGACCTTCGTATAACAATACTGGCGGTTGGAGGGAAACCCGTGGGGGAATTCCACTCTGCTTGCGACGGGCTCACAGAGCCCGTCATGTCTGCGGGTGGAATAGTAATCCTAAAATGACAGCTGAGCCAGCCTCGGCTCCGCCGTCAGAATTATGAAGTCGCTTTCCACCTGCCCTTTCATGGCGGTCCGCCCGTCATGAAAAGGCAGGTGGAAAGTGACTTCGGGGGCCCCTAGCAGCGCCCCCTTCCCCTCTGGCCCTCCGCTATGGGGCCTGGGGGGCATCTAAACATCCCTGCACTGCATGGTGCCTGCACACGGCGCAGGGATGTTTGAAAACATACATTTTTCTGTTGCAGCGTGTGCTGCAGCCATTTTCCGGCCGCTGCACAAGCTGCAATAGGAAAATGGATGTTTACGACTGCTCACTGGGCGGTTGCATCCTAATGCTGTCGTGGAACTGCCGACTAATAGTTGGGCAGTTCCATTCCGCTACGGTGTCGGTCGGACACTCGTCTGACCGACATCGTATTCGGGCCCTTTGTCTCTAAATGTCTCTGACCTTTCTAATTTTATTAAACATAAAAAGATGCTTACTTGGCCACCAAATCATCAAGTGTTGTCTTTCTCCAAGAGAACAAGCCTTCTAGAAAGGAAGGTGCCAAACTGAGAAAAGACAATGTCAAAAAGTTAAATTTCTCTTCATTGGAAGCACCATCTGAAGGCCGTCTAAATTTCAGAAAGGTGATCCTCTTCCAAAAGTCCTTCTGACATCAGATTCTGAAAGCATGGATGAATCCAGCAGAACATTATGTCACTGCAGAAATCAAGACTCACTCAGCTATACTAGTGCTGGGTACAGATTATGCTATATGAAAGGGGATAGACAGGTAGAAAGGGAAAGATGCATCGGATCATGCTCCCACGTTACTCCGATTGGCCCTCAGTCATATTGCCCCAGCCTCAAAATTGTGGCCAGGAACTTTGCCAAATACAGACTCCCAGAGGAAAAAGCGCTGGAGAAAGAATGCATAAAAGGCTTTTTGGTTCCCAGTGAGGGCTCGGTATCATCCATGCCAAACCCTATGGGTGGTGGGGTTGGCCTTCATCTAAGGGCCCATGACGAAGGGCTCAGCATACAGAAAACTGCTGAATCCTAGATATTGCTCAAACAAAGGATTAGGACCTTTCGGCACAATATAATGCCACGTCACTGGTTGCAGCGTTGCGAGACCAGCTGAAGGCGAAGTTTGAATTGAATCCAGCTTCACATCAAAGGTGCAACCTACTTTAACTAGACTTAAATGGTGACATTATGAGATAGGTGAGAAGGCAGGCTATTGCTTGTAGTACAGCTGAAAGAGAGGGAATCCACATTTCTGATATCAACAATTAAAGATAAACGAGTTAATATACTGACACACGCAGCAGACATCACTAAGAAATTGACCAATTTATATGCACATCTTGACACATCTAATTCAAGAGGATCTATATCAACTGAAAATGACCTCATTGAACATTTGGCACTACTTCCCCTCACCTTCACAGCACAGAGTGCCATGGGCTATGATATCAGCAAAGGCAAAATTATGGAGGCGATGAAATCACTTCCAGCCAGCAAAGCCGAACGGGAAGATGGCTTTCCAGATGAATTCTAAAAAATGAACGCTGCTCCTACTCTTTGAAGTACACAAAGAGGGGACTGAACCTGGTGAGAAAAGACAAGATATTAACCAGGCCACCAATATTCTACTACTGAAACCCAATAAAGACCCACTACTTTGTTCTATCTACAGACCTATTTCATTGATTACCACAGAGATGAAGGTTCTAGTGAATATACTGGCCACTAGACTGATGTGAGCAATCCTCTGTATAATACATGACTCACAAGTGGAGTTTGACCCGGAAGGGTCTTCTAGGAGCCATTTACATACTCTTAAGTATCAAGATGACGTGTTAGCTCTTCCTCTGGCTGCTGAGAAGGCACTGGACAGGGCGAGTGAGACTACATGTCAGAACAACGGACAGAATGAGACTGAAGGAGGATTCATAGACAAAGTGCAAAGTATGATGGGATACCAAACTCCATCAGCCAGGATAAGCTGTGGAGGCTTCTTGTCTGAATCATTTCAGATTCATAGAGGGTCACACCAAGGACGCCCCCCGTCACCTTAGCTGTTCCTTCTGGCCCTGAAGCCCTTGGTGGTGGCTACTAGACAATGACATCTGTCTGATGGAACTCCCACACCAGCTGGATCAGTGAAATTATTGCTTGGTTTTTGATGATGTCCTCTTACCCCTGAGAAAACCCGACTCATCCATACTGAGCCTGATACCTATAATGACTTGACTTTTAGGATTCTGTGACGACCAAACAGAGTGGGGCAAAAATGAGACCATGTCCGTATCTCAGGGCTCTACTAATGCCTCAATCACGGGCTAACGTCTTAGGCAGGTTATAAAAAAAAAAGATTTCTGCAATATTGGTAAATCTCAAACACATGGGTCCCTTGCCCTGCCCTGCCCTCCAACACACGTGATACTGTCCAGCTTCACTTCCCCAGGACGACGTTGGTGTATCTGAGAGGCCCATTTTCTAAAGAATGCGCCTACAGCACCTTCACTTAACTACCCGTAGGATATATAAGTATCAACATTGCATTATAAAGATATGTGTACAGACATATGCCCTTACCTGTCCCTCCCCCTTTATCTATAATGAGGTGTGATGAGCCGAGATATGTACTTTGCCATTATCACTAACAAGGAATGTTTGTTGTTGTTGCATGAAGATTTCTTGTGAGGCACAAATCTGCCCCTTCAGGGCATGACTTGTCACTAAGTGAATAAATTATACATTGTGAAGAAGTTTTTTTGTTTGACTTTTAAATCGATAAACGAATAAAAAAAGTCTGTTTTGCTAATTGTTGTTCATATTTTTCTTTTTTTTGTTCCCACCACTCCTAGTGCCAAGACGCATTTTAGTGAATGTTGTGCTTTATATATGAATAAATGTAATTTTTTTGTGATGTGGGTTTTTAAAATGTTTATGTTAATTCCTTGCTTTTCTCAGTGGTGTAAAATAGATGTTTTTTTTCCCGTTGACCCTCTCTTACAACTGATGAACTGCTCTCATTTTAGTCAATATGTAAAATTCCAAATATTGTGAGTGACCACAAAGAGCAAGTCACATAAACAAACTTCGTGCCAGTTTCAGAAATATTGCACTGTCTTCAGCTAATGCACTGTGGTGCCAGCACCTTGAATTAGCACAGGAACTGCCGCCAGCTTAGCTGAGAAGCGTGTAGCAGCAAACGCCCCTCTATGGACCAGATTTACTATGCCTTTGCGCTGTTGCAAAGTGACCCAAAGCGACAGATCGTTATTTACTTATCAGTCCAGAAGGTATTTTGTGCTGGAAAGATACCCTTTGCCCAGCGAGAAAAGCACTTTTCACTACTTTGTGCCACCTGCATCAAGGGGTGTCACGAGGGCGATACTTGGCAGATCAGCAAAAACACAAACTTCAGATTTTGATGCAATATAGACAGAGCCTCTCAGAGGGGCTAAAGCATGTGAAATATTTTAATTTCTCAAAAAACATGGGAACCTTCTGAAATCTGTTTAGGCATAGAAAATTTGTATTGGAAGGGAATGCATTTGTCTGTTTTGGAAGCAATCTCTGATTAGACGTTTTAAAAAAAAAATTTATTGGTATTTGTTCAGTACAAAAGTAGCAACACATACAAGAACAAATAAAATGAACAACATGTGGCCCGCTGTTCCTACTACACATGTAGCCTTAGTGGCACTCACGTTGATCTTTACATTTTGCACAGTTACAATTTTACATATAATGCTTTAGACATACTCATTCCCAGCTGGCTTAGCTTGATCCCTGGTTCTCAAATATTGCATAAGTGGTTCCCAAATGTTCTTGGGCCTAGAGGGGGCAGGCAGCTCCTCTGCATAGAGTTCCAAGTTCTCCCTGCAGTACACCAAGGGCCAGATGTAAGATGTAAAATTGCATGCGCAAACGGGTTTGCGACCCGTTTGCGCATGCAATTTTAGTCTGGGCCATGTACTTACACTATTTTGCGACTCGCAAATAATTTGCGACTCGCAAAATAGTGTGTACACTCGCTATTAGGAAGGGTCGTTCCCTTCCTAATAGCGACCGCAGAGCCATGTATGAATGTTTTGCAACCGTAATTGCGGTTGCAAAACACTTCGCAAATTACCGCCCTCTTCAAGAGGGTGGTAATGAAGTTGCAAATGGGAAGGGGTCCCTAAGGGACCCCTTCCCCTTTGTGACTGGCTCCAAAAATATTTTTTAAGGACAGGCAGTGGTTCCAGGGACCACTGCCTGCCCTTAAAAAATTAAACTAAAACGTTTCATTTTATGTTTTTTAAATGCAGCCCGTTTACCTTTAAGGAAAACGGGCTGCATTAAAAAAAAAAAGCTGCTTCATTTAAAAGCAATCCCAGACATGGTGGTGTGCTGAGCCCAGCAGGCCACCATCCCTGGGACGGCCTGTCATTCCCAATGGGCTCGCAAATTGCGAGAGGCTCATTAATATTCATGAGCCTCGCAATTTGCGACCCCATTGGGAATTGCAAACAGTGTTAAACACACTGTTGTACATGCAAAATAGCGCCTCGCAAATTGCAAGTCGCAAAAGACTTGCAATTTGCGAGGCGCTATTTTGCGCGTCGTACATCTGGCCCCAAGTCTTGTAACCATTGTTCGGGCAGTGGAGCTGTCCTGCTCACCCAGTTCATTGCCACCCTCCTTTTTGCTAGTAGCATTGCAATTTTAGTAAATTTACCAGTTGCGCCCTTCTAATGTGGTGTGAGACACACTTGTGGGCTGCACTGCAGGGGCACAGAGTCATAATCTGCAGACAATGTACCATCTCCACCCAAAACTCGTGTACCCGCCCGCATTCCCAAGCCAGATGCATAAAGTCCGCTCCCTGTACCCCACATCTCTTGCATGCATCGCTTTCCCTGAGGCCATATTTGTGCAGTCTGGCTGGTGTGTGGTATACCTGGTGGAGGTATTTGAAATGGATAATGCGCAGGTTGCCGTTTGAAGTAAGAGCGCCCGTAAGTTGGCAGCAACCCTCCCATTCCTGCTGTGTGATTTGAGGTTGAAGCCTTTCGTTTCATCGGGCAAGGCTTCGGGCCTCAACAGCATCCCTTTCATCCCTAGCTACTCTGTACAGTTTGGTAACTAATTTATGCCGTGTGGGACTGACTAGAAGGGTCTGCAGTCTTTGTAGTGTCGGTGGTTTGTCAGGAAAGGTGTGGTAGTGCGTTTGCACCGCCATCTTGAGCCTGTGAAGTGTGAAAAGAAATAGCAGCGACTTGTTGTGTATGTAATTGAGCTCCTCTGCAGTGAGAAATCTGCCGTTGGGGTGTAAATCCTGCATTTTTTCTATACTTGCTAGTCTCAGGGTTTGCATAGCTCCCACCTCGCGCGTTACCGATAGTGCTGCATGATGCGCCAGAGGAAGTAATGGGGCGTACAGTGGAAGCTTCGCTGCCGAGCGACCAAGAGCCTGCCAGGCTGCAATTGTGGTGTCTATAGTGCTAATTTCCGCCTTGGGAGTTCCTCTTTGGGTGTTTGACAGTATGCAGCGTAATGGGACTGGGTGGGCATCGCCATCCTCCACCGCCACGTGAGGGATGAACTCATGAGGGCTGAACCAATAATGTGCGTATTGCGCTTGCACACACAGGTAGTATAAGTGCATGTCTGGTACGTTAAAACCGCCTTTATTGTAGTCAAGAACAAGTGTATCCCAGCCGACACGGGGTTGCTTCCCACCCCATATTAGCTTCACCAATAACGAACGTATATTTTAAAAAAATTGGCAGGTAAATTTTATAGGTATGTTGCTAAACAAGTACAAGAATCTAGGTAGGACACTCATCTTGATGAGTGCTATTCGGTCGGCCAATTATAATGGCATTCCCGTCCACCTAGCTACCTAGTGTTCCAGCTTGGTGTATGCTTTACCGTAGTTTTCCTTCACAACTGTCTCCGGGTCACGATGAACCCATATACCCAGGTACTTGACAGGGTCAGCTGACCACACAAGAGGAAACTCCAATGCGTGAGGGACAGTGCGCTCCATCAGAGACACCACAAGTGATTTGTTCCAATTGATGCTAATCCTGGAGAAGCGCCCAAATCTGATGTATTTGCATAAAAGTGGTGTGAGGTATGTCTGTGGCTCCCTTACGAATAGCATCATTTCGTCAGCGTATAACAATATGCTGACAGGCCGATGTGCAAAACGCAAAGCTGCCTCTCTGTGACGCTGCCTAATAATGCAGGCCAGCGGCTCCAGCATCAATGAAAAAAGGAGCGGCGAGAGAGGGCAGCCCTGTCTGGTCCCTCTACAAATCCGAATTGGATCAGATGTGAGTCCATCCATCCGGACACGTACCGATGGGGCAACATTTAGCAATCGCACCCATCTGCAGTAAAATTCTGGGACCCCATATGTTGCATAATTTGAAACATGTAGCTCCACTCAATAGAATCGAATGCTTTAGCCGCATCCAGCATAACTGCCGCAGCTTGAAGGTCGGGGTCAAGGATGTGGAACATAGCAAAAATCATGTGCAGGTTATGCGACGTGGACCTATCTGGAATAAACCCAGATTGATCCGGCAGGACCAGCTTCGGCATTAAAGGTTGGAGTCTAGTGGCCAGAATTTTTGCCAGAATTTTCGCATCTATATTAATAAGTGACAGTGGGCGGTACGATTCGCAGCGGGATGGTGTCTTGTCTTTTTTTACAATGTGATTATCAGGGCCTCTCTGAGCGTTGGTGGCAGCCTACCCATCTCATAAGCTTCCTCATACATGTCTAACAAGTGCGGTATCAGCTCATTCGCGAACTCCTTGTAAAATTTGCACGTAAGGCCATCCGTCCCGGTGCTTTCTTGTTTGGGAGAGATCGAATTGCTTCCCGAATGTCAGCAGCTTCAATCGGCTGGCATAGATATTCCTGTTGCCCTCGTGACAGCCAGGCTATTGCAATGTCCTCTAGATAGTCATCCAGTTCACTAGGATCGGCTCCACCTCTTGAGGTGTACAGATCCGCATAGCAATCTCGAAATTGCACGACTATAGCCTGCGGAGAGTAGTGGTCCCTACCGGAGTCGTCTGTAATCTTTGTTATCGCGTGATTGTCAGTTCTTAACTTTATCTTGGAAGCTAGGTTGTGTCCCGGTCTGCCCCCCTCCCCGTATACGCGAGCCATGTGCCTCTTAGATAGGTAGCGCACCTCTTCTGCCGCCAGCTCATTGTATTCTAGGATTAAGCCTTTGATCTGAGCCAAAGTGTTCGCGCAGGGAAGCACCTCATAGTCCCGCTCTAGCTGTTTTAGCACCGTCTCAGCCCTGGATAACTGACCCCGAATGTCTTTGAGTATGCCCGCCGTTGTGCTGATGCATGTGCCCCTGATAGTGGCCTTGAAGGCCTCCCAGAGAGTGGAGGCCTCACTTACCGACCCCTTGTTTATACTGAAGTATTGTGTTATAGCCTCCCTAATCGTGGCAGTATATAGCAGGTCAAGCAGTGCCTCTGATCTAAACCTCCAGGTGAATTGGCGGGGAACGCACACCGGGATATGTAATGTGAGACGAACGGGGTTGTGGTCAGACAGAGTCCTGGGTAATGCGTCTATGTCAGAAACCCATGCATTCGCACCCGCACTCAGCAGCCAGTAATCCAGTCGCGACCAGCTTCCATGTGCAGTGGGTGCGTGTGTGCCCTCTAACGTATCTACATTGTGAAGCCTCCACGTATCTACTAGACCAAACTCAGCCATCCCGCCTTTGATAATATGAGCGTGTCATTTTCAGACCTTTATTCAGAAATTCCTGTACTGCCTTCGGGGACGTGAATATCTTGTGTTGACCCTCGTATTCAACCCACAGCCTGGCTGGGTACAGCATCACGTAAGTTATGTTCGCCTTCTGTAGTTGTTTTTTGACCGCCTGGTATTCTATTCTCGCTGCTTGCACCGTAGCCGTGAAATCTGGATAGAATGCAACCGGGAAGCCTTGATGTTGCAGCTCCTTCTTCTCACAGGCCAGCCTAAGTATTGCGTCTCGGTCGCGGTGGTTTTTTTATTTTGGCGATGACCGGTCGTGGAGGAGCGCCCGGGGGCAGCCTTGCCACTAGTGTTCTGTGAGCTCGTTCAACCACCAGAACAGATGAGAAGCATTCCCGACCAAACATCTCAATTAGCATTTGTTCCACGTATATCTCCATTTTGCCTGTATTTGTTGGCTCTGGTATGCCCACTATGCACAGGTTGCTGCGTCGAGAACGTGCCTCCAAGTCTTCATTCTTGGCTTGGATGGTACTGAGGAGCTTCTCCACCTCTGAGCACCTGTTTGTGGTGGTCTGCATGTCATCCTCGACCGTGGACAGTCGGTGTTGAGCCTCCGTGAGCCTGGAGGCCTGTTTGTCCAGTTTAGTGTGTCTATTTTGGCGTCAATGGATAGTAAACTCTGTTGCATGGCCTGCAGAGTCGCTGCCAGCTGCAGTGTTCCCATGTCCTCGGGGGTTCTGACCGGAGTCTGCCTGGTCGCTTTGTGATGGACGCGGTGTTTTCTTGGATTGAAATGTGAGTCTTGGCTGCCCTTTGTCCGGCTTACCCATGTTGTCCACTGAGGCACTTACGCAGCGAGTGGTGGCAGCGGTCGTTTTTTTGTGTGGGGCCCCGATGGGCAGCGGCACGCGGGCCCAGACCCGGGCCCCCCAGCAGTATTGTATAGGATACCTGGATAGTGCAAGGTTGCCTGCGTTGAGGGTAATGATTGTTTATGTACAGGAAGGTCTCCTTCCTGCACATAAATAATCTGGAATGACGTTTTGAAACTTCTATGTGTGCTGCTTAATGTAGCACACATAAAAGTTGCAAAACATCATTTTTTTAAATGATTGTTTATGGGCAGGAAGGGATACCTTCCTGCCCATAAACAGTCAAAGGCGTTTTGCTGTTTCTATGTGAGCTGCACAACGCAGCACCCATGGAAACAGCAAAAACAAGGAGAAATTAAACATTTGTCCTCGTTGCGCCAAGGTAAGATTTTAATTTTGGCACTGCCCCATATTTACGCCACCCTTGTAAATATGGGGCAGCATCAAAATCAATGGGTGTTGCGGTGAAACGCCCACCACAACACCTATTGCTCGCCCCTTTCACGCTAAACATAGCAAGAAAGGGGCCTTATTCACAAGGCGGTATTAAGCCACGTTAAGTGGCTTAAACCCTTGTGAATAAGGCAACGCCCCTATCGCCACCACAGCGTCGAGAAAAGTGACGTTATGGTGGCAATAGGGGCTTGTAAATATGCCCCAGAGTACCTGTTTGCCTGAGTTAAAGTGGAAGGAGGTCATTGTAAATTTAGCGGTGAGAGAGGCATTGTGCTGGATGTCTCTTGGGCAATGATGGCTTGGCCAGGGGCCTGTATGGCTTGGACAGCATGCCATGTTGATCAGAGCACAGGCTGTGCAGAAATTCTCAGAAGGAGACTGGGACCATTCCAAATTTGCAGAGACCAGGACAAGGTAGTTTGCAGGAAAGAGCAGACTCCAGAAAGTCACTGGCCATGGAGGTCATCCATTCTGCTCCAGAGGGAGAGGAGAATGAGGCTCCAAAAACAGAAAAGGTAATGGAATCTGGGTTGCTTCCAGAGCTGCGGGGTTTGCCAGTACTGGGGGGCCTACCCAGGATGATTTCTGCAAGTCACAAGAAGAGTGTATGACTTAGTGAAGGAGTCCAGGAACAGGACAATAAATGTGTGGTCCGAAAACACCATGTTGGATGGGAGGGCGGCTTACTTTACCGTGAACTGGTGAATCCTGAGCTAGGTACAAGCAAGAGGCAAGTGGTTCTTTTAGTGCACATGAGCTTCCTGTTGTCACTGGCCCATGATGTGCCCTTGGCAGGACACATGAGGATTAGAAACGCCCAGTATGGTTTAAACCATTGGTACTACGGGCCATGGATGTGCAGAGACACAGAGAGGTTCTTTAGAACCTGTCCCACTTGCAAAGTGAATGATAAGTTAGGAGGGAGGACAAAGGCACTGTTAGTGCCTCTACCAGTTATAGGTGTTCAATTTAAGTGGGTGGAAATAGACATAGTAGGCCCATTTTACCCCCTAACAGTTAAGCAACAAGTATATCTTGGTTGTGGTGGATCATGCTACCAGGTACCCTGAGGCAGTACTTCTGATGATCCTGATTACAGAGGTGGTAGCTAGAGCTCTCCTGCGGACCTTTACTAAGGTCAGATTTCCAAGAACGGTAATTTCTGACTGTAGAACCAACTTTATCTCCTCATACAGGAGAGAGATGTGGGAGCAAGCTGATGTGATGTACCATTTATTCACGGTGCTTCACTCACAAACAAATGGTTTGGTGGAGCGGTTTAACAGGACACTGAAGGGTATAAATGGAACTCTTCCAGAGAACCTAAGGAGGAAGTGGGACCTTCTCCTGCCATGTCTCTTGTTCGCTTCCCACAAGATTTTGCTGAAAGGTGTTGGGTACAGTCCCATTGAGCTCCTGCATGGACACTAAGTTCGGGGTCAACTCACTCTAGTCAGAGAAGGTTAGGAAGAAACTTCAGAGTCTCCACAGATGGATGTGATGAACTTTGTGATTTGCCTCAGAATGTTAATTGCACAATGCATGAGTTAGGGGAAGAAAAACCTTCAGGTGAGCCAAGCGCTCATGAAGGACTGGTATGAACAGAAAGCTACGCTGACTAGGTGTCAGGAAGGCCAGGTGCTGTTGGTGCAGAAATCTATTTGTCCCCAGGCTTTGGAGGACAAATAGTGTGGGCCATACATGGTAGTTCAGAAGATTTCAGACGTTAGCTACTTGGTGGACACAGGTGCCGCAAGGGAGCCCAGGAGCGTGTTCTAGTGAATAGGCTGAGGCCATACCTCCAGTAGTAATACATAATCAATGTAATGGGTATCACAGAGGAGATCGAGGAAGACAGTGAGCTTCTTACTGACCTGCTGCATAGTGACATGAAGAAAAGCACAGTGGGTGGAGTTCAGCTATCCCCTGAGTTAATGCCTGATCAGCAGAGAGAGTGTAGAGAGATGTTAGTATGGTTTCCCTACCTGGGGCCGTATTACAGATGACTGTGCCAGTGCTAATTGTCGCTGTGCGCCCGAGTATGTCTGTGTTTATGTGTGTTTGCGTCTGTGCGCTAATACAATATGCGCACAGACGCAAACGCACATAAACACAGAGTTCAAAGTCTGCGCCAACATCACGGCGCATTACAGACCGATCCTCTGTAATGCCGTTGAGTGCATACTCGGGCGCACAGCGACAATTAGCGCTGGTGCAGTCATATGTAATACGGCCCCAGTTCTTGCTGGATCCATGGTTAACGCCTGTCTGTGTCCATGATATAGACAGGGGAGACAGTCTACCATTAAAGAGCAGAATATTCCGATGTCAGACTAGGTTCAGGGTTGCATCAAGGCGGAAGGTGCAAAGATGTTGCACCTGCGGGTCATTGAGAAATCTCATAGTCCTTGGTCTAGTCCTGTGGTATTAGTACCCAAGCAAGGTTCTAATTACGTGTGGTTCTGTGTGGACTACCAAACCATCAATGAGGTGACAGAAACAGATGTCCATCTTATCCCTAGAGCAGATGAGCTTGTGGATCAGTTAGGTAGTGCAAAGTAGTTGAGCACCTTTGATCTGATCAGTGGCTATTGGTAGATTCCGTTAGCACCAGGTGCCAAAGAGAATACTGCATTTTTTACACCAGAGGGGTTATTCCAGATTAAAGTTATGCCTTTTTATTGAAGAATGCTCCTACTACTTTTCAGCACCAGATGAACCATGTTCTCACATGGCTGGAGGAGTTATGTGTGACCTACCTGGATGACATTGCAGTGTTCAGCAACTCATGGCAGGACCAACTGAGGCATCTAGGACAGGTGTTGGCTAAAATACAGGAGCAGAACTGACCATCAAGATGACTAAGTGTCAGGTGGGATAGTCCTCTGTAGGCTACCTTGGGCATGCAGTAGGTAACAGGCTGGCTTGCCCGTTGGGTGCCAAGATCTGGTATGTGATGGAGTCAGATGCACCCACTACCCAGACTGATGTTAGGGCCTTTTTAGGACTCTCTGGGGATTACAAGAACATTGTTGCAAACTATGGAAGTATAGATGCCCTATCCATTGCGTGGTCCTCCAAAAAGCAGCCCAGGAGAGCGATCTAGACTAAGGAGTGCCAAATGGAGTTTGAAGAACTGGAGAAGGTAGTATTCATTGCACCTGTACTGAAAGCACCTTAGTACAGTCAGTCTTTCATTGTACACAGTGATGCCTCTGACCAAGGAACTGGAGCTGTGTAAGCTTAACTCGATGGCAAGGTTAGAGAATGTTCAGTGGACTTTATTAGTAACAAGGTTACAGTTACTACCCAGGGAGAGAAAGTGGGCGACCATTGAGAAAGGGTGTTTCGCGATAGTGTAGCCATTGTTAAAGTTTCCCTGTACTTGTTTGGCACTAGATTTGTAGTGCAAATGGAACATAAGCCATTGACGTGGTTAATGGCTATGAAAGGAAGAGAAGCCCTAGTTGTTGAGATGGTCATATCACAGCAAGCATTAGATTTTGTGGTAGAGCCTATGGCTGGATTAAACCACAGGAATGCAGATGGACTTTCCTGTATGTTTTGCCAATCCGATGACCCAGCCTCTCCAGGTTAGGAGTTATCTAGGGTAGCCTGATCTAGGAGGGGCATCTATTGGGGTAGCAATGTCCCCTATGTTGTGATGGACATGCACTCCTACTCTGAGTGCCCCAGCTGCATGGATATATTCCTGGTACTGATTTTTGGTAATGTGAGTCTTTCTCTTTGGCTGTGATCACAAAGGACATTAGGCACTGATTGGAGGATCTGGAGGAGAATGTTGTGGCGTACCCGATCGAAGATCTATTACTACACAAAGCATATTTACCTGGCCTTAACTACATTGACAGTAGACTAAAAAGTGTGAAAAATAAAAAAATAAGGCTGTAGGCCTTTTACATCTATGCACCCACAATCTGGAACAACATCCCTGTATCCATCAGGACTGCTCCACTTTAGAAAAGAGTTGAAGACGCACCCCATCACAATGCATTAACAGTCCTCAAACTGTTTATTTCGCCTATCACTCACTGACTGTATTGTTACATTGAACCCTGCTCTGCTGCCTTTAGGATAGGTTCACAAAACAGAAATACCATATACTTACATTAGAAGAGTCTGAAGCCTCTGAGATAAAGTTATTAGTACTTGCTTTTGTTTAGGAACAGGAGCATCCAAACTGACACAGACAGTGCTGTTGTTGTTCAATTGCAGCTTACACTTTCTTTCAAGAAATTATGATTTGTTGAAGGGAGCTACTTTACAGCCCTGATGGCCACATTCTTAGATTTGCAATGATGACGGCAGGGCCCATTTTTGCTAGATTCCTGAGGATGCAGTTGGTCAGTGTTTGCCCTACCACGTGGTAGGAAGTTGACTGTGAAACAATTGTTGTCATGGATGTGGTTCCACATAAGGAGCCTGTTGTGCAAAAATCGAGAACTGACAGATACTTTCGCTTTTAAAAAATAGTGTACTTTGGCATCTAAATTGGAGTGCAAAAATATATTGCAACTAAGAATAGAAAAACGTAGCTGAAATTGAAATTACTTGTTACCACCATAAAAATTACCATAAACACTGCTTGCAGCACAAATGAAATGCCATAAAATTGCAAAACTGTTGCAACAAGTGACACAAATTGCAAAAAACATGACGTCAGCGAGACAAATGGCAGCGTATGACCTCTGGATTGCTGAGAACCTCCAAGCGCCCTTTAATATACACTTTTTGAGGATTACTGCGAATAGCTGTTCAGTTAACAACCTCCCGAACTGCTCAACAAAATGGCTGCTGCCTATCCCTCTGCTCCGGCCTTAACGACAGTCAAAACATACTTGGGATAACACTGTGACCACGATCAGATAGCCGCCTTTTCTTTTCTTACCGCAGCACTTTCTAGCATATTATGCCCACTGATACCGCTCATCTGCCAGCGACGCCAAAGCACTGCTATAACTTACCATGCTGTCATGTCGACATGCCTGACCTCAAGATGGCCCCGCAGAGCGTGTCAAGTGTAGTAATTCCGTCATGATATACTGCAATTAAGTGCACAGCCCTGCACTAAAGTGAATATTACCCTGATCTCTGAGCACAATTCCAAACGCCGGCACCGACCTTTTATCAGCGAACCCAATGCACTGTTGAGATCCATTCAGGGCTTGAGTCGGGGGTACACGCGGGTACACAGCGTCCACCCACTATTTTCACATGGTGGACGCCGTCCCCCCTGCTAAGAAGTTGGGCCCACAGAAAATGTTGAACTTGTCCCAGTGTAATTTTGAAACACCGGGACACGTTCATCAGCTCCTGCACGTTGTCTGCTTTCGATTCCCAGCAGCAACGTGCAGGCAGCGAGGGGGCTTTTTTTCCCCCTCCAGCTGGGCAATGATCAATACAGAAGTTAAGGGGCCATCTGGCCTCCTTTTGATTGAGAATGAGACTGGAGGCGTCCTGGAACCTCACAAATGCAAATGCACCGGCGAGAAAACAAAAGCACACAGCTTGTTATCTCTTCACAGGTACTTAAAAGATGCATGCTTTTTACTTTGTTGTATATAACTGCATGCACTGTAGGAATGTCAGATGGGTCGGTCTGTCTCAGTATTTACACCAGATAATTTAAATAGCACTATTTTATTTCTTTTATAGCGCTACTCATCCCAATGCAGAGTGTTAGAGCACTTTACCTAGCGCCACCTCTTCCCCAAAGGGCAATCCACCGCATGTACCCCACCCTGATCTTCCCCCTCTTACAAGCTCAATCCCTCACTATGGAGCGCACTGGCATCCACACCTATTCCATTAACTATCCCCCCAACCTCACAAAAAAAGCAGCTAAAGGATTTAAACACAACATTCTAAAATCTCACCCTGAAACCCCAATCTCTGATCCCTACTTCTCAATTAACAAAGGGCATATTACTAATGACATCATCTTCTATACTAAAAGAAGAGCTCAATGGAGAAAAGCCTTTCTCGCTCTATTCACGGTCACCACCATGAGGAAAACAGCGCATGGACTCACGCTATCTATCCTCCCCTCCCCATTCTATAAAGCAGCAGCTACAATCACTATCTATCATAATGGGATCATCCTCATGCAATGATCGGACAGCAACCTAAACCTTCTAGATAACATCTTTCCTCTCATCAAGGAAAGAGTTATAAGAACACAACCCCCCTCCCCAGCAATCACAATCACAGCTCAGGTACCAACTCCCGATCTGACTCCCCATTCACATGATACCCAGCTGTCCCTCCCTACACATACACCCACCCCAGACCTAACTGACACCCGGGTTGACAACACATACCTCCCTAAGCCCTATTCGCACCCTAACACCACCACTACACCCACGGCTCCACTCACTCCCCACACCCCTATCTCCCATCACCCCGCCCTACCACCCCCACCGTCTCCCCGCACCAATACTCCCACCGTCCCAGTCACACCCCTTAGCCAATCCATCACACATCCTCATGGCGCCACTCATCTCCCCTATTCTTATTCCTCCCCCAACAACATTAATAGTCACACGGACCCAACCACACATATAACCCTTACTTCCCATCATCCCGACGTCCCAACCGTCCCTTCTATCCCCACTTCTACCACCACAGTTCCTTACATAACCCACATCCAGACCCCCTCTCACCCGGCCTTCACACTCCCCCTCTCCATAGATAACCACACAGAAAGATCTCAACACAAGGATCCCGATTACGACTCCCCTTCAAACTGCATACAAGGCACAACTACACCTCCCTCACCCACAGTCCATCCATTAAATATGGCAACTCTCACTCCAGACCCCAGACTAGACGAGATATTACTATCTCTTCAACAAGTCAAAGCTGACATCCAAACTCTACACGATCTGATTCTTCAGCAACCCAAGCTTGCGTGCCCTAAACCTGAATCCAGAACATACCCACACATCAAAAATCCGAATCGCACCCAACAACTACACGTAAGCTCCCAAAATCATGAGCCCCTAATTTGGAGTACAGTGCCTTACCCCAACGCCTTATCCCGCCCAATCAGGATGAAAACCCCCCTATCATCTAAAGAATTATTCTCCCTACTCCGCTCTTACGAGCTATCATACCTCCCACCTAACGCTGGGCACCCAGATAACTTACGTATAGATTCCCTAATCCAGTCTATCCCTATCAACACCCACAGAGTTACAAGACACAATTCCAGAGGCATAGTTGAAAACAACCTCACGCGAATCACTCTCACACTCGAACCCACCACAGCACCCAACAAGACGAGGCTAAAATGTATACTCCTAAACTGCAGGTCAGCATCTAGAAATGCAACCGATATAGCTAACGAACCAGACATTCTAATCCTGACTGAAACATGGCTAAATGAATCATCTACGCCCATCCTGGACATACTAGTACCCCCAAACTATGACATCACTAGATTAGACAGAATTGATAGGCCGGGTGGTGGGATCGCTTGCATACATCAGAGCAACCTAACAGTGACCAACTCCAATGCCCCTGCACTATCCTCCTGTGAATACCTTTGTTTAAACATCACTAGTAATAACAAACAAATATGCTCACTACACACATTCTACCACCCTCCAGGAGATAGCCTCACATTCATAGAACACCTCATGGATATTCTAGCTACAAATGACGGCCAACAAAATATGCAAATATTCCTGGGAGACTTCAACCTACACTGGGATGACCAGAACGACCCAGGGGTCAACAGCCTCAAAGCTTTCCTCTCAGACCTTAATCTTAACCAAATATGTAACAGCTCTACACACGACAAAGGCTCAACCCTCGACCTAGTAATCTCCAAAGTTGGCTCCACTCAGCTCGACTCAATCCTCCCTTGTGATTGGTCTGACCATCACATCATTACATTCCACATCATGGAATCAGTTAAATGACTTTCGACACAACCCCCGAGAACAAAGATCTGGAAGAGGAATCTAAAAAACGTTGGTTCCGACCTACTCGTAACCTCTAATCCTAACATCCTACGTCCCTCGGAAGACCTAGCTGATGTACAAGGTCTGACCAACCACTATTTCCACTCCATGAACAGCTTATTAGACGAAATAGCTCATTTACAATTGAAAAGAATCACCACAAAAGACTCAAAACCCTGGTATGATGATAGGCTAAATGAAGACAGGCGATCACTAAAAGCAAGCGAACGACGATGGAGATCTGCACCTTCCTCTGACCACCTCAAGCTACTAAGAACCACCAGAAACTCCTACTTTAGAAAGATCAGACTATCTAAAACCGACTTCTTCAGTAATCAACTAGACAAAGCCAAGAACCATCCCAAAAAACTATTCGAACTAATCAAAGCCCAAACCAAGAGCGTACCCACCCACCCCAAGGCTACCCCCGACACCCTACCCAACTGTGAGGAATTTGCCTCCTTTTTCATTATGAAGTCAGAAACCATAAAAACCGACCTGCTCAATGACCTTTTGTCACTTACTGACATGCAAAAGAACTCCTCACTGCCCCCGACAGGTGACCCAATCAAATGCTTCACAAAATTCAACCTTAAAAACAGCGCATCCTGGTCCTCCTTCAACACTTACAGTGAAGATACTATACTAAAAACGCTAACCGCCTTGAATATCTCCAGTCACTTCTGAGACCCGCTTCCTGCTAACTACTTAAAAGACTTCATTCCACTGTTACTACCTCTCTGGACCAAGATTATAAATACCTCCCTCCATCAAGGAACCATCCCAGAAATCCTGAAAACAGGTCAGGTATCCCCTATCCTAAAGAAACCAACAGCCGACCCATCGGACTTAAATAACTATCGCCCGATATCCAACATCCCCACTCTAGCCAAGCTCTTGGAAAAATGTGTTCACACGCAGCTTAGCAACCACATTGAACAATTCAACCTGCTCAACCAATACCAATCAGGCTTCCGGGCAGGTCACAGTACGGAATCAGCCATGACCCACATAATAGACGACGCACTAAAAATCCTTGAGCAAAACTAAGCCTGCTTACTAATCTTACTCGACCTTTCATCTGCATTTGACAATGTCAAACACGACAACCTGCTAGAGTTCCTGAATCACAGAATGGGATTATCTGGATCTGTGCTTACCTGGTTTACCTCTTTCCTCCAAAATAGATCTCAAAGATTCAAGGTCAATCAATCCTTGTCCAACCCCGTTCCAGTCATGTTAGGAGTGCCGCAAGGCTCTTCCCTTTCACCCACACTTTTCAACCTCTTCATGGAGCCACTCACAGAACTTCTCAGTCTCTCCAATGTCCATTTTCACATGTATGCAGACGACACCCAACTCTACATCAAGATCCACTCACTTGAGGACATCAAATCTCTCAACTCAACGCTACAAAAACTCAAACATGGTTGGCTGAAAACCATTTGAAACTAAACTCCTCAAAACGGAATTCCTCTTAATTGCCCCCCCAAGAAATCGTCCAGCATCCTCGACTGGATGAAGCACCTAACAGCATTCAAAGGGCAACCTCTCATTGTCGAATCAGCGAAATCGCTGGGTGTGATACTGGACAGAAACCTAAAGATGCAGAAACATATCAGCGCCTCCACAAAAGGAGCACATTTCCACATGAACACCCTGAGAAGACTGAAACCCTTCCTGCCAGCAAACGACTTCAAACAAGCAGTTCAAGCCCTAGTAATCCCAAGAGTGGAATATGGGGCTGTAGCCCTATGCGGCCTCCCCAGATCGACGACAGCCCCGCTAAGAGCCTCTATCAACTCAGCTGCGAGACTCATCACAGATTCAAAAAGAAACTCTCACATCTTTCCAGACCTTAGAGTCCTCAACTGGCTACCGTTCGAAGCTAGAATTCATCTGAAAATCGCATGTATGACGCACAAGGCCTTACATCACAACACTCCGAGCTATCTAGCTCAGAAACTGGTACTCTCTTCTGGTAATAGAGCCTCCAGGAGCTCCAGGAATCTTCTACTGAAACCACAACGATTTGCCAAGAAGAGAACTTACAACCGGACCTTCTCTGGAATGGCTCCCAGGATCTGGAATGCTTTGCCCACAGAAACAAGACTGAACCCTTCTACTGCCTCCTTCAAAAAAGAAGTGAAAGCGATTCTCATGGCTAAATTCACTTGAATTACTTACTTATTACTGTAATATAATGACTAGTCTGTATTAGTGATCACCCTGTATCGGAATCAACTTTATTTTTATTTTTCTATGCGTGTACCTGTTTCCAACATCGTCCATGTAAAGTGCTCTGATACCTGCAAGGGTCTTGTTCGCGCTATATAAAACCTTCAAATAAATAAATAAAATTTACATAACATACACATTTTCCATTCCAAATAAATCATGTAAGTGTGTAAATTAATGTACAAGATGTGTTACATGAGACAGTCAGGGTTACAAGGTGCAGGAGTCAAATACCCTTCATAGCTCACTGTGGTCTACTAGAAGGATTACAATTTATTAACTGCAACTAACAAAAGGATCTCTGTGTTCATAGCAGTAATCCACTTACCTATCTACATAAAATATAAATCTGTGATCTGCATGTTTCATGATATGCTTTGCCGGAGACAATTTAAAAAAAAACATATTTTATTGCATTTTCAGTTGGCATATGTTATAACATACACATATCAGAGCAACACTTCCAGTGAGGTCACTTCCTGTGATGCCATGTGGAATGTCACGCATCGTGCCGTCATGTGCTTTGATAGCACGCGTCATGATGTCACTTGCATACTGCCTGACTTGGTCAGTCCCCCCACTTCTTTTTTAGGACTTGTGCCCTGGATCCATTAAAACAACATCAACATTTTCCTGATCTCAAGATGGTGCCGTGGAGCGTGCCACGTGTAGTGATCCTGACCTGCTAAAGAGCACAAAGGGAATGCTACCCTGACTTAATAGCGCAATTTTGGATTTGGCACTAAAAACGACAGATTTTCATTTTACTTACTAATTTTGAGCTTGCGCTACTGGGCATACTCGGGGCACACCCTATAGGTACTTATTTCTGTGCAGCTCATTTTCTACCAAAGCAGCCAGGCTCCTGTATCTTGTATCACGAAAGTGCACAAAGAGGTTATGACTCAAAGAGTTTATGACACGTTTATGACATGCATCTGCAAAAGAGCCTCTAAACCCAGCCATATCCTCCACTCGGCCCTTCAGGCAGACCCTCCAGCATTTTACGATTTTGTGATCCGCAAAATAGTCATGAAATCAAATCAGCTGGGGAGCGCGATGAGCGCGATATATATCTTTGTGGCCGCAAAAAAGTCTCAATAGACAGCAAAAAAAATGGTGCCCTTCTTATTGGCTGTACGCAAACATGTCACTATCTGGCGTCATACAGCCTTAAGAGC
Organism: Calotriton arnoldi; assembly: GCA_963921515.1. Lineage (NCBI taxonomy): Eukaryota > Metazoa > Chordata > Amphibia > Caudata > Salamandridae > Calotriton > Calotriton arnoldi. Next base: position 137,899 of record CAWUFW010005646.1, read on the forward strand.
GATGTGCTTTACCACGGACATTTGGTCAGGTTTTCACTCTGAAGGACTTACAAGCAGCTGTTTACCTTTACAGTTCAGAGGCCCCTGTGTCCAAACTGAGACACGATATTGTGCATAGTTGTGTACGTGATTTTAAGCAGTTGCAAATATGTCATAGGTCTTTTTGTAAATAACAGCGCATTTTGTGCTGTTTTCATGCTCTATGAATGAAATCCTCAAAGCACGTTATTTGAGACCCTGGGCCAGATGTACGACGGTTTTTGCATGCGTAAACGGGTTTGCGAACCCGTCTGAGCATGCAAAAACCAATAGGGGTATGTACCATTCCAAAATAGTGAGTCGCAATTTATTTGCGACTTCGCTATTTTGGAATTATGAAGTCGCTATTAGGAAGGGGCGTCCCCTTCCTAATAGCGAGCGCAACCCCATGTACAATGTTTTGCGACCGCAATTGCGGTCGCAAAACACTCGCAAATTACCACCTTCTTCAAGAGGGTGGTAATGGGGTCGCAAAAGGGAAGGGGTCCCCAGGGGACCCCTTCCCCTTTGCAAATACAGGCGGAAATATTTTTTAAGGGCTGGCAGTGGTCCCAGGGACCACTACCTGCCCTTAAAAAAAGAAACGAAAACGTTTCATTTTTTTCTTTTTTAAATGCATCTTGTTTTCCTTTAAGGAAAACGGGCTGCATTAAAAAAAAAAAAAACTGCTTTATTTAAAAGCAGTCCCAGACATGGTGGTCTGCTGAGCCCAGCAGGCCACCATACCTGGTAGGGCCTGCCATTCCCAATGGGGTCGCAAATTGCGAGAGGCTCATTAATATTCATGAGCCTCTCAATTTGCGACCCCATTTGGAATCGCAAACAGTGTGATACACACTGTTGTACATCCAAAATAGCGCCTCGCAAATTGCGAGTTGCAAAAAACTCGCAATTTGCGAGGCGCTATTTTGCGCGTCGTACATCTGGCCCCCTATCTTTTATTTCTTCATCAATTATTACAAAAAAATCACAGTTCATTATATGTTCTTCTGAATTAGCAAAACAGTATGTTTGACTTTCGCACTCGAAATCCGAATAAAAACAATAACAAAGGGCCTGCTACATTGCAAACAATCAACAAGCATTGCCAAAATCAGAAGGTATGACTTGTAGTTATGAGTCAGTTCTGTTGACCTTGGCAATGTTTGTTGAACGCAAGCAAGCCTACATTTAGGCAGCTATGGTGTTTAGCCAAATATGAACTTCCTCATTGGTACAGCAGGCATCTAGGCATGCAAGCTGGATAAAAGACAGGCAAGCAAGAAGGCAGATGAAACAAACTGCGTTTCAAACAGGGATACAGCGAGCGCAAGGTAAGTGGTTTTCTTTTTTAGTGTTATTTTCCCTCATCGTCGTCTGTTGACTTCGCCCCTCATCCCGCCTCACCGCGTTTACCTGAACCCGCCGCTCCTGGTGAAGAGATGAAGGGAAGTGTAGGAAGAAAAGGAGGCAGGGAAAATAAAGAAGTATTTAAGGTAGGAGTAGAGATGGAGAGAGAAAAGGTAAGAAAGAGAAGCTAAGAAAAAACCTGAGCACACAGGAAGACATTTTGCAGCTTTGCAGACAGCCCATGAGAGTAATAGTACTGTGCATAGTTCATTTTTCTGGCAATGCTTTACATCATTTGATCAAGCTCTAGGCTGTAGTCTGTTAATCCCTGAACCTATCTTGGCAACATACTGACCATGGGAGGATCGGATGGAGTGTGGGGAAGAGCCAATAAACAGAACAGGCAACACAGGAATTCTGGATGACGGCAAAGTGCAGCTCATCCCCGTTCTCCTGACACAAGTGAGAATCAGGGCAAGGCTGCCTGGAGTGGACAGTTGCATGTCATGGAGCCGGTGGGTTTGAAATAAAACAACTGGTTACGACACCCACTTGAGTAAATTGGGCATCTAGTTTAGGTCCGATGAAATGTCATTGATCCTGTTAGGGATGCAATTTCACCTTTTCTGGTGTTTTTATTTTATTTTATTTTGTGTGACCCCTGCTGACTATCTCATGGAGAGCTAAACAAGAATTCTTATACAAAAAAGAAAACATCAACAATTCAGTGAAGATGCAAAATTTAAAAACAAATAAAATCCCATAACTGTCCCCAGAGCCCCAAAACCCAGGCATACTACAAGTCAAATAAAAGAATGGATCCATTTGTGAAATCTAACCAGTAAGTGGCCAGGTGAAGAAGAAGTGGAAGGGTAATCTAGGGTAATTGCAGGGCAGCTGTTGGAAAACCCTGAATTTGGCTTTTGCACATAGTGGGAATATCAAAACGTAGTGCCATACAGGAGATTGCTCTGGGGGTTTGGAACCATTAGATCCAAGTCAGCACAATGCCACAGAAAACAGGATGACAAGCAACCCTGTGGTATTGTTCTTGACTTGACCTATGATCCAGAATGTTACCACAAAGGAGAAAATAGCAAACAAATGCACTCAGACACGTTAAACATGCCTTTACCTATCTAAACACATTACTATGCTCATAATGCACGTCTTTTCATATCTTTATATGTGATCTCATGCCATTAGAACATTAGGCCTCCCATTAAACACCAGCAGGGCAGCAGTTTTGGTTCTCATGATGTTCAGCTATGTACCATAGACCAATTAAGCATACAATGTTATCCTTTATGTTACCCACAGAGCCTATAAACGATGCTCATGTTAAAAAATGTTCCTCATACCTCGTTCACTTTTGACCTAAGATTGTCTCTTTGATTACCTTACAAGTTGTTAAATACTCATTGGTCTCGCAGCTATTGACTGCAGTCTTTCTGTCGTCTCCTCCAATTTACTTCAAATGGGTGGGAAGGCTGGGGGGCTTGGAGTCTTTTTGGATGGGTTTTCATTTTTCTGTTCTCCTATGTTTCGTTTCTGCACTTGGTTCATTTCAAAACCAATTACCGTTCAATACGGTCCACTCAAACCTTATCTAAATAGCTCTCAATTTCGTGGTGAGCATTGGACACAGGGAGTATACCACTTACCGCTATTGATGCACTATGTTTCCTTCTCCCCACAACCCGAAGATTCCATCACATTAAACTTAATCAGTCATCCTCACTCGTATGATGGCTAACTCAACCTCAGCAAACAATCTGAAAATAGACTCACTGAACGTTAAAGGTTTCAACCACCCTGTCAATCGTAAGAAAATTAAGAACTGTCTTTTTAAACTTAAGGCAGATCTTATACAACTTCAGGAAACTAAAATTGGTCAGAAAGAAGCTGCCTCACTTAACAATAGATGGACAAGCAAAGTCATATGTTCCCCCGCTGTGAATAAAAAGAACAGGTCATAACGATTATCACGAAGAATTCTAATCTCACTCTATTATCTCATTAATCTGATGATGAAGGCAGACTACATGAAAATCTGCCAGAATGGAAAATACATTCACCTCATCAACCTTTATGGCCCAAATGCTGATGCGCCCGACTTCTGGGACTCCCTGAGTGACACCCTAAAAAATATTACCGGTGATGATCTAATGATAGTGGGTGGAGATTTCAATCTCCCCCTTGACTTAACTCTAGACAGACAATCAAAATCCCCTCTCCACTCTTCAAAATCTCACAAGTCCTTGTTAAATATCTGCACTAGATTTAACCTGAAGGATTGTTGGAGACTACAACACCCTGACACCAAGGACTACACCTCTTACTCATATCCTCACTCCTCATACTCGAGAATTGACTATTTACTCATAATGTGCACCTTCACTCAATGCATCGACCAAAGTGACTTACTCTCCTGACTAATATCAGACCATTCATGTATATCTTTGACAATCACAGGGACTAATACTAAACCCAAAAACAACATCTGGTGTTTCAATGAGTAGTTGATTAAAGACGACACACACAGATTGTGCATAGAATTGACTAACCTAAACTACATCAAAGAAAATAACTCCCCAGATATTGCGGTTCCTACCTTTTGGGATGCAATGAAAGCAACAATCAGGCGAAACTAAACAAAGAACACAACATTAAAATAGGTGCTTTAGAAACTGAGATTAAGAAACTCAAAGCTCTACACATTGTGAATCTTGACCCTCACACTCTCACACTTTTAATGAACAAAAAATACGAATACAACAGACTATTAAGTGAAAAGGTTAGGATCTGGATCAACAAATTCAAAGGCCTCAAACTCTGTGAGGTGAATAGAGCTGAGAAAATGCTTGTGTCCTGTCTGAAACAAGCAAAATCAAAAGCAAATTAACTCCATCAAAGATAAATGAAACATTATACAAACGGACTCCCAAAAGACTCTAAACGTGTTTAAAGAGTTCTATGAATCTTTATACCAGGATGACTCTCGGCCCTTGCCCGAGTTCTGTAGAGCCTACCTAGATCAACGAAATCTACCCCAGTTGTCCCAAGAAGCCAGAGAGAAATGTAATTCTGCCCTTACTGCAGAAATACAACTAGCAATCAAATCCCTAAAGTCACACAAAGTCCCAGGCCCGGATGGCTTTACAACAAATTCTTATAAAACATTTGCATCCTCATTAATCCCCACAATGGTAGACCTATTTCACCACTTTGCAGAAACTGGATCCGCATCTGGAACAACAAGTGAAGCCACCAAGTAGTCATCCCCAAGGATAGCAAAGACCTAAACCTAGCAAAAAAATACAGGCCTATCCCCCTAATTAATTTAGATGCCAAAATCTTATCCAAACATCTTGAACCACTTCTACCTAAACTGATTGGTGGATCTCAAGTAGGCTTTATGAAAGGTCGCATGTGTAACGATAATACCCGACTACTTTGCCATGTTCTAGAAAGAGACAAAACAACACCCTCTGAAACGGTGGCCATCACACTTGTCTCCTGGGTTTTACTCAAAGTAACCATGTCAAAATTCAATCCTGGCAACGATTTTATCAAAACAGTTATGGCCCTTTACAGCAGCCCCAGCACTAGAGTGAGGTCAAGAGGCCTTGTCTCCTCATCTTTCAAACTAGAGAAGTGCACTAGACAGAGAGGTCCTCTTTCCCCCTCTGTGTTCATCCTTACCCTGGAGCCACTCCACTACAATATCCATAAAAACAACTTTATATTGTTATATGTTAATTACAACAACATCATAATTAAAGTAGCGGTATATGCAGATGATATTTTGATTATGACAGATAATGCACGCCCATCCATTAAAACACTTATTAGTACTATTGATAGTTATGCTCTGGTTGCAGGCTACAGCCTCATAGACACAAATATGAAGTTAAAGGCCTAAACAGCATCTGCTCTAAAGAAATTCTAGAAGACTCCGGCCTGGCACAGCAATCTGGTTACCTAATATATTTAGGGATAGAATTTGGATCAGACCTAATCAGACAACACAATGAAAAGACGTCCCTTCAGAAAGTCCAAAACCTTCTCGATGGCTGGAACCCCAAATTCATTACCTGGTGTGGACGCTTCGAGACCATAAAGATGATGATCACACCTATAGTAAATTACTATAGGTCCCATCTCGCTCCTTCCGTTTCCGGCCAAAGTCATCGAGAAGACCGTCAACAGACAGCTTGCCGCCTTCCTCGAGACGAATGGATCCCTCGACCCCTCGCAGTCCGGGTTTCGGGCCAACCACAGCACCGAGACCGCCCTTATCGCAGCCACCGACGACATCAGAACCCTAACCGACAACGGGGAAACAGCAGCCCTCATCCTCTTGGACCTCTCCGCGGCGTTCGACACCGTCTGCCACCGCACCCTAGTGAAGCGCCTCAGCAACATCGGAATCCGAGAGAAAGCACTGGAATGGATCATCTCGTTCCTCGCCGGAAGAACCCAGAGAGTCCGCCTCCCCCGTTCAGATCCGAGGCCACCGAAGTCATCTGCGGCGTTCCACAAGGATCTTCACTCAGTCCAACCCTCTTCAACGTCTACATGAGCCCCCTCGCAGCCATCGCACGCCAACACAACCTCAACATCATCTCCTACGCCGACGACACCCAGCTGATCCTCTCCCTCACCAACGACCCCACCACCGCCAGAGCCAACCTACACGACGGGATGAGAGACGTCGCCGACTGGATGAGGAACAGCCACCTTAAACTGAACTCAGACAAGACGGAAGTCCTCATCCTGGGCTCATCACCCTCCGCCTGGGACGACTCTTGGTGGCCCCCGGCCCTGGGCACCGCGCCCAAGCCAACGGACCACGCACGCAACCTGGGCTTCATCCTGGACTCCTCCCTGTCGATGACCAGACAAGTCAACGCCGTCTCATCTTCGTGCTTCAACACCCTGCGCATGCTCCGCAAGATCTTCAGATGGATCCCCACTGAAACCAGGAAGACCGTCACCCAGGCACTCGTCACCAGCCGACTGGACTATGGGAACACCCTCTACGCCGGAACCACAGCCAAACTTCAAAAAGACTCCAGCGCATCCAGAACGCCTCCGCACGACTCATCCTGGACATCCCCCGACACAGCCACATCACCGGACACCTGAAAGACCTGCACTGGCTCCCCGTCAGCAAGAGAATCACGTTCAGACTCCTCACCCACGCACACAAGGCCCTCCACGACCTGGGCCCCAAGTACCTCAACGACCGCATGACCTTCTACACGCCCACCCGCCAGCTACGATCAACCAGCCACGCCTCGCCACCGTACCACGCATCCGCAGAGCCACCGCCGGAGGAAGATCCTTCTCCTACCTGGCAGCCAAGACCTGGAACTCCCTCCCCACTCACCTTCGGCGAACCCAGGACCATCTCTCCTTCAGGAAGCAGCTCAAGACCTGGCTGTTCGAGCAGTAACTTACCCCCTCCCCCAGCGCCTTGAGACCCTCCCGGGTGAGTAGCGCGCTCTATAAATGCCGTGATTGATTGATTGATTGATTGACTTTATATCCATGCTCTCACTTACCCTTCAGATGAGATCCATCGCACACTAGACAAACTTTTATGTAATTTCAACGACCTAGAATCTTGATCAAGAAACTCAGTCTCGCTACTACTCTTGGTGGAGTAAACCTGGCAAATTTCAGAACCTACCAAATAGCCTTTGTGGCAAAACAGGGCTCCATGTGGTTCTATCCTCCAATAGACTACACTCCATTCTTGCTCCTAGTCGAAAAAGCAATTCTAGAGGACGCTCACCCCATCATGCTACTCTCCACTAAAATCAAGCCTTCCTTACCAGCCAAACAAATTTTTGCTCAAACTACACAACGCCTAGACATTTCAATAAAGGCCCCTATGTTATCTCTGTGGAATAACATGCTATTCAAGATCTGGTGTGCCCCACTCTATTGGAAATCCTGGTCCTCTAAAGGTATCCACTTTTTGTCACAGTTAAGCCTTAAAAACGACCCACTTTCCTTCAAAGAGCCACAGATCCAATTCAACCTAGATGACTTGGATTTTAACGATTTCCTTAAACTTAAGTCCTGTGCATCCAAGGCCAAACCGACTTTCCCAAGACCCCTCCCTTCCTAAACTGATTGCCGTTACCAACAGATCTGGTTACCAGGTCTCAAGATGCTATAAACTTTTAGACCCAACCTCCACACGACTAAACCTAGGCAGACAGGAAAAATGGCACCAACATAACTCTATATAACATGAGAATTGAAACCTGATTTGGAAATCGTTGTTTCTCACAAAATTATACCAGCACTTTCGCAAACTAAGTTCTGGCTCCCACGCAGAAGTTTTTTGACCCCCTCTCGTCTCCATAAAATTGGCCTCAAAATGAACAACCTTGTTGAAACTGTAATAATGAAATAGGTGATTTACCATACCTGATCTTCTACTGCACTGCTGTCAATACATTTTGGGACAGAGTATTCGAGTTTCTCTTGACATTGTTTGGCTTTCAGATTAAACGCGAGTTTCAATCTATCTTTGTGGGGTTTCTAGACCCTTGCCTAAGCTCCTCAAATGATGCACTATATTCTAGACATTCTAACAGCCGCCTGCAGGTCCATCCTTACCAATTGGAAAAACACTGCGTCCACCTCGTTCAAGTTATGGCTGAACTGAATCACACATCTGAGAGGTGTTGACAACATTGCCTTACAACACACCCCTTGGAAATCACAATCTAGACCTCTATGGGGAACTCTTGACACCTACTTCGCTAACAGTGAGCCTCCATGTGATCTCACCTTCAACATACACCCTATTCCCTCTACTGCTTGTCAGCTAAATAGTCACTATCACCCACTTACTGTACATCTACCATAGTGAGCACATAGCCTTCTTTGCACCTGCAATCACGCAATATCCCTAGAACTATGAGCCATTATCCTTATCTAGCGTCTCTAAATGCTTTGTTATGCAAATGTCTATTGACCTTAAAGTATGTTATATACATTGTATATTTCACAACTGGTGCTTTATTTCTGTATCATGTCATAACGTTGTCACTCACAATGTATATGATTCATCACAATCCTACACCACCGACATTCTCTTGACAATTGTGTGTTACCCATATGTATGATTTGCTTTTTCTTTTCTCTTTGTTTACTATTGTTTTTTTACCAGACTGCTCATGCAGACTTTGCCTCCTTCGTATTTTCTTTGTATTATCCTTTATTTGGTTTATGTGTGGTTCATGAAACATTTCAATAAAAACCCTTTGAAATAAAAAAAAAAGATAAAAAAACAAAAGTTAAACCGCACTTGCAACTACAACTCGGTACAAAATGCTGAAAACACGAGCATAGAATAAACGTTTAAATCTAAATCGTGAGCTCTGAGTTAAGATGTAAACAGAATCCCTCGGCAGCTTGCAAACTACCATACATGTCCCTAAATGTTATGAATTGAACGTTAAAAAGTTCGCAATCCATTTTGAAGAACAACTGTAAAAAGTGTCATAAAACCATCAACTCTTTTGTGCAGCCTCTAATAAAGAACAAAAGGGGACATGTACAAGGAAGTGGAGGAGAGAGGCGTTAGCCTTCCTGGCTTAACGCCTCTCTCCTCCACTTCTGAAACACGAGGCTGCACCATATTCTCAAGAATGTGGTGCAGCCTTGCGTTTCCCCCTGCGATGGTGCTAAGTTTAGCAACTTAGCGCCAACGCAGGAACCCTTGCACCAGAGTGCAAGGGTGTCTGTGTGCAGGGGAGGACTGTTTATGAGTAGGAAAGTGTCCCTTCCTGCACATAAACAATCCTAGAAATGCCATCCTGTCACTTTCATGCGTGCTGCTTCATGGCATTTTTTTAAAGTTTGTTTATGTACAGGAAGGGACACCTTCCTGTACATAAACAAACAATGGCATTTTGCTTTTTCCATGTGGCTGCACAAGGCAGCACACATGGAAAAAGCAAAAACGAGGAGAAATTATGCATTTCTCCTCGTTTCGCCATCTTAAGACCAGTTTTTACCTGGTCTTAATTTTAGCGCTGCCTCCTATGTACGCCACCCTTGTACATAGGGGCCAGCGTCAAAATGAATGGGTGTTGCGGTGGAACGCCCACCGCAACACCCACTGCCCACCCCTTTCACGCTAACCATAGCGTGAAAAGGGGCCTTATGTACGAGGCAGTGTTAAGCCACGTTAAGCCTTATGTACGAGGCAGTGTTAAGCCACGTTAAGTGGCTTAACGCTGCCTTGTACATAAGGCGCAGCCCCTATCGCCACCACGTCAATATAGGTGACGTTGTGGTGGCTATAGGGGCTTGTACATATGCCCCAAAGTGTGGGAACACTTTAAAAGTGACTATGATCATTCAATGTGTAGCCCACGTGCATTTTTAAAAATAAATGTACACACACAAAATAGAAAACGGTATGCAAATGGGGCCGTTAAAAGATTTGAGATAGCTGAAGGGGGAGCCAACGAGTGCATAGGATGCATTAACTTTTTCAATTCACTTCATATATCTTTGGTACTTTTTTGCACCTTTGAGTACGGAGCACACAAGGAAATATTCCTATAATTTCAATTTTCCCCACTCAGTCAAGCACAGAATCTTTTAGCAGTGATTTTTCACCTCTGTTGTAAAAAACAAGGCAGCAATAATCAAATATTCATATTTTGCAAACCCTCTGAAAAGTAGAAACCCATTATTTCCTAACATTGGCTTAAAGAGGCAGCTCTCAAACCATTTGTAATTTCGACTGAGATGAAGGCCAGGAAGTTCTGGCAGGGTGGCGCTTCATTCATACACTAAAATATGTGTCCTGTGATTCACATCCGCTCTACTATTGTGAAAGTACAAGAAGCCAAAAATAGATCTGACAAAATGCTTTTAGTCAGCATGCAATAACAAGCTTTGGCAAAGCAAGTAGTCTCATTATTTCGGCCTACTAGCTTTGCCAATGCTTTTTGCCAATGCTGTGCAGCATTCGCAAAGCAAAACACAGAAAGTGCAAAGCCTTATATCTGTGCAAGCATCATGAGGCATGTGCACATATATGACATATACTACGGCGGCCCACTATGCTGCCTGCATGATGACATATGTGCATGCATGTGTTGCCACACATGCAAATGCATATGGCATGATGTAATTACCATGCGGGCGCCAATCGTGGAGCAGTATCTGAAACAAGCATTAGTAAAGGCATTAGGTTTCGCCTATGTGATTAATAATAAGCTTTCTTTTGTTGTAAGTTGTAGCTTACTGAGTAGTTGTACAATATAAGTTACAGAAAGTCTGTTAACATGTTATGACTTGTTTATGTGCAAAAAGGCAATATATTGGGCTGTTCCTAGTGGTATTATAAAGTGGGGAGATAAGGTGAATGGTGGAATACAAAGATAAAAAAAGCATGTACCTGATAAGTAGGCTTGAAAGTGGTGCAGCTATGGGGAGAATATGTAAATGGTGGATGACAAACCATACATGTACAGCGTAAGGCTGTTTTTGCAAATCCAAAAAGACAAGATTACGAAAACTAGATGAAAAGGTGTTGTTTGATTATTGTCCATTGATAAGATAAGAGCATTTGAGGAGTTCTGCAATATAAGTGAAAGAAACACACTGAAAGTGATGTTTTATTGAGCTGGACAAGTTTTTTAAATTTTAATTACAGATTTCTCTTACAAAGTTTATTTTTTATTTTGCTCTGCACATTTTTTTTATTATTGAGAAAAAACTTAAACATGAACATAAACTCTGAAACAATAATGAGCATACAGTAAATATTTGCACTTGTATTGTCATTGTGTTACTTATGGTTTACAAGTTGACTTTATTTAAACAGTGCACGGTGACACTTTCAATTATTGTGCTATATACTTTGACGTTTGTACTCCTGTAACAAATACTGTATTTTATTCAAGGCATTTGTTATAGTAAGTCCCGAAGCCACTGCAACGACTACAACAACATTTAAATCATGACCCTAATGCATGATAGATAGCTGCACTTTGCCTGTTTTAAGAATGTGCAGTTGGTGTTCTTTATATTGTATAACAACAAAAATATAGGAGCCTGTTTAAGTTACTTTTGACAAGTCAAACCCATTTTCGCAACTATTAAGCTAAAATACCAGGCATAAAGCGAGCTAAATTAGACAGTGTTTGCCTGTTTTAAGAATGTGCAGTTGATGTTCTTTATATTACATAGCAATGAAAATACAGGAGGCTGTTCAGATTACTTTGGAGAACTCAAACTCTTTTTAGCAATTATTAAGCTAAAATACCACGTGTTAAAAGTATGCCAATAAATATGAATGTATTTTACATTCACGGAAATATGAATGGCGAAATTCTCACAATTAGGAAATAACTTCTGCTTCAGTTTACAGAGTATCACTCAATTACCACGTTGCTTATTTATATGGCCAACGGAAAATACAGCAAACATTATAACATATTTTTGGTGCTATAACAATACAATCTGCACTGTAAAGGCCAGTCCTAAAAACAATCCAGTCTTACCACCTACCTGCTTACTAAACTAAACACTTGGGGCCTGATTATGATGTCGGTCGGACGTCTGCCCAACACCATTGCGGTCTCTGGACCGGCCGACCTCCGGCCAGCGGTCCCGACACCGCTATTACAATGCGAGCGCACATGGTGCAGTCGCATACCCTCATTTCTCTATGGGAGCTTGTGCTACGGCCGGTTTACAGCCGTAGCACAAGCTTCCATAGGGAAATGGGAGTTTCTGTTAATCCCTGCACCATGTGGCCGCATAGACAAGAGGGCCCTGCTAGGGGCCACCAAAGTCGCCTTCTGACAGGCTTTCCATGTCAGAAAGCCCGACATGGAAAGCCTGTCGGAAACCGACATCTTAATCCCGACGGCGGAAAAGCCGTCCTTAGAGATAACAGTGAGGACTCCGACTGGCCGACAGGCTCCTTGAGCCCGTCGGAATCCAGCCGGAATGACCGGCCAGTTTCACTTTCGAGCTCCTGCATTGTAATGTGGCGGTCGGAAGTGAAACCTACAATGTGACCCGGAAAGCCTCCGACCTGCAGTCAGAGGCTTTCCGAGTCACATTTTAATCAGGCCCTTGGTGTTGAAAGAGTGGAGAATTCACACCAAAGAAGAAAAAAACCTGTTTTTTTTAAATGTAAAAGTATTCCAAAATAATAGGTGCCTTCTGAAAAAAGAACATCAGCAAAAACCCCATCCAGTCACCAAACACGCTTCCTCACAAAGACAACTGTGACGCAATGAGACAACAATGCCCAGCAGCTGGAATTTTTGAATTCACTGAGCTTGAAACTATACAGCCTCCCTTCCCAGCCAGTAGAAGGAACAGGCCGCAATCACAAAACTCGAGGAATACTTTTAGAACAGGCACATGACCGTGTTTACAATGCAAGACTCTGCTGCAGTTGTCTGGTGCTCTAATGTTATACAGAAACTGTACAATCGGATAAAGGAGGTTAAAACATCTCTTCAGAGCACCACAGAGTGTGCTCGTGTAAAACACTGCAAACACTTTGTTTGCACCAACAACAAACACATGATACAGCAAAAAAACTATTTTATTAGCGACAAACATTACACAGAAATAAAATGCAATTTTATTAGCGGAACAATATCAAAGAATGTGAAAATTAGTTAAAAGTTCCACCCCGTAAAGCAGAGTTAAACAACCATGTTTTAAATGCATGCAGCTATTGGAAGATAAGTATCGGCAAACAATAAATGCTGTGCAGCCTTAACGTAAGAAAAAGGTTCCACAACTTTTGGGCCCATTGCCACTACACCTGCTGCATCATTAATCATTACCCTAGTGCCTGCAAGATAACTGCACTTGTGACTGCCTGTTTGGTTGTAAAATCTAGCAATAATCGGTGTTTAATGGGGTGCCTAGAGCTTTTGGTCCCGGTGTGACTGCACCTGTTGCACCATTTAAATCAAGTTCCTTTTAACTGCAAGGTAACTGCTATTGTGACTGCCTGTTTAGTAGTAAAATATAGAAATATTAGGTGTTTAGAGGAGTTCTGACAACTTTTGGGCCTGGTGCCACTGCACCTGCTGCATCATCCAAAATACAAAGCTATTGCCTGCAAGATAACTGCACTTGTGACTTCCTGTTTAGTAGTAAAATATAGCAACAGTTGGTGTTTAGAGGGGTTCCTAGAGCTTTGTGCCCTGGTGTACCTCCACCGGCTGCATCAGTCAAATCATGACCCTAGTGCCTGCAAGATAACTGCATTTGTGACTGCCTGTTTAGTAGTAAAATATAGCAATATTAAGGGGGATAGTCTCAAGAACGTGTGATAATTACCGCAAAATTAGCTTAACGCAACTTTGCACATCGCAGTCTATCGCGGGAAAATAACGCTGTGTTAACGTTGTATCTCAACACGACGGTACCATGCGATAGTCTCACGCTAACGCGTCAAATGACCGCGATAAAATTACAGTGACAGCAAAAAAACGCGAAACACGAAAAAAGTTGCGATGTGGCCAACCACGATAAAAAAATCAGCGATAACCAGCGACAGGCCTGCAGTTCCCACGCGTCATGCGGGAAAATGCACTATAAAAGCACCGAAAAACACAAACAAAATAATTCAAACTGCGTAGCACCATGGAGGAAGCCGGAGCAAGTACAGAGGACGACCAGAACCCCACAAGCCCCCAGGAGGACCAGCCTGGGACCTCGGGTTCACGGAAGGGCAAGGAGAAGAAGACGAGGAAGACAAGGTTCAGTCCGCAGGAAAACAGGATCATCATCACGGAGGTGATAGAACACCACCAACAACTGTTCGTCACCTCCTACGTGTCATTGGCAAATAAAAATGCAATATGGCAGTCCATCCTGGACAAGGTGAATGCAGTCGGAGTGAGGAGGAGGACAATTGGAGAGGTCAAGAGGCGCTGGAATGATGCGAAGCGCAAAACCAAGAAGAAACTCGCTGACAACCATCAAGCAGCAATGCAGACTGGAGGTGGCAGTCCAGCGGAACACAAGGAGCTGGATGAGATGGAGGAAATGGTGGCCACAGTCATCATTGGGGAGACGGTGGCAGGCGTTGGGGGTCCGGACACTGCTCGACATGACCTGACACAACAGCACCAGGGTGAGTACCCAACAGGGACTGGGGGGCGGGGGAGATGGGCACAATGGCACACATGCACAATTAAGTAGAGCACACTGCACACCCACAATGACTCTGGATCATGTCCTTGATCCCCTTGGCACACTGCAGCACACATACAAACAGCAAGTAGGCCCCCGTCCACTATGGGCACAAAGGGGTCCCTCCCCACACAGCACCAATCTCACAACCAACCCATGCACACATGTCAAAACCAGCAAAGCTGCGTGTCTGTGAGCCACCATGACAATGCAAGTGACACTGCATGACGAATAGCATGGCTGGAATCCAATTATCATGACATGGTGCACGCCACGACACTGGGGTGTCTGAGTGTGGAACACATCCGGAAAGGAGCAGGTCACACTCTGACACATCCACGTGCACAACGTCAACAACACATCTGCGGATAAACCATGCCCAAGAGTCCAAAATACGAACAAGAGCCAAAATTAGCCAAGTCTGCAACATCTCAGCACTGTAGAAGCACAGAAGTCAAAGGCACACCGCCTCAAAGGGATAAGGGGCAGCAAAATCACAGCTGCAGGGGTGACTCTCCCACAATGCAACACACACACATAGCAATAACAGCACATCAACATTGACGACAATGTGGTACAAAGTGCAACACTTTCACTACAGAACAGAGGACACAACTGGTTCTGCTTGTGCGTAGAAACTGGCCAATCACATCTGGCATAGCAGGAAACTGTGAGATGAAAATGTACGTGTACAACCTCACATCCGTGATGTAGTTCAAATGTCCACTGTCCAGCATCAAATAGTCAGCTCCTCCCAAACAGTCCCAATGTACATTGTCATGCAGTCTGTATGTAAACTAGAACAATGCGTCAGCATACATGTCAACACAATGTTAAAATGCATCTCCCCTTCACATTGCAGAGGGACAATCAACACCTCCTGCAGAGCAGACCAGACAACTCATCAGTGATGATGAAGAGGACCTCCACACCTTCGACACCGATGCCCTACAACAGCTCATGGACATCTTAGGCAACCCACCTCCAGGAGCAGGGCAGCCCAGCTGCATCGAGGAGACCCCACCCCCTGCACAGACCACACAGCAGGAAGCACCCACCACCACGGCTGGCTCCCAGCCCCTCACCGAAGCACACATTGCATTCCAAGGCCAGGTGTTAGACTGCCAGAAGGAGGTGGCTGAACAGGTGCGGTGGGTTTCGACCTCATGGCAGCCGAACTAGATGACATACGTGGGTGTCTAATTCCCATCAGGGACCACTTACACTCCCCAACGGACACCCACACTGCGACAGAGACACATGCATTTGCACATTTCCAGTACTGAACCACGCCCAGAGCCCCGGGATAATCATTCACACCCCTACGCTGTACTTGCGTACGCCGGCCCAGTCCACTCCTCTTGCGTATAAAGGGGGCACGACAAAGCTACATGTCCAAGGTCTTACCCACTGCCTGAGGTGACATGGTTGCGTCCGCTGTACACAGCACAATGTAATGTGGTAGGGCCCGGGGCCATCATGCATGCGTAATGAGCACACGGACACACTTTGATAGTTAGTTGAACTGGCTACGGGCACGTGCGCCCGGCCACTTTTCATTACCAGGGTCACCTGACCAGTGACGCCTTTGCTGGATGGGTGTGGGGTGAGTGTGAGCCAGCCGTCAGGGAGTAGTTGGTGCTGGCAACAACTTGAACAGTGATCACTATTAAAGCGGAAACAGAAAACACCAACATAACACAAACAACTGCGAAGCATCATGGTGGTAGCCGGAGCAAGTACAGAGGTCACCCAATATTCAATTAGAAGGGTCCGTGACTTGCAGTGCACTGAGGTAGGGGCACCAGAGCTGAGCGTGCTCATGTGAAGAAATTGTCTAGGATTGTGTCCCTTCGGGATATTCCTGCTGCAGCTGCAGTGGGGTGTGTTACACCTGCCTCATCTTCCTCATCATCGTCCCAGGTCTTCCCCACTGCCTGAGGTGACATTGTTGCGTGAGCTGTCCACAGCACAAAACTCAATCAGAAAGGGTCCATGAGTTGTGGTGCACTGAGTTAGTGGCACCTGAAGAGCTGAGCAGGGTATCAAGCTGATGATGGCATCCAAGACAGGTGTGAGCAACTCTGATAGTCTGGCTGTAAGACTCTTTCGACTCTGGCAGTTGTTGGTTGGAGTTGGTCCTGGCGGTGGTGGACGTGCAGCCAGCGGTGATGCGTCATCCGGGCAGGTCAGGACTCGATTTGATGTGTGAGCCCTGGTGGACCGCAGTTGAGGCCGGAGGCAGCGGTCAGCGCAGGGCCACAGACACATGGCGTTGATGACCCCCAGGCCATCGACTCAGAGGCCATCCAATATTCAATCAGACAGGGTCCATGACTTGAGCTGCACAGAGTTAGTGGCCCCGGATGCACTGCGGCCGGCACAGGCACACCGCCATAGGACGGTGACTTTCAGTACACTGAGGTAGGGCCACGAGAGCTGAGCGGGTCCTCGTCGATGTCGAAGGTGAATGTCGCTGAGTGTTTCGGGGGACAGTGGAAGGTGTTCTTCCAGGGCATGATGCAGAGGGCAGAACCAAGCAGAAACAGGCAATATGGAGGAGATGAATGCTACAGACTCATTTTTTACACCAAGTCAGTATCAGCTACATGATGATGAAGACAACCCCCAGGCCATAGACTCAGACGCCACCAAAGTTCAACCAGAGAGTGTCCATGAATTTCGGGGCACAGAGTTAGTGGCACCAGAGCTGAAAGGGGATGCAGTCTGCGATGAGGCCTGTACAATGGTATAAACTCTGCCATAAAAAAAATCAAGACTCAGTTCCAAATGTGTGACCTACTTGACCGCAGTGTAGGCCGGAGGCAGCGGTCAGCAGGGGCCCACAGCCACGTGTCATTGGCTTGCGATGCACAGAGTTAGTGGCACCAGAGCAGTTGTTGGTAGTGTTCGATCACCTCCATAACGATGATCCTTTTTTCCTCTGGACTGAACCGCGTCTTCCTCTTACTCCTCGCCTTGCGTACAATGATATGAACTCGGCCATTGAATAATCAAGACTCAGTTTCAAATGTGTGACCTACTTCACCGCAGTGTAGGCCGGAGGCAGCGGTGGAGTACGTCAACGAGAAAGGAGTGCTGGGGGCCTGTGTCGCGGAGGCCAGCGATGGTCTGAGGAGGCTGCCAAGGTCGCACGTGGTGGGCCCTCTTTGACACAAGCCGGTGTCGGCAGGTGAGCAGTGAGGCCTGGGTGCGCAGGGGCGGCCAAGACGGGTCTGGGGACCAGCGGCCTGGGGTGCAGCAGGCGCACAGGATCACAGGCACCACCGCTCATGGCGTCGGCCTCGTGGCGGGGTGAGAGGCGTCGCCCTGGCAGACACGTTGGCCATTCCGGAAGAGAACCACGCCAAGAGCAACATGCTTTTTATTCACACCCCTACGCTGGCTTGGCGTACGCCGGGCCAGCCCACTCCGCTCATGCTTACAGGGGGGGACGTAACAAGCTACATTTCTGCGATCTTCCTCACTGGCTGAGGTAACATGGTTGCGTCCACTGTCCACTACACTCCAAACACCAGCAGTGTATGTCGACATGGAAATGTCTGTGGTCTGCATACTCAAGTCTGTCCAGCACATCCACGCCACACTTGGCATTATGTACATTCTCATTCATGGGTCACTTGCCTCCTTCGCACATGCCTGGTTCCCACCTCTCCCCACATTCTGCTATTGTGTGGCTGTGGTGCCATGCCATTGTTGGCTTATGTACATGGCTAGCCCAGGTTACCACAGTAAGTTGTGTTGTCGTGTCTGGTATGTGAGCATGTTGTTTGTCATGTTGTATGTGATTTTGTAACGTGTGCATTCCCAGAGTTGTGAGTTGTATGTTGGTGGAGTTGAGGTGTGTGGTGTGTTCAGTTGGTACTTACCGACGAGCATTGCATTTGCATAGATGCCAGCCTCAAAGCGCTGGTTGATGATGGACTGTTGGAAGATGAAGGAATCATGCACACTGCCTGGGTAGTTGGCGACGGCATTGGTGAAGAGTCCCCGGTGGTCCACTATTGCCTGCACATTGATGGAATGCGTGTGCTTCCTGTTGAGGTAATTGTGTGCAGTGGCGGCAGGGGGCACGAGGAGTACATGTGTGCAGTCGATTGCCCCCAACACATGCGGGAAGCCAGCTATGGCGTAGTACCCTTGATTGGTCCCCAGCTGTTCCTGCGCAGTGTGTGGGAAGTAAAGGTGCTGGTGTACCAAGCTGATGATGGCATCCAAGACAGGTGTGAGGTACTTGGATAGGGCTGGCTGTGAGACTCCTCCGACTCTGGCAGTTGTTGGTTGGAAGGTCCCAGAGGCCAACAGGTGCAGCACAGCGAGCAGCTTTGTCTGCGGAGGGATGTTGGTTGTCCGCTGTGTTGGTACCGTCAGCCTGTGGGCAATGTGGGTGAGGATGCGGAGGATGGTTGTCCTTTTGAGCCTGTAGTGGGCAATGACATCCTCTGGTGTTAAGTCTGTGAGGCTGATGCGTTTTCTGAAGGTCCGCTGTCTTTGTCTGCTCTGCCTCTGTGGTAGTCCGGGGGGGGGGGGTGGTGGGGGTCCGGGGGGGTGGCGGGCCTGGGGGTGGTGGCAGTGGGTGTTGTGGCCCTCTTGGGGCTCCGAGCTGCATGATCAGTAGCTCCATGGCATCTGTTGTTCTTCAGGTGTGGCTCTGGGCTGGGCTCCCTTTTATGGTGCAGGTTGTTGTCCGACTTAACACCAGGTAAGAGCAGGTGTTAAATCCCTGCTGCTAACGCGCCTTATCGCCTGTTTTGGGATCTTATAGCAGATCTGTCTGGTCGTTGGGAATATTGCGAAGTGGTGTTATTGTGGCTTTTTGCACAGGAACGCCTACTCTGCATCTCATTAGCGTTAGTTGCCGGTGTCATCCGTGGCGATGTTTTTTGCAGCTGCTATCGCAGGATAACTGGCGATATCGGCTGTTAGCACCAGCTTGTGAATAGGGCGATAAATCTATCGCCACTTTGGCTGCGATAATGTGCCGCTAACTCGGCGATAAGTCCTTGAGAATATGCCCCTAAGTGTTTAGTGGTGTACCTAGAGCTTTTGGTCCCAGAGTCACTGCACCTGCTGCACCATTGTAATCATGACCCTAGTGCCTGCTAAATAACTGCACTGTAAATTTGGCAATATTTGTGCTTAGTGGGGTCCCTAGAGCATTTGACCACAGTGCCACTGCACCTACTGCACTGTTCAAATCATGCCCCTTTTAATTGCAAGGTGACTGCAATTGTGACTGCCTGTTTAGTAGTAAAATATAGCAATACTAAGTGTTTAGAGGAGTTCTGACAACTTTTGGGGCCGGTGCCACTGTACCTGCTGCACCATTCAAATCATAACCATAGGGCCTGCAAGATAATTGCATTTGTGACTGCCTGGTTAATAGTAAAATATAGCAATATTTGGTGGTTAGAGGATTTATGCCAACTTTTGGCCCAGTGCCACTGCACCTGCTTACCATTTCAATCATGATCCTATTGCCTGCAAGGTAACTGCACTTGTGACTGCCTGTTTAGTAGTAAAGCATATAGCAATATTAGGTGTTTAGTGGTGTGCCGAGAGTTTTTGGGCCCGATGTCACTTCACCTGCTGCACCATTATAATCATGACCCTAGTACCTGCTAGATAACTGCACTTGTGACTCTCTGTTTAGTAGTAAACTTTAGCAATAATCTGTGTCTAGTGGGGTCCCTAGAGCTTTGGCCCCGGTGCCACTGCACCTGTTGCACCGTTTAAATCAAGCCCCTCTTAAGTGCAAGGTAACTGCAATTGTGACTGCCTGTTTAGTAGTAAAATATAGCAATATTAGGTGTTTAGAGGAGTTCTGACAACTTTTGGGCCTGGTGCCACTGCACCTGCTGCACAATTTGAAACATGACCCTATTGCCTGCAAGATAACAGCACTTGTGAATGCCTGTTTAATAGTAAAATATAGCAATATTTGGTGTTTAGAGGGATTCCTAGAGCTTTTGGCCCCACTGTCACTGCACCTGCTGCATCATTGAAATCATGACCTTAGTGCTTGCAAGATAAGTGCACTTGTGGCTATTTGGTGTTTAGAGGCGTTCTGACAATTTTTGGCCCCCGGTGCCACTTCACCTGCTGCACCATTCAAATCATGACCTTAGATCCTACAAGATAACTGCACTTGTGACTGCCTGATAAGTTATATAATATAGAAATAATCAGTGTTTAGTGGGGTGCCCAGAACTTTTGTTTCCAGTGCCACTGCACCTGCTGCACCATTTTAATCATGCTCCTATTGCCTGCAAGGTAACTGCACTTGTGACCACCTGTTTAGTAGTAAAATATAGCAATATTAGGTGTTTAGTGGTGTACTGAGAGCTTTTGGTCCCGGTGTCACTGCACCTGCTGCACCATTGTAATCATGACCCTAGTGCCTGCTAGATAATTGCACTTGTGACTGTCTGTTTAGTAATAAAATTTAGGAATAATCTGTGTTTAGTGGGGTCCCTAGAGCTTTTGGCCCCGGTACCACTGCACCTGGTGCACCATACAAATCAAGCCCCTTTTAACTGCAATGTAGCTGTAATTGTGATTGCCTGTTTAGTAGTAAAAGATAGCAATATTAGGCTTTTAGAGGGAAAGATAAAATGTAAACGGTATGCAGCATTAACCAAAAGAAAAAAAGTTTGGACCACCAGCACGGATGGGAATGAGTAGTTAGGTCACGGGAAACTGATAAGAGAGACTCAGAAGGGAGAACAGGCTACAACCAAAAGAAACAGAGGAAAGTAAACTGGCAAGCATACCGACCAATAAAAAGTGAAGGCGGGATGTAAGTCCCTTTAAAGATATATTAAAAACAATAGATTTCACAAGCAAAGCGCAAGCGCAAGGCGAAACCTAAAAATGAATGCAAATGTGTTTAAAAGAACATTTGGAAATATGAGTGGGTCAGCAGCAAATGGCAGCTGCAGGCCATTCATTTCTTTTATAAAAGAACGCAACGGAATTGATGAGGGAGCACCTGGGAAAGAAGTCAATGTGATGGTAGCAATGAGGAGTGTGTGGGCGAAAAATGGAGGGACTTGAGGTGGGAATTGAGAGAGAAAAAAATTAATTAAAAAAGCAAAACAGCCAAGGAGGCGTGGGGGAGTCAATTGATGAACTGGGCAGTCACGGCTGCCACAACACGAAGGTGGGGGGGGGGAAGGACGGGCACACGGAGGCGGTGGGAGGAAAAATAATAATTTTGAAAAATGTACCTTTTCCCCCCACAGCCTCCGAAGGCCGCCTCCCACCTTGGAGCTCTCCCAGCAGTCTCTGGGAAGGCGAGGCTGCTCAGCCAATCCACACACTGCTCTGCTGGGAGAGCAGCATCTGGATTGATCTGAGCAGCCTGCTCTGCCGCTCAGACACTGCCTGTGAGCCTGAGGCATTTCTACAACCCAGCTGTGAACACAGCCACGTTCACGGCAGGGTTGGAGAAATAAAAGTGCGCATGTATGTTTGGCATGTCTAGGACGGCCAAACAAACATACATCCGCACTTCTAAGTGCCACCACCTGCCTGTCATGGCCTGGCCCCGCCCACCCTCCATGCATGCCAAATCCAGTAAAAAAAAAAAAAAAAAATGATATTGTTTCATTATCATTTTATTTTTCTTTGACTGCGTCTGACGAGTGGGGCGACGCTCTTCCACCATCACGGAGGAGCCGCCCCTGGAATTGGGGGTGCATGGGATGGGTATTTGAGGGGGAAGTATTACACAAGGGAAAGTTCAATCAAACGTGTTCTCAAGGAGTGCTGAAGGAAAAGAAAAAACTAGTTCTCTGATTGTGCAATGGAAGCATACAAGTCATCCTATGAAAAAGATGGTACAGACTCTATGCTTCAGGGGCGGGACAAACACAAGAAGAGGAAGGAAAGCCATTGAATAAAGAAGTAAACAAATGAGAGTGACAAAAATGTTAAACAATGAGAAGCAATAAGCTCACTCGAAATGCAGTGTAAGTTTTGGTATGATCCACAATATGTCTTTCAACAACAGAGAAGCTGTCTGTAGGCTATAACTTAAAAGGACGTGTTTAAAGAATTTTCCAAACCTTGAAATGTGGAAGTCTTGAAAAAGAGGGCAATTGCCCTTTATTTTCCCCCTGAACAGATTAATTTTATCATGGACACTCTTATCAGCTTCCCACAAGAAAATCCTACTCTTCTCTGCTGACATCAATTCAACGGGCTGACAGCCAAACATAAGGCATTTCAGTAATTCCTACTCCAGTGGAGTAGCAAGGACACCATGGGCCGTAATGCAAGGGAGAAAACTTGACAAACCCACTGCAGTTTTGGATAGTAAAAGACGGTCACAACTGGATTAAAGTGGGCCCCACCCCTTTGACAGGTTCCACTGCACCTGCTGCCCCATTGGTAGCCACCCCCTGCATCACTTTACACCTTTAGGTATTACAAGGTACATCAGGAACCCACCTCTCTCAAAATCTCTCACATTATGCCCCATCAACTTCACTCACTCACTCGTCCAGCTACAACTTCATGCTTACGACTGATAGAGCGCAGGCGTGCTCTTTAATTTGTAGGGGTACATTAGAATCATGAGTAGGTTGCACCTGCATTTATTCTTTTGTCGTATTAAAATAATGGCGTTAGAATTGTGCCATAATAACATGAAAGTGTTGTGTTAAAGTTATTTACCTAGCTCTGAAAGATGTTGCATTCGAAAACAGTTCATGTTCAGCCAAAGGCCTAACGTGTAGTGAATTGTGTATGCCACTTACAATTCTTTACGTTTGATGTGCTCATGTAATATATTGATTTAGTAATGCTCAGCAAGCATTTATTCATATGTAGTTTCATGAGGCTTGTATGCCATTTTTCTTATGTTGGCCTAAGTCTGTGGGCCCGAAATCTATTTTACCCTGGTTGCTCTTTACTGGGTTTAAACGTGTAGGTTTGAAATTCATGTGCATGTTGAGTTTGTTCTTTCTCACTAATTTCTGTTGCAGGTGGTGAATTCATCATTGTTAGTTAGAATAACGTTTTTGTTCCAGGAGTTAGGCTGGAGAAGCAGTGGATACAATAGGCGTATGAGAAGCTGATATTGGAGACGGTGTTCTTTTTCGCTGGAACAGTCCTGGGAAGCAAGGTAATCGAGCCAGGAGCTGGGAGAGCAGAGGTGGAGTGGAAATTCTCCTATGAGAAGATGCCCAGTGGGATGGGTTGATGAGGAGACCCAAATGGGAGTGTTTTGTGATCTTGAAGTTTGAATTAGGGACAGTGTCCCGGGGGTGGAGATAGGAGAAGACCGGGAGACATTAGGAGAAGAGGAGTATCTTAGAACGAACTCCGTAGCTTGCGCTACTTGACCCATACAACGTGAGTGCACTTTTTAGGAAGTCTTCACGCGCTGACACCTTTACTCTTTCCTGACTTTCTGGGGAGAAAATGCTAAGTAGGGAAGTTTATGTTTATGTTTATGAGATTTATAAAGCGCTCAATTACCCATGGGTGTCTCGGCGCTGAGGACAGCAGGCAAATACCATATACCGGAGGAACTTACTGATTAAACAACCAGGTCTTTGTCATTTTCCTGAAGGTTAGCAAAGATTGGCAAGATCTGATCTTTAGTGGAAGAGAATTCCAGAGTTTTGCAGTGGCGACTATAAAACGCTTATCGCCCCATGAGGCAGTTTTAGTGCGTGGGACCCTAAGCAAAAAAGCAGAGGATGAGCGAAGGGCTCAGGCCGGAATATAGGTCGCTAGTTCCTTGATTAGAAACTGAGGTCCTGTGTTACGGGAAGCCTTGTAAGCAATACACAAGGCCTTGAACTTTATGTGATTCTTCACAGAAAGCCAGTGATACTTCTGAATAACTTGAGAGATTGGCTTGTATTTAGGGGTTCCTGATAGCATCCTGGCGGCTGAATTCTGGACTGACTGTAGCTTATGAATGACCTTGTTCTGGGCATTTACAAGAAGCCCGTTACAGTAGTCAATGGTAGACATGACTAGTGTACTAACCAGAGTTTTTCCTGCAGTCAGAGGCAGAAATGGTAAAATCTTTTTTATCATACGTAACTTGTGGAATGAGGCTGAGACCACTGAGTTAGCATGAGGCAGAAAAGTCAATTTGTCATCGTATATGACGCCCAAGTTCCTAACCCTGGTAACTGGGAGTGGGGGTGGGGACCCAGTGAGGCAGGCCACCAAGAGGAGGACAGCGAGGCAACATAAGTATAAACAAGCACAAATGCAAAGCAAAAGAATCTATCCAGGCTCTTCGGTGATGTTAAATCTGATCCTTTAATGAATACTTGAGCCTCAAACGACATGAGGCGATGACAAAATGCAGCCAACGCGTTTCGCCCTAAATAGGGCTTCCTCAGGGCAATAGACAAAAAGTACCGCAATCCGAAAAGTATTCAGAAATATACCCCGATTGTTTCAAAATCCCAGATAACTCAAATTGATGAAGTTCAATTCCAAAATATAAAATCAATTTTAGTATTTTCAGTTCGGCGGCGGGTTGAAAGATACAGCGTCGCTCGAGATGTGCTCATGGACTAACTTCTATTAAAACGAAGAGATTTTACATGTCTCACCTATCATAGTGAGTACTCTACAGTTTGTCTGAATACAAGGACAGGAACTGGATTTGACCTCACAATTTGGAATCTGATTTCATCGTTTTGAGCAACTACGGACTTTACGAGAACTTGGGTACACACCAATGATTATGACTGGGATTGATTTTATATTTTGGAATTGAACTTCATCAATTTGAGTTATCTGGGATTTTGAAACAATCGGGGTATATTTCTGAATACTTTTCGGATTGCGGTACTTTTTGTCTATTGCCCTGAGGAAGCCCTATTTAGGGCGAAACGCGTTGGCTGCATTTTGTCATCGCCTCATGTCGTTTGAGGCTCAAGTATTCATTAAAGGATCAGATTTAACATCACCGAAGAGCCTGGATAGATTCTTTTGCTTTGCATTTGTGCTTGTTTATACTTATGTTGCCTCTCTGTGCTTTTCTTTGTGTATCATAGTGTTGTGGTTCTTTGGCAGTGGACCAAGGAGGTGGGCAACAGTGACCGTGTGCATTTTTGAAAATAGTGTATAGATAGGTGGTGCGGCTTTAATTATCCCTTACTGCCATTTTCTCCTTTTTTCCACCAAGAGGAGGACCAGATAGGAGATAGCTTGCCAAATGTCATAACCTCTGTTTTATCAGAGTTCAACTTAAGGCAGTTGCTGGTCATCCAGCTGCTGATTGCAAGCATGCCTTTTTGAAAGTTGGCTGCTACCTAGTGATAGTGTAGGGATAGATTAATGCTTTTCACTTACGAACCTTTGATGAAGTCTGATTTAGACGTGAGAGCACTTATTGCCTGCGTTCTGTTTCTGGAGATTGTCATTCTGTTCATGCTTCATCGAGTTAACCTCGTTCGTAGATTTGGTTTTGTATTAGTTTTTATGTATTTTTACAACCTTGTTCTGAGGTGCTTGTACGTCCAACTATTTTTGGCTTTGTAATAAACAGACTAATTTGGAATTCGGAGTCTGTAATCTGTTGGAGTTATGAGTTATTGGGCCCGTAGAGATGTGGGTGGACAATTGTCATAAGGTATCTCTTCCCTCTACACTGCCAAGCAGGAACCAACGATCCATCCGCCAGAAAGTGTTCCAGAGTAAATTGTAGGTGGAACCTCAGCCCCATCAGTTGGTAGCAATATCGGATGGTTTCCTATTGGAGTGAGGGAGAGAGCAACCTAGAACGTAGGGGAAGATTAGTGGTAGAGCCCCAAAGGTCCCAGAGAATGAGAGCCCAGAAAGTCAAGGACGGAGAACGGCAGAGAAAGATGGAAACGGATGGAGAATGATGGTGCGGCGGGAACAACGGTTCACGGTGTTGTGAGTATGAATAGGGATGTGTGTTAGATTGCGGTGATGATTTGATTGTGTGATGTCTTGCGGAGTTGGGATGAGAGTCGAGTGATTGTGGTTTCGGGCTGAGCGTACGCAGTCTATGTGATAAGATTTGATGATTTTGATGATTTGATGTCAGGCTCGACGAGTAGCCTAAGATCCCAGGATAGAGATTTGTGGTGTAGCGGACACCCAGTGCTGTAATTGTCTGACCAGTGTTTGTGGGAGTCGTGAGGCGCTATCGACAAACCTACCCGTGATAGGGAAACATGTGGGAGAGAGTGTGATAGAATCACGTGGGAAGCTAGTGCACAAGGGTGGACCACAGCGATTCGAGTGGCCAACGCAGGCCATGGGTCACTGTGTGTGAATGAACCTGAGCGATTGGATCCTATCAATTCGTTTATAGGACTGTCCGGCCATTTGTGGGCATATGGTCTGAGGTGATTGTCCGGTCGTTTTGCGGACAGACAGTTGCCAGAGTTGAGGCAGACAATTACTTGTGAGACTGTCCGGTCGTTTGGTGGACAGACAGTCGGTTATGTGACTGTCCGGTCGTTTGACAGACAGTTACTTGATTCTATGAGTGAGGTGTGTGAATGTGCAGAGAGTGATTGTGAAGGAGGGTGAACCGCTGTGAGGAGGAAGAGTGACGTCGAGGTGTGCCGCGCTGCGATAGGTCGGTTGGTGTAAAGCCGCGCTGGGATTGGTGGATTGTCATCAGGAAGTTGAAACGAAAATATCGGTGGGGAAAACAAATTGATTTCAAAATGCGATGTTTTAGAGTGTTACGCGACCTTTGTAGAGGGGATAGAGGAGTAGCAACTCGAGTGGGTGAGGAAGCACCACCCGAGGACACCCCAGCACATTATATGGCCACAAATGTAGGACTCCAGACTATAATTTGGCTCGAAAATTGGCATAAGATTTCAGAGAACGAGGGAGAATTGGCCTTTTCGCGTTATGGTTCTTTTAGATTAGAGATTCTGTACCAATTGAGGGTAGTGATGGTTTCACTACGGCCTCCACCCAGACCAACACAGTTTGAGGCATTAGATGCATGGATAAGAGCAGCACATGCAAGGAAGAGGGATCGGAGTCAGGAGAGAATAAAGAAGTCGATGAGAGATGGAGGATAAACACCATTGAGGGAGAAAGGTTGTTTCCACTGTTAGTGAAAGCAGGAGACGCTCGCAAAAGAAGGGAGGAGGATGACAGTGACACTGATGACAGCTTTTTAGAAAGATTATTGGCAGAGCATCCTCCACCATACAATCCAGATTCAGAAGAGGGAAAACAAGAGATTGCAGGAAATGTGGGGGAATCACAGATAAACCCTAGTGCGAGAGTAGTGGGAACAATCTCAACGGAAACGGCAGGTAGTGGGACACCAGCACTGAGGGAGACAGAGGTGAATGGAGTGAATTCAGCTTCACGGTTGCCAGATGTCCTTACGGTACCAGTTACCATTGGACCTATCTTGTCAATGTACGATCCAAATAGGAGAGAAGACAGCAACCAGTCACGGTCTGGGGTAGGAGTGTTATATTCCATATAGGTACCCTATATAGGCGCAGGTAACATCGCAACCTTTCACCTACATCTTTCCCTACATTACATACATAACGGTTCTTAGTCACTGACCTTTTACCTAGATATGACACTGCACTCAGAACGCGGGTTTTTCCCTGGTTCGATTCTCATACATTATGCATGAGGCTTCTGGAAGCACAGCAGGGCTAACAGTAGGATTACCATCTCCTGTATAATATCTCTGTATAGAGTTCAGGCCCAACGTCATCCTTTAGGCCGACACAGTAACACAGCAAGGTAGGACCCCTGGGGAGACCTATGGGTATATATACAACACAACTTGCTTAGGAAGATAGAGGAGACCGTGACTTCCCGGCTGGCACACTGACCAGAGACGCTGAGGTTCCTGCATGCAGGCGCTCCAGCTAGCAGTGGTCTAGCATCCCTCGCGGGGTGTCCAACTTGAGACCAGGACGGGGTCCCATATTCTCTAAACTCTCAGGTAATGGGGTGGACTAGATCCTAGAGGGATTCTTGGCATAACACCTACATAGATGCTAGGTATATTTAGGTACATCTAGTTAGGGAGACATCGTAGGAGTACGCACTTTTTATCATGTGTTTTATGTACATGTATACATGATTTCTGCAAGATGGTAGAACTTTACCATCCTTTTACTTTCATAGTACTGCTAATCATATATCTCTGCTACTGTCTAATGGTTGTTGCAGCTCATCTATTATACACTGGAATAACAACTGTTCAATAAATACTTATTGAAACACCCAGCCTGTTTATTCTGTGTATCTCTCTGAGACAAACTAAGTGAGCACGAGTGACTGAGCGAAAGGTAGTATATTGTTTCCACGATCCTGGGGGATCAGGTTTGTCATGTTCTGAGGTTGCCAGAATCCATTCTCTCCGTGATAAGAGGAGATTATAGTGGCACTGAGAGCTAGCTAATACAGACAGGCTAACGTATCCGGTGGGGGTGCTCGGAATCCGTCCGCCACCAAACCCACAGTTTATGTTATCCAAACGCGCAGATCCTGTATAGGTAATATAGGAACTATACGACATGGCGCTGCCAACGTTGGTTGGGTACTTATTTAACAGTAGAATCTGAGTAGTTCAGTCGTGCTATTCTCAGAGACCCCTACTCACAAACACCAGAGACGTCTGGAGTGGGTGGGCACAAACTGCATCACAGTTGAGTAGGCGAGAAATCCTATTTATTGGCTGTTGGTTAATCAAGCTTGAAGGACACGTTGTTCCTAAATTGTGCAAAAACACTGTATCTTAGTTCCCTTGAAAAACTTCTTCTTTACAAAATGACTGAAGACAGAAATAACGGAGAATTAGACCCAATGCAACAAAATCTGCCCCTCACAGACGAGGACGATGCAGGCGCAATACAAATTGCACCAAACTTTAGAAATACAGTCACCCTGAAACTACTTGCGCATGGTTTATCAGCTAGGGGTGGCATAGTAGTTTTCGTGATTGAGGCACACGAATCAAACAAAACAGAGGTATTTTATTTGTGGGTTACATTCCCAGCAGCAAATGCAATAACAAAAACATTTCACTCCTACACGGAAGGAGATGCACCAGCGGAATACTATCCGTTCGAGGATATAAAGGTTCCGCTCACGTACCAGGAACATTTATACTGGTTTAAAGGCGCCCTACCCCACATAAGAAGAAGAGTAAGACTCGGCCCGCTCGGAAGAGAAGGGGCAACATGGCCAATATTAGCGGCCTACACACCACATCCTGACATTGACACAATGCCACCAGGAGACTTACTCATACAACATAAAGATTTAATCAAAATCTATAGGAACTTGACGCAATTCGTCATGAGGACACTCACAGTCCAACCAGCAATAGTTGCAACAAATGGAACTCAATTGCAGGGTACAGCAACTAAAATTACACCACAAACATTACACGCAGTGATGGGTAAAATGCCCACAAAACGCGAACAAATACCATTCTGGGTAGCTCAGAAAATAACGCAGCTAGAGGCAGTATTCCCGAATACTACCCCGCATGAAAAACACAGCATGCTAACAATCTGCTTGCCCATGGGGATAACACCACAATTAGAGGATTGTACCACTTGGGGTACAGTCTTTGCTGCCATTTATACCAGAACACATGGTATCCCGTCATTAGCAGTAGTACCTGATGTATTGAGACAGATACAAAATGAGTACGGAGCAGAACCTGCCCTAAACTTAGGGATAAAGTTACTAGGTAACTATGCCCAGGTATCAGCCATAATACTAGCTAACATTAAGGGAGAAGCAGCTTCAGTGGCCATCTGCCAACGCCTGAGGGAGTTCGATCCTTTAGAACAGGAACACGAACTACCCAAAATAATTGAAACTGCATATGCAGAATTAGGCAGAGACAGTTTGGGTGGGAAAGCATTAAAACCACAACTGATGGGCAGTCCTGAAAAGGACACTTCCAAGCAGACACCTGCTTCCACTAAGAAAAAGTGGGACAATAAAAAACAACAAGACTTTAAAGGAAATAGATCTCAATCCCGAGGTAGATCTCCTCCACAGGAGCCCTCCTAAAAGAGGTACAACCTTAGGAATAGGGATAATATTAGGAAACCTGACAGGTATCAGGATACTGATACACGTTCCTCTCATTCCTTTCAGGGTTCATCGAAAAACTCTGAGAGGGAAGGACGGTCAGAAAGACAAGAAGACAAGAAACCAAAGCAAAAGCCACAGTTCAAAAAGAAGAAAGTTGCAGGTCTAAAGATCAGACATGCCCAGAATTCTGGGGACTCGACTACTGAATGGGGAATGGGCTCTGACGATGCTAGACAGTGCGGCAGAAGTAACAATAGCTCGCCAGAACCTGAAGGAATTTCTGGTGACAGCGGACTTGAATGATTATATCACGGTGGAAACACCCGATACTAGGGTAAGTGTCCCACATGAAGTATATGAAATAACGCTCCAAATGGAGGGGGACCAATGTAGAACAGTGAGAGGTCTTTTTTGGGAGAACTTGACGTTTGGCTTTGATATTTTATTAGCTGAACAAGATTGGCCGCCAACATTCGTCATGGATTGCCCTAAAGGAGAAACTGTAATTCTTCCGGCTTTCTCAGACCATATTCCCAGGCACTTGCAACACACATATGCGCAGGAGTGGGCGGTAGCCCAAGCTCCAGCATTATACAAAAACATGTTGGATGGGATGAGGATTCAACACACCACATAATTCCTTTAAAAATACTCCAACTGCACAGAGGCAGTATCCAATAAAGCAAGAAGCTAAAAAACAGGTCAGGGAGATCTTAGATCAACTTGAATACCAAGGGGTGATTGAAACTTGCACCTCACCAATGAACAATCCTTTGTTTCCTGTCATGAAACCTGACAATTCATATTGTCTAGTTTTAGATTACAGACATTTAAACACTTGCACTAAGACATTTGCAGTCCAAAATGCACACAGTGCCGCATTAATGAATAACATTGTGCGGAAAAAATATAAAACAACACTTGATATCTCAAATGGATTTTTCTGCCAAAATAGAGCGCCTGAAAGCAGATATCTAACAGCCTTCTTAGCGCTAGGGACAGAATGACAATTTTGTTGACTCCCCCAAGGGTATAAGAACAGCCCGGGGTTGTTTTCGGCCAGGGTAACTGAGTTACTTCAAAATTTGGATGAAGAGGCATTGTCCTATGTGGATGATATTTATCTAACGGATGATGACCTAGAGGAACACTTGAACAGAGTGAATACCATTATTTTGGGATTCGCATCTGAGGGCTACAAATTCAACTTTAAAAAATCGAAAATTGCCCACCTCAGTGTCCTGTTTTTAGGATATGAGCTTTCAAGTGAAGGGAAAAGCCTGGCAGCCAATTTTTTAGAAAATGCGCGCTGCTCCAACCTCCAAAATCATTGAAAAATTTACAGTCCATTCTGAGATTCCTACATTTTGGTAGAACATACATTTTGGATTATGCAGAAAGAGTAAAACCTTTCTACGATTGAATAAAATCAGTAAAACAATGGACACAGGAACATACAGATACACTTCGTTCCTTACAAGCTGACATGATAGCTTCCAAACACTTACAGACACGCATAAACGTACGCAACCTGGTAATCCGTATAGTTGCGGGTCAATCTGGGTACACCTATCTAACATATAATGAAGGTGAGACAGTACCAATTGCATACAAATCTCATTTGTACACAAATGCTGGGATGCGTTTTGCATCTACAGAAAAGAGTCTAACAGCAGTACAGACTGCTGTAGTGAGAGAAAGAGCACTGGCTCAGGGGAAACGAATAATAGTAGTGACTCCGGTTCCAGCCTTAGAGGCTGCGACAAAGGCAAGTGTTCCTAATGCTAAAGCTTTACATCCGAGATGGATACAATGGGCTAATTCTCTCACTGCAACAGATGTAGAATACAGGTACGACCCAAATTTAAAGACACAAGCATTCCTGCAATACAAACAAGAATATCCTCTTCCAAACAAAATAATGCCTCTAGATCAGTATGAATATATAATTTACACTGACGGATCTGCTCAACCGGCCATAGGGAGTAAGCAACAATATAGCGTAGCATGTGCAATCGTTAAAGGTCGCATGCGGGATGGAAAGTTCCACCCAAGTTGCACAAAAACGCAATCTCTAGGAGACTGCACGCACAGTTGGCAGAGTTAAAAGTGCTGATACTGGCACTGGTAAATACAGATCAAGGATTCCCCACACTAATTGTGTGCGCTTCCTTTTACTGTGTGCAGTCTTACAATGAATATTTGCAGTACTGGGTTCAAAATGGGTTCAAAGATGCAAAAGGTGGCACAATTAATCACAAAATGCTATGGGAACAGGTAGTGGAGTTGAAAACCGAACTACCGAGGGCTCACATGATACATACACTGAGTCATCAGCGTGATGGCGTTCACATTGAAGGGAATTCATTGGCTGATGAAGCCGCAAAGGGGGCTGTATGCACGGCTTCCATAGCTGCAATCACTCGTTCTCAAACGAGAATAGACGGTGAGATTATGGTAGCTATTAATGCAACCCGCAAAAACAGCGGAGCAGTACCAAAAAGGTTTCCACTCAAGTACTCCTACAAGTTAGATGCCAATAACATTCCATTTGCTCAGATTCCTGGAGTGGGGGATAGAGTAATTCCAAACATGGATCGTAGGTTAGGTTTAATTCAAGCAGCACACGAAGGGATGGGTTCTGTACATGCAGGAGCTGCGGCAACAGTTTCTTTTCTGAAACAAAGCTGTTGGTGGCCAGGATTAACAAAGCAGACCAAAGACTTCGTCTTGAACTGCAATATCTGTCAACAGATAAATGGAGCCGCCGTAGCTCGCCCAGCACGGGTCCCATTATTAGACAGCATCAGACTGACCATTCGCGTGCACTTACCTGGACCACTGCGGCCCCTTAAAATGTGAAGGGGCTTACAAGTATATCATGGTTGCAGTGGATTCCTGCTCAAAATTCATATGGGTGTGGCCCCAGCGCTCGGCTGACGCTCGAACTGTTATAAAAGATTTGCGAGTCTTTATAGGGACATAGGCAATTTGCACATCACATTCTGACCAGGGCCCTGCGTTTAGCTCTCGGGCTTACAAAGAGGTCATGCAAGGATTGGGTGTAGCATTGCGGTACTCATCTCCGTACCATCCCGAGGAAAATTCGGTAGTGGAGAGAAAAAAACCGAGACTTAAAGCAATCTTTAACAGCTAGAGTATTAGGCACGGGTGAAAGTTGGGTAAAACATCTGCATGGAGTTCAGCGTGCACTTAACAACATGTCAAGAAGTTCTCAAGGGGGTGTCGCTCCATATGAGGTCCTATTTGGGATAAGAATGTGGGTACCTGATCTTGATTGTGAAGGCACAGTGGCGGATGAAAAACCTTTTGACATCCATGATCGTTTGGCTGTTTTACAG
Organism: Calotriton arnoldi; assembly: GCA_963921515.1. Lineage (NCBI taxonomy): Eukaryota > Metazoa > Chordata > Amphibia > Caudata > Salamandridae > Calotriton > Calotriton arnoldi. The sequence continues at coordinate 171,930 of CAWUFW010005646.1, forward strand.
GATCTAAATGAATCCAGGACACAACAAAGTAATGTCCTCCTGAAGCAGACCGCCACTGGGGAAGTCAAATCAGTCATGGCAAGACCTGTCTGGATCCCAAAAGTCGGAGATCTGGTCAGAGAGAAAATAGCGGACAAGAAAGAATTTGGGCCATCATACAGAAAGCCTGTACCGGTCCTAGCAATTGAAGGAACAAGAACTGTACTTCTGCCGCCTCTTGCCGGAAAAAAGGAGAATAGATTTGTCTCAATTGACCTAATCAAACCACACTGTGTGGCCGATACTAAGCAGTAGGCCACGTGGACTCCAAAGTAGCAGACGCCCTCCTCTCGCTACAATCCAAGAAGTTCAAACGGAAAGACTCATCACGTTCGAAGAGCCTCCAACACGGAATGAAGGACTAAGCAACAATGCTATGGAACTCGTTCCTCTTGAACCTGAAGTTCAAATTCAAAATCAGACTCAAAATCAAATCGCTATTCGACCAAATACAGATGTCTACATCAACATGCCTCGACAAAGGCAAAACCGCGATTTCTACAAATCCTGATGCAATACCAACAATTGATCAAACTGCTTCTGGCTACTTCATAAACTTTGATACGTTTTCTTTGGATCCAAGTGAACCGGAAACGACGCCAGCCAAAAAATCACGCAAACAGCAAGTAAAAGAGTTTCTGAACTTTCTTAAAAAGACTTACCTGGTATCACCGTGGGTAGAACTATGGATAATTACCGGGGTACTTTTCTTTCTTTTCTGGCTAGGCTTAGTAATAGTTTTTAGCATGCTTATTAATGGGAAATACATTCGACAAAGCTCTGCAGCCCAAAAGGTGAACTTACTTTTAAAACCACACCAATCATCTCATCGAGAACAAAGATACTTGTCATCAGTGAACATTACAGCAGTTCCTATACCTGATGGTATAGTGTGGGACAAGGTTGATTTCGATATATTTGGTCCGACTGAAATTTTAAGAATTCCTCATTTATTTAAAATATCGTTGAGTGATATCATTACCTCAAGTACATTTTCCTATGATTGGGATTTTGAAACTGTTAATAACATGTTATCTGATTTGGAAAAATCTGCTGCGTTTTCGAATAGTGAAACATTGGAAAGCACATCAGATTTCGAGAGTATGTATTGTTATCAACATTATGGTCATCATTTTCTGCATAAATCTGCAAATCCTAGAAATGTGTTCACATACCACCAGTGGGAACATTGTCCAACACCACCGAAAGGTAGTTCAAAAACATTTACACAGAAATTTCCATATTTTTCAGGGTTTAATATGTCTGACCCAGCCTCATACTATTATATGGTTGCACCAACATCAGCACAGAAAAATATGTTGACAAGCACCAAACAGATTTACTCTGCTTCCTTTATTGCCCAGTTGTCCGAACAAGGTTTTGACTTGTGGAAAGACACCATAGACCTAAAATCAGTCTGGGGTACTAGGGAATGGCAGGTACAGGGGACAGAAGCTTTGTTTAGAGCATGCCTCATCCCTCAACAAATCATGTTTTTGAATGAGACAGTGCAACAGACGTCTTGCCTTGGACTAGCCAAGAACAAAGACTTGAACACGCCTCGGTTGCCGACTCCATCACACACCGAGGGCAACAAAACATCACTGGAAGAAATTACAGTAGATGACATTATACAATACAACAGAGCAGACCCTGATTGGAAAAAATGGTTGATTTGGCCCACAGACACTAATAGTTGTCAAGCACGATTCATGGGTAAAACTGAAGGGTCTAGTATCCATAGGCCAGATCCACGTTATGTACAAAGACAACATCCAGGGGTAGTGACATCCTACAGTGTTGGGAAGTTGTGCCTTGATTGGCTAAAAACCTCAACACTCACACAGGTGAAACAACACTTATCCTTACTGTGACAGGATGTGGATCTTAGGGATTTTCTAATGGGTCCCAGGAAGCCACGTCAGAAATGTTTCTATTATGCTGTCTACAATGAACTTTGGAAAATATCCCAACAAGAGGCCGCAGAGAAACTACGGGAAATAGATCGTATAAATCTAGAAAAATCTCTAGCTGTGGTGGACAATGGGTTAACTACACTGACCTCCAGGATATATTCCTTAGGCAACATTGTATCTTCTGCAATAGACATACTAGAACAAGATTTGGCCATATTACAACACAGGCAATCACAGTTACGTTTTATTATGTTGTTAAGCTGGACGCTGCAATCTTTGCGTGCAGGCTACGTGCCTTGGCGTTTTATCAACAGCACGTCTCTGTTTTCTGAATACAATCTAACAGATAAACAGATAGAAATGGCACAAAGGGGAGCAAAATATACAATGCTGCGTATCGAAAAACTGGATAGATTACCATTCACAGTGGCAGAATCGCCGTCTACAGAATGGCTAATCCATGGCCACATAACTCTACCGGTCACTACTTTTCAGTTTCAATATTGCCTTGAACAAAAGCAGGCAGGCAGATATGAAGAAATGGGTAAGGAAATGGGTAAGGGGATCAAGAAGTGTTTCTGAGCGGTACAAACTGCGAGAATGCTTTAAGTGGATCACTCTTTTGCCAGGATATTATGTTGTACGAGCTTGTAATGGTTCTGTAGCAAACCTGTCCTGTCATTTGAAGGGTGCCCCAGCTGCAGTGATTACTACAGCATTCAGGCTACTTTCAAATGGGAGTTACTTGATGCTGAACAGTCAAGGCTGATGTGGCATGCTCCCGGGCATCGCATATCTGGTAACCGTGAGCTCCAGGGTTACTTGTTGTATGCAAGTATTGTTTCCACCGACACATACAGTCAGGGAGGCGCAATTATGGCCTTCACTGAATGCTTCCTTAATACGGTTTGATACTCTAAGCAGAATGAAAGCCATGCTTCTACAGAAGTCTGTGCCCTTAACCTCCGCTCGAGAGACTTTTGATCTTCAACTTGCAAGGTCTTCGGCAGAGATACAGGCACTCATTCATACTAACTGCCCTTTCCATTTCGCAGAAATGGTAAATCCTATCTTTAACATGTCTGATATGACAGGCATTGTCCACCTATTTAAGACCATAGGTTCTGGACTTCTGAGCACCTTTCAGACGGTACTTGGAGTTATACCAAACTTCATACATTCCGTATTCGGAAGCATCTCTGGAGGACTTCGGCTGATCCTGTTTCTAATAGCAGGTATCCTGATTGTTTTCTATCTGCTACGCAATGGACGTCCCAGTCACCAAGGCGATGGAAAAAACACTCCTGGAGCGTAAATACCCTGACCGCATGGTACAACTTCTAGGCATGCCTCGCCTAAGAGAACTAAGTGAATCTTGGTTCTTGTCATTTCGACCGGTCTGGAAAGACTGCATCTTACCTGTCCTCCGATGCCTGTTTTGCGGAGAAGAATGCGTGTTAGATCTGTGTTTGACACTCCCATCATGTGTGCAACCGGACTTGAATGCGTTACTGGACCCGATAATGGCCCATGTTCTGCAGTGTCCTCAGCGTATTCCAATGTTGATGGCGGCATTCCTTGAGCCCCCATGGGTTGTAACAGCACCTGTTGGTATGAACACGGCTCCTCCACTGACACCCAGGCTTTGGACAGCGCGCAAGCTGCCCCGGCACCGGCTGTGGACAGCGTCGAACATCTGTGCTCTATTGATGTGCTCTGCGAGGTGGTACAGGGGCCGTCTACTGCGGAAGCAAGCAACAAAAATGTTGCGTCTACCAGCCAGGACACATAAACATTTGAACTCATTTGGCTCGTCGTGTGCTGGGAAAAAATTCGCCCCTTTTATAAACAAAGCTCAAATTTGGAACTATGGAACTAAATTGACATTCCTTTCATTTTTTGGGCATACATGGCTTTATAATGATAATAGTGATCTGGACTATACCAACAGACATTTTAGAGCTCGGGCTTGCAAACTTTTATTTTTTAAATCGTTTTTAATTTTTTTAATTTTTTGTTGTTGAAGTTTTTAAACATTTTAGTTCAAGAGATGTTTTTATAAACTTTGTGCATACCTCTATTTAGTCATATTAGTAGTACAGTAATAGGTTACATATGTCGTCCATTCAGAAGAGGAGTTGGTGTTATATTCCATATAGGTACCCTATATAGGTGCAGGTAACATCACAACCTTTCACCTACATCTTTCCCTACATTACATACATAACGGTTCTTAGGCACTGACCTTTTACCTAGATATGACACTGCACTCAGAACCCGGGTTTTTCCATGGTTCGATTCTCATACATTATGCATGAGGCTTCTTGGAAGCACAGCAGGGCTAACAGTAGGATTACCATCTCCTGTATAATATCTCTGTATAGAGTTCAGGCCCGACGTCATCCTTTAGGCCGACACAGTAACACAGCAAGGTAGGACTCCTGGGGAGACCTATGGGTATATATACAACACATCTTGCTTAGGAAGATAGAGGAGACCGTGACTTCCCGGCTGACACACTGACCAGAGACGCTAAGGTTCCTGCATGCAGACTCTCCAGCTAGCAGCGGTCTAGCACCCCTCACGGGGTGTCCAACTCGAGACCAGGACGGGGCCCATATTCTCTAAACTCTCAGGTAATGGGGTGGACTAGATCCTAGAGGGATTCTTGGCATAACACCTACATAGATGCTAGGTACATTTAGGTACATCTAGTTAGGGAGACATCGTAGGAGTACGCACTTTTTATCATGTGTTTTATGTACATGTATATTCATGATTTCTGCAAGATTTTCCTTTTACTTTCATATATCTCTGCTACTGTCTAATGGTTGTTGCAGCTCATCTATTATACACTGGAATAACAACTGTTCAATAAATACTTATTGAAACGCCCAGCCTGTTTATTCTGTGTATCTCTCTGAGACAAACTAAGTGAGTACGAGTGACTGAGCGAAAGGTAGTATATTGTTTCCACGATCCTGGGGGATCAGGGTTGTCATGTTCTGAGGTTGCCAGAATCTATTCTCTCCGTGATAAGAGGATATTATAGTGGCACTGTGAGCTAACTAATACAGACAGGCTAACGTATCCGGTGGGGGTGCTCGGAATCCGTCCGCCACCACACCCACAGTTTATGTTATCCAAACGCACAGATCCTGTATAGGTAATATAGGAACTACACGACAGGAGAAGGGCTCAGCTCTGGAGGGAATGGTACTGTGAGTGAACATGGTCCATTTTTGACACCAGTAGAGACTAGCACTCCCTTGGCAGCTACCACAGACACTTCTAGGGGTCGGAGTGGCTCGAGTGTAGTAAGGTCAGTGTCTCTGGCGGACTCACACTCCGATTTAAGGATGTGGGAACCTCCGGTTAGGGGGCCTAATGGAAGAGTGACGGGAGGAGCTGATCAGGGAACGTCTGGGAATCAAGTTACTCCACAGCACACAGCAGGAGGAAACACCTGTAGGGGTCAAAACAGCGAAAGTGAAGAGTCGAGTGGTGCGTCAAGTCAGGTAACAATCAAAGCTGCTATAAGAGCTAAGGTGCTGGATGTGGTGAGACTAAAGGTAGAAGTGGATGAAATAATAAGTGGAAACTTACCCTTAGAGAGCTTGAGCTTTATGAGCAAGACAAATTGCTGTTTGTGGTGAAGGATGTCACTCGGAAGGCAAGGAAAGCACACGAGAAGTTGACAGAGGTAGAATGAAGGTATGAGGTGGACCTGTCCAAAACGAAAATGTTGCAGGGAAGCCACAGGTTACAGTATAGTGACCAGGAACTGGAAGAGAAACGAGTTATAGGATTGAAGACCCATATTCGAGAACTGATCATAGGAATTCGTGCATGGAGCATGCTTGACAAGTGGGAAGAGAGGTGGTCCAAGAAAAAGAGCGTTAAGAAAGGGATAGGAGATACACCACCTCCAGGAGGGGGAACAGCAATAGTAGAGGCTTACCCACTGCGAGAGGTACCAAGTGGAGGATACGTACATGTGCCTTGGAGTAGGGGTGATTTGGCAGCATTTACAAATAATTTTCCTCGGCTGAGGGAAAACCCGGTTGAATGGTATAAACAGGTTGATCGTTTTGTAAAAACTTTGAAGGTGTTTTGGGTTGATTTGAATACATTCTTTGACATCGTTGTACCAGGTGATTTGTGGTCAGCATGTAAAATAGCAGTTGAATGGCCATCTTCAGAACCAGACCAGGATCCTGTAACTCATGGTCCTTCACCTATGGTCATGAAGAAATATGATCAGGTAATCGCATGGTTGCAGTCCAAAATTTCTCCACAAGATATCGATTGGGTCAAGATTGATTGGACGACCCAAGAGCCCAAACAGTCACTACATGAGTATTACGAGAGGCTCTTGCAAGCCTTTAAGCAGTATAGTGGGTTGGCCCCCCAGGGACAAAAGATATGGGACAGTTCGTTTCCAAATTTGTACTAGGATTGAGACCAGAGATTAGCTTCATGATTCAGCAGCACCTGATCTGTTGGCAGAACAAGTCTGTGGACGAGATTCTGCGATATGCTAGATACTGTAGTGATGAGGTGGATTCGAAACATTGTAAGCTTAAGGACAAACTCATGATAGTTCAGATGAAGAACGCGGATCAAGTACAATCTAGTGGGGGAACATTGGGAAGGAGACAGGGAACCCATAATGGAGGGACACAGAATGCAGGACAAGGAAGAGGGAAGCACATAGATCCTAAACAGGGATTGACGTGGGTACTTTAAAGAAGACGACCACATGTCACTATTGTCACAAGATCGGGCATTGGAAGCGCGAGTGAAGATTGAATCCCCATACTCAGGTTCAAGGAGACGAAGTAGCACAAGTACCTGAATTTGCAGATACAGTAGCCAGACCCAGATCAGTGTATGGGGGAGGCTTGAATCCACAAGTGCAAGTTCCCCAGCCACCGAGAGTTCTGCAAGGAAATCGAGTATACCAGCAGATGCCCTTCATTGAGACTTTGGACGAGTTTAATCCAGACCCGTTACAATGACGGTGCCTGAAGGGGGAGGAAGGCTGTACCCTTGGAGCAGTCTTGGAGGTAGACCAGAGAGGACCGTATGTAGAGGCAGATGTTGACGGTCACCCCATCACATTTTTGATTGACACTGGTGCTACCCGTTCTACTGTGAGATCAGCAGTAGTCCCAAACCTACCCCTCTCGGGACAATCAATCCAAGTCGTCGGAGTTGCGAACAAGAAAATGACTAGTCCTTTGACAGATGCGATCCCTGTAAAGATAGGAACATTTCAAGATCACCACCAGTTTGTGGTGTGCGATTCTAGTCCAGTCTGTCTGTTAGGTCGTGATCTTCTATGCAAATTGAATTGTACCATCTATTGCACGCCCAGGGGAGTTGAGCTGCAGACGAATAATGACGACGCTGCCTTCAAACTGGCAAGTCAGAACCGCTGTTTGACTGCATATCCTGCATATACCGAGGAGTTGCCATACGACTTGGGAGATTCAGTCAATCCTGTGGTGTGGGATTTGACAGGAGAAGAGTTAGGTCTGATTCGAGGGGTTGAGCCAGTTAAGATCCAGATCAAGCCGAACGCAGAATTCCCAAGAACGTCCCAGTACAACTTGACATCAGAAACGGTGGCGGGAATTAGGCCAGTGATTGAGTCCATGATCGAACAGGGCATTTTGAAGGAGATAATGGGGAGCCCATGCAACTCACCCATCATGGGATTGCAGAAGCCTAGTGGAAAGTACAGAATTGTGCAGGACCCGCGAAAGGTCAACACGATTGTAGTTCCATGTTGTCCTGTGGTACCGAATCCATCAGTGATTTTATTTCAGATTCCTTGCGAGGCGGAGTGGTTCACAGTGATTGATTTGTGCCAAGCATTCTTTTTGATACCCTTGCATGAGGAGAGCCAATTTTTATTCGCTTTCCGTCTGGAAGACCGTGTTTTAACCTGGTGTTGTATCCCACAAGAGTCCATCAATCTTTAATCAGATTCTGAAAAAGAATCTTGAGAGTCTGGTGCTGCCACAGAACTCCGTTCTTGTGCAGTACATAGACGATCTCTTGATTGCATCCGAGACACAAGACGCGTATAGGATTGTACTGTTGCATTGTTGAATCATCTAGCAGAAAACGGGCATAAAGTGTCTCCGAGCAAACTTCAGTACTGTCTGTCTGACGTTCAGTATTTGGGTCATCGCATTGAGAAAGGCAAGAGGAAGGTGTCACCAGACCAAGTTGAGGCAATCCTGAATATGAGTGCGCCTACCACACAGAAAGAGGTCAGGATGTTTCTGGGAATGGTTGGCTATTGTCGTCAATGGATTCCCAACTTCTCCTTGAAAGCAAAGCCTCTGCAGAGGTTGACGCACAAGGATGTGAGTGATCCGGTACCATGGGATAATGATTGTTTGCTTGCCTTCTTAGAGCTGAGGGACAGCCTGTACCGCGCTCCGGCTCTGGGAATGCCAGATTACAACAAAGCTTTTTCACTGTTCTGTTGCGAGAGAGAATGTTGTGCACTTTCAGTACTCACACAAACACACGGAGGTGTCTGTAGAGCAGTTGCATACTTCTCAGCCACTTTAGATCCAGTGGCTTCAGCGTTGCCCGGATGTCTCAAGTCCGTTGCGGCAACAAGTGTCAGCATTGAGAGGAGTGAAAGTATTGTTATGGGCCATCCTCTGACTGTTCATGTGCCACACTCTGTTGAACTGTTAATGACCAGGACCAAGACGCAGCTACGAGCAGGTCATACTTGCCTCAGAGAATGTGACTCTGAAGAGGTGCTCCGTACTGAATCCTGCTACTTTGATGCCAATGCCAAATTTTGATGAGGTTGAAGATTGTGAAGACCATGACTGTCTCGATGTGACTGAACTTTGCACCAAACCGAGACCTGACATTGTTGATGAACCTCTGCCCCTGTCTGACGAGATATTCTTTGTTGATGGTTCATGCGTAAGAGACAATGTAGGTTGCCTGAGAGCAGCGTTTGCTGTTTGCACCACCACAGGAGTGGTGGAAGCCGCTTGTTTAGAAGGGGTACACTCAGCACAGGTGGCTGAAATCATTGCCCTGACATGCGCCTGTCTGACCGCAGATCAGATCCGAATCACCATCTATACCGACAGCCAGTATGGGTTCGGTGTAGTTCATGATTTCGGAGAGAGGATTCCTAACGCCATCAGGGTCCCCGATCAGGAATGGAGAACATGTTCGAAGGTTGTTAGACGCCTTGCAGCGTCCCAAGGAAATTGCTGTGGTTAAGTGTGCTGCCCATGGGAGGGGGGACGATTTTGTGACCCTTGGCAACAGATATGTAGATAAAGTTGCCCGGTTTTGTGCTGAACAAAGATGCATCTTTACTGGGGATTACAAGGGAGAGAGCACAGAGAGAACCGAGAGCAGCATGATGTTAGCCATAGCAGATACTTGGGATGAGATCAAGCGTCTGAAGGAAGAAGTGTCAGAGCAGGAGGAAGCTAGTTGGATTAAGGCAGGTTGTAAAAAGAGAGATGATGGCATTTGGGTTTCGGCTGATAGTCGAGCTGTGTTACCAGATGATTTATTGAGCCCTATGGCTAGACAGATTCATGGAGCAGTTCATGTTGGGATGCGATGGTGCGAGTGTTTCGACAGATGTGGCTTAACCCACGATTTCGTGCGTTTGCTGAAGCAGTGTGCCATAGATGTGTGACTTACCAGCAGATGAATGCGGGGAAAAGGACTGTGGTTGCACTGAGTCACATTGGGAGATCTGGAGGTCCTTTCAACAGAATCCAACTTGATTTTATTGAGATGCCTAGGTGCAATGGGTTGAGGTACATTCTGGTGGTAGTGTGTGTTTTCTCACGGTGGGTGGAAGCATATCCGATAAGGAGGTGTGACAGTCTTACTGTAGCAAAGCTGTTGCTTAGGGAATTGATACCACGCTTCGGATTTCCGACCTCATTGGAATCGGATAGAGGAACTCACTTTATTTCAAAGTGAGATCATGAAACTGCTTTGCACCGCATTACAGGTTGATCAGAGACTGCATTGTAGCTACAGACCTGAGGCGTTGGGTCTAGTGGAACAAATTAATGGAAATATCAAGATGCGCATGGCCAAAGTCTGTTCATCCACGTCTCTGAAGTGGCCTGATGCTTTGCCCTTGGTGTTGATGAGTGTGCGTAGTATTCCCGATAGGATGACAGGACTTTCGCCCCATGAGATCCTTATGGGGAGGGCAATGCAACTGCCAGCAGTGCCATCTACAGCATTGATAAACATCACAGATGATTTGATCCTTGATTATTGCAAAGGACTGGCTGACGTGATTCGTTCTGTGTCTCACCAGGTCGAAGCTGTGACTGCCACGACATCGAAAGAGCTCTGTCACTGTCTGTGTCCAGGGGACTGGATACTGGTGAAGAAACATGTGAGGAAGAGCTGCCTTGATGCTCGCTGGAAGGGCCCATACCAGGTGATCCTGGTAACGAACACCGCTGTGAAGTGCGGAGGCCTACCGAACTGGACTCATGCTTCTCACACCCGTAGAGTTTCAGCACCCTCAGACTAAACAGCTCCTCTCCCTGCGGAAAGTCCAGCTGTGGTTGCGAGGCCACTGGAGGGGAAAAGCCAATCTGTGAGGGTCGCTGAAGAGGCTGGCAACACACCAGAGCAAGCGGAGGGGGGTCACGCTACACAAGGCCCAGACAGTGACTCTGAGGGGGATGGTAAAGTTGTGAGTGAAGTAGAGTCTGACTCAGCAGAGAGAACTGGTGTGCAGGAGGATCGGGTGCAAAGGAGGAGAGCAAGTCTGGTGGATGAATCGTGGCCTGGGAGACAAAAGAGACAGAACCTGAGACTTGCATCTGAAAGAGATCTTGCCCATGTGACTGAAACGTCTGAATCAGAGCTAAGTGACACAGAGCAAGGCCAAGAAGGCTTGAGGAGATCGCGGAGAGCAAGAGTGGCTTGCCGGAGGTACGCTGCTCCAAAGTGGACTTACGTGGTTGCAGATGCCGGGAGCAGTGGGAACGGGGAGACTGAGGTCTTTGAGAGTTGTCAGCAGAGTTCCAGAACTGAAAATTGAAATTGAATTGATAGTCCCGGGGTTGGAAATTGAAGGAGTATTAACAGCGACTGTACCGAATCCTCCAGTGTTGAGTGGCGTAAGGCGCTTGGTTCTGAGGGATTTGACCTTTCCAACCTTTGGATATCAGCCTCCAGCTCAAGAGATTGCAGCTGTTCATCTTGAAATCTTGCATCGTGTCATTGCTGAAATTGGTTCTGAGCTTGTGAGAGACTGTTAAAAGAACTGTAAATTGTAAATAAACCAATTGCTGCCTGAAGAAGATAACCTAGGCCCGAGTGGAAGAAGAATAAATTTAGGGATTTTCAGTAGAAGAAGAAAGAGGGCTAGGGAAGTCTTTTGAACTGTGTAAATAATTGTGCAACAGACTTTGAGTTTGGTTTCCGGAACTGCAAAGGAACTGTGTATGAACTTTGTTGGTCCGCACTTGAAGGAGAAGAAAGAGACTTTTGAGAAATCCTCTTGCTGGGCTAAACCAAATCCGCTTGAAAATGGAGCCCGGAAATCTGAACCGTAGATCAAAGTGTTTAATAGGCACACTAGTACTAGGTGTAATAGTGGTAGTAGCTATAGTGATTATAGTGTTTGTAGAGTTCACACATGATGTAGAGGTTGATGGGGTGAAATGAAGGGAACACCCATACCAGCTACTTCTACTACATTAGGAGCTGAAAAAGCTATGCTAGAGAAAACTAGTTGCATATTACACGTAGATTCATCTAAAGGTGATTATATGATGAATGCCTATGCGAAGCTGTTGTATGAGTATGTGAACACAATGGATGTGAGGGATTGTTATGTGTGTATGCAGTTGCCTGCATCAGTGGAAGAGGGAATTAGATATCATCACCTCCCACTGACATATGGTATCACATGTAGTTTATTGCTTAGTATGTTTTATGGAAAGGGACACTATGAATATTATTTCTCCAATTATGATGCAGTGTTGTAAGAAGTTCCAGCTTATAAGCACCTTAATAAGTATGATTATTATAAGCAGGATGAAAGATTGGGGAAGTATTTCATACCTACAGTAACTTTAGATACAGGTTATGCTCATCGCCACAACCTAACGTGTTTATTGACTGATGTAGAGAAGAAATTTGTAGACCAGGTAGAAGATAGACATAGACAATTAATGGTTAAACCTACTAATAGGGAAGAGAGATTTCATTGGACCAAGGAGGAGTTAGCTCACAAGGCAAAGGGGAGTTATGGTCCAATAGCTTTAGATTTTGAGCAGAGAGGAAAGTTATGTATTCGACAGGTCCGGACTTACTATGACAAGATCTACGTGGGACAGAGTGTGTGTGATCACATATTCACGATTGAAGCGTCAGCAAAGAAGTTTTTGCAGGAAGCTGTACAAGTGGTGCCAAATGTGTATTTTGTGTGTGGGAAAAACGCATATGTGCGATTGCCATTGAATTGGTATGGTACATGGTATATAGTTGTTGTCTTCCCGAAGATCTATCATGTTGAGGATTTGGAACACTTGGAAAATGGAGACCATCATAGAAGGAAGAGAGGTGCTAGTGCAGGAGAGATTGTGGGAGATGTCTTTGGAGCAATGATACCAAGCTTAGGAGTGATTCTGAACGATGTGAAGATTAGAAGGTTGGCAACCATCTTGGATAAGCTATCAGCGAATACAGCTCAGTCTTTGTTACTTGTAGATGGAGAGATGTTGTCGATAAGAGAGATGGTGTTACAGAATCGCCTTGCATTAGATGTATTGTTGGCCAAGGAAGGCAGAGTCTGTAAAATGTTGAAGGTTCAGGAAGGAGTGTTATACTTTTATTCCTGACAACAGCAAGGATTTGAAGAAGTACATAAGTAACATTACTGCAGTTCATTTTGAGGTACATGAGATGGCAAAGGAAGGAGTTTGGACGAAAGTTGGGAAAGGATTTGAAAAGAATAGAAGTTGGTTTGCAAATCTTGGAAAGGGTATTCTTGGTTACATTCTGAAGCCCATCATTATAGTGGTAGTCTGTGTAATTCTTTTGTTGGGGATGGTGAGGGCCTACAAATAGCACAAGGCACGTCAGGCTGAGAGATCTCTTAGGAGGCGAGAAAGGAGAATGGAGAGACTGCAGGACAGTCACTTTGAGAATCTCAAGAATCTAGAGAAGTTCCAACAGGGTAGAATGGCTACAACTTATGTTTAGGTTGGTTCTTTCTCCAAGAATGATGTTTGATGGTGATGACACTAGTCATCAGAGGGGGGGGGGGAACTGATAAGGTGCAGACGTGCTATTTAATTTGTAGGGGTGTATTATAATCATGAGTAGGTTGCACCTGCATTTATTCTTTTGTTGTATTAAAATAATGGCGTTAGAAATGTGCCGTAATAACATGAAAGTGTCGTGTTAAAGTTATTTACCTAGCTGTGAAAGATGTTACATTCGAAAACAGTTCATGTTCAGCCAAAGGCCTAACGTGTAGCGAATTGTGTATGCCACTTACAATTCTTTATGTTTGATGTGCTCATGTAATGTTTTGATTTAGTAATGCTCAGCAAGCATTTATTCATATGTAGTTTCATGAGTCTTGTATGCCATTTTTCTTATCTTGGCCTAAGTCTGTGGGCCTGAAATGTATTTTACCCTGGTTGCTCTTTACTGGGTTTAAACGTGTAGGTTTGAAATTCATGTGCATGTTGTTTGTTCTTTCTCACTGATTTCTGTTGCAGGTGGTGAATTCATCATTGTTAGCTAGAATAATGTTTTTGTTCCAGGAGTTAGGCTGGAGAAGCAGTGGATACAATAGGCGTATGAGAAGCTGATATTGGAGGCGGTGTTCTTTTTCGCTGGAACAGTCCTGGGAAGCAAGGTCATCGAGCCAGGAGCTGGGAGAGCAGAGGTGGAGTGGAAATTCTCCTATGAGAAGATGCCCAGTGGGATGGGTTGACGAGGGGACCCAAATGGGCGTGTTTTGTGATCTTGAAGTTTGAATTAGGGACAGTGTCCCGGGGGTGGGGATAGGAGAAGACCGGGAGACATTAGGAGAAGAGGAGTATCTTAGAACGAACTCCTTAGCTTGCGCTACTTGACCCATACAACGCGAGTGCACTTCTTAGGAAGTCTTCACACGCTGACACCTTTACTCTTTCCTAACTTTCTGGGGAGAAAATGCTAAGTAGGGAAGTCACCATAGTGATAGTGTAGGGATAGATTAATGCTTTTCACTTACGAACCTGTGAAGAAGTCTGATTTAGACGTGGGAGCACTTATTGCCTGCATTCTGTTTCTGGAGATTGTCATTCTGTTCATGCTTCATCGAGTTAACCTCGTTCGTAGATTTGGTTTTGTATTAGTTTTGAAGTATTTTTACAACCTCGTTCTGAGGTGCTTGTACGTCAAACTATTTTTAGCTTTGTAATGAACAGACTAATTTGGAATTCGGAGTCTGTAATCTGTTGGAGTTATGAGTTATTGGGCCCGTAGAGATGTGGTGGGACAATTGTCATAAGGTATCTCTTTCCTCTACACTGCCAAGCAGCAACCAACGATCCATCCGCCAGAGAGTGTTCGAGAGTAAATTGTAGGTGGAACCTCAGCCCCATCACACCCCAGCCGCACTGCGTTCCATTCAGGTTATACCATTTAAACTACTTGGACCTCCCATCCCATGAATGACTTTCTGAATGAACTCTGGGCGATCCCCTACTTCCGATCTTCAAGTCTCCTATTTCAGTCCACCTGTTCAGGCTCTGCAATCAGCATGCTGATATATACCCCCACGCCTGAACCTCTCCTGTCCCTTTCTAGCCTCAGGGGTATAAAAATGGAACTATGTAAATTTTGGGGATTCTTTTTCTATGTATCGTTCTATAATGTCCCATTCTTCATCCACCGCGCCTGCCCAACATTTCTCCGTGTAACTGGCCTCCTCTCATGTTTCTGTCTAATGTCACACCTTATGTGCAATGTTTCCTTCCGAAAGGCTTTTGACAGAAAAAAATATAAAGCCAAATTACAATTTCCCTGTTTCAGTAGAAGTATTTTGAAAAAAGCAAAATGGCAGAGAATAATCGAAGTCGACATAAGATGGTCAAATAGATGATGTTCTACAAATTTGCAAGTAGGCTAATGTGCCATGAAAATGTTTATATAAATGAATGAATATAACTGAAAAGAAACCACAATGTGTCAGTTTGATCATCTCTCTAAACTCATATTCTACATCAAAGCATACTCTGCCACACGTTATTCAAATATATATGTATATCTAAGATTTGATTATTTAATAATTATGTCATATTATTTTTATTAAAAGGAAAGGTCACTAATCCAATATAAAATAGCTGCTAATCTCTATGATGCTCTGGTTCCATGTTGCCTGTGTGTTTTCTGCACAAAGCCACGGGCGGTTTCTGTGGGTAGGGGGCACCGCCTGCTGTAGTCAAGTTGTGGCTTTGCTCGCATAACGTTTGCCCACATTCTTGTTTTTTTTCTTATCGCCCTTGGCTTGATTTGCCTCGTATTTCCTCTCCTTCCTCCCCATTAATCATTAATGTAACTCAACCTGCATGTTCATGCTGCCGACTCCTGATATTAAAAGGAACAGCTATTTGCGACTTTTCACCCCTCAACAGTTCATGATTAACAGTACTTTAGGGGCTGTTTCAGAAATATAGAATATATTTGGAAAACACTTATAATTCCTATTTCTGAAAAGGAGGAACTCGTGGTTATTTCAGATGGCTGTATTCGTTTTTCAAATGATACAACATACAATACATCAAGTCTCATATACATGAAGAACACCCTCACCTTCGACCTCTCTGGAAACATATACAAAAGAAAGAACATGATGGGGAATACAAATTAGAACATCATAATGCACCAAATGTGCCTCTGTTGGGATCTGCCGAGCCCTTCTCTGGTCCCTCTGCAAAGGCGTTCATTGAGTTAGCCACGTGCTATTTACCTCGCTGTGATCTCAGGTCACGAATTTGAAAACAGACATGGTCAATTCAATTTCTCTCCTCTACATGGATAGGTTAGCTATCCCCATCACCTTGTAACCATCTTCTCTTCACAATCCTCTCACAATTTATTCCTGTCCATTTCCCCTTATTTTCCTTGTGCATTTTGTTGCCCATGATGACATACAAGTTTCCTTTACCTGATTTAATTAGACTCGATTTACATATCTCTGAGACATTATACAGTCTTGTGCACCATCTTTTCCATTACTAGTGACAGCTTTGTTGCACGAACCTCACTCTACTTTCCTTTTCCATTTCACCACACTCTGATATCCTGTGGAGACCCTCCACTGTAGTGTCACTCGACTAGACCAGGGCTTCTTCCCATCCTCGACACTAGGCCTCTCTTCTTCCAGAGCACTGATAGTTTAGGCTCCCTTTGTACACTCCCTAAAAAGTGCCTTTTTCTAAATCTTTACTATATGTGGATTGTAAGTCCAACTCCTAATGACTGCGGTCTTGATTCTCTGTTGTAAAACCGTCTCTTGATTATTGAACCCTAAGTACTGTATTTTAGTCTAGCAATTTTAGTGCCCGTTTATCACTCTCACAGGCCTGATTTGCACTGTATATGAATATAAAAATGAACAAATAACAGATTTTTTTTTTTGAAGACAAGAGGGCAATATTTACAAGGGGGTTGCGCCACCGGAACGTAACTTGTACCAACATTCCGGTGGCGCAATGCCCTGCATCATATTTACAACGTGGCGTTAAGCCACTTTTTGTGGCTTAACGCCACTTTGTAAATATGGTACCCTTTCAAGCAGGTATTGCATAAAAGGGACGTGCAATGGGTGTTGTTGTGGGTGTGCCACTACAACACCCATTGCTTTTTGACGTTGCCCCATATTTACAAGCATCTATAAATCTGAGGCAGCACCAAAAACTAACGCCATTCAGTAGCAGGCGTTAGAATGGCGCAGCAAGGAGAAATACTATTGTTTATGTGCAGGAAGGTTTCCCTTCCTGCACATAAACAATCACTAAATAATGACAATTTGCTACTTCTATGTGTGCTGCAGAATGCAGCACACATATAGTAACACATCACTATTATTGATTGTTTATGTGCAGGAAAGGACACTTTCCTGCACATAATCATTCCCTGCAACGCAGGCACCCTTGCACTATGGCGCAAGGGTGTGTGTGTTGGTGCTAGGCAGCTATTTTTAGCGCCTGTGGTAGAGAAAACACAGGGGTGCGTCGTATTGTTGTAAATACTGCAAATCCCTGCGTTTTGGAAATGGCGGAGCGCAGCCCAGCGAAATTTGCCACGCTCTCCATTTCCTTGTAAATATGCCCCATGGTTCTCAGTCATAAAAATCGGACTGGTGGAAGTGCTCTCAGAAATGTCTTAGATGTGCAAGACATAAGGTAATGAAAAGAGACAGGAATGTTGGAATATATTCCATCTCTGGAATATGTAGTTATTATTCTTTTAACACCTTTATTTTAGGATTTTTCACAGTTACAGAAAAAGAAATGAAACATATAATCCTATTAGCATGTCACCCGCTGATCGTCTCCCCAGCACCCCGCATGTCTCGTAGTACCATTGTATTGAACATGTATTGTAGAAAGCACATATACCAGGTCGGGAGACCAATGCAATTTTGCCACAGATATTACATCTCCTGATCGCCCCCCAGCAGTGATCATTTAGTCATTGACAGCAGGGACAGATTTGACTTTGATACTAGTTTGGCTGTTCCCATAATCTTGAAATGAATTTAGCACCCCACCCACGTTGCAATATCGTCTTGGGCCTGGTCATCTGTCCTAGATTGTCTGATGTGTTGCCTCTCAGCCACCACCCATTCCAGGACATCCTTGACCCACAGACCCACCGATGGAGTATGAGCGCCCATCCAAACGATGGCCACCCTCCTTCATGCTAGCAGAGGAGCCAGTTGCAGGAATTTGAAGGGCATTTTACTGCCTCTGGGCTGCTTCGCTATTCCCAACAAGCACACTTGCTGTGTAGTCGATAGTGAGAATCCTGCTGCAGATTTGACCCATGGCACAAACTCCTCCCAGAACAACCTCACCTCCTGCAGACCCACGGCAAGTGAAGAAATGAGGCGTTTCTTCTCCGCGTCAGGGACACCGGGCTTCCCGTGTTGGGTAAATTGTGCTAAGGACATAAGGTGTAATGTACGTCTGATGGAGATAATTGTAATGTATATGCTTGAACCTGTTGTTACTGGAGACCCTACGAACCAGTGAGCACGGCAGCTCTCAATTCTCACCCGAGATGGGCTCTGCCAGCTCCCTCTCCCAGGCTTGTTTGGTGCACAGTGGGGGCTGGCACAGTCTTTCCGATCACTTTATATAGTAGAGTGATTAGATGCCTCCCATCCCCCCAATGGAGGGGCCCTAACAACTGTGACGGCTAAGGTTCAGCCAGGAATGTGCTCCAAACCTCCAGTGTGGCATTTTCAAGTTTCGTGTAATGTAGAAATTGGCCAGCTCCTAGTTGAAAAGTGTCCCAGGCCTCCTGCAATGTAATAAACATTTATCCATGGAGGAAGAGGTCTCCAGCTAGATGACAACCCCCATCCCTCCACCTCTCCATGGACATATCTACATCTATTGCATTGAATGGATCAAGATCCCACAGTCACTATTCCTGGTTGAATGGGGCTCAATGGATCATTTCTTATCTACCTCCTCCCTAATGGTCGGCGCCTGCCCTATCAGATAAGGAAATGGGAATTCCACACGTCCCCGTCTCATGAGGAGTCAAGCAAGCATCTCACTGCCAGTCATACCCCTCAGAAAGTGATTTTCCCAATTGTCTGAGTCCTGAAGCCACTGGGCAGCATACTGCAAGTGGTCCGCATAATAATAGTGTTGCATATCCGGGAGTGCCAGGCCCCCGTCAGCCATGTCTCTCTTCAGTACAGACAAGGCCACCCTGCTATGGCGACCCGCCCACACCAAGGACACCAATAAACGGTCTGGTTTTCAGAAGACACTCTGGCCAATAGGGCAGAGTGAATTTTGTACAGCATATAAGCAATTGGGTAGAAAGACCATCTGAGCAACGGCCACTACCAACTCAGCTAGACCGGTAGCACCCCCCCCATGCTCTCCCGTTCCACCACTAGGTACCATCCCAGGAGTCTGCAGGCAACTGACTGTGCAAAGGATCGTGTCCGGTAAGGGGGGTAAACTGAGTGCTCCAGGACCACACGTCACCACACTCCGGCGAGCCAATGACCCCTTCTACTAGTTGAGATCATCTCGTTTCAGGGCATCCCTGCCAACACCATGGTCAAATCCAGTGTCTATGCTTCCATCATGGTGATTCAGCATGTCCCATAACTCACACAGGGCTCACCAGCACGTGTAGGGTTCTGCCTCGCCTAAATACCTCCATTGCGTATTTCCTCTTTGGCTCTGCAGGGACAATCCGCAACTCTGTTCCAGTCCATTCCTCGCCGTTGCCGGCACTAGGGCTCTCCCCGTCTCTTCAGGGCCTTTGCTGCTATGCTGAACGTTCCCTGGGCCTCGGCGATCTATGGAGGCCAGCCACGCCCAGGTGAGTAAGTGCACCGGCAACACCAAGCCCCGTCAGCGGCACCAGGCCTCAATCCGTGGGTGCTGTCCTGCAGCCCTAGGGTCGATCCGGCAAGGCACCACAGCTGTGGTGCGTCTCACCGCTCCACCTCCGGCCCCTACAGCAGTCTTCTGTCCTGCTCTGGCTCTCACCTCAGCCGGATCTCTCCCAGGCGAGGGCCCGGTCCAAGGCCCTTTGTGCAAGCCATGTGGCTCTCTTTAAGCAGAGCCGGCCCTGGTCAGCTATCGTAGAAGCCACAACAATATAACTGTCGATGGCGGAACAAGGAGGGAAGAAAGACAATCTCCAGATGAATCCCGTCAGGGAGTAGGGTTGATCAGCACTTTAAAGGCAGGATTTTGAAGGATATTCACGAGGGTCTGGGAGAGCCCACCAGGAACGCGTCCTGTCAGCAATCTTGAGCAGTCATGCCCCTGAATATTCAGTTCATGTTGCTTCTTGAGCTAATTGTTCACTGCCCATTGTTAGCTGCACTTTTGTAGAAAACAGCTTTTCAAGTGAAGTACCTCAAAATAAATATGTAACATAAAAAATACATAATGCATAACAAGCAATATAGTCTTGCATTGCCATTGCTTCGTTCTGCTAACATTTACTAACCATTCAGCCTTCTTCTTCATTGTTTATGATACTACCAGAACCCGCAGACGGTAAAATTGAACCATATTACACATTATGTATTTTTTAAATTACCTGTTAAGTTTCTGGTAGTTGGCTTGAATAAACAGTTTTCTTCAAAGTGCAGCTATCAATGAGCACTAATTGGAATTAAAATGTTTAGGTGTAACTCTTCATTAGTAAATTATTGATAAAAGATTGGACAATGGTGAGGACCAATGTATTCATGTGATTCTCTGATTGCAGCTTTTACCATATAACTATAGATTTATGACATTTGCCACATAATTTTCCAAATTATTTGCGTAATTTGCAGATTTTCCAAAACATGTTGTTTGCATCTCCTATAGATGAAAATAATACTGTCACAGTATGTGCTAAATATTTTGCATTTTTGCTGCATAATTTAGATAACCTTAATGCATAATTTGCTCCTTTGTGATGCATAATCCAAGTAGCTTTGGGAATGGCTAAGCTCTGGATGGGGGTTTGTGGGGCTTCCATTATGATGTTAAGATCTATATTTCACAAGGAATGGTGAAATATTTTCCATATCTCACAGTTCACTGTGTAATATGGGTTTTTACATTACTGCATTTTGTGCAGTAAATAAATAAAATAACACAGCTAGAAAATAAATCTGGATCGATAATTCATATTATTTAGAGCAAATTTAGTAATAAATACACATTTGCACATTTATTGCTACAGTACAAATGTCACATTCCAGTTTATTGCTACAATAGTGTGAAATTCACATGAAATGTTAATTGTATGTTGCGTCACAGATTGTATATTACAACTACTTTACACATGGAAACAACTCTCCTAATGGACAAGAGTCCTCTGCAAGGTGTTTTTACCATACTGTACAAATGTAGCCCCTTGCTGTCTGTTTTTGGTAAATACCTTAAAAAAAATACAAAGGAAAACCACCATGCCATAAACCATTTGTGTAGAGGCTCAGAATGTAGCATGCTATTTATTGCCATAGTTGCAGGTGGAGGACATTGTGACCCATTCGTGGCTTTCCCATTTCGTGGTCCCACCAGTCACTCAACAATAGTAAAATAGAGTATTACACTCTGCTAATCTTTCTATAAACAATATCTATCTATCTATCTATCTATCTATCTATCTATCTATCTATCTATCTATCTATCTATCTATATTCACTGGAAAAACCAAAAGGTTAAAGTAAAGTTATAGTTAGGTGAATTTGCCTGTGACAGCATTAACATTTTGAACTAAAACAAAACTGAAATTCACCAGTTGTAGTTCGCAGGGCTAAAGATAACTTGCTCCTCCCCAATGCACTGCTTATAACCTCACATATGACATCACTCATGACATGTTTTATGACATCATTTATGACATCACTCAGGATATCTCAAATGACATCATTGATGACATCACTGACGACATCATCCAATGAGTGTGCACGTTTCTTTTACAGTTTACATAGTGGCGGGTAACTTCCATATTATTTTTCTAGGTAATTTTGTACAGCTTGGGTCCAGCTAGTGGGAGTTACTGCTAACTATAACTGGTGAATTTCTGTGTTAATGTTGTCACTGACAAATTCACCTAACTATAACGTTACTCTAACCTTTGTTTTTTTGAGTGATTTATATATCTATCTATATATATATATATTTTGACTTGCCTATATCTTTGCCGCAGAAATGTTCTTAAAAGAAGTCCTCTGGTGAATCTTGTTCTGCATGGAAAGCTTCGGGATGATCTGTGAATACGGGGCCCAGAAAAGGGGGAAGGGGGTAAAAAAAAGTGTGTTTCCCATGATAATTACCATGGGACATTTAGTCGAACCTGTAGCCTGAAGCCCTAGAAGGAATTACACCAAATTTGACAGAAAGGTAGATTTGGTTACACAGATCACGCTTTCAGTTATTTGGTGTAAATCCATTCAGTAGTTGTTGAGAAATTTAAGAAAATCAAGATAGTGATATCTGTGGCCTCGGGGACTTTGTGAATATTGACAAGTTCGTGCAGGGAAATACAGAGCTCTGATTGGCTGCCAGCACTTCAACCAGGAAGTCTTGGCAGCCATCTTGGGATTCAGCTTCAGCAGAGTCCCACAAAAAAGTTATAAAAAAATAAAGAGGGGCAGGGAAGGAATACCCTGACTCCCAAGTCTTGGGGTTCCCCTGGAACCCCGCCCCGGCATAAAAGTATTTTTTGAAGAAAACAAAT
Organism: Calotriton arnoldi; assembly: GCA_963921515.1. Lineage (NCBI taxonomy): Eukaryota > Metazoa > Chordata > Amphibia > Caudata > Salamandridae > Calotriton > Calotriton arnoldi. The sequence goes on from CAWUFW010005646.1 coordinate 194,381, forward strand.
TTGCAGTGAATTCATGGGCAATTACATTTTTTTGAAAACAAGCGAGGGCTCTCGCACTTGTTTTCAAAAGGCCCCCAGGTAGGCCTACCCGGGGGCATTTAAAAAAAAAAAAGGAGGGCGGCACACGGGACCCCCTCCTTTGGCTCGTTGAGCCCCAGGGACCACCACCTTCCCGGGGCTTTATTAATAAAAAAGGAGGGGGGCGCACGGGCCCCTCTCCATGGGCTCTATAAGCCCTGGGGACTACTGCCTTCCCAGGAAAATCACACATTATTGGGGGGGGCATGCAGACCCCTGAGCCCTGGGAACCACCACCTCCCCAGGGCTAATTAACACAAAATGGGGGTGCCTCGCCAATGGCCCCCTGGGTCCCGGGGACCAGAACCTCTATAGGGCCAAATAAATAAATTTTGCCAAGAATGGGAGAGGGGCTGCATGGCCCCCTCCAGGGCTATTCTCTGCCCTGGGGACCACCACCTTCCCGGGGTGACCCGTGCACAAGAAAGGAGGGGGGCAGCGGTGGCCCCCCTCCTTGAACCATAGATGGCCTATGGGACCGCCACACCCGAGGGCCAGCTCCTGCTATGTCCCATGTTGCCCGCCTCCGGGACATAGCTGTTTGCTATTGCTTGGTGGGAGCTTTGACAGCTCCCTCCAAGCATAAGCAAACACTCAGGTTTCAGCGAACAGGAGCAGTCAAAGTGCTCCTGCCTCCTGTAAGCGGAGGTTTCATCTCTTTCCATGCCCTCAGACATGCGGGCAGGGAAAGGGATATAACATATTGCCCCTGCACAGAGGGAGCTGCTTTTCTAGCAGCTCCCTCTGTGCAGCAGCATTTGCGACTCCCACAGGGGGCCTTGAGTCTCCCCCCTGCGGTCTCAGGGAAAAGCAGAAAGAGGCAAAATAAAGGTCAGAAACGAGCAGAAAGAGGCAGAATAAAGGTCAGAAAGAGGCAAGATTACAGTGAGAAATGAGCAGAAAGTGGCAGAATAAAGATCAGAAATGAGCAGAAAGTGGCAGAATAAAGGTGAGAAATGGGCAGAAAGAGGCAAGATAAAGGTCAGAAACCAGCAGAAACAAGCAGAAAGAGGCAGAATGAAGGTCAGCAATGAGCAGAAAGAGGCTAAATAAAGGTGAGAAGCAAGAGGCAGAATAGAGGTCAGAAACGAGCAGAAAGAGGCAGAAAGAGGTCAGAAATGAGCAGAAAGAGACAAACTAAAGGTCAGAAATGAGCAGAAAGAGGCAGAATAAAGGTTAGAAATGAGCAGAAAGAGGCAAAATAAAGGTCCGCAACGAATAGAAAGAGGCAAAATAAAGGTGAGAAGCAAGAGGCAGAATAGAGGTCAGAAACGAGCAATAAGAGCCAGAAAAGAGGTCAGAAACTAGCAGAAAGAGGCAGAAAAGAGGTCAGAAATGAGCAGAAAGAGACAAAATAAAGGTCAGAAATGTGCAGAAAGAGGCAGAATAAAGGTCAGAAATGAGCAGAAAGAGGCAAAATAAAGGTCCGCAACTAATAGAAAGAGGCAAAATAAAGGTAAGAAACAAGCAAAAAGAGGCAAAATAAAGATCAGCAATGAGCAGAAAGAGGCACAATAGAGGTCAGAAATGAGCAGCAAGAGGCAGAATAAAGGTCAGAGATGAGCAGAAAGAGACAAAATAAAGATGAGAAACGAGCAGAAAGAGGCCGAATAAAGGTCAGAAACAAGCAGAAAGAGGCAAAATAGAAGTCAGAAACAAGCAGCAAGAGGCAGAATAAAGGTCAGCAAGGACCAGAAAGAGGCAAAATAGAGGTGAGAACCGAGCAGTAAAAGGCAAAATAGAGTTCAGAAATGAGCAGAAAGAGGAATGATAAAGGTGAGAAACAAGCAGGAAGAGGCAAAATAAAGGTCGGCAACGAGCAGAAAGAGGAAAAAAAGGTGAGAAACGAGCAGAAAGTGGGGAATAAAGGTCAAACGAGATGAAAGAGGCAAAGTAAAGGTAAAAAATGAGCAGAAAGAGGTAGAATAAAGGTCAGAAAGAGGCAAGACAAAAGTGAGAAATGAGCAGAAAGAGGCAGAATAAAGGTTAGAAATGAGCAGCTAGAGACAGAATAAAGGTTAGAAATGAGCAGAAGAGGCAGAATAAAGGTCAGGAACGAGCAGAAAGAGGCAGAATGAAGATCAGCAATGAGCAGAAAAAGGCTAAATAAAGGTGAGAAACGAGCAGCAAGAGGCAGAATAGAGGTCAGAAATGAGCAGCTAGAGACAGAATAAAGGTTAGAAATAAGCAGAAAGTGGCAGAATAAAGGTCAGGAACGAGCACAAAGAGACAGAATGAAGGTCAGAAACAAGCACGAAGAGGCAAAATAGAGGTCAGTATCGAGCAGAAAGAGACAAAATAAAGAGAAAGAGACAAAATAAAGGTCAGAAATGAGCAGAAAGAGGCAGAATAAAGGTTAGAAATGAGCAGAAGGTGGGAAAATAAAGGTCAGCAACGAATAGAAAGAGGCAAAATAAAGGTAAGAAACAAGCAAAAAGAGGCAAAATAAAGGTCAGCAACGAGCAGAAAGAGGCACAATAGAGGTCAGAAATGAGCAGCAAGAGGCAGAATAAAGGTCAGAGACGAGCAGAAAGAGACAAAATGAAGATGAGAAACGAGCAGAAAGAGGCCGAATAAAGGTCAGAAACTAGCAGAAAGAGGCAAAATAGAGGTCAGAAACAAGCAGCAAGAGGCAGAATAAAGGCCAGAAATGAGCAGTAAGAGGCAGTATAAAGGTCAGAAACCAGCAGCAAGAGGCAAAATAAAGGTGAGAAACCAGCAGAAAGAGGCAGAATAGAGTTCAGAAATTAGCAGGAAGAGTGATGATAAAGGTGAAAATGAGCAGGAAGAGGCTAAATAAAGGTCAGCAATGAGCAGCAAGAGGCAAAAAAGAAGGTGAGAAACGAGCAGAAAGAGGGGGAATAAAGGTCAGAAACTAGCAGGAAGAGGCAAAGTAAATGTGAGAAACGAGCAGAAAGAGGCAGAATAAAGGTTAGAAATGAGCAGAAATAGGCAGAATGAAGGTCAGCAAAGAGCAGAAAGAGGCTAAATAAAGGTCAGAAACGAGCAGAAAGAGGCAGAATAGAGGTCAGAAGCAAGCAGAAAAAGGCCGAATAGAAGTCAGAAACTAGCAGAAAGACGCAGAATAAAGGTCAGAAACGAGCAGAAAGAGGCAGAATAGAGGTCAGCAGCAAGCAGAAAAGGGCAGAATAAAGGTCAGAAACGAGCAGAAAGAAGCAAAATAAAAGTCAGAAACGAGCAGAAAGAGCTAAATAAAGGTCAGAAATGAGCAGAAAGAGTCCAAATGAAGGTCAGAAGGGGCAGAAAAAAGCAGAATAAAGGTCAGAAAGGAGCAGAAAGAGGCAAAATAGAGGTCAGAAGCAAGCAGAAAAGGGCAGAATAAAGGTCAGAAACTAGCATAAAGAGGCAAAATAAAGGTGACAAACAAGCATAAAGAGGCAAAATAAAGGTCTGCAACAAGCAGAAACAGGGAGAATAGAGGTCAGAAATGAGCAGCAAGAGGCAGAATAAGTGCCAGAAGTAAGCAGAAAGAGCCAGAATAGAGGTCAGAAACGAGCAGCAAGAAGCAGAATAAATGCCATAAATGAGCAGAAAGAGGCAGTATAAAGGTCAGAAACCAGCAGCAAGAGGCAAAATAAAGGTGAGATACGAGCAGAAACAGGCAGAATAGAGTTCAGAAATTAGCAGAAAGAGTGATGATTTCGGAGAAAACGAGCAGGAAGAGGCAAAATAAAGGTCAGCAATGAGCAGAAAGAGGCAAAAAGGAAGGTGAGAAACGAGCAGAAAGAGGGGGAATAAAGGTCAGAAACTAGCAGGAAGAAGCAAAGTAAAGGTGAGAAACGAGCAGAAAGAGGCATAATAAAGGTCAGAAAGAGGCAAGATAAAAGTGAGAAATGAGCAGAAAGAAGCAGAATAAAGGTTAGAAACGAGCAGATAGAGGCAGAATGAAGGTCAGCAAAGAGCAGAAAGAGGCTAAATAAAGGTCAGAAACGAGCAGAAAGAGGCAGAATAGAGGTCAGAAGCAAGCAGAAAAAGGCTGAATAGAGTTCCGAAACTAGCAGAAAGAGGCAGAATAAAGGTCAGAAACGAGCAGAAAGAGGCAGAATAGAGGTCAGAAGCAAGCAGAGAAGGGCAGAATAAAGGTCAGAAACTAGCAGAAAGAAGCAAAATAGAGGTCAGAAACGAGCAGCAAGAGGCAGAATAAAGGTCAGAAACAAGCAGAGAGAGGCAAAATAAAGGTCAGAAATGAGCAGAAAGAGTCTGAATGAAGGTCAGAAGGGGGCAGAAAAAGCAGAATAAAAGTCAGAAATGAGCAGAAAGAGGCAAAATAGAGGTCAGAACCCAGCAGCAGTTGGCAAAATAAAGGTCAGCAACAAGCATAAAGAGGCAAAATAAAGGTGACAAACAAGCATAAAGAGGCAAAATAAAGGTCTGCAACGAGCATAAAGAGGCAGAATAGAGGACAGAAATGAGCCGTAAGAGGCAGAATAGAGGTCAGTAATGAGCAGAAAGAGCAAGAGTAGAAGTCAGAAACGAGCAGAAAAGGCAAAATAAAGATGAGAAACTAGCCGAAAGAGGCCAAATAAAGGTCAGAAATTAGCAGAAAGAGGCAAAATAGAGGTCAGAAACGAGCAGCAAGAGATAGAATAAATGCCAGAAACTAGCAGAAAGAGACAGAATAAAGTTCAGCAACGAGCAGAAAGAGGCAAGATAAAGGTGAGAAACTAGCAGAAAGAGGCAGAATAAAGGTCAGCAACAAGCAGCTATATCTATCTATCTATCTATCTATCTATCTATCTATCTATCTATCAGCAGCAAGAGGCAGAATAGAGGTCAGAAGTGAGCAGAAAAGGCAGAATAGTGGTCGGAAACTAGCAGAAAGTTTCAGAATAGAGTTCAGAAGAGAGCAGTAAAAGGCAGAATAAAGGTCAGAAATGAGCGTGAAGAGGCAAAATAGAGGTCAGAAATGAGAATAAAGGTCAGAAACGAGAAGTAAGAGGCAGAAAAAAGGTCAGAAATGAGCAGAAAGAGACTAAATAAAGGCCAGAATCGAGCAGAAAGAGGCATATATATATATATATATATATATATATATATATATATATATATATATATATATCTATATCTATCGATCTATCTATCTATATCTATCTATAGAGATAGATAGATAGATAGATAGATATCTTTGAGAAAAACTTTGGTCGAAACAAGACCGATCTTTCATTGGATGTACTGAGCCTAATAAATAATTTTGCTATTGCTGAATTATAACCTACAGAGTGCAGATAGCTGTTCTTCATAGCTGCATATTTATTTGACAGTGGGATGGCTTACACGTACTCAACACCCGCCAACCTTAAGAGCTCGCCAGTTTGATCCCATAATACAATAGATAGATAGATAGATAGATAGATAGATAGGGTTTCATTTTTCTTTCCAGAGCTGGGGGCTTGTAAAGTAGCTTTGGGAAATTCATGAGGGTAGTATCAACATCTGAGTAACAAACTGGGGATGGAGGGCTGTTTATTACAGACTTAAGGACTGAGATAATTAGTGATGAATTCCACATCCTGTTGCTGCATCGTATCTGAATGTCTTTCATTATCAGTGTGTGCAAAGAGATGCCTTCCCTGAAGAATTTTAAGACAAGAGGTCCTCTAATTAGGGGAGGAGACATTGCAAGTCAAATTAGAAGGGCTATCATGCGCGGTACGACCAAAAACTCTCATAGATGGTGCAATGATATGTGCTTACAGGCTGTGCAAAGGTCAACCTGGTACAGCACTACAGAAAATGAGCTGGTGCACTAACTAACCAGAAACAGTCATATTAGGATGTGTCAGCCCACAGGAACTCAGTGTTATAATGCCGTGCCCTTTTGAAGAGCTGTGAAACCACAAGTGTTTTTAGCAGCGTGCCAAAACCCGTTTACTTTCATCCACTAAGTTCCCTGAATGCTCTGGGGGCGTGCTGTCACATTCAATGCTACAGAATGGCCTTACAGGCCCCTTCTTAAACACATAATTTGGTCAAGTTCAAAATTAGTCAACAGAAAACACAATTCATATGAATTTGTCCCTGCCACTACTTCATCTAATATGCCCTGAGTCTATTAGATGCACGATGCGTTCCTCTGGTAGGGAGAAACGTCCTCTATGTGCACCCCTCTGGGTAAATTAATCTCGGTATATCGGAGTATACCTGCTCCTTTTGTGATTAATCCAAAGTAATCACTGACATCAGTGCTTTTCTTTCCGCACCAGCCATAGCTGATCCGGAGAAATGCTAGCTCTGAGTCACTGTTTGATTGGATTTTTTCGACGTTTTGGCGACTTCTTTTCAGGTGTTTCCTCCTAGTGTGTTAGTGATGTCATCTAGGAAGAAAAGATTCAAGCCCTGCAGTGCCTGTCACTGGTCGATGTCAGTGTCGGACCTGCTCCTTGTCGGCCTGTGATGTTTGGAGTGTGATCCTATTGCCGCACCATGAATCCGAAGGCTTTGAGGGAGCGGTCCCTAAAGCTCATGGCGGGCCGGCATGCGACTCCATGAAAATCGAGGTCTTGATCGTTTGGAAGGACCCGGGAGTGTTTGCGGAGCCCAAAGTCCTCTTCGTCCCACTCCAAGTCCTCTAGACACACACGTAAGAGGCCCAAGAAGAAGAGTAAGAAGTCGAAGAAGTTTTCGACTTCTCCCCGTCCATTTGCCGTTAAGACAAGGGAGCCTTAGCATTCGAGGCCTGGCTCTGTGGTAGAGCCTGGGCAGACTCCATACCTCCTCGACTTTCCAGGAGCCAGAGTGACCCCTGCCCAACTTAAAGAGTTTTATTAGGCCATGCCCCTCATATCTGGGCCGCCCAACCTCTCTGGTGCGCCTTCGGGCCTCGCAGGGTCAGAGGAGGCCACATCTGGCTCAGCGCCGGCAGCTCCGTCCTCGGCTCCAGTGGGCCCTCTTGGATCCATTTCTGGATATGGACCGGTGCCGGTCGCACCGTCTCAACCTTCCCCGACATCGGTACCGATGCCAATGACCCTGGCACTGCCAGCATCCACAGGCTGTGCCGTCCCCATCCCCATCCTGATCCCCGACTCCGGCACTGAGCCGGAGGGGCATCGCCTGATGCTGCATCCGATGCTGGCAGGAATCACGCTTCCTAGATCTGAGCCTGAGTCCTATTCCCTCAGGTTAGAATTCGAGGAGGGATGGGAGGGGTTGCTAGACCCTGAAGAATACCAGCCATATGAAGAGAACCCTAATTGGGACTGGTGTGAGGAACTGGGTGAAGCCAGTAGACTAAATACTTCTCCAGATACTGGTATGCTTTCTCTCCCTACCATGGCTACGGAGGAGGGAGCTTCCTACACAATGGTGGTGCAGAGGGCTGCTGAGGTCCTTTGCCTTCAGCTGCCCTCTGTGGCAGTCAAGACTAACGCAGAGTTTCGATCCTGGACATCTGCCAGGCAGCAAATTGGGCTTTCCTGCACATGTTCATCAAACATTACTGTCTGGACAGTCAGATCGCAGTGATGGACACTTTGCCCGTTCTGTCCTGCAGGACTTCCTTGTGTGAAATTGGTTGGCAAACCCACCACCGGGTATGATATTGCTTGGGTATCTATTCAAAGGTAAGGAATCTGTGGCTAGAATTCTCTATCTGATGACAAAGAGACTTACCTTCGGTAATGACATTAAGGACAAGTGACTCACCTTTGATAATGACATTATCTGGTGGAGACTATATCTTGCTGCAGATTCCTTACCGACCCACCCATCCTACCGCTCTGCAGACAGATTTCTAGGATCTAGGCTGATCCCTTTCAGGGCCCTAGTTTATCCACATCAGTGTCAGTATTCTTCATGGCTCCGCGCTTCTGGTGTGGAAAGTCGCAAAAAGTAACTGACATTGGCGCGCCTGGGGGCATCTATATGGGTGCAATGGACATCACTTCCAGCACAGATGACACTGACGACGCACGCGGATCTGATCGATGCCACCTACTGGTGTGCAGGGGTGCTGCTCACAAAACATCTTCCAAGATCCAGTCTGACACCTGGGAAATTCAAAGGTAAGGAATCTGCAGCGAGATATAGTCTCTACTAGATAAAGCGTTACTGAAGGTGAGTAACTGATCAACAGCTTCATTATCATTGGCATTTTAAATTTGAAATCAGACACAAATGGAGTTGGTCCTCTCCTTCCAGCATCACCGGATTACCCCAAACCTTACTAATTCTCTTCAGATCAGATAATTTGGACTCTCTCTTTCTCGCAATAAGGCCCAACTTCACATTCACCCAATCTCCTACACCGAACTGACAGGTTTCTCCCTTCAATTTGCTATTATCTCTTTGCTCATAAATAGTATGTTTTGCTTTCACTCTTTCACTTACTGCTTCAGCATCGTATCCCCTCTTCATCTCCTTCTTCATCCACTAAGGACAGACAAATGTTGTAGGTTACCTTCCATGTAAAAGCATTAATGGTGACTCACTCTTAACTGATTGAGGCATACATTTATAACTCCATAATATGTTCCCTAGTTCTAATTTTCATTTCAGATTACCAGCAACGGCTAATTGTATGCATTCCACCAAAGCTCTGTTGAATCTCTCAACCAAACTATTTTACCTTAGATGATATAATTGGAGTCCTGTGATGTTGAATATTGTACAATATAAAAAAAAATCTGACATCTTTTCTTCAACAAATTGGAGACCATTAGCCATAATAATCTCAAGAAATCCCTTCTCTTGCAAATACATCTGTGCAAAAACATATTAAACAGTCAGATTTTACTTCACTCACATTTCATACGTCACCACTTACAATAATAATCCCCCATAACCAAAGAAAATTTACCTCTTAATCCACCTTGATTAAAAGGACCACAAATATCAATACCCATTTTCTTCCAGAAACATCATGATATTTAATTGGCACAATAGGAGATTCTCGAACTACACTGAATTTGCCACTAAGCACAGTTAGCACAATTCCTTGCATTCCCTTCTACATCTTCAGCCTTATTTGGCCATTAACAATTCATACATGTCTTCATGGCTGATATGCCACCATGGCCTTCATGCAACAATTCCATCAGTCTTTCACAAATAGATTCTGGTACCACTAGTCTCTATATACAATCTCATTTACCACCGACAACTCAGACCTAACAGTTTATATTTCCAACTAATTAATCACCAGTGCCTTCCTCCAACCTGCTGGCAAATTCTTTTTATCGTCACAAAACTACTTTCCATTCCTCTGCAGTAATTGCACCATCCAGGTACACATCTACATTAGCTACTATCCATTCATCAGTTTCACAATCATTCGTTGCAGGCAATGGTAACTGCGATAAAAATCAGCCTTAATATTCCTCATTCTTGGTACAAACTTCACTTCCGATAAATATTCTTTGAGTCTAAGTAACCATTTTGCTACACGAGAAGTGGCTTTCGCTCCACCTTTAATCGTGAAGGCCTCCACCGATGGTTTATGATCACTTCTTAGTCCAAATCTTCTTCCCCATAAATAGGTTACATAATATTGCACTCCCCCACCAACATGCCAACGCCTCTTTTTGAATCACTAAATAACTACTTTCAGCATCCTTGAATCTTCTTAATGCAAATGCGATCACTCATTCTCTTCCTTTATATAGTTATATCAACACCGCGCCAAGACCATACACACTTAACATTCATCACTAAAACGGATTTGTATTCTGAATTATATAGTCTTTAAATTTGAGCTTTTGCTATACTTTCTTTAACAAAGGAAAACATTTTTTGAAATTCTTCACTCAATACAAAATGTTCTCCCTTTTTCAGCAGCCATCTCATTGGTGTAGTAATATCAGCAAAATGATTCACAATCTTTGCATAATATTCTACCAAGTCTAGAAATTGTTTTAATTGCTCCTTATTAGCTGGGCTAGACAGACATTCAATAGCTTCCAATAGTTTCAGTTATGGTTTAATACTTTATGCTCCAATGACATGGTCAAAATGTTCGACTTCAGATACTGTGCACTTGTATTTTTCCACACCAATTATCAATCCAGCATTTTGCAATCTCTCTAGACCTGCTGTCAAAATCATATCAGGATTCCTCTTATCTTTACTGTAAATCAGCATGTCATCTTGGAATACAGTAACACCCTTTATAAAAGCTACTTTTTTTGCACCACTCTCTGAAAAACAGCTGAGGCTGATGCCAAACCAAAGGGAATTCTTAGATATCTAAATGCACCAAATGGCATTTCAAAAGATGTTAAATGCCTAGTATCAGGGTGCATTACATTTTGATGATATGTCTTGGACAGGTCCAGTATTGAAAAACATTTGCTCTCCCCCAGAGTACTTAGCACTTGATTTATATGCGGTAATGGATGCCGAAGGTAAAGCAAGATTTGTACACGAACAGACACAACAAAAGGTTAATACATGCCAATCATATCTTTAAGAAAGGTGATTTAGTGTGTGTTTAAGTAGGAGTGGCAACAATGAAGTGTCAGTCTAAATTATCCGAACCACTGAGAATTTCTCATGTGTTTGGTAACACTGTTCTGCTGGATAATATGGGAAAGCGGAATGTGAGGAGGATGGTGTATTGTGAATAGAATCAGTTACTGATGCCGAGTTTAAAAATTGAACAAACTTACAAGCTAGTGGAGTGGGGCAATCCGCAAGGTCAGTACGTCCACCTGTGTGGATACATGATTAAGGTGTAATAGCTCTTAACTAAACCAATAGATAATAATCGCATTTTTTATTTGTATATAATACGTTTTATTGTGTTTGTTATTATAAGAGGGAGATATGTTATGTTCTACTAATGGAATATAGGAATCTGAATTGCATGTTAGATTGTTGCTGGGGGAATTAGAATGTTATGTTATGAACAGTGGGTCGGACGAGATGGAGCTGTGATGGACCTGACCTAGTCGAGGTCTTTTGAACACATACTTAATAAACAAGAAGATTCAATGAGAACTTCACTTGGATTGATTTATTGTCAACAAATGGATTCCTTCACTCATTGCCAGTGAAAGTAGACTCGTGTTGATGAGAAAGATTAATTTTATTTATGTATATAAGTAATGAGATACAGGACTCCAACAATGTTTGCTCCAACCGCCCAGCCCGTTCTGCTTTCCAAGCACAAAAATTCAGTACAGAATTCTTCCAATACATTCTACCCTTAAAGTGACATCACCATTTACACTGATTACAACAGTGAGCCTATCAGTCATGAGAGGGAAGGCCCTCAAACGCAATGTGGCGAGATCAAGTTTGCAACTTGAAAATGCCCATTTTGGGGATTAGGGTAGCTGCGTTATTTGGGCCTGGGATGCACGCTACCAAGGCAAACGTATTTTCCTCACATTTCTGTGGAGGAATGTTTCAGAATCTGCAGGGATCCACACAATTCCTACCATACGCCTTTCCCACAGTTCTCCTGATAAAAACCATACAACATTTGTGTGACTTGGCATATCACCTGCGATATGACAATCCCTAAAATGCAATGTGGAAACATCACGTTTTCACAATGAAACCTATCAAACCCAGACATTTCTGAAAACTAGGCATCCAGCAGAGTCCAGGGTGGTGTGACTTGCACGGATGCCACTACATTTTCTTAACCAGAATGCCATGCAAGCCTCAATCATTCGCTAAAATCATAAATGTTCCTCACATTTCTGTGAGTGAAAGTTCTGGAATTGGTGGGGAGCTACAAAATTCCTACCACCCAGTTTTCCCACACTTCTCCCCAAAAAATCAGTGCTAGCTGACTGCCAAATGTCGTGCAGGTTCATCAAATGGTGCCAAAGATATTAGCAAATGTAAAACGTATTATCCACCTCTGCACTCTCCCCCACATGTACGCTAACAATGCTCATAATGCATGCCATTCCCACATTAAAAGGTTTGGCGTCCACGCCGTACTTTCTACAAACTTCCAAATCCAAAGGGGTAGGAAAACGACTTCGAAGCTTTTCACCAACCAATCATGTCCCACAAAACAGTCAAACATAATTAAAAGAATTCAGAATTTTCAAACTCCTAAATTCAACCGACAAGATATCTACCAAAAGTACCCAATTCAACAGTATTTTTAAACACAAATATCAAAAAGATAACACCAAACCCCCAAAGGGGGCTATTCTGAGTTAAGTTTAGTTTTATATCAATGTGCTCTAATTTCAATCAGCTTTTTTTCTCTAGAAGAGGGCAAAAATTCCTATTGTAGCTAAAATGGAAAACTTTTCTTTGTGGCCCCCCCTTTCACTTTTTCCCCATGGATGAATCAAAAATGAAATTTGGCATACCAAAATTTAGCCTGATTGTGCCATCATTATTAGCAAACCAAAAAAAGTATTTTCAAGGAAAAGTTGAAATATTATAACCAAACTATACACAGCCCAGAAATCAAATATGTAATACACATAACAGTAAGAAATAGAGTTGAAACACGGGGCACCCAGGTTACACACAAAATGTATTTGTGATTACTGTCTGATTGCAAAAAAGAACAGAAGACTGTAATGCCCACCAAAAATTACTCTACTTAATCAAAAAATCTGCTTTATTTAGTAAATAGGACTCTCCTTGTGAAGTATGTCCAGCACAGATACCGCAAATAAAGATTGGAATTGATTCCTGTAATCATGGTTTATATAGTGCTATATTCACTTTTATACATGCAAAAATGTTTGTATCACAATTTTATATGTTTTAATGTGGACTCCGTGGAGCACTTTAAGCATGCCATGTTGCTTTAGCTCACGTATTTTATTAAATTAAATATTGGTAAAGTTAGGTCAGTTGTAAAACGGCAACTTCCAGGTTGTCACTTTGAAGCAGTACCACCTATTGAAACATGTTTGAATCTACAAGTTACTGAAAAGAAATTCTTAACATATTTTAAATGCTGGGATTATACTAATTATACCTGAAGCCAATTTCATAGTATTTGAAACTTCAGATCAGCCAGCGGTATTCTACCAGAACACTGTGTTTTAAATATTATCCTTCAAAAATATTGTAGACTGTATATCGACAACCCCAATGCCACACTTGTGAGTGTATACAGGTAAAGTCACTGAAAAAAAAGGTAAAACTAACGTTATAGTTAGTTGAAAATTTTGGTGACAACGTAACGTTTTAACCACTGAAATTCATCAGTTCTACTTATTGCAAGTAACTATAACTCATGCCCTAAGGTAACTATAACTCACGTTCCCGCCATGCCACGTTTTCTCATCAATAATTTCACTGCAAATGTTGAAGCAGTATTATCAATGATGTCATAGAAGATGTCATGAGTGATGTGATATGTAGGGTAATCAGTGCTTAATTTGAGCCGGTGGTTTCCATTGCTCGACACCAGCACTTAATTGTCAGCACTGGCATCTGAAACAGTCTGTCACAAGATGGCGCTGTATGGCTAATTTAGAGATGACCGCAACAACAGTTAAATATTAATTCAATATACATTAAAATGACCCCAAACTATTCTTAAAGCTTAGGGGGCCTGGAATAGTCCAAATTGTCACACTTGTAGAGTGTGATGGTTAGTAGTTGTGTTGTTACTATCATTTGCAGTGCTGCAGGGGAAATGTGTGGTGCAAGCTGAAGTTGCCTCCTGACGAGTGCCCTGGCAACAATTTTTTTACAAATTAAACACTGGGGGTAATTAGCAGTGCAAGGTGAGGGAGGGAGTTATAGAGGGCACGAGTTATAGTTACTTGAGATAACTATAACTGGTGAACTTCGTTGGTTTTGTACATTTAAAACGTTACATTGTCTCTGAAATTTTCACCTAACTATAATGTTACTTTCATCTTAGTTTTTTTCACTGAATTTCTAGTTTTTTTTACATAAAGTAATATTTTATTACTGTACGACAAAACAACCCCCGATGCACATGGCCAAACCCGCAGGGCATGGCCTGTGACTAGGCGCTGCACCCTACCTTTGGCCATATGCGGCAAGGGGTTAGCCACATGGCCTCTCTCACCAATCTACTAAGGGCCCCAGGGAACCTATCACCCAGGGCCTTTTTTTATTAAGGGATGGGGGCGTACAGCCCCCCCATTGAGCCATATAAGGCCCCTGGGGACCCTTATCCCCCAGGGCCTTTTTTTAATTAAGAGGAGGTAGAGACACAGCTCTCCCCCCAAGGCAATAGTGGCAAAGTGGCCCTTGGCACTCCATTCCCTGGGGCCAAATCATATTTGTTAAGGGGAGGGGGTGTGGCCCCTTCCCTCAGCCACAAGGGGCCCCAGGGACCCCATCCCCTGAGGTCTTTAATGGGAGGGGATGCGCACCCTCCCCCCCCCGCCTGAGCCAATAGTGACTCCGGGGACCTCATCCCCTGGGGTAAGAAGATAATTGTTAAGGGTAGGGGGCACACACTTCCATCCCCAAGCCTTAATAGGCTTTTGGGACCCCAACAACGGGGCTTAATTTCATTCAAAAGGTTAGAGGGGCCGCACAGCCACCCTTGCCTGGCCTTAATAGGCTCCGGGGCTGCACTTCTCTTCAAGGGGAGGGGGCACGCGAACCCCTCCCTGAGCCTTAAAAAGGCCAAGGGACCCCATCCCCTGGGGCCTATGAACTTTCTTGATGGGTGCCTCTGTGCCCAGCTGGGGCACTCACCAAACGATATGTTGGGGGCTGTGGGGGAGCCCCAGAGCCGCTGCGGCTCAAGCCAAGTCAATATATGCTGCGGTGGGAGCAGCTGTTTGTGCTCGCTCCCACCTGGTGGGAGCAATGGTTTTTCCCTGCCCACAGGAGCACGAGAAGGGAAACAAAAGTCTGCTCCCGTCGAGTGAGAGCAGACATGCCTTACTTGCTCTCGTATTTGCTGGCAGGAAAAGCATGTCTGCTCCCACTCTGCAGGAGCTTTAAAAATGCTTCCTCCAGGTGGGAGCAGCCATGTTTCCCTTCCTGCCCTAATGCGGGCAGTGAAACTACTGTGTCCCTGGCATGGGATCCCCGGACACAGCAATTGAGGTGGCACCCAGGGATGGGGTTTCAGGGTCGAGTCCCAAGATGGCTGTCAACACTTGAAACCAGGAAGTGTTGGCAGTCATCTTGAGACTCGGCTTGAACCGAGTCTCAGAAAAAACCTTAAAAGAAAAGAAAAGGGGACAGTGTAGAAATACCCTGACCCCTAGGCCTCTCGGGGGGTTCCACAGGGACCACGCAGTGACCCCGCAGGGCCAAAAAAGCATTCTTTTTTAAAAATTTCAGAAGGATATGCGGATCTTGCTGAAAATGTTTAAAAAAATGAAGCACGAGCGCCTGCGCTCCGTTAGTTATCGGGCCCCCGGGTGGGCCAGGTCCCAGGGGCATTCTGATAATAAGGGACACGTGCCCCCACTCCTGGGGCTTATTATTGCCCCAGGATCACCACCTCCCCTGGGCTTATTCCTTTATAAACGGGGGGTTCTCGGACCCCGCCAGGCCCCGGGGACCACCACCTCCCCGGCGCCACATGCCAGAATGTAATTGGGGCCCTCTTGGACTCCTCCATGCCCCGGGGACCACTATCCCCGGGGCTAATATATTATTATGGGGGGCCTCAAGGACCCTACCAGCCCCTGGGACCACCACCTCCCCGAGGCCAAAATTAATTTGCATTGGGGGGGCCTCAGGAACCTCCCGGGGACCACCACCTCCCCGGGGCCATCTTCTTTTAAAATAATTGGGAGAGGGCCGTACAGCCCCCCTCCTGGGCCATTCTCGGTCCTGAGGACGCCACCTCCCTGGGGCAGGCCCTATACAGAAGAAAGGAGTGGGGCCACGCAGCACCCTCCCTGGAGCCATAGATGGCCCTGGGGACCACCAGCCCTGAGGGCCGGCTCCTACTATGTCCTGGGATGCTCACCCCAGGACATAGCTGTTTGCTGTGGCTTGGCGGGAGCTTTACCGCTCCCGCCAAGCCACAGCAAATGCTCTGCTTTCAGCAAACAAGAGCATTAAAAATGCTCTCACTTGCTTGAAGCGAAGCAGAATTGCTTCCCCACAAAGGAAGCTGCATTTCCTGCAGCTCCCTCTGTGTGAAAGCAATGTGGCTCCCGCAGGAGGCAGGGAGCCGGTATGGACCGCTGGGGCTTTGATGCTCCCCCACGGTCACCAACAGTTGTGAGTGGGTGACCTGGGTGGGACCAGGGCACCCAGAATAGAGGCCGGGCTCCAGGGAATGGGGTCCCCAGGGCTGAAATAGGGCCAGGAGGGGGTCACGTAGCCCGCCTCCCCTTATTTAAAAAAAATAAATTAATAAAAACGCCGGGCCCCAGGGAATAGTGTTCCCGGGGCTGAAATCGGCCTAAGGAAGAGGGACCACATGGCCCTCCTCCCCTAATATATCAAAATTATTTTATGAAAAAGCCTAACGGCAAGTCACCGGGGGCCACGCCCCCTTTCACCACCACTTTTCAAAAGCGCCTCCTGGGGCACAACTGGTTGGGGAATGAAGTCCCCTTGGCTGCAGAGGGTCCTTGGGGGCCAACAACCCCTCCTGTTACCTCCAGTAAGTCCCACGCACCAGAACTGCTGAGAGGTCTTGGGAGGCCATGCCCCCTTTCTCTTCCACTCTGCAAATGCGCCTCCTGGTGCACTACTGGTTGGGGGATGAAGTCCACTTTACTCCTGAGTGTCCCTGGGGGCCAACTACCCATCCTGTTACCTCCAGCAAGTCCCACACAGCAGGATTGCTTAGACGTCGGAGGCCACGCCCCCTTTCTCAACCACTCTGAAAATGTGCCTCCTGGTACACTACTATTTGTGGGGATGAAGTCCCCTTGACTCTTGAGGGTCCTTGGGGGCCAACCACCCCTCCTGTTACCTCCAGTAATTCCCACAGAGCTGGATTGGTGAGAGGTTGTCGGAGGCCAAGCCCCCTTTCTCCACCACTCTGCAAACATGCCTCCTGGAGCACAACTGGTTGAGGGATGAGCTCTCCTTGGCTGCTGAGGGTCCTCAGTGGCCAACAACCCCTCCTGTTACCTACAGTAAGTTCTACACATCGGGATTGCTGAGAGATCTTTGGAGACCCCGCCCCTTTCTCTACCACTCTGCAAATGCACCTCCCGGCGCACTACTGGTTGGGGGATGAAGTCCTTTTGGATGCTGAGGGACCTTGGGGGCCAAGAAGCCCTCCTGTTACCTCCAGTAAGTCCTGATGCAGCGGTAATTTCATGGTAATTTCTCAATGCAAAACCTCATTTACCTTCTAATTTACCGCTGCAAAGGTACTGGACCCTTGCCACTGTATATTACCATCAGGAGATTTACATAAACATGAAAAATCAAAAATGCAATTAATATTTAAGCCAATAAAGAGAGTTGTTGAGTATTTTAAAGGGTTTTATTTTCTAGTTAAAACTTAAGGTTCTCTGACCCTTTATTCATTAGTCAAATATCAATCAGGTTACAGAATTGAAAATAGGAAAAATAGAATTAATACAAAACATATTATAGGTTGCATACAAAAACATTCCATAAAGGAAGAGAATGAGGAATCAAATGTCAATCAGAATTCTTTAAAGAGTTCAGGAAATATAATTCAAGAGTGAATTATGCAAGGCTAATCAATAATTAATAATTGGCAAAAATATCCCATAAAGAGAAATAAATGCATAAGACAAATAAATCTTTTCAAAACTAATTAATTAATCAAAGCATAAACTTATAGTTTTAGCATCTATCTGAACCTTTTCTATCAGTTGCACCCTCTGCCCTGGTCTGTTCATCTGTCCTCTCTGTGTTCACAGAGAGACGCTGCTCCTGAAAAGGCCCCTCCTTCACAGACCACAGAGGAATGTGATCTACCTTGCCAAAAATATGACGTGCAAGGCTAGCCTATGCCCCCCACCTCCCTCTATCTCTCATCCGACGCAATCTGCTCTCAGACTGCACCCGCAAAGCTTCTAAAGCCTCTAAAAAAACAAAGCCCCCTAAAGAGGTCATATTTATACTTCTAATTCTTGGCTGACTATACTAATAAGGTTGCAATTTTCAGTAAAGCTTGCACCCTGATTGGATAGCTTAGATGACGAGGGTCTCACCATCCTGTTCTCATTGGCAAATCCAACCCACACCAGTTCTAACAAAAGAATGATTAATACAATTATATGTTTTAGCAACATTTACTAGGAAAAATGTTTCAGTCTATTTCCTCCTTCCTGTCATATCGCACGCAGGAAGGACACATTCCACAAACACTGGTACATTGGCACGATAACAAGAATGTACAGTTCATGGTGGCCTTGAACCAGGTCTTCATTTGAGGCACTTGGCAGTATGTAGCTGGTATACTCTGCGCATGCGTCTCTCATTCAATACACAGCCTTGCTGGATTCACAGGCAGCCATTTTATCTTAGGCCCAAAAACAAAATAAACACAAAAAGAGTATTAATTTTCAAATGAAACCCATTATGTTTTACCTCCTTATACTAATACCCTGTATAAATGATACCTTGCAAAAGCTATTAATGTAAAGCAGCTTTTCTTATTATTTGTGCAAAAATGCAAAAATGTGCAATGTACAACATAGCATAAAACATGCACTAGTGTAAATTTTGAAAGCGCACACAGTTAATACATACTCATAGTAACATGCTCTAATGTTTTAGATAGCTTTTCATGCAAATGCTTTGCCCCCGTGTAGTGATGGTGCATGGTTAATTAATACACATTATAAAAAGATGTGTTATGAACTGAATATGTATTGTCTAAATATGCAACAAAGCCAAAGTCTCTTGAGCCAGGAACAGGGAGTGTAGATTATAAGGGAAAGGATACTGGGAAGAGAGAACACATTCCATGATTCAAAGCTAAAGAGGCCACTGAAATCACGAGTTTTCTCTACACTGCAAAAACACATGTTAATTCAGCACAAGCATTTCAGACTGAAAGCATTTATGAACAAGCCTCATTTTATGTTTTTCACTTTGCAAGCACCAAAAGTGCCACTTTTACAAAAACTTTTGACTAGGCATGTGCCATGTGTCTTCACTTGCACCAAAATTTGTGTGCCATTTTAAATGCAGTCTGTCTGAAACATAAAAATAAAGCAATGCTTAATTTGAGAAATCTAGCTCTATCAACTCCCCTTTAATGATAACAAATCATGATACCTCAAATGATTTGTAGATCATCACATTTATTTTCACAAGTGACATTTTTATTGCAAAAGCTGAGCATATAACAATTTTACTTCTATTTCTAAGGCAAACACAAGTCTTGTCTGTAATCAGATCATATATAGCCAAGCTCAAAGTTTAGTGCAGAGTTCTGTAAGTAGCTTCTTGGAACTGTTAGTCTTCTCTAAAATAAGTAACTAAAATAATAAAAGGAAAATTCAACAGGACAGTTCTCTTTTCTATTTTCTTTTCTTCTTTTCTTCTTTTCTTTCATCATTCAAAGATTCTTTTCTCTTCAGCTCTTGACAATTCTCAGTTATTGTTTCAGCCTTTCTTTTTCTCTTTGTCACCAGCTTGCCATCAGGGTGGCTCATACAGTTCATTCAAAGTGGCATTCTGTACTTTGTCCATGGATTTTGACCACTCAGGTGCTGAGAAACTCTGACAGAGCACCATCAATTCCTTGCACTTTTTCAATCCAAGCCTTTTACTTTTATTTTCACTTTGATCAGATTCAGATGTTTCAGCTATGGGTGCAAATGATTTTTCAAAGGACCACTCCAGACGTTTTGGATACCCTTTCAGCCAGCTTTTTCCTACCTCTACTCGTAGGCCCACAGCACTAATTTCTTCTTCAGAGGCTGCATCTGACTCTTTCACCCTTTGGACACCGCTTTCATCTGAGTCAGTTTCCACATTTTGCTTTTCCAGTGCCACTTCAGTTTTCTCTAGTGCTGCTTCAGACTCTGTGTGTTCCCTTACAGCTTGACTGACCCTCTTCTGTGGACTTTTGACCACTGCTGGCATATCTTCTTGAAGAGTAGCTGTTTTATCAGGGGGACACAGGACCATACGTGTGTGAGAGGCATACACCCAATTTGGAAGGCCACCACATTTCACAACAGTCTTTGCCAGGATCATTTGGAACAGGCCTTTCCATTTCACAGCATCTCTCAGATCAAAGTCGTTGCACCATCCATTATGCAGATCTTGTGTAGCAGCTGCAATCTGGTGAGAAACTGCATGCTCCACATCAGTCAGACCTTCACAGCAATGGCTAGTCTTTTCATCTGTGTTTTTCACAAGTGCATTTGCATGTTCATTTTCAAGCCACTTCAGTGATGCTGAAACACAGTCTTTTGCAAAGTGTGACTCTGTGCTGTCTTTGTGTTGCTTTATTAGGCTTGAAACTTCAGGCTGATGGCTACAATCGAATCTTTGTCCAATCTGTGGTTCTACACACATCATCTTTGAGACCTCATTATGATCTGATTTCAGAGAAACTGGCAATCTATACCTGGGCATCAGTTTTTGCAATAATACATTTGCTACTATGCAGTTGTCACTTTTTTCAAAAACAGTTCTGATACAACCCTGTTGTTCTGCTTCTGAAACAATTTCTTGAGCCTCTATTAATTCACCTGTGAAGATTCCATTGAATGTATATGCTAACAGAACACAATTTTGTGCAACTGAATGAGCAATTCTCTCTCCCATGACAACAGTGACTCCCATTTGAGCAGATATACTGCATGTTATGGTAAGGGCAATCAATTTCGAATTTTGGGCTGAGGTAACTACTGAAAGCCATGAAGCTTTGACAACATAATGTATAGGAAGCACAGCATGTGCTGCTCTTAATGTGTCATTATTACCTTTCAAATATGGGCCATCTACAAAATGGACATTGTTGGGCTGAATCAGACGTTCATCCTTAAAGTCTGATATTGACTTTATGCATATTTTCATGACATCTAGACACCCATATTCAGTTTCATTGATGTTGGGATCAAAGGTCATTGGGAAATACATCACAGACCCTTGAACACATTCATGTTTTTGAACAGGCACTGAGAGAGCGCAGCCCTCCCTCTCACTGCAAATTGGTGTATTTTCTTTTAAATAAACTTGCATTCCTAGTGCCGGGGCGCGACACTTTTTCTCTTTCAACTCTAGGAATGCTTTTGTGCAATTGTTGTCGAATGGAAGCGGATCAGACACATCCTTGTGTGTCAGCCTCAGTAAAGGCTTAGCCACTAGGGAAAGGTTTGGTAACCACTCTCTACAGCAGCCAACCATTCCCAAAAATGTCCTGACTTCTTTCTGAATTTGAGGTGGATTCATCTGGTGAATTATTTCCACTCTCTCTGGTGACACCTTTCTACCTCCCTTTCCAATTATGTGTCCCAGACATTCATTTTCTTTTGACAGTACTCCTGACTATTCTCATGCAATGGCACTGTGACATGAACTTGGCAAAAATCAATAACAGTAAGCCATTCTTCAGCACATGGGATGTGAAAAAATATATTGGCTGTATTCGGTACCATAGGACAACATGGAAAAATTATGCTATTAATCTCCTGCACTATACTGTTCTTTTCATTTAGTTTCTGTGAACCTGTGATCAGAAAGTTACATAAACTTCCAATCAATTCCATGAAAAATCTTTTACTCAGTTTATCTCCAATTATGGGTAAAATTTCTGCAACTGATGGTGTTCTTGAATACATGTCATCTGGTTCTAATTTGAATAAGACATGGTCTGCACATTTTATTAATCTGACATCTTTCTCTGTGAACTCCCTTACTTCTGTGTTTATTATTTCTTTCAAATCAGAAGGTAATTTTTCAACTGTCTTTTCTGAAAACAATGCTACAGCTGTTTCTTGTTGGGCCATTTTAAAATGTGCATCCTCATCAGGAATCTGAAAATGAACATCATCTGGTGTACAGTAATCTGTGCTGTTTAATTTGTAAAATAATTGTGTTCCTGCTAGGCCTGAGTCACAAACAACAACTTGGCAATTTTCCTCAAATGGGCCTATTTTTGGTGCAAATTCTTCTAAAACTGGGTTTGTAATTTCTCCTTTTAAAATTCCTGCAACTAAGTCTGGATCTTCCACTACTTTCACAATGGACTTGGTAAATTCAGAATTGTTAGGGTTAAAACTCTCATTTTCAAATATAGCAATCTGTTGAACTGGGTTCTGATTTTGTTTCTGGAAAGAATTCACATTTGCTCTGGACAACTTATTTAAATTAATTTTAGCATTTTCCATATTTAGTGGGACCATCTGTGCTTGAAAAATTCCTGCCATTGGTACCTGTTTCTGAACTGACATTTGCATTTGCTTAACTGGCATACTTTGCATCTGCATTTTTCTATGTGTTTGTGCATCATATTTAAATTTATTTTTCTTCTTCCAATGCTCAAATCGGTTATAAAGATGGCAAAAGGACACTTTTTCCAGCAGTACAACATCCATACCTGAATTTGCACAGACCAAAACACCTTTACTTCCATCCTGTGTTCTTTTAATCTGTACCCAATCAACATCCTTTGCTGGCACTCTGCCCTTCAGGAAAGTAATCACTGCTACGTTTTTCTCCATAACAACAGAAAATGATGGTGCATTCAGGTAAACCCTTTTCATTGTCTCCTCACCTGGCCTTTGCACAACAACTTTAGATTCTAACCACAATTCAGTCTGCATGGCAATGTCAAAGAACATTTCCAAATTAATGCACAACTCTTTTAAAATTTCAACAAATCCATCAACTTGTGGGTACCACAGCATAAGTTTGTCTCTCAATTGTGGGAATGTGTTCAGAAATGCTGCAAGTTCACTTTTGTTCCGTGGCACATGAACATGCACTTCTCCCACCTTTTCTCTCAATGAGTAAGCAAAAGCTTCTCCCTCATCCTGTTTATTATTTTCCCTAACAAGGTCTGGTGGTTTCTTTTTCTTCTCATGTTTTCTTGCCCACTTGTCTCCTAATTTCTCAAACCCATTGCATTTGAAATTATATTTTATTATTTCTGCAATGTGCAATTGCATTCCTGAAGAACACATTGTCTCATTTGCCTCATCATTCATATGTACCCTGAAGCTTTTCTGAAATGGAAAACTTCCTGAAACATTAATTTCATATTTTTGAGCCAAATTGGTCAGTCTACCATGTGTAGTTACTGCACATGTATTTGTTTCCTTACTCAGGGAAATTAATTCTTTTTCCTTACACTGGTTCACATTTTCATGATTTGAACAGCTGGGACTGTTAATTTCTTCATGTTCAAATGTTGAATTGAAAACACTTAGGGGCCGATTCCGATCTCGGTCGGAGGCGCACCCAATACCATTCGGTCGGGAAAAAAGCCATGCGAAAGCCTGTTTCCCGACCGATCCGTACAGCACACCGAACGAGCAAGTACGATGCGCACAACAGCAAAAATCCGGCCGAGCCGTACTCACCCAAACCAGGTCCTGTTCTCCGACCGAGGCGAATCCGGAAACGCCGAATCGAGTCGCACGGAAGGAAAAATGCAGCCCCGTCCGGCCGGACAAGTACGATGCGCTTCCGTACGCGCCGAACCCGTCGCTACGCACGGCACGTCAAAGCATCCGGGAGAGGCGCACATAAGCTCCGATTCGCGCCACAACACGATCCACGGCTCCGAGACGAACACGGCAGCGACGAGGACAACGCGAAGCGACGAGGACGAGGCGAAGCGACGAGGACGAGGCGAAGCGACGAGGACGACGCGAAGCAACGAGAAGGACGAACGACACGAACCAACCATGAATCCCTTTGTCCCGATCATACCAATATTCTACATTTACTACCGGAACAGGCACGGACGCGTACGGCGCAGAAGGTAAGCCAGACACCAACCACAAAACACATACAACACGTACACGACACATCACACACACACACAGGGATGCAGAATATACTTACACCAGCAACAGCAGCACCATAGGGGCGGGATGCCCATCACCAATGCCACATATGCACACAGGAGCCTGAATGCGCACCACCACCCCTACCCAGGGGTGGCATGATGCCTACCACCACTACCACCCTCACCCAGGGGTGGCATGATGCCTACCACCACTACCACCCTCACCCAGGGGGCAGGATGCCTCACCACTACTACCACCCTCACCCAGGGGGCAGGATGCCCACCACTACTACCACCCTCACCCAGGGGGGCAGGATGCCTACCACTACTACCACCCTTAGCCAGGGGGCAGGATGCTTACCACTACTACCACCCTCACCCAGGGGGCAGGATGCCTACCACTACTACCACCCTTAGCCAGGGGGCAGGATGCCTACCACTACTACCACCCTCACCCAGGGGGGCAGGATGCCCACCACTACTACCACCCTCACCCAGGGGGCAGGATGCCTACCACTACTACCACCCTTAGCCAGGGGGGCAGGATGCCTACCACTACTACCACCCTCACCCAGGGGGCAGGATGCCCACCACTACTACCACCCTCACCCAGGGGGGCAGGATGCCTACCACTACTACCACCCTTAGCCAGGGGGGGCAGGATGCCTACCACTACTACCACCCTCACCCAGGAGGGGCTGGATGCCTACCACCACCCTTAGCCAGGGGGGCAGGATGCCTACCACTACTACTACCCCCACTCATAGGATGGACAATGCATGACACAACCAGCACACCACAACCTAGGGAATGCAAGAAGAAGACATCCCCCAACACCATGACAAGCGTGTGTAGACTGTGTCAAATGCCTACAACACCGAACATGACTTTGAACATACAATGTGACCCCCTAGCACATGTGCCACACATATATGTGTGTGGCACCCACAATGCAAGCAGGCCATGACCATTGTGGCAATGGGGTCCAAACCCCCATCATCACAGTGACCAAAAGGTAAGTGTGGGGTCCATAGCTGAAGCACATTTCGAACATTGTGGCAATGGGGTCCAAACCCCCATCATCACAGTGACCAAAATGTAAGTGTGGGGTCCATAGCTGAAGCACATTTTGAACATTGTGGCAATGGGGTCCAAACCCCCATCATCACAGTGACCAAAATGTAAGTGTGGGGTCCATAGCTGAAGCACATTTTGAACATTGTGGCAATGGGGTCCAAACCCCCATCATCACAGTGACCAAAATGTAAGTGTGGGGTCCATAGCTGAAGCACATTTCGAACATTGTGGCAATGGGGTCCAAACCCCCATCATCACAGTGACCAAAATGTAAGTGTGGGGTCCATAGCTGAAGCACATTTCGAACATTGTGGCAATGGGGTCCAAACCCCCATCATCACAGTGACCAAAAGGCAAGTGTGGGGTCCATAGCTGCAGCACATCTTGAACATTGTGGCAATGGGGTCCAAACCCCCATCATCACAGTGACCAAAAGGCAAGTGTTGACAAAGTAAGAGGTGCAACTGCCAAACTGCATGGATGATTCCTGGTCACAGAACAACAAACACATCAGTGGCAAAGTAGTGTATGTGTCCCATTGCAACATAAATTGGGGGAGCCAAATCCTGCAGTGCAAATAAGACATAACTTTGGCCATGTGCAGACAAACAACACCCATGGGGGCTGACACCGTCAACAATCATCAATGACACAATGACAGAAGTGACCATCCGAATGCAGACCCACATATTTGCACCAATGGGCACACACATGCAGATACCCTGTGGAGACTGCAGATGTGAGGCGAACAGATACCATACCATGGCAGCAATGGGACACACAATCAACAATTAGCAACAAATGAGGGCTCCCGTCCCATCAGCCTGGTCATGGAAGTGCCAACGGAATCATCAGCACAGAGCCAACACACTTGTATAGCAATCTTGCACTGACAACACAGATGAGTCCTTCCCCATTGATGCCCAAACCTGCATGTTCACTGGAGATGGCCACACGGTCAGGGAAGTAGACGAATAGAACAATGGCAGGCACAACAGATGTGCAGGGGTGGAAGCCACAGATGTGAAGTTGCCAATCTAAGTAGGAAATCTCATTGCCAAATACTGAACACATGACACCCTCAGATGCTGCTATGGATGACATGGATACACCACAGGATAGGACACATAACCCCTGGACCACATGGGTTCCTGCACAGTAACACTTCATTATCATGAGACCAAATATCACCATCACTGCAGCAAGGGCATTCTTAGCATCATCAACATCATGTACATCAGAAGCAAAAGCACTAGAGAACAGAAAGTTGCTTTATTCAGCATATGTGGCATTAAAAGTAGAAGTCCGGTAGAACATAAACAAAGGCCAATGGCCAGTCCATCAACAAAGTCACAAGTGGGTGACAGTGGCAGATGCCACCCTACACATGCCTGCACAAAACAAGGGACAATCCACTAGGAGGGGCAACCGGGGGTAGGCCAGGCACCGCAGGGACAGGATCAGGGCTCACCAGGAGGAAGCATGGAAGGGGTGGTGGGTGCTGGAGAGCCACTGACAACTGCAGTGGAGGTGTCTGACATGGTGTGTGCCGGCACAACTGGGGGCATGGCTCAGATGTTGTGGGTGCCGGCACGACTGCAGTGGACCCTGCAGATGGAGTGGACAGGTCCGCCACTGCAGTGCCCAAGTCAGACAGGGTGGTAGTGGACTCCACTGCAGTGCCTACCACCAGGGGAGGAGAATGGGGAACAGGCAAGGTGGGCTGGACAGAGGGGGAGGACACCCTCACCACATCAGTGGCACAGACAAGCGCAGCGGGGGTGTGGTGCCGGGAGAGCAAGTGGCAGGGGGAGAAGGCCGGAGCCTCTTGGGGATGGTATATCTGTGGGTGGGGGAACCTGGGGCAGGGTGTGGCGGGGGCACCTGTGGAGTGGGGGCCTGAGGGATGGAGGAAGGTGACCTGGTGCTTGAGCTGCAGGGCGGCGGCGGGGTCTTGCTCTTACCACTCCGGGGGACTTGTGGGTGGGGGCCTCAGTCTGTCTGCGCCTGGGGGAGGGTGTCCGGGGCGAGGGGCACTCTGCTCCGTGTGGGGGCTTCCTCTTCCCCCTGGATGCTGGGGCAGCTGGATCGGAGGGGAAGAGGCCGAGGTCACTGAGGAAGAGGCGCTGGGTCTTTGGGGTTGCAGGTGAGGCAAGGGAGGGTGCTTTGGAGGGAGAGGCAACTGAGGACTGCGCAGTGCCCGTGGATGAGTGTGTGTGTACCAGAGCCCCATCCCCTGTGAGTCTGGTTTCAGTCCCCTGACTGTGCGTGCGTGTGCGTTTAGTTTGTGGCGTGTGTGTCTGTGTGCTGGATGTGTGTGTGCTGGTGTGTGCCTGTGCCGGTGTGTGTGTGCTTGGGACGGGCAAGGTGCTGGGGAGTGTGGATGGAGCAGAGGCAGGAGGGGTGAGGGACTGTCTGAGGAGGGACACTGCTGCCATCAGGGAGGAGTCCATGGACCTGTTGCTCCTCTGTAGGTCAGACATGCCCGATGAGATGCCCTCCATGAACGACACCAGCTGAGTCAACAGTGCGGTGTGCGCATGGAGGACACTCAGCATGGCTGTCTGCCCTACATGGAGCTGGCGAAGGAGGTACACAGACTCCTCACTCAGGGCAGCAGGGGACACAGGGGCAGGGGGTGCGGTGCCTGGGCCAAAGGAGACACGCTCCCGAACATGGGAGCCTCCACGGACCTTGGGAATGGGAGCCGATGGGAGGGCGGTGGTGGTGCTGGTGGTGGCGGGGACAGCAACACTAGCTGGGGTGTGGTGGCTGCTGACACCCACCTCCACAAGGGAGTCATCCTCCGAGTTGCTCTGGTCCTCAGCTGAGGTGGATGGTGCTGAGGATTCCTCGGTGTGGCTCCCCTCGCCCTCCGTGCCACTGGGTCCCTCCGACCACTCCTCGGCTGCTGACCCAGTCTGGCTCTCTGGCTCCTCCTGGTCCGTGGAGCTGTCCCCTTCCGTGGCCGTGGATGTATCTGCAAACAATGGGGAAACAGACAGACATCAGTCACCTGCACAAAACGCACACACCACTGTGAGCACAGCACATCACAGAGCAAGCCCTGGCATCATTAGTTGTACATTGCTAAAAGTGCCCTAACTGAACAGGAGAAGCCAATTGTCAGTCTGATGCCAAGCATGGCACTCACATCCCACATGGCCTTGCACCCATCTGTCTGGTGTCTGTTGGATTGCAACACCCCAGTGTGGACACATGCACCAAGTACACAGTAGTTGGACAGTGCAGAGGACACGGTGTGGACACATCACAGCTCTTGCCACTGAGTCAGTACAGGTTTCCGGATGAAAGGGATGCCCAGAGTCAAATAGGAAATGCATGTGATGCATACCAGCGACAGACACCATGATGCACCCATGTCCTGATAGCCAGCGCCACTATGGTGTGCATGTAGCACATGTCACTCCCCTGCAGGACCACAAATAAGTTGACACATGCCATGGCAGAGGCATGACTGTTAAGTCATACATCACTGTCTCAGTGATGTATGACTTGGCAGCCAGACAACAACACTATGCACTGTGTCACAATAGTAGGTCATGGGGAATGCAAGTCCTGGAGCTGCACAAGTGCACATGTACATCCCCCACACAACACATCATCTCAACCCTCATCTGTCCAGGTCACACCTATTGGACATATGGGAGACCTGTGACACTACCCTCTGAACCTGAGCCCCTCACAATTTGCTGTGAATGGGGAACAGCTGCCTGAACATCACATTCGCATACCCCAGTCTGCACGGGCAGCTGATCAAACACCTATGTGACACACAAGTATCGTCTCCTATGGTCACATCTCCAGGGGCATGCTGAGCCCCTACCAAGAAACACCCCAGCAGTCCTGGCAACTAATCCACAGCACACTGACACAGAGGCAGACACCGGAGGGGTCAAATCACTGTGCACAATGTGTCAGCTGATACACGGGAGTGGGAGTACAGAGTGCATTGCATGGCCTGGAGTAGGCATGACTGTCCTGCTCCACATGAATGAGGGATGTGCCCTGGACAGTGGATAGCTGGCTATGTATGTGTGACACACGTAATCTGCACACTCCTGGGGCACAAACATTGTTCCCACCCGCTGCATGGGCGTGTGCCACATACCCCAGGCACATGTGGTGGCTCAGCTCAGCAAGTGGACCGCATATCAAAGCAACACGCAGATCACATGTCCAAACCCAGGCGTTGTGTGAACAATGGACCCACCCATGATGCCCACAACAGAGTTAGGGAAACAGATGCTGTCCCCCACCTTTAGTGAAGCAAACTGCAAGGACACAGTCCCAAGTGACACAATTCCCTGACTGTAAGGGCCACACCTGGGTATCAGATGAGCAGTGGGCAGTGCACAATAGAGGGACATGGCTCCTGGACAACATGACTGCTGCACTGTGGCAGTTGAACCAGGCCAGAGGAGGGCACAAAGCATGTAATACAGAGTTCACAGTGCAGTCTTTGACTCACCCCCTCCTTGCTGCTGTCTGGCCTTCAGCTGCCCATCCAGGTCTGGAAACACCACCGCCAGGATCTGGAGCATGTGGGGGTCAGGGTCCGTGTTCCGCCCCTCCTGCGAGGAGGCGACAGCTTCAGCTGGACCCGTGCAATCCTCCGGGTCCAGCCCCGAAGGTCCTGCCACCTCTTCTGGCAGTTGCGGATCCGGCGCTTGTAGACCCCCACGGACCGGACAGCCCGGACGATGTCCTTCCAGATTTCCTGCTTCCGATGGGCATTAACCTGTCAGGATGACAAAGTGAAAAGGCCATTACCACACATGCAACATATCCGTGCATGACACAGTTGTATATACATGTCTCAATCACAGGGGCACATGATGTACACAGGCAGTGCAAAGCTGACCATGGACAGTTTGCCAGACGTCACTACATGGTATCATTGCATGGGAAGTAAAACCATGTTCAAATGCACTGTCACTGCACCATACCTGTCCAGTGCAAGTCACTACACACTATGGGGGTGACAACTACTCAGTGAGCCTGCTAGCCAGTGGCGTGCAGACTCTCAGCCTTGCTAGTCAGACAAAATGCACATTCAGAAAGGCAGTGCACAGAACACTCACCTGCTCCCCTGGTGTCCCATACAGCTTGCTGTACTGTGGAAGTAGGCTGTCCAGCAGGGCCTGGTTCTCTTCAAGGCTGAAGGCTGGGGCTCTCTCCACAGTACGTGCCATTGCAGGGTCCAGAGGGGCAGAGACAGCAGCAGTGCAGTGGCAGATGTCGTCTTGGAGCATGTAGTGCAGGCAAGTGGGCTCTCAGGGGAACAGCCAGCAATATATATGTGCTGGAGAGGCAGATACTGTCCCTTGTGTCCAAAGTGATAGGTCCAAGTCGTTTGCATCTTCTGAATCTGGCCAATCCATGGAATAGCAGCACCAAAACACGCCCACAGCATCCTTCAAATCTTCAACTTCATGACATACATGATTTTGCAACATTGTTGTGGGTGACCAACTGATTTTCCAGCAACCGACTCGTTCGAAATTCGAAAACGCGTCCGTTGCCAGGCAAGCCCATTGTCAATGGGTGCGCACCGATCGGTCCATTGCGGTACAACGCGCACAGGGGTACAACGCGTACCCTCACACATTGAAAGCAATGGGCCGGCCGGAGGCACCGATCGGTCCATTGCAGTTCAACGCGCACAGGGGTACAATGCGTACCCGCACACATTGAAAGCAATGGGCCGGCCGGAGGCACCGATCGGTCCATTGCTGTTCAACGCATCACTGTACATGTGACTGGCATATGTCAGCATGCCTGTCTCAGATGGACATATGCCAGCCACAGATAGCTCCCAGGGAGTGAGGGGCACACCTACATCACGACAGCCTGTCCAAACTTTATCATAAGGCATGTAAGGCTGCATTTCCTATTGTGTGTATGTTGGTGTATATGTTGTCCTGTGGGTGTCACCTGTGGGCAGCCACCCCCAGGCTGTGCACGTGTTCATGGGGACAGGATCCTGGGTGTTACGTGTACGTGACCACTGTGATGTGCAACTGTTCATATCTGTGCATGTGCCATGGTCACATTTCACAGTGGTGTATGTGTATGTCATGTCACATACCCCGTGAGTCCCATGTGGGACGGTATGTTTGAGCCAGGGTGTCCCAGTGGCACAATAGTGATGGTCCTCCACAGTCTTTGTGCATGTGGTGTTTACAATGTCTCTGATTTCATGTGCACAATGGGAGACAGTCTCCACATCCACGTTGTGTGTGCATGGACTCTGATGTTGTGCGTGTGTGTCACAGACGTCCATGTCTGTCCTGCCGTGGCAAGTGGGGCCACTACCTGTGGGGGTCATGGTTGTTTTGCTGTGGTGTATACATGATACTCCATGTAATGCCAGTGTCCATGTGGCATTACAGGGTCCCTGGGAATGTACCTGTCGTTGAGCTGTGGTGCCTGGGGCACATCTGTCCTCACATGTCCCTGTGGGGGTTATTGTGACACGGCAGCAGGAGATGGGAACTGTGACACGGCCTCATGATATCCAATGGGCCAACCTGGGAATAATTGATGCCACCTGTTGGACCGTGTTGACAGATGTTGGCCATGTATGTACCATACATGTCCTTCCGGTACTGCACACTTCATGTAGTTGTGCCTCATAATGATGTATGTTGGGATCTTGAGTGTGTTCAATGCCGCATATGTGGGGTGACTGACAATCTTGCTTACTTCTCCTCTGCACTGCAGGGCTCCTGCTGTCCATCGGCCATTCCCAGACCTGGCAACGATGGTGGAACGGGACAGCATCCGACGGTACCGCTTCACCAGGCAGCTGATTGAGGATTTGGCAGTGCAGTTGTCCCCACATTTGCAGCCTGGCCGGCCGTATCCTACAGCGCTGACCCCCAAGGTGAAGGTGATGGCAGCCCTACACTTCTTTGCCACTGGTACCTTCCAACATACTGTGGCGACTGCTGGTGGGATGTCACAGACCATGTTCAGCCGTGTGCTCCGCGATGTTTTGGCGGCAATGTTGCTCTTCCTGAACCGGTACATCTATTTCCCTAGACTGCGACGACTCACTGACGTGAAGAGTGACTTTTATGCCCTGGGGAGGATGCCGCATGTAATTGGCTCCATTGATGGGACACATGTGGCTTTGGTACCACCACAGGCCCAGGAGCAGGCCTACAGGAACCGCAAGCACTACCACTCGGTCAATGCACTGGTGGTGTGTCTTGCAGACATGACCATCACACACGTGTGTGCCCGTTTCCCTGGTTCAGCACACGATGCCTTTGTGATGAGGGGTAGTCGCATCCCCAGGATGATGGCACAGATGCAGAACCAGCGTGCCTGGCTTGTCGGTGTGTACTGACTTTGTGCCATTGTGTGTGATCTGATCTGTAGTATTCCGCCCACTTTTCCAAGTCAGCTAATGTGCACTTGTCTGTCCGTAGGTGACTCGGGATACCCCAACATGCCGTGGTTGCTGACACCCCTCAGGAACCCTGTGACACCTGCCCAGATGCGCTACAATGAGGCACATGGTCGGACCAGGAGAGTGATTGAGCGGACCTTTGGTATCCTGAAGAGCCGCTTCCGCTGCCTGGACAAGACCGGAGGGTCCCTCCCATATGCCCCTGCGAAAGTGTGCAAGATTATCATCGTCTGCTGCATGCTCCACAACCTGGCAGTGCGGAAGGAGTTGCCTCTCATCCAGGATGACAATGACCAACATCCGCCACCTGTGGAGGATCCTGGCCTGGACCACGATGCCAGTGACGATGATGATGATGATGATGGTGATGGTGATGTCCGCACACAGCTCATCACCAACTTCTTTAGCTGAATGTGAGTATCCTGAGGTGTCATGTCAATGATGTGAGTTGGCATGATGTGTGGGTGGTGCTCTGGTGCTGTGGGAGTGTGTCCATGGGCCACTTGACTGGATGTGTGTTGCGATGTGTGGTGACAGGTGGGCTGTACTCCCCAACAGTGTTGACATGCTAACTTGGTTCTGGGTGGGTATCTTGTAACATGTATTGTGCATGTGTTTTGCTGTTCTGTCCTGTACTCCATTGCTTTTGACTGTGTGTCATTTCTGTCCTTCACAGGGTACTTTCAGATTCGTTTGGTCAACTGTGTCCACCGACGACGTGATTGCACATCCAGGCTGGTAGCTGTTGTGTCCCTACAGGTGATGTGCGCCACACCCATGGACTTCCTTCCGTCTACAGTTGTTGACTGTGTGCCCGCTGCCAGGTGGGGTTACCTTGCATCTGTAGTGGTTACGGCATGTTGCAACTGTGTAATAAACCTGTGCTTCACTTTGTGATGTGCGTTGTCTGTGGTCACATATTTGACTGCCATTTGCTTACTGCACCTGTGGGCTACTTGACTACAACTGGGAATGGGTGTGGTGTCTGTGCATTGCACCGTCTTCCCTGGCAACATCAGTGTAGGCAATGAGTCAGATGGCCTAGGTGTGTATGTGTCGTGTAGCCCTGGTGGTGTGTCTCCCTCATGTGTGTCACGTTTCCTGTACTCACATGCCTGTGTTGTCCTTGCTGTTGCAGTTCGCATACACAGTGTAATTTTGCAGTTCATCATCCCCATAACAGCACCCACGTTGGAATCACGACAGAGGCAAGTATGGTGTATTAGTGTGTTTATTGTGATACATTTGTGTTAATAGTGCATAGGATGGGTTGTGCTGTACATGAATCTTGCAATCCCAAGTTCCTAGGTGAATTGAAAGTCCGGGTAGACAGGATCCCCAGTATCGGGGCCACAGTTGTCTGACACATTGGTCCAACTTGTACTCCCCATGCAATGTGTGGGAGTAGTGTTGCCGTCAACAGGGTGAACAGTCTGTGCACAAAGGCGAACATCCAGAACAGGTTCAGGCTTCCTGGGAGTTGCGCTTGGCCATCGGCCTCTCACTTTTCCCTCCTCGGACGACCCCTCTTCTTGGGGGGCCCTCAAGTGCAGGCTGCTGCGGTGCAGGGGACTCTCCGCCAGAGTCCTCCTCCCTCCCTGTGGCAGTTGCAGTTTGTTCGGCACCAGATGTTGTTGGCACACAGGGAGGTGTGGACTGGTTGCTGTTCATCTGGCGGAGGCATTGTAAAATGTCCCTGTGCACCGCCGTCATCTCATGCAGTGCATCCCACTTGGACTCCACGCGGACATGTGTGAGTCCACACGGGACATGTGTGACTCCACGCGGGACATGTGTGAGTCCACACGGGACATGTGTGACTCCACGTGGGACATGTGGGAGTCCAAGCGGGCATGATGGGCAGCCTGGTGCTGTTTAATGTCTCTGAGGAGCCCCACTACCTGGCTGAGCTCTCCGGTGCTGGACTGGTACGCATCAGCTATGCGTACCAGTTGTGGGTCATCATGCACACCAGCAACGTCTGCAAGCAGCGACCTCTGTCTCCCACTCCTCCCACCACCCCTGCTGACATGTGCAGTGTGTGCAGTGGCACGCACAGATAACCCTGGTCCACCTTGGGGGTTGGTGGTGGTGGTGGTGTCCATGGCCCCAGGTTGGTCCAGGGTCACTGTGCTGGTGTTGCTCCTTATTCTGTCCATGTCGGCAGGGATGGTATTCGTGGTGACAGTCGTTGTAGGGGTGGGTGCAGGGGGTGCAGCTGGTGGTCCTGCTGGTGCTGCAGCTGGTGGTCCTGCTGGTGCTGCATGTTGACTTGCACCGGATGTGCCAGGTTGTTCTTCATCGTCCGAGGAGGACAGAGGCTGTACGACGCCAGTGAGCTCGGCATCCTCTTGAGCCTGGGACTGGGACTCCTCAGCGTCTGCTGCTGTGTCCCCATCATCACCTGTTTTTGGGAGACACAAACAATGTATGTCATGTTTCTGCAGGCATCAATGGTTGACACACATGACAGTTGTGACTGTGCCTCTGGGTGCGGGCCTGTACATTGCATTGTCCTGAGTCGTCACAGTCAGGGGTTGATATTGGTGTGGCACATTGTCCTGCATTATTTGGGCATTTCTATGTATTTTCTGGGGTGTGAACATGGTCTGCATTGGTTGTGTTTGGTTGGCAGCCGGACCTCCTTCCCACCCACCCAGCCAGTCAGTTATCCCACCATTGAACGTGCTTGCGTTGCAGGGAGTGTAAGTTGTCTCTCAGGATGTCAGTCAGTGGTGTCCTGCTGTTTGTTGGTGCACAGTTGGCAGCAGGGCCTTGTGCTCCCCACAGCAGTAGCCAGTGTCAGCCATCTTGTGAGTCCTTCTCCACTCCCTGTGATGTGAGCATGGTTCAGGGTGGTGTTGATGGGACAGTTGTGGGGGTGACCAATATCAGTGACTACGACTCCCATCATGCTATTGCCTCCACCCCCTTCCCAGCATGCCCATGCTTCCTTCCTTTGACTCTGCTTCCCTGTGGGGTGGGCTGGCTGTGCTGACAGGATGGCTGGGAGTGTTGTCCTGGCAGTTGTTTGGCTAAGAGTCCCAAGAGTGTCCCTGTGCTTCACACAACATAACCCAGGGTGGTGGTTCTTTGTGGGATCTTGTGTTAGGATGGAGGGCATTGCATTCTACCAGGTGGGTACTGTGGAGTTTGTGTTGGGGGGGTGTGAGGGGAGGTGCTTGTGACTATAGTCAGTGCTGCAAGTCCCCCTTCCCACCCAGCCAGCCAGCCAGATATCCCACCATGGAACGTGCTTGCATTGCAGGGAGTGTAAGTTGTCTCTCAGGATGTCAGTCAGTGGTGTCCTGCTGTTTGTTGGTGCACATTTGCCAGCAGGGCCTTGTGCTCCCCACAGCAGTAGCCAGTGTCAGCCATCTTGTGAGTCCTTCTCCACTCCCTGTGATGTGAGCATGGTTCAGGGTGGTGTTGATGGGACAGTTGTGGGGGTGAGCTATGTCTGTGACTACGACTCCCATCATGCCATTGCCTCCACCCCACTTCCCAGCATTCCCATACTTACTTGCTTTTGTGTGGAGTTCAGTGTGTGTGGGTGTGAGAGCAATGGCAAGATGGCTGACAGTGGTGTCCTGCTGTTGGTTGGTGTGCAGTACCCAGCATGCCCTTGTGCTCCCCACGACACAGCAACAGTGTCAGACATCTTTGATGGGCCTTTCCACTCTCTGTGGGATGTGCATGCGTGAGTGTGAGCTTGCTGGGCCATGTGGTGGGGGATGTAGAGCTGTGACTACGACTCCCATCATGCTATTGCCTCCTCCCCCATTCCCAGCATGCCCATGCTTCCTTCCTTTTGACTCTGCTTCCCTGTGGGGTGGGCTGGCTGTGCTGACAGGATGGCTGGGAGTGTTGTCCTGGCAGTTGTTTGGCTAAGAGTCCCAAGAGTGTCCCTGTGCTTCACACAACATAACCCAGGGTGGTGGTTCTTTGTGGGATCTTGTGTTAGGATGGAGGGCATTGCATTCTACCAGGTGGGTACTGTGGAGTTTGTGTTGGTGGGGGGTGTGAGGGGAGGTGCTTGTGACTATAGTCAGTGCTGCAAGTCCCCCTTCCCACCCAGCCAGCCAGATATCCCACCATGGAACGTGCTTGCATTGCAGGGAGTGGAAGTTGTCTCTCAGGATGTCAGTCAGTGGTGTCCTGCTGTTTGTTGGTGCACATTTGCCAGCAGGGCCTTGTGCTCCCCACAGCAGTAGCCAGTGTCAGCCATCTTGTGAGTCCTTCTCCACTCCCTGTGATGTGAGCATGGTTCAGGGTGGTGTTGATGGGACAGTTGTGGGGGTGACCAATATCAGTGACTACGACTCCCATCATGCTATTGCCTCCACCCCCTTCCCAGCATGCCCATGCTTCCTTCCTTTGATTCTGCTTCCTGTGGGGTGGGCTGGCTGTGCTGACAGGATGGCTGGGAGTGTTGTCCTGGCAGTTGTTTGGCTAAGAGTCCCAAGAGTGTCCCTGTGCTTCACACAACATAACCCAGGGTGGTGGTTCTTTGTGGGATCTTGTGTTAGGATGGGGGCATTGCATTCTACCAGGTGGGTTCTGTGGAGTTTGTGTTGGGGTGTGTGTGAGGGGAGGTGCTTGTGACTATGGTCAGTGCTGCAAGTCCCCCTTCCCACCCAGCTAGCCAGATATCCCACCATGGAACGTGCTTGCATTGCAGGGAGTGTAAGTTGTCTCTCAGGATGTCAGTCAGTGGTGTCCTGCTGTTTGTTGGTGCACAGTTGCCAGCAGGGCCTTGTGCTCCCCACAGCAGTAGCCAGTGTCAGCCATCTTGTGAGTCCCTCCACTTCCTGTGATGTGAGCATGGTTCAGGGTGGTGTTGATGGGACAGTTGTGGGGGTGACCAATATCAGTGACTACGACTCCCATCATGCTATTGCCTCCACCCCCTTCCCAGCATGCCCATGCTTCCTTCCTTTTGACTCTGCTTCCCTGTGGGGTGGGCTGGCTGTGCTGACAGGATGGCTGGGAGTGTTGTCCTGGCAGTTGTTTGGCTAAAAGTCCCAAGAGTGTCCCTGTGCTTCACACAACATAACCCAGGGTGGTGGTTCTTTGTGGGATCTTGTGTTAGGATGGGGGCATTGCATTCTACCAGGTGGGTTCTGTGGAGTTTGTGTTGGGGTGTGTGTGAGGGGAGGTGCTTGTGACTATGGTCAGTGCTGCAAGTCCTCCTTCCCACCCAGCTAGCCAGATATCCCACCATGGAACGTGCTTGCATTGCAGGCAGTGGGAGTTGTCTCTCAGGATGTCATTCAGTGGTGTTGTGCTGTTTGTTGGTGCACAGTTGCCAGCAGGGCCTTGTGCTCCCCACAGCAGTAGCCAGTGTCAGCCATCTTGTGAGTCCTTCTCCACTCCCTGTGATGTGCGCATGGTTCATGGTGGTGTTGATGGGACAGTTGTGGGGGGCAATATGTGTGACTGCGACTCCCATGATGCTATTGGCTACACTGACTTGGCCAGCATACACAGAATTCCTTCCTTTGAGTGTTCTTCACTGTGTGTTGGTGTTGTTGTGGTGGCTACATGTCTGGATGTGTTTGTTAGTTCTATTTGTGCCACTGCCTAGCTGTAGTTGTAGTTGTTTGTACATGTGATGGCACAGTTGGATGTGACTTTTTTGATGGCATGTGTTGTGTTTATCTGACTGACATACACATTTTGGGATGATTCTGTTCTGGTTGCTGTGTAATTGCTATGAGTGCATGGTTTGACTCTCCCCTTGACAGTGATGTGTGTGTGTTTTGTGGCAGTATATTGTGTACATTTGTTGTGTACTCACCAGGCTCTGGGATGTCCTCTAGTCCATATACGCTCACTGGCGGAAGGATGGCCCGCACCTTCTCCTCCCAGGGCCTGAGGTATATTGGCTTGGCAGGAGGGCCACTGCCGGTGTGTTGGCTGTTGATGTAGTCTTGCTTCAGCATTTTCCGTACCCTCCTGCGCACGTCATACCACCTGTTCTGGATGTCGGTCTTTGTGCGCCGACATGGTGATTGGGCGTTCACCCTGTTGATGATCCTCTCCCACATCTTGGTTTTCTGCGACATGGGGGTCTGTTGGACCAATGTGCCAAACAGCTGTGGCTCCACCCTGAGGATCTCGTCTACCATGACTTCCAATTCACTATCTAGGAACTTGGGATTCTTCTTGGGGGCATGGTGATGGGTGGTGATGGTGGGTGATGTGTGTGTTGGTGTGCAGGTGAGGGTGTGTGAGTGTGTGTTTTGCTGGGTGTATGTGAGGTAGGTATTTGTTGGTGTGCTGATGGTGTGTGGCTTGTGTGAGGGATGAGCTGTGGGTGTGTGGTTGCTTTCTCTTGGGTGCTGGCAGTGGAATGGCATTTGCAAAGGCTCATGGTAGTGATTTGTGTCCTTTATATAGGTGGAGTTGTGGGTGTGTCTTTGTTCTCTGTCCCCACCCCCCAGTATTTATTGGCTTGGTAATTGCTTGTTTGGCCTTTTTTTGGGTGATTTTTCCTTTGTGCTGTTTGTGTATGTTGGAAACGTTCTTGTGACCGAGTCGGACCCTGCATTGGTCTCGTACGGTGTTCTCCGTTTCGTTCACGCTGTGTTTGTGCAGTTTTCTATGCTGCGTACGCGTCGGTCGCGGTGTATTGTGTTGCTTCGGCTCGGTTTTGTATGCGTGTCGGTCGTACGGCTTGGCCTCCGTCCGACTCGCTCGTGGTTTTCGCGCCTTGCATCGTACTTTGCGGTTTGGAGTTCGCGTGTACGTTTCGGTCGGATTTGTTCCGGGTGCGTGTCGGTCGGTTGGATTCGCGTGTTTTTCCGGCCGGATTGCTGCTTTCCGTGCGGCTCGGTCGGTCGACTTTGTTTCGGTACGTGTCGGTCGGATTTTTCGCGCCTTGCATCGTACTTGGCGTGTCGTGCGCCACGGGTACGTGTCGGTCGGTATTTTTTCCGGATCCGAGTCGGTCGGTGCTTTTTCCGGCCCGAATCGGAATCGACCCCTAAGCTGTTTCTCTTTTCCATGGTCTGGGTTAATTTGGTCCCCCATGCTCTCTATCTTTTTAAGCACTGCTGCTTCCTCACAGCAGGTTTGAAAAATTCCATCTTCAAATATATTCATTTTATCCTGGGCTGCAGATGTTGTAAATACTATTTTTCCCCCACCTTTCAGTGCTTGGACTGTCTGGGGTAATTTCTGTTCAATAATTTGTGAATTCTGAGTTTCTGAAATAAACCCTGCCATAATCACTCCTTCTGCAGCTGTTTGAACCTTTTGAGTAGGGGTCATATTAAATGGGACAGTCACAATTTTTCTAGGCATTGCCTGTGCATCTGTAGTTTGTGATATCTGGACTGAATCAGTCACATTTAAAGCAGTAACACCTGGAGGTATCACTGTCAGTGCTGAATCAACAGGTAGTGGGTCAATCTGAAATGTCTGCACAATTCTCTCAATCTGTGTTTCTCTCTGTTTAACAGAAGCAGTAGCCACTGTAGTACTTACTAGTACACTATTTTCAGTATTTTTAATGGGAACCACATAAAGTGGCGGACACTCAGTTAACAATGCATCCATTATTTCATCCCCTGAATCATTATTTATTTGAAGCTTTTTATCATCATTAATTCCCTTCTCCTGCATCTGGTGCTTTTCCTTTTATCCTCACTTGCTTTGTCTCTTGCTGTCTTTTCCCACATGCTTAAGGCCTCAAATTGTGCAGCTCTAGATGGTGTCTTTATTTCACATAACACTTCCCTTAATTTGTCAATAATCTGCAATTCAAAAGTACCATCTTTTGGAAACCTCAAAGGACCTTCTTTTTCAGTAATCTTGCACCATTGGTGAACCCACATACATGAATTTTGTCCCAAATTGGTAGACATAAAATGCACGGGTGTTCCTTCAGGAGCATCACCAATTAAAAACGAATTTTTCACTTTACCTCCTAACAGCTTCTTTAAACCTTCAAACATTTTCATTTCTGAAATATTTCAATGCAATTTCTTTTCTCCAATGCTGTCAGTTTCAATTTCAGTCAGTTTAACTCCTACTACTGACCCTCCACAAAATCTTACTGCAATATTTTTCTGAGTTTTCTTAATCAAAATTCTGTTAATAACAACATAAAAACATTCGCTACTCTGTCTGCTCCACTAAACAAAGGTTAGATTTCTTTTCACTGCAAGTAACACATTCCGCTTACTCGTCACAAAGTAAGAACTTCTGTTTACTCTTCAAACACTGCGAGTAAATCCCTTCCGCTTACCCTTCACTCAAGCTCCAGATAAGACCTGTTACTTGGATACCCCTTTTGGGAAGTAGAGCCAGTGACTTCGCAGGTAAAATCCTTATGCTACCATTCACACTCACTTTTACACAGAAAATAGTCCCTATTGTAACACTGCCAGCCCTACGTAGCTTCTCAGTATTACTTCCAACAGACGAGTAACCTCCTGCAGTGTGGCTTCCATTTACCACC
The DNA here is from genome assembly GCA_963921515.1 of Calotriton arnoldi. NCBI lineage: Eukaryota > Metazoa > Chordata > Amphibia > Caudata > Salamandridae > Calotriton > Calotriton arnoldi. Next base: position 235,253 of record CAWUFW010005646.1, read on the forward strand.
CGCTATTCCTTTCCCGGGAATTTCCACAGGTGTACATACCTGTTTTTCCAGACAACATAGAACAAGACACTAACTTACTTAACATGAAGAGTTAAAACATGTAATCAATAACCAATAAATCCTGTCCTATGAAATTACCAATATAATCAATAAAACCATCAAGTCAAAAATGAGCAAACTTTCACCAACAGTCAAAACCCTTACTATTTTCAACACTTCAAAAATACATCCTAGCACATTAACAACATTTCACAACCCTATTGATACTCACACCACTCCAGCAATCGCCTTCTTGCATCACCTTTCAGTACTGCTTTGCCAGCCTTCAGGTTCTGAGAATTGGAGTCAGGAATCAGGACTTGGACATTTATCTAACTTGGGCAATTATTTTCTAGAAATAATTTTCACAGATCAACTCTCTTCCTAAGGTCAATGGACCATTAGTCAAATAGTTGATGGTGATATTAATAATCCTTAATCACCAAACTAATTGATAATAACCATCCTCTGCTACCAGAAACTGATGCAGCGGTAATTTCACGGTAATTTCTCAATGCAAAACCTCATTTACCTTCTAATTTACTGCTGCAAAGGTACTGGACCCTTGCCACTGTATATTACCATCAGGAGATTTACATAAACATGAAAAATCAAAAATGCAATTAATATTTAAGCCAATAAAGAGAGTTGTTGAGTATTTTAAAGGATTTTATTTTCTAGTTAAAACTTAAGGTTCTCTGACCCTTTATTCATTAGTCAAATATCAATCAGGTTACAGAATTGAAAATAGGAAAAATAGAATTAATACAAAACATATTATAGGTTGCATACAAAAACATTCCATAAAGGAAGAGAATGAGGAATCAAATGTCAATCAGAATTCTTTAAAGAGTTCAGGAAATATAATTCAAGAGTGAATTATGCAAGGCTAATCAATAATTAATAATTGGCAAAAATATCCCATAAAGAGAAATAAATGCATAAGACAAATAAATCTTTTCAAAACTAATTAATTAATCAAAGCATAAACTTATAGTTTTAGAATCTATCTGAACCTTTTCTATCAGTTGCACCGTCTGCCCTGGTCTGTTCATCTGTCCTCTCTGTGTGCACAGAGAGACGCTGTTCCTGAAAAGGCCCCTCCTTCACAGACCACAGAGGAATGTGATCTACCTTGCCAAAAATATGACGTGCAAGGCTAGCCTATGCCCCCCACCTCCCTCTATCTCTCATCCGACGCAATCTGCTCTCAGACTGCACCCGCAAAAGCTTCTAAAGCCTCTAAAAAAAAAAAAACCCCAAAGCCCCCTAAAGAGGTCATATTTATACTCTAATTCTTGGCTGACTATACTAATAAGGTTGCAATTTTCAGTAATGCTTGCACCCTGATTGGATAGCTTAGATGACGAGGGTCTCACCATCCTGTTCTCATTGGCAAATCCAACCCACACCAGTTCTAACAAAAGAATGATTAATACAATTATATGTTTTAGCAACATTTACTAGGAAAAATGTTTCAGTCTATTTCCTCCTTCCTGTCATATCGCACGCAGGAAGGACACATTCCACAAACACTGGTACATTGGCACGATAACAAGAATGTACAGTTCATGGTGGCCTTGAACCAGGTCTTCATTTGAGGCACTTGGCAGTATGTAGCTGGTATAATCTGCGCATGCGTCTCTCATTCAATACACAGCCTTGCTGGATTCACAGGCAGCCATTTTATCTTAGGCCCAAAAACAAAATAAACACAAAAAGAGTATTAATTTTCAAATGAAACCCATTATGTTTTACCTCCCTATACTAATACCCTGTATAAATGATACCTTGCAAAAGCTATTAATGTAAAGCAGCTTTTCTTATTATTTGTGCAAAAAATGCAAAAATGTGCAATGTACAACATAGCATAAAACATGCACTAGTGTAAATTTTGAAAGCGCACACAGTTAATACATACTCATAGTAACATGCTCTAATGTTTTAGATAGCTTTTCATGCAAATGCTTTGCCCCCGTGTAGTGATGGTGCATGGTTAATTAATACACATTATAAAAAGATGTGTTATGAACTGAATATGTATTGTCTAAATATGCAACAAAGCCAAAGTCTCTTGAGACAGGAACAGGGAGTGTAGATTATAAGGGAAAGGATACTGGGAAGAGAGAACACATTCCATGATTCAAAGCTAAAGAGGCCACTGAAATCACGAGTTTTCTCTACACTGCAAAAACACATGTTAATTCAGCACAAGCATTTCAGACTGAAAGCATTTATGAAAAAGCCTCATTTTATGTTTTTCACTTTTGCATGCACCAAAAGTGCCACTTTACAAAAACTTTTGACTAGGCATGTGCCATGTGTCTTCACTTGCACCAAAATTTGTGTGCCATTTTAAATGCAGTCTGTCTGAAACATAAAAATAAAGCAATGCTTAATTTGAGAAATCTATCAGTCCCATACAGTGGGATTCCTGAGAGCTGGTCAGAGGCACATCCCCCTTTCTCCTCTACTCTGCAAATGCGAGTACTAGTTAAAAAACCATAGAAATTCACTTAAAAAAAACAAAGGTTACAGGGACGTTATAGTTACGAAATAGAATTTGAAAAACCTTAGAAATTCACTTAAAAAACCAAAGGTTACAGGGACGTTATATTTAGGCTCAGATTTCACTCGTTCAAAACCAGTGAAATTCAGCTGTTATAGTTACCAGAGCTATAATTATAACTAAGGCTCCCTGTTTTCCGTTTTTACGGATTTTTACAGATAAATACAGACCGAAAACAATGTGTTTTCTGTCTGCATTTATTTTTTAAAGTGTATAAATACAGAAAATGGTGCTTCTTTTAAGTGACTCTCCGTACTATCTTTCATGAATTGTAGCCCAACAGCTGAGCAGATGGACAGCGTGGGAAATTAAAAAGCAGGATAAAATTTCTTTAAATAATCATGGTATATGTCAACATACATTTGTGGTGTAATGCTAATACTTAGTGGATGTATTGTTACGTAATATTAGGCAGTTTAAATAGCTAAATCACGACAGAGATCAAAGGATGAGTACGTGTCCATCAGTTAAATAAATATGGAAATGTACAGTTTTACAACTTCATTTATACACAAAACACAAAATAAATATGGATAAATACAGATAAAATGGCCAAAAAATAAATATGGATAAATACAGACGGAAATGTTAAAAAAATAAATACCATAAAACCGGGAGCCCTAATTATAACTTACGCCCCCGCAATGCACTGCTTATGACCTCACATATTACATCACTCATGACATGGTCAGTGAAATCACTGATGACATCTCAAATGACATCACTGATGACATCATCCAGAGAACCACTCACACATGCACTCACACCCCATACAACCTCTCATACACCCACTCTCACTCCCACTCAATTACTCATATACCCATTCACAGACCCATACAAGTACTCACACAGCCACTCACTCCTCCATAGAGGCATTCACACACCCACCCACTCACTCACTCTTACAGCTACTCACATAACCCTTCACTCAATAATGCAACCAGTGACTCACCCATACAGCCACTCACATAGCCACACACTCACCCATACAGCTACTCACACACCCACTTATTTACCTACAGTCACTCACACACCACTCACTCACCCATACAGCCTCTCAACACAGCCACTCACTCACCCATACAAGCACTCACACACTCACTCACATACCCACACAACCACTTACATACCCATTCAAACATCCATACAAGAACTCACACATTCGCTCACTCACCCATACAGCCATTCACACAGACACTTACTCTCAATACAGCCACTCACACACCAACTCACTTAACCAAACACCCACTCAAACAGCCACTCACTCACCCATATAGCAACTTACACACCCAGTCACTCACTCATACAGCCATTTAGACACCCACTCACTCACCCATACTGTCACTACACACCCACTTACCTACCCATAGAGCCACTCTCTCAGCCATACAGCCACTGATACACCCACTCAATCACCAATACTGCCACTCGCAAAGCATCTCACTCACCCACACAGCTACTCACACACCCACTTATACACACATACGGCCACTTACACACCCATACACACAAGGATACGTACAGTCACACAGCTACTCACTTAATATATGTTAGAAGTAGTATCACTCAAAAGTGGTGCACCTAGTATACTAAATTAACTTTTTTAGTAGGTTTGTATATATGTTTAACACCCATAATCTCTTAAAAACACTTACACTCACTTGATGATGTCATTAGTGATGTCATCAGTGATGCCATTTGAGATAATAATAATAATAATATTAATAATAAAAACACTTATAAAGTGCCTGGTTACACCAGCTGGTGTGTCTCCGCGCTAGGAGCTACTACAGTAAAGATCGGTAGGAAAGGGTAAGAAAAGGGCGACTAGGAAAGCCGTGCCGTAGGGGCAGATGAGAGTCTAGAAGCTCACAGCTGGTAGAGCCAAGTTTTCAGTCCTTTCCGGAAGGCATTTTCAGATGGCTCAGCTCAAAGTGTAGGGGGTAGTGTGTTCCAGTTCTTGGCTGCCAAATAGCCAAAACAGTGCGGACCCATTCTTGCTCTTTGAATTTTTGGAACTTTGAGCAGGTGAGCCCCCGTTGATCTCAGGTGACGTGTCGGGTTATAAGGGGTGAGAAGATCATTTAGGTAATTAGGTCCCTTACCTTGCAAAATGCTGTGGCAGAAGCACAGGGCTTTAAAAAGAATTATTTTATTAACGGGCAGCCAGTGCAGGGCATTGAGGGCTTTCGCCGAGGAAGCTCTCTTTGGTAGATTAAAAACTAGGCGGGCTGCCGCATTCTAAATTCGTTGCAGCCTATGTAGGCTTTTTCGTTGTTCCGAGGTATAGGACGTTTCCGTAGTCCAACTGAGCTGTAACAAGAGTGTGGACCAAGGTCATCCTGGCTGATATTGGAAGAATATCCAAAGTTTTTTTTAACATTTTGAGAGTCCCAAAACATTTCCCTGTGACCTTCCTAGTATGGGTTTCGAAGGAGAGTTTGGGGTCAAGCCAGATTCCTAGATTTTTAACTTCCTCTTTGGGAGTGGGTGTGGGACCCAGCATCTGGGGCCACCATGCTGAGCTCCAGATGGAGGGATGTTTCCCTACCACCATGACCTCAATTTTACTGCCGTTCAGCTTCAGGCAGTTGTTTGACATCCAGGAAGCGAGGTCATTCAGGCAGGTGGAACACTGGGTCGCAGTGTACTCTGAGTTGTGAGATAGAGTAACAATAAGCTGTGTGTCATCTGCATATGACACTATGGTGATCTTGTGTTTTTCCACGATCTCCGCCAGGGGTTGAATGTAAAGGTTAACTCCTTCGGTGCTCATGACAGCTCCCGGCCGTCATGAGTCACAGTAGGCGTGTGCTCATGATGGCCGGGAGCCGTCAGAACGTTGCCGCTCCGTCCACGCGGTGTTAATTCCCCGCCTGTGCGAGAGAATTAATCAGTGGGTGGAGTCCGGACGACTCCCGGCCATCATGAGCACACGCCCACCGTGATTTATGATGGCCGGGAGCCGTCATGAGCACCGCGGCGCCACGCCCACCCCTAGCCCCGCCCGCACCGCGGCGAAATTTCACGCGCAGCGAAGGGGTTAAAAAGAGTTGGGCTCAGAATTGAGCCTTGAGGAACCCCTTGTGAGAGTAGCATGCTTTTTGACACGTGTGGACGCTGTGTGACCTGAAAGCTGCGCTCCTGTAGAAAGGAGGTCATCCACTTAAGAGCAGCTCCCCCCAGCCCACCTGACCAGAGTCGCTGCAGAAGCAGTTTGTGGGATACCGTGTCAAAGGCTGCGCTGAGGTCCAGCAGGACCAAAGCTACAGTCTGACCCTCATCAGCCCACCTGCATAATGTCTCTGTGGCAAGGAGTAACACCGACTCCGTGGAGTACATGGCTCTAAAGCCTGATTGCTTTGGATGGAATAGGTTGTGCTTGTTTATGTGTGCAACCAATTGCGTGTTCACCGTCTTCTCTGCTATTTTGGAGAAATAAGGCAGGAGTGAGATAGGACGCAAATTATCCAGCAATCCCGGATCTGCTGATGGCTTTTTCTTAAGGGGAAGGACAATAGCTTGCTTCCACTTACTCGAAACCTCACCACAGTGGAAAGATAACTCCAAGAGATGCTGTACATAGGGTAATATAATGTCTAATCCTTCCCTAATAATTTTGGGCGCGGCTGGAACTATTGGTGAACCAGATTTAATACTGAGGGCCACACTTCTCTGGTCTTACAATGAAGGGGGTGAAAACTCCAAGAGTTGGTTGGTCTCCAGCATTATGGTTCTCTCAGATTGAGTGGGATTACCATTTCGGGCCTCATCTGGAAAGGAATCATATATTTTAGATACCTTTGTGGCGAAGAAGTCGGCAATCTGATTGCACAACTCTGGGGAACCACTGGCAGGCGCGATAGTTCTCTCTAAAGAGAAGAGGTCTTTAAGAATGGCAAACAATTCTCTCGAAGAGTTATCCGCCTGCTCTATTCTGACATTATAATAGGTGGCGCACATTTTTTTTATGAGAGAGTAGTAATTTTTTTGTGCTAACTTATAAACATTCTTTTTGTCATTAGAGAAATCGTTCCTCCATTAACGCTCTAAGTGTTTGCAGGATTTTTTCACCGTCCTTAACTCTTCATTAAACCAAGGTGACGTATGGTCCGCCTTTGAGGGGTGTTAGTGGTCCATGGAGCAACTACATTCAATGCCTCCGTAATCCACTTGTGTACTGCTAGATTCGCGACATTAATGTCTACTCCTAATTGGGGTTGTTTCTGCTGTAGCGGACAAGTAAAGCTTTCTGCATTAAATCTAGACCAGTTTCTGCGTGGACTAATGTTGCTTGTTCTAGGTGCACACTGGTGTTTATCTACTGAAATCGAAAAAGCCACCAGATAGTGATCGGACCATGGTACTGCCATTGGGGCTTCAGCCACCATCTCTTGGCAGTTAGAGAAAATAGTGTCTAATAAGTGACCCAATTGATGAGTCGGGTGCGTGGATTTAAGATCTAGCTGCAAAACGGCTAATTCTTGCAATAAGGATTTCGCTTCACTCTTCATGTGGTCATCAAAATGTAAGTTTAAATCACCCAGAATTGTTAAATTGTTATAGCGTAGTGCCAGTTGCATTATTGTTTCCACTAAACTGGAAGTAAAATTAGTGACCGGTCCTGGGGGACGATAGATCAGAAATCTATTCATCCTAAAGTCATTAGCCGTTTTTACAGTGAAAAAGGCTGCTCCACGGTTTTCAATATTAGCAGCTTCCAAAGTGCATTCTAGGGCTAGTGTATAGATGATGGCTATTCCTCCTCCGCGCTTAATAGAGCGGTCTTGTCTGTGAATGCCATAATCGTGCGGGAGAGCTTGCAGTATCTCAGGAGCAGAAGCCTAATGCAGCCATGTTTCCGTAAGGAACAGAGCATCAGGCTCGTTGTCCATGATAAGATCGTGAATTTCGTTCTTGTGTTTGCCTAGTGATCTGCAGTTGATAAGTATAAACTTTAACTTTTGCTCTATCCTGGCTCCTACTTCCAGTTTTCCTGATTTAAACGGGAAGTGTATGCAGCCCAGTGTGTCAGCCTCAGAGGATAAGGAGTGTTTGTATTATGCTGAGAATGATGGTTCTAAAATCTTTAAGTGCTCCGCCGAGTACCTCAAGGGCTGATTGCTCTTAAAATGGGCAAGGGTACTGGCCCCGAACGGCCGCAGACAGGCGCAGACGGGCTTGCCTTTGACCCGCCTTCGGCGCGCCCAGTCTTTTCTGGCCATATATTGGCCAAGTATTCAGAAACACTGGAGCGCTAACCTCCAGGAAAGGCGACCGGACCGGAACTAAGTCCGCGCCAACAGGAACCTCCCCTTGGCTCGCTCCACTCGAACGGAAAGTCCGGCGGTGGAATGGAGAGTTAAGGGAGCACCTTTGAGGTAAGTGTTCCTGCAACTCAAAAATAGCAGCAATACCTAGGGCTGTGTCCCCGCAAGAAGTTTCTGGCAAATGAGTTAGGGAAACGTACAATTCAGACAAAGTTAAAATAAGTACAAGATTTAAAATAATGGAAAAGCGCTAGCATATAATTTGATCGGGTAACAACCTTATCAGCCTGTAATCCTGCTCCGCTGTGCGCCCGATCTTTTCTGGCCATTTATTTGCCAAGTATTCAGAAACACTGGAGTTCTAACCTCCAGGAAAGGCAACCGGACCGGAAGTGAGTCCGTGCCAACAGGAACCTCCCCTTAGCTCTCTCCACTCAAACGGAAAGTCCAGCGGTGGAACGGAGAGTCAAGGGAGCTCCTTAGAGGTAAGTGTCCCTGCAACTAAAAGATAGCAGCAATACCTAGGGCTGTGTCCCCGCAAGAAGTTTCTGGCAAATGAGGTAGGGAAACGTACAATTCAGGCAAAGTTGAGATAAGTACAAGATTTAAAATATCGGAAAAGCGCTAGCATATAATTCAACCAGGTAACAACCTTATCAGCCAGTAATCGTGCTCCGCTGTCATCAGTGATGTCACTGCCCATGTCATGAGTGATGTAATTAATATGTAAGGTCCTAAGCAGTGCATTGTGAGGGCGTATGTTATAATTATAGCTCAGATAACTATAACTACTGAATGTCACTGGTTTTGTATGAGTGAAATCTGAGCCTAACTTTAACGTCCCTCTAACCTTTGTTTTTTCAGTGAATATATATATAGGTATATATATATATACACACACAAACATGTAAATAAGTATATACACACACACATGGGGGTAAGGGGACTCCAATGCTGATTGTCAGATTCATTCACAGCAGACAAGGGACTTTATGTTCAATTATTTACAACCGCCTCCATGTGCAAACTTTAACCTCTGTGAGCAGAGTTTTATGTTGATCACGAGGGCTGGACGTCCCGCGATCAGAAAGGAAGGTCCTCCACGAAAGAAAATGCTCTAGTGACTGCTGGGCGGTTTTATTGAGATTTATTTCATTTTTATAACTATGATTAGTGCATGTGATTTTGTGTTTTCAAAGACACCCAGGGGCTGATTCACAGAACTAATCTGAGACAAAATCCTAAACTTACTACTTATGGTATTCACAGAATGCACTTACGAATGCACTTACGACTACTAACTTTATGTCCGCACTAGGGCCGAAAATCCCGCACCCGGAGCATAAATTCCGCACCCGGAGCGGAAATCCCGCACTTGTGCCGGAATCTCCGCTCCCGGGCTGGAATACCCACATTGTGGCCGGTTGAGCATTTCCTCAATGCTAATCACCTGTCCAAGTGCCTACCATTCCCACCATGCATCAGATATAGTCAATTAACACCAGATTGTGGGTATTACGGCCTGGAAGCAGAGATTGCGGCCTGAGTGCATAAATTCCGGCACAATTTTGGGATTTCCAATCAGGGTGTGGAAATTCCGCTCCAGGTGCGGAATTTCCACTCCGGGTTGGTAAATTCCGTCCCGAGTGCGGACGTAAAGTTAGTAGTCGTAAGTGCAGTCGTAAGTGCATTCTGTGAATACCATAAGTAGTAAATTTAGGATTTTGTCTCAGATTAGTTCTGTGAATCGGCCCCCTAAAGTTCTCTTTGCAGCCGAGGTCTTTATTGTAATCCAGTCCGGGTTTTAACATGTACTTTCAGATGCATGATGGGATTTTTAAATACTATGGATGGATTATGTCTACTACATGTATTACTCCAATGAGGATTAACTGTGAATTCATAGATATCCTGTAAATATACTCACTGAGAGTATTCATTTGCTTTTACATTGAGAGTTTCGTGTTTTAAAAGTGATATTATTCCCTGCATAGTTTGTACATGTTTAATTTGGTGCTGCTAGAACTGGGTGGATCATTTGTGTTTATCACGATGTTTAAAAGGAGCAACAATATGATATGGTGCACTCCAGATTGATAAAGGCAGAGGTTCTGCCAAAACGCGTCTCTCTGGCGGTCCTGTGCCCGTGTGGAATGATTGAATAAACAGGATGTAATCCCTTTACTTTGAGTGCCGGCTGCCTCTCTAATGAGTTTGGGAGGTTTTTGTGTGATATTTCCAGCGGAGGCGCTGTTTCGCCGTGCACCACCAGCGATCTGCCAGCACACCAGCATACCGCAAAACAGTTTTCTCATATGTATCAGGCAGGCGTGCCCCCACAACAGGAGAGTGGCGATGGAGAAGAGGAAGTGGCCCAAGTGGATGGAAAGGTTCAACGCTGGGAGCTGGTGTTCCTGCACGAAAGGCTGTACCTCACCCTAGGAATACCTCCCTGACGGTGGAGCTGGGCACTACGGAAGGCACTTGCTGAGTGGTGGGGTAAGGGGGCTCCAATGCTGATTGTCAGATTCATTCACAGCAGACAAGGGACTTTATGTTCAATTATTTACAACCGCCTCCATGTGCAAACTTTAACCTCTGTGAGCAGAGATTTATGTTGCTCACGAGGGCTGGACGTCCCTCGATCAGAAAGGAACATCCTACACGAAAGAAAATGCTCTAGTGACTGCAGGGCGGTTTTATTGAGATTTATATCATTTTTAGGTCGAGCCTCGAGTAGCGCGCAAGCGCTACTCTGAGAGACTTTAAGTTAGGGGCTTTTGAAAGCTGACCAGACGCTCGTGCGTCATGGCCTTTTCCCTGCGGTTACCCGAACGTCAGACATCTGTTTACAATTTTCGTGCCCAGACGCGGGCGCGATAATTGGAAACACATACCGGCCGTGCGGGTAATCGCAGGGAAAAGGCCATAACGCATGAGCGTCTGGTCAGCTTTCAAAAGCCCAGGCTGCCGCGCTCGCTCGCCCCCGCTCCTCTCTTGTTTTAATCATTATTTCTGCCTCTTGCTAGACTCTTCTTCTTTCAGTTAAAAACGTGCATATCTGCTTTGCTGTTTTTTTTTATACAGACCCTGGGAAAGCCGACACCGAGATTCGAACCTGGTTCCTCCGTCCCAAAGTCGGCAGCTCTGTTCTTTATTTGTTGTGGCATTAGGTGCCTAGACAGGCTTCACGCGTAGTTTCATCTGTCCTTGATTACTGCCTTGACACTTTCAAGCAGATGATGTTCTTCGTTCAGTGCAGAGGAGTTTACATGTAAATTGCAGGAGGGAGAGGACGGTAAAATTTGAAATGCAGTATGCTGCATCGTGAAGACTTTACAGTGCAAATATTGTAAAATACACCACGGCGCTGCCAGGAGCTTTCCCGGCCGTCGTAGAGCTTTACTGTCGGAGGTGTGGCTGCGGGGCTGTGTTTTTCTGTGCTGGATTGCTTGTAGCGCTTTTAATTCCCGACACTATGGTAAATACAAATATAATACACGGGTTCATAAATTATTATACACTTACGGAACAGCTCATTATACAGTGCGCAAATGGTGAGAATGAATCTCCCTCTATGTATATACAGATATACCACTCTCAGACATATTTTATTGTAATAAAGCGAGGACGCAGTCGCCATCCTCATGCGAGGATTTTCTGTTATTGTGCATAACTAATCCCTTCCTGACTGCTGACTAGTTTCACTCGCATCGCTCTTGTAATATACCGTTCCGTATTTTAAAAATAAAAACCCACTTTCGGGACCCCAATTAACTGTTTCACGCTCCTTGTAGGTCACTTACACGCTCCATGAGCCCCCATTCCCAAAAGGCCCCCATGCCCGTCGTGGGGAATAAGTGATGTATTGCACGTTAACTGGAAGGCTTGCAGTAACCCTGCTTTAAATGCATGTTTGGCACTGAAAGGTATCTGTGTGTGTGTCTATTCGTGTGTGCGTGTGTGTTCTGTGTGTGCCGATGTTTGTATAAATGCGATTATTTCTATGTCTGTTTGTGTGTGTGCAGTGTGTCGCTGTTTATATAAATGTAATATATTTCTTTGTGTGTGCGTGTCTGTGTGTTCGGTGTGTGCCGGGGTTTGTATCAGTGCACCGATTTCTGTTTGTGTGTCTGTTTGTTCGGTGTGTATCGGCGCTTGTATGAGTGTACTTATTTCTGCGTGTGTGTCTGTGTGTGCCAGTGGGTGTATAATTGGTCTATCGTGTGTGTGCGCGCGTGTTTGTGTTGATGTTTGAAAACGTGTGCCTGCTTGTGTGTCTCCGTTTGTGTGCATGTGTCTATGTGTCTGTGCCGGTGATTGAAGACGTACATGTCTGTCTCTGTTTGTGTGTGAGCTTTTTTCAAGAGTACATTCCCTTTGACCAGGTGACACCAATTTACAAAATGGTTTCCTCCTGTGACATGTTTTCTGAAAGTAATCTAAAATTACAAAAGTAAAGACAATACAAATTGAAATATTTCCTTTAACCTCGAGTCAAATATGATGGGTTTCTCTTCAAGCAGTTTTCTAGCGGGTCATTTGTTTAAATGTTAAGTCAATCTAAGTAAGAAAATAGTCTTCCTAATGATTATAAACACTTTTACTTCCCGTGGTTCTTCCTCTGGTCGTTTTAATGTTGGTTACGAAAACCGAGCTGATGCTACCGCCTCTTCTATTACTAGTAATAATACCATGTTTGTATATCTTTTCACACGCAACGGCCATGCTGTAATTACAAGTCCTGTAGTTACAGATAGCACCTAGTTTTTATGTGTTTATTTCATTTTTGGGGTAAAACGCTGGCCTTGATATGTCCTATGGAGCGCTACAGAACACAACACTCCAAAATGAAAATACAACAATAAATAAAATAATTTAACAGACAAATATGGCAGCTAGCATAACAAGCATTTGCAATGCAATAGGTCTCGCCTTTGTGAGAGTTTGAGCTATTGTCATTGTAAATAAAAATGCCTTTCATTTATGTGTTTTGAAAACCTGTAAGCGGTCCGTAAACACGCACTTTGTACTGATAGCTGGCATAAACAAGCATTGGCATAGCCAATAGGTCTCACCTTTGGGACCTTATAAGTGTTTAACCATGCAATAGTTAATGTTGTTGCACCAAGGATATTGTGCTGCATAACTAAATACTTATAAGGTCCCAAAAGCGAGACCTATTGGCTATGCCAATGCTTATTATAACTATTTTTAGTGCGTGTGATTTTGTGTTTTCAAAGACACCCAGGGGCCGATTCACAGAACAAATCTGAGACAAAATCCTAAACTTATTACTTATGGTATTCACAGAATGCACTAACGACGACTAACTTTACGTCCACACTCGGGCCGGAATTTCCACACCCGGAGTGGAAATTCTGCACCCGGAGCGGAAATGCCGCACTTGTGCCGGAATCTCCGCTCCCGGGCCGGAATACCCGCATTCCGGCCGGTTGAGCATTTCCTCAATGCTAATCACCTGTCCAAGTGCCTACCATTCCCACCATGCATCAGATATAGTCAATTAACACCAGATTGTGGGTATTACGGCCTGGAAGCAGAGATTCCGGCCCGAGTGCGGAAATTCCGGCACAATTTTGGGATTTCCAATCAGGGTGCGGAAATTCCGCTCCAGGTGCGGAATTTCCACTCCGGGTTTGGAAATTCCGGCCCGAGTGCGGACGTAAAGTTAGTAGTCGTAAGTGCAGTCGTAAATGCATTCTGTGAATACCATAAGTAGTAAGTTTAGGATTTTGTCTCAGATTAGTTCTGTGAATCGGCCCCTAAAGTTCTCTTTGCAGCTGAGGACATTATTGTAATCCAGTCCGGGTTTTAACATGTACTTTCAGATTCATGATGGGATTTTTTAAATACTATGGATGAATTATGTCTACTACAGGTATTACTCCAATGAGGATTAACTGTAAATTCATAGATATCCTGTAAATATACTCACTGAGAGTATTAATTTGCTTTTACATTGAGAGTTTCGTGTTTTAAAAGTGATATTATTCCCCGCATTGTTTGTACATGTTTAATTTGGTGCTGCTAGAACTGGGTGGATCATGTGTGTTTATCACAATGTTTAAAAGGAGCAACAATATGGCGCACTCCAGATTGATAAAGGCAGAGGTTCTGCCGAAACGCGTCTCTCTGGTGGTCCTGTGCCCGTGTGGAATGATTGAATAAACAGGATGTAATCCCTTTACTTCGAGTGCCGGCTGCCTCTCTAATGAGTTTGGGGAAGTTTTTGTGTGATATTTCCAGCGCAAGTGGAGGTGCTGTTTCGCCGTGCACCACCAGCGATCTGGCAGCACACCGCAAAACAGTTTTCTCATATGTATCAGGCAGGCGTGCCCCCACAACAGGAGAGTGGCGAGGAGAAGAGGAAGTGGCCCAAGTGGATGGAAAGGTTCAACGCTGGGAGCTGAGACTCCCTTGGCGGGGACTGGTGTTCCTGCATGAAAGGCTGTACCTCGCCCTAGGAATACCTCCCTGACGGTGAAGCTGGGCACTACCGAAGGCACTTGCCGAGTGGTGGGGTAAGGGGACTCCAATGCTGATTGTCAGATTCATTCACAGCGGACAAGGGACTTTATTGTTCAAATATTTACAACCGCATCCATGTGCAAAATGTAACCTCTGTGAACAGAGTTTTATGTTGATCATGAGGGCTGGACGTTCCTTGATCAGAAAGGAATGTCCTCCACGAAAGAAAATGCTCTAGTGACTGCTGTGCGGTTTTATTGAGATTTATATCGTTTTTATAACTATGTTTAGTGCCTGTGATTTTGTGTTTTCAAAGACACCTAAAGTACCCTTTGCAGCTGAGGACTTTATTGTAATCCAGTCCGGATTTTAACATGTACTTTCAGATGCATCAGTGCTTAATTTCAGCCGGTGCTTTCCGGTGCTCAGCACCGGCACTTAATTGGTTTCTGTGCTCGGCAACGGCACCGAATTGTCAACACCATACAGTTTACCACATTGTGGAGCTGCTCATCTAATTTAGAGACGAGCAGAAGAACGGTTGTTTAGGAATACAATATACATTAAAATTGCTCATACCTGCCTCCCCAGCCATTCCTTTAGCTTTGGGGGCCTGGAATAATCTGTACTGTTGCATTTACATGCGAGAGAGATGGTTAGTAGTTGTTTTGGCAGCGATGACAAGGGCGATGGGTGGTGCAAGCTGCAGTGGCCTCCTGGTCAGAGCCCTGGCACTTAATATTTTACAAATTAAGCACTGAGATGCATGATGGGATTTTTGAAATACTATGGATGGATTTTGTCTACTACATGTATTACTCCAATGAGGATTAACTGTGAATTCGTAAATATACTCACTGGGAGTATTAATTTGCTTTTACATTGAGAGTTTCGTGTTTTAAAAGTGATATTATTCCCTGCATTGTTGCACATGTTTAATTTGGTGCTGCTAGAACTGGGTGCATCATTTGTGTTTATCACGATGTTTAAAAGGAGCAACAATATGGTGCACTCCAGATTGATAAAGGCAAAGGTTCTGCCGAAACGCGTCTCTGTGGTGGTCCTGTGTCCATGTGGAATGACTGAATGAACAGGATGTAATCCCTTTACTTTGAGTGCCGGCTGCCTCTCTAATGAGTTTGGGGAGGTTTTTGTGTGATATTTCCAGCGGAGGAGCTGTTTCGCCGTGCACCACCAGCGATCTGGCAGCACACCAGCACACCGCAAAACAGTTTTCTCATATGTATCAGGCAGTCGTGCCCCCACAACAGGAGAGTGGTGATGGAGAAGAGGAAGTGGCCCAAGTGGATGGAAAGGTTCAACGCTGGGAGCTGAGACTCCCTTGGCGGGGACTGGTGTTCCTGCACGAAAGGCTGTACCTCGCCCTAGGAATACCTCCCTGACGGTGGAGCTGGGCACTACCGAAGGCACTTACCGAGTGGTGGGGTAAGGGGACTCCAATGCTGATTGTCAGATTCATTCACAGCGGACAAGGGACTTTATTGTTCAAATATTTACAACCGCAACCATGTGCAAATTGTAACCTCTGTGAACAGAGTTTTATGTTGATCATGAGGGCTGGACGTACCTCGATCAGATGGAGCAACAAAATGGCACACTCCAGCTTGATAAAGCCAGAGGTTCTGCCGAAACGTGTCTCTCTGGTGGTCCTGTGCCTGTGTGGAATGACTGAATAAACAGGATGTAATCCCTTTACTTCGATTGCCGGCTGCCTCTCTAATGCATTTGGGGAGGATTTTGTGTGACACACACACACATATATATCTTTAAAACACGCCTCTCGATTTCAAAATGCAGTGCTGCTGCTGCGTTGTACCGATAGGAGCCCACCAGTACACCATACGTATGCCGACTGAAATCACAAGAAGAAGTATAAACACAAGGATTCAGTGAAGGGCTTTATTTTTGGTTGGTAAAGAACAAATTACACCCAATGCGTTTCGGCTTGAAATCCTTTCTCACGGGTGCCATAACATAGCAAGACACATCATTTAAAGTGCTAAACTCAGTGCATAGGTGACAGTAAAGATAAAAATTGGACTGAACAGATACAATCCCAGTTAAAGCTTACTTAAAGCAGCACCATCTTGGAGTGAGTTTTTTAATGAAACTATGCATCCCAATTGCTACGTCCCACTTCCAATCCCGGCTCAAACAAAGAAACAAATCAATTTGTCAGGTTTAACATTGTCTAATCATAATCATTAATTCAAGAATATTGTCACCCATGAAAGAAGATATGCCATAATATCATATAGTAAACCAAACTTCCTACTGGTTAATACAATAGTCAATAATAAACTCAAAGCTTAATAGTAATGTCCAAATGGGTTAGTGTTTGATATGTCTGCTTGTATATCTTGTATAGCTATATACAAAGCGCCCATATTTCTTCTGGTAGAGCTCGTATCCTAATGCCCTTGCTGAGAAGTGCCCACCCAGGGTATTGTATTGTATTGTATATGGCATTTATAAAGCGCAACAAACACCCTACGGGTACCCTGGCGCTAAAAGTACATGTATACAAACCAACGTCAGGCAAGAAAGGACAGAACCTAAAGAAAAACATTGCTCAAAAGAAAGACAGGAACACTATCTGGGGAACAGCCACGTTTTGATCCTTTTTCTAAACAAAGACAGGGTACTGCATTGTCTGATTTCAGTTGGGAGTGTGTTCCAGAGCTTTGCAGCAGCAACACTAAAAGATCTTCCTCCCGATCTGACCTTATTGAACCTGGGTATCTTTGCCAGGTAAGCAGAAGAGGAACGAAGGGTCCGGGTAGGAATATACCAGACCACTTTCTTCTGCAATGGTCTAGGACCGAGTCCATGTAATGCCCTAAACCCCATACAAAGGGATTTAAAATAGATTCTTTGCTGCACAGAGAGCCAATGTAGCTCCGATAGGCACATTGAAGCAGAAGAGCTTCGAGGTCTAGACAAGGCCAGTTTCGCAGCCGTGTTCTGGACACGCTGCAGTCTCTGTATCAAATACTTTGGGGACTCCAACAGCAAAGCATTACAATAGTCAAGTCTACTTAGGATGGCGCCTTGAACAACCAAGGCTCTGGCCGAAATTGGGAGCAACGGAAGAATCTTTCTCAGAGCCCTAATGAGGCCAAAACAGCACCCCACCAACTTGTTCACTTGCGTCTCCAGAGATAGGTTGGCATTGAATATAACTCCCAAATTTCGCACCGTCTTAGATGGCGCCAAAGTAGTAGATGAGCCAAGGGGCCAGAAGTTGTGAGGAAGAGGCCGATGGACCTTCCCAACTGCGCAGTGTACAATTTCGGTTTTATCCGAATTGAATTGCAAGGAGTTGTTCCGTAGCCACTGCGCAGTGTCATGCATACATGCATGAAAATCCTCCAGGGCGTTGGGTGACGTTTCATCAAGAGAAATAATAATCTGGGTATCATCAGCATAATTCACCAATTTTACATTATGAGCCCGAATGATATTAATCAGTGGGCTCAAGTAGATGTTAAATAAAATTGGGCTGATGGCGGATCCTTGTGGAACTCCATGACAGATGTTAGTAAAGGCTGACTGGAAAGGGGGAAGGGCCACTGCCTGACACCTGCCAGATAAGTAGGATCGAAACCAGTCCAGGGCAGTGCCCACTACTCCCACCTCCTCTAAACGTGTTAGCAAAATGTCATGGTTGACCGTGTCGAAAGCGGCAGACAGGTCAAGCAAAATAAGTATTGCTGATTGTCCCCTGTCTGCCAACAGACGCAAATCATCCAGCAGGGTAATCCGACTATACATACACATATTAAGGTTTTATGTTGCCCACACTTCCCTGCATCTGGGAGTTATCAGTGCACAGTAGCAGTGCTTGGGCCATATCGGAGAGTACTCTTTTGAGAATATGGCGCAACCTTTTAGATGCTATGCTGGAAAATTAAAAATTAAAAGATCATATTTATTTTCCTAATAACCCGGGAAAAATTACCAGCCACAAAGGTGGGCTTTTATTCAAAAGCAAATTTGCCAAATGTCATTTGTCCACCATCAGAATCATAATACATTCTAGCAAAACAGAAAATGTCACCCCTCCCTGAATATCCAGGTGCTTCATGCCTCGTAACTGATATTTTAGCACAGTTTCCAGGAAGCACCCATGATTCCTGTTTTTAACCATTGTGCACTATATAACCAGCTAGTTACAGGACAGTTTGTAGATGAATGGTTGCTTGGTAAGGGTAAATTTATAGTTCAACAATTAATGGTTATTATAAAAAAATGTTTTGTATAAAGTTAAATACTTTCATATTTCTTTAAGTGACATTGCTTATTCCTTGTGACGTTGTATTGATTTTCTTCCAAGATAACCTGGAGAGAGAGAGGAGGTGCAATAATGCACATGAGCAAAAAAGATCATTTATAGAAAGCACATTTGGATTGCTGAAAGGAAGGCTTTGTTGTCTTCATAAGTCTGGTGATGCACTGAAGTATAGTGCTGCAACATGTTGCAGAATTATTGCTACCTGCACATCTCACCACAACATTCCAGTTAGAACAGGCATGCCTTCAGAAATAGTCTCAGTTGACTCTGACAATTAGGATAAACATATTATTAGACCTCTATCTCTCAGACAAGATGCTACCATAGCTGCTGAAGCCTGACAATATATCATTAATGTGACAACCAATTATTTTTGAGATAATCAAAAAAGTTACATTACTGGTTCTTTCGGTAGTTTTTATTATTATTGTAATGTTTATTTTGTTTACTATTATTTTTTTAAGTACATTGTTTTTTGTAACAAAAACAATAACAGAAACTATGCCATTTTCTTTGGCTACATAATTATACTTAGAACTGCATTTCCTTCAATTTGTTTTCAAAATAATTAATTGCTTGCATCTAATAGCTTCACAAGTTGATTTTTTAACTGGACTTGATGTTAAACTGGATTCTCCATGTGAAGTCTGACTTCCAGCTTTAGTAGGACAAGGTTTGGCTGTAACAGGAACACTACTAATACAAGATCCTTCTTTGCTTTCTTAATGGACAATATTGAATCTATTAGATACATTAGCTGTTTGTATTTCTTCAAGGGTATGTGTAATTTGTGCCACACTTTTGGCTACATCAAAAACCTGAATTACCATTTCTACTTGTATGTTGAAATTACATCTACACATTGCCATTGTTGCAGATGCCAACATTTCTATTGACAGACTTTAAGCTTGTTAGCGCGTATCACTGTCTTTGTCTATGCCTGTTTGCCTGTTCCTTGGATGTTACTGCATGACATAATGCTTTCACTGCCTGAGTATTATCTGACATACCATATCAGATTATGTTATTACACTCAGACATGGTTTTGTTCATTTTGTTAATCCTTCAACTAATCTCACAAGTTGCCCTATGTTTTTTTCTGAACTGTTAACATCAATGTTTCAAGGGCATGAAATTGAGATGCACTTGGAGTCCCTACCTGTATGTTTTCTACTAATAAAGACCCTGCCTGCCCAGAGGCCCTACCATGTCTGAGTATAGACTGAACTCTAGATGTAAATGTAGCACTTTCGCTAGGGAAAACATTGTCAACACTAGATGTAGCAATCACACTCGCTACATGGTCTTGTTAGCTGATTTCCGTGTCTATTTCCTCCATATGCTCACCTCTGGTAGTTGGTGAAGTTTCTACGTTCACTTGTTCAGTAACTTGCAGATGTTTTATGTCAAATGCTTCTTCTACTTTTTCTGTCTGTCAGATCTGTGAAGGTGGTTCGCTTTGTGGACATATGAAATTTGTAAATATTGGGTTAAATTTTAGAAGTCAAATACATATTTTGTTTTAATTAATTTCCACTATCATTTTTAAGTTACATTTGTAAAGAAAATTACTTTCTATAACTTATGAGTGTTTTCTTTTTGTTTGACATTTAATCTACAAAAAATATGATGCAGTACATTACACATAATATGCTTAATGCTTTTGTAGAACCTTGCATAGATTTTTGCTTGGATTTGTTGGAAAACAAGTTTTTGTAAATAGTTATGCCATTTCTGTATTTAAATATAAAGAATCAATAAACAATAAAATATTTAAAATGCAAAAACCTTTAGTTTTTTTCTTAGATGCAGAAGAGTAAATATTAGAGATACCTGACACTGCTTCATGCAGGAGAGTTGTCTCGATTAATTGTTCCAAAGGTGATGGTGTTTTTTCTAAGCTATATCCTCCACCTGTTGCAGCTGTCCCCAATATCCTGAGAGCTATTTTTTCTTTTGTTCTCGACCAAAAGTTGAAGTACCTTTTATGAATCTCTTCCAAACTTCTACTTGTCACCCCAACAACATTTGTCCTGTTATTGATAGTTCTACAGATTTGTTTGTTATAGACTCTGACTGTAAGGCAGGAATTGCCAAACAAATTTCATGCACCCCAACCCCTCCTCAGCATGGATTTATAACTTTTGCTGTTAAAATGTATCTTCCTCTTTCTGCTGACTTCCTCATATAACTCCTGTGAAGACACTTTCTTATCTTTAAAGAACTCTGAATCTGTAATGTCATCATTCCAAGATGCTGCAACGTTTGCAAAATGCACACACTAATAATCTATTTGCGATTACTATAATAGAGAATAGGTTTTTAAAAATAGCAAATAATAAGAAATCGGTATTCAATCAATCAATCAGGAGTTTGTTAAAGCGCGACTACTCACCCGTAAGGGTCTCAAGGCGCTAGGGGTGGGGGCTGGGGGGTGGGTGCAGGTTCCATTCCATCAAGGAGGGGGTCTGTCGGTATTCAGTAACTGGAACACTTAGTACATATAAATTTGAGATTCAGCAATAGAGATTCGGTAAAAACCTCTATTTCTGATTCGCAAAAACCCACTTTTGTACATCAGGCCCTAGCAAAGTGCTCTTATTGGTTATGGAAAACTGTCTACTGCAAGACTTTTAACACAATACGAACTGGAGTATTTTGTGTCAAGAAAGTTTGCCTCGTAAAACCATGGAAATATAAATTTGGTGGAAATGTGACCACGATGCCAAGAAAAAGGGGCTTGTATGAAATCCTGCAAAATGATCATAAGGTAAAGGTTGAAAAGGGAATGAGGAGAGGAAAGACAACAAGGCCCTCATTACGATGTCGGGTAGACACCGTTTCGGTAAGGTACCCGCCCGACCATAGGTTGGCGGTTCCGCATCCCGAATTAGGATGCGACCGCACATGGTGCAGTCACAAACTTCCATTTTACAATGGGGGCTTGTGCGGTGGTCCGAAACCGCCCTCAGAACAAGCTCCCATGTGGCAGGCACCTAATGGTGCCTGCCGCACAGTGCAGGGATGTGAAGGGCCTCAACCGGAGGACCAGGGGGGAAGGGGACCCTGTAAGGAGCCCCTAAAGGCACTGTAAAACAGTAGTTCCATGTTGGAAAGGCCGACATGGAACTGCTGTCGGAAAGTGCCATCATAATCCCAACGGCAAAAACGCAGTCCGTTAGGGATTATGAGGCTCTACCAACTGGCCGTTGGACTCCTTGAACCGGTCGGAACCTATTTGGATTTACTGGCCAGTTTAAACTCCGACCGCATTCTTTGTAATAAGGCGCTCAGAGTTTAAACCAAAGATGTCGGTCGGAAAGCCTAAGAACTGCAGTCGGAGGCTTGCTGACTGACATCCAAATCAGGCCCGAAATGTAAGAAACATTTTTCTGCCTTTCTTGTTTCGTGCACTCTTCTTTGCTCTGTATTTTCTTTCTTTTCTTTCTTCTTGTCCAAGTCTTCTTACTTTTTTAAATACTTGTTTTAAGTAGCCTGTATCTATACTCTCACTTCCTTCCTCATTCTTCTTCTTTCTGTCATGGTCTGTGCTGCTAGGTGACGATGACAGCATTGAAGGCACCCAGTTGAATGCCCAGAAGTGGATGCATTGATACAATACTTGCAGTCTTCTATAACACGCCATTCAAGTCATTATAGTAATTTTTTTATTTTATTTTACTTCCTAATGATTAATAGCAAAATATGGGAGAAATTAGCAGAGAACTATGACACCTAGATACAGGTTTGCATGATGCTATGTGCATTTTCTAATTACGGTGTGCGAATGGGGGCTAAAAAACACAACACCTATCTGCGTACCCAGAGTTCATGAAATGGTGATAGTACAACTTCAGTTTTCTTTTACCATACAGTACCTGTTCTTGGACCTGTGTCCACTACAAAAACCTGGACCACTGGACAACTCTTGTTCATGTGAGAATAAATGTCATGAATTTCCATTTGCAGTATATGAACTGTCTGAACAATGAATTGCCTATGTGTGTGTATAGGAACCCCCTCTTTTGGGGTTATTGTATGTCTTTGGTGCCCTTAATAAGTGTCTCAATCTAGGATCCCGGCTGCATCTTTAGAGAAAGGGCAAACAGATAAGTGTACTAAAGTAATCTGAATGTGGGATTAAGGGCAAATAAGCATATTAATAAAACACTGCACATGCCAAGCGTGCGAGAGAGTGAGGAAAAAAAAGATAAGGATTGAGGAGAGAGGGAAATTGACAATATGTTGTCAAAATCTATATGCCACTTATTAGGTTAATGGATCTCTGAATTTTCATTTGTTTAGTGATAGACATATGAATAATAAGACCCACATTTAAAGCCAAGTATAATATTAACACATTGCCCATACGATAGTGAAGTTTACCTTAGATTAAGAGTTCTGTGCCATTCTCACAGCAGAGGATATTGACTGGACAGAAGTAGCAAAAGCACAAAGGAAGCAGAGTGTTAAGGTCAGATTTAAGCAAGGGGCGGGTCCAATCATATACAAGACACTAACACAAACTAGACTGCTTAAAAAGGTTAAGGCGGGCCTGGTACTAAGCCTTGGGCCCACTGGAAGACATAGGCTTGGATGCTACACTTGTGCACTGAAGAGAAGTTGCACTAAAAGCAGCTTTGAGACTTATTTAACATCCTTCTTAGAGTTTACTATAACAGAAGCAGGTTTCACAAGATGGGCAGGGTACAAACACAAGCCTGCATCAAGTGCAGCAGAAATAAAGATACTTTCCTGCATGCTATCTGGGACTGTGAAGAGATTCAGACATATTTGAAAGAAATAATAAGGGAGTTGTGTGCTGATGGAGCAGGGTAAATGAAATTTTTTAACCTCCTAAATAATTTTCATAAAATAATTAATAAATATGTTCGTTTAAGTAAATAACCAACAATGTATGTTACATGTAAAGGGTAAAGGTAACACGCTATTCCGTGTGCAAAATAATCAACTTATAATTGTTTACGTGTCTAACATAACATAATATTTGCGTACTAATAAAATAATAAACACATGATCTGTGCTTTTAAATAAAACGTGTGGTTGCAAAATAAAGCGATGGTAAGTAAGGGACGGCTTTATATGTTGCTTTTTGCTAGGTAATACCTAATTGGGTTACGTAGAAAGACGGGAGGGAAATGAAAGGGTCTATATTCTTTATTTTAACAAAATTTTGTTTTTCTTTGAAAATAGTGCGCTTAGGCCTGTCGAGCAGCGATATAAAATGGCCGCCATTTGCTAGAGTACGCATGAGCAGGGAACCATGTGATAGAGGAGAAAGGCTGTGGAAAAAGATGATCACGTGCTTGTGCTGAGAGGCTAAGATGGAAGTATGGTCAAGGCTATTGTGACCTTTCTGAGCAGATGTGTGCCAAGATGATCAGCAAGAAGCGTGAGAAGTCAAACCGAATCAATGGACGCAACTGTTAAATCTAAAAAGTAGCAGAAAAAGATACAAATTGGACTGATCGAAACGGATGAGCAATGTCATGAACTGTGGGAAACGATGCGAGCATGGACATTCCACAAGGAACTGGTTAAGACAAGAAAGTTTGGATTAAAATGTATATGGGCCTGAGTGGACCAATGAGAAAGAATCACGCCATGGAGATGCAACATTTTTTATTCAGTAAGCTAGAATTAGGGTATAAGAAGACCTACTCTTGGTGGGAGGGGTTAGTTGCTGGAGAGTTAGTTGCTGGAGAAGTTAGATGCTGAAGGAGTGGATGCTGTAGATGGGAGAAGTTGCGGTTGCTGATGTTGACGAGCTGATGCTGCTGCTGCTATTTTTATTTTCCAGTTGAGTATAAGATGCTGCTTTAGGAGTACCTTTTTCCTGATAGATTTTTTCATTTAGAACTATTAGATTTTTCCAAGATAGATAGATTGATTATTAGAGTTCTTGCTATGATAACCTTATTTTTCCATCTAATAGATATGCATTGCAATTTCAATTTATTCTTATAATGATGATAAATGTAATGATCTGAATAATAAACTTAAAACTTATTTCTTGCTTCAAAACTTTATATAAACTATATTGTTCTTTAAACAAATGACTCAGTGATTCTTTAGCTCAATGATTAAGGTAAATTGATAAAGAGTTTATTGTGATTGAGCTGGTCTTAATCACCATCAACTGATTCCTACTAGTTGGTCCATCGACCAATGAGCGGAATACCTTAAAGAAAATGAGAAACATTATGTCATGTTAAAAGAGGTATCCCGTCTCCTTCCAGCGAATCGTTTTCTCCTAGGTTATTGACGGAGGAAATCCAGGGAATAAATGAGTAAGTGAATGTATATGCGGTGTTATGGGCCCCACCGTCATATGGATATAGTGTGTGTGTTGGAGGAATACTTGCACCTGGATGACCGAAGCATATAGGAGAATAATTTTTATTGTTAGCGCTGGATCAGATTTCTTGGTAGCAGAGTTATGGTTACTATAGATTAGTTTGGTGATTATTGATTATTGATTATTGATAAGTTCATGTCTAACACTTTATGTTGAGTCGCGTTATGTTAAATGTAAGTTTTCACGCTTCCGGGAAGTAGGAAGTGGAACACGTGTGGCAAGAGAAGTCACATGGAATGGTGCATTGTCTGAGTTCATATTGGTAATAACACAGGTTGTGTTATGATAGGGACATTTTACGTATAAAAGGTGTATAAGTGAAATAGTGATCGGTTTTCTTGTGAAACTCTGGCCTTAATTCTCAGGAGCAGTATAGTCTCCACATGTGTTTTATCCCCAGAGAAACAGGTTTACCGCTTGCTTGAAAGAAGGGTAAGGTAGAGGGAAGTGCTACTTTATCGGCGAAACAGAAAATTCTGTGGTAGGGTAGAGGTAAGCGCTGCCTACTGGAAAATACAGAGTTCTTGTGCAAATGATCAAAGCTATCTCTTTTGTTTAGCGAATCAGACAATGGAAATATGTTTTAAATGTTGTAACTAACGAAGAATTGTTGAAAAAGAAATTGCCGATAAATTTTGTAAAGGAGGGGTCAAGAGCAGAACTGACGTAGACAAGAGCCGCGCTGGGATTGGACAGTGCGCCGTAAACAGAAATCGCTCTGATTGGAGCTTGGTGTGAGTCGCGCTAGGATTGGTCGAATAGCCTAGTGACGTGGAAGTTTGTGATTGGAGTGTTAGTGTGAGTCGCGCTAGTATTGGTTGGAATAACGCATAGAGAACAGTGTTGAATTGCGGATCGTTTGAGGAGAAAAAGTGATTGTGAATCATGTCGTATTATGAATACGGTAGAGAGAAAACGTCATGGATGTCGAAAGTTAAGAACTTCTTTAAGAAAGACAAAAAGGTAGTGACTAGAGAGGGACAAATAATTCCTCCGCCGAAATCACCAGCTTCACACATGATGCTGAAATATGGATATCATACATGCATATGGTTAGAAAATTGGACAAAATATACCAAGAATGATGGAGCTTTGGCTTTCCCTGAGAATGGTTCATTTAATGTAGCTGTATTACGGAATTTGAGAGAAAAGATGGCAATGTTAGAACCTAGACCTAGACCGACACAGTTTGAAGCTTTAACGGAATGGGAAGATGAGATGTATGAACGAGAGAGATTCAGAGGATTAAAGAATCATGAGTTTGTGCCTGGAAGGTTATGGGGAGTAAATCATGAGGACAGAATAAAGCGTTGGAGATGTGCTAACATGACAGGAGGTTTGTTTCCAGCTTTTACAGTTGAGGAAGAAGCAAAGAGAAAGTGTACCGAGAAAAAGAAACATGTAGCTATAGAAAAGTATGTGTATGGTGGTAGTGAAACAGATGACGAATTGCTGGAAGATATTTTAAACAGAAACCCACCTCCATACCAACAGACTTCTGCGGTGGTGACACCTAATGCACCGCCAATGGAAACTGGGAGGAATAAAAATCCCGAACGAAGAGATGAGATAAATAGGTCACAAGATCAATTAAAAACTTCACAAAATGAAGAGATAGGAAGTGACAATGCAACTGAATTAGCAAAAACGACAAGAGAATTGACTGAGAAAATAAGAGCATTGACAAAGAATATGGAAGCTGTAATTGTACCAGTAACGATAGGTCCAGTAATGCCAATTTTTGAGAATCAGAAAATTGATGAACGTTCTTTAGTGATTCCCATGAATTCACATTTGCAAAGAAAAAGAGAAGGGATGGAACTGAATAATGAAGGTGCACACAATTTGGCTAGTACCTACAGACCAAGTCCACCTACTAATTTGACAATAAATGAGAATGAGATTAGGAGAATACCTATGGTGATGGAGTCTGCATCAGGGACACCAGAAAGAAGTAGCAATTGGATAGAATTAAATAGTACGCCTGTAGGTCCGACTCCAGATGAGTTAAATGAATGGATGAAAGCGCTAAAAACGAAAGAAACAGAAGTAAAACCATTAGATGTAATTAGGTTGAAGATAGACATGGAAGAATTGATTCTAGGAACGATTGGTACAGAAAAATTAAAAAATTATCAGGATGATGAAATCAGGTTTTTGTGCAAAAGTCTTACATGGAGAGCTAGAAATTTACATGACAAATTGAAAGAGACAGCAAGTGAACTAGGAGTAGAGTTCGTAAAAGTGAGAACGTTACAGAAACCATACAGAGTAGATTTTTGTGAGAAGGATATAGAGAATTTGAACACATCAGGAAGACTGACCCAAATAAAGGAGTTAATTGTTTTACTGAAAAAATGGGGTGATGTGGATAGATGGAGAAATAGATGGTCGAAAAAGAATGTGAAAACAACAGATAAAGCATCTTTGGCTTTTGCAGTGACAGATAAGGAACCAGTTGTAAGGGAGTACCCGATGAGAGAAACTCCAGGAGGTAGTTATGTGCATGTTCCATGGACTAGACAAGATATATTGTCATTTACAAATGACTTCCCAAAGTTGAGAGAGAAGCCAGTAGAATGGTACAGACAAGTGGAAAGATTTGTTAAGGTTTCAAAGGTATTGTGGATAGATCTGGATGGATTGTTTGATATAGTAGTGCCAGCTGATTTGTGGACAGAATGTAAGATTACTATTGATTGGCCAACTGTAGAATATCCAAGGGACGCTAAAACAGGAGCGCCAGGACCAGAAGTGATGAGGAAGTACGACCAAGTAATTACCTTTTGAAGAATAAGATTCCACCTAAAGAAACAGATTGGGTAAAAATAGACAGAACAACGCAGGAAAGTAAAGAATCAGTGCATGCATATTACGAGAGGCTGTTGTTGGTTTTCAAACAGTACAGTGGTTATGAGACACTAAATGAGAAGGATATGAGTCATTTTGTATATAGATTTGTGTATGGATTGAAACCAGAGATAAGTGAAATGATTAAGCAGCATATGATTTGCTGGCAGAATAGCACAGTGGACGAGGTTTTGAGATATGCTAAGTATTGCAGTGATGATATTGAGAGTAGACAGCGTAAATTGAAAGAAAAGGCCATGTGGGCACAGGTGAAAGTTGCAGAGAAACAAGAAGCTCAATTGAGTAATACCGGTAATGAAGCAGGACAGGTTAGATCTCGACCAAATATAGGTAAAGGAAAAGGACAAATGAGTATAGATGAGGCAAAGAAAAAGTGTTTGTAACAAAGGGGGGACAAGGAGCAGAGTTTAGAGGTCCTGCACACGGACTCCGAAGGAAGCTCAAATCTAAAGGGAGTGTGCAGTTCCTGTCTGGATGTGGGGGAAAGACAGGTCTTTCTTCATGATGCCCTCACACACCCCGAGAGGTGTCATGCTTCATCTTTGGGCTGTTTGCCCCTCGTCAGGCCGGCGCTGCAATGCCTGACGGGCTCCCAGAATCGGGGCTCTTTATCGGGGATCTTTTGAAGAAGCCGTTAGGTGCGTGCGGGTGTGTGGGCTGGGTAGTGCACGGGGGGTGAGATAAGTAAAATAGGTCAGGAGCAGTCATAGTAAGATAAAGTTTTAATGTAGAAGGTAGCTCTAGCCTAGTTAAAAACTGTGCGTGTGCCCCTATGTGGGAATAATGTTCCTAAAGGGCTATCAAAAATGTGAATGGTCAACATGTTTCGTGCCCAGTCTGCCCCTAACGGGTCAAATGGCACTTCATCAGGACCGAGAAGGCTGAGTATAAAAGTGCACTACCGTCTGGTATTAAGGTTCTGTGACAAAAATTACCAGATACGGTAGGAAATTCCCTAGTAAACTTGTACTGGGGAGTACTGTAGACCTGTGGGAAAAGGGGAAAAGAAGGGAAAGGTACAACCAAGGAAAAATAAATAAAATAAAAGCCAATAAAAGTCAAAGCATAAACCAGCAGTGTGGCAACATGGTTATGAAAAACGGTAAATTGTACTGACAGACAATCTGGCAATTACATAATTACACGTTAATTGGCTGTGGTTCAAGCATAGCCAGTGCCTAAACTCATGTGCCTGGCAAGTGGTGAATAAATTTAAACGAACGCAAGGTTGCGTGAGCATTCATACTCGAACGAATTGAAGGAGATCTGGTGGATATCTCCTGGTTGCAGTGCGATAAAATTTACGGTAAAAAGTGCGTGGAACATCGGATGTCAATGGATCCCCAACTGTGAAACAGCACTAAGTGGGGGACGTGCATAGCCAGGCGAAAGCATTGTCGTAATATTCGGATACGATAAATGAGGTCCGAAATGTATCGCAATGGCGAGTAGATGACATGAGCTAATCAAGGTTATGTGGGAAATTGCCGAACACATGATGCCAAACAATTAATGGACATAATGGACAGAGGCGCTTATGTTAGACAAATGTGCGCGGTTATAGCCGAGCGTTATCTGGACTGCCAGCGCGGGGCAATCGTGTTTAGCTGATGTTAATAAGACAAAGGCCGAATTGGCATTGGCAGCAAGCGGCAAAGTACGTGACAAACACCAAACTTCCTGAACACACATACAAACACACAGTGGTGACAAACTCACCCCTAGTTACATAGTCTAAGGATGACGGGGATAACCAGAGCACGTCGTTGCTCCGATTGCTGAAAGGAACAAACAGCGGAATCAGACATCGGTAACAATGGCTAATGCTTACCGGTCATGTTGGACGTGCGAGTGCAGCGTATACTCACAGGTGTAGGCAGTCAACTGACAATCGTCCTACCCTTGCTCCGGGCCCCGTGAAGACAACTTCCGGTACTCTGCTATTTATAGTAGGGTCTAGAGTGTGGAAGCGTGGCGGCCATCTTGGAAGGGGGTTGTTTAAAAACTTTATTGAGAGGACAACCGCTAGTGTGTACAACTAAGAAATAGAATATTGGGTAAATTTGAGCACTGGTAAGGTGTGAAATTTCTATTGTAGGCTCAAAATGTGGTTGGTAAGTTGCACCATACGTCAGTGTGTTATCGCTAGCTAGTGGATAAGTAAAATCCATGGGTAGAGTATACATGCTAGTAAGAGCTGCTGGGTGAGGGGTGAGGTAAAAACTAAAATGTCTGAGATTATGGCTTGCGGTGCAAAATGGGATTGTTAAGGGAGGGATATCATCACGGACCAGACGGTCAAATGTCAAGGATAGTAAAGGCGAAGCAATGAGGGCTTACGCATGATAATTCCTCTGTCGGACCCAATGGTGTCCTGTCTTGGTGGTGACGGTAAAACGTGCTGAGTATTGGGGCACTATCAGGAATAGTGAGCGGAGGAGAGGGGATGATAGGAATGGGCCCTAGTGCTTCAGTTCTGCCCATGGAATTTCATCATTGAGTCCCCTAGTGTGTCCTCCCAATTTAAACACTCAACGTTGTTCCTTCCTGAATAAAGCTTCATTAGTGATGGTGGGAAAAGCTTCTAGGACCGTCCATTGTAGATCATTGGGGGTGTGATTTTGTTCTACATAGTGAGCACACATTTTAGTGTTCGTTTTTTTACAACGAAAATTACTCCTATGTTCAGTGATTCTCGTCTTCACAGCGAGTGGTCATCCCTATGTATTGGCGATGACAGGGGCATGTTATGAGGTAAATACAATTACGTGTATTGCAATTCGTGTGCTTGTTTTGGGTCCATGTCCAGTTATTAGTTAGTGGGATTGTTTTAGTGGCTCGTGTAAAGGACAGACTACACATTGGCCACAAGGATAGTGTCCAGTCACAGGTGGTAAATTCCACAATGTGTTGGGCGCCGTTGATGTGGTTTTTTTGGTCTAGTGTTGATCAAAAGATCCTTGACATTAGCTGTTCTTTTAAAGGCAAATCGTGGTTTGCTAAGTGTCAGGTCTCCTGTCCCCAGAATTCTCCAATGTTTATTTATGACCCTTTTTAACATGTTTGACTCAGGGGTGTAGGTCGTAACACATGTAATGAGATCATTCTCGGGTTTGGTCTGTGTTTCAAGAAGGCCTAACCTGTTGGCATTGCGTGCTCGTTTTTGTGCATTAGTTATAATGCGAGGAGGGTATTGTCTCCTAGCCAGGTGGTTGCTTAGTTCTGAGGCTTGTTTTTTGTAGTCCTCAATGTTGCTACAGTTCCTACGAATACGTAGAAACTGGCCGTAGGGTAAATTCTCCCTAAGGGCCTTGGGGTGGAAACTTTGGTACAAGAGAGGGCAATGGCTGTCGGTGGGTTTCTTGTATGTGATGGTATCCAATTGGTCCGGTTTCTTGATGATCATGAGATCAAGGAAAGGGAGTTCCTGTTCAGAGCATTTAGCTGTGAATTGAGAAAGGGATTAAGGTTATTAATCCATATTAGAAAACTGGGAATCTCGTCTTTGTGGCCCTTCCAGAATATTAAAATATCATCGATATAACGTCTCCATAGGAGAACGTTATCCGAGAAAGGGTTGGAATCCGTGAGCACATACCTTGCCTCAAAGTCTGACATGTAAAGACATGCCAGACTCGGGGCAAAGGTACTGCCCATAGATGTGCCCTGCGTCTGATGGAACAATTGTTCTTCAAACTGAAAAAAGTTCTCAGTGAGTGCAATGTGGGCGCATTCCATGACAAAGCTGATCGGAGTGGGTGAAGACCAGGGAATACTGTGGAGTGTCTCCTCCACTACCTCAAGTGTGTTAAGTTGTGGAATGTTGGTATAGAGGGCCTCCACGTCCAGTGTAAGCAGTACGTATGGAAGAGGGCCCTCTGAGTTGGTGGTCTCAATGAGTCTTAAGACATCCCTAGTGTCTTGTAGGAAAGTGGGTGTTCTGCAGACCAAGGGTTGGAAAAAATGGTCGCAGAACTTAGATAGAGGTTCCAGGACCGACCCTATGCCCGAGACAATAGGTCTCCCAGGTGGTGGAGTGACCCCTTTATGGATTTTGGGCAAGATGTAAAAGTAGGGTAGCCTAGGATTCTGATTTATCAAAACTTCGGCCTCGTTCTTAGTAATCCACCCTTGGTTGAGAGCCGCTGTGACAATGGAATTTATTCTGGTTTGTAGGCGTAGAGTGGGATCTTGGGAGAGGGGAGTGTAGTAATTGTTATTCTCCAGCTGGCGTAGACATTCTGTCCGGTAGTCCACGGTCGCCATAATGACGATTGCGCCCCCTTTGTCTGCCTCTTTTATAGTTATGGTGGGGTCATTTGATAGGGCTTTTATAGCTTCGTTTTCAGAATTCGTGATGTTGGAAAACCTGACCTCAGAGCGTTTCTCTGTTATTGCTTTTAGAACAGCTTTCTCGAAGGTAAGTACTTCCGGCGGCACCATGCTGGTGTTAGGCGTGAAAGTAGAAGGTTTCCGTAAGCCTGTGTCAGTAGATGGTGAATCCGGTTGGTTGCCAAAGTATGCTTTTAAGCGTATCTTTCTGAATAGATTTTGCATTTCACAGTTGGTGCGAAAGTGATCCACTTTCGGGGTTGGGACAAAACCCAAACCTTTTTTGAGGATGTTAGTTTCTGTGGCCGTGAGCGGTCGGTCAGAGAGATTCACAATAAGTTTCCCTTCTCCTGGTGGCTCCTCAGTTCCATGTGTAGCTGGTTGTGTGGTGTCTGATCCTGCCATTGGACTTGTTTGGGTTGGTTCTGCGCGCCTCTTCTTCTTCTGCCGCGCCTTTGCCCCAGCCTCTGCCTAAAAAGGTTGTGGATGAAATGGGGCGAAGAGTGATGGCGGTCCATTTTGGTAAGGCGGATATTGCCACATCGGCGGTCCTTGGAACGGTGTTGGTCCTTGGTAAGGTGGTGGGCCGTAACCATACATAGGGTTCGGTGGTATTCTATGTTGCTGGTTATGTTGGTAACCTCCTTGGTTATCGGTGCTGGAGTTACTGCCTGAGGAGTAAGTTCTCCGACGTGAGCTTGTACTGTCGTCTGAAGAGTAGTCATCTCCTGAAGGTTTGTAGTCATCCTTGAGATAAGGGTATATTTTTTCTTTGCTGAATCGTGCAATATCCTTCTGAAGTTTGGTGACTTTCTGTCTCGTCAGGTAGTCCTTATTGTCATTGATTTCTTTTGTTATTTTGGCCAGTTTAGCTTTAAATGTGGCGTTGGCGATGTTGGCCTTCAAAGCTCCCTCTGCTATGGAGATTCTTAATATGAGTTCATCTGCCAACCTTTTGGCGGTTTTGATGATAAGAACCAGTAAATCCCTGGTACATTTCCACGCCACCAATGACCATTCTTCTTTGAACTGTTTATCGTCAAGGAAGATTCTTAGGGTGTTGCTAACGATCAATCCGTTGGGTGCTATGTTAGCACGTAGGTATTCCGCCATGATGGCCCCGTGCATGATTATTTTCATGAGTTGGCGTTTCATGTTTGTAATGGTTGTCCAATCGCCAGAGGAGCTGCTGGTCGAGGCTCCTCCATCTGAGTCTAATAAAGAGGGTCCACTCAGGATTTCTGTGACACAGTCCTCCCCAAAGGAGAGGCCTTGGTTGTACTCCATGGTGGTAGAGAAGCGGGAGAGGGGAGTATTTTAATTAGCCTCTAAGGTAAAGGGCAAAAAGGGAACAGTCCCACGGCTGAGCCGCCGTGCAAAGTGTTTGTAACAAAGGGGGGACAAGGAGCCGAGTTTAGAGGTCCTGCACACGGACTCCGAAGGAAGCTCAAGTCTAAAGGGAGTGTGCAGTTCCTGTCTGGATGTGGGGAAAGACAGGTCTTTCTTCATGATGCCCTCACACACCCCGAGAGGTGTCATGCTTCATCATTGGGCTGTTTGCCCCTCGTCAGGCCGGCGCTGCAATGCCTGACGGGCTCCCGGAATCGGGGCTCTTTATCGGGGATCTTTTGAAGAAGCCGTTAGGTGCGTGCGGGTGTGGGGGCTGGGTAGTGCACGGGGGTGAGATAAGTAAAATAGGCCAGGAGCAGTCCTAGTAAGATAAAGTTTTAATGTAGAAGGTAGCACTAGCCTAGTTAAAAACTGTGCGTGTGCCCCTATGTGGGAATAATGTTCCTAAAGGGCTATCAAAAATGTGAATGGTCAACATGTTTCGTGCCCAGTCTGCCCCTAACGGGTCAAATGGCACTTCATCAGGACCGAGAAGGCTGAGTATAAAAAGTGCACTACCGTCTGGTATTAAGGTTCTGTGACAAAAATTACCAGATACGGTAGGAAATTCCCTAGTAAACTTGTACTGGGGAGTACTGTAGACCTGTGGGAAAAGGGGAAAAGAAGGGAAAGGTACAACCAAGGAAAAATAAATAAAATAAAAGCCAATAAAAGTCAAAGCATAAACCAGCAGTGTGGCAACATGGTTATGAAAAACGGTAAATTGTACTGACAGACAATCTGGCAATTACATAATTACACGTTAATTGGCTGTGGTTCAAGCATAGCCAGTGCCTAAACTCATGTGCCTGGCAAGTGGTGAATAAATTAAAACGAACGCAAGGTTGCGTGAGCATTCATACTCGAATGAATTGAAGGAGATCTGGTGGATATCTCCTGGTTGCAGTGCGATAAAATTTACGGTAAAAAGTGCGTGGAACATCGGATGCCAATGGATCCCCAACTGTGAAACATCACTAAGTGGGGGACGTGCATAGCCAGGCGAAAGCATTGTTGTAATATTCGGATACGATAAATGAGGTCCGAAATGTATCGCAATGGCGAGTAGATGACATGAGCTAATCAAGGTTATGTGGGAAATTGCCGAACACATGATGCCAAACAATTGATGGACATAATGGACAGGGGCGCTTATGTTAGACAAATGTGCGCGGTTATAGCCGAGCGTGATCTGGACTGCCAGCGCGGGGCAATCGTGTTTAGCTGATGTTAATAAGAAAAAGGCCGAATTGGCATTGGCAGCAAGCGGCAAAGTACGTGACAAACACCAAACTTCCTGAACACACATACAAACACACAGTGGTGGCAAACTCACCCCTAGTTACATAGTCTAAGGATGACGGGGATAACCAGAGCACGTCGTTGCTCCGATTGCTGAAAGGAACAAACAGCGGAATCAGACATCGGTAACAATGGCTAATGCTTACCGGTCATGTTGGACGTGCGAGTGCAGCGTATACTCACAGGTGTAGGCAGTCAACTGACAATCGTCCTACCCTTGCTCCGGGCCCCGTGAAGACAACTTCCGGTACTCTGCTATTTATAGTAGGGTCTAGAGTGTGGAAGCGTGGCGGCCATCTTGGAAGGGGGTTGTTTAAAAACTTTATTGAGAGGACAACCGCTAGTGTGTACAACTAAGAAATAGAATATTGGGTAAATTTGAGCACTGGTAAGGTGTGAAATTACTATTGTAGGCTCAAAATGTGGTTGGTAAGTTGCACCATACGTCAGTGTGTTATCGCTAGCTAGTGGATAAGTAAAATCCATGGGTAGAGTATACATGCTAGTAAGAGCTGCTGGGTGAGGGGTGAGGTAAAAACTAAAATGTCTGAGATTATGGCTTGCGGTGCAAAATGGGATTGTTAAGGGAGGGATATCATCACGGACCAGACGGTCAAATGTCAAGGATAGTAAAGGCGAAGCAATGAGGGCTTACGCATGATAATTCCTCTGTCGGACCCAATGGTGTCCTGTCTTGGTGGTGACGGTAAAACGTGCTGAGTATTGGGGCACTATCAGGAATAGTGAGCGGAGGAGAGGGATGATAGGAATGGGCCCTAGTTCTTCAGTTCTGCCCATGGAATTTCATCATTGAGTCCCCTAGTGTGTCCTCCCAATTTAAACAGTCAACGTTGTTCCTTCCTGAATAAAGCTTCATTAGTGATGGTGGGAAAAGCTTCTAGGACCGTCCATTGTAGATCATTGGGGGTGTGATTTTGTTCTACATAGTGAGCACACATTTTAGTGTTCGTTTTTTACAACGAAAATTACTCCTATGTTCAGTGATTCTCGTCTTCACAGCGCGAGTGGTCATCCCTATGTATTGGCGATGACAGGGGCATGTTATGAGGTAAATACAATTACGTGTATTGCAATTCGTGGTGCTTGTTTTGGGTCCATGTCCAGTTATTAGTTAGTGGGATTGTTTTAGTGGCTCGTGTAAAGGGACAGACTACACATTGGCCACAAGGATAGTGTCCAGTCACAGGTGGTAAATTCCACAATGTGTTGGGCGCCGTTGATGTGGGTTTTTTGGTCTAGTGTTGATCAAAAGATCCTTGACATTAGCTGTTCTTTTAAAGGCAAATCGTGGTTTGCTAAGTGTCAGGTCTCCTGTCCCCAGAATTCTCCAATGTTTATTTATGACCCTTTTAACATGTTTGACTCAGGGGTGTAGGTCGTAACACATGTAATGAGATCATTCTCGGGTTTGGTCTGTGTTTCAAGAAGGCCTAACCTGTTGGCATTGCGTGCTCGTTTTGTGCATTAGTTATAATGCGAGGAGGGTATTGTCTCCTAGCCAGGTGGTTGCTTAGTTCTGAGGCTTGTTTTTGTAGTCCTCAATGTTGCTACAGTTCCTACGAATACGTAGAAACTGGCCGTAGGGTAAATTCTCCCTAAGGGCCTTGGGGTGAAAACTTTGGTACAAGAGAGGGCAATGGCTGTCGGTGGGTTTCTTGTATGTGATGGTATCCAATTGGTCCGGTTTCTTGATGATCATGAGATCAAGGAAAGGGAGTTCCTGTTCAGAGCATTTAGCTGTGAATTGAGAAAGGGATTAAGGTTATTAATCCATATTAGAAAACTGGGAATCTCGTCTTTGTGGCCCTTCCAGAATATTAAAATATCATCGATATAACGTCTCCATAGGAGAACGTTATCCGAGAAAGGGTTGGAATCCGTGAGCACATACCTTGCCTCAAAGTCTGACATGTAAAGACATGCCAGACTCGGGGCAAAGGTACTGCCCATAGATGTGCCCTGCGTCTGATGGAACAATTGTTCTTCAAACTGAAAAAGTTCTCAGTGAGTGCAATGTGGGCGCATTCCATGACAAAGCTGATCGGAGTGGGTGAAGACCAGGGAATACTGTGGAGTGTCTCCTCCACTACCTCAAGTGTGTTAAGTTGTGGAATGTTGGTATAGAGGGCCTCCACGTCCAGTGTAAGCAGTACGTCTGGAAGAGGGCCCTCTGAGTTGGTGGTCTCAATGAGTCTTAAGACATCCCTAGTGTCTTGTAGGAAAGTGGGTGTTCTGCAGACCAAGGGTTGGAAAAAATGGTCGCAGAACTTAGATAGAGGTTCCAGGACCGACCCTATGCCCGAGACAATAGGTCTCCCAGGTGGTGGAGTGACCCCTTTATGGATTTTGGGCAAGATGTAAAAGTAGGGTAGCCTAGGATTCTGATTTATCAAAACTTCGGCCTCGTTCTTAGTAATCCACCCTTGGTTGAGAGCCGCTGTGACAATGGAATTTATTCTGGTTTGTAGGCGTAGAGTGGGATCTTGGGTGAGGGGAGTGTAGTAATTGTTATTCTCCAGCTGGCGTAGACATTCTGTCCGGTAGTCCACAGTCGCCATAATGACGATTGCGCCCCCTTTGTCTGCCTCTTTTATAGTTATGTTGGGGTCATTTGATAGGGCTTTTATAGCTTCGTTTTCAG
This sequence comes from Calotriton arnoldi, assembly GCA_963921515.1. NCBI lineage: Eukaryota > Metazoa > Chordata > Amphibia > Caudata > Salamandridae > Calotriton > Calotriton arnoldi. Next base: position 272,873 of record CAWUFW010005646.1, read on the forward strand.
AATTTGTGATGTTGGAAAACCTGACCTCAGAGCGTTTCTCTGTTATTGCTTTTAGAACAGCTTTCTCGAAGGTAAGTACTTCCGGCGGCACCATGCTGGTGTCAGGCGTGAAAGTAGAAGGTTTCCGTAAGCCTGTGTCAGTAGATGGTGAATCCGGTTGGTTGCCAAAGTATGCTTTTAAGCGTATCTTTCTGAATAGATTTTGCATTTCACAGTTGGTGCGAAAGTGATCCACTTTCGGGGTTGGGACAAAACCCAAACCTTTTTTGAGGATGTTAGTTTCTGTGGCCGTGAGCGGTCGGTCAGAGAGATTCACAATAAGTTTCCCTTCTCCTGGTGGCTCCTCAGTTCCATGTGTAGCTGGTTGTGTGGTGTCTGATCCTGCCATTGGACTTGTTTGGGTTGGTTCTGCGCGCCTCTTCTTCTTCTGCCGCGCCCTTTGCCCCAGCCTCTGCCTAAAAAAGGTTGTGGATGAAATGGGGCGAAGAGTGATGGCGGTCCATTTTGGTAAGGCGGATATTGCCACATCGGCGGTCCTTGGAACGGTGTTGGTCCTTGGTAAGGTGGTGGGCCGTAACCATACATAGGGTTCGGTGGTATTCTATGTTGCTGGTTATGTTGGTAACCTCCTTGGTTATCGGTGCTGGAGTTACTGCCTGAGGAGTAAGTTCTCCGACGTGAGCTTGTACTGTCGTCTGAAGAGTAGTCATCTCCTGAAGGTTTGTAGTCATCCTTGAGATAAGGGTATATTTTTTCTTTGCTGAATCGTGCAATATCCTTCTGAAGTTTGGTGACTTTCTGTCTCGTCAGGTAGTCCTTATTGTCATTGATTTCTTTTGTTATTTCGGCCAGTTTAGCTTTAAATGTGGCGTTGGCGATGTTGGCCTTCAAAGCTCCCTCTGCTATGGAGATTCTTAATATGAGTTCATCTGCCAACCTTTTGGCGGTTTTGATGATAAAAACCAGTAAATCCCTGGTACATTTCCACGCCACCAATGACCATTCTTCTTTGAACTGTTTATCGTCAAGGAAGATTCTTAGGGTGTTGCTAACGATCAATCCGTTGGGTGCTATGTTAGCACGTAGGTATTCCGTCATGATGGCCCCGTGCATGATTATTTTCATGAGTTGGCGTTTCATGTTTGTAATGGTTGTCCAATCGCCAGAGGAGCTGCTGGTCGAGGCTCCTCCATCTGAGTCTAATAAAGAGGGTCCACTCAGGATTTCTGTGACACAGTCCTCCCCAAAGGAGAGGCCTTGGTTGTACTCCATGGTGGTAGAGAAGCGGGAGAGGGGAGTATTTTAATTAGCCTCTAAGGTAAAGGGCAAAAGGGAACAGTCCCACGGCTGAGCCGCCGTGCAAAGTGTTTGTAACAAAGGGGGACAAGGAGCCGAGTTTAGAGGTCCTGCACACGGACTCCGAAGGAAGCTCAAGTCTAAAGGGAGTGTGCAGTTCCTGTCTGGATGTGGGGGAAAGACAGGTCTTTCTTCATGATGCCCTCACACACCCCGAGAGGTGTCATGCTTCATCATTGGGCTGTTTGCCCCTCGTCAGGCCGGCGCTGCAATGCCTGACGGGCTCCCGGAATCGGGGCTCTTTATCGGGGATCTTTTGAAGAAGCCGTTAGGTGCGTGCGGGTGTGGGGGCTGGGTAGTGCACGGGGGTGAGATAAGTAAAATAGGTCAGGAGCAGTCCTAGTAAGATAAAGTTTTAATGTAGAAGGTAGCACTAGCCTAGTTAAAAACTGTGCGTGTGCCCCTATGTGGGAATAATGTTCCTAAAGGGCTATCAAAAATGTGAATGGTCAACATGTTTCGTGCCCAGTCTGCCCCTAACGGGTCAAATGGCACTTCATCAGGACCGAGAAGGCTGAGTATAAAAGTGCACTACCGTCTGGTATTAAGGTTCTGTGACAAAAATTACCAGATACGGTAGGAAATTCCTAGTAAACTTGTACTGGGGAGTACTGTAGACCTGTGGGAAAAGGGGAAAAGAAGGGAAAGGTACAACCAAGGAAAAATAAATAAAATAAAAGCCAATAAAAGTCAAAGCATAAACCAGCAGTGTGGCAACATGGTTATGAAAAAACGGTAAATTGTACTGACAGACAATCTGGCAATTACATAATTACACGTTAATTGGCTGTGGTTCAAGCATAGCCAGTGCCTAAACTCATGTGCCTGGCAAGTGGTGAATAAATTAAAACGAACGCAAGGTTGCGTGAGCATTCATACTCGAACGAATTGAAGGAGATCTGGTGGATATCTCCTGGTTGCAGTGCGATAAAATTTACGGTAAAAAGTGCGTGGAACATCGGATGCCAATGGATCCCCAACTGTGAAACATCACTAAGTGGGGACGTGCATAGCCAGGCGAAAGCATTGTTGTAATATTCGGATACGATAAATGAGGTCCGAAATGTATCGCAATGGCGAGTAGATGACATGAGCTAATCAAGGTTATGTGGGAAATTGCCGAACACATGATGCCAAACAATTGATGGACATAATGGACAGGGGCGCTTATGTTAGACAAATGTGCGCGGTTATAGCCGAGCGTGATCTGGACTGCCAGCGCGGGGCAATCGTGTTTAGCTGATGTTAATAAGACAAAGGCTGAATTGGCATTGGCAGCAAGCGGCAAAGTACGTGACAAACACCAAACTTCCTGAACACACATACAAACACACAGTGGTGGCAAACTCACCCCTAGTTACATAGTCTAAGGATGACGGGGATAACCAGAGCACGTCGTTGCTCCGATTGCTGAAAGGAACAAACAGCGGAATCAGACATCGGTAACAATGGCTAATGCTTACCGGTCATGTTGTACGTGCGAGTGCAGCGTATACTCACAGGTGTAGGCAGTCAACTGACAATCGTCCTACCCTTGCTCCGGGCCCCGTGAAGACAACTTCCGGTACTCTGCTATTTATAGTAGGGTCTAGAGTGTGGAAGCGTGGCGGCCATCTTGGAAGGGGGTTGTTTAAAAACTTTATTGAGAGGACAACCGCTAGTGTGTACAACTAAGAAATAGAATATTGGGTAAATTTGAGCACTGGTAAGGTGTGAAATTACTATTGTAGGCTCAAAATGTGGTTGGTAAGTTGCACCATACGTCAGTGTGTTATCGCTAGCTAGTGGATAAGTAAAATCCATGGGTAGAGTATACATGCTAGTAAGAGCTGCTGGGTGAGGGGTGAGGTAAAAACTAAAATGTCTGAGATTATGGCTTGCGGTGCAAAATGGGATTGTTAAGGGAGGGATATCATCACGGACCAGACGGTCAAATGTCAAGGATAGTAAAGGCGAAGCAATGAGGGCTTACGCATGATAATTCCTCTGTCGGACCCAATGGTGTCCTGTCTTGGTGGTGACGGTAAAACGTGCTGAGTATTGGGGCACTATCAGGAATAGTGAGCGGAGGAGAGGGGATGATAGGAATGGGCCCTAGTTCTTCAGTTCTGCCCATGGAATTTCATCATTGAGTCCCCTAGTGTGTCCTCCCAATTTAAACAGTCAACGTTGTTCCTTCCTGAATAAAGCTTCATTAGTGATGGTGGGAAAAGCTTCTAGGACCGTCCATTGTAGATCATTGGGGGTGTGATTTTGTTCTACATAGTGAGCACACATTTTAGTGTTCGTTTTTTTACAACGAAAATTACTCCTATGTTCAGTGATTCTCGTCTTCACAGCGCGAGTGGTCATCCCTATGTATTGGCGATGACAGGGGCATGTTATGAGGTAAATACAATTACGTGTATTGCAATTCGTGTGCTTGTTTTGGGTCCATGTCCAGTTATTAGTTAGTGGGATTGTTTTAGTGGCTCGTGTAAAGGGACAGACTACACATTGGCCACAAGGATAGTGTCCAGTCACAGGTGGTAAATTCCACAATGTGTTGGGCGCCGTTGATGTGGGTTTTTTGGTCTAGTGTTGATCAAAAGATCCTTGACATTAGCTGTTCTTTTAAAGGCAAATCGTGGTTTGCTAAGTGTCAGGTCTCCTGTCCCCAGAATTCTCCAATGTTTATTTATGACCCTTTTAACATGTTTGACTCAGGGGTGTAGGTCGTAACACATGTAATGAGATCATTCTCGGGTTTGGTCTGTGTTTCAAGAAGGCCTAACCTGTTGGCATTGCGTGCTCGTTTTTGTGCATTAGTTATAATGCGAGGAGGGTATTGTCTCCTAGCCAGGTGGTTGCTTAGTTCTGAGGCTTGTTTTTTGTAGTCCTCAATGTTGCTACAGTTCCTACGAATACGTAGAAACTGGCCGTAGGGTAAATTCTCCCTAAGGGCCTTGGGGTGGAAACTTTGGTACAAGAGAGGGCAATGGCTGTCGGTGGGTTTCTTGTATGTGATGGTATCCAATTTGTCCGGTTTCTTGATGATCATGAGATCAAGGAAAGGGAGTTACTGTTCAGAGCAATTAGCTGTGAATTTGAGATAGGGATTAAGGTTATTAATCCATATTAGAAAACTGGGAATCTCGTCTTTGTGGCCCTTCCAGAATATTAAAATATCATCGCTATAACGTCTCCATAGGAGAACGTTATCCGAGAAAGGGTTGGAATCCGTGAGCACATACCTTGCCTCAAAGTCTGACATGTAAAGGTACTGCCCATAGACGTGCCCTGCGTCTGATGGAACAATTGTTCTTCAAACTGAAAAAAGTTCTCAGTGAGTGCAATGTGGGCGCATTCCATGACAAAGCTGATCGGAGTGGGTGAAGACCAGGGAATACTGTGGAGTGTCTCCTCCACTACCTCAAGTGTGTTAAGTTGTGGAATGTTGGTATAGAGGGCCTCCACGTCCAGTGTAAGCAGTACGTCTGGAAGAGGGCCCTCTGAGTTGGTGGTCTCAATGAGTCTTAAGACATCCCTAGTGTCTTGTAGGAAAGTGGGTGTTCTGCAGACCAAGGGTTGGAAAAATGGTCGCAGAACTTAGATAGAAGTTCCAGGACCGACCCTATGCCCGAGACAATAGGTCTCCCAGGTGGTGGAGTGACCCCTTTATGGATTTTGGGCAAGATGTAAAAGTAGGGTAGCCTAGGATTCTGATTTATCAAAAATTCGGCCTCGTTCTTAGTAATCCACCCTTGGTTGAGAGCCGCTGTGACAAAGGAATTTATTCTGGTTTGTAGGCGTAGAGTGGGATCTTGGGTGAGGGGAGTGTAATAATTGTTATTCTCCAGCTGGCGTAGACATTCTGTCCGGTAGACCACGGTCGCCATAATGACGATTGCGCCCCCTTTGTCTGCCTCTTTTATAGTTATGGTGGGGTCATTTGATAGGGCTTTTATAGCTTCGTTTTCAGAATTCGTGATGTTGGAAAACCTGACCTCAGAGCGTTTCTCTGTTATTGCTTTTAGAACAGCTTTCTCGAAGGTAAGTACTTCCGGCGGCACCATGCTGGTGTTAGGCGTGAAAGTTGAAGGTTCCCGTAAGCCTGTGTCAGTAGATGGTGAATCCGGTTGGTTGCCAAAGTATGCTTTTAAGCGTATCTTTCTGAATAGATTTTGCATTTCACAGTTGGTGCGAAAGTGATCCACTTTCGGGGTTGGGACAAAACCCAAACCTTTTTTGAGGATGTTAGTTTCTGTGGCCGTGAGCGGTCGGTCAGAGAGATTCACAATAAGTTTCTCTTCTCCTGGTGGCTCCTCAGTTCCATGTGTAGCGGGTTGTGTGGTGTCTGATCCTGCCATTGGACTTGTTTGGGTTGGTTCTGCGCGCCTCTTCTTCTTCTGCCGCGCCCTTTGCCCCAGCCTCTGCCTAAAAAAGGTTGTGATTGAAAGGGGGCGAAGAGTGATGGCGGTCCATTTTGGTAAGGCGGATATTGCCACATCGGCGGTCCTTGGAACGGTGTTGGTCCTTGGTAAGGTGGTGGGCCGTAACCATACATAGGGTTCGGTGGTATTCTATGTTGCTGGTTATGTTGGTAACCTCCTTGGTTATCGGTGCTGGAGTTACTGCCTGAGGAGTAAGTTCTCCGACGTGAGCTTGTACTGTCGTCTGAAGAGTAGTCATCTCCTGAAGGTTTGTAGTCATCCTCTATACCAACATTCCACAACTTAACACACTTGAGGTAGTGGAGGAGACACTCCACAGTATTCCCTGGTCTTCACCCACTCCGATCAGCTTTGTCATGGAATGCGCCCACATTGCACTCACTGAGAACTTTTTTCAGTTTGAAGAACAATTGTTCCATCAGACGCAGGGCACGTCTATGGGCAGTACCTTTGCCCCGAGTCTGGCATGTCTTTACATGTCAGACTTTGAGGCAAGGTATGTGCTCACGGATTCCATCCCTTTTTCGGATAACATTCTCCTACGGAGAGGTTATATCGATGATATTTTAATATTCTGGAAGGGCCACAAAGACGAGATTCCCAGTTTTCTAATATGGATTAATAACCTTAATCCCTATCTCAAATTCACAGCTAATTGCTCTGAACAGGAACTCCCTTTCCTTGATCTCATGATCATCAAGAAACCGGACAAATTGGATACCATCACATACAAGAAACCCACCGACAGCCATTGCCCTCTCTTGTACCAAAGTTTCCACCCCAAGGCCCTTAGGGAGAATTTACCCTACGGCCAGTTTCTACGTATTCGCATGAACTGTAGCAACATTGAGGACTACCAAAAACAAGCCTCAGAACTAAGCAACCACCTGGCTAGGAGACAATACCCTCCTCGCATTATAACTAATGCACAAAAATGAGCACGCAATGCCAACAGGTTAGGCCTTCTTGAAACACAGACCAAACCCGAGAATGATCTCATTACATGTGTTACGACCTACACCCCTGAGTCAAACATGTTAAAAAGGGTCATAAATAAACATTGGAGAATTCTGGGGACAGGAGACCTGACACTTAGCAAACCACGATTTGCCTTTAAAAGAACAGCTAATGTCAAGGATCTTTTGATCAACACTAGACCAAAAACCCACATCAACGGCGCCCAACACATTGTGGAATTTACCACCTGTGACTGGACACTATCCTTGTGGCCAATGTGTAGTCTGTCCCTTTACACGAGCCACTAAAACAATCCCACTAACTAATAACTGGACATGGACCCAAAACAAGCACACGAATTGCAATACACGTAATTGTATTTACCTCATAACATGCCCCTGTCATCGCCAATACATAGGGATGACCACTCGCGCTGTGAAGACGAGAATCACTGAACATAGGAGTAATTTTCGTTGTAAAAACGAACACTAAAATGTGTGCTCACTATGTAGAACAAAATCACACCCCCAATGATCTACAATGGACGGTCCTAGAAGCTTTTCCCACCATCACTAATGAAGCTTTATTCAGGAAGGAACAACGTTGAGTGTTTAAATTGGGAGGACACACTAGGGGACTCAATGATGAAATTCCATGGGCAGAACTGAACCACTAGGGCCCATTCCTATCATCTCCTCTCCTCCGCTCACTATTCCTGATAGTGCCCCAATACTCGGCACGTTTTACCGTCACCACCAAGACAGGACACCATTGGGTCCGACAGAGGAATTATCATGCGTAAGACCTCATTGCTTCGCCTTTACTATCCTTGACATTTGACCGTCTGGTCCGTGATGATATCCCTCCCTTAACAATCCCATTTTGCACCGCAAGCCATAATCTCAGACATTTTAGTTTTTACCTCACCCTCACCCAGCAGCTCTTACTAGCATGTATACTCTACCCATGGATTTTACTTATCCACTAGCTAGCGATAACACACTGACGTATGGTGCAACTTACCAACCACATTTTGAGTCTACAATAGTAATTTCACACCTTACCAGTGCTCAAATTTACCCAATATTCTATTTCTTAGTTGTACACACTAGCGGTTGTCCTCTCAATAAAGTTTTTAAACAACCCCTTCCAAGATGGCCGCCACGCTTCCACACTCTAGACCCTACTATAAATAGCAGAGTACCGGAAGTTGTCTTCACGGGGCCCGGAGCAAGGGTAGGACGATTGTCAGTTGACTGCCTACACCTGTGAGTATACGCTGCACTCGCACGTCCAACATGACCGGTAAGCATTAGCCATTGTTACCGATGTCTGATTCCGCTGTTTGTTCCTTTCAGCAATCGGAGCAACGACGTGCTCTGGTTATCCCCGTCATCCTTAGACTATGTAACTAGGGGTGAGTTTGCCACCACTGTGTGTTTGTATGTGTGTTCAGGAAGTTTGGTGTTTGTCACGTACTTTGCCGCTTGCTGCCAATGCCAATTCGGCCTTTGTCTTATTAACATCAGCTAAACACGATTGCCCCGCGCTGGCAGTCCAGATCACGCTCGGCTATAACCGCGCACATTTGTCTAACATAAGCGCCCCTGTCCATTATGTCCATCAATTGTTTGGCATCATGTGTTCGGCAATTTCCCACATAACCTTGATTAGCTCATGTCATCTACTCGCCATTGCGATACATTTCGGACCTCATTTATCGTATCCGAATATTACGACAATGCTTTCGCCTGGCTATGCACGTCCCCCACTTAGTGCTGTTTCACAGTTGGGGATCCATTGGCATCCGATGTTCCACACACTTTTTACCGTAGATTTTATCGCACTGCAACCAGGAGATATCCACCAGATCTCCTTCAATTCGTTCGAGTATGAATGCTCACGCAACCTCGCGTTCGTTTAAATGTATTCACCACTTGCCAGGCACATGAGTTTAGGCACTGGCTATGCTTGAACCACAGCCAATTAACGTGTAATTATGTAATTGCCAGATTGTCTGTCAGTACAATTTACCGTTTTTTCATAACCATGTTGCCACACTGCTGGTTTATGCTTTGACTTTTATTGGCTTTTATTTTATTTATTTTTCCTTGGTTGTACCTTTCCCTTCTTTTCCCCTTTTCCCACAGGTCTACAGTACTCCCCAGTACAAGTTTACTAGGGAATTTCCTACCGTATCTGATAATTTTTGTCACAGAACCTTAATACCAGACGGTAGTGCACTTTTTATACTCAGCCTTCTCGGTCCTGATGAAGTGCCATTTGACCCGTTAGGGGCAGACTGGGCACGAAACATGTTGACCATTCACATTTTTGATAGCCCTTTAGGAACATTATTCCCACATAGGGGCACACGCACAGTTTTTTAACTAGGCTAGAGCTACCTTCTACATTAAAACTTTATCTTACTAGGACTGCTCCTGACCTATTTTACTTATCTCACCCCCGTGCACTACCCAGCCCCCACACCCGCACGCACCTAACGGCTTCTTCAAAAGATCCCCGATAAAGAGCCCCGATTCCGGGAGCCCGTCAGGCATTGCAGCGCCGGCCTGACGAGGGGCAAACAGCCCAATGATGAAGCATGACACCTCTCGGGGTGTGTGAGGGCATCATGAAGAAAGACCTGTCTTTCCCCCACATCCAGACAGGAACTGCACACTCCCTTTAGACTTGAGCAAAGAAAAAGTGGCCATGCCACAACTGCGGAAAGCTAGGGCATTGGAGAAACGAGTGCAAATTTCCTCCAAAACCTAATGTGGAAAATCAATCATTAAATTCACAGGTGCAGAGTGAGGTAGTTACTCAACAAAGTCAGGTGCCACAACCACCACTTCCCAAGAGTGTTAACCAACAGAAATACAGTGCAGAAACAGGATTCTACGGAGGAGAACAGGTAACACAGTTGCCGCGTGCAGCTGCAATTTCTCAATATTGGTTACGACAGGATGAGGATGACACGGATGAAAGTTTCTGACGGTGCCTAGGAGAGGGGGAAGAGTGCGTGCTTGGCGCAACTCTAGAGGTAGATCAGTCTGGTCCATTTGTGGATGGAGAAGTGAATGGTGCAAATGTAACATTCCTTGTTGACACTGGAGCTACCCGTTCTACTGTTAGGTCAGTGGAAATTCCAAACCTTCTCTCTCAGGTGAACATATCCAAGTAGTTGGAGTTTCAAATCAGCAAATTAAGACGCCTCTTACTAAATTAGTGGAGGTAAGAATTGGTCCATTTAGTGAAATGCACCGATTTGTGGTATGCGATTGTAGTCCCGTGAACCTTTTAGGACGCGATTTATTGTGCAAGATGAATTGCACTATCTATTGTACCCCAGACGGAATTGCATTTCAGACCCCAGATGAAGATGTACTGTATAAAATGACAATGGTAAATTTAGAACCAGAAGTAAATGATTTGTTTCCTGTATTTGATGCAGAGAAAATCCCAATTGAATTAAAAAAGACAGTGACAGAAGAAGTGTGGGATTTTACAGGAGAAGATATAGGATTAATGAAAGAAGTAGATCCTGTTAAAATAACAGTAAAAGAAGGAACGAGTTACCCAAATACGCCTCAATATAAATTGACACCAGAAATAATTGAAGGAATAACGCCAGTAATAAATAAAATGGTTGAACAAGGGATTCTAAAAGAAATTATGAGCAGTCCATGTAATTCGCCAATAATGGGACTGAAAAAGCCAAACGGAACATATAGAATTGTACAGGATTTGAGGAAGGTAAACAAAATTGTAGTGCCTTGTTGCCCAATAGTACCGAACCCTGCTGTGATTCTATATCAGATTCCACATGAAGCAGAATGGTACACAGTAATTGATTTATGTCATGCATTTTTCTCTATTCCATTACATCCAGATAGCCAGCCATTATTTGCGTTTAGGTTTGGAGAGCGTATTTTGGCATGGTGCCGAATTCCTCAAGGGTACACAGAAAGTCCCTCAATCTTTAATAAGATTCTAAAGAAATCGTTGGAAGATTTAAAAATGCCAGAAAAGTCAGTGATGGTTCAGTATATTGATGACCTACTGGTGGCATCAAAAACAAAGGAAGCATGTGTCAATGATACAATTGCTTTGCTGACTCATTTAGCAAAAAGAGGACATAAAGTGTCCCCTTCAAAATTGCAGTTTTGTCAACAAGAAGTCCAGTATTTAGGGCATAAAATTGAGAAAGGAGTGCGAAAGGTAACGACTGAAAGAATAAAAATGATTCAAGGAATGAGAGCTCCAATGACGCAAAGAGAGGTAAGAATGTTTTTGGGAATGGTTGGATATTGTCGACAATGGATAAGCGGTTTTTCTCTGATTGCTAAACCGTTGCAAAAACTGACAAAGAAGGATGTTAAAGATCCTTTTGAAATGAATGATGAAGAAATGAAAGCATTCAGAGAGCTGAAAAAGAAATTATGTGAAGCTCCAGCATTAGGAATGCCTGACTATGAAAAAGATTTTGAGTTGTATTGCAGTGAAAGAGATGGATGTGCGTTTTCAGTTTTGGTACAGAGACATGGAACCATGAAAAGACCAATTGCATATTTTTCAGCTGTTTTAGACCCTGTAGCGAAAGCGTTGCCTGGATGTTTGAAAGCAGTTGCTGCTACTTGTGTGAGTCTGGAACAGAGTGAAGGCATAATGATGGGATATCCACTGAGAGTATATGTTCCCCATTCTGTGGAAATTCTTTTGACAAGAACGAAAACCCAATACATGACACATAGTCGGCTGACTAGGTATGAAAAAGTAATTTTGAGTGCAGATAATGTGACCATTGACAGATGTATGAATGTGAATCCTTCGACATCTTTACCAGATGAAGAAAGTATAATTGAAATGGATGAAGTAGATCACGATTGCCTGAATGTGCTTGAATATTGTACAAAACCAAGATCGGACATACGTGATGAGCCTTTAAAGGAATCAGATTATATTCTGTTCGTGGATGGCTCATGTTTGAGAACGAGTGATGGAGTTCTAAGTGCAGCATATGCGGTTTGCACAGTAGCAACTGTAATGGAAGCATCTTGTCTGAAAGGGATACGGTCTGCCCAAGTCGCAGAACTAATAGCTCTGATTCAAGCATGCAAGTTGGGAAGAAATGTACGGGTTACGATTGTGACAGATAGCCAGTACGGCTTTGGGGTGGTGCATGATTTTGGTCAGATTTGGTCACAAAGAGGTTTCTTGACGTCTGCAGGAACACCAATTAGAAATGGAGATTTTGTGAAAAGGTTGCTTGAGGCGATACAGCTGCCTAAACAGATTGCTGTTGTGAAGTGCAATGCACATAAAATTGGGGAAGACTACATAACTGTTGGTAATAAATATGCTGACGAGATTGCACAGTACTGTGCAAAGAATGTGGTTTCTTTAAACAAATGCCGAGAAAGAGAGCATATTTCTTGTCCTTTGCTTTTTACTAACCCTGTTGAGACATGGGATGAGGTGAGACAGTTACAGGAAGCTGCAGATGAAGAGGAAAAAGATACATGGATAAAAGCAGGATGTAGAAATAAATGAAGAAAATGATGTTTGGGTTTACAGAGATGAAAGACCAGTTATGCCTGATAGCATGATTTCTGATATGGCACGGATGTACCATGGACAAGCCCATATTGGGAGAGATTCAATGATCAGACTTTTAGACAAACATGGTATAATCCAAAATTCAGAGCCATAGCTGAGAGTCTTTGTCAGAGATGTCTTATTTGTCAACAGTTAAATCGAGGAAGGAAGACAGTAGTGAGTCTAGGAACAATAGGACGAGAAGGAGGTCCTTTCACAAGAATGCAAATGGATTTTATTGAAATGCCACCTTGCAACAGACTAAGGTATGTCCTAGTGGTCGTCTGTTTGTTTTCCCGTTGGGTGGAAGCATACCCAACAAGAAGGAATGATGGAATAACGGTAGCAAAACTTATGCTGCGAGAATTCATTCCGAGGTATGGTTTTCCAGTCACGATTGAAACAGACAGAGGAACACATTTCCAAAATGAATTAGTTAAACTGATTTGTGAAGCACTTAGTATTAAACAGAAACTGCATTGTGCATACAGACCAGAGGCTTCTGGAATAGTAGAGCAAGTGAATGGAACAATTAAGAACAGGTTAGGAAAAATGTGTCAAGCTACAGGACTCAAGTGGCCAGATGCCTTGCCATTAGTTTTAATGACAATCAGAAGTATTCCGGAAAGGAAAACTGGACTCAGTCCCCATGAAATAATTATGGGACGAGCAATGAGACAAGCACAAGTACCTGTCAACAAACTACTGACTATAACTGATGATCTAGTGCTGGATTATTGCAAAGGATTGGCTGATGTGGTGCGTTCTGTGTTTCATCAGGTTGGACCGGATGCGACCACTCTTGAAAGAAAACCAGCTCACGACTTGAATCCAGGAGATTGGGTCCGCATAAAAGTCCACAGGAGAAGAAACTGTTTGGTTCCTCGCTGGGACGACCCACGACAAGTGATCCTGGTGACAACCACTGCAGTCAAGTGTGCAGGAGTGAAACACTGGGTGCATGCCAGTCACACCATCAGAGTTCCAGAACCTGAAGATCGACATGTGAGTCGACATCTGGAAATATTGGATAACAGTTCAGCATCAGAAGCGGAAGAAGAAACAAACAGGGTGCCAGAACCTGAAGATCGACATGTAAGTCGACATCTGGAAGACCCAACTACCAGTGCAACGACAGAAGAAGTAGAGGAAATAGCTGAAGTTCCAGAACTTGAAGATCGACCTGTAAGTCGACATCTGGAAATATCAGATACCAGTTCAGAATCTGATACAGATCATTCGGATTGTGAAGAAATTCAGAAAAGAAATTGGAAATTTGAAAGCATAAGAGAAGAAACTGAGCCAGAATATAGTAACAGTGAGCAACCAAGTACAAGTTGTGGTAAACATCCTTCAGAAATAATATTAATAGATGAAGAAGGGAGAGTTTCAAACAGAAAGTTAGAAAAATCGGAAAATACCCGAGGAGCAATAGGGACAGATAGTCAAACAAAAGAACAGGGAAATTTAGAAGCAGATAGAAAGACTGAAACAAATTCGGAAGAACCTTGAGGAGGGACAGAAATAGGTGAATGAAGGAAGATAAGAAAAGAACCACAAGTAGAGGAAGAAGATGAAATTATAAGTTTCAAAATAAGAGACAATAACGAAAGAATTGAAACAGAGTCTGAAGAAAGTGGAGAAGAAAGAAACCAAAAACTAGAGTCAAGAAAAAGAAATTGGAAAACAGAAAGAGAGGAAAAAGGAAGTGAGGCAAAAAGGCCAAGAAAAGGAGACAATTGGCCCAACGAAGTAAGAAAATTAAGATACAGAATCATAAGGTTAGATGGGAAAAGTGCTGAACAAGTGAATGAAATAACAAGTCAGAGAGAGCAAGAAAAACAAGGTGGAAAACACTTGCAGAAAACGAAAAGAGTAAAGAAAGTAAATCCGAAGTATAGATCGCCTGAATGGTTGTATCTTGCTTTAACTGATATCAAAAAAGAAAAGAACACTCACGAGGACCCAGAACAGAGAAACCTAATGGGTGAAGGTGAGGTGCAACAAACCTGAAGAAGTTTAAACAGTTTCTACCGGACTTGACAAAACACTGGATCTGACGAATTTCTACCGGATATGACAAAGAAAGAATTCTGAAAAAAGAATTAAAAGAAAGTACCAAGCAAAGACAAAACATTGGGGTACAGAGTGGCAAATAAGTCATTCCTGAGGTGTAGTGACACAATTTTCTGGAAAACAAATAAATAAGGTTATAAAACAAAATGGAGAATACTAGAGATAGAAAATGTAAATGTGAGTTTTTAAGTATATGGTGTAAGATGTGCTGTTTTTGTACAGGATTATTAATGACAGTATGGGTGGTTTTAGCAATTACTATTCCAATTAGTTTAGCTGTAGTAGAAACTTCTAATAACACAGAGAAAGAAAAAGGAGCTAACACTCAAGAACCAGTTATATTAAAAAGTAGTGCAGAATTACACAAGGACAAATCAATAACAGATTTTTCTAAGAATGTTTTTACTAAATTATTATATGAGTATGTTGAAACAATGGATGTAAGAGATTGTTATGTTTGTATGCAGTTGCCTGCATCTGTAGCAGAGGGTGTGACTTATCATCACCTCCCTTTGACGCATGGAATAACATGTAGTGTTTTAGCAAGTTTATTTTATAAAACAGGTAGATTAGAGTATTATTACACTGACGTAGATAAGATTTTTGCGAAAGTTTCTGTAGTTCCCGAGCTAAACAAAATAAAAGAGGGAAAAACGTTTGGTGAATATTTTTTAGAAGATAAGATTTTAACATTAGATAATATAGTAAAATACAACCTTACCTGTGAGTTAAAGAAGGAAGAAAAAGTATTTTTAGAAATGGTTGAAGAGAGAAGAGTGAAATTTCAAAGAGAAGTGATAGAAGAGACAAAAACACCTCATTGGGCGTTTGAGGAAGACAATCATGACAAGAAAAAGACAAATGCAGCTATGACTCTGGATTGGCCCCAACAGGGAAGGTTGTGCATTAGAAGAAATAAGACAAGATATGACAATTATTTTGTGGGTTCCAGTATTTGCCATGACAATTATCAAATTTTAGGCGGATGGGGATTCAAAGGGGGAAAAGATCCAATATTTCCAGGGATCTATTATGTTTGCGGAAATAGGGCTTATTATAGGTTGCCGGACCATTGGTATGGGTCATGTTATTTAGGCCTGGTCTTTCCAAAGATTTTTCATATGGATAGAAAAGAAAAGGAACACACAAAATGATAAACACCTTTACACGTAGAAAAAGGGAAAGTTTTTCAGAAATAGTAGGTGATATTTTTGGTGCATTGATACCAGCAGTGGGAATATCTTTGAATGCATTTAGAATTCGGAAATTATCCACAGTGGTAGATCGTTTATCTACAGATACTGCTGGAGGGTTCTTGATGGTAAATACCGAGATGGTTGCCATGAGAGCTATGGTGATGCAAAATCGACTTGCCCTTGACATTCTTTTGGCAAAAGAGGGCGGAGTCTGTGGAATGCTGAAAGTCCAACATTGTTGCACTTACATTCCAGATAAAAGTGAAAATATACAGAAGTATATAACAAATATTAAAAGTTTGCACAAAGAACTTGTTCCACTGGAGGTTGAAAGTGCTTTTGGAAAACTTGGTAAAGGGTTTTCTTCAGTAATAAATTGGTTAACAAGAATGAGTGGATTAATAATAGGGAAAGTTATAATAATAGCAACCATGATAATAATAATAATATTAGTACTGAAGCTTGTAATAACATGTATAAAAACAAGAAGAAGACAAAATAGAAAAAGAAAACATGATAAACAAGGAAAGAGAGAGAGAAATAGGTGAAATAGAGTTAGAAGAAATAAAAGAGAACATGTACAAGAAAACGAAGAGACAAGTTGAAAAGGATACAGTTGTGTAAACTAACAAAAGCAAACGGATAAAAGATATATGCTGTCTGAAAGAATTGTATAACTTGGGTTTTGTGGTGATATTAAAAATCACCAATTGGGGAGTTGATGGAGCAGGGTAAATGAAATTTTTTTAACCTCCTAAATAATTTTCGTAAAAGAATTAATAAATATGTTCGTTTAAGTAAATAACCAACAATGTATGTTACATGTAAAGGGTAAAGGTAACACGCTATTCCGTGTGCAAAATAATCATCTTATAATTGTTTACGTGTCTAACATAACATAATATTTGCGTACTAATAAAATAATAAACGCATGATCTGTGCTTTTAAATAAAACGTGTGGTTGCAAAATAAAGCGATGGTAAGTAAGGGACGGCTTTATATGTTGCTTTTTGCTAGGTAATACCTAATTGGGGTACGTAGAAAGACGGGAGGGAAACGAAAGGGTCTATATTCTTTATTTTAACAAAATTTTGTTTTTCTTTGAAAATAGTGCGCTTAGGCCTGTCGAGCAGCGATATAAACTGGCCGCCATTTGCTAGAGTACGCATGAGCAGGGAACCATGTGATAGAGGAGAAAGGCTGTGGAAAAAGATGATCACGTGCTTGTGCTGAGAGGCTAAGATGGAAGTATGGTCAAGGCTATTGTGACCTTTCTGAGCAGATGTGTGCCAAGATGATCAGCAAGAAGCGTGAGAAGTCAAACCGAATCAATGGACGGAACTGTTAAATCTAAAAAGTAGCAGAAAAAGATACAAATTGGACTGATCGAAACGGATGAGCAATGTCATGAACTGTGGGAAACGATGCGAGCATGGACATTCCACAAGGAACTGGTTAAGACAAGAAAGTTTGGATTAAAATGTATATGGGCCTGAGTGGACCAATGAGAAAGAATCACGCCATGGAGATGCAACATTTTTTATTCAGTAAGCTAGAATTAGGGTATAAGAAGACCTACTCTTGGTGGGAGGGGTTAGTTGCTGGAGAGTTAGTTGCTGGAGAAGTTAGATGCTGAAGGAGTGGATGCTGTAGATGGGAGAAGTTGCGGTTGCTGATGCTGACGAGCTGATGCTGCTGCTGCTATTTTTATTTTCCAGTTGAGTATAAGATGCTGCTTTAGGAGAACCTTTTTCCTGATAGATTTTTTCATTTAGAACTATTAGATTTTTCCAAGATAGATAGATTGATTATTAGAGTTCTTGCTATGATAACCTTATTTTTCCGTCTAATAGATATGCATTGCAATTTCAATTTATTCTTATAATGATGATAAATGTAATGATCTGAATAATAAACTTAAAACTTATTTCTTGCTTCAAAACTTTATATAAACTTTATTGTTCTTTAAACAAATGACTCAGTGATTCTTTAGCTCAATGATTAAGGTAAATTGATAAAGAGTTTATTGTGATTGAGCTGGTCTTAATCACCATCAACTGATTCCTACTAGTTGGTCCATCGACCAATGAGCGGAATACCTTAAAGAAAATGAGAAACATTATGTCATGTTAAAAGAGGTATCCCGTCTCCTTCCAGCGAATCGTTTTCTCCTAGGTTATTGACGGAGGAAATCCAGGGAACAAATGAGTAAGTGAATGTATATGCGGTGTTATGGGCCCCACCGTCATATGGATATAGTGTGTGTGTTGGAGGAATAGTTGCACCTGGATGACCGAAGCATATAGGAGAATAATTTTTATTGTTAGCGCTGGATCAGTGCCGTGCTTGGATGTGAGGTCCCTCAACTCGCAACCCTGGTAACAGCTTATTATGAAAACTTGCCAAGGGGCAACCTCCTTTTCTATGCACTGGGTTTAGTGGAAACAAAGAGATGTAGTCAGGGAGTGGGGCAAACAGGTAATCTGGACAAAATGGGCATAGAGGTACCTTGAAGCAGAACACAAACTTAAGAATGCATAGGGCAGATGGAGGATGTACTACTGTGCAGATGAGGCAGATGAGGGCAGAGACGTTTTAAGGCATGGGCAAAGCCTTTCGGGGGAGGTGTGGGGGATGGGGTTCAGATAGAGCCAGCCCTGCTCTGCAGATAGTCTTGCCCCAATAACCTTGAATAATTCTTAAGCAGATTATTTTGAAACCATTTTCATTTAATTTATATTTAATGTGGGTGATTTATGGGAGTCTATTACAGACATTTTGCAGAGAAATGCTTGTTGTTGAACCCTATGCAACAGCCATAATTTTTTTTAATTTTAGATCAAAACAAGACTTCACATATGAGAAATTGGAGAGGTAACAAATATTATTTGTAATAATATTAGTTAGCTGCTGCCATATTATAATATTGAAAACCAAGGTCACTATCCCTGAATATTAGATGTAAACACATTTAGAATTATAACCAGTGTGCTGTGTACTGTCAGTAACCTGGCCAAAGAGGGCATGAAAGAGCTGAAATTGGATCATAAATTATATTTTCAATGCTGCTCTGAACACAGCCCCCCATATTACGCTTGGCCCAGGGCCCTGGAAATCCTTAAAATGTCCCTGGATGAGGGGCCGTTGTAAAATGGAGAGCTTGGGATCTGGATGCGAATGTATCTGCAACATGACACTACCATGAGGGTGAAGATGTAAAGGCTAGAAACAACTTACAAAAAATGGAGGTACCATAAGAAAAGCTTATAATGCGTCAATCTAACATAACAAAGACCTAATGGCATTTACATGTGCAACGTCAGTGCTATGTACATTTTTTAAGTAATGGATAAAAAAACAAAGAAACGTGTTTCAAAAAGAGTTCAGTTCCATTGTAGCGTTTGAGCGGAGTGTGTTAAAGTCGAATATGAAATTTAAAATATGGCCTTAATGTTATTATATATCACATTACAGCGCCATCAGACACACTGGGCACCTTACGCTGTCGTGAATCAACTGTGCACACAGAAAATGTTAGCAAAGGCCAATTCCACACACACAAACCACTGTGGGAAGACATGACCCTGAAGGGAGCAGTACTAGGATAACATGCACGTCATCTGAAACATGCGGTTCAGATGCACCACAGCGTGGTTTTTCATATTGCATGGCGTCAATGCTTAATTTGTAGGAAAATAAGTGCCAGGGCCCTAATCAGGAGGCCACGAGAGCTTTACCACACATTGCCCCTGCCAGCACTGCCAATGACAGGACTAACACAACTACTAACCATCACACTCCTACAAGTGTGACAATTCAGACTATTCCAGGCCCCCAAAGCTATAAGATGGGCTTGGTCACCAAGAATTAGTCATTTGTAATGTATATTGAATTAATTAACAGCTGTTGTTGTGGTCCTCTCTAAATCAGACAAACAGCGCTATCATGTTGGAGACATGCTGTGTCATAAATGCTGGTGTTGACAATTAAGTGCCAGTGTTGAGCACAGGAAACCACTGGCTCAAATTAAGCACTGCATGATGGCGCACACATGGAAGTTTAACATCGACATTATGTGTGAGAGCACAGATTTAGCCTTATGAAGAGCTTAAAACAGGGTGTAGATTATTTAGTTGAAAGTGTATTGGCGGAATGCTCTGCCTGCCACCATGACACAGAGAATTTAAGGGTGTGGACTTTTTCATCATAGGTGGAGACAGCTGTATAAATGCAGCTGAAGAACTACCACCACAACCACAAAATGTAGATAGTTCAAATGCATAATCAAAGCAACTGATAGGGCAACCTGGAGGATGAATGGAAGTGTTCTTCAAGGCTCATAAAATACTTTCAATTTACATTCTAGGTGCCTTTTTGCTCCCGATATCCACTGTATTTTTCGTGCAATTTCTCCTTTTTCTACACCTTTCGCATGAGATGGTGTTGGGTTGCCCCTCTTATTTTAAGGAGCGCGTTAGGGATGATGCTTGTGTAAGACCTGTACCACAATATTTTATGTATAGAGGCACGCATGAATTAGATTCTCATGGAAGGAAGGAAGGAAGGAAGGAAGGGGATATTCTGAACTCCATCGTGAATGAAATGGCGATCATGGCCACACATAGAACAAGAAATTGCTATCAAAGCCAGACTCTGATGATCATAGCCAATCGATGACGGCCAACACCCACAGAAACACACCACCGAAACTCAGCCTTATCCCACCTTGATTCCATTAGGAGTGCGCACTGTTTGTTTTTGACAAACCTTGCACCGAAGCAGTGAATACAGTTCTGACAGAGAATGAATAACCAAGTGTGTGAGCCAGTTCACACAGGTCATCACCACATTCATTGAGACTGAGGGAAGGCTTCATGCTGCTGTGGCTTTCCAGAATCCTGAGACAGGTGAGGTAACCTCTGAGTCCTCCAGGTCTTCACAAACCATCAGTGAGCTGCATGGCATCAACACCCCAGTGCACCAGCACAGCTCCTTCAGCCAAGAGATACACAAATGTCTCTTGAGACATGTTTGTAAAGAATGATCACAAGCTTACCACTCAAACAATTGTTTTTAATATTGACTCCTTCAGTGTGTCTTGTGTACCTGGTGTGTGCCTTTCATGGATCTGCTTTGTCATGTGACAGAGTACACTGGACAATAGGGGACAACCCCCACGACCAAAGCATATCACCCAGCTTACTTGTGATCTAGGGCTGATGTGACTCTGGGGTGGAACCACTTCCCCCAGTATGCCACTAGGGTACGCTGCTGTGGTCCTGACATAGTCAACTCAGAGAAGTCACATATTACTACACCAATGACACTAGTTTACAAGGGCCTTTACAGTGAAAAGTAGCTGAAGCCATTAAGATAGCAGGACACTGTGTACTACTAAAAAGTTGCTCTTGTTAGGCTTTCCACCTCAGTTGTGCCCTGCCATTGTGCCCTGAATGGCAGGTTTTATGATTGTGCCATGCAATGAGAGTCAGGCAGGGTCGTACTGTGCAGAAAATAGGCCTCGGCATCAAAATAGAAATGACCCCATTAGAGAATTAGATACCTAAAAAAAAGTGTTTCGTATGATGACAAATTGGGGCAGTTTTGAATTTGTAAAGATACTGTATACGTGTTGTGCAAGGTGTGGGGAGACTGAATGGATTTGTGCTTGCTGCAATGTTTGTTTTAATATCAGGAAAATAAACAGAAAAGGCCGGAACTACAGACAATAAAACAGGCCCACAAACAGCCAAAAAAACGGCCCACACACTCACCTGTCAGTCCAGCTCAATGAGAACTGTTTGATTGCTCAATAGGCCAGTCCAACCCTTAGCCAGTCCAACCCTTATTAGTCTGCTACTCAACCTCAGAAGGAATAAAGTCTGAACTGACCCTGCCAGGATGTGTACATGCTACCTGTAGCTCTTGCAGAGATGCCAGCAGCGAGCGTTTAACTCGCTAACCCATCCTTGCTAGGCAAGGAACAGAAACCTAAAGCAAGATGGAATGATAAACCTTGCATGAACAAATGCAAGATTGTGACTTTTTGGAAACAGTGTTCTCGTGTTCACACGCAATGAGTCATTCGAGGGGTCACAGTTTCATCTCAACGTGAACTCTTCACAGCCTCAGCAGGGGCCAGGCACCGCTTTTTCGCAGTTTCACAACGCCCTAATCTTCCACTGAACACCTGCTCCTGAAGTCACAGGGCTCTCAGAATGGAGGCTGCTGAAAGGTATGTGAGATTGTGACACAGTGGAAAGAACATACTCCCCAAAAATATTTTCAGCAAAGGTAATTAACCCATTACGTAACATGGGGCCCCAATATGTTGATGGCAAGCGTGAGAAAGATTTTAGCTTGGGAATGTAAGGATTTGCGAGTTCAATTTGACAAGAAAATAGTTATTTATAAGTTTTTTGCCCAATCTAAAAATCTTTGCTACGCCAGCAGTGCAGTGTTTCCTATTGGTCACCTTAGTTCAGCGATGCTGCGTCATCTTTCCTGACACTGTAACAAATGACCTATTGCACGTTTGTAGAGTTCGTGTGTCGAGTGAAGATGTTTACCCCACTCTCGACTCGCACTGGAAAGAACGAGAACGAACGCATTATTCTAGAGATGCGCCTCTGGTATTCCAGGCAGGATCACTGTTATACCAGGGCAGCAAGGCGGGCTCCCATCATGCCGAGGGTTGGCCGCCATCACTTCAATGATCGTCACGATCACAGCAAGTCAAGGGCAATATTATGCCTGGGTCTCCTCACATGTTTCCCAACTCCTTTCACACAGGCATTTGGCCACACAAAGTTACATGGAAACACATGCTCGCACACACAAACCCATGCTTCACACGCACATACATGCCACACATACATGCACACTTACACCCATACACACAAGATCATGCACCCTGCTCCACCTGCCTTATCTGAAGGTCTGATGGTGGTGCTATTCGAGACCTGCATGGTATGTAGTCAGCCAGGGTGGGTGGACGTAGGGGGGGTCCTTACTGACACAGCAGATCCATGCTCTGTGTGCCGCCCAATCTTGTGGGGTGGATGTCAGGAGCATGGGGGCATGGGATAGGGTGTCTGGTAGCATGGTAGTGGCCAAGTCAAGAGATAAACAGTAACAGCTCTGAACGGGAAACAATCTATGGAGAGTCCAGGAAGACCAAAGAAAGAAACAGTGACTGGGAACCAGACAAGGGAAGCCATAGGAAGCAGAGGAGGCTGGGGAGGGTCACAGCTCCTGATTTAAAGTTTGTCTGAAGGGTACTTCGTCACAGTTGTGGCAGATTTTACAAGTGAATTAGGATGTTATGCACTTGTAATAAGGTCAGGGCTGGCTTTAGTACGGTGTGACCGGTGTGGCTGCACTGGGCCCGGACATGGAGGGGGAGCACTGACCTGGGGTGGGGGGGAGGGGGGCTGTGCTTAGCAATACCTTAGGATTTAAAAGCACCTGCTGCAGAGTTCCTCCTGCATCCATCTTTCAGGCAGCAATGAAAATGTCATGATAACTCTTGTGATTAATGTTCCTGCTAGAGGGAAAAATCAGAGTTTTATCTTGAGGCAGTTTTGGCTGCCATAACGTAGCGCAGAGGGTTAATAGGCCTGATGCAAAGAACAGATCTGTATTTTTTGTGGATAGCTGAGTGGATTAGTAAAGCCAGCCTTAACCAGCGCTTTAAAACAAATGAAATGTATGTGAGAGAGGCCTATGAAGAGATGAGGGGCACTTTTGCCCGGTCGATAGTGAGGGGATCCAAGGAGGAAGTCATATGGGGGACGGCACCAAAAAGATTGACGCACCGGGCGCCACCAGTGCTAAAGCTGGCCCTGGGTGGGATATCTGCCATGTTTGTGACCGAGAAGTACCTGTCTGACAAGCTCTCAATCAGGCCCAAAGCCACAAGCCACAAGCCACTGCCTGCACATGTGCCAGCATGCAGTCATCCTGATGGCTATGAATTTACTCAAATCATAACCCCCCAATGCTGCGGATGCGCATTGCACATGGATGCAAGGTGCTTTCATTTCCCCAAGAATTGCGGCTCAGCTGTTCAGCTTACCTTTATCTGTAACCCATACCATTAGTTTGAACTCAACAGCACCAAGCAAATAAGTTCGAATTAAAAAAATAAAAGAAGTGAAATATTTTCCGTATTTTCTAAAAAAAACAAAAAACAGCTAACAATTAAAAAAAGAAAAAGTACTAAAAAAAAGTCTGCCACGCGTCCTGTTGATGGATCACAGTATGAGAGTTTGAATGCAATTCAAAACGATAGGATATCCTCAGAGTGAGATATTAGCTGAATGCTGTTTTTCTTACTAAAGCTTTTGTAATATGGTGCAGTACCAGATGTAACACATTTACTGATAGAAGGGGATAAAAACTGCGCCTCTTTTGAAACAGTGCTCTCATGTTCACATGGAATGAGTAATGCCGAGAAACTGACGATAAAAGGGTCACGGTCTCATCCCAACGTGAACTCTTCACAGCCTCGGCAGGGGCCAGGCACCGCTGTCTTTACAGTTTCACAACGCCCTAATCTTCCACTGAACACCTGCTCCTGCAGCCACAGGGCTCTCAGAATGGAGGCTGCTGAAAGGTATGTGAGATTGTAAAGCAGAGGTACAAAACACTCCAAAAAACCTAATTTTGACTAAATTTAATAAACATATTACGGTGGATAACCATTTGGGGCGCGCAGCTGTTGAATGCACGCATGAGCAAAATTCTAGTTTGGAAATGTATTTCCAAGCTCAAGTTTGGTAAAAAACCAATAATTCTTTTTATATATATTTTGGCCCAATCCATAAAAGAGAACCAAAGTTTTCCCCCTAACGCTAAAAGAGTTCAAGTGATGATCAGTCAACTATCACAACACTATAACAAATGTCCTCCTCTGAGCGTGAATTGGATGCACTCTAACCAAATCTAATCTCATTAGTCCCTGCAGATGTACCCACTTGAACTGTGATGTTCTATTTTTGTAGCCACCACGACTGAAACCTCCTCTTCGGTAAGTAACACATGTCTTGTAAACTTAACTTATCTTGTAGTGGAAAAGTGCCACCTTTCACAATTGCATCACAATTACTACATTCCCCTCCAAACTAGCATGTAAAGTAGAGAAATGCACACTCCCATCAAAGAAACACTCAGACATGCACGTATTCAAATAATACTTTATATTTCTACTGGGCAAATATAACTATAATATCATGTCACTCAATCTTACATTTCTTTTGTTGGACTAACTGAAGACAACATACTGAGATCAAGGTTTCGTTTGTTCAAAAAATAAGTGTTAAATGGCAGTCCGCCGCCGCCGGCGTTGTATAATGTCAATTCTGCCAGGTCTGGTCTTGATTCCACCTCATCCCTCTTTCTTCCACCCGCATGCACTTCTTTTCTCTTTATACCACACGTGTGTTTTCCCCATTGTCAGTGTTTTCCTACTTAACTTCCTTCTTCTTTCTACCTTTCTATCTCACCTACTCTGGTCAGAGTATGGTGATGGAAAATTAAGTGCCAGTCCTAAAAACTGAGTATTAGTGCCATCATCTCATACTACGGGCACAGGAAACAGTCGGAACAGAACAGGCAGAGCCACACGTGTTGCAACTACGCAAGCCCTACCACGCTTGCCTTAACCACGCATAAGCATGCTTAAGGAAGTGCGCGGTCTAGCTGCTGGCTGCAGCATGGTGGAAGCAGGAAGACGCCAGGAAGAGAGCACGCGGTGAGGTAAGTGGGGCTGGGGCCGGGTTTGGTGGGGGTAGTGTGTATGGGTGGGGGGTAGTTTTCAGGGCTGGGTGGTCGGGCTTGTTTTCAAGGCGGGGGTGTTGGGGTTAGGGTCAGGGTTGTTTTCAGGGGTCGGGTCGTTTTCAGGGATTGGGGGTTGGGGTCATCTTTAGGGCTCAGTGGGGTTGGGGGTCGTTTTCAGGGTTGGGGTCATTTTCAGGACTGGGTGGGTCAGGGGTCGTTTTCAGGGCTGGGGGTGTGGGGGGTCGTTTTTGGGGCTGGGGGTCGGGCCATGTTCAGGGCTGGGGGTTTGGGGTAGGATTCAGGGTTGGGGGTCAGGGTAGCTTTCAGAGCTGGGGGTCAGGGTAGCTTTCAGGGCTGGGGTAGGTTTCAGGGCTGGGGGAGGGTCAGGGTAGTTTTTTGTAATTAGGGGTTAGGGTATTAGGCCTAAGGGCAGTGGAAGGGGGTGGGGTAGTTTTAGGGATAGCACAGGGGGTGGAAGACGGTCAGGTAGTGTATGTTAAGGGACAGGGTTTTAGGCTTCAGGGTAGGAGAATGGGTAGTCGGAATAGTGTTTAGGGCTTAGTGGAGGGCGGGGTAGTTTTTTAAGAGATCAGAGGTGGGGGTCGGGGTAGTTTTTAAAATAGGGGTTAGGGTTTTATGCCTAAGCGCAGTGGAAGGGGTTGGGGTAGTTTTAGGCACAGTGCGGGGGGTGGGAAGGGGTCTGGGTAGTGTATATTAAGGGATAGGGACAGCGTGGGGGTGGGAGGGGTATTTGGACCTCAGGGCGGGGGGGCAGGTAGGGGGTTTGTAGCTTAGGGCGGTGGGGTCGCTACCTTAGCCAAGCATACTCCTTTAACATTCATGCCTTTACCACGAAATTGCATGGTAAAGGCATGCGTTGTAAAGCAATGCGTGGTCAAGATGCCTTCGTGGTTCGGGCTGCGTGGTAGAGGCACGCTAGGTTTAGCCATGCATGCCTCTATCATACAATCCCCGGGCACATATTAAGCACTGGCAGAGAGTCTGCAATGCATAAGGTTTCAAAGTCACACAGCCTTTCTCATTTGGCAGATATACCACAGTAGCATTCAATGTGACCTGAAAAAAATATTAAAGATTGGTGTCTACAGATCCACCTCTTCTAAATACTTTAAAGCATTTGTAGTAAAAAAGAAGTCTAATAGCCAATCACGCCGAGCAATACTTCTTTCATGACTTTGAAAATGAATATTCATATGTATTAATGCTTTGATTATTCAAAAAGTACCCAAGCATTAAATCATCTCATCAAATTTTATACTAAATAGTTTGTGAGTACAGTAAAATAAGCAGACAAGCGCCACACTTCCTTTTTCAGGTTTTACATTATAGTAGTGCAACCATTTTCTTTATTTTCATTTTTCAATGTTGCAATGATGTTGGTCAGTCAGTTAATTAAAGTAAATTACTGGTCTTAATAATTTCGAATAAATATGCATCTTTGTTGATAATTAACACGGGTGTTTTATCTTTTGACATTTACAGCGCCTTGATCGGTAGAGGAGGATTGTGCCTCTGTCCAAATAGATGTTCGGGGACATGCCTGGAATGATGTGACCGCAGGGGGGTTTGGGTGAAGGTTCAAGGCTGCTGGCACAGATGAAAGTTGAATGCATTGAGAGTACAATATGAAACAGCTGAACATAGTATATGCGAACTGTAACAAGCTATATGAAGCTATTTGTAGAGGCGAACTAGGGTTATGAAGATCGTTTGAGGCTGTTAGTGACAAAAGTAAGCTTGCAAATCATGGAGCATGGTTTGTGATGAGGTGGGAACACGCTACAGGGGGAAAACTTCATGAATAAAACAGTTGCATCTTTTGTACTGGACGTGTAAAAGAGACAGCAAATAGAAGACTAATATTGGGTAGAGATCGAAAATTAATCTTTTCAACCTGTACACTCTTGTGACACGTTATTTTTGATATGAAGTACAGCGTTTGAACATATTTACCACCGTTGCTATGGGGTGTAGTAGTCAAACTACCATGGTTGTTTTTTTAAACAGAACAAGGTATCGACTTATAAAAAGTACATGTAAATTAATTTTTTTCTTGAAACGTTTGTCAGGATCTCGCATATGCGTGAGAAAACTCCTCGGGATCAGAGTGACGAACAATATGGTCCACCTCTTGACACCCCTAACTCTGATTGCCAAAATAGACACAGAGTTTTAGGGCGATCAAGCGAGGGAAAGGGTATGAAGTAGGGAACAGCATGGTAAGGGATAGAGACCTAGAAAGAGAATAAAAGAGGGTTAACAAGATAATACTTTCTGCACTCAAAAAATTCTCACTAGATATGTAACTTTGTAACATGCAGGGTATTCACCAAATCAAACAGAATCCAACATACAATACCGGAACTACTAAGCCTCTTTTCCCTGCATGAACCTATGGATAAAAAGGCATGATAAGCATTCATGTGCCCATTAAGGATACCAAATATACCACATCAACTCAACCCAGAAACTTTCATAAATACTAAAAGGGAAAAACAAATCTGAGAAAAGGAAGAGAAGAAAGAAAATAATAATCAAAATGGTTTTCTCTGCAATAGCCTCTACTTCTTAAAAATCAAGAAGTGTTGCCTGAAGGTCGGTTTCCATTATTAATCAGTATTGCTCCTAGAAAGTCAAATCTCCATTGACATTGATTCCATAAATTCAAAGAAATGAGCAAGTTTGGCATTCCAGATAGTTTTCTCAGAAATTGAAAGCAATGATTAGTAACTCCAATGGCCAGTCGTCTTTGAGGAGTGTTTTGGAGGACTATCCACAACGCCCCACCCCCCAATGTGAATACGAAAACAAAGTACTGAATGATATAGCACAAAATAGATACTCAGCCACTCACTCCCAAGCGGTGAATTCAGGAATGCCGTCCACAACCGACACCTGGGTGGTGGACATTAGTATGTAATGTACTGATTCAAATCGTCATACTCCTTGATAGGAGGGCAAGGTACTCCTGAACAAAACGTGTTCCGCTGCCACGGTCTGCGACCCAAACAATGCAGATTATAAGGGAAAACTGAAGAAGAATCCCTCCATGGGATCCGGATAGCTCAGCTGCTGACTAGCACTGAGAAAAGGAACTTGCTTACCGCCATGAGACAGAACGTCTCACATTGCAGCAACGCAATGGCTCCAAACTCCTTCTCAAGCCGCCAAGCTCCTGTGGTATTCAAATCCCCCCAGATGAAGGAGCATGAACTTTCCTGAATGGCTCCATATCGTCTGCAACTAATGCATCTTACAGGCCCCGCTACGAGCCAGGCTAAGGTGCCACATGAAATGAATTACGCACGCCGGCTGGCGTGTAGGCCCCACCTATATATACCATGATCCTCCCTAGTCAATCCATTCCTTCTCAAGCATCATGGGAATTTAAGTACTTTCCTGTGAATCAAGAAAGCAGTCAAGCCCCACAATTGTAATGACCGTATTCACTTCCCTGTTACACCACACAGAAGTATTGTTGTGTCCTGCTATGAAGGCCCTCATGGGGCTGAATCTTGACTGCGTTGCTCAGTATTTTCTGTTTCTCACTCAATCGAATTTACATTTCACAATGATAACCAGGCTAACCTTGCTATTATTGCACTGAGTATGTCAATGCCAACTGTGTGCAGATATTCACAGAGATTGTAGTCTGTAAAGGGACCAATGTAATGCTTTCACTCATCAGAACATTATGGTAATATCATTGGTGATAATGCACTTTTATTTAGCGACATCCATCAGTCTTCAGAACATGGAAAGAAAATGACAACCATCTATTTTTTGATTGTGTAATTTTTTGCATGTTGTTATTGAAAAGATGAAAAATACAAAAAAGTGACGGGTGGAAAGCTTGCATTAATCTCAGCCACTGGTAATTACTCGGGTCATATCCCAGTCCACTGGTCTTTTGCCCACCATGCCACTTCAGATTAGCAGTCCTCCCATCAAATTGTTCATGTTTTCTGTTACATTCTAAGTGGTCAATAATATTCCCAGACATGGGTCCCATACTCATTGTGCTACTGTGACCAAGCTGCACCCAACGTAAGAGACCCAAATAGGGGGAAACCGGTATTGGGTTGTTGTGCTCTAGTTCAGAGAGGACCTGGCTTGGCAGTGCAGGCAGGACTGTCCCTATTGGAGCAGGACTAAGACCGATTTGCATATGGCTGCACCTAATGCTATCCCAAGAGAAAGGCAGTGATTAGACTATTTCCAAGCATTCCTACAATCATCGTTTGAGTTCTAAAGAAATAGAATTTGTCTTTGGCTTACCTGGCAAATGAACATATCACTGGAAACACAGACCACTTATGTGTTTCTGGGGACCTCAGAGTTTAGGTGATGCTAGATATATAATGGTTTGTTTGGTCCAGGCACAACAAGCATTGGAAAAGAACATATGTCTGGTTAGGGTGCCAGACTTTTGGTTTTGTCAGTGCTTGCTTTGTTTTGTCATGGTTTTGTTAAACATTGGTGTGGGGGTAGCTGCTGGTCCCTAGTCAATATAAAAGAAGACATTAGCTAAAATCAAAAATATTTTTGGTCTCAAAAACACACATTGATGTAGTATTTCCTCTCAACAAGCTTAAACAAATGAAAACCGTTTAAAAACAACACCAAACAGACCTGCAAAGCAAAAATCTACAACTAATATGAGGTAAAGACAACATTCAGAACATAAGTTAAATGTGCAGCTGCAATGTAAAACAAGACTTGGTAAATGCATTAGGTTTCACCTATGTGATTAATAATACGCTGTTTTTTAGTTGTAACTTATAGCTTGCTGAGTGGTTGCTCAATATAAGTTACAGAAAGTCTGTTAAAGTGTCATGACTTGTTTATGTACAAAAAGGCAATATATTGTGCTGTTACTAGTGGTATGGTGTGGGTAAGTAATTGCAAAATTTGGAAAAACAAAATGAAAGAGGGAAATAATAGAATTCATTTATGTAATAGTAATATTGTGTATTGAGAGGAGTTCTAGCAACTTTTCGGCTTGGTGCCAATGCACCGTCTGCACCATTCGAATCATGCCCCTAGTGCCTGCAAGAGAACTGCATTTGTGACATCTGTTTAGTAGTAAAATATAGCAATATTTGGTGTTTAGAGGAGTTATGACAACTTTTGTCTCCGGGGCCACTGCACTTGCTGCACCATTCAAATCATGAACCTATTTCCTGTAAGGTAACTGCACTTGTGACTGCCTGTTTAGTAGTAAAATATTGCAATATTTGGTGTTTAGAGGGGTTCCTGGAGCTTTGGGCACTATGTCACTGCACCTGCTGCACCTGCTGAACCATTGAAATTATTACCCTAGTGCAGAGGTCTTCAATCTGTGGGGCGGGACCCCAGGGGAGGGTGGCGCGTATTCCCTAGCCTCACTTCTGCCTGGAATCCAAAACGTTTGCTTTTTATTTTGGAAAAAGACAACCGTCCCGGGACGATTAATTCTGATAGTTAAATTGCAGTGCTTCCGCTGGAGTGTCATTCAGGGAGTGTCCTGTGCTGTGAAACCGAAGCCGTACAGACAGCTAAACACGCTTTCCTGCTTGCCTAAAAGAAATGCAAATGTGCACTACGAGTTAATCTGCAAATTTAAAGAATGCTTGGGAGCTGGTACTGGCTTTAATTGATCGAATGACTCGAAGCTTTGTGATGATAAAGATTTATTCTTTTTAAGTGGTAGTGTAGAGTTAACAACTGAGCTGTGCGGTGCGTGCTTTTAATTATAATTGTATTCACTTAGCGCTTACTACCTCTAAGGAGGTGTTAAAGGGACAGTTATGGAAAGAAATTGCATGGTCTGGGTATTACTAAAATCGATATTTTGGAAGCATCATTTCATCAGAAAATGTTTTGCTTGTTTTGTAGCAGTCTGTCTTATACTGTGCGCAAGACAAGAATAAAATAATGACTTACATATTCACAGTGCTTTCTGTCACAGGCTGTTACCTCGTGGCACTAAAAATACACAAGTCACTATTCTCCACTACACCAACCAAGATTTAATTCTGTGGTTCTCTGGTTACACACAGACCTCTGCAGTGCATAAACTAATACAGATTACATAACATACTATAGTGAATTTCTCACTAAGTAACAACTTTTTAAAAGTATTTTTCATTTAAACTGCCCGTTATTTTATATGTAGGTGCCCGACGGTGAAAAACATAAAAAGGTGAAAATAAA
The DNA here is from genome assembly GCA_963921515.1 of Calotriton arnoldi. Classification (NCBI taxonomy): domain Eukaryota; kingdom Metazoa; phylum Chordata; class Amphibia; order Caudata; family Salamandridae; genus Calotriton; species Calotriton arnoldi. The sequence goes on from CAWUFW010005646.1 coordinate 304,488, forward strand.
GTACTATTGTGCATTTTTGGGTAATTATTTTTAGAGACTTTTTGTTTGAACTGTGTGGTAAGCCTCTGACACCGAACCAGTCACCCACAAACCTTTGGTTGGCTAAACACTGTTTAATATTATTTCCCCACTGTAATTATAAATTGCCATGTGAATTGGGGCATTAATGCTTGTTGATGGTTGTCAATGATGAGGAGTACCAGTTTCCAGAAATTTGTCAGGAGGGGGTCCTTACACCTAAAATATTTTGACAGGGGGGCCTTGGAATCATAAAGTTTGAAGACCCTTGCCCTACGCCTGCAAGGTAACTGCACTTGTAACTGCATATTTAGTAGTTAAATATAGCAATATTTGGTGTTTAGAGGAGTTCTGACAACTCTTGGCCCCGGTGCCACAGCACCCACAGCACCATTGAAATCATGGCCCTAATGCCTGCTAGATAACTGCACTTGTGACTGCCTGTTTAGTAGTAAAATTTAGCAATACTCTGCGTTTAGTAGGATCCCTAGAGCTTTTCGACCCGGTGCCACTGCACCTGCTGCACCATTTAAATCAAGCCCCTTTCAATTGCAAGGTAACTGCAATTGTGACTGCCTCTTTAGTAGTAAAATATAGCGATATTAGGTGTTTAGCGGAGTGCCTAGAGCTTTTTGTACTGGTGCTACTGCACCTGCGGCACCATTCAAATCATGACCCTATTGCCTGCTAGATAAATACACTTGTGGCTGCCTTGTTTAGTAGTAAAATGTAGCAATAATCTGAGTTTAGTGGGGTCCCTAGATTTTTTTGGCCCCAGATCCACTGCACCTGCTGCACCATTCAAATCAAGTCCCTTTTTACTGCAAGGTAACTGCAATGGTGACTGCATGTTTAGTAGTAAAATATAGCAATATTATGTGTTTAGAGGATTTCTGACAACTTTTGGGCCTGGTGCTACTGCACCTGCTGCACCATTCAAATCATGACCCTGTTGTCTGCAAGGTAACTGCACCTGTGGTTGCCTGTTTAAGAATAAAAATAACAATATTAGGTGTTTAGTGGGGTGCCTGGAGCCTTGCCACTGCACCTGCTGCACTATTGAAATCATGACCCTAGTGCTTGCTAGATAACTGCATGTATAACTGCCTATTCAGTTGTAAAATATAGCAATATATGGTGTTTAGAGGAGTTCTGACAACTTTTTGGCCGCAGGTGCCACTGCACCTGCTGCATCATTCAAATCATGACCCTAGTGCCTGAAAGATAACTGCACCTGTGACTGCCTGTTTAGTAGTAAAATATAGCCATATTTGGTGTTTATTGGAGTTATGACAACTTTTAGACCTGGTGCCACCTCACCTGCTGCACCATTTAAATCAAGTCCCTTTAACTGCAAGGTAACTGCAATTGCGACTGCCTGTATAGTAGTAAAATATAGCAATATTAGGTGTTTAGAGGAGTTCTGACAACATTTGGGCCCGGTGCCACTGCACCTGCTGCACCATTCAAATCAAGTCCCATTTAACTGCAAGGTAACTGCAATTGAGACTGCCTGTTTAGTAGCCAAATATAGCAATATAATGGCCCTAATTACGATGTCGGTTGGACGAGCATCCGACTGGCATCGTGTCAGAATGGAAACCAACCTACTAGCACTTGGCGGTTCCATCCGACGAATTTTAAACATCCATTCCTCCACTGCAGCTTGTGCAGCGGCCAGAAAAGGGCCGTTGCACAACCTGCATTAGAAAATGGGTGTTTACAAACATCCATGCACTGTGTGCTAGGCACCATGTAGTGCCTGGCACGCAGGGTATGGATGTTTGGAGGGGCACCTCAGGTGCCCCCAAGGCCTCTTAGCAGAGGCCACAGAGGGAAGGGGGCCCTGCTAGGGGCCCCCAAAGTCCGTTTCCGACAGCCTTTCAATGGCAGTTGGACATTCATTGAAAGGCTGCCTGAAAGGGAAATCGTAATCCCTACGGTGGTGCCTGTGCAGGCATTGCCCCATTGTAGGGTAATACTTTCCGCATGCTGCCATGACGGGCTCCTTTAGCCTGTCAAAAAAGCAGCAGTTGGTCCCTCCGCCCTCCGCCCCCTGCCTCTGACCGCCGCATCATAATGCGGTGGTCAAACTGCATAGCTAGATGTTGGTTGGACCGCAACCGACAGGCTGTCGTTTGTGGTCCAACCAACATCATAATGAGGACCTATGTGTTTAGGTGAGTTCTGACAACCTAAGGGTCCGGTGCTACTGCACCTGGTGCACCATTCAAATCATGACCCTGTTGTCTGTAAGGTAACTGCAGTCGTGGCTGCCTGTTTAGTAGTAAAATATAGCATAGCTCTTGTATATTAACTTTATTTTTAAGGTACACTGTTTATTACAACATTTAGAATTTGAACATAATGACCAAATAGATTAGGTTGAAAAAATCAATCCGATAATGCCTACAAAGTGCAAAGAAAGGTACTGAGGCATGAATAGGAAATGCCACAAACGTTCTCAGGCTAAAGCATCTACTTTACACAACTAATAAAAAGCAAGCATTCCAGCATACTGTTAGAAGCTGTCTGCCTCTTCTGTGAGGCTTAAACAGTGCAAACAGCCTTAGTAGAAGTATCATAAATGCATGCAGCCTGGGGAAGTTAACAAAAAAAAGTTCCACACAAAAGCGAATGTACACAGAAGTCGGCAAAGGGAACTGATAAGAGCCCCATTTTAAGACATATTAAATACAAGAGATTTCACAAGCACAGCGCAAGCGCTGTGCAAGCGAAACCTAAAAGGTTAAAATAATACAATAAGACATACTATAAAGGTAATAAATATTGTTTATCCTCTAAAACCTGCATATAAGATGTTGCAAATAGAAAAATACATCAGATCCCAAAAGAAAAGCTGTTATTAAATTATAGGGAGATATTAATAGTAAGGAGAACACCACGTGTGGGAAAGCACATTGGAAATACACCAAATATTATTCAAATGCATGCTACGGCATGGCTACCTCTAAATAATTAAATAGTAGACAGCAATAAGGAACATAAACGTCCCACTAAAATGATTGAAATAGAAGTCAGAAATATTGCCAGAACACAAAGTTCAGTGAGGGATACATCACTAGCACCTAAAAATATGAAGAAATAGATGTACCCAACACTTACTAACCTCACATGCAAAAGACACTTTTTTATTATGTGATAACCTCAATGTAACACATGAATCAATATCAAAATACAAACATCACATCGGTGTTTGCAATGTTACCTAACAAAGTGCAACTTACAATAAAATGCTAACACATATAAAACAACAAAGTAACAAGTATTAATCACAATCAATCATCATAGATTTTGAATAGGCAATTATTTCGACCATACCCAAAATCTACCCACACACTGCAATTCAGGTGTGATACTATCACTTTAACAAGAGTCTACAGAGGCACTTACAAAAATCCATCCTGAGTATAGAATATGCAACTTACCTAGAATTTGCACACAAAATTAAAAAAAGAGTAGATTTACCATATGTTCTTGTAGCAGAAGTCACTAAACAATATTACATTCTAATGGAATCCCCCTAAAACCAACAGCATGTAACAAAATTAGCTCTACTAATTAATTATTCTAAATGTACTTGGTTCAATCTGGTCACACACAGCAACTTAAATATTACATTCCGTGGTGGAATGTCTATGACAGTACCATGCCCCAAGAAGCAAAGACAAATAACGCAGTGAAAGGGTAGTATAATTCCTTCCGGGTAATACTTGAAAGAAGCCACCCTTCACTCTACCAATTCCTAGAAATACCTAAAACCAAATAAAGATGCCAGGAACATTCCCTAACCCAACCCAAACCAAAAATCTTCAAACAACTGAAGAAATGCATAAACTCTGAACATACAAAGTATGACTTTTTTCTAGCAACCAAGGCCTACCATATCTGAACTCAATAGCAAGGAACCTACTTTAAAAGAACCACAGTAAACAACAACACCATTTATCATCCCTTAAACATGAACACCCTTGCTTAATTAATATTATTTCTAAATATTATTAAAGCAAATATAAAATCCAAATTTGAATAGGAAATACTTCAAAAGACAACAGTAGCGTTTGGCAGTGTTGGCGGCGGGATACTTAGAAACACGTTTGGCCTCTGCACTTATTTTTGTGCAAATTAAGTACACGTAAATTAAGTACCAGGGAAGGGCTAACCTGCATGTTACTACAGATTTCACACTCTTTCCACATAAAGTCACGCATGCTAACACTAATGTATGTGTGTGTTTTTGGGGAGTTTTCAATTAATATTAGGGGCCGAAGCATGTGCGTTTGTGTGCTATTTGCTCACTACTTTTCTCACCATTCCTTCCCTGACCACCATTTCTGGGACAATCTATCTCACTTTCATCTCTGAAGGTTTCTCAAACACTCAAGTGTCTCAGAAAGCATTGTGCTATGCTTTGACCTCTAATCTGTTTCTCTCATCTGTGTCTCTGTACTATTTATCTCTCTTACATTTGTATCAATGATATGTACCTCTCTTTTACTTCTGTGCTTCTGATCACTCTCATTCATAGCTATATTTCTGGGTTTTTCTTTCATTAGTCTGTGTCTCCAAGATCCCTTGCTTTTTCGCCTTTGTATATCTAAGGTCTTTTTCTTAAGCTTATACATCTTTCTTGTTTCTCACTTCCACAATTCTAGATGTCTTATCTCTTTTTCTCTCACCCATCTGTGTCTTTCTTACATATGTGCCGCTGAAGTCTTTCTCTTATTTCTGAATCTTTGGGGCAAATATCTCCCTGTGTCTTTGGTGTATCTCTTTCCCATTTCTGAGATTATTTTTACTCCCACTGGTGTCCACGAGGTGTCTCTACCCTTTGGGCCAGTGAGGTCTTCCCAATCTTTGTGAATGAGTGGGCTCTTTCTCTCTTTTATGTCTTTGGGGGTCTCACTCCATCTATTCTGTGTTATTGTAGTTTTGCTCTTGCTCATGTCTCGATGTAGTGATCTAATGCTTCTCTGTTTTGTAGAATTCAAAAAGAACAATTGATGGGCAGAATGCAGAACAATGTCATACATTCACCCCAGTACAGAGATCTGGGTCTAAATCCATAGTTTCTTTGCTCCCCATGCCATTCCAGTTTAAACACAGCCATATGCAAATCAGTCTTGACCCTGCACCCAATGGGAACTGTCCAGCCCGAACTGCCAGGCAAGGTCTTCCCTGAACTGGAAACAAGCATCCTAGGACCGGTTTCGGGGTTTTACTCCTCATCAGCCAGGATAGCTTGACTCCAGTGGCATGGAGAGCACGGGACCCACGTCTGGGCATACCCCTCCCACTCGGGGTGACAAATGTAAAAAGAACAATTGATGGGCAGAATGCAGAACAATGTCATACATTCACCCCAGCACAGAGATCTGGGCCTAAATCCATCGTTTTTTTGCTCCCCATGCCATTCCAGTTTGAACCCAGCCATATGCAAATCAGTCTTGACCCTGCGCCCAATGGGAACAGTCCAGCCCGAACTGCCAGGCCAGGTCTTCCCTGAACTGGAAACAAGCATCCTAGGACCAGTTTCGGGGTAATACCCCTCATCAGCCAGGATAGCTTGACTCCAGTGGCATGGAGAGCACATGACCCACGTCTGGGCATACCCGTCCCACTCGGGGTGACAAATGCAAAAAGAACAATTGATGGGCCGAATGCAGAACAATGTCATACATTCACCCCAGTACAGAGATCTGGGCCTTAATCCATCGTTTTTTTGCTTCCCATGCCATTCCAGTTTAAACCCAGCCATATGCAAATCAGTCTTGACCCTTCGCCCAATGGGAACAGTCCAGCCCGAACTGCCAGGCCAGGTCTTCCCTGAACTGGAAACAAGCATCCTAGGACCGGTTTCGGGGTAACACCCCTCATCAGCCAGGATAGCTTGACTCCAGTGGCATGGAGAGCACAGGACCCATGTCTGGGCATACCCGTCCCACTCGGGGTGACAAATGCATAAAGAACAATTGATGGGCAGAATGCAGAACAATATCATACATTCACCCCAGTACAGAGATCTGGGCCTAAATCCATCGTTTTTTTGCTCCGCATGCCATTGCAGTTTGAACCCAGACATATGCAAATCAGTCTTGACCCTTCGCCCAATGGGAACAGTCCAGCCCGAACTGGCAGGCCAGGTCTTCCCTGAACTGGAAACAAGCATCCTTGGACCGGTTTCAGAGTTTCACCCCTCATCAGCCAGGATAGCTTGACTCCAGTGGCATGGAGAGCATGGGACCCACATCTGGGCATATCCATCCCACTCGGGGTGACAAATGCAAACAAGCATTAGCATAGCCAATAGGTCTCGCCTTTGGGGCCTTATAAGTGTTTAGCCAGAGCTATTGACTTTGCCAATGTCTTCAAGCTGTGCTGTAGAGAAGTGTGGCTGCTGTGCGGCATGCTGAAAAGTTATAATAAAAAAGTGTCAGAAGCATTTTTGTTACTTTATATATGACCAAGGAGGCATTATGTAAAACTGAACGACGATATTAAAAAAAGTATTTACAATAAAAAATTTCCTCAGTTTTCTTTTGTTCTTGAAATGCTGGCAACTTGTTTCTGCCTATTGCAATGGTTGTTTGTTAAAGCTTTTTTTTGAGGGGGCATAAACAATCGGAGGGTGAAGGTTGGGAACTAGTACCTGTATTATAACACTAGCAGTGGCCAGACGCTAGGGGAGAATCAACAGATGCCAGATTCCGAGAGCAGGCTGAGGTGGTGCTGAGTGATCCTGAGGTGGTAGTGGTGGTGGTGGTGACTGTTGCGGAGACGATGCTGAGGTGATGCTGAATGATACTCAGGTGTTGCTGAGTGATACTGCTGTGGTGCTGAGTGATGCTGTGGTGGTGCTGAGTGATGCTGTGGTGGTGCTGAGTGATATTGTCTTGGCGCTGAGTGATGCTGTGGCGGCGCTGAGTGATGCTGTGGTGGCCCTGAGTGATGCTGTGGTGGCGGTGCTGAGCGATGCTGTGGCGGTGCTGAGCGATGCAGTGGCGGTGCTGAGCAATGCTGTGGCGGTGCTGAGCAATGCTGTGGCGGCGCTGAGCGATGCTGTGGTGGCACTGAGCGATGCTGTTGTGGCGCTGAGCGATGCTGTGGTACCGCTGAGCGATGCTGTGGTGGCGCTGAGCGATGCTGTGGTGACGCTAAGTGATGCTGTGGTTGTGCTGAGTAATGCTGTGGTTGTGCTGAGTAATGCTGTGGTGGCGCTGAGCGATGCTGTGGTCGCGCTGAGCGATGCTGTGGTGGCGCTGAGCGATGCTATGGTGGTGCTGAGCGATGCTGTGGTGGCTCTGATTGATGCTGTGGTTGCGCTGAGTGATGCTGTGGTGTTGCCGAGTGAGAGATAGAGTGAAGATATAATGCCCAATTAGAGAGGGTGGTGAGAGAGAAAGAGAGAGAAAGGGTGTACATAGAATAAAGAGTGGAGCGGGATAGAGAGAGAGAAAGAAGGGGAGAGAGAGTGAATGAAGGAGTTTGAAAGAGAAACAGATAAAGGGGTGAGAGAGAATGAAAGGCTAAAAAAGATAGAGAGGGAGAGTTAATTAAGTAGAGAGAGAATTAGAGAGGGGAGAGAGAGAGAAGGAGAGAGACAATAAGAGTGGGGGTGTGGAGTTTAAATAGAGTGAAGAAGTGACGCGGAAGAAGTAACCTTAAATATAGCTTTGTGCTTTGCGCGAATAAATATTTTTAAAAAACAGCGAGAGACAAAAATACTGGTAATTAGGCTGTGACTCCCAATATAAAACAAATAGCGATATAAGGTGAAATCAACCCACCGAAGCAATATTTCTAACTAGACAAAAAAAGCTTGCATTTCAATGCTAATCGCTGTTGTTTTTCATGTGACTGTAGTCCAGGGCCCTCAGTTGGTAATGTGAGCTGCTGCTGCGATTGAAACATCAGAGTCCAGAGAGTTAATGAGCCATGACGAGGAAATGAGGAAGAGATAAGGAAACCCAGATGGCAGCTGCGCGTGCACGCCATCGTGAACTCAAGCTGGTCGCCAGCCGAAAGCCAATGCAAAAAGAACAATTGATGGGGAGAATGCAGAACAATGTCATACATTCACCCCAGTACAGAGATCTGGGCCTAAATCCATCGTTTTTTTACTCCCCATGCCATTCCAGTTTGAACCCAGCCATATGCAAATCAGTCTTGACCCTGCGCCCAATGGGACCAGTCCAGCCCGAACTGCCAGGCCAGGTCTTTCCTGAACTGGAAACAAGCATCCTTGGACCGGTTTCAGGGTTTCACCCCTCATCAGCCAGGATAGCTTGACTCCAGTGGCATGGAGAGCACAGGACCCACGTCTGGGCATACCCGTCCCATGTGGGGTGACAAATGTAAAAAGAACAATTGATGGGCAGTAGGTCTTTTTATCTCTCACACTTCTGTGCCATGAGCGTCTGTCTTACTCACCACTGTGTCTCCAAAGTCTCTCTCTCTGTCTCGCCAATTTCTCTGCAATATCTTTCTCTTGCATCTTTTTCTATTATCCCTCTCACCTATCTGTGTCTGATCTCTCTAATCTATGTGTCCTCATCAGCCTCTCTTTTATCTTTGTTCTTCTAACTTCACTTAATCCCACAGGTATATGAGGGTTCAATGGATCCTATTGGAAACAAGGGAATTGGCTCTGAACCCACTGTTTGGTGGTATAATTAGAGCCGTCATTTCGGTGTAGGAGGCACCTTACACAGCTTGGCCCTGGTGCCACTGAACTTGCTGCACTAATAATAGCTATGCGCGTGGCCACACCTCGGAATTTCAGATTTTTCCCTTTCAATGTTGTGTCACTCCCTAATTTCTCATCCTTACCATTGTGTCAATAGGCTCTCTCTCTCTCTCTCTCTCTCTCTCTCTCTCTCTCTCTCTCTCTCTCTCTCTCTCTCTTCTCTCTCTACACACACACATACACACACCTCTGATCTCTTTTGCTTCCTTGCCTCTCTGCAGAAGGACTAGGACGTCACTGCTGGTAAGGAGAGAAAGTTGTACATTTTTTTCTTGTCTCTCCACTTATCTCTTCACTTTGCAGCAATCACCTCCAGAGGTACCTATTGCTATTCAGTAGGAAGAGTGAGAGAGATTTGTATGAGGGATGTTGAGACCTTTCTCTGGCCACACCATCTTGGCCTGAGTCAGATCGAGACCGTGGCACCCAGCAAAAGGCTGAAGGCAATGAAATGATCATCCTACAGTATGCATGCCACATGTCCTGTACAAGTAACATGATAGTGCCAGGGATTATTTTGTCAGAATATGGACCAAAGTATCATTTATGACCAAGACCGCGCGCCAGCACTTGATGCCAGTTACAGGGTCTCCACCAACACACCCATAAGCAGGGCCACTGAAATTATGTGCCAATTGAGTACCAAATTATGCCTCAGAATTGACCAAATTATGTTGCAAGAAGAGGCAAATTATGCACCATAATATGGCACACACTGTGAAAATATTATTTTGGTATTTTGTCAATTTAACACACGGCAATACTGCCTCCACAAAACATCTGCTCATTAGCACCAGTTTAACAACTGATTACAGCCATCAACAACTGAAAGTTTGCAAATATTCTGCACAGCAACATGTGAGGCTCTTTTTTGTAGTAACATTTAATACGAGCTAAAAACGCACTTTTTGCTGAATCCTGCAAATTGTGCAGCAGATGATGGATTATGTGGCAGCTGTAATAAATAACTCAGATCACCAAATAAAAAAACAATACACAAATAAGTTTTTTGGGGGGTAAAGCTTTTGGGGCTGTAAGCAACATGGGTAGGTGGGGGAAGCAACACAGGGGGCAAAGAGGGTGGGGGAAACAACACAGGTGTAGGGGGCACAGAAGCAACATGGGGTGGTGAGGGCTGAAGCAACATGGGGCCCAGAAGCAACACAGAGGGCGTGGGTGAGGGGAAGCAACACGGAAGGCATGGGCGGAGCAAATGGTCAAAAGAGAGATCAACGTGGAGCGCAAAGGGTGGGGTAGAAAAGCAAACAGGTGAGAGAGGACATTTGAAGGTTAGATGGAATAGAAGCACACAGACGAGAAAGCAACATGGGCAGGGAAGCACATGAGCGCATGACCGTTATAGTGGAGCATGGGTTAGAAGCATACAAGGGAACAGTCCAGAGAGGGGAAGAGAAGCACACTAGGGAGACAACCGGAAAACACATGCAATCCCATAAAGGGATTAAACAAAAAGAAAAAAGTAGTGCCTGAAAAAGCAAGCACTGTAAGGACATAGTAATGCATCCATGCTCCAGTGGCGGGACAAACACAAGAAGAGACAGGAAAGACCACTCAAGCTTATGAATGAAAAGCAAGTAAAGAGATTGGCAATGAAGCCAATCCATGGTAAGTAATGGGTAGGGTTTAAGCACACTATCAGCTAACAATATGCCTCACAACAAACAGTGCATGTGCTGTCTAGTAGACAAGACCTAAAATGACTAAAACCAAAAATACTTTGTTGGTCTCAGAAAATACACATTGCCATATTAGTTGCTTGATCTGAATGTCACCACTTTTTGTGTGCATGTGCTCTTTGTGAAACAGCAGAATGCTGTCATTCACAGTGAAGTTAGAAGATATCTTAAGTGGGCTGACCCAATGCCCCATGCTACAAGCAGAAGAAAAATGAGAATGACACAACAGCAGACCAATGGATGATGAGGGCTGGCTGAAAGCCCCAAACATATATATATTCACTGAAAAACGAAAGGTTAAACTAATGTATAGTTCAGTGAAATGTTCGCTAACAACGCAACGTTTTAAACTCTAAAAACTACAGAAATTCACCAGTTATAGTTAACTAAAGTAACTATAACTCATACCCTAAGGTAACTATAGCTCATGCCCCTGCCAGGCACAGTTTTCTTATCAATAATTGCATTGCAAATCTTGCAGTGATATTATTAATGATGTCATAGAAGATGTCATGAGTAATGTAATATGTTGGGTAATTAGCAGTGCATTGCGAGGGCGTGAGTTATAGTTACCTTACAGCTGTTTAGGCTCAGGGAGGGGGTCCTCGCTGCCCCCCCTTGAATAAGATGTTGGCCCGAGGGAGTAGGTCCCTGGGGTCTCTTGGAGGCTTGGGGAGGGGGTCCATGCGCCTGCTCCCCCCAGGCCCTGTACCACCCTGGGGTGGGGTTTTTTATACAACCGGGCAGGAACCCATGCTTTTAAAAAAAAAAAAATCCCTAAGGACTAGCTGATTATCTGTGAATTTGCTGTAAAATGCAAAAACAAACATTTGTGGGGTCCCAGGCGGGGTCCCTCTGGGACCCCAACCACAAGACCTAGGGGGTCAGAGTATCCCTACCCTGCCCCCTATGTCTTTTTTGTGTTTGTTTCTTAAGTCCTAAGATGAATTCCATATTTTCCAGGTTGAGGTGGTGACAGCCAATCGGGATGAGATCTGTCTGCTCCACGGATCCTCTGCGGCGTAGTATATACACTTTGTTTGACATTAATTTTTCCAAAACTACTGGACGGATTTACACCAAAACACAAAAAGCATTCTTTCTGGACCAAGATCTAGCTTTCTGCCAAATTTGGTTTAAATCTATTCAGCGGTTTGAGCTGTAGCTGTGTCTACAGTTATTATGGAAAAATGAATGGGGAAAACGTGTTGTGTGACCTCCCTTTTTCTTTTTCTTGGTCCCCGCTTGATGGATCACCCTGAAACTTTCCACGCCCAAACTAGTTAAAAGTAGCATTTATTTGACGTTGAAATTCGTCAAACAGTGCCAAAGTTATTAGGAACACAAAAAAGTCATTTCCTATGGAAACACAATCTTAACTATAACTACTCAGTGGTGACCGCAACTGGGTAATATATATATCAGGCTTCTTCAGCGAGTAGGTCATGAGCTACTGGCAGCTCTCCATCTACCTGAAAGTAGCTCTCCCAAGGGTGGAGGCCAGCCTACTAAATTAGAAGCTTATACTTGGTTGAATTAATATATGTATACTTGAAAAGTGTGAATTCAAGATGAAAATTTATCTATATTCAGAATTCATACGCAGATGTTAGAAGAAAGGTTGAATTTCCAAAATATATTTAAAGCTCATAATTGAGCGATAAATCATGGCGAGTTGGGGAATCTTATTACTCATATTGTTACCTAGGTACCAGTGGTATTGCAGCTATGGCTGTTATATATTACCCATATGGAGGCATTCAACACTGATCTAGCCTTTTTTACATCACTGCTGGCATTCCTGCCTGATAAACTGAGGTAATCACTGGTGGTAATCCTGCATGGTGTTACCACTAATGTAATCTTGTTTGATGTGGCCACTTTGACGCCGCTAATAATATTAGTAGCTCGGCATAATTTTCACTGAACCCAAGTAGAAGGTTGTAGACATATATATATATAGTTGAGTTAACTATAACTCACGCCCCCATAATGCACTGCTGATGATGTCACATATTACATCACTCATGACGGTCAGTGACATCACTGATGACATCACTGATGACACCATCCAGTGACTGAGTGTTTTTTAAAAGCTTAAGAATGTTATATATATATATACGCCAAGGTGTATTGAAGAATGAGTGGGTTTATGAGTGTCTGAATGGATGATTTACTGGGTGCGTGACTGACTGTGTAAGTGAGTGATTAAACGTGTCTTAGTGAATGCATGGGTGAATGACTAATTTGTGTGAATGTCTGTATCAGTCTGTCAGTTGGTGTGTAAGTGGTTGAATGGGTTGGTGTGTAGCTACATGAGTGTCTATATGGGTTAATGATTGGTTGTCTGAGTACCTGTATGGGTGCCTGAGTGTCTATGTTAGTGGTTGGGGGGGTGTGTGACTCCCTGCATGGATGTGTGAGTGGGTGATTAACTGGGTGTATGGGCGCATGAGTGCATCTGCAAAGGGCTGTGTGGATGAGTGAGTGTGCGTATGGCTGTGTTGGTGAGTGAATGGATGTCTCTGTGGTATATGTGTGAGTATCTACATATGTAAAAGGCAGTATATGTGAGTGTTGGAGTATATAAGTGACTATATGTGAGAGTGAGTGATTGTGAGAGTGGCTGTATGCAGGAGTGTGTGCTTGTGTCAGTGATTGTATAAGAGAGTAAGAATGTGTTAGTATCTGTATGAATAAGTGAGGTGGTGTGTCTATAACTGTATAGGTGAGTAAATGGCAGTGTGATTGAGTCTTTGGGTGACTGACTAGGTGTGAGAAATTCTATGGGTGAGTGGTGTTTTGTGAGTGTCTGTATGGGTGTATGAGTGCATATATTAGAGGCTGTATTCATGAGCGACTGCGTGTATGAGTGACTGTACGGGTGAGTGAGTAGATGTGTGTAGACCTATGAATCAGTGAGTGGGTATGTACTAACTGGTATTGGTGTGTCTATTGTTTCGAGAATGGTAGTCTGTATTTTAGGGTGGGTGTATGAAAGGTTATATTAGGGTGTGAGGAGGTGAATCAGTTATTAAGTGGATGATGTCATCAGTGATGTTATTTGAGATCTAACAGTGATGTCATGAGTGATGTCACTGACCATGTCATGAGTGATGTAATATGTGATGTCATCAGCAGTGCATTGCGGGGGCGCGAGTTACAGCTAGCTCAACTAACTATAACGGCTGAATTTCTCTGGTTTTGTTCGAGTGAAATGTCCAACTAACTAGAATGTCCCTGAAACCTGTGGTTTTTCAGTGACTATCAAAGGTTTTTTAAATGCTAATTTCTAACTATAACGTCCCTGAAACCTGTGGTTTTTTTCAGTGAATTTCTTATGTTTTTTAAATGCTAATTTCTAACTATAACGTCCCTGAAACCTATGGTTTTTCAATGAATTTCAAAGGTTTTTTAAATGCTAATTTCTAACTATAAGGTAGTGGTTGCATTTGCAGAGTGGTGCAGAAAGGGGTCTGGGCCTCCGACCAGCGCTCAGGAATTCCACTGCGTAGGACTTACAGGAGGTACCAGTAGGGCTACTTGGCCGTCAAAGTCCCTCAGGAGTAAAGTGGACTACATACCCCAACCAGTACTGTGCCAGGAGGCGTGTTTGCAGAGTGGTGGAGAAAGGTGAGCGTGGCCTCCGAAGACCTCTTAGCAATCCCACTGTGTGGGACTTACTGGAGGTAACAGGAGGGGTAGTTGGCCCCCTCCTATTACCTCCAGTAAGTCCCACAAAGCAGGATTGCTAAATTCTCATAGCAGGCCACGCCCCCTTTCCCCACCACTCTGCAAACACACTTCCTGGTTCGCTCTTGGATGGGGATTAAAGTCCCCTTCGCTGCTGGGGATCCTTAGGGGCCAATTAGCCTACCTGATACCTCCAGTATGTCCCAGATAGTGGGATTGCTGAGACGTGGACACAGGCCATGCCCCCTTTCTCCACCACTCTGCAAGCGTGCCTCCTGGCGCGCTCTTGGTTGGGGATGAAGTCCCCTTGCCTCCTGAGGGTCCCTGGGGTCCAACTAGCCCTCCTGTTATCTCTAGTAAGCCCCACACAGCTGGATTGCTGAGACTGGTCCGAGGCCACGCCTCCTTTTTACACCACTCTGCAAACGCACCTCCTGGCACACTTCTGCTCAAGGGATGAAGTCCACTTTAGTCATGAGGTCCTCAGGACACAAGAGGACCTCATCGCCCCACCAGCAATGCACCAAGAGGCGCGTTTGCAGAGTGGTGTAAAAAGTGGCGTGGCCTCGGACTACCTCCCAGCAATCCCACTGTGTGGGGCTTACTGAAGGTACCTAGTGGACTAGTTGGCCCCTAAGGACCCTTAAGATTCTAGTGGACTTAATCCCCCAATCCAGAACACGCCAGGAGGCGCGTTTGCACAGTGGTTTAGGGAGGGGCGGGGCTTTCGGCGCATGGCCCCCCTTCCCTGGGCCACTTTTGGCCCGGGGTCCCCATCCCCCAGGGCCTGGCCTCGTTTAAAAAGAAAAAAAAATTATTTATACGGGAGGGGGGCCGAGTGGCTCCCCTTCCCTGGGCCACTTTTAGCCCCGGGGACTCCATCCCCCGGGGCCTGGCCTCAACGTTGGAGACCGCGGGGGGAGCCCTAATGCCCCCGCGGTCCCAGCCGGCTCCCCGCCTCCTGCGGGAGCCGGCATTGCTTAAGCAAGGGAGCTGCAAACATGCAGCTCCCTTTGCTCAAATGCCTTGCTCGCTTCATGGAAGCGAGAGCAGTTTTCCTGCTCTCGCTTCCATGAAGCGAAGCAGAGTTTGCTATGACAGGGCGGTAGCTGTGCTCCTGCCCTGTCATAGCAAACTGCAATGTCCCGCCAGCCCTGGGGGGTGGCGGTCCCCAGGGCCATGGAGGGCTCCAGGAGAGGGGCCGCGCGGCCCCCCTCCCAACATAAACATAGCCCCGGGGAGGTGGTGGGCCCTGGGGCCGGGGACCCGCAACGGACCCCCATCCTTAATTTAAAATTGCCCCGGGGAGGTGGTGGTCCCCGGGGCAGTGTGGGGAGGGGCCGGACAACCCCCACACTTTCCATTTGAAGTAAAGCCCCGGGGAGGTGGCGGCTCCCGGGGCTTGGGGGGGCTGCGAGGCCTTCCCGCCCCATAATAATGAATGCCCCGGGGAGGTGGCGGTCCCCGGGGCAGCGTGGCAGGGGCAGGAGCACCCCATGCAGTTTTTTTAAAGAAGCTCCCGGAAGGTGGCGGTCCCCGGGGCTGCGGGGGGGCCGTGTGCCCCCACACAATATCAGCAAAGCCCTGGGGAGGTGGCTGTCCCCTGGGCTGCGGGGGCCCCCGTGGGATCCCGCTACATATATCGGGATTGCCCCCGGGACCTGGCCTACCTGGGGGCTTAAAAAAAACGAAGCGCGGGAGACTGCGTTTCGTTTTTTAAAATATTTTCTACCGGATTTGCGCAACCGACGTGACTCCGGCCGAAAATTTAAAAAAATGCTTTTTTGGGCTCTGACCAGGACTAGGGGGTCAGGGTGTTTTTACAAGATGGCTGCCAACACTTCCTGGTTTGAAGTGTTGGCAGCCAATCAGAAACAAGCTCGTGATCGGGAGGTTTCAGCCAATCAGATCTCACAATTCTCAAATATCGATATCTGTAAATCTTTAAATTTCTCAAAACTACTGAATGGATTTACACCATTTAAAGAAAAGCGTGCTTTCTGGACTAAAAGCTACCTTTTTGCAAAATTTGGTGTAATTCCGTTCAGCAGTTCGGGCTGTAGCCATGTCTAAAGTTCCCCATGGAAATTAACATGGAGAAAACATGTTTTGGGACCCCCTTTTTTCTCGGCCCCCGCTTAACGAATCACCCTGAAACTTTCGAGACAGAAGCTGACCGGAGCGGGCCATTAGTTTTGCATATTTCGCGAAGATTCGTCAACCGGTGCCAAAGATATTGGCAAAAGAAAAAATACTTTTTGAATAGAAACACGGTTCTAACTATAACTACCTACTGACGGCCGTCAGTAGGTAATATATATATATATATATATATCAGCATGTGAATCCCAAAGTATCCAGCCACAGCGGCGCAACACGAGGGCACAGACTCCAAGGCAGTGATGATGGCAAAGGGTCTTTATTTAAGTATCAATGTCCAAAATGACGCGTTTCGGCCGCCAGACATGCAGCCTTGTTCACATAGTGCACTGCATGTGAAAGGGTGCTTTATATACATAGGTGGTGAGTAGTAGTCTTTTTACAGTGTTTAACATTTTACCACATGAGTTGGCACTTTTACTACAGTAAGCTACTTTACTGTAGTGATAGTTTACTGCTGCAGGTGAGTCAGCAGTTAACCAGGCACTGTGCAGTATATCTACATGGAGATAGAAGACATCTGTAACGCTTGTGTGTGTGGGAAGGTATGAGCGTTAAAACGGCTGTGCATGTTGCAGAAGTTGCCTGTCTATGTGTTTTGTGGTGCCACTGCGTTCGCGATAAGGTTTCATGAGTCCTAAAACCGTGGAAATACGAGGCAAATGCGAAGATCACGGTAAGTGACCCGTGTGTGAATGGAGTGTCACAATGGTCTGGCGTGATCTAACTCAAAGAGGCTGAGTATAATTGGGCAGGTTAACTATTGCCAAGTGTACACTCATGTATTAGAGTATATCTGTTGCCGGGTGATCGGTCATACCTCAGTGAGTTATGCCGTTTGCGCTATATTTAATTAATATAAATTAAATTTAAGTTTAAAAAGCGCCGGGGGAAAATATATATATATATATGCCAGCCATAATATGTTTCTTACCACTTGGTGCCAGGTGTGGGAAAAAAATGTTAAAAAGTCAACTGGTACTATTCATACGTGGGTGCTAATAGTGTGTAATGTGAAAGGGAGGGAGTGTTGGGTTAAAAGAGTGAGACTATGTGTGAATACTAATTGGCAAAATTGGGCGGAGCAGTATGGTCCAATGTGTTAACTGGATATTCACACACAGGGTATATGTGTAATCAAGAAACTAAAATTATTTCAATTATTAACAAAGTCCACTTAACACAATCACGCGTGGCTTTTCATAGTAGTAGATTACAAATGACATGCTCAAATTAAAGTATATTAAGTCATATGCATACAAAACATAAGTTAATCAGTGTACTGAAAAAGAAGTTAGGTTATACAAAATTCATGGCACAAATGCACAAATAGTACAGGGTATCAGAGATGGGAGCCAAGGTTACAGACAGATGTGGTTCTGATTTATCTGAGATGTTTTAAATGGGTTCATGAATTTAGTTTGTTAGAATGGACACCATAGGCCTAAATGCTATTAGATGATATGGGATGTTTTAGTTTAAACATCATATGTGACTCCGTTTTATAGGAGGTTGTGCATATCCTCACTGATGTTCAGTCCTGCGGGGCACTTAGTATTAAATTCAATGATGTATTTGCTCTCTAGTTGTCGCAGGAGCTTCTCCCAGTTGCCACCCCTCATAAGTGCTGGTATGCAATCAATCACTGAGTAATGTAGATGGTTAAGGTTGTTACTATGCTTTTCCTTGAAATGTCTCGCTACAGAGTATGCTGAGTCATTATTGACTATGGCCCTGAGATGTTGTAGGATGCGTTGGTGTACTGGTAGCTTAGTGCTGCCAATGTACCAAAGGTTGCATGAACAGACAAGCAGATAGATAGCAAACTCAGTCTTACATGTGAGGCGATGTTTAATGATGAGGGGATTCTGTCTGAAAGCTGAATCAACTTGGGTAATGTTTTTACCAAATTTGCAAGCCCGGCAGCTATTGCATTTAACAAATCCTTTGGTATCTGTCAGCCAGTTACCTTTCGATATGACCTCTGGACTATTTCTCACCAGGGCATCGTGCATTGAGAATGCACGCTTGTAAGTAATATCAGGCTGGTTTGTCACTATTGGGCCTAGGATGGGATCTGATCTAATGATGCCCCAGTGTTTATTAATGACTGATCTGATGTTACGGGCTTCTGTGTTGAATGTTGTAATGAGCCTGGTAGTGATGCTTTGTTTCTGCTCTAGAATGGGGATGTTAGTGTCAACTTCGCGACCTACTGTAAGGAGGTCTTCCCTAGGAATTAAGTTGGCTCTATTCATGGCTTTTCTGATGTTGGCTCTGGAGTAACCTCTAGCTCTAAAGCGTTGGAATGCATCTTCCTGACAATGTGTTAGATCAGTGGGTGAGCTACAGATCCTACGCAGGCGTAGCATTTCTCCGTAGGGGATGCTCGCAATCAGGTGTTTAGGGTGAAAACTGGCGGCATGAAGTGTTGAGTTTCCTGCCGTTGGCTTCCTATGTAGTTTAGAGTTCAGTTTGCCACCTCCCACAAATAACTCTACATCAAGGAATTCAATAGATGTTTTACTGATGTTGGCATTGAATTCAAGGTTGAGGGTGTTTGAATTGATTGTTTCAATAAACGCTTTTGCACTGATGGTGTCCCCCTTCCAGATGACGAAGACATCATCTATAAACCTTAACCAGGTGATTACATTGTTATTCCAGGTTTCGTGCAGGTGTCCCCTCAGAGTCTGCTCCTCCCAAGCTCCTACATGTAGACAAGCGTAGCTCGGCGAAAAGCATGCTCCCATGGCCACTCCCCTTAATTGATGGTACACTTTTTTGTTGAATAGGAAGTAGTTGTGGAACAAACACCATTCAATGAGGAAGAGCAAGAATTCATTGTGTTTATAGCAGTTTATCGTTTTTATCCAGAAAGTGCTTGCATGCTGCGATACCATCACTGTGGCTGATGCTTGTATAAAGCGAGGTGATGTCGAGCGACATGAGCAGATAGTCATTGCACCATGGGATATCTTTGATTTTCAATAAAAAGTCACTTGTGTCTCTAAGGTACGTTGGTAGGCTTGAGACCATATCTTGTAGGAAGTAGTCAATATATCTGGAGATGTTTTCGCACATATTCTTTTTGGCCGAGATAATGGAACGCCCAGGTATGGGATCTGAGTTCTTGTGTACTTTGGGTAAGAAGT
This sequence comes from Calotriton arnoldi, assembly GCA_963921515.1. Taxonomy (NCBI): domain Eukaryota; kingdom Metazoa; phylum Chordata; class Amphibia; order Caudata; family Salamandridae; genus Calotriton; species Calotriton arnoldi. The sequence continues at coordinate 323,978 of CAWUFW010005646.1, forward strand.
ACAGGATCGGGAGCACCGGGGAATCTGTGTTTAGGAAAGAAAATTCATCTTTACTGATAATCTCTTGCGCTCTGTAGGAGTTGAGGTGCTTTCTTAGATCTTTATTGCTTGTGGCTATTTCTTTATGGCTTGAAGTTTTGTAACACTGTTGGTTTGTAAGATGCCTGTCAACTTCTGCGAGGTACAAATGTCGTGGCCACAGGACAATATTACCTCCCTTGTCCGCTTTATTGATGATCACTTCATTCTCTTTTTGCAGTTCTCATAAGGTTGTGATAACCTTGATTAATCTCTGGGCGGGTGTTTCTGTGTCGCTTGCGTTTCTTCCTGAGATGCAGGGATTTTAATTCATCAGTGATGACGTCGCTGAAAATGTCAATCGCATCTCTTGGCATCATTGGTGTAAAGGTAGAGTGAGGTTTGAAAGGACTTGGTACTCTCACGGTATCTGTAATGCTTACATCGCTGGAGCTTTGTTGCGTGGCAGTTGTTCCTTCAGCGGACTCTAGCTCAATTAGAGTACGTATGATTGGAATATCAGAGACTGTGAGGATTGTATCAGAGGGTAACGGGTTACTGGGTGTATTCTGGACGTTGCCGCTACTTTTTTGTTTGAAGAATTTTATGAGCTTGAGTTTTCTTATGAATTTATATACATCAATGCGGGTGCTGCAATAATCAAAGCTACTTTCCGGACAAAAAGTGAGACCAAGTGAGAGAAGTTGTTTTTCCGCCTCCGTGAGATTGATGTTGCTCAGGTTGATAATAGTCTTGGTGTCTGTGCCGCTTAACGCCTCCAGTTTCCTCTCCTCTTGTTTCCTTGCTTGGGTTTTTCTGATTTTTCTCCTTTCGCGCCTCCTGCGGTTGCGTCTGCGCTTTGATTCTTTGGTGCCCTTGGTCTGAGTGTTTGCCTTCGGTCCAGGACTAAAAAATCAAGTTCTTGAGCCAAGCTGGCAGCCGCTCCATCAGTTGTGGTGCCCCTGAGTCCTCCGTCCTCTGATTCTGAGCCACTTCCCAATGCTGAGCTCAGATCTGACATCGATGCGGAGTCTGTGCCTTCAACGATAGAAAGAGTTGTTGTTAGCGCATTTTGCTGAGGCAATTTGTTGAGTCTTTGTTTCCTGATGTTGTCGTAGCGTTTGGCAAAGGTGAATATTTGCCCGCATTCATAGTCCGCTTTATCGCGGGCAAATTTAAATACCTTTCGCGTTTTAATGGTTTCTTCGTGTTTTTTGAGGCGGGAAGCAATCTCCTCTCTGCCTTTTGTTATTGCTTCCTGTTGTTCACAGCTGCTGAGCTCAGCGTTGATGCGCTCAATCTCTATAAGTGTTTTTGAGCGATCAATTTCGGCGTATTTGATCAGGATGTTGACCAACCTCATAGATGCCTCCAAGTTGTTCTCCGCCCATTCTTTGAGCATGTCAGGATTAGGGTTGTCAAAGCTTGGCGCCAACATTATTCTAAGTCCACGGGGCACTCGGCCCGCATCTCTGTATTTTTGCAGTGATTTTGACTCCCACCATTTGGTGATTTCAGTTTGTAACAACTTTTCCAGTACTTTGAGTTTGCTTTTGTAGTTTTCATTGGCTATATCATATTGCGCATTAGCCGTTCGTGGCTGATTGTGGACAGTGGGCAAATTGTCAAATAATGCTTCTAACGCTGCTTCCCTTTCACGCAGCGCTTCGTTGGACATGATGATTAACTGTAAATGTATATGCCTGGTCGCCGACAAGCAAAAACTGATTCGCAAATGCGGTGTGCTTGTGCAGGCGCCAACAGTGCTCCTCTTAAACCTGATCAGTTGCTACATGCAGCTCTTACTCACCACTCGGTGCTTGATGTGCAGCTAGGTCCTCCGACTCAACTTCAACCTCAGGCACGATGGTTTTCCTGGCGTGCAAAAATCCAGCAATCAGGGGGCCGTGATCCTGTGTATCTCCTCCCGGAGTTCATACGATACGGTGGCTGTTGAGGATTCCTTTTGGCCCAAAGAAATATATATATATTAAAAGCCAAAAGGTCTATGGCCTGCTAATGCCACACCTAAAAAAGGCCTCTGTAAGCCACTGACATGTTTTATTTGAAATCAAACACACATAATGTCTAGTAGCATGTATTGAACAAATAGACTGACAAACGATCTTATGGTAAGCACTGCGTTTATTAAAGTGCGTTTGCAGCTCATCGTTGTTCCCTTTGCAGCATGCACAAATGTGTAAATATCTATTTGACAATGTCTTGATATGTTGTCATGCCAGAATGAGTTTGTGAGAAAAATATATAAAAAACAAACAAGTCAAAAACTGGAATGCTTGCAGCTATTTCACACAGCCATTCGGAAAGCAGAGTAACACAGCGAGGGAAATGGAAGCACTTTATTAGCAAAGAAATTAAAGTAAGCATTCAGTTAATTTTATCAACTGCTGTAGTGAAAAACAAAAGGCCTTTCTCAACGCATATCTTAAAGCTGCTAATGCTCATTACTTTGAGCTTTTGTGACAACGGAGACATATGGAAGCTATCAGAAGTGCCCCAGGCCCACCACAGAATTAGAGGCAATCTTGCTACTGGAAACCGAGCAGTCCAAGTACTGGTTCCGGATGAGTGTGTTACTATGTCTTCAAACTTCACATTACATTAAAAAGACCTTGAAATGTTTCCTTTGAACTACTCGACGTTTTCTTAGAGTTCTATATCTGCTGAAAATGTGAACAAGGCAAGCTCGTTAGCCTCTTGAGACAGTTAAGAGTTATAAATATGTAAAACAAAATGATAAACTCTCAGAATTATGTCACCTTACCACGGTGAAAAATCACTCCTTATAAAATAGAATTTCTTAACAGTGTAACACTGGATTAAATATAATTCTGCCTGAAAGTGACAGAAAAAGGCATATTTAAATCGCCTTATACTTATCCCACAAGACTGTTTGGAAAACATATTGGGGGTTGGGAGGTTTGAGGGGGCGTTCAGAGTCTTTCAAATGGATTGCCTGTCTTTTGTGATTGTTCTTCAAGGCAGAGTTGCGACACTCACATGTGTTTAATTTGTTTGCCAGTAACCTATGCCCCAGAGAGTCGGTGGCTTTGTCCTTGCTTGTTTTTGTTACCAGGAAGCAAGGGGCTAGGCTGCATCACTGAAAAGAGGACCCACTGGCCACTTCTTCGAAGTTTGTCTGGTACTCATTAGTGAATCAAAGTCTGAGCATCTCGTGCTGCACATGAGTGTGTTTACTGCGTTTGCAATTAGTACTTCCTTAGTTATTGTTGGGAAGAGAGAGCAAAGTTCTAAATATGGGGCATGACAACATATATTTACATATTTCCTGTACGAGGACCCAAACGTAAACTATCGGAACGAAATACAGCTAAAGACGTTTCAGAACAGTTCACATTCCTTTCTTTGAAAACACTTGGTAATTGTGTCTTTTTCTGAGACTATATACTATATGGAGCGATTACATATTTATACGATTAAACTCGGGGCAGCCACAAAGAACTGCACAAATTATCCAGCACATAGATTTTTAACTTCAAACAGCAAAGCACTGAAAAGAAGCCACGCAAAAATTTGAAACTTGTGTTCACTTTGCAGGGTCGGACTGGCCTGTAGGGCAATCTGGCAATGCCCGAAAGGCTGGTCCGACAGGTCAGTGTGTGGGCCATTGTTTGGCTGCTTGTGTGACTGTTTCATGGTCTGGTGGGCCGTTTTTAGGTCTCGCCTACACAGCTTATGTGCTGCGAGACACGTTGTTTACGATTCAGTGGGCTTACAATGCCCCCACAGCACACTATTAGTTGTTTTCATTGTCACTCCATCTGCAATCTTTCGTTTGCTTAGCTCCCGTAGGCTTCCCTTCATTTCTTTCGTTAGCTCTTCCCTGGAACCAGTGGCATAATGTAAAATGATGGGCCCCTCTGCAGAATGTGAGAAGGGGCCACTAAGTATTGCATATTTCACAAATATTCATTGGCCTTGGGTGGAATAGGCCCCCTCTGAAGTGTTGAGGGCACCTGAAGGGTTCGCGGCCCTCTGCACCGCAGGGGCTGTAGGGGCCTGCGCTACGCCCCTGCCTGTAGCATGGAGAAAGTATGTGTTCTTTCTCGTCATTATTGTTCCTCGTCATTTTGCAGCACACTTTTATTTTATAAGCTTTTCAGTATTATTCCTGGACGTGCAATGTGCTCTCCTACTTTTAACACAGGCATAGGGCTTCTTATTTATGTTGTTTTCGCTCTAGCTGGCCTCTCTATGCGTTAGTTCTTCACACCCACAAATGTACTACTCTACGGCACTCTACTCTATGCTACTCTATGCTACTCCAGTCACTCCACTCCACACCACTCCAATCTATGCCACTCCACTCTACGTCACTCCACTCTACAATGCGCAGAGGCAAGCCCTAGCATAGTGCGCGCCGCCATTATGGCGGTCGCGCCGGTCCCCGAGAGGCAAGGGGGGAGGTGGGGCAGCGCGTCTTGATGATGCGCTGCCTAGCCTCCCCTGACCTCCACTACTCTGGCGCGCCCCGGAAGTGCTTAAAGTACTTCCGGGGCGCCGCAGGCGAAAAGGGGTTAAAAGGCGGGGCGCGACAGGGGCAGTCTCTTGCCTCCTCTCCCCTCCACGCAGCTGGTTCCCCGAGCCCGCATTCTGCCGGCCCGGATTGGGGGCCATAATCTCTTTTTTTCTTTTTCGTTACAGGATCGAGGATTGGGACATTAGCGGCGTGGAGGATCCCGGAGAGTGCGCAACGGGGATCGTGGTTCGGGTCGGACGGAGTGGACATCAGCGTCTTTTTCTCCTTTTTCTGCAGGATCGCGTGTGCCAAGGGCGGCCAGGTGCGGCGTGTGGTTGCAGCGGAGGACACCCACTGCGGGACAGCACCGGAGCATCGGCCGGCTGGGATCGCCGGAGTCGGAGGTTGAGGATCCCCGGTGGGCGCAGGGACAAGCGCGCTGTGTGGTAGGGCGCGCTATGGTGCGGGGGGGGGGGGCCTGGGGGGCATTCTCAGGCGCAGGGGGAGCAGAGCACAGACGGGGCTGCGTATTGCATTGTGATCGCGATTGAAACACGTGGTTCTGGGCACTGGTGCGCTAATAAGGGACAAGCATTGGCAAAGCCAATTGGTCCGATGTATGCAATTGCGCTACTACTACCTGCATAGAAGTGTAAAAATAGGGGTAAAAAAATCAGAGTTTCAGTAAGAGACTCTACTTGTGGAGGTGGTGCGGCGCAGCAGGCAAGGGCAGATCACCCACGGGACGCTAGGCAATAGCTCATTAAAAGGGAGTAAGCATTGGCAAAATCAATAGGTCTGATCTGGGCAATTGCGCTAAGTGTTTATCAGGAACTGAATCATTTTGGGGCTTTCGGTGCTAAAATCCTGGCGTTTCAATAATTAGGGGATTCTGAGGAAACTGGGAAATGCTCTGTGACAGCAGGCTACAGTGATTTTCTGCGCTGCATGATTGTGTCTTTTCGTGTCCACGCTTGTGATTTTGTCTTGCAGTCTGCCGGACGCAGGGGACCAAGGACGTCTGGATGTCGCACTCCTGGTACGGGACCTAGGACGCGCCTTCGGCAAAAGGAATCGGGGAACGGCGATACCGGCAAGCCTGCACTGAGCCGCTTCTGGGAGCCACCCGGGTTAGAGGTTATCACCTGACCCACTGGACTAGCCGGTGGGAGTGGCTCTGGTCGCGGCGGTGCTGGGCCGGCTGGTGGTTGCTGCAATGGAAGGTAAGGGTTTGAGCAGGGTCTCAGACCTACGGGATTCGCGGCTAGGGAGTGCGGGAACAATGGCCCCTAAAGCAAGGCGGGGGGAAAAGCGGTCCAGGACAGACACGCTGTTGGACTCATTGATGCAGCAGGTACAGGTCATGGGTCAGGCTTTGACGCGTCTCCAGGAGAAGGTGGACGGTCCGCCAAGGGAGGAGGGGAGGCCTAGGCGAGCGAGAGTCCCCCCGAGGGCATATTCCCCCCGTCACCTAAAAGGAACAGGCCCAAGTCGGGTGGGAGAGGAACGGGGATACTCCAGTCCCGGCTAGGCCCAGCCCGGTTCCCCGACCCGGCACCAAGAGAGGGGGTACCTGTACCAGGGCCGGGACCACAGGACCATGTATCACCGGTTATACCGGTGCCTGACCCAACGCCCAATGCGCCGGCCAATGCGGTGCCGGTGGTGCCGCCTACCGGGCCACCGGCGGGGGATCAACCGCAAGGCCCAGTGACACCAGTAGGGGGGGGGCGACCCCAGCCCTGACATAGCGGCCAACCTAGCAGCAGTGCTGCCATGGCTGGAGACCTTTGGGAACTGGGCTCCGGCAGTGGGGGTGGCTGGGACTGGGGGGGACCCCATGGAACGGGCGTGGCAGTTGTTGGCCAAGTTCGGTAAGCCTAAGCAGGACACGGGCCCAGTAACACCTGTGGGGGGGCGCCCCCGGCGACGCCTGTGGGTAGCGGTGGAGCGCCGGCGAACGCACTGAAGGACCCCGGGACACAGAAGGCGGCGGACTCGGCGGTTGCACCAGGTACACATGGCGCTCTGCCTCCGCTAGGTATGGGGGAGCTGCGCTCTAGGAGGGAGCAATTGGGGCGGCATTTATCACAAGAGACTAGGGAGAAGATTTGGAAAGGGCAGTATGTGAGCATGTTTTCATTATTGGTGGATGAGGCAGAAAGGGAGGAAGCGAAGAAGAACAAGGAGTGGACGCACCCGAGGGAATGGTCAAACATAATTCTGAAATACAGGGTGGAGGAGAACCTGGCTAATTGGATTCAGGGTTTCACAATTTATATGGCGATTATGCTTGAGCGCTTTCCGGCCCTAGGTGCGGAGATGGCGTGCTATCAGAATAGGATTACAACAGCTCACACAAGGTATGGAGGGTGCGGTTGGAAGGAGTATGACAAGGAATTCAGAAGGGCGAAGGCGTTAGACCCCACTCTGGGTTGGAACCAGACAGACATGTTCATACACCTCAATCACCTAGTACACGGCGCCTCGGACCACGGGAGGGGAAACACGGGGTCAGGTCTTGAACATAGTAAGTACCAGCCCTTTCGTGCGGGCCCCTCGGGTAGCTCGGGGGGTGCTGCCGGCCCCGGAAGCGGGTCAGGAAAAAAGGGGGGTGCTTTGATTACAATAGGAGAACCTGCACTAGGGCCGCGGAGTCCTGTAAGTTTTAGCATAACTGCGCTTTCTGCGGCAACTCGTCCCATCCTGAAAGCAAATGTTTCAAGAAGTCCAGGGACAAGGGAGGCAAAAAACAGGACTGAGAATATCACCATCACTGAGGCCAGATCCCCGTGCGAGTTAGCGCCATGATACCATGGTTGAACAAATACACGTGCCCTGACACAGCTAGGGTACTCCGGGAGGGGTTTTCGGAAGGTTTTAGGATCCTGGCCCCCGGGTATGCCGGAGTCTCACACTGCAGGAACCAAGTCGGTCAGGGTCCATGAGGCTGTGGCAGCAGCCAAGATTGCAAAGGAAGTGCGGCTATTTAGGGTGCCAGGTCCATTTGATGAGGTCCCCATGGTAGATTGTGTCTGCTCCCCATTGGGGGTGGTGCCCAAGAAGGAACCGGGCGAGTTTAGACTGATCCACAATTTGTCAGCGCCAAGGGGGACATCCTTGAATGACGCAATAGCGGACGCTCTTTGCAGCGTCAGATATGCATCCTTTGACCAAGCGGTAGCCATGTTACACGGCATGGGGCGAGGAGTTTTGATGGCCAAGTCCGACATAGAGTCTGCCTTCCGTCTGCTGCCAGTCCACAGGGACGATTTCCATCTCCTGGGATTTCAATTTCGGGACAAGTATTATGTGGACAAATGTATGCCCATGGGATGCTCGGTCTTGTGCGTTTACTTTGAAAAGTTCAGCTCGTTCCTGGAGTGGGTGTTCCGGCAGGACACCGGATATCAATGGGTATTGCACTACCTAGATGATTTCCTCTTCCTAGGCGCACCAGGGACGGGGGACTGCAGGTCAGCGCTGGGGCGTTTCTGTGAGATCATGGCAGAGTTCGGGGTACCACTGGCACCGGGCAAAACGGTGGGGCCAAACACACAGATTGAATTTCTGGGGATTGAACTGGATTCAGTACAGGGGTTGTCTAGCCTGCCTGCTGAAAAAATTGGGAAATTCGGGGATGCACTTCGGCAATGCTTAGTGAAAGAAAAGGTCACCTTGCACCTCCTGCAGCAGGTAGTGGGGCAATTGAATTTTGCGCTGCGCATTATACCAATGGCATGCCCCTTTTTGCGCTCCATCGCACAGGCTATGGTAGGGCTCAAAGAAAAACACCACCACACCAGGCTATCCGGCGAGGTCAAGCAGGACATGCGTACATGGATGGCATTTCTGCGCGAGTTCAATGGAAGGGTGGTGTGGCCGGGCCCGCCCAGGTCTAGTCCAGAGATTGGTCTGATGACTGATGCAGCGGGCAGCGAAGGTTTCGGGGCGATCCTGGGCATGGAGTGGGTGGCGCAACGCTGGCCTGCCTCGTGGGTGGAATCGGGGATTACCAAGAACATAAGTTTCCTCGAGTTGTTCCCTATCTTGGTGGCACTCTGGGCCTGGCCAGATCAACTGCGAGACCAGACTGTTGTGTTCTGGTCCGATAACATGGCTGTGGTGGAATGCATTAATCAGCAGACGGCAAAGTGCAAACTATTGCTACGCTTGCTGAAAGAGATTGTTTTGATGTGCATGCGATTGAATTTACTGTTTAGAGCCAGAGATGTGCCAGGTGTTTTGAACCACGCCGCTGATGCCCTCTCTCGTTTTAAGATGCAGGTATTCAGGGCCTACCTCCCGGGCGCGGCAGAGCGGCCGGCGCATTTCCCAGAACACCTTTGGCAGTTTGGTGCCCCCAGTTATCGGACCTCGTGGCAGCTAGCCTAGCGCCTGGGACAAGGAGAGCATACGAAGGGGCGTTTTGGGCATATTGCCAGTCCTTGGGGGGCAGCTGGGAACACAGGTGGCATGAACCTGGGGCGGTGGTTGAATTCCTGGGAGCAATGAGTGAGAACGGGTGTTCAGCGGCGGTCGCAAGGCGCCACGTCACGGCCATATCCTTTTTCGTCAAGTGTAAGGGGAGGGGGGACCCGACCGCCAACTTCGTGGTGCGCAAAGCACTGAAGGGCTGGGGTCGTTCACAGAGAGCCCCGCCAGATGGGAGGCGGCCCATGAGCATGGCAGTCCTGGCGTCCTTGATGGAGGCTTTACCAGTAGTGTGCAGTTCAGGGCAGGAGGCCACTTTGTTCCAGGCAGCCTTTAGTCTTGCATTTTATGGGGCATTTAGGGTAGGGGAATTGGTGGCCAAGAATAAACGAGACCACAAAGGGGGGTTACAGGCGGGGCATGTCCAGGTCCACCGCAAATCCATACTTATCTCGCTGCCAAGATCCAAGGTGGACCAAGAAGGAAGGGGCGAGGGCATAGTGTTACACAGGGCGGGGGGTAGTACCTGCTGCCCGGTAACCAGGGTGGAGGCCTTTATGGCACAACGGGTTGGACCACGGGAAGGGCCTCTGTTAGTGCACGGGGATGGGACACCATTGACTGTTTTTCAATTTAGAAAAGTCATGGGGCTGGCCATGCAAGCGACTGGGTTGGATCCGAACAAGTATGGGACCCATTCCTTCAGAATCGGGGCTGCTTCAGAGGCGGTGGCGTGGGGTTTGCGAGAAGAGCAGGTGAAGAAGATAGGGCGATGGTCCTCTGACTGTTATAAGCGCTATGTGCGGCTGCATATGCTGTAAAGCGGTAGTGGGGACGTGGCGCTGATGCTCTTTTTCTCCTTTCCATCATTCGCAGTTTCTTCATCCTGTAACTCAGGGGAGAGGCTTGCGCCAGCCGATACGTGAAATAACCAGACGTCACCATGTCACGCAGGGGGACGGCGGTCTACAGCCCTAGGACGTACAGCGGAGTTTATGGCCCAAGTTCACTCTTGGGCCCAAGAGCAGGAGGAGGTGTGGATCATTGGTCACTCATATGTACGGCGATTGTAGGCTTTCTTTTCAGGGGCCCACGAGGCCAGGGCATGAAGCAGCGGAGTGAGGATAGTGTTCCACGGGAAAGGGGGACTGCGCATTAGGCACTTCAGGGATTTAGTTGACCGCGCACTGAGGCAAGGCGGGCGCCACCCTGCGATTTGGATCCTTCATTTGGGCGGGAATGACCTTGCAGACCTGGGGCGGAGGGTGGTCATCGAAGACCTTCTTACTGAAGTGGCCTGGCTGGCAAGACGTAGTCCGAAAGCCATCATAGCATGGTCACACATGATCCCTAGGCTACGATGGAGGGGAGGGGAGTCAGTCGCGGCGTTGAATCACGCGGTAAAGCGGATCAACAACAAATTTGTCAAACTATTCCAAACACCCAAGTTGAAGGCAATAGGGCACGGTCTCATCAGGGGAGAGCAGTTTTTTGTGCAGGATGGGGTCCACCTCTCGACCAAAGGGAACCATTTCTTTCTTGAAGATATCCTAGCATGGTTTGAAGGTTTACGTCGTCAGCCATGACCTTTCTAGGGGTACTGGAGGGGAGGCCAGCTAGTCGGGCAGCTAGGCTGGCCGGTGGCGGTAAGGTCATGATTGGTAAGCATAGTTCTCGGTCCCTAGCAATCAGCACCATAGAACTACTGGGGCAGGTACAGCCGGGTGGTAGGCTGTAAGAGTGCGGGGGCCGGGGGAGTCACGCTTTCCAGTAGGCTGGTCGGCCACCCTCGCACGCACATGCGCAGTGAGCGCAAAGATAACCATTTGCAGCGCCCGTTTGTAGTTTTGTAAGGCTTAGGGCGTAGGGGGGGCCCAGGAGAAAATATCCGTTCGACAAGCTGGACGCCCTACGCAGGCTTTATCCACCAGAATTTCTGTAGTTTTTCCTGGGGCTGCCAGTCACTGACCTTGCCGTAGGCTCTCATAGGGTACACAGGGAGGAAAATATGTTTATATATATGCAGTTTTAGACTACGATAGGAATGGCTATGTCTAGAAACATGTTAAGGTTAGCCAAGTAACACCCTTGTACCTATCTATGTAAACCGGACTCCCTGTGTAATTGAATTTTCATATTAAAGGAAATTAGTTTAATTTGAATATGTAAATAAATACAGCCGGGGGGTTACGCCCCCTAAATCCAAAAACTTTAAAAGTGAGTTGTTGTCAAATGTTTGCCTTGGGGGAAGGATCCAAATGTCCTGGAAGGGGGTGGGGGCCCGGGGGGGCCACCTGGTAAGTAGAAGGGGACTTATGCAGTACCAGGCCGTAGCGCAGAGGCAAGCCCTTGCATAGGGCGCGCCGCCATTATGGCGGTCGCGCCGGTCCCCGAGAGGCAAGGGGAGGTGGGGCAGCGCGTCTTGATGACGCGCTGCCTAGCCTCCCTGACCTCCACTACCTTGGCGCGCCCCGGAAGTGCTTAAAGTACTTCCGGGCGCCGCAGGCAAAAAGGGGTTAAAGGCGGGGCGCGACAGGGCAGTCTCTTGCCTCCTCTCCCCTCCACGCAGCTGGTTCCCCGAGCCCGCATTCTGCCGGCCCGGAGTGGGGGCCATAATCTCTTTTTTCTTTCCCACCCACCATCCCCTAAGGCAGATATTTTGGTTTTGCATTGTTGATATTATGTGTTTGTGGTGTATTTTTCTTTACAGGTGGCACAGTTTGTATAGTTAATCTTTTGAACGGTCAGTAATGTAAAATGTATGTAATAGAAGGGTGAGTATTGTAGCATGTATTTTCTTACAGAAGTCGTATTTTAGCATTGTGATACCCTGGTCAGGCGGTAAGGTCATGATTGGTAAGTATAGTTCTCGGTCCCTAGCAATCAGCACCATAGAACTACTGGGGCAGGTACAGCCGGGTAGTAGGCTGTAAGGGTGCTGGGGAGTCACGCTTTCCAGTAGGCTGGTCGGCCACCCTCGCACGTGCATGCGCAGTGAGCGCAAGGATAACCATTTGCAGCGCCCCGTTTGTAGTTTTGTAAGGCTTAGGGCTTAGGGGGGGCCCGGGGGAAAATATCCGTTCGACAAGCTGGACCCCCTACGCAGGCTTTATCCACCACAATTTCTGTAGTTTTTCCTGGGGCTGCCAGTCACTGACCTTGACGTAGGCTCTCATAGGGTACACAGGGAGGAAAATATGTTTATATATATGCAGTTTTAGACTACGATAGGAATGGCTATGTCTAGAAACATGTTAAGGTTAGCCAAGTAACACCTTTGTACCTATCTATGTAAACCGGACTCCCTGTGTAATTGAATGTTCATATTAAAGGAAATTAGTTTAATTTGAATATGTAAATAAATACGGCCGGGGGGTTACGCCCCCTAAATCCAAAAACTTTAAAAGTGAGTTGTTGTTAAATGTTTGCCTTGGGGGAAGGATCCAAATGTCCTGGAAGGGGGTGGGGGTCCGGGGGGGGTACCTGGTGAGTAGAAGGGGACTTAGGCAGTACCAGGCCATAACTCTATGCTGCTCCACACCACTCGACACCATTCCACTCTAGGCCAATCTACTCCACTCTCCTCTACTCTAGGCCACTAACATTTAGCCATGCTGAACAGCTGTGCTGCTGTACAACATGACTAAAAGACTTTTGCAAAGCCAATAGCTCTTACATGAAAGAGAGCTATTGGCTTTGCCAATACTTGTTTACTGTTGATTTCCCTGATACTACCACAAAGATCGCCTGCAGAATGCACAAATGCATTCAGTCTTTCATACCTTGCAAAAGACCTATAGAGTGTGTTTTTACGAGTTCAAACTGACCTGATTTGCAAATGTTCTGATTCACCAATGGGGACCACTTTTATTTTGGTGCTCAGTCCTAAGTATTTTCTGTCCCAGTCTGAACCTAACACTGTGTTGAAGTGCATTACACAACTAGCGTTTTTACCTTACTGCAGATCGCTGTAATCTCAATATTTTTGTGGCTGATAAACTGCACGTGCAATGACCGCTGTACCCAGTCTGCCAGAGCGCCACCATTGCAGAGTCCCTCTTCTTTCTCGCAGTGCTTTACATTGAGAGGATGAGTCATGCCGTGAAACAGGAAGTCTCACTTGCCCTTTACATTTCCCAGCTCTTTTCCTTGGCTTGCCTTGAGGACATAAAATGCCTGACCTCTCACCTGGAAGTCCTGTTTATCGGTTTTCCAGCAGGCAGACTCCATGCTGCATGGTTGCTGCACGTACAAAGTTTCCTTTAATGTTTTCTTTGCTGTACGGTTTGAATTCGTTCAGATGTTCAGGGTAGAGTTTCTGCTTCTGTCGTCCAACTGTGGTCACATTTGGAAACTAATATCGTTCTTTTAGTCACTGTTTATCAGGATGGCTCTGGTATTGCAAGCTCCTGGAGGCCTGACATTCCCTTGAAGTGCTTTCTCTAACTAGTGATTAATTTGTATTTTTCCCCACTGCAGAGTTGATCACTGACTTCCCCCAGTGGTGCCTTGTATGCAGGAACGGCCATACTAATACCGCCCACTGCTCAACATACAGAGATCACACACCGGGTATCTGAAGGCTGTTTCAAGTGTGTTAAGTTTATGAAACATTTTTGGAGGCGTGTATAAGTAATTGTAATGTAAAAGTGATGGCTGAATGTGGCACGAACATTTTTCAGGTTTGGCAGGGCTCGGTGTGTACATAATCATTCAAGGTCTCTTTTCCATACTGGTAGTGGGAAAAACCAGATGTCATCCAGATAGATCAATACTGACTTGTTCAGTAAATCTGAAAACATACTGTCAATGAAGCACCGAAAAATAGCTGATGCTCTATAGACCCCAAAGGGTATGACGTCATATTCGTAATGACCAATTAGTGTGCGAAATGTGGCACGAGGTCCTCAGAGCGGGTTGAGCATTATTATGTACCATTGGTGCTCCCAGCCGCACAACACATTAAACATGCAGGAAGTTTTTTTCTTTTAAACTAGGAAGTGATCTTGTATTAATGATGAACTTTCAGTGTCTACATTTTCAGTAGGTCATAACGATTGGCATCTGTTGAACGAGTGCACAATAACAGGGGTTGGCCAGACTTAAGGCTTAAACACAATTTTTATTTTGTATTCTCAATTCACATTAGTTGCAGTAGAAGAGTCCTTGGCCCAATATATGGCTGTCAGCACCACTGAAGGGTGTTAATCAGTAATAATTGCCCTAGAGAAGACAGCACATCCCATTGATTTTGGGGTCAGACTAGTTGTTGCCAACCAAATCCAACCCTCTGCATAAAACAGAAATCATTTGATTCGACTTTGGTTTCTTTATATTAAAGAGATGGAGATTCATTGATCTACCTCAGTAGTCTAAGTTCATTTTCTACAAAAGAATAATAGATGCTGAATTCAGCATCTTCAGAAGTGAGTCAGAAAGGACATTATTCCCTAGGCCCTGCATTGTTGAGGGACCCACAGTCATCCTGTAACATTTATTTATAGATTTTATAACAAAGCTACCTTCATTTATTAATGAAGAGGCGGCTAACACACCTAATACCACCTGATTGCTCCTGATATCCCTCTAGGACACTTTTTCTAAACTTCGAAACAGGTCTTGTCCTTTTAAGGACCCTGCTTCAGTTTAATGACCCAGGCCCTGCAAAAGCTTCTGACATACTCTGCTGAATTTTTGTTATTTTGGGATAATATCACATTATTGGGACAGTTACCTCTATAAATAATTCATTCATTTATTATCCTACTCCAAAGAAGGTTACAGAGTGACACTGTTTTAACCCTGGGCAGTGAACTCCGCTCCGCTCGTGGAGTTTGCGGAGTTTTCTGCACTCCGCGTTACGTGGAGATCACAGAGTTCTGAAAAACTCTGCTTTGTGTTGCGGAGCGGAGTTTCTTTCCTCGCTCGCGTTCGTCAACGTCAAGTTGGCGACCGCGAGCGAGGAAAATCAACATCCCAGCGAGATTTCTCAACGCGGGGGGGTCAGGTTTCTCATTGCGAGTGGTCGCGTATGCTCGCGACCGCTTGCGTTGAGAAACTGCCCGTTCGCGTTGAGAAAGCTGCTGCTCGAGTAAAAATATACTCGAGCGGCAGAAAAGGAAAGCTTGCGCTGTGCATGGTGCCTTTCGCAATGATTGCACAGTGCGGACAAGCATCCGGCACTGTGCAATCACTGCAATTACTGCGAACGGCATTTTTCTTTTATACTCCGCCGCTCGCGGAGCTCTGCGTAGTGCGACAGAGTTTTTTTTGCACTTCGCGGTGTTCCGCGTAGTGCAACTCCGCAAACTCCGCCCAGGGTTACACTGTTTACATTTCAAAAGCCACCACAGCTGTAACTTGCATATTTTATAAATAGCATTTCTACTATACTACTATAGTAGTGGTACTCGTGTGTAGCCTGTGTTTATGTACTTTAGAAAGAAAGGGCATATTTCCTCCAGAAACATTTGGCCTCTAAATCCTACTAATGTCTTGTAGGCAAGAGTCACTGTTGCATCCTCTCCTGATGTTAAAGTGATGGATGGAATGCTTAAATTAATCTCAGCCACTGGTAATGATTCGTGCCACATCCCAGTCCATCCTTATTTTGCACACCAAGCCACCTCAGTTTGGACCCATCTATATGCAAATCAGTCTTGACCCTGGTCCAATGGAAACAGTCCAGCCTGAACTGCCAAGCCAGGTCCTCCCTGAACTAGAACACAAGCAACCTAGGGCCTGTTTTGACATTATGGCATGGTGTGAAAAACAACAATGGATTGGGTTGCGGCCCCTAGTAGTTACCAGTGGCTGAGATTAAGTCAAGCATTCCGTCCATCACTTTTTTGTATACTTTAGTGTGTTGCCCTAAGTGGGACGGGTATGCCCAGACATGAGTCCTGTGCACACTGTGTCACTGGAACCAAGCTATATCTGGCTGCTGAGCCCTAACTAGGATGAAACCGATCCTGGGTTGCTTGTGTTCTGGGTCAGGGATCACCTGGCTTGGCAGTTCGGACTAGACGTGAGAAGGGTCGAGAGTGAGTTGCATATAGCTGGGTACAAACTGAGGTGGCATGGTGTGCAAAATAACAATAGATTGGGTTGCGGCCCTAGTAATTTACCAGTGAGGTTAATTCAAGCATTAAATCCATCGCTTTTTTGTATACTTAAGTCATATCCGGATGTGGCAGAAAGGTTCCAAGGCAGATGGACCCTTTTTCCAATATTTTATTCTTAAGGCTTCCCAAATCATATTAAAGGCACTGTTTTTTCCCCAGAGATTACATCACTCTCTTAACTCATATCTCTATACTTAGCAAGTAGAACACGCAAATAAATGGAAACACATTATCAGGCTTTTTCAAATGCATCCTTGTAATGAGTAAAATTGAAAGAGTCTATTGTTTCCAATATCATTTCACAAAATACAATCAGGCAACAGAAATATGATGAGTTGGGATGTTCTCCACTTTCCAAGAACCTCAATCTAAAACTCATCTTTGCAGATCAGGCTGCAGCGGATTATAAAGCAAGAAGGGGAGGACAAGCATGCTTCAGGTTAATGAAACCGACTGGACAGAATGCAAAAGGAACTAAGTGATTATAATTTAAAGATGACCATAAAATAAATCCTTCCTAATCCTGCCATACTTCATATTGAATGTGTTACTCTTTAAAGACAACTTTGCTATTTGAAATCATTTTCTGTTTTCTAGGACAAAGGTCATTTTAAAGATTACGTCCATTTGCTCGGAGCACTTTATTTTGTCAAGATGATCACCCTAAGCAAATTGTACCTTGAAATGTAATATTTTAGCCCATCTTGATGTGCTAAAAGGCCAATCCATACCAAAGCAAACAAAAAATGCAATCTTTTTGGCGGCCCGGGGGTGATGTGTCCTGTTGCTGTGCCCTTTGCAACTTGATTTTTAAACTAATTCAGCTTTTATTACAATAATTTTAATTATACATGGGATGTGTAAACCAATAGATAAAATCAGTTCACATAAGACAGCATCTGATAAAAGGTTGAAATGATAAAAGACAATGCACATTATTGTATTGATAAAAAATGTTGAAGGTTTTTGGTGACCGGAGATGTCAATAGAAAACTAGAACTGCCAAAGTCAATAGTTCTATTCTTTTTTTTTGTGAAAGCCCCTCTGCATTGATTGACAGTTTTAATTTGTGGTTAGGTGGATTGAGTGGGTGAACCTGAAAATGAGTCAAAAGGTGGATGAATGGTTGGATAAATATGTGCATGAATGGTTTTGGATGGATAAACAAATGGGTGAATACATGGTTGGATGAATGTGTTAGATATTGTAAATAATTAAAAAAATATACACAATAAAGTTCAGTCAGTTGAAGTTAAAGAATGAGCGAGTGTGTACATAGATATACGAGTGGATGTGTGAGTGAGTGAGTGAGTGAGTGCATGGATAGATGAATAGGAAAAATGAGTGCATGAATCAACAAAGACATGTTAGTTGCCGTAGGCAGTATTCCACTCCCGCTGTTGATGCTCATTCACTCATGCGCTCACCAATTTATTCATCCATGCTCCCAGTCATTCACCCATTCACAATCACCCACTCACACAACCCCTGCATTCAGTGACCCATCCATCTATACAAACAAATGCACATACTCAGCCACTATATTGGCTATGCAGCTGCTTCTTTTACTTGCCATTTGTATGCTCCTAGCAATCAGTGTGCATAAAGGTAAGTCACAGTTTTGAGTATTTCCCTTCTCGCTGCGGACCTCTCCCTGCCTAAATCTGCACTGCAAGTTAACAAAAACACGCAGCATTCAAATGATGCCAGCAAAGCTCAAAATTTGTGGGAAAGGGACAGCAGGGAAGATGCACAGTGTTCTGAGGCACAGGGATGCAGATGTTGGATAGAAGAGAGCAGGGAAGTGAAGTCAGTAGACACAGGAAGAACAAGAGCATAGGAGGCGGGAATTCGCATGAGGCATGGAGTAGCGGAGCACGACACGGGGTAAAAGGGATGCTAGAGGGACCTGGATTTAAAAAAAAGCTGGGGTCACAGGTTGTCCAGTGTGAAAGCAAACAAAAAGTAAAACAAGCATTTGCAATGCAATAGGTCTCACATTTGTGTGAGTTTAAGCTATTGGCATTGTAAATGACAATGCATTTTATTTATCTGTTTTGATAATTAACACATAAATAAAAGGCATTGTCATTTACAATGCCAATAGCTCAAACTCTTGTAAATGCGAGACCTCTTTAATTTCAAAGAAGCGGCCGCCATTATCCCGGGCTGCTTGGAAAGTGAAAGCATGCATGGCGCGCTGAATGTTGCAGGAAAGCATGTCGTGCCTGCAGTAGGAGAAACTCATTAAAGAAAATAGTGCCTACAGACTAAATAAGACATACCGTGCAACAAAAGAAGTAAAAGGGCCAGTTCTCATAGGATGTTACAAATGAAGACAAGGCGGTCCTAAGGAGGGACTAACAAGCCTATTAACTAATCGGAAGCCAGCATTTCGAAGGACAATGACACAAGCAATGACAAATATGGGCAGAGAGTCGGCGGGGCTTCAAGTCCATACTCGACTACAGCATGCCTCGCCGAGCAGTGCATGCGCTGTCCAGGCTCGACCTAACAAAAATGCTGGGAAAAAGCAGTGCATTCGGCTGCATCAGTCAACATTTGTACAAAAAGCTATTTTGTACATAACGTTGAAGCAAGTGCAGCTTCAAAACTCGGTGCAGCACACCATGAAATGCACAATAATGTAGGCAGAGTGGGAATTTTGGTGTGAAAAAGTGTCAACACCTGTTGACATTAACTCTAAACCATACCTGCTAAAATGACAAGTATGAACACCCACACACATTCCATCAATAAGTAGAGCAAATTGAAGCAGCAAACATGTTATTTTCCAACTAGATAAGAGAGACCATAAACAACCACAAACGCTCCCCTGCTTTCCCACTGAAAAGTCACAAAGGTGGTTTCATACACACACAGAGACTGGTACTCATGCAATTGGACAGAAATGACCACAGGATTAGTCTGAGAAGGCAACAATCTACAAAGTAAGGGTGACACCGTTTGGGAACCTGGAAGAGGAATTCAATCAAAGGTATAGACTAAGCAGTAATATTATATTGATGCTCCCTAAAAATATTGCACCCTCCCTTAAGTCTACCTAAGGAAGATTGTATAACAGTGGCTCATGTAAAAATGCATGTGATACTGCACCTGCTGACATCAGGCTCTTTCCAGTTTATATGTTTGAAGATGCTGAGATGTCACAAAGAACACTATCTGCATTCCTGTTACCTGTTTTGGAGTCAATATCGTCCATCCCACCGCAACACCCCAGATTCCCTAAACCAGGCCCCAACCATCAAGACGTTAAGACAGACTTCTAAGCCATTGCCAACTTCCCGTATGTCCTAGGTGTCCTTGACTGCTTGCAAGTCATATTGGCTCATTCTGCTGACATGGTACACATACACAGAACCTTTAAACATACACATTAAATAAATGTACAAGCAACGGGAGGTTAAATATTGCGTCACCAATGGCATTGCAAAGCACTTAAGCAGTACACGATTCAGACATTGTATCATCAATCAGCACCTTGAAAGTAGTGTGTATAAACAGGGAATGTATAACATGCATGCAGTGCTTAATTTGAGCCAGTGGTTTCTGGTGCTCGGCACCGGCACTTAATTGTCAGCACCGGCTCTAGTGACAGTCCACCACATGGTAGTGCCGTCTTTTTAATTTTGAGATGAGCACAACAACCGTGTTTATTAAGGCAAATCGTATTAAAAATGAATAATACTAGCCTCTCATGCCATTATTATAGCTTTGTGTGGCTTTAAATAGTCTGAAGTATCACACTTGTTGGTACTGTCATTCAGCCGCGGTCCGTGCAGGTAACAGCGGTGGGGCCGGGTGGGGGGATTTCAAGGGACGATGCCGAGGGAAAATTAAATAAATAATTAATTTTCCCTTGGCATCGTCCCTCGAAATCCCCCCCCCCCCACTGTGGCCCCACCGCTGTTACCTGCACGGACCGCGGCTGCTGTCATTGGCAGTGCTGGCAGCGGCAATGCGTGGTGCAGGCTGCAGTGGCCTTCTGAGCAGGGCCCGGGCACTTAATTTTTTACAAGTTCAGCACAGCACGCATGCTCATATGAACCCATAATGGAAGACAAGATTATAGCTTGCTTTAACTCAACTGACTTCCAGCTCTGCTGCAGGCTCACAAAATATCTGACCAGACTTGATAAAAAATATCAGCCAGCGAACTGATACTACGACCTCCACGGCTACTCAAGTCCCCTGATCAAGTCCTCCACATGTCTTGTTTTTATCTAAATGGTGCTATGTATGCACTTAGTGGAATGGTTTTAGCTAACTGTGCACTTTAATAAATAAACTGAAACTGGAAGACAAGTCAAAGGCAACATGTAATCTGTACTCATCTCTCCACCATAGTTGACTTGGGTTGTGCCTTGAGACTATGGCCGATGACACCCTTTGCAAATCCAAATACTCTGGCAAGAGAAGCTACAAATAGTGCACACAGGAGGACATGTGGCATCATTTAACAGTGTTATGGCATACTCACATCTGTATTGTGGTGTCTAGACCTGTCTGGGGTTAGATGTTTTACCACCCCAAGATTGTAGGTGACATGGTGTGGTACACATTATACAACCTAGCTGTGCACGGTGGAATGCCTCTCGGGGAATATCCAGACAGCATTGCACAGTCTCACAAGGACACCAACAATACAGCTTCCAACACTGGCACAGACTCATAAGATGGACAGATGAGGAGACAGGAAATCATTCACAACTTCTTGTGAGTACTACATGTACAGCGGCACGTAAGCGTTATGCATTACAGGCCGCCAGTGTTACAGACAAATGCAGCCACATGCCTCCATGTCAATAGGCACAATAACTAAAGAAAAATGATCAGTCACATTATCTGACGTGACCTGTCTGTATTCCTTTTCAGCAGTTAGTACATCATTTGTACTACACACCGCAGTGTAGAGTGCTTGGTCTTTCTACAGTTGCCTGCCTCTCCACAGCCAGTGATGATGCTGAAGATGGACCCGATTGTTTCTGACCTCGCCTGTGACCCAGTGGGTGAGTGGGAGGCAAGCATCACCTGCAGCACCTCAGCTGTTATGTGGAGGACTGATGCTATGTCCCATTGGGACAATGTGATCTGTGATCTGATATCTTCGTTCTGTCGAGCAATGACATGAAGACCCTAGGAACATCTTTACATTACAGTAGACTGGATGAAATACTTGATACAGATCTCCACCCCTGAGGACATGCTGGCCAATGTTTCCTCGGTGGCCTTCACAGGGGTATTATCCTGAAGGGCCTCCCTTATACCTTTAGGGTGTCATCCCTCCCTGTCAGATAAGAGTTCATACATTTTTGCCATGCGCTTCCATATTTAATATTAAAGGCTTTAGATTCACCTATATATACTGGAAGTTTGTATCTAAGGCGGCTAGGCCATACTCCGCTATTATGACAGTATGCTTCTGACAATCTATAATCCTCTGGTAAGATCTCATCTTTGTTTTTGGATGCAAACATAGCAGCCTAGATCTTTGAGGTTGTACCCTTGGAAATAGCTGCCATTGCATATGTGCTTTGGAAATAAACACATCAGCTTTTAAGTCATCAGTTGCCTGTGCTGGTGCTTGGGTTAGGTCTCCTAGTAATAAGATGAAGTTCCCATCTTTAGTACCTGACATGGGGGTGCATTGTGTGGGCAACATCCTGCCATTGTGTGCCCTGGCGAGGACGCAGCTAGACAGACGGGGAGCATACAGCATAATGAAGCGCGGTTACACCATGGACATCACGATTAGGTAACTGCATTTTAGAGCTTTATTATTTTGCATGACATCTTAGGGACAGGCATGGGCATGGTAAACGTTCAATTGGTCAGTAGCCATGATACATGGAACAGGTGTCATTTAAAAATGCAGGGGTAATACTGCTTCATGCAATGCATGGGTGAGTGGCATGACACATGCAGTGGCTAAGTCACTGCTGTGTCCTTTGTAAGTTCTGTTGTGAGATGAGCCTTCGTGCTCTATTGTATTCCTACAACTGTATCTAACTGCACAGGCATCAGTGTAGTTTCAGTGTACTATTAGAGTGACATGGACGTGACCTGCACTTGTGTGAGGAATAGATGCTACAGTGTGTAAACGTTCAGATGGCTATTATAATGAAGTGGAGGGTGTTTGGCATTTCTTCTGCACTGCCCCAGTTTCACAGCAGTTTGTGTGTCCAGTCTATGGGCCTGGATGTTGCATTTGGAGAGATTGCGTCCTGCTACGAAATTGTTCATGGACAGGAAATCACATTTAGTCATGTGACCACAAAGTATTCTAGTTAGGCGCTGAAACACACCGACCAGTCCAGGGCTAACCTCAGCAAACACCTGCTCCTCTGTGGCAGAGAGCGGGTCCCGGCGCTCTGGTTGTCAGGACTGGCTTGTGGCTTGGCACCTGCTTTTTTGTGTGCTGCTGCATATTGTGTTAGAGCTTTTTAAGTTCCTCCACAGTGAACTGTGTGGGTGCCATCGCATTTACAACCCTCAGAATTGTATTCTACAGGGAAGCTTCCGGGGCAGGAGGAAGCATACAAGACATGAAAAGTTGATCCAGGTTTTTTGTCAGCTCACTAGTAAGGATTACTACTTCCTCCTCAGTGAATTTCCTTTCTTACTTCCTCCCATCACAATCCTGTCTTTTTCTGCTCGTTTTTGGGGCAGTCTCTCACTACTGACTCCTGGATGGAGAAGCCACTTTGCTACACTATATAATTTCCATGCTAACCGGCTTTTCCATATTTCTGGGTGTCTGGTACAGCATGCTTATGGCAGCATGAACGAGTAATGGGGAACAATGAGTCTTTGCCTGACAGCAGCCATATTGGGTAGGACGTCCAGTTCGACGCAATCGGTGACCCAGGGCATTGGTGTTTTCCGCAAACTCCAGACCTTCTGGAAGCAGGAAGTTGCAGGGGATGTCTTGCCACAAGCACAAGTCGACACTAGTCCTGCAGTCGCCTCCACTCCAACCCCTCTGAGTAACGGTCTCTAATAATCGGGTTGAACCATGTGGACCTCATTTACAAGGCCATTGCGCCACCGGTGCATCACTTTTGTTGACACACTAGTGGCGCAGTGTGCCTGCCCATATTTACAAGGCTACGTAAAATCACCCTGCCTGACTTTTCATGGCCTTGTAAATATGGGCCCCTTTCACGCATTACTCTGTGTGAAAGGGGCGTTCCATGAGTGTTGCTGTGGGTGTTCCCACGCAACATTCATGAAACCTGACGCATTCTCAGATTTACAAAGTTTTGTAAAGCTGGGAATGTGTCAGAATCCTAAGCCTCCCCAGGGGGAGGCATAGGAGTGGCGCAATCTCCTCATTTTTTTCTCTTTCTTTCGTACTGCATTCTGCAGCACGCATAGAAAGAGGAAAATGCCATCAATTATTGTTTTTGTGCAGGAAGGTGTTGCTTCCTGCACTAAAACAATCATCCCCACAACGCAGGCACCCTTGGAACATGATTCAAGGGTGCCTGCGCTGGCGCATGGCAGCCAGTTGTGCACCAGCGCAGGGGAAATCACATGGATACGTCATATTGTTGTTAATACTACGCATCCCTGTGCTTTTAAAATGACGCAGCTCGGCGCAGCAAAATGGCTTGCAGTGCCGCGCTGCATCATTTTTTTGTAAATTAGGCCCCAAAACCTTTAGTAAGCTTAAAGTGAATGCTAAAATAAAAAATGTAGATAGATGTTTAGGCAAAACTCTTAAATTGAAGAACTCTAAAGAAGGATCGGTTTAAGAAGAGAGAGATTGCACATAATGGCTATACATCCATCTGAAGGTGATGCACATTTTCATGAATCTGAGCACAATACCCAGTGCAGTTGCCTTTCAAGCCTGGGTTTTAATTCCAGATTCTTAGTGATCCCATGGACGCTTGTTTACCGGCACATGTCGCAAATGATGTTCCTGCTCATTCCTTTTAGGGCTCGTTTGGATACTGTTCACAAATGGAACTTACTCATGACCCACCACCACCTCAAAAAGTATACTTCCAATCACAAAGCTGGCGTCCAAATGGGGTACAAGCTCTCTATGACAGAGAGCAAGAGGGGTCAGCCTGGGCGGTACATGCTCTGTCATGAGCATGCATGTTAATAACAGTGGGCTTCGATTGGTGTGCATGAGCATTTCATTGTCCATGCATTGCAATGGGACCTCCTTAGGTGGCCTCCTGCACTTAATACCCACTCATATAGAATCAAAACTTCAGAGGAAGTGGACATACTCAAGTGGACTGATCCAAAATGTGACTGGCGTTTTCTTCATGCAATGGCTGGAAGGGGCTAACCCAAGCAAACCCCTTGGGTGAAAGAGGCTGAGCCAAAGCCATGCTATGCATATTATTTGAGCTCATTACCTGAGCTCAGGCAGGCAGCTAAAGCCATCTCTAACTAGACCCAAAATGCCAATGCACAATACTTATCTGCTACACTCGACCCTCCTTGTTCTCCCTTGGACTGTCACTCTGCGTGTGGCCCAGAGTAAGTAATCAAAAGCCCGACCTCTGTGTGCACTGAGGGTCACTTGTCTGTGAAGAGGGGGAGGAATACAAGTTACTAGATGACTCACTGTCACCAGGGAGGATATGTTTCAGTCCCAGGCATTACTTCTCCATGTCATTGTGGGTGGAGCAGCATTAAGTGAATCCGGCTATTGCCGCATGGGTCGCGTTGCGTTAAAGGCTTTGGGTCCACTCCGCTACTGGTTAGGACCACTTCACTGCAGGTGTTCACATTCCTCCTTAGTTGCACCTCTAAGCGGAAATGTCCTTCTAAAGCAGCTTTGTGAAAGACTCTTTTTTGCGCTACAGCTCCCCTCCCCATATACCTTGTAAACAAAAGTAGGCCCCTGGTATCACATCTGAATCACTCATGGTCAGCGTGTGCAGGGCTGTTCGAGGGCTATTCAGCCGGGCTTTTCGGTTGCCCTTCCTGGCATACATGCACTGGCACGTCCCTCCCTGGCATTTATGCACTGGCACTTCTCTCCCTGGCATATATGCACTGGCACTTCCCTTCCTGGCATATATGCACTGGCACTTCCCTCCCTGGCATTTATGCACTGGCACTTCTGGACGCGTTTCAGTTTCAGAAGGCTGCACTGAGACACAGGTTCATTCATTCACTGAGGAGTGCCCAGGGAGTTTTTTTGTGAACGCCGCTGCCTGAATCAGAATCTGTCTGCTGCACATGACATGTCTGTTATTAGAGACAACGGTCCCTATCATGGGAAATATAAAACCATAACCACAAAACTGCAATCAGCGTTGGGTATATTACTGTCCAAATGGAACGTATTGTATTTATTTACATATTCAATAAACATGAGACAACATATTGTAACATAAAGTGAGCAAGAAGTGACGGGGTTCTGGAAATCAAAAGATTTCCTGACCTCAGGCATATAGCTTCACAGTGACTTTTAAGTGATATATAGATTACAGTAGTCACAATAGAAAGAACATCTTGTACTCCACAAAAGTCATAAGTAAAAGTTGGAGTTAAGATGTTGTCAAAATTACTGTCATGGGTGGGGGGGTGAGGGGGATAGGGGTGGTAAACTTCACGTCTCAGCAGTGGTTAAGGGGCAAGGGGTTGTCTCAGTCGGACAGGCTCACCTGAGGGGGAGGCGTAGCCTCAAGACATAACTGTGGCGGTGAGGAGATCACCTGTATGGGCAGCTGGGTGTGAGGTATGCTGCTCCTCAGGGCATTGCTCGAGGACCTGTGGCAAGTCGACCACCTCCCTGATTATTTACATGTGCGACGTGCCCATGGAAAGCAGCCACCTGCCCCAGACAATGAGGAGCCACATCCTGCCAGGCAGTGATCAGACCGCTGAGGACAATGAAAAGCAATTTCAATTTATTTATACGGAGACAATAAGAATATTTCATGAGAGAGGGTGCACTGCTGGGTTTAAATACTATTCACATTTTCTGAGTGAAACACTTGTAGTCAAATACTTAAAAGTGGAACTTGTGCAACTTTCGTTTGCCTACAGGATTCCAAAGATGGAGGAACGTGCATTTTGTACGTCCTGTCAATTACTGCCTGTGTGACTCAGCCTTTCAGCTACCTGAATGTTCCTATTCACAGTGTAGCAAGTCGGAAAACATTAAAAATACATGTGCCTTTAGAGCAGAAAGGGAAGCATCCCCGACTTCCGTTGATGTTACTGGACTGCACGTATGTTCTCTATTTCAGATTGGCTTGTTCGGGACAGGGTCAGACCTTGTGCTGTGCCTGGAACTTGACTCGCTGGAGAGCCATGGTACACTACACTTATTGTACTGGAGTCCCCCTGCATTCTCTCCCACAAATAACTTGGCATTACTTATTGTGCAGGCGTAAGGCTTTGGGACACATCAAATGGTTGGGCAAGTTCACCTAACTGACCCCCTTCTGGTGCAGGTTTTATTTTAAGTCCCTACCTCCATTATTTTTTATAAGAGGGTGTTTCAGTCCCTGTGTTTTGCCATGTGTGGTGCTGGATTTATTCCAGTTCTGGTGTACATTTGCACTGTTTTTGGGTCATTTTTGGCTGTATTAACTTTAGAAGTACAGCTTCTGAACAGCATTGGGCTTACTGTTTTGTGGGGGGTGGGGGTCTGATCCTCACTAAACCCCTTCTTAGCCCGCTCTAAACCCTTCCTTCTCGTCCCTAAATCCCTCCCAATAGTAGTGAGTATTCGTTTTTCCCAGCCACTTGCCCAAGTACCTCCCGCATTTACTATTAAGTAAAGTTACATGTATGATGATCTCCGCATAGAAAAGATAGTAGAGGTGGAGTGGATGTGGAGATATAGATTCGTAGGTTTGTAATTGCATTTTGTATTAAGTAAGTAGTACTACTGTAGAACTACTTTACGAACTACAAAATTCAGTTTGTGAATTGGGCCTGAGACCACAAACTGATCAAATCTGTTGCTTTAGTTATCACAATGTAGCTAGCATTTCAGACTCAGTGGTATTAATTTCATCAACCCTAGAAGGATGAAAGACAATGTAAACATGCAATACACCTTTCTTTCACTCCAGATTTCTGCAGGAGATGCATTCTACCAAACGGCTACTCTGCCATCGATGTGACAACTCTGTCGAGTATCTGCGCATCATAGATCCTTGTTTTCATGTACATTGATTAATACATGTTTGAATGTTTCCTATGTTTAAATGACTAAAGTCTAATTTGGCTATTATGGATTCAAATGTAAACATTGAAATGTGGCACTTACTGTTGACATCTCTTCATATGATTTAAGAGCCTCTTTGACTTCTATATCCAAATTAATTATAAGCACAACAACATTCTTGATTTTTGTAAGGGCATTGCTTGTAATAAATGCAACAATTTACAGTAACATATCTGTTTTATGGTGACGAGCCAAACAAAGAAAATGTTTCAAAGAATACATTTTCACTGGGAATATGCAGCACAATTTGAATTTCTGTCATAAACCACTGCCATAAAAATATATATCCTCAATTGAATTTAAATTGATTAGCAAACAGTCTTCCCTAATTTGAAAATAATCTAGCATATCTCATTCCACAACTCTTTAGAGTTCCAATCAATGTATCTTTATTTAGTCCATATATAAGTCCTTATTGGATATTATTGGAAATGTTTGAAAATTAACATCCAATAAACAGACAAAAATGGTTATATATCTGATTATCTTTACACTTTGGTAAGGGAGGTCGGAGGTCCAACCTACCGGAAGGTAAGGGAGAGCTTTATGTACAGCAAGGGATATGGAGGATACGCTCTCCCTGAATTCAAACACGACAAACATAAGAATATCCCTCTGCCATATGAGATAAAGGGTGTATTCCACTACTATACACCACCTCTGTGGGAAGTGGGAAAAAGGAAAATAAATCCTTTTTAATATACAATCCTCACCCACTCTGGAAGTGGCATGCTTCATCATCAGTTTCACCCTGACCCCTAAAGGTCAGGGTGGGCTCAACTGTTTTCCAGGGAGCTTTTTGTATATTGGTGTGTCGGGGCAAGCTATGTGTAAAATAAAAAAATTTGGTGCAGGTATCAGACAAATGTTGCATTCCTGTTTGACACATGTAACGTTTCATACATTAGTATCTCAGTATTGAGACCATAACAGAACACATGCACCCTCAAATATCGATGGTAGTGTTCCAGAAAACAATTCTACAATCATGTGAAGATTAAGTGAGCCGTAAGGTGCGGCTAGTATACACTGATTGTAACATGCGGTGGTCTTGAGGACTTACCCTGGCAGTGGGTATTTTCAGACCCCTCGGGGGCAGAGGGAGGTTGGCCCTGTAGTCAAACACTAAAGACCCCAACGGTAACTAAACCAAGGAGGAAGAAAGTGCTGAAATGCAAAACAGAAAAAACATAAGCAAAAAAGTTAAAGTAATTGTTTTCAATGCAGTGAAAATGGAAAATATTGGTCAGAGGAACAGGGCTACTCATTGAGCGCCGACCGGGACAACAAAGTCCCAGTATTACTCACGTCTTCAAGGGTCCCCACCATCCTTGTACCTACTCTTGTCCGCTCGCACCCGGTTTGTGCTACAATAAATGCCGCTCAAGGGAGGGTTTTTATCACCGAGGTGAGGTCAGCTGGACCAGGTTAGCGGCGGTGATCAACACATGACGCAGGTAGTACGCATGTGATTGCGTGTCCCAAGGATGATGAGACCTGTAGTTTTTGTGGTCATGGTTGTATGTGTAAACAGTTAATGTACATATCGTGGTCTAAGACGCCCATGACGCAAGGGGTAGGTGCGTAATGGTGTGTCCCATGGATCATGGGAAATGTAGTTACGAGGTCACGATCATCCATGTTGCAACTAAATGTAGTCTCCGTGGTTTCAGATGCCTGTGTTAAAAACTATCATGCCATTTATCTATGAATCTGGGTGAGACCATTTATGCTTGATTAGGAAGGAGCGGAGCGCTCCCTAAGCCATCATTAGTGTGTTATCAAGGGGGAAAAAACTAGGCCCCTATCTTAGGAAGGAAGTCATACATAATGAGAAGTACTGCCACGCGGTATATTTACAATAAAAGGTGGAACCCTGGGAGCTTGGGATATGTGGTTTATTTTGGATCAAAGCATCTGTGTGTAGAATGTGACAGCATATACCTGTATTTGCTTAAACTCTTTTGAATGCATGGCGAACGAAGTGGGTCGCTGACGAATGGGTGGACAGGGAACTACACCTGTCGGTGTGTGCTCAGGGGCCTTTTGTCAAAGATCATAGGGGGAGAGAGAGAAAGTGTTTCCATTTAACCACAGTATGTAAGTGTTGGAGCTTACAGGCACTTGCTGGATCTACCGAAGGCTCAGATGGTTCCATGGAATATCATTGTTGAGCCCCACACTATTAGTCTGAATTCTGTTGACCCACACCTGTGCTTTCTCAAGAAGTTTGTCAGTGACCCCAACGTGAGGAGTACGTTTCTCGCTTCACTGACCACCACATGTCTTTGTCACTGTGATTTTTCTCTAAATAATATGTGATGAGTTCGGTAAATGTTCTCTTGCACAGTATCGTACTCCAGTGGTTGCGGATTCTGACTTTAAGCTTTCTGTATGTCATTACTACAAGGTATGTTTACAATAAAAGGTGGATCCGGGGGAGCTTGGGATATGTGGTTTATTTGGATCGAAGCATCCGTGTGTAGGATGTGACAGCATATACCTGTTTTTGCTTTAACTCTTTGGAATGCATGGCTGAACGAAGTGGGTCGCTAATGAATGGTTGGACAGGGAACTACACCTGTTGGTGTGTGCTTAGTGGCCTTTTGTCAATTGAAATTTGTACACCCATTTGTCAGGGACCCCCTTCATTCAGCCATGCATTTCAAAGAGGCTAAGCAAATACTAGTATATGCTGTCACATCCTACACATGTATGCTTCGATCCAAAATAAACCAAATATTCCAAGCTCCCGGGGTTCCACCTTTTATTTTAAACATGCATAGAGGCAGACTTCTCATTATGTATGACTTTCTTCATAAGATAGGGGATTAGTTTTGTTCCCTCTTTTTCCACTTGATAGCACACTGATGATGGCTTAGGGAGTGCTCCACTCTTTCTTAATCAAGTGTAAATGGTCTCACCTAGATTCATGGATACGCTGTGATAGGTTTTAACACAGGCCTCTGAAATCACAGAGACCACATTTAGTTGCAACACGGGTGATGATGACCTCGCAATTGCATTTCCCATGATCCATGGGACATGTCATGATGCACACACCACTTGCGTCATGGACATCTAAGACCATGATATCTGCAATTATTTTTTTCACTTACACCCGTGACCACAATAACGACAGCTCCCATGATCCTTGGGAAACGTGATCACATATGCACTACCTGACTCATGTGCTGTTCACTGCCGCTAACCTAGTCCAGCTATGCTCACCTCAGGGAATAAAAAGAGACCCCCTCGAGCGGCACTCATTGTACCACAAGCTGGGTACAAATGGATCAGAGCAGGGCCGGACTGGGAACCGAAACCGGCCCTGGCAAACTGCTCGGCCTGCTCCCAGTAGGGGGCAGAGGGGGTGCGGCCGAGCTGTTTGCTACGGCCGGTTTCGGCCGATTTTGTTACAGGGGGCCGATATTGCCGGCCCCCGGTAACAAAAACATCCCCCAGGGGGCCCAAAACCGGCCCCCACCCTAGCGGCCCACCGGGGAAATGCCCGGTGCCCGCTACGGCCAGTCCGGCCCTGGATCAGAGCACGTACACGGACGGTAGAGACCCTTTAAGACGTGAGTAACCCTGGGACTTTGTTGTCCCATTCAGCACTCAATTAGTAGCCCTGTTGCGCTGACCAATGTTTGCCATTTTCATGGCAATGAAAACAATTACGCTAACTTATTTGTGTATGCTTTTTCTGTGTTGCATTTTCAGCACTTTCTTCCTTCTCGGTTCGCTTACCGCTGGGGTCTTTAGTGCTTGACTACAGGGCCAACGTCCCTACACCCAGAGGGATCTGAAAATACCCACTGCCAGGGTAAGTTTTCAAGCCCACCACATGTCACAATCAATGTATGCTAGCCACACCTAACGGCTCACTTAATCTTCACATGATTGCAGGATTGTTTTCTGGAACACTACCTTTGATATTTGAGTGTGTATGTGTTCTGGTATGGTCTCAATCCTGAGATACTAATGAATGAAACATTGCATGTGTCAAACAGGAATGCAATATTTGTATGATACCTGCGCCAAAATACATGTTGCAGGAGCTATTTATCTTGTGCATGAGAGTTGATAGCCACACAATGCTGTGTTTGTGCGCATCACAAGAACCCACATGAGCACTGTAAAATTTGCTTTTTGTTTATATATCATAGATACGGGTACCATTGTACCAGCAAGTATTCACTGCCTTTGCATGCCTAAAATATAGAGTGCATGCCACAATAATACTTTTCTGATTACAGAAACGTCACCGGGGGGAGTATTAGCAAAATAATCCCGCTCTGATGAAAGCTCTAGACCTTCTACGGCCATCCTTGTAGGGCAGAAACATGTTGGCACCATAAGGGTCATAGAACCATTGCATCCTTGTTGCTCCTTCTGTAGTTTATTTTAATCATTTCGCATCCACCACGCTAATAAAGCGATACCATGGAAGCGGATAAGAAATCTTTATTTACACATACCTTCCCCCAACACACCAATATAGAAACACCTCCCTGGAGCACGGTTGAGCCCACCCTGACTTTTAGGGGGCAGGGTGAACCCAATGATGAAGCATGCCACTACTAGACTGGGAGAGGGCTGTGTATAAAAAAGGATTACATTTTCTTTTTCCCACTTCTCACAGAGGTGGTGTTTAGTCGTGGAACACACCCATTCTCTCATATGGCAGAGGGATACTCTTTTGTTTGTCATGTTTGAATTCAGGGAGAACGTATCCCCCCCGTATCCCTTGGGGTACATAAAGATCTCCCTTCTCTTACGGGGTTAGTCCTCCGACCTTCCTTACCATAGTATAAAGATATTTGAGGCGTGCATAGCTGTAGGGATACCCACTACATAGTCATTCAGTGTATCAAATCAATCAATCAATCAATCATAGCATTTGTAGAGCGCACTACATACCCGTGAGGGTCTCAAGGCGCTGGGGTGGGGGAGGAGTGCTGCCACTGCTCGAAGAGCCAGGTCTTGAGGAGTCTCCTCATAGACACCTCATAGACCACCTGCATCATGACAGAACAATTGAGCCTAGCACATACAGATGAAATATCATCATTAATTTTATCAGGCCCTTCATTACTCTCAGATACGAATATTACACAAAGCCTAGCCCAATCACGGAACTGTGATGATCTCGAGGAAATTAAGAGAAACCAGATGAAGACACTCCTATACGGGGCCATTATGACAGAGTACCTGTGAGCCAATGCAGCCCCAACAGAACTGTTGGTGACTAACGAGCCTAGGATCTTTTGGAGGGCCTACAGGTTAGGAAAGAGTGGTCCCTGATTGCCTGGCGTTGCTCAAGGGACTAGGTAATCCTAATCATCAGCATGGCAAAACGGTTGTCTGGGGCTATGCTGGTGAAAATCAAGGCCAGCAAAGCCTTCCTCAACACCAAGGTCAAGATCACCATCTATAAAAAGAAGCTAGAGGAAGTCAATAAAGAGAGTTCAAAGCACAAGGATTTACTTATGCAGAGTAAGATCAATAAATTGTATTAGGACATCAAGAAATTTTCACAGGAAAAGGTGTATCCTCACACCAGAGAGGATTAGAACAAAAACAAAACTCAGAGGTGGATTCATCAGGGAAAAGCAGCTCTGGATCCTCTTACTTAGACACGGACAACTGGTCGAGCGACAATTCCAACCAGAGTTGGAGAGGGAGACGAAAACAACACAGAGGGAGCGGTTACTTCAACCCAACTTTTCCAACAAAGCAAATGTTCTATAGGCAAGGTCCTTATGGCCCCCAATGTGGAGGCCCTTTACACAGGCATCCTGTACAAAGAGAGCCTGCGGGTCATTACAAACCTCATGCTATCTCAAGGCTGGGCAGCCCCTATCCAATGGATTATGCAACTGGCTAAATTAGCATTGACCGAGAACTTCTTTTCTTTTGAAGATCACATCTACTTACAGCGCCATTATCATTGATGTGCAGCATCTTTGTTCCAAGCATTGCTTGTCTCTATGTACGGTGGTTCGAGGAAGAAAACATCTTGGCCAACAACCCTTTCACAGATGGGATTCGCTTGTGCCGGCGCTACATTGACGACGTTCTAGTGATGTGGCATGGAGACGACACTACTATCAAACCTTTTCTCTCGTGGGTCAATGGCAGAAACCCATATGTGAGATGGATCATGACGGATGACAGACATTCAGTTTCCTTCCTTGACGCCACCATTACAGCTAAAGACGGCAGACTGACAACCTCTATGTACAAAAAACCTATAGACTGAAACAACTTCCTGCATTTTAACAGCACCCATTCCTGAACACTCTGGAAGAATCTGCCTGTGGGGCAATTTCTACAGATCAGGAGGAACTTCTCCAAAAATCTGAGATTTCAAGAAAGAAGTAGAGACCCTAACTAAAAAATTCCAGGGGAAGGAATACCCTGAAACGACTATTAAAAAAGCACAAAAACGGGCACGAAATATCCAGAGAGATGCTCTTTTGGAAACTAACATAAAAGAGGACACTGGGGCTTTAATTTTTGTCAGCACCTACCATACCTCGTCTAATGCTTAAAAATATTTGTCAACAAACACTGGCGCATCCTTACAGCTAACCAGTTGTCCTTCACAAAACCCCTCGTTTCTTTCAAAAGGAATAAGAGTATTAGAGATAGATTGGTCCACACAAAAACATGGCAAAGGGCATCACTAAGAGAATAGACTACGGGATCTTCCTCCAGTTTCAGGCCATTACCCCTGCAGTAACTGTTCCGTATGCCCCCTTACTAAATATTTGAAAACACTGGACGTTGGCCTCTCTACGCATTGGGAACAGAGAGCACACAGGCTAGAGGACCACCCGGAGGCATAGAAATGTGTGCAGGTCCCTCTAAAGTAAGCCCAATCCCTAACACAGAGATTCTGAATTTGCCCCCTGCAGCTTGCCCCTATGTCCTGGTTCTAGCAGGAGTGCCCCCTCTCAGACATGGTCAAATGGAATCATGGGTGGAGCTTTGCAATAGAACCACTCACTATCTGGACAATCATAAATACATCCACCACTGGGGTATAAATGATATTATAATTGTGTGGAAGGTGGGTTGGGTGGGAGGCTCAAGAAAGGATATGTGGGGATTGCATTGTGGTAACCGTTCGTGATCCCTCCTGTGTGAGGCATATAATGAAGGCACAAGAGGCAAACAATTGTAATGGCTCTAGAATTATACCACTCCACCTAGGCTATTTTTACAAGCCAAGAGCGTTGAATGTCTCTTCATGTACTTCTGACCCACTAAATCTTCTCCTGGCACATCAGACCAGGTTTTCTGTGCTAAGTGATTTAGCGGATGTGGACTGACTGGGAGTTAGACCAGCAAATAGTAAGGAGTTTTATCCTAACTGTTTAGTGACACCTCACCAACCTGTTATTACGCCTCAGCTAGATGATGCTTCTGCCCGTTCAGACTGCACACTAAAGATATTAAGCTGGAATGTTGCAGGGCTCCGGTCTAAGATTTTGCTGCCTGAGTGGCAAGACTTTGCAAGGCGCTATGATATTGTCATGCTTCAGGAAACCTGGGATACCCAGATAACAGAAATTGATGGTTTCCTGTGTCATAGCGCACTGGCTTCTCTACCCCGCTCAGGCCGTGCATCTGGGGGCCCAGCTATTTGGGTGAATTTAGCTGCCTGTGACTGTGTTAGTGCTCTTAAGTCCCCAAATAACAGCTTTCAAGTAATTAGGTATAAAAGGGGTATGACTCTGCACCTAGTTAATTTTTATAATAATGATTTTAATAATATTTCCAATACAAAATTTCAGGTTCTATTTAATTACATTAATTCAGTACTGAGTAATGTTACTAACAAGGGGCATGAGGCCCTACTGTGCCTAGGTGGTGACCTTAATACTAAACTCCCATCGCAGTTTATTTCTCCTCATGCTGTTACGGGTGCTTTGGCCAGCTCGTCTGTGAGCAGTTTTGTAAGTCTTGGTCCAGTTGTAGACTTACCTAGTCTCCCATGACCTAAGTAATGTAAAGGATGTGGCATGTGTAAATAACTGTCTGGTGTCAACCTATAGAGGAAGAGGTTGTTCCTCCACTATTGACTGCTTTTTTATCTCGTCTAATTTGATAGAGCATATTGTGTATGGGAAAGAGGTCCCTTCAAATTTTGGAGACCATAACCCTATTGAAGTAGCACTTAATGTCACCAAAGCCTTAATGTCACCAAAGCCTCAATATAGAGTAGCTAGTAGGGCGAGTAACCGCCAACCCTCATCAGGTAACATTAGATTGGTGTGTAGATTACGTGAGCCAGCCCAATTCTTCACTCAAATGATCATGGAGAGTCTAGGGCTTGCAGAGGCATGAATAGTAGCAGAAGACACAGTCCATCAGGTGGTGGAAGCTTTTGCCAGCCTCTGTACTAATATTAGGAAGCCCTATCAATACCTTCCCGCCTTGCACCTAATATACCCAGGTGGTTTAACCACAAATGCTCTGTGGCCATTCGATGATTACATCAAGCGCGTGCGGTACTGCCAAGGGTCCCCTATGGTGGTGGCTAGATCACGGAGGCATTATAAAGTGGTCACCCTCAAGCGCCGAAGGGAAGTGATAACACAGCAATGTGACTCTCTGGCGGAGAGGGGAGGGAAACTATAGGAAAGATCTACGTTGCCAAACGAGGTGATAATCTCCTTGGGTGGAGGCATCAAAGAGACTTAGGAATAATCCTCAACCCGAATGCTCGTTATCCCTCCGAGCACGTCATATTAGTTGATCACTCTGCGAGTTCCAATAGGTTCTTTGAAGAGTTTCCTCAAGTCTTTCTGACAACCTGGGGTTGCTCAAGGACTTCTAACATCGCATAGTCCTTAAACAGAATGCAACACCTGTGGTACACAAAGTTAGGAAGGTTCCCAACATGATGATAGAACCCCTGATGAATGAACTCAAGAGACTGGTGTGTTTGAATGTCATTGAGGAAATTGAATCCTCAGAATGGTTGGCCCCAGTGGTTTTAGCCCCCAAGGATGGGGGGGGGGAAATATTAGGATGTGTGTTGACTTGAGGGGTCTAAATAAATGGATATGGGTAGACCGCCAACCCCTGCCCAACATTGCAGAATCTATTAACATGCTTAATGGTGCGAAAGTTTTCAGTGTATTAGATTTGTCCACAGCGTATCACCAAGTACCTCTCCATCCAGATTCCAAGCACTTGACATCCTTCGTAACACCACTGGGAGCATTCCGTTTCATCAGAATGCCGTTTGGGCTAGCCTCGGCAGCTGCTTGTTTTCAGCGCATCATGAAGATGGTCTTGGGAGATGTGTCTAACATCTTATTCTTCCAGGACGACATCTTGGTTTACGGAAGGAATGACTTGGAGCATGATAATATTTTGAAAGCTGTTCTGCAAAGGCTAGCTGACAAAGTTTTGACTGTTAATAAGCATAAATGTAAGATTGGAGTGTCTTCTGTCACATATTTGGGACATGTTATTTCTGGGGAGGGCATCCAACCGAAGCTAGATCTTGCAAAGAGTATTGTCGACGCTCCTGCCCCAGCTGACAAGGAGCAGGTGAGGTCTTTCCTTGGCCTTGCCGAATTTTATTCAAAGTTTATTCAAAGCTTCGCCACCACTGTTGAGCCGATCAGAGCTCTTTTAAGGAAAGGTGTACAGAGTGCCTGGTGGCTTGAGTGTGATGCAGCCTTTGATTCTATCAAGCAAGCAATAGGTAAAATGCCCACTCTTGGCCACTTTGATACCAAGAAAAAGACTGTCCTAACAACTGACGCCAGCTTATATGGCCTTGGAGCAGTACTCTCTCAGGTTGATGGTAATGAGGAGAAAGTTGTTGCATTCGCCTCTAGGGCACTAAAGAAACCCGAACAACAGTACTCATGCATCGAGAGGGAGGCTTTGGCCATTGTGTGGGCAATAAAGCATTTTAAATTTTACCTATGGGGGATACCTTTCTTAGTAAGGTCAGACCATCGCCCTTTGGTTCAAGTGTTCTCGTATGCAGAGAGTGAAAGACTAACACCCAGACTTAAACGCTGGAGCGAAGGTCTGGAAGAATTTAATTTTCAAGTACAATACCTTCCTGGCTCTGCCAACAAGGCAGCGGACTGCTTATCAAGACTACCCATTGAAAGTCACAAAGACGCTCTGGACAATGAAACTGTTGAGATTAGCTGGGTTAAAGAGCCTGCTATCCAAGAATTTGAATGGGAACAGGCCTTGTCAGAAGATGTGTTGTTTCCCTTTGTGGTTGATTTTGTTATTAAGGGGTGGCCTGACTGCAAGAAACTGGACCCAAATTTATTGCCTTTCTGGTCCATCAGGAATGAACTTACCCTTTGTCATGGTCACCTCATGCCTGGTGAGAGAGTTGTACCCTCTCTTACTCTGAGACCCAAGCTGGTAAATCTTGCCCATGAGGGGCACTTGGGAAGAAATCTCACCAAGTCCCGACTCCGTGAGAGGTATTGGTGGCCCAAGATGGATAGCCAAGTTGAGAAAGTGGTTAAAGAGTGCTATCAATGTGCTTCCAATGACAAATCCCAGGTCACCAGTACTACTCCTTTGTCACCTGTTGAGGTTCCTCGGGAGCCTTGGGTCAAGCTTGGTCTCGATCTCATGGGTCCCTTTGAGTTATTGGGACCTTCAGAAAAGTATGTAATTCTTTTAGTGGATTACTCTTCCAAGTGGGTTTCCACCAAATGTGTCAGTTCTGTCAGTACCAGGGTGGTCATTGATTTTCTTAGAGATGAATTTGCCAGCGAAGGTGTTCCCCGTTTCCTTATTACGGATAATGGGGTGCAGTTCGTCTCACAAGAAATGCATGACTTAAGGGATTTTGGGATTACCCATCAGAAAACTGCACTTTATGCGCCACAGGCGTATGGACTAACGGAGCGTATGAATAGGGTAGTAACAGCATGTGTACAAAGGGCAGTTGAAATGAAAGTTCCTCTCAAAGGTGTCCTGAGGGATACTTGGTGGGCACATCGTACTGCCCTCAAAACTGTTTTGAGAAAATCTCCTTTTCACATATTGAGAGGAAGGGTGGCTTTGTCCAAACTTAATCCTGGCTGGTTACCTCTCATTGAAGGTCCTGTTGTGGATAAGGAGGAGGTGGGTGCTAAAATCAAGTCTTACCAAAAAAAGTACAAGGAGAGGTTTGATTTCAAGAAATCAACCAGAGCCACAACTTGGAAGGTTGGTGAGTGGGTACTCCTAAAGAAACCACGGTGGCATAGGAAGGGTGTCACTGAATTTATGGGCCCTTTTGTCATAACTTCTGTCTATAAGAATGTTGTTGTTGTTCACAATGGCAGTAAGTGGAGCATGTCCCGCTTAGTGAAATTCCATGGTGACAAATCCTCTTGTCCTTCATGTCCAGATGTTCTACCTGGTCCAGACTTAACCAGGGGTGCTCCTTCTCCAATTCATCCATGAAGTCCTTCTTCCAGGTCTCGTTGTCCTCCTAAGCGTTATAATGACTATGTGATGAATTGAACTAATCTGTGATGTATTTGTTCTAATATGGTGTCTTGTTTTGACCTGTGCTTTTCTTATTTTCTTTCTCTTCTTCTTCTTCTCTTCTCTTGCTTCTTGTTCTTTTCTTTTCCTTATATTTTCAGTAAAGGGGATGTGTTGTAATGATTTAATGTGCTGCTTGTGCCTGGCAGTTCTATCTCCATGGTAGTGTCTCGTGTGAGACAGTTAGAACCAGAAGAGCTGACAGGCCGGCAGCAGGAGTTGGTGGTTCTGCATAACAAGGAAATAAACTGCTTTTAAACTTACCAGTGTGTGGCTTCGAAAACAAAATTCTTCTGGTCTGCTGTGATGGAAATAAGCAGAATTAATTTAACTGTGAGCCCAATTAGTTGTCATATCCCCAGTGAGTCGTGGGAGGCAAATTTTGCAAAAATCTATGTTTCCACGCCCGCTGAAACTGAATCCTCTCTGGTCATCAACAACTGCTCAGGTATTCAGGTAACTTTGAAGGAAGTAGAGGATGCTATTAGCCAGAGTATCTGTGGTAAGGCCTCCAGTCCAGACGGGGTACCCATTGATCTTATAAAATGCAATCCGTAATTTTGGGCCCCTCTATTAATGAATGTTTTTAACAATATTGTTACCTCGCCTCTACCGGACTCCTGAAAGACCTCTATCAAGGTACCCATCTTTAAGAAGGGAGATCGCTCCCACCTGGGGTGTTACAGGCCCATTTCCTCAATAGACACATCAGTTAAAATTCTAGGGATCAAATAGTGGTTACAGGATATGTACCCTGCCGGTATGGGTTCAGAAATCGGGTGGGGACTGTTGAGCAATGTCTTAATTTGTCATTGATTACTGGAAAATATACTGTTGCTACACGTTCCCCTATATACTTAACATTCATGGACCTGACCTTAGCGTTTGACGGCGTCAATCCCTCTAAACTGTGAGGAAACCTTCTGTCTTATGTGATGGACGAAGAACTGGTGCACTTTTGGGCGTATTTGCATAGAGATATGAAGGCCAGAGTTAGAATTATTATGGATGGAAAGGTGTCCAATGATAAAAGAATTTTAATGGGGTGAGAAAAGGGTGTGTTTTGGCCACTCTTGTATTCATATTATACTTTAATAAGTGACACCCTTTTTAAGTCACTCTTACTCCAGATCTACCCAGAATCAAAGAGCTGTCACTCCCCTCTCTCCTTTTCGCCAACAACGCTGTGCTGATGACACAAATGCCAAAAGCCCTGTGGCTACTGGTGTATGCCTTTGTAGATTTAATGGGTGCGCTGGATCTACAAACTAACTTTGCCAAATCCTATATCATGGCATGTGGTCCGAGGAGTAAGCAGTTAGCAGCCCTTTCTGTAGGTACTAAAGTCTAAGATGCACCAGCACTTTTTTCTATTTGGGGGTCACATTCGCTGCTTTGGGTCCTGGATGCTTCACATCTCTCAGAGTAGGGATAAGCTGTCAAGGGCAGTTGGCTCAATATGTAATTTACCCCAGTCGCCAGAAAGGGGCACTCTTAGCCCCTTGCTGCATATTTATAATATATCTCAACGCACTCCTGTTGCAGCATATGCAGATCGAAGAAAACAGGTTCTGTAGGAAGGTGTTGTCGATCCCTATATTATCTTCTTATGTGATATGCCATGAAGAACTGAGGTTACCTTATATAAAAGACTATATCAGAGTTCGCCCTCCATTACCGTGGTTAGCAATATGGAGAAAGGCAGAGGCCACGTTAACCATGGATATCATTAAGGACTGTCTTGTGTGTGAAAAGGGACACCAAATCCCATGGTTAGCAGGTTTGGAGTCTGTCTTTCGAAAGATTGGTTTACAACATGTTTTCACAGACCCTGAGAATATTGAGAATATAAACAAAAAATGTGTGCAGTAAACCCGGTTTAATCTTGAGCGTTCCACTAGACTGAATGAGAATGGGGGGAAGTCAACTGTGGCAGCTTATATGAATATGTTTGCAGCTAACCCACCTACCAGCTATCTTTTTACAGCGATAGGGCACTGGGAATGAACTTTGCTGTTTCGGTTTAGGGCTGGCACACTAAATTACTTATTTGGCTTTCCACTGGGCTTCCAAATGAACCTTGATGCGTGTCCCTGCCCCTCTGACGGGATCGCTGGTCAGTCCAAGCAGCACTTTGCACTTTTTTGTAAACTTTACTTAAGATTCACAAAGCACTTTTTACTACAGCTGATCCAAAAATGCAATATTAGTGATTATAAGGTGGCCTTCAGTTTCCTGCTACAAATGCCGGCTGATGAGGCAAGTCTATACACAGGCTCTTTTCTCAGAGTGGCTGTTCGGGCTCGTCGTAACATGCTCTCTGATTAAGATGGCTTTGTTGAAACTGTAGTGATTATACATGACTTCATAGGTTGGCTTTTATTTTGTGTGTGATGAATTGTGTTTTATCTTGTATTTTACATGTTTTATTTGTTTTTAATTTGATTTTTTGTTTTATGGATATTTGATTATCAGAATAAAGATGTCTTGAATTGGCTTGACACTGCCACATCCTTACATCTAACCAGCTGTCCTTCAAAAATCCCTCTTTTCCTTCAAAATTAATAAGAGTGTGAGAGATAGATTGGTTCACACAAAAACATGACAGTGGACATCAGAAAGACAGAAAACACTATGGGATCTTCCTCCAGTTTCAGGCCATTACCCCTGCGGCAACTGTTCCATATGCCCCCTTACTAAACATTCAAAAACACTGGACCTTGGCTTCTCTACGTCTTGGGAACAGACAGCATACACCAACTATATCAGAAGCAATGTGGTGTATGTCATTGAGTGCCAGTGTGACCTCCGCTATATTGGAATGACCTCCAGAAAAATTAAAGTCAGAATCAGCAAACACAGGAGTACGATACAATGCAAGAAAACATCCACCAAACTCACCACACTTTATTTAGAGAAAATCACAGTGACAAAGACATTTGGTGGTCAGTGATTGAGAAACGTACTCCCCACGTGGGAGTCACTGACAAACTTCTCGAGAAAGAACAGCGGTGGGCCTACAGAATAATAGTGTGGGGCTCAGCCGGTCGTGTATCGAGAGGTTGCCGACCAGAGTGACGTTTGGACATGGATTCAGGTGTCTGGGGCGGGGTAATATTCTGGCCCCAGCCTACATAAAAGATCAATTTGCTGCAAAAGCATCGAAATATTATCAATTGAAAGGACCTTTTGTGAAGACATGTATAAAGGAGCATAAATGGTAGAAAGCCCTGATGGAGTTCAGCATGATCTGAACGAAACCTGTTGGCTGTTTTTATGGAGAAGAAATAAAGAATTTGGGAATAAAGGAGTTAATTTACCTACCACAAAGACCTATGGACTTTTCTTTGGGTGCACCTTCCAGTGATTTGTTCCTAAATATTTCTGTTTAACAGAAGTGTCAAGCAACGGCTGACATTTTGGTTGTAGTGCACCACACTTTGAAATTGAAGGTAACTGTGTGGCGGTGCATGCCCAGGGTTCCGCCGCTACGTGTGTTGACTATACAAAAAAAGTGTGGGACTCAACAATGATATTCCATGGAGCCAACTGAACCTTCGGTAGATCTGGAAAGTGTCTGCAAGCTCCAGCAATCGCATACTTCCGTTAAATGGAGTA
The DNA here is from genome assembly GCA_963921515.1 of Calotriton arnoldi. Taxonomy (NCBI): domain Eukaryota; kingdom Metazoa; phylum Chordata; class Amphibia; order Caudata; family Salamandridae; genus Calotriton; species Calotriton arnoldi. The sequence goes on from CAWUFW010005646.1 coordinate 366,450, forward strand.
AGGAAACACTCTCTCTCTCTCTCTCTCTCTCTCTCTCTCTCTCTCTCTCTCCTACGATCATTTGACAAAAGGTCCCTGAGCACACACCGATAGGTGTAGTTCCCTGTTCACTCATTTGTTAGGGACCCTTTTCGTTCAGCCATGCATTCCAGAGTTTAAGCAAATACTAGTATATGCTGTCGCATCCTACACACGGATGCTTCGATCCAAAATAAACCACATATGCCAAGCTCCCTGGGTTCCACCTTTTATTGTAAATATACGTTGTGGCAACACTTCTCATTATGTAGGGCTTTCTCATTAGGTAAGGGGATTCGTTTTGTTCCTCCTTTTACCACTTGATAACACACTAATGGCGGCTTAGGGAAAACTCTGCTCTGCTCTGAGAAATCAAACGTAAATGGTCTCACCCAGATTCATGGATATGTTGTGATAGTTTTTAACAAGGGGCCTCTGAAATCACAGCGACCACATTTAGTTGCAACACGGGTGATCGTGACCTCGGAACTACATTTCCCATGATCAAGGGGACATGTCATGACACATACACCATTTGCTTCACGGGTGTCTTAGACCATAATATCTACATTTAGTTTTTACACATACACCTGTGAGGACAAAAACTACTGTCCCATCATCCTTGGGATATGTGATCACGTAAGCACTACCTACTCCATGTGCTGAACACTGCCGCTAACCTGGTCCAGCTGAGTTCACTTGGGGGATAAAAACTCTCCCTCGAGCCGCACTCATTGTACCACAAGCCGGGTGCGAGCGGACCAGAGTAGGTACATGGACGATAGGGACCCTTAAAGAAGTGAGTAATCCTGGGACTTTGTTGTCCCGGTCGGTGCTCAATGAGTAGCCCTGTTCCTCTGACCAATGTCTGCCGTTGTCATGGCATTGAAAACAGTTACTTTAACTTATTGGTATATGTTTTTTCTGTGTTGCATTTTCTGCACTTTCTTCCTTCTTGGTTCACTTACCGTTGGGGTCTTTAGTGTTTTACTACAGGGCCAACCTCCCTCCGCCCTCCTAGGGGTCTGAAAATACCCCATGCCAGGGCAAGCCATCAAGCCCACAGTATGTCACAATCAATGATTGCTAGCTACACTTAACTGCTCACTTAATCTTCATATTATTGCAGGATTGTTTTCTCGAACACTACCATCGATATTTAAGTGTGTATGTGTTCTGGTATGGTCTCAATACTGAGATAGTAATGTATGAAACATTGGATGCCTCACAGAAGAAGAAGGTACACCCTAATTACTTTCAGGTCCAAGAAGAGGGGGAAACAACAAACCTAGAAAGAAAGACCTCTGAACTGACCTATATTACTTTACAATCTGGCCTCTTAGGGCTCATTCATAGCAACCAACCCAATCTCACTATTCAAGAAAAAGCAGCCTCGAAGAAACTGCAAGACAACACCAACATCACTATTAAACCTTGCGACAGAGCAGGTGGTATAGTGGTGATGGATACAGATCAGTACTCTAGCAAAATAGATTCTATGCTGCAAGTACCAGAGCACTATCAAAGAAGAAATAGAACGGTTTTAACACATCTTAAAACACAGATAGAGACCATTACATTGAAAGCATTCATGGATGGCTACATCTGTCAAAAAGAATTTGATTTTCTTAACAATAAGAACGCAGTCACGCCTGCCATATATGGAGTTCCTAAAACGCCTAAAAATATAGTTGATCCACCTCTAAGACCTATTGTTTCATCCATAAACTCGTGCACGGAACCACTGTCCAAATATGTGGATGCTTTTCTGTGCCCCCTTACCACGCAATATGCATCATACATAAAAGATACGGGGCATATGATAGCTACAATAGAGCATAAACCCTTCAACCAAGAGACACAGCTGCTATTTACCCTAGACATAGAGGGGCCGATTCGATCTCGGCCGGTAGTGCTCGAATCGGATTCGGATTTACCGGATCCGATTCGAGCCCTGTTTCCCGACCGAATCAATACGCGGGTCCGGCCGAGCGAGTACGATGCAGGCACCCGCGAAATCTCCGACCGACTCGAACGCGGCTTTAACACGCTCCGACCGACTCGCATGGACACGACTCGCACCGCGCTATGGAGACGTTTCCGGCCGGGTAAGTACGATGCGCGCCGCGACCACTCCGATCGACTTCGCGCCGTCCGGCTCGAAAAGCTGTCGGAGCCGAACTTGGGGGTCCGCGTCGGACCCCTGTGCACGCGTAGGCGCGCGAGTCGCACACAGGGGGACCCATGGGTCCCCCTACCTGTGCATGTACGCCGCGATGCGCATGGACACGACTCGCACCGCGCTATGGAGACGTTTCCCGGCCGGGTAAGTACGATGCGCGCCGCGACCACTCCGATCGACTCGCGCCGTCCGGCTCGAAAAAGCTGTCAGAGCCGGACTTTGGGGGTCCACGTCGGACCCCCTGTACGCGTAGGCGCGCGAGTCGCACACAGGGGGACCCATGGGTCCCCCTACCTGTGCATGTACGCCACGATGCACATGGACGCGTCACACGCTGTAGGGGCGCCCTTGACCGCCTCGCACCCATTGAGTCAATGGGAGCCCGCGTACGCGCGTCGTACGCCAGGCTCCCATTGACTTCAATGGGAGTCCGACCGAATCGAGTCCGATGGCATGCGAACACATCGTACTCGTTCGGTCGGACTGCTAGGGTCCGATTCGGTCGGAATTCTCTCCGGGTCCGGCTCGGTCGGAGAGAATTCCGGCCCGAATCGGAATCGGCCCCAGAGTCTTTGTATACCAACATTTCCCAGGACCTGGCCATTGAGTCTGTGGCAGCTCTATTGGCCAGAGTTCCTGGGGACAGACCGGACAGGTTTATCCTGGAATGTCTAGATATTGTCCTGCACCATAATTACTTTGAATTTCAGGAAAAGTTATACCAACAAATTAAGGGGACCAGCATGGGGGCTTCCTGTGCCCCTAGTGTAGCAAACATCTTTATGGGTGAATATGAACACAAACATATTTTCAACGAGATAGCCCCATACTACGAGAATATAGATAGCTGGCACAGATTTATAGATGATATATTCTTCATATGGTCTGGAGAAGAGTCAGATCTATTGAACTTCATTGAATGGCTCAACCTTAGTGACAGGAATCTCAAGTTTACTGCTAAACACTCAGCTGAGAAGGTCGAGTTTTTAGACATATGAATTATGGGCAAGGAAGGAAGAATTGAAGTAAGTCTGTATAGAAAACCTACAGCTAAGAACACCATTCTAGATCACAGTAGCTTCCATCCTCCATGTCAAAAGAACTCTATTCCCTTTGGGGAATTCCTCAGGATTAGGCGCAATTGTACCAATATCAGAGAATTTATGGAGCACGCAGAACAACTTCAGAAACGGCTTCTCCTTTGAGGGTATCCGAAACGCCTGGTGCGTCAATCTCTGAAACGCGCTAAGTACTACAACAGGGATGCCCTGATTTTGGGCAAAATAAAACAACCACTGGACACATTGGTATGTGTAGTCAACCATTCCAATCTGAATTATAAGATCAAACAGATTTTGGACAAAAACTGGAGGATTCTCAATGTTAACGAAGATGAGAGTCAACTCCAGAAACCAATTGTGGCATATAGAAGGAACCCTAATCTCAGGGACAAGCTTGTACATAGCAGACCTAAAACCAAGGAGGCTAATGGACAAAAGACAATAGATAGTCTACCGCCAGTCCTTGGGAATCATAGGTGTGGCCACTGCCATGCCTGTGACTCGGCCATTACCACGCAACTTTGGACCTATGGTAATAGATCAGGAAAACTGAGAAATTTCACAAACTGCAGAAGTAGTAATGTGGTCTACCTTATTCTATGCCCTTGTGGCCTAGGATATATAGGAGAGACAGGCAGGGAATTTCGCACACGGTTTTCAGAACACAAGTCAGCCATAAGGACTCATAAGACACAGGCACCTATGGTTAAGCATTGCCTAGACAGCAATCATAGAGAGAATGAGCTGAAATGGCTCATTTTAGAGCATGTCATACACAAACCTGGCTATGACATAGAGAAGACCAGAAAATAAAGAGAAACCTACTGGATATTTACCCTTGATACACTCCGTAAAGGACTGAATGAGGATATTGTTTGGATAGTAACTTGAAGATCTACATCGCCAATATGATAGATCTAGTCTTACATTCTGCATAAACCTAGTCTCTTTTGCCATCATTTTTAGACTTTATAGATGTATGAGAGCTCTATTTTATCTTATATGATCCTGCACAAAAGACTTTAGCAGTAACTGACTCTATGCTGTATGGTATTATTTACAATAGGAGGTATAACAACAATTGATATATCTTTATATTATCTCATATAAGAGATTTTAGTAGGTATTGACTCCATGCCATATGGTAGTACCTACTGGAGGAACATCAGTATATTATGAGAGTTAGTATATCTTTTACTTATATGTCCATCTACTTTTTATATTTCTACGGTCATTGAGCTTTTGGAGATATATTTTATGTTGTTTCCCAGGCCACCAGTGATGATGGGAACAGATGGGCAATGATAGATGGATATCAAGCATTCTGTATGTTGCACGTGGTAGAATGTAGTGTTACTTGGCCCTATGTCGGAGGACACTTTAGGTAAATCAAGTAAAAATATGCGCTCGGCTGAGCCATTTTATCTCCCACTCTTGGGTAATTGAGTCCTCAGTTTTCTGGTATACTTCTATGTCACCAAGCCTGCTTTTATAGCGCAGATGAGATCAGCCTAGCAACTTCTTCCTAGACAATCGGTGAATAAATTTTACCTTTCGAATGCATTTGCATATGATCCATGGGTAATACAAATGCAATAAATGGGAATATTGGCAATGGGTTAATATATGTCCTAGGTAAGCTTATTTCATATTCATATTGGTATATGCACGGATTCAGTCATAGTCTTTATGTGTAATTATATATAGTAAGACAGTACCCCCTACGCCGCCTATGGCATGCACAACGGAGCAAGCAACCACAATAAATCCAACTTCGACCATTCCAATATGGCGAAGTTGTTTGAGGAATTTATCTGCTTAGTCGTCTCACTTTGGTACGTCATCCCATTACCGCGAGAACATGGATCACGCCCAGCGCATGCTCCATAAATAAGGAAGTGAACGCGAGGGGAGTGAGGCTGACGGGAAAAAGCCGGCAGTTGCAGGCCGTTGCGTACTCGTTTATCGTCATGTTACAAGTATGGATTTCAGGTAAGCTTGGGACTTTTACATCGGAACATGACCGATATCTATTGGTTTTCTAGCCCAGCTATATGAGATAGTGTTCGCTTACACTGGTAGCACGTTAGACACATTCATTTCTTAAATCTACTTGTGTCACCGCACCAGCTAATTTGACCTGTATACCAAGGTCCACTGCCCGATCATAGTGTTATCTCGGTGGGGTACTTACTATAGCATATCACCGAATACGTAACTCACTGAGCATATTATAGGTGTATTTTTTAACACCACAGCAGCATAGCTCTATAGCTGTGCTTAACAGTCTCAGGAATTAAGCTATAGCTTATCGGTATGAGATTTAATAACAACGACAGTGTGCCCTTATATTCGTCTATTAAGTATTCGTAATAGTGAGCCTTCAAAAATGCGATATGTTTTATTGCATTTTTGGCATAATGTATAACATGTGCGTAAATGCTCTCATCTTTTTGGTGTATCGTAGAAGTCCAACTTAAAACAGGATAATCAGACAGAATAACACTTAAATACCAAGGACAACTACTGCAGTCCAAGACACTATCTTGAATGCTTATTAGGTAAGATCCCACAATTATAACTCATGGTCGGCCTATGGCATCATTGAAGTGTGTACGATATCCTTGTCATTATTTTCTCTTCCTAGAATGAACCGGCTTCATACTTGACGTCAGCACCAATACTGGGCCCCTTAAGGCCCCGTGGCTTTCTATGCAATTGTAATCAACAACGGCCATAGATATTATCTTTTGGTAAGAGACAGGGGCAGTGAGCTCCTTATTGAGAAGCTGTGTTTTTTATCCTTTTTATCTTCTTTTTTTCTTCGATACACAACACGAGTTCTCTATTTATACTTGGTGAAGGATGTCTTTCTATATTCATTTCTTCCCCTTTTTTCACTTGAATCTTGATCACATCTTGGCCTTACTTTACGAGGCTGCATGGCATGAGGCAGCATGCCTTTTGGTGGTTGGATACTTGTTCATATAGATAGGACCACGTTGGATGTTATGACGTAAGCAACTCCATCTCTCTTTTTCACACGGGATGTAGGTCCTTATGATACTAAGTTGTTTTTAAATTGTGATTAACTGCAACCTTTCCCAAATCAAGTGTCTAAAATCATTGTTCGGTGTTATTATTCCACAGACTGTTCACAGACTGTTCACTTTATTAGAGATCTAGCTGATTTTATTTTGGTCCCGATGAAGGTGGTTCTAATGATGTCCCACTGAAACGCGCGTAGACCATATCTGTATATGTGGAGAGCCCTTACAGAGACACATACACCAGAGGAATCTGATGGGTGACACCTGTATCACCAAGAATGATATAATCTGTCTCTGTCAAGCTGCTTAGGATCTCCGATGAGATTGTATCTCTTCTGTGTATGAGTGTTAGTATGAATGAGATAGTTTGATGGGTGAGAGTGAAGTGTAGATGCTGAGTACGGGGTTATCTGTATATTTATTTATTGTATTCCGATTTTAGAGCTGAAATGTTGGCTATCTTGCCTCCAACACAGCCATAGATGACGACACTGGTATAACTTGAAGCAATGTTAATCTAATCCACTGTTTAGAATTCTATCTACTGTTCAAGTGTTGATATGTAAATGCTTATAGCAATGCAGCATTTTTGTATACCAAAATGTTGGAGGTTTCTTGGCAATTGTTTATTTGTTTAATTGTTATATGTATGTAAGGTAATTATGAACTTTTTTGATTGACATTGAATAGTAATAGCATTATATATAAAAAAGTATAAAATATTTTCTTATGAAAAAATCCAACAATAAAAAATATATATTTTTGAATTTATGTTGCTGTATGTCACTGATATTGGGTTGGTTGCTATGAATGAGCCCTAAGAGGCCAGATTGTAAAGTAATATACGTCAGTTCAGAGATCTTTCTTTCTATGAAACATTGCATGCGCCAATGCAACATTTGTATGATACCTGCACCAAAATATGTGTTGCAGAAGCTATTTATCTTGAGTATTAGAGGTGATTGACACATGATGCTGTGTTTGTGCATATCACGCAAACCCACATGGGCACTGTAAAATTTGCTTTTTGTTTATATATCCTACTTACGGGTACCATTGGACCGGCAAGTATTCACTGCCTTTGCATGCCTAAAATATAGAGTGCATGCCACAATAATAGTTTTCTGATTACAGAAACGTCACTGGACTCCCCCAGTGATTAGCAAAACAAACCCACCCTGTTGAATGCCCTGGACTTTCTACGGCCATCAGTGTAGGGCAGAAACATGTTGGCACTATAAGGGTCATAGGACCATTGCATCCTTGTTGCCCCTTCTATAGTTTATTTCAATCAGTTCCCATCCACCCAGTTAATAAAGGGATGCCTTGAGAGTGGATGAGGAATTTTATTTACATGTAGCTTTCCCCAACACACCAATATACAAAGAGCTCCCTGGAACATGGTTGAGTCCACCCTGACTTTTAGGGGTCAGGATGAACCCGATGATGAAGCATGCCAAAACTAGAGTGGGTGAGTGTTGTATATAAAAAAGGATTAATTTTCCTTTCCCACACTTCTCACAGAGGTGGTGTCTAGTTGTAGAATGCACCCTTTCTCTCATATGTCATAGTGATACTCTTATGTTTGTCGTGTATATCTTATTATCCATCAGGGTCTCAAACTGTTGCTGATCCTATAGTCTGTAAAAAAAACGACCTCCCCTACCACATGAAGCATCCAAGAAGTTCACAGTCAATGCCCACATTTATTTACAATTTGATTACTGTATATGAAAACTACTCTGAAGCTGAAAATCAGTGCTAGCAGAATTTAGATTTTCTTTTATTTTGTTAAATCCTGGGCGTAGTTCGTTGAGTTCCGATCGCGGAACTCCGCGATTTGACAAAAAAACTCAGTGAAGTTCAAGCGGCGGAGTGCGATGTGAACTGCCATTCGCGCTGATCTTCTTGCCTCTCGGACAGAAATTCTACCGAGCTGTAACTCACGCTTGCCAACTTACTGTTGATGAGCGCAAGCGGGGAAAAAAACTCCACTGCGCTACGCAGAGCAGAGTTTTCTGCACTCCGCAAGCTCTGAGGAGTGCAGAAAACGCTGCAAACTCCGCGAACAGAGCATACATTACCGCCCAGGCCTACCCATAACAATTTATCCAAGGAACTAATAGTGGAAAAAGCAAAGAGGAAACAAAGGAGAAAAGAGAGAAGTTATAAACCACTTACATACTGCTCCTATTGTATTTAGGACCAAAAAGTCTACCATGTTATAGTGACTGTGTTTTTCTCTACAGTTATCCACTACACAAACATTACAGTGTGCACAGCCAGTAGCTCCAGGCACTCCAATGATTCGTAAATCCTATGGGAAGGAAAAATAATGGGCTAGTGCCTCAGTGATTAAAAGCGACGATTATTTGGGAGGAACGTTCCCTGTTCTTCCACAATAAAATCGACAAGATTTGCACTGACTTCATACCCCAGGAATGAAATTGTCTCACAAAGTTAACAGTCACCCCTAGACAGTCTCATGGCATCCGAATTACATGAATTCACTCCACTGGATCTTTATATAACAAAGAATCATGCTTTAGCAATCAAATTGAGCTCACCACATGATCCCTACCTAGCCTATTATTTTCTACAGTCTGATCAGGTCAGTTGGCTGGTGCAAAATAATTTGTGCAAATATTCTCTTAAGAAAGGCCTAGTGCTTCCATTATGGAAACAAGCCATAGTTCTTCGTCTTTTAAAAAACACATCAGATATCCTGGCCACATTAAGCAAGTCTTGACTAGGTCTGTGTGGAACTTGCAGAGTTTCACTGTGTGGAATTCCACTGAGTTAGAAAAAAACTCAGCGAGATTCTGCGGAATTCCGCGAATTAACAGATATAAGCACTTCATGCTGCCTGCACTGTGATTTAGTGCTGAGAGCTCGTTCTGCACTGAAAAACCAGCACAAATGGCACCACGCGGTGTGCCAGAGGAACCAGCTTCTGGAGTTGATTTTGCTGCCGCTTTCTGATCGCGAACGACCGTGGCTGCCCGCGTTGGAAAAATCTTGCTGGGTGTTTTCCTAGCAACAAAAATCGAGCTAGGGGTTTTCCAGCCGTGCGTGAGAAAAAACTCCGCCCCGCGGTGGTTGGCAGAATTTGCCCAGAACTCCATGATACAAGTCTAATGTGAAGTGGCCAAAATTCCACCAATTCCGCCACGCGGAGCAGAATATATTGCCACCCATAGTATTGACTAATTTCATTGCTTGCCCTCTCTAGTAAGTTTCTGAAAAAGCTATTTACTTTCGAACTTCTGACTTTGTGTGAAGCAAACTTCATTTTTGACCAAGCACAACAGCACTTTCACCTATTACACAGAATAGAGACAGCACTAGTTTGGGTTTTAAATGACCATAGATTACTGGTAGCCCAGGGCCATCTGCAGCACTGGTTCTACTTGATATGTCCATGACCTACATAGACGACAGAGAAATTCTGCTATGCCTGAAAAATAATGAACCCAAAATATGTGCCTACTTCAGGAACTGCCTGATCAATGTTTTTTCTTGGTTGAATAATAATTTTCTGAAATTCAACATAAATAAGACAGATGTTTTGGTAGTTGGTAAACAACCCCCACTTTGGTCTTCCACTTGGTGGCCCATCGAACTCCGCACGCCTCCTAATCCCGCCCCTGCATTTCATTATCTGTCTGCCTTGACCTAAACTCTCCTTGATAGACCAAGTGAGTACAACACCATAAGTTTGTTTCCATCGCTTGCACATTCTGCACTAAATTCTTCCTTATATTCCACCTTTAGCCAAATTGTAGTTCTATCCAGGTCACACTACTGCAAACTCTTAGGCTATCTTTTTAGCCAGACTTCAGTGAATCCAACATACTGTGCCGGAGTCATCTTAAATCTTCCACAGCAGACACAAATGCCCCGTTTTGGCTGCCCTTCACTGGCTCCCAGTAACAAAGCGGATCATCCTTAAAAAATTTCATTTGGCTCACCATGCTAGCTACAATCTAGGCCTGTGATATTTCTGAACCAGGTACTGAAAACAATCTCTTTCAAGGGTACATAGGCTTTCCCCTCATGACCTCCAAAACCCTCCCCAAGCCACAGCTGTTACAGGACGGTGACATCTCCTGTTTCTATTTGAAACCAAACCATGGAATGGTCTCCCCTCCACAATACGATTACTAAGAAATCGTATTTCTTTTCGTAAGTTTCTTAAAACTGGAATTTTCTCTCACTGGGGTTCCAGATGTTGTTCGCTGCCAGACCGTACCTTTCCAGAAACCAATTTGTCTGGCTACTGTCCATACTTTACAAATTCTAATTGAATTGAATTAGTGACCTTTAAAAGTATTAGAACATTGGAATGTTGGGAGCTCCATTGAAGACAATGGAGTAGCTCTGGGCTTAGAATGGCTGGTATAAGCCCAGCGCTCCAACATTCCAATGTTTGTCTTTTTGTTTCTCCATTTTTAATTTAGAACATTCTACCCTTAGTGGGTGGAATGTTCTAATAGCCTTATAGCCCTTCTGCCTCAGGCTATACCAGTTGTTAAAGGCCCTCTCCCACGTTATAGGCCCTCGCCTGCGGCTCGGGCCTATAACTCGGGATCAGGGCCTTTAACAACTGGTATAGCCCTCGGCAGCGGGCTATAAGGCTATATTAGAACATTGGAATGCTGGGAGCTCCACTGAAAACAATGGAGTAGCTCCGGGCTTATAATGGCTGGTATAAGCCTGGAGCTCCAACATTCCAATGTTTCTTTGTTCACAGCTGTGGCTGTGAACAAAGGCTTCAGGGAGCCTGAGGGGATTTCAATCCCTTCGTGCTCCCTGAAGCCTTTGTTTTATTTGTTAGAACATTCTGCCCTCTAGTGGCAGAATGTTCTAATAGCCTAATAGCCCTTCGTAGCTGGGCTATACCGGCTATTAAAGTCCCGCTCCCTTGTTAAAGGCCCTCGCCTTCGGCTCGGGCCTTTAACGCTGGAGCGGGCCTTTAATAGCCGGTATAGCCCGCTATTGCGGGCTATAAGGCTATATTAGAACATTGGAATGTTGGGAGCTCCATTGAAAACAATGGAGTAGCTCTGGGCTTATAATGGCTGGTATAAGCCCGGAGCTCCAACATTCCAATGTTTCTTTGTTCACAGCTGTGGCTGTGAACAAAGGCTTCAGGGAGCCTGAGGATTTCAATCCCCTCGCGCTCCCTGAAGCCTTTGTTTTATTTGTTAGAACATTCTGCCCTCTAGTGGCAGAATGTTCTAATAGCCTTATAGCCGCTATTAAAGTCCCGCTCCAGCGTAAAAGCTAATGAAACCACTCAATTTGTTCATGGGCTTACTTGCGCCATTCAAGTGTGGCAGCATAAATCCATTAGGAAACTATACGAAAACATTCAAAATGTATTGTAACATCTTGAATGTATACTATTGTATTTCAAAATGTACCTCAAAATGCATTTCTGTTATTGGTAGCAAGCATACATGGAAAATGTATCTCTCAAATGTATCATTCGGAAAAGAATTAGTCCGGAGTGTTCAAGCAAACATACATGTGGCTGCCAATGTGTGTCCTTTGTATGTCACATGCTACATACAATTTGTGTGGCTTTCTCTCATTTTTCTTGGAAATTGTTGGAAAATTCGCAGAGTAAACATTTTTTTGCTGATGCTTTATAATCACCAAAAAGTGTCCCTAAGCCCGCACTATTTGGTTATAGTCTGTGAAAATAATGAGTTTATTAGTAAAATTAAGTTAGCTCTTCCTTAAGAGCAAAGTAAAGCGGGCTATAATCATACCTGTCCGTTTTCCCATGACACATTATAGCGCAAATTCGACTCGAAGGTATTGGAGCGCTTTACATGACCACCAGATACAATACACAGGGACACATTCATTTTTTTGGTAGGCACGGGGAGATTAAGTTATTTGCTCAGAATCACAGGATGTTGAGCCGACACCGAGACTCGAGCCAGGTTCCCCAGCATCAAAGTCGGCCGCTCTAGCCGTTAGGCCACATCCTTCCTCCTAGAGCTCTTTATTCATTTGCCACTTAGCCAGGGATTTACAAGTGTGTTTTTTAGATGTCCACATGTTTGAGAACACCATCTCTACACATTTTGCCACCCCACGGCCAACCATTCGTCGGTAGTGGGACTAGTTCCTTGCTCACATTGATGAACCTCAAATTCATGTCTCTCCCGCCATTAAAACTGGGTAAACCTACTCTGTCCAAAATAGGGAGATGTGACTACAGTATGGAGCCACTGCTTACAGGAATGATGCATACTTGAACCCTCTCAATACCAGCCCCGAAGTACTCTACTAGATCACCCCTCACAAACTTCACACCACTTGTAGTTGTTTCATCCTCCAGAGAAACTGTTCCATGCGGTTATCTTCTAAGACCCTCCAGTGTTCTTGGGTCCTCACACACTTCCATCAGTTCCTGTCCCATCCATAGGTCGAAGGGAGAGCCTAACAGCAACTACCAGTTTATGCAGCACCATCAGACCTCAAGTGCCCCAGGTGCCTCTATAAAGGCTCTTATCTTTAATTAATGCAAACAGCTGGATAAGATTTAGTGTCTCAATTTAAGTTGCGGTGTATCCTTTCAAGGCGATTGGGGAAATAGGTGATCTCTCCTGCTTCTACTACTTGTTTGGCCTACGCCGTCTTTTAATCTCAAGGCCCCCGTAGTCTATCTTCTTTCCACCTTCAGCAGGAAACTACAGTAACATCCCTGTGGACCAACTCTGCTTCTCCTAACGAAGAATTTCAATACTTCGTGTGCATTCCATAAGCAGTGCAAACATAGTTGACAGAAAGGCGGACCCCTAACTGAGTCGCTCATTGTTAGTAAGTTTTAGGGTAGCAAGAAAGGGTCTAAAAGGGTTTAGTTGTACCCTTGGTGGATTGGTCAGTTTGTTCATCTACCATTATCTAAGAAAAATCCACCAGCACAGCTGCTTCTTTGGGGACAGGTTGAGGGTGCCTGACATTTGTAGGGCACCCATTCGAGACTCTTCTCGCTACATTCATCCTCCACTGATTTGGGGTTGAATAACAAAATGCAATATCATCAGCATACGCCAGGTAACAGATTTCTTTTAGCAAGTTTAGGGCTTATCTACCTGATGAATATATGTGTTCAGATAGACCAGTAATGTACAAAGATTTAATACCCCGTGCCCATCACCTGTGTTGCACAGCTAAGAAACATAGACGTGTGGTCTATGAACTTCCTAAGCATGGTCGGGCAAAGCATTCGGGTCTGCTCGGCAAAGTCATTAATGGTAATAATTACTTAACAAGGGAGTAATGCTGCTTTCTTACAGTGGTACTGGAGCACTACCACAAACTCATTAGCCTCAAGGCGCTTACTTGCAGACTGTAGTGTGCTGGTGAGAGCTTTAGATGCTGATGTCTGGTGCCTGACTGGGGTGTAAGGTGTCTCATAAGGACTGTTTAAGCGGTAACAGGAAAGAGGACACAGTGGTTCATTTGCATTGCATTCTGCAACAGTGGCTGGGCGTTTTATTGGCACAGATTGGGCTATGTGAAATTAATACTGTAAGAAGTTGGGTTATTAGTTGAGGGGTGGCAAGTACACACCTCAAGTAATAATCACAATCCTTGTTACGGTGAACACTCAAAGTCACTAAATTACCCTGAGCTCATACCCCTGGTAGCGAAGGGGACAAAGCAGACAAGCTTTACTTGGGGCAATGTATAAAGTATTCGAGTTGAAATGCAAAACAGTAAAAATCCTAAAATGAATTAGAAAAATGAATAAACTTCAGTCACTAAAATGACAAAAATCTAATAAGGAGAGATATAATTTTTTAACGTTTAAGTAGGAATAGCGCCAAGAAGCACAAGTACCTTCTGACTTTAGTCCTTTAAGTGCCAATTCACCACAGGGGTATACTTCTAAGCCCCCAGAATCTCATGGGAGGCACTTAGAGACTCACAGGGTGTTAGGCAGAGTCCATTCCCCGTCCAGTTGCCACTGGTCAGCTGGGTAGTTGCAGGAAATGCCTCTTGTAGCTTTTTGTATCCCTGTAGCTTAGAGGTCAACCTTATGACCCTTGGAGTCCAATTTTTTTGTCCAGGGTACAAAAGCGGGGTCGGGTCCAGTCTTCTAGGATCTTCTCAGGTGCCAACCAGCAAGTTTGGTCGTCGTCTGATTTTCTACAGGTCCGGGAGTGTTCTGAAGTGAGTGCCTGGAGAAAACATATTTATTGTTGGCATGAACTAGTGGCTGGGAATAACCGAATCAATGGGATAAAGGTTCATTGTTAATTTGCACACCATGTCACCTCAGTTTGGACCCAGCTATATGCAAATCAATCTTGACCCTGCTTCAATCAAAACAGTCCAGTCTGAAGTGCCAAGTACTCCCTGAACCAGAACACAAGCAATCCAGGACCCGTTTCACCATTGTAATGGGCTCATCAGCTGGGTACAGCTTGGTTCCAGTGAGACAATGTGCATGGGAGCCACGTCTGGGCATATCCATCCCCATACCTGCCAACTTGAAGAACAATTTCACAGTGTGTGGAGGGGGCAGGGCCTTGAAGGGGGCAAGGCCTCATGCCGAGAAGTACCAAAGGGGCACTTTTGAATCACACCCGCCCCCAAATCCCCTCCTCCCCCAAAACAAAAAGCTTACAGAGGCTGGTGCCGATGTCCTGGGGTGTTTTTACACCCCTTAATGGACAGCAGTTCAAAGCCTCTTTGAAACGAGCTGGAAAACCACTATTTACTTCGGTTTTCAGCTCGTTTTACCTGCCACGGTGTGATACCGGCTCCTCACCAGGTGACCGTGTGATGGGAGCCGATATCGTGTGTCACACTGTGGCACCGTGTGAGTTGGCAGGTATGCATCCCACTTAGGGCGACACCCTAAACTATACATAAAAGTGATGGATGGAACGCTTGAATTTATCTCAGCCACTGGCAATTACTTGGGCCACATCCCAAATCCATCATTATTTTGCACACCATGTCACCTCAGTTTGGACCCAGCTATATGCAAATCAGTCTTGAACCTGCTCCACTCAGAACAGTCCAGCCCGAACTGCCAAGCAAGATCCTCCCTGAACTGGAACACAAGCGGCCCAGGACCAGTTTCTCCCTAGTTATGGGCTCATTAGCCAAGTACATCTTGGTTCCAGTGACACAGTGTGCATGGTACCCACATCTGGGCATACCTGTTCCACTTAGGGCAGTTAGACTTCGCCCCTTCCCATTTGACCCCAGGTGGATGACGTCCACCTCGCAGCTAAAACAGAAATACATATGACTGTTACATCATTTATTCCAGGCAAGGGCAACAAAGCTAAAGGATACACTACCCATTGATATGCAGAACCAGCACAGGAATGCAGGAGCAAAACTCATTTGTGTTATTCTCCATGGAAAATACCCTCGGACTAGTGGCAGAGACAAGCAAGGCGGCGGACGCAGCTTTCCGGGCGGAATTTACAGCACTGGTGCAGCCCCGCCACCCTCAAGATGAAAAGTGCGGCAGAACCAAGCAACACCCCCAAGCAGAGGAAAGCGCCACTAGACTCAGCTACCCCAGCGGTCAGACTGCCTGAGCCCAGCACGGTGAGCCATTCCATCGCGAGACAGTCAGACTTGCAGCTGCAAGAAGCAAGTGCCAAGGCAAAACAACCCAGCAGCAAAAGAAAGATGATACAGGGGCAGCTGGATAAGATGATGGACGTGATTTAAGAGCTCATGGGCACGGTAAAAAGCCTGGCGGAGTCCAGTGCTTCGGCAGGGAGAAAGAGGGACACAGGGGCAATCATAATCATGGAAAAGTTCCCAGAGCAAGGCCCAGCACTATGCAGTGACAATAGGATCATCAAAGATGAATGCAAGCTCAATGGGGGTACAGGCTGTTTAACATACGATACAGAATTCAGACAAAAGATGGAATACATGCACACAATGACATGGGACAGCAAGGACATAGAGCTTTGGATGCAACACATGGGGGCAAGAAACACCGACACACAGGGATTGGGGCCACAAGTCTCATGCACCCAGACATGGATTCTACAAAGGCACATACTAAAGGAAGGACTTCACAGCAGGGTGACAGCCCTTTCGAGGGGCCAAAGGGGGGTTTCGAGACAGGGGCCAGCACACACTGAGGCAGGGAAATTCAGTGTGCCGCCTCTACATCAGTGGGGCATGCACATGGGGGACGGCATGTAAGCTTAGCCACAAATGTGCCAAGTGCTCAGGCGCCCACTCGATATCAGCATGCGGTAGACAGGGCCCAAGGCAATACAAACCCAGGGGTGCATGACCCGGCGCTGGTGCAGAGCAGACATAAGGTTGATGACACATTAGCTCCCTTATACTTTGAAGCGTTCAGCTCCTTTCTGGAGTGGGCTCTTAAGACAAAAGACCCCCCCCCCCCGAGGAGTGCCATGCACTACCTAGACAACATCTTGCTTGTTGGGAATGCGGGCACAAACAATTCCCAAGAGAGCCTCATACCCTTCCAGGAACTGTGCAACGAGCTGAGAGTGCCACTGGCTCCCAAGAAAACTCAGGGCCCCACCCATGCCCTCATATTCATGAGCATAGAACTGGACACGGAAAAGGGTGCCTCTTGCCACAGGACAAAATATAGGCTCTCTGCACAGAGATAAAGAACATTCTGGCGAGGGAAAAGATGACACGGGGTAACATTCAGAGCCTATTAGGCAGGCTCAACTTTGCTGCTAGAGTAATCCCTGCAGGAAGGCCATTCGCACCAGATTAACAAGGGTGTTGGCCAAGGAAGTCAGGAAGCTTCACTTGCTTCGACTGAACCAGGGGATCAAAAAAGACCTGGTCATGTGGGCCACCTTTCTGAGAGAGTTCAATGGGGCACTGATCTGGCGAGCCCCACGGGTTACCATCCACAGCTTAGGCTCTTCACGAACGCATTAGGGCACAAAGACTTTGGAGCCATACTAGGAACTCAGTGGTGTGCAGCAAAGTGGCTTAACGCTTAGCACAAGTGGGGCATCAACAAGAACGTGGCAGTCCTTGAGCTCCTCCCCATAGAATTGGCCCTAGGACTGTGGCCCTGGGAACTAAAGGATAGAGAGATAGTGTTTTAATCTGACAACATGGTGCTAGTGCATGCGGTTAACGCCCAGACAGCGAAATGCCCCATCCTGCTGGGTCTTATCAGAGAGCTGGTCAAGGCTTGCCTGTACAGCAACGAAGACTTCTACATGCTCCATGTGCAATGTGTAAAGAACACAGCAGTTGATGCACTCTCGTTTCCAGTGGGAGAGGTTCTGACTGGCATGCCCAGAGGCAGATCAGAAGAGAACGCCCTTCCAAGAGGAATGGTGCAGACTGGTGCAGTGGACCCCAGATTAATGGCCCTAGGTGAGCAGGCATTGGTGCGCAGCACCAGAACTCGGTACAGGAAATGCTTCTCCAACTTCCTGTCTGCAATGGCTAGTCAGGCTATGGGAAACCCGGCACAGATGGGAGCAAGGGTACAACAATGTGTACTACGGGCAAAGGACAACAAGAAATCCCATGCCCAGGTGTGTAGGCATGTGGCAACGATAGCCTACTTCACCAAGCTAGCGGAGCAAGCAGACCCCATTACCAGTTTTCCCATAAGGGTCACCCTGAAAGGTGGGCACAGGATGTGCCCAAGGCAGCAGACTGCAGGTTTCCAATAGAATTTAGGACTCTAAGGAAGGTGTTTGACGCGCCATATAGCACCTTCCCCGCCAGATATGAAGAAACACTATTCAGGGCAGCATTCGCACTGGCATTCTTTGACGTCTTCAGATGCAGCAAGCTCGTAGCGTGCTCTGAAGGGGACAAACATCTATGAAAGCCCTGGCAGCCACGTGGAAGTAAGGGGCAGCCAGCTGCATGTCGCAGTGTGGAGCTCAAAGACAGACCAAGCAGGAAGGGGCACTACCATCACCCTACATGCTCTAGAGAGGAGCAAGTACTGCCCAGTCACAATAGTGCAGCAATACACCCAGGTACGCCTGTGCACAACAGACTTCTTTCTCATTTACTCAGATGGCACACCACTCGCCATGTTTCAGTTCTGCAAGAGTCCTAGCCAAAGCCATACAAAATGCGGGTTACAAGGATGGGGCCTACTCTGCACACTTTTAGGATTGGTGCAGCCACGACCGCATTCAAAAAAGGCTTACCCAGTGACAGGATGAAATGCATTGGATGCTGGGCATTTGATAAGTACAAGCTGGATGAAGGTCCAAGGGTACATGCCATGCATCAAGAAGAACTAACCAAGAGCAGTACCAAGCGGCAAAAGGGGTTACATTCAAATGAGAGGCAAAGACTAAGTTGGTGATATTTTGCAGTATATATGGCAGTGGAAACCAGGGTGCACCATCGCATCCCTCAATGAAAGCTGCAGCACCATCCAACGGCAAGGGCCCATTGACAAATTGACAATTGGACAAAGGTATTGATGCAATTTGTAAATGTAGACGAGAATGCAAAAGACACTAGCTTGTCAATGACATTGTAGATGAAGATTTTAGCGTGTACAGTGATGAATTCATTAATAAACGTTTGTACATGAACTGTATTAAATGATGGATGGGAGTGTGCCAACACCAAGGGAAGAAGCTCATTGGGAGGTGATGGGGGCAACGACGTGGTGAACAAGAGTGCATCTCATGGGCAGAAGTGGCAAGGGGACCCCAGCACATCGAGCCCCAGCATTCAAGTGTTCCATTTCCTTGAGCGCAGGTACTAAAGTCTGGGTTATAGAACACTCATTAGTGGCCAGGGCAACAAGATGGGCGAACTTAAATGAGTGGATTTGCCACCAGAGCGCGCAATTGATATAGATCTTTGGGGAGAGGATGTAGCCTTACGGTTAGAGCGCTCGGCCTCGAAGCTGGGGAACCGGGTTCGAGTCTCGGCAACGTCGCTCAACATCCTGTGATTCTGGGCAAATCACTTAATCTCCCCGTGCCTAACAAAAATTAATGTGTCCTCATGTAACGCAACTGGTGCTCATGTAAAGCGCTCTGATACCCGATTTCTCGGGTCTAGTTCGCGTTATATAAAACTCTATAATAAAAAAAAAAAGATCTGCGATGCTGGAACCCAAACTAAATCAAAAAGAACAGATGATGGACGGAATGCTGAACAAATCAAACATTCATCCTCAGTCACCGATCTGAGTTTAAGCCATTGTTTCTTTGCTCACCACGCCACACCAGTTTGGACCCAGCCATATGCAAATCAGGCTTGACCCTGCTCCACATGGGATCAAAAAAACACGATGGATTTAGGGCCAGATCTCTTTATTATGGTGAATATTTGACATTGTTCAGCATTCTGTCCATCAATTGTTCTTTTTGCATTTGTCACCCCGAGTGGGAGGGGTATACCCAGACGTGGGTCCCGTGCTCACCATGCCACTGGAGTCAAGCTGGCCTGGATGATGAGGGGTGATACCCCGAAACCGGTCCCAGGATGCGTGTCTTCAGTCCAGGGAGTACCTGGCCTGCAGTTCGGGCTGAACTCTTCCCATGAGGCACAGGGTCGAGACTGATTCGCATATGGCTTGGTCTAAACTGGAATGGTATGGTGAGCAAAAAAACTATGGATTTAGGCCTAGATCTCTGTACTGGGGGTGAATGTTTGACATTATTCAGCATTCTGTCTATCAATTGTTCTTTTCGCATTGAAACCCAAACTAAGGCACACCCTGAGGGCAGGTGAGAAGGTGTCCGACCTACTGGTGAAACATCTGGGGGTAACGACCTTACTACACTGGGCAGGGGCAAACTGCTCCACGACATGAGGGCAACATTGATTAGACTAACTGTGGACCTGGTTACCTACGACATAATTTAGTCTGAGATAATCCCCAGGTGTGAGTGGTGGGGAGCTCAGTCACATTCAGCAACGGAATCCTCTAGGACAGACGTCTTCAAACTTTTTGATGCCGAGACCACCTTGTCAAAAACGTTTTGCCGTATGGACCTCATCCTGACAAAAAAATTCTAGAACCTGGTACTCCTCATCATCGACATCTATTGACAACCAGAAATGCCCCCAATTCCCACAGCAAATCTATTTTACGATGGGGAAATAATATTAAACAGTGTTTATCAAACCAAAGTTCAGTGAGCGTGGTCAAAGGTGTAGCTAAAAACAAAGGGCCTCATTTATGAGGAATTGGCGTAGGGCATTGCCGCAAGTCTTCTTGCAGCGCTGCCCTATCCCAATGTGAAATATGAAATTTGGTGCTTGCCTGTTCTTTGCCCTTGCATTGGCGCACAAATTGCTGCCTAGCACCAACATAGGCAAGATTGTTTTTGCGGAGGAAGGGGCACTTTGCTTCACAAAAACAATCCTGAGATTGTTTTTTCCTCTTTTTAAGTGAGCTGTGGAATGTAGCACACATGGAAAGAGGAAAAAACTAAGAGAAATGAAAAAAATTCTCCTTGTTACACCTCCGCTGGGGATGCGTAAGGTTTTGGCGCTGCCCCGGGTTTACGTGATTTTGTAAATCTGGGGCAGCATCAAAATCCATGGGCATTGCGTGGGAACCCCCACGCAACGCCCATGCAACGCCTCCTTGACGCAGAGTAAGGCAATGCAGTGACTTGCGCTTCTTTGTCTTACTTTATATCTATGAGGCCATGCAAAGCCATGCAGGATGACTTTACGCCGCCTCATAGGTATGGTTGAGATTCTTGCGCCGCTGGAGTGTCAAAATAAAGTGATACTCTGACAGTGCAAGCCTCTCATAAATAGGCCCCTAAATATTCTGTATGTTTTTTTAGGTCTTTCACCATCAGGCAGCTACATGTAAATTAATGGGCAGTGATGCAGCGCGTACAATAAAAACTATTTTTCCTCCTAGGTCATTTATCGGTCATCCAGGGGCGACTTATATTTTCTCACATCCACATGACGATGGGGCCCATAAACATCGCCTATCACACACACACACACACACCTGGATTTCCTCTACACCTTTACGAAATTCTATACTCCTAGGAGAAATATGAGAACTTAAATGAAAAGCATTATTTATGTACCGCTGGAAAGAGCCGGGATACCTTAATACCTTAACCTATCGCTTTCTTGATTATTTCTTAAGATATTCCTGCTCATTGTATTGTCGATGGATCATCTAGTAAGAAATCAGTTTATAGTGATTAAGACCCATCTAAATCACAATAACCAATTACCAGTGTCACAATCATTTAGTAAAATAACCACTGAGTCGTTTGATTTAAGAATCTTAAATTTTATATAATTTTAAAAGCATGAGAAAGAATTTAGACTTTTTATTCAATTATTCATTCATTATTAACTCAAATATTTATTAAGCAAAATCAATTTTATTGCAGAAAGGAAATTTTGTCATGAAGCAAAACCCTAATTACCTGCCTATCTTTCCTAATTTAGCCTAATGATTTCTAACCTAAGTTTAAGAATTAAAAATAACCTGATTCTCATACTCAACTGGAAAAATAAGACAGCAACAGAAACTTCAGCTCGTCAGCATCAGCTACCTGCAACCCGTCTCATCTAACAGTCTTTCAGCATCTCCCGCTCAGTAAAATGGATCGATCTGGATCACCAGGCACTGGAAGCCACCAACTCCAACACTGACTCTGACTGCGACTACCCCTCCCACTAAGAGTAGGCCTTCTTATACCCTAATTCTAACTTTGCTAACTAAATTGTTGCAACATTAATAACGCGCTTTTCTTTCATTGGTTCACTCATTTCATCTATTCATTCTTAATCAAGTTCTCCCGGATCCAGCTTGTTCTTTTGGAATGTATATGTTCATTTCTTTTCTCACAGTTCAAGACATGTTTCCATCCGCTTCGATCAGTACATTTGTAACTTCTTTCAATACATTCGAGAACTCTGCAGGCATTGTCCTTTCTCTTAAAACGGTTTCCCACGGTTCTTTGCTGATCACCACGGCACACTATCAGTTCAATTAGGTCACATCAGCCTTGACCATTCTTGCATCTTAGCCTCTCAACACCATCACGTGGTTAGCCTTTCTCCAACTTTTTCTCCCTTGTCACGCGTTTTCTTCGCACATGCGCACTCTAATAACTGGCAGCCATTTTATATCGCCACTCGACTAGATTTTAGAAGCACTATTTAGAAATAAACAAAACATAATTAAAATAGAGAAACATAGCCTTTTCGTTTCCCTCCCGTCATCTACGTACCCCAATTAGTTATTACCTAGCAGAAAGCAACATTTAAGCTGTTCCTTACTTAACATCACTATTGTTTTTGCAACGTCACGTTTATATTCTATGAAGCACAAATCATGCATTTATTATTTATTTAGTACGCAATTATTTTATGTTATAATTAGACACACAGACAATCGTTAATAGATTATTCAGCCCATATACTTGCGTGTTACCCTTCCCTCATGTACAGTGTTGATTAATACATTTAAACGAACATTTTATTAATTATTTATAAAATTTGTTTAGGGGTTAAATTTTTTTTATTTTCTCTGCTCCATCAACTCCCCCCTTTGGTGATTTTTAAATCACCACATAAAACCCAAGTTATACTTCTTTTTCAGGCAGCATATGTCTTTCATCCTTTTGCTTTTTGTTAGTTACACATCTGTTTCCATTTCATCTTGTCTTCTTGTCTCTTTATACATGCTTTCTTTCATTTTCTCTAACTCAATTTCACCCATTTCTCTCTCTCTCTCTTTCATTATTCTGTTATTTCTTTTTATCTTATTTTGTCTTACTTTTCTTTTTATACATGTTATTACAATTTTCAACACCATGGCTAACAATATTGCTACAGTTGCTATTATTATAACTTTCCCTATCATTAGTCTACTCATTCTTGTTAACCAATTTGCTACGGAAGAAAACCCTCTACCAAGTTTTCCCAAGACACTTTCAACCTCCAGTGGAACTAGTTCTTTGTGCAAATTTGTAATATTTGTAATGTACTTCTGTATATTTTCACTTTTATCAGGAATGTAAGTGCAACAATGTTGGACTTTCAGCATTCCACAGACTCCACCCTCTTTTGCCAAAAGAATATCAAGGGCAAGCCGATTTTGCATCACCATAGCTCTCATGGCAACCATTTCGGTATTTACCATCAAGAACCCTCCCGCAGTATCTGTAGACAAACGATCTACTACTGTGGATAACTTCCGAATTTTAAATGCATTCAAAGATATTCCCACTGCTGGAATTAATGCTCCAAAAATATCACCTACAATTTCTGAAAAACTTTCCCTCTTTCTACGTGTAAAGCTATTAATCATCTTGTATGTTCCTTTTTCTTCTCTGTCCATATGAAAGATTTTTGGAAAGACCAGGCCTACATAGCAAGTTCCATACCAATGGTCCGGTGACCTGTAATAAGCTCTATTCCCACAAATATAATAGATACCTGGAAATATTGGATCTTTTCCACCTTTGAATCCCCAACCTCCCAAAATTTGATAATTGTCATGGCAGATACTGGAACCTACAAAATAATTGTCATAGACTGTCTTATTTCTCCTAATACACAACTTTCCTGTTTGCGGCCAATCTAATGTCATTGCGGCATTTATCTTTTTCCCTTCATGATTTCCTTCCTCAAACGTCCATAGATGTGTTCCTTTCTCTTTTATTGCTTCTCTTTGAAATTTCATTCTCCTTTCTTCAACCATTTCTAAAAATACCTTTTCTTCTTTCTTTAACTCACAGGTAAGGTTGTTTTTAGCTATTTCTTCTAATGTTAAAATGTTATGCTCTAAAAGAATTCTCCTAAAACCTTTGCTTGTTTTACTTTGTTAAGTTCTGGAACTACAGGAACATTTGCAAAAATCTTATCTATATCAGTGTAATAAAACTCTAATCTACCTGTTTTATAAAACAAACTTGCTATGACACTACAGGTTATTCCATAAGTTAGGGGTAGGTGATGATAAGTCACACCTTCTGACACTGATGCAGGCAACTGCATACAAACATAACAACCTCTCACATCCATTGTCTCTACATATTCGTACAACAATTTTGTAAAAACATTTTTAGAAAAGTCTGTTACTGACTTATCTTTATGTAATTCTGCACTACTTCTTAAAATAATTGGTTCTTTAATATTAGTTTCTTTTTCTTGTTTAGTATCATTCTTTGCTTCTATTACAGCTATGCTAATAGGAATTGTGATTGCTAAAACTATCCATACTGTCATTAATAAACCTGTACAAAAGCAGCACATTTTACACCATCTTTTTACAAACTCACATTTATCCCTTCTATCTCTAGTATTTTCCATTTTGCTTTTATCTTTTGTTAAATCTCAGAAAATTGTGTCACTACACCTCAGAAATGACTTAGATGCCACTCTGCTTTCAAAAGTCTTTGCTTGGTACTTTCTTTTAATTCTTTTCAGAATTCTTTCGTTGTCACATCCGGTGATTTGTCATATCCAGTAAAATTGTCACATCCGGCAGAAGCACTTTAAGTCTTCACTTCAGGTTTGTTGCATCTCACCTTTACCCATTCGGTTTCTTAGTCTCGGGTTCTCGTGAGTGTTTCCTTCTTCTTTGTAATCCGTTAGAGCGATGTACAGCCACTCAGGTGACTTGTACTTCGAATTCACTTTCTTTGTTCTTTTAGACTTTTGCAGTCGTTTTCCACTTGGCTTTTCTTGTTCCTTTTGACTTGTTATTTCATTCACCTGTTCAGCACTTTTTTCTCCTGTTCTGATTATTCTGTATCTCAATTTTCTTATATAGTTGCTGGGCCAATTATCTCCTTTTCTTGGCTTTTTGGCTTCACCTTCTTTTTCTCCTCTTTCTGATTTCCAGTTTCTTTTTCTAGATTCAGTTTTTGTTTTCTCTTCTTCTCCACTTTCTTCAGATTCATTTTTCAACTTTTTCACAATTGTCTCTTATTTTGAAGCTTATGATCTCATCTTCTCTTACTGGTGGATCTGTCTTCTCCTTCTTGTGTTCCCTTATTACTGTCCCTCCTCGGTGTTCTTCCGAATTTGTATTTTCCTCACTCTCTGCTTCTAATTTTCCCTGTTCTTTTGTTTCACTATCTGTCCCTATTGCTCCTCGGGGTTCTTCTCGATTTTCTAACTTTTTATTTATCTCTTTCCCTACTTTGTCTATTAATATTACTTTTGAAGGATTTCCACCATAACTTGTACTTGGTTGCTCATCTAGATCATTTTCTGGTTCATTCTCTTCTCTAATTGGTTTATATCCCCAAGTTCTCCTTCGAAATTCTTCACAGTTTGCAACTGAATCATCAGATCCTGAACTCGTGTCAGATATTTCCAGATGTCGACTTACAGGTCGATCTTCAGGTTCTGGAATTTCTGAAATTCTTCCTTCTTCTTCTTCTTCCTCTTCCTCTCTAGAGGTGCTTGCAGTTGGGGTTTCCAGATGTCGACTTTCAGGTCGATCTTCAAGTTCTGGCACCCTTTCTCTTATTCCTTTTGTCCCAGTCGCTGAACTCTTATCCCACACTTCCAGTCGTCGACTCACATGTCAATCTGTAGGTTCTTGAACTCTAATTGTGTGGCTGGCATGGACCCAGTTCTTCACTCCTGCACACTTGACTGCAGTTGTTGTCACTAGGATTACCTGTCGTGGCTCGTCCCAGCGAGGAACTAGACAGTTTCTTCTCCTGTGGATTTTTATGCGGACCCAGTCTCCTGGATTCAAGTCGTGGGCTGGTTTTATTTCAAGAGTGGTCGCATCCGGTCCAACCTGATGAAACACAGAACGCACCACATCAGCCAGTCCTTTGCAATAATCCAGTACTAGATCATCAGTTATAGTCAATAACTTGTTGACAGGTACTTCTGCTTGTCTCATTGCTCGTCCCATGATCACCTCATGAGGACTAAGTCCAGTTTTCTTTTCAGGAATGCTTCTGATGGTCATCAGGACAAAGGGCAGTGCATCTGGCCATTTGAGTCCTGTAGCTTGACACATTTTTCCTAACCTGTTCTTAATTGTTCCATTAATTTGCTCTACTACCCCAGAAGCCTCTGGTCTGTATGCACAATGCAGTTTTTGTTTAATACTTAATGCTTCACAAATCAATTGGATCAACTCATTTTGAAAATGTGTTCCTCTATCTGTCTCAACCGTGACTGGAAAACCATACCTTGGAATGAATTCTCGCAGCATAAGTTTTGCTACCGTTATTCCATCATTCCTTCTAGTGGGGTATCCCTCCACCCAACGAGAAAACAAACAGACGACCACTAGAACATATTTTAGTCTGTTACAAGGGGGCATTTCGATGAAGTCTAATTGCATTCTAGTGAACGGACCTCCTTCTCGTCCTATTGTTCCTAGACTCACTATTGTCTTCGTTCCTGGATTAAACTGCTGACAAATAGGACATCTTTGACAAAGACTTTCAGCTATGGCTCTGAATTTTGGGTTGGACATGTTTGTCTAAAAAGTCTGATCATTGCATCTCTCCCAATATGAGCTTGTCCATGGTACATCTGTGCCATGTCTGCAATCATGCTATCAGGCATAACTGGTCTTTCATCTCTGTAAACCCACACACCATTGTTTTCTTGCCTTCTACATCCTGCTTTTATCCAGTAATCTTTTTCCTCATCATTTGCAGCTTCCTGTAACTGTCTCACCTCATCCCATGTCTCGACAGTGTTAGTAAAAAGCAAAGGAGAAGAGATATGCTCCCTTTCTCGATTCTTGTTTAGGGATACCATGTTCTCTGCACAATATTTGGCTATCTCATCCGCATAATTATTACCGACAGCTATGTAATCTTCATTTTTCTTATGTGCCTTGCATTTCACTACAGCTATCTGCTTAGGCAGCTGTATCGCCTCAAGCAGTTTCTTAACAAAATCTCCATTTCTGATAGGTGTTCCTGCAGACGTCAAGAAACCTCTTTGTGACCAAATCTGACCGAAGTCATGCACGATACCGAAACCATACTGGCTATCGGTCACAATCGTAACTCGCACATTTCTTCCCAACTTACATGCTTGAATCAAAGCAATCAGTTCTGCAACTTGGGCAGACCTTATTCCTTTCAGACAAGACGCTTCCATCACAGTTGCCACTGTGCACACTGCGTAAGCTGCGCTTAATACTCCTTCTTTCGTTCTCAAGCATGAGCCATCCACAAACATGACATAATCCGATTCCTTTAAAGGCTCATCTTTTATGTCAGCTCTTGGTTTTGTGCAATATTCCAGCACATTCAGACAATCATGATCTACTTCATCTTGTTCAATTATACTCTCTTCATCTGGCAATGATGTCGAAGGATTCACATTCATACATCTATCTATGGTCACATTTTCTGCACTCAAGATTACTTTTTCGTTAGTCAGCCTACTATGTGTCATGTACTGTGTTTTTGTTCTTGTCAAAAGAATCTCTACTGAATGGGGAACATATACTCTCAGTGATACCCCATCACTATACCTTCACTTTGTTCCAGACTTACACAAGTAGCAGCAACAGCTTTCAGACATCCAGGCAACGCTTTTGCTATAGGATCTAAAACAGCTGAAAAATAAGCAATTGGTCTCTTCATTGTTCCATGTTTTTGTACCAGTACTGAAAATGCACATCCATCTCTTTCACTGCAGTACAATTCAAAATCCTTTTCATAGTCAGGCATTCCTAAAGCAGGGGCCTCACACAATTTCTTTTTCAACTCTTTGAAAGATTTCATTTCCTCGTCATTCAACTCAAAAGGGTCTTTTACATCCTTCTTGGTCAGTTTTTGTAATGGTTTAGCAATCAAGGAAAAACCACTTATCCATTGTCGGCAATATCCAACCATTCCCAGAAACATTCTTACCTCTCTTTGCGTCATTGGTGCTCTCATTCCTTGAATCATCTTTACTCTTTCTGTCGCTATCTTTCGCACTCCTTTCTCAATTTTATGCCCTAAATATTGGACTTCTTTTTGACAAAATTGCAATTTCGAAGGGGACACTTTATGTCCTCTTTTCTCTAGATGGTTCAGTAAAGCAATTGTATCGCTTACACATGCTTCTTTTGTTTTCGATGCCACCAACAGGTCATCGATATACTGCACCATCACTGACTTTTCTGGCATTTTCAAATCTTCCAGGGACTTCTTTAAAATCTGATTAAAGATTGAGGGGCTTTCTGTATACCCCTGAGGAATTCGGCACCATGCCAAAATACGCTCTCCGAACCGGAACGCAAATAATGGCTGGCTATCTGGATGTAAAGGAATAGAGAAAAATGCGTGACACAAATCTATCACCGTGTACCACTCTGCTTCATGTGGAATTTGGTATAGAATTACTGCAGGGTTTGGCACTATTGGACAACAAGGCACAACTGTTTTGTTGATCTTTCTCAAATCCTGTACTATTCTATATGTTCCGTTTGGCTTTTTCAGTCCCATAATAGGTGAATTACATGGACTGCTCATTATTTCTTTCAGAATTCCCTGTTCGATCATTTTATTTATTACAGGAGTTATTCCTTCAATTATTTCTGGAGTCAATTTATACTGTGGCGTATTTGGGTAAGTTGTTCCTTCTTTTACTGTTACTTTCACGGGATCTACTTCTTTCATTAATCCAATATCTTCTCCTGTAAAATCCCACACATTTTCTTTCACTGCATTTTTCAATTCTTTTGGAAGTTTTTCTGCATCGAATGCAGGAAACAAACCATTCATTTCAGGTTCCTGATTCATCAATGTTACTTTATACAATACATCTTCATCTGGGGTCTGAAATCCAATTCCATCTGGTGTACAATAAATTGTGCAATTCATTTTGCACAAAAGGTCACGACCTAAAAGATTTACAGGACTACAATCGCACACTACGAATCTATGCATTTTGCTAAATGAACCAATTTTTACTTCCACTAATTCAGTAAGTGGTGTTTTAATCTGCTGATTTGCTACTCGTACTACTTGGATGTATTCACCTGAGAGAGGAAGGTTTGGAATTTCCACTGATCTAACAGTAGAACGGGTAGCTCCAGTATCGACAAGGAATGTTACATTTGCACCATTCACTTCTCCATCCACAAAGGGACCAGACTGATCTACCTCTAGAGTTGCGCCAAGTACGCACTCTTTTCCCTCTCCTAGGCACCGTCATGAACTTTCATCCGCCTCATCCTCACTCTCGCAACCAATACTGAGAAATGTTAGCTGCTCGCGGCAACTGTGTTACCTGCTCTCCTCCCTAGAATCCTGTTTCTGTACTGTATCTTTGCTGGTTAACAGTGTTGGGAAGTGGTGGTTGTGGCACCTGACCTTGTTGAACAACTACCTCATTCTGCACCTGTGGAGTTAATGATTGATTTTCCGGATTAGGTTTAGGTGGGAACTTACACTCGTTTCTCCAATGCCCTAATTTTCCGCAATTATGACAGGGCCATTTCTTCTTTGCCTCCTCTAGACTCACTTGACCTTTACCTATGTTAGGTCGCGATTTATTCTGTCCTGTTTCATTCCCACTATTATTGTCCAATTGAGCTTCTTGCTTTTCTGCCACTTTTACCTGTGCCCACATTGCCTTCTCTTTCAATTTACGCTGTCTACTCTCAATATCATCACTACAATACTTAGCATACCTCAGTACCTCATCTACCGTGCCATTTTGCCAATTAATCATATGCTGTTTAATCATTTCACTAATCTCCGGTTTCAGCCCAAACACAAATCTGTATACGAAATGACTCATATCTTTTTCACTCAACTCCTCATATCCACTATACTGCTTGAAAACCAACAACAACCTTTCATAATAGGCATGTACAGACTCCTTACTTTCCTGTGTAGTTCTATCGATTTTCACCCAATCTGTTTCTTTAGGAGGAATCTTATTTTTCAAAAAGGTAATCACCTTCTCGTACTTCCTCATCACCTCAGGACCTGGAGCTCCTGTCTTAGGATCTCTTGGATATTCTGTAGTTGGCCAGTCAACTGTAATTTTACACTCAGACCACAAATCAGTTGGCACTTCTATGTCAAATAATCCATCTAAATCTATCCACAACACTTTTGAAACCTTCACAAACCTCTCTACTTGTCGGTACCATTCAACTGGTTTCTCTCTCATCTTCGGGAATTCATTTGTAAATGACAGTATATCCTGCCTAGTCCAGGGAACATGCACATAACTACCACCTGGAGTTTCTCTCATAGGGTATTCTCTTGCAACAGGTTCTTTTTCAGTTATCATAAAAGCCAAAGAAGCTTTGTCTGTAGTTTTCTCATTCTTTTTTGTCCATCTAACTTTCCATCTGTCCACATCACCCCATTTTCTCAGTAAAACAATTAACTCTTTTATCTGTGTCAGCCTTCCTGCTGTGTTCAAGTTTTCAATATCTTTCTCACAAAAGTCTACTCTGTACGGTTTCTGCAATGTTTTCACTTTCGCAAAATCTATTCCAATTTCACTTGCTATCTCTTCTAGTTTGTCATGTAAATTTTTAGCTCTCCATGTAATACTTTTGCACAGAAACATTATTTCATCATCCTGGTAATTTTTATCTTTTCTGTACCAATCGTCCCTAGAATTAATTCTTCCATGTCAATTTTTAACCTAATTACATCTAATGGTTTTTCTTCTGGTTCTTTTATTTTAAATGCCTTCATCCACTCATTTAACTCATCAGGAGTCGGACCTATGGGTGTATTATTTAGTTCTATCCAATGACCACTCTTTTCAGGAGTCTCTGTTGCAGATTCTGTTACCATATGCATTTTTCTACCATTGCACTCATTCACAGTCAAATTTGTAGGTGGACTTGGTCTGTAAGTACTAGCCAAATTACTTGTACTTGCACTTGGTTCCATCCCTTTCTTTTTCTCTCTGAAATTGTGAACTCATAGGAATCACTAAGGACCGTTCATCAATTTTCTGATTCTCAAAAACTGGTATTACTGGACCTATTGTTACAGGTACAGTCACAGCTTCCATGTTTTTCGTTAATTCCCTAATTTTCTCAGTCAGTTCTTTTGTTGTCCTTGCTAATTCGCTTGCATTGTCACTTTCTACTCCTTCATTTTGTGAAGTTCTTGTTTGATCTTGTGACCTATTTATTTCAATTCTTTTTACCGGACTTTTATTTCGCACAGTCTCTATTAGTGGCGCATTTGGTGTCACCACTGTAGAACTCTGCTGATACGGAGGTGGATTTCTATTTAAAATATCTTCCAGCAATTCATCATCCGTTTCACTCTCATGCATATATTTCTCCCTCTCCATATGTTTCTTTTTCTCAGTACGTTTTCTCTTAGTCTCTTCCTCAACTGTAAAAGCCGGAAACAAACCTCCTGTCATGTTAGCGCATCTCCATCGTTTTATTCTATCCTCATGATTTATTCCCCACATTCTTCCAGGCATAAACTCATGATCTCTTAAACCTCTGAATCTCTCTCGCTCATACATCTCATCCTCCCATTCCGTTAATGCTTCAAACTGTGTCGGTCTAGGTTCTAGATTTGTCTTCTTTTCTCGCAAATTTCGCAAAACCGCTACACTAAACGAACCATTCTCAGGGAAAGCTAATGCACCATCATTCTTCGTATACTTTGCCCAATTTTCCAACCATATGCATGTATGATATCCGTATTTCAGCATCATATGTGAAGCTGCTGATTTCGGCGGAGGAATTACTTGTCCCTCTCTAGTCACAACCTTTTTGTCTTTCTTAAAGAAATTCTTAATTTTTGTCGTCCATGACGTTCTCTCCCTTTCATACTTGTAATACGGCATGTTTTCGATTGGTTTTTCTCTTCAAACCAGCACTGTTCCGTGTACGGAACTTCAACCAATCACAGCGCGACTCACACTAACGTACCAATCAGAACAATTCCCTTCGTCCGCGGACCAACCAATCCTAGCGCGGCACTTTTCTACGTCACTCTTGACTCTGTGTTCACGTGACTAGCGCACTATCCAATCCTAGCGCGGCACTATCGATGTCACTCCTGCTCTTTTACCCCTCCTTTACAAAAATTATCGGCAATTTTCTTTTCACTGTTTCTTCGTTAGTTACAACAATTAAAACAATTCCATAGTCTGATTCGCTAAACAAAAGTGACAGCTTTATCCTTTTACACAAGAATCCTGTTTTTCCAGTAGGCAGCGCTTACCTCTACCCTACCACAGAATTATTAACTCTCGCCGATAAAGTAGCACTTCCCTCTACCTTACCCTTCTTTTAAGCAAACAATTTACTCGTTTCTCTGGGGATAAGACACATGTGGAGACTAGGCTCCTGAGAATTAAGGCCAAAGTTTCACAAGAAAACGTGATTTGCTATCTCAGTTACACACCTTTCGTACAGAAAATCCCTAACATAACACGACCTGTGTTATTACCAAAATGAATTCAGACAATGTACCAAATTCCATGTGACTTCTCTTGCCACACGTGTTCCACTTCCTACATCCCAGAAGCGTGAAAACTCACATATAACATAACGCGACTCAACATATAGTATTAGTCATCAAAAATAATCAATAATCAATAATCACTAAACTAATCTATAGAAACCATAACTCTGCTACCAAGAAATCTGATGCAGCGCGTACAATAAAAACTATTTTTCCTCCTAGGTCATTTATCGGTCATCCAGGGGCGACTTATATTTTCTCACATCCACATGACGATGGGGCCCATAAACATCGCCTATCACACACACACACACACCTGGATTTCCTCTACACCTTTACGAAATTCTATACTCCTAGGAGAAATATGAGAACTTAAATGAAAAGCATTATTTATGTACCGCTGGAAAGAGCCGGGATACCTTAATACCTTAACCTATCGCTTTCTTGATTATTTCTTAAGATATTCCTGCTCATTGTATTGTCGATGGATCATCTAGTAAGAAATCAGTTTATAGTGATTAAGACCAGCTAAATCACAATAACCAATTACCAGTGTCACAATCATTTAGTAAAATAACCACTGAGTCGTTTGATTTAAGAATCTTAAATTTTATATAATTTTAAAAGCATGAGAAAGAATTTAGACTTTTTATTCAATTATTCATTCATTATTAACTCAAATATTTATTAAGCAAAATCAATTTTATTGCAGAAAGGAAATTTTGTCATGAAGCAAAACCCTAATTACCTGCCTATCTTTCCTAATTTAGCCTAATGATTTCTAACCTAAGTTTAAGAATTAAAAATAACCTGATTCTCATACTCAACTGGAAAAATAAGACAGCAACAGAAACTTCAGCTCGTCAGCATCAGCTACCTGCAACCCGTCTCATCTAACAGTCTTTCAGCATCTCCCGCTCAGTAAAATGGATCGATCTGGATCACCAGGCACTGGAAGCCACCAACTCCAACACCGACTCTGACTGCGACTACCCCTCCCACTAAGAGTAGGCCTTCTTATACCCTAATTCTAACTTTGCTAACTAAATTGTTGCAACATTAATAACGCGCTTTTCTTTCATTGGTTCACTCATTTCATCTATTCATTCTTAATCAAGTTCTCCCGGATCCAGCTTGTTCTTTTGGAATGTATATGTTCATTTCCTTTCTCACAGTTCAAGACATGTTTCCATCCGCTTCGATCAGTACATTTGTAACTTCTTTCGATACATTCGAGAACTCTGCAGGCATTGTCCTTTCTCTTAAAACGGTTTCCCACGGTTCTTTGCTGATCACCACGGCACACTATCAGTTCAATTAGGTCACATCAGCCTTGACCATTCTTGCATCTTAGCCTCTCAACACCATCACGTGGTTAGCCTTTCTCCAACTTTTTCTCCCTTGTCACGCGTTTTCTTCGCACATGCGCACTCTAATAACTAGCAGCCATTTTATATCGCCACTCGACTAGATTTTAGAAGCACTATTTAGAATAAACAAAACATAATTAAAATAGAGAAACATAGCCTTTTCATTTCCCTCCCGTCATCTACGTACCCCAATTAGTTATTACCTAGCAGAAAGCAACATTTAAGCTGTTCCTTACTTACCATCACTATTGTTTTTGCAACGTCACGTTTATATTCTATGAAGCACAAATCATGCATTTATTATTTATTTAGTACGCAATTATTTTATGTTATAATTAGACACACAGACATTCGTTAATAGATTATTCAGCCCATATACTTGCGTGTTACCCTTCCCTCACGTACAGTGTTGATTAATACATTTAAACGAACATTTTATTAATTATTTATAAAATTTGTTTAGGGGTTAAATTTTTTTTATTTTCTCTGCTCCATCAGCAGCTTAAATGAAAAATAAATTTTAAAAGTTGTTACTCAGTGGTAAATGCACTGTAGTACATTATGAAACCTCTATTAGTTAAAGCACTGCAGAGGTCTGCGTGTAACCAGAGAGCAACAGAATTCAATCTTGGTTGGTGCAGTGGAGAATAGTGACTTGTGTATGATTAGTACTACAAGGTCATAGCCTCTGACAGAAAGCACTGTGAATATTTGTCATTATTTTATACTTGCATTACACACCGTATAAGATAGACTGATACAAAATGTGCAAATAGTTTTATGATAAAATGATGCTTCCAAATAGTAGATTTTAGTAATACCATAGCGTCTGTAATGCAATTTTTTTTCCATAACTGTCCCTTCAACACCTCCTTAGGGGTATTTAGGGCTGTGCAAATACAATTACGATTAGAAGCACGCAATTCACAACCCAGTTGTTAGCTCTTTTCACTACCACTCAAAAAAAAACAAATCTTTGTCATCACAAAGCTTGGAGTGATGCTATCAATTAAAGCCAGAACTGGCTCCCAAGCACCCTTTACACTTGCAGATTAACTAAAAGTGCACATTTTCATTTCATTCAGGCAAGCAGGCACCCTGGCAGGAAGGCTTTTCACAGCACAGGAGACTCAAATAATGAATCTTCAGCTGAAGCATTCGATCGAAATTAGCCATCCCGGGACGGTTGTCTTTTTCCAAAAGAAAGCAATCGTTTTGGAGTAAAGGCACAAGTGAGGCTGGGGAATGCGTGCCCGCCTGGGTGTTGAGCCCCACAGATTGAAGACTTCAGCTCTAGGACAAGAGTGAACTCTACAATGCAGAAGTTCACTAGGAACTCTGGATTCCGCTTTGTGAGGCACGGCCCGCTTTGCACCAGAGAGCCCGGCTACTTTGTGCAAGATAGGGTGCATCTATCGGACTTGGGCAAGGAAGTGTTTGCGAGGAACGTTTGGTGGGCCCTGAAAGAATTTGGCTTCGGCGAATTAATCCTAGAGCTATACAGGTCGGGACTCAGTGTCGCGGTAGGCCTCCTTGAGCCATGGAGGGTCTTACGGGTGATCCTGATGCAAAAAGCGAATATACCCCATCAGGAGAAGATTGGGCCACTAAATATGATATCCTCGGGCATGAGAAGAATTCGAAGGTGTCCCCTTCATCCCGCAAGGAACAGTTGGTATCCTGGCAGCTGAGGGTTGGCCTTACATCGCTCCGTGGAGGCAGAGGTGCAGCAACCATTAAAAATTGTTGGGTCATAGACCCAATGCGAAATAGCAGCGGATGGATAGTAAGACGGAAATGTGATGCCCCTTGGCTGGAGATTATTTCAGGATGAGTGTCAGTGGTTAGTCCTAAACGGCGCTGCACTCATTTGATCACCTGTTAGTTAACCCTACCTGTTTACTGCATAACAGAAGACTAATAAAATGGTTGCAGTTTTTCCCACAAACAACTTATGGTCTGTTTTATTGCTGGTGATACAACTGCATGTTTGTCACAGAAAGTATGCATATTAGACATGTCAGATGACAGAAGGGCTAAGGGTGGAAATGCTAGCTGGATGCCACGTCGCCCACAGGGGGACACTAAAGGGGACAACCCCTTAGTTTTTAGTCTCTGCCCATGGTTAGTATGTTGTCAGTGGCCACCTGGCCTAGTAAGGTAGCCACGGCCAGTAAAAGATTTTGCCCCACCCCCTTGACCCCAGGTGGATGATGTCACATGTGGGGGGGGGGGGTTTGGCAGGGGTATTTAGGTGGGCTCGCCACCTGAATCTTCCCCTTTCAGTGGCCAGCAGCAGAGAAATTTGCCACCCACCCCCAATAAACAGGATTGCCAAGAAGAGTATGCGTGTTAGTCATGTCAGATGACAGAAGGGCTACGGGTGGAAGCGCACAGAGCTCTTTAGTCAGAAGAAATTAGACTCAGCAAAAAATCCAGGGTGGCCCTACAGAAAGGTCAAATTTCTAACATGTGGAACAATACATTTTGGGGAGATGTGGCCTAACAGCCAGAGTTTCCGACTTTCAGGCCAGCATGGCCTAAATATTATGTGAATCTCTGTAAATCGTTTGTAGAATTACGTAATCTGGTTCTCATGTAAAGCGCTCTAATGCTTTTGGGCCAAGTTCGCGCTATATAAAAAATGCAAAAAAACACTTAAAATATAAGCCAGGCGTTTCTGTTATCGGTGTCTTACTTTACAACTGAGACATTTTACACTGCTCTCTTGTTTTGGTTGCATTCTTTTCACGGCAGTTTGAGGAAGGGTGTGCATCCTTTGCGGGCAGCGCGGGGCGGGTTGATACTAAAGGAGGACGCCTGGCAGAAAAGAGTCTGCAGAGAGAGGCGCGGCTTTTCGAAATTGGGCTGAGTGACCCAACAGCCAATAGCATTAATGAGAGAATAGACTAGCGGGGCAATCCTCGCCCCACTGCCAGGGTAAAGCCCTCATTCTGCAGCAGGAGGGATCCCTATGCCACGGCTTGACGTCTCTAAAAACTACAATCCCACAGCTCGTTCTGCACGTGCGCGCCCGTTCCTGTCCGCTCACCGCTGAGCCGTGCCGAGAGCGCGCGCTTCATCAACTTTGCTATCTGCGGGCTGTCTCGAGCGCTTCACCGATCTTTCAATCTACGGGTGTACTATGGATCTGAATGGGGGTCTCCTTTCGGGTGTGCTGCTCCTGGGCTGCCTGAGCGCGAGCTCCAGGGCTTACAACATAGATGTAACTCACCCCAAAGTCTTCAGGGGACAGAATGGCACGTTGTTCGGATATTCTGTCCTGTTGCACAGCTATGCGGATAACATTTGGTAAGTTTAAGAACCACCTAAAGAAAGTTAAATTCAGGCGCCGCGTACACTGTACATTTTCAAGATAACGATGTAATGCTGTTCTGCATGTAGTAAGTACATCACACTTAATTAAAAAACATAGCTTTCCAGAATACCGACATTTGATGTTGAAACTTTGATGCTAGTTTTTCAGAGGAGACAAAACACCTGAAACAGGACATGCAAGCTCCTCAGACATTGGTAGCTTGTTCTTCCATGAGTTTGGCTAGATTTCTTCTGCCTGACTTTATTGGTGTTTTCAGATGCAGCCACCTCCTTGAAGGGGGGTCCGGCCTGCACGGGATGTTTGTTAATCGCTCTCTTCCGTTTCCCAGGCTCGTGGTCGGTGCTCCCAATTCCAACTGGATCGCGAACCAGTCTGTGGTGAATCCCGGGTCCATTATGAGGTGCAGGATCGGGAACAACACCGGCGAGACCTGTGATCAGCTGCAGCTGGGTGAGTCCTGATTGGGGGCGGGGGGTGCACAACAAAACACCTTTGCACTTTCTTACCTGTGGCATAAATCTGTTTGTAATTTGATTAATCCTACAGAGTAGCGCCATGAGATTGGACTCAAGTGCACTTGGTGAAAACAACTGACCAAGGTCTCAGATTAATATTCGGGGCATAGGCCACTTCTGTGCACACTTTTTTTTATTTTTAAATTTGACAGTAATCCCACACTTTTTTGGAGGGGGGGGGGCCATTCTGTATATTTTAGTGCCTGCGCTTTTGCTTAGGTTTAACATTTTAATAGTAACTATGGAAATAATTTAGGCAAACAAAACATTTATAGTACTAGAGAAGAATCGAAGAACCGTGCGATGTACGTATTTTTAGCGTGAGCAGCGAGGTGATGCTGCTGCTGCATTCACCCATCGTGGCAGTTGCGTTTCTGGGATGTCGTTCACTCCTCCGGGTTTCGCTTCCCTCACGCGAAGTCCCACGTTCGTTTGTATAATCGCTACCACCTGGTTACCACCAGCATGCGCCCTCCGCAGCCGGGGGGCGGAGACTGCCTTGCTGTGTGGCATGATGAAGAACACATTGCGTGTGCAGCGCGAGGCACGTGAGGACAGGGTTTGTGGCACCAGCCCCCACCCCCTCCAGGGGCATTACTCAGGTCCCTGCGTTGCAGTGTGGCCCATTTAGCCTAAAGCCCCTCTTCATCACAATCTGCCGGGGCCCACGTCAGTTTGCGATACGTCACTGCCCCTTATAAACTCTTAAGTTGTCCCATGTGCGGCAGGGGAACTTAAACCCTTTCTTTGTTTCTCTGGCGAATATTAAGGGAAGTTGAAAATCGCCCGCTTATTTTAAGAAAGAGTCAAACAGCGATAGGCTTGCATTAAATTAACTGCTGCTTTGAGAGAGGGGCTGAAAGCAAAAATACGGTACCCTGCTTCTTGTAGTTTTATTCTCCCACTTATAAATGCATAGCTGCAGATTGGCTAGCCCGTTGGGTGACTGTCAGCTGGTCCGCGTGTTTTAAGTGAGAGCACTAATCATGCGGGAACCTGTTGCTTTATTATAATTTGGGATAGTGAAAGTACAAGTCTCAACTTTCTAAATGCTGTTGACTCTGAAAGTCACTCTCACCATGACATCTGTGAAACTGAGGGGCTGCAAGTGGGGCCACTGGAATGAAGGAGTAACGAGGCTAAAATTATGCAGTATTAACTAAATTATGAGGCAAGCAAAGACAACTATGTGGCATAATGTGGTACTTTCTGTAGCCGACTTATTCCATTGTTTGACATTTAAACACTTTACCACTATCTGGGGAAGGAGCCAATCGCAAAAGGAGGAGGGAGCACACTGCCTGGCATACCAGCACACAATTAGCCGAGGTGTTCTACATTGTTGGTGCAGCCAGTGCTGGTGTTTCAGGACTGGTGTTTCAGGACTGTTGTTGGTCTTCAGTGGAGAGGAACAAGTGACATTTGGGGATGCTGGCAACGCTGCTCACAGTCTTCACAGGTTTAGGACAATGGTGAATGCTAAAAACTTTCAACTGAAGTGAGTGTTATCATGCACTGCATTTACCACAATGCACCTGGGCTAATTGTGTGCTGGTATGCCAGGCAGTGTGCTTCATCCTCCGTTTACTATCTTTGAAAGGTTCACCTCATTAGTACCAGTTTAACACCTGGACCCAGCAATCGCCTACAAGTTGAATTGTTAACTTTGGCAAAGGGTCTGCCATAGGTATCACCACGTGTGTTGCTCTTTTTTTCTTTCCAGCAACTGTTGATCTGTTAAAGTGGAAACAATGTTTTTTTGTTTAAATCCACAAATTATGAGGAGATTATGGATTATGTGGCAAGTGTCACTCCTCCCTCACAGGATGATATCAGCTCCCTGCCTGATAATGAGTGCCCCGGAGCAACAGCCAGTATTTAGTACAACACCTCAAGGTTAAGAATTTATCGATTGAGATAAATAGCACCAATTTTGAGTTTACTCCCATTAATGGGGAATAACATGTGGCTTTTGGTACTTATGGAACCAAAATCCGACTGTCACAGTAATTACCTTACTGTCACAGTAATTAACTGATCTTTTTCCTCCATTAAATTCTGGCACTTTTGACCTGCCGAAATTTATCGTGTGATCAAGACTTTATTGCAGCCGTAATTACCGGGTGCAGTGAAGTCCATACAGCTCCTCATTCGGATCCCTGCTCAAATAGGGATTTGCAGAGGGGTTGGGATCATCTATTCCAGGCATAATCAGGGCCTCAGTATTTTAGTATTCGTTCCCACTTGATTGCAGTGAGGCTGGGCGGATGCTAAGGTACTGTGTCCTTCCTCTAAGTACTGTATCCTTCCTCTGTAAAGTTTGCAGTAGCCACATATTTTTCTCTTTAGGACGCACCCAGAAACCTCTCCCAACCACAACGGTCCTGTGCTGTCCAGCATGCGTGCTACCATGCTTTACAATTTACTATTCCTCAAAAGCAACAAAGCGACACAAACGTGTTTCTTGGTAGAGATTTCGCAAACACAAGCATGGTGTATAATAAACTGCCTTTTTAAGGGACTGTCAATGGTTTCCTGTAATCCTTTGTACGCTATTCATGCTCCTTCCTGTGACTTGGAAAACATAATGAAAGGAACGGCCCTACAAGCCCTCAGCCCAGCTGGACTCACGCATTTCCATGACACATGTTTCCTTAGTCGGGTGTGTGTTCTGACGTAAACCCTGGTCATTGTTCAGCCACAGACTCAAGCTACAGCTCTCCCGACAAGGCTCATGAGGGAAAATCTCATCCACAGTGGCTTTTTACCAAGGACTCCTAAGATGTCCGAGCCGAGGCCCAGCTGGGTAATAGTCTGCACAGCAGGGCTCGAGTCGGGGTACCACGCGGGTGGACGGCGTCCCCCACTTATTTTACCGGGTGGACGCCGTCCCCCCTGCCCAAAAGCTGGCCGCATTGAGGGCTTCACCAACGTGAAGGAGGTGTATGGAAAGATTGCCGAGGCTTTCAAGATTTCCCTCTCGGAGGGGCGTATACTTTTACCACTAAGTATGGTGGGTCATGGATTACACTGGGAAGGAGCATGGCAGCTGTCAGGGGGCACATGGTGGTAGCGGGTGTACTAGGCTACAAGAAGGCCCCTTAGGAAAGAGTGATCTGTGGCCAATGGCCAGCGCCTGATCTGGTGAATGTACTGTAGATTTTGGGAGAGCTGAATTGTATCTCCGGGGACTTCTGGCGTTTGCAGCCCTGACAATATCGAAGCATCAAGGGTTAGACTAACCCCTGCCCAAAAGCTGGACTTTCAATGATGGCGTTACTTGCCCGCACGGCCGCCCCGTCAATCTCCCAAGTACAGGGCTGGCTGTCAATCTTGTGTAGCGCGCGAATGCGCTACCTATCAAAATTCTGCTTTGCCCTTTGAACCTGCCCCCATCACCTTTCGTGAAGTCACTTCCTGTCGTGACGTCACTTCCTGTGACACCACCTAACTTGGAGCGTCCCCCCACTTCTTTTTTTAGGACTTGTGCCCTGCTGCACAGTAATGTTTGTTTCAATGCACTCTGGTGATTGCAGTCCTCTTATTCCCATTCTAAATTCGGTAACACAATTGCCTGAATGCAAACAAAAGAAAGCTTTTGCAAAGTCAATAGGTTTAGCTTTTAACCGAAAGTGCTGGATGCTTACATCGATGCACTTACTCAGCCATCCGTCCATGCACTCCTTCACTCACCCTTGCACTCATGCATCTGTCATCCGCCCACTGACTCATTTTGCCTTTACCCACGTGCCCATCCGAAATATCATAGACAAAAACGAAACTATCAATTACTAGGTAATTTCAGTTATCAGCCAGTCCTATTAGCTTTGTTGTTGGTTTGTGGGAGTATGGGAGTACTTTTGGTAGTGTTTGACTGCTGGTCTGTGAGGAGTGTGAGATTGTTGTCAGTGCTGTGAAACTGTTGGTCTGTGAGGAGTGTTACCTAGTTGTCTTACATTTCCTCTATCAATTTTTTAACTATTCTTGTGTTTTCTTTGTGGCCATACCTGAACATATACTGTGTACTTATTTAATGATGGATGAGACTTGCTCCTAAAACAAATCGGAGCTTTCTTTCTCTGCTTTAGTCTTGATGACCTGTTTTCCATATAGAGGCTGCTCAAACGTTGGGTGGTGCATTTATGACCCAAGCAGTTTGTTGATTTATTTCTGAGAACGCATGCCCAGTGACCACTGGTAGATTGCCCCCATCAACCAACCCTCAAACGGATCACTGATCCTCACATCACATGCACTACTGGTTGTTTCCCTTCTCACCATGCATCAGTTACACTGCTGGAC
This sequence comes from Calotriton arnoldi, assembly GCA_963921515.1. NCBI lineage: Eukaryota > Metazoa > Chordata > Amphibia > Caudata > Salamandridae > Calotriton > Calotriton arnoldi. The sequence goes on from CAWUFW010005646.1 coordinate 408,675, forward strand.
AGTTCAAGTTCAAAAACACTTTATTCGGATACCTTCATATCCATAACAGCACAACACACATAACAAATGTTTAAAGATGCACGAATAGGAAATCACAATAAAATCCATTGGTGATATACATAAATACACATAGTGAGAATATATCAGGTCTATGCAAAACTCATTTATAGATAATATAGGATCTCAGGGATTAGACATCATCTGGCGGGCTGGACAGATTCCTAGTTCCCTTCCTCTGGAACCTTTAGTGTTCATCCTCTGCTCAGGGACTCTGCCTCAAACCTTACATGAACAGGTCTGCAGCAGTTGCAGAGTAGAGGGCTGGATCCTTCTGTCTGGGGCAATTAGCAATAAAAAGGCCCCTCCATTGCAGTTTATATGGGAATGTGGCAATCCTGGGGCCATCATATTATTGCGCATCGAGTACACTATGTTAGTCTGTAACACTCAGAAGAGTGAGGCAGGACAGTTCAAAGGTTACTCCAGAGGAGGTGGTTTGTGTTGAAAGTGATCCAGCGCTGGGCCAAGCTCTTACCATTGATTATCCAATGGATCTTTCCTTGTTGACTGAGAGGTAGAGGGAGTTAGCATTAGTCAAACAATCTAATTAACAGTGTAACCCATTTGGCTACACAGTAAGGACTAGGAATCTGAGAATAAAGTTGAGAAGTTTTTTTTCAAGTTAACAGTCAACCTAATGTAATTGAATTTCAAAATTATGCAGTAAAGATACAGGGTAACAACAGGATAGACAAACCTCCTAAAGAAGTTCAGGCGCATCAGCATGAGACAAACAAGAAGTTCAGTGACCGCCATACAGAAAATTAACAATAGGATTTGATGCAAAGAGAAGAGTCTTCGATCCTCTCTCCTAAACATGAGTAATGTCTAAAGTCATCTAACTTGGAGTCTAAACCATCAAGTGTAATTACATCTAAAAGGGTCTCAAAAAGTTCAGAAAATGCAGAAAAGGTGTAGCAGAAGCTCGGTCAAGAAACTTCTAGGGATAGGGATATAAGTGTTAGCCTAAGCCACACTCATCAAAGAATCAAAGGGGAAGCATAGAGGTCTGCACCTTTTAAAGTCCAAAAGAATAGTGGCACAATCAACCTGTGAGAACACCAGTTAATACCACACAAATCTTCTGAGTGACACCCCTTGTTCACGCTATCAGGGGCTTCATTGTCCTTTCCATTCTCACCTTGTGAACTGCAACATTGTCAGATTCTCTCAGACCAGTCCTGTGATCGATGCCGATCTTTGGTACCCTACAACTCTCTCTACATTACTGAATAGGGATTATCAGATAACACTCTGGCTCTCCATGTTCTTGTCAAGGTCCTCTTCTCTGGCTCTCTAGCATGAATACATTGTTACATCTATTCTCAAACTAACAAACCATATGAATGTACCTGCAAGAAAAAGACACGCAAGCAGAAAGCAGTATTTTGTGCAGAAAGAAATGCATGCTTACTTAGGTCAACTTGTACATATGTTTCAATGGTGCACATTTAATGCGTGTTCATATGTGCACATACAGCTACAAACAAATGAAAGATTTCAGTACATAAATTCAAATTAGATTCATGTTGCAATTTAAAGTAAATGTAATAAGACTTGGAATACATAAATGTAAATGCGAACTAGAATCTAAATGCAAATGTGAAAACATTAGTGCACACGTTTACATAAATCTTTCTAATTTCTGAAGCAAATAAGTTTTAATAGTGTGAGGATGGTTTATGAAATTCCTAAAGACTACAGTTAATATTAATAAGGTTAATGCACACAGTGTATGTAGTGTCAGCTACATGTAAACAGCGCACTTCTGGCATATGATAGGAAGGAGCCAAAAGTACACAGCTCCAATTCCCCCCTCTGATGGTGAATCAAGCCATCACATCAAGTATAGATCTATTATCAGATAGACCAGTTAAATCCTCATTGGCTTCATAAATGCTCGTCTGGACTTCTCCAGATGCTTCATGTCATCATAGTATCTGCTCTGTCTGTCTTCTAATTCTATATCTGTTCTTTTCCCCTTTGTTCCCTTCTTTCCTTGTGCATGGTTGTATCCCATATAAATTACAAACAGGAATAATCCACAAGGAGCAATTATCAATAAGGGTCCCAAGATGCCTCTAACAGTTCCACTCCCTAAGTTCCCAAACCATCTGTCTACAGCGGAAAATCCATTCCTTATTGCTTCACATGCACCTGTTGGTTCCAACCCATTCAAATCTTTCTTCAGTTCAGTTCTTAATATATTTCTTCAAGTCCTCACTCTTATCAGGATTGTAAGTACAGCACTGCTGTACCTTTAACATCCTGCAGACTCTGCCCTCCTTTGCGAGGAGAACGTCTAACGCAAGTGTGTTTTGCAAAACCTTAGATCTAATGGCTACCATCTCGATATCTATGACTAAAAATGCTCCAGCTGTATTAGAAGACAGCTTATCAACCACAGTAGACAACTTTCTAATCTTATGAGAATTCAGTATCACCCCTACAGATGGAATAATTGCACTAAAGATGTCTCCAACATATTTACCAGCACTGGCACCTTTCTTGTGCTAACATGTTCTTTCTTTATTGAGTCATCAAGATGTCCCACATGATACATTTTCAGAAAAACTATCCCCATATAACATGATTTAAACCGTCTCCTGGGTAACCTGTAATAAGTGTTTTTCCCACATATATAGTAACCTCCAAGAATAACAGGATCCTCTGCATCTAAATACAATCCCCAATTTCCACAGGTTTCAAAAGTGTGATCACATTCACTCCTGCCCACAAACTTGGTGCCTAATTTGGATTTTCTAGTATATACACACACAATTTCCCATGATGTTGCAAATCTAATGCTAAAGACGCCATATTTCCTGCTACTATATGGTCAAGCTCCTCCATGGCCAATTTGGTGCACTTGTATGATTTGCTGCTCTGGCCATCATATTACTCCTCCTGTCTTATACTGATTCTATAAATTTCTTCACAACATCTGTCAATATACAAGTCAAGGTGTGTCTCTGAGCATAAACAGTGTCTAATGTCATAGTAGATTTAAAGAAGTGTCTAACTATTTCTAGTGTTTTAGCATCAGGGTGATGATTCAAATGTCTTGTTTCAGCAAAGGAATTTCTGAGAAAACTAAGTCATAGTTTGAATAATAATATTGGAGAAGTCCCTTTCCATAGAAAAGGCTCATGAACAGATTACATGACACACCATAAATTAAAGGAATATGGTGGTACGTAATGCCCTCTAGAGTGGAGGCAGGTAATCTTATACACATATAGCAATCCCTAGCATCCATAGTATCAACATACTCATAAAGTCATTCAGAATAAACATTCAGTGAATAATCTCAACTAGAATCATTTACATACAAGTCTATCTCGTCAAATGAAGGCAAACTATTGTCAGGAGGAGATACAAGTGCTAGAATTTGTAAGTAAGCTCAACCCTGCAAGCAAAGCAATTAATACTATAGTTATTACTAACAACACTCCTGTGAATATGTATCTACGCCTACCACTTTTGTTACTAGGCTCCATAACTTCTCTAAAATCAGACTAATTGGGTGAAATGCAGCAGCAGCAAAGTCTTCTCCATTGATTTTCAGTCGTGCAAGAATGGTAAAACAATGTCCATTTTATGAAATGCAATTATGGTATTTACAGGGTCTTTGTGAGTCTTCCTTAGCCTTACTCAGTGTTCTTCTAAATGACAACTTTACACTCCTTCAGCAGACTCGGGCCTAGGTACTCTTCTTTCTTCCATACAAAATCTTTTTAATGCCTCTAATAAATGCACAGTTTAAATTCACTAACGATCATGTCCAGGATAAAGAGTCTCAGTCTGTTAAGTGGCAGTACAATTTCAAAACTCAGTTCAGCCACAAAGTTCAGTACAAGGAGGCTCAGTTGGATTCGATTTGTTATAACAAAATGTCCAAAATTCTCTCTCTCCCAGTAACTGACAGCAAGGTATGTCCATTCAAGAGAGGTGGATCACAGACAGGGCACTCTTGCTCTCTTTGATCCCCACACTACTAGCTCTTCTACATCACTGCCACTTAGGCCAGATTCCTCAGTGTTTCTGGGACAGCGTGTAACACTCGCACTTCAGGCAAACTCTGTCTTCTTCCCTCCTGACCTCTTGGCCACTGGTCTCCAGGCACTACTTGTGTTACAGCAGCACTAGGCCGTTCGCCTGGGTCTGAATCTGTTGCAGTCAAGGCTATAGGATGGGACCCTCTTGTTCCGACTTCAACTGTTGACTCATTCAGACCCCCCTCAAGGCAAACATGTGCTGTCCAAGATTCTTGCTGGTCCCGAACAGCTTAACTAACATGTTCCTTTTGTCTCCCTGTAACCACTGGCACTCCAGGGAGAGGTGCTGTTACATCATCAAGGAAACACAGGACTGTGCGAGTATGCACAGCATGCACCCAGTTGGGGAGACCTCCGCACTTCGCAACTGTTGTGGTGACCAAGATGACTTGGTAGGGTCCTCGCCACTGAGGCTCCAAGCATGTTTTGAGCATGTGCTTCTTCACCATAAACCAGTCGCCAGGACTGACGTCATGGCACTGCTCCTGCTAAGGTGGGGCTGTAGCCTCCGCAACCTGATGAGACATAGAACACACCACATCAGCCAGTCCTTTGCAGTAATTCTAGAATCATGTCATCTGTAATGTTGACAAGTGCATTTGCAGGTATAGCTGGCAATCTCATTACTCGGTCTATGATTATCTCATGAGGAGATACAAGTGCATTTGCAGGTACAGCTGGCAATCTCATTACTCTACCTATGTTTATCTCATGAGGAGATTATCCTGTCCTATGATCAGGAATACGGCAAAGACTCATCAACACAAGGGACAACGCATCAGGCCATTTCAAAGAAGTCAAAGCACACACTTTAGCCAGTCTGGATTTCAGCATCCCATTGACTTGCTCCACGATACCTGAAGTCTCAGGCCAGTAATTGCAATGTAGCCTCTGCCCCACCTGCAGTGCTGCACACATCTTCAGGATCTCATTATTAAAATGAGTTCCTCGGACTGACTCCAGAGACGTCAGGAACCCGAATCTTGGAATTAACTCCCTCAACGAAAATGTAGGTACTGTAAGACTGTCTTTTCTCCTGGTTGGGTAGGCTTCAACCCAACGTGAAAAGATGCACACAATCACTAGGACATATCTCAGCTGATTGCACACTGGTATCTCAATTAAGTCCAATTGCATCCTGTTGAAGGGACCACCTGATCTCCCTATGTGGCTCAGTGTTACTGCAGTTCTTCTCCCTACATTAATCTGCAGACACACAACACACCTGTGACAAAACCCTTCAGCCATCAGTCTGAAATTAGAATTAAACCACGTCTGTTGAAACAGATGCACCATAGCATCCCTTCCTACATGAGCAGGGCATTGATAGTGTCTCGCAATTGGGCGTAACAAACTGTCTGGAAACACAGGTCTTCCATCTCCTGAAACCAAAATGTCATCATCTTCTTTCTTGACACAACCTGCTATAACTCAACCCGTGTAACCTTCCATATATTGGGAGCACGATATGACCACTACGTATCAGGATTCAGGAACACTACCGAAACATCCACAAACACAACACCGGTCATCCGCTTACAGAACATTTCCACGACAAGCACCCACACAAAAAGGACTTCACTTTCTTTGGCCTGGAAATTGTCCACCCAGCCAGAAGAGGGGGAGACCGTGAACTGAAACTCAGGAGACGTTAAAGTGAACTAATTTTAAGATTCAAAACAGTGACCCTGGGACTTAATAAAGATGCAGAAATGCATGTGTGGCTGGGAAGAGACTAATGTACCACGCAAAGATAATTACAGAACATAATGGGGGGATTGTACCATGCTCTCCTTCTATATCTCAGCAGTCTCTCTCCCCTGCACCATACATTTTTTCTTTGCCCATGCCTGTCCGCCTTTTCAGAAGCCTAAACTGAAACGTATATTACAGCATGAAATATTTGTTGTCCTCCAATAATTATTTCCACATGTATACTTGATCCAGGTCTGACCCGCCACATTAGCGTTTCACCAGACCAACTTCAATATCTAAGGATCTCCAATTAAACATTGGATGATCTCTTTCATGTTTTATTTTATCCCTCTACCAAGCTCAACACTTATGAATGGATTTCCACAGTCCCTGTAAATTAGCAATATACAATCTAATCTTTGGACATTTCAATATGGCGCCTGCTCCAGGGGCGCCTTACTACACTTCTCATGGCCGCCCTTTCCTTCCCCTTTTTCTTAACATAGCCTTCTATACAGAATCAGGCCATTCCAATATGGCGCCCATTGTAGCATCGCAGTAAGCCTAGTCTTCCAGGTCATGACCCGGAAGTTCATTAGTTCCCCTCCTTAAAATGGCTACCACAATCCTTTGCATTAGATCTCCACATCGATTGACTGCATCTATCAGAAGCGGCATTATGCCCGAAATTTAGAGGTAAGCTCTTAGAAGCCTCCCCCCTCCCTCCAACAGGACTACCCAACCCCACCCCTACAGCCTCCCAGCCCCAGACAGTCACCCACTTTTTCATAAATGTGCTTTTCCCGTTTAGATCCACCTGAACTAGACGACTTGATTTTATTTGTACTCCTATAAACCGGTAAGCAATGAGACGCCCATACCCTGACACACTAGTGTCACTGCCTGATACATCCACGGACTTCTAGTTATAAATATCTCACCCATTTCACGATCACTACTAGTAGAGAACCATGTATCCTTACTCTGGGCACCGATGCCCCACTAAGCACTGCACAAGACCACACTGCCCCAATAATTTGTTTTCTTTTCCTCGCATGATTATAAAGAGATCGTGATATTATCTTTTTAATAGCCCACACTATAATTGCGGTTCCACGAGAGTCGACCTGTGCACAACACTATGTTCTAACACGATAGAATTAGTGCACCTAATTAAATAGACCACCGCGTTATCAACCATCATCACGATTGCGCCTCTGCACAAATCAATTTTGTTAAGATGTTTGCTCTTGATTTCTGTTCATAAACACTGCATTATATTACGAATCTTAACGTTACCTCGCATGACTTTACATAGATCACGGATGCTACATTAATCTCGCGACATTAGCATTGTGCATTCATCTTTTATTATGCACGCCCCATAGCGGAGCTTTCTCTTCACTGTACATATACTTCACCTTGCCTTTCCTTGTCTAAATTAATCTTGCCTTATTTTATCTCGGTGCATACCCTGCTTCTGATCGGACCCGACATCACGAAAACAACACTTGTAAATATATTACTGCCCACTTTCTATTTGATTTTTCATTTCTGGTTTTTTGTCATGCCTTTGCGACATTTCGCTCTCCTGGTTTGATTTTATCTATGAAATCTTTTTTGATTTTCGTTATCATACTTGTGGTACTGACATTACTATCTGCTAAATGCCATATTATTACAAATCCTCTTATGCTTCCGATTCCAACCTCTCGCGTCCGATATTTTATGCAAATCCTAATACATCTTTCTACTGTTGTGTTTCACGCACAATATTTCTCCCCGCTGCTTCCATGTTCTTTTGTGTCCTTTTCTTTCAAAAATGCCCATAAATTATTCGTAAAAATCTGAATTTATGTTTATCTATTTATCTAATTATATGATGTCCGCTACAATATTAAATGTTGCCAATATATACCGCCACTACTGTCACAACCCGAATTCGGGGACCTGCTTCATGACATCCCTATATTTTCTAAATTTATTATGTACGTGTCACCCTGATATAACTAAACCCTTTGACCTTTCTCGTCATGATCGCTGCTTTCTCCCACAACTTACATTTGAATATGCTGTGCCTCTTTATTGAATGTTTTTGTTTTTGGTCTTTGAATGTATATGAATTATCCTTTCGATCTGTTTCTTCCATTACTGGCTTACATATGTTTTGCTTGGATATATAACCACATGATATATTTGCTTTTCTCTGTCATTTACATGCTTCCCAAACCCCCCCCTTTTTCTTTCACCTACTTTTATTGGTCTTTTTCTTTTTCTTCTTTCACCGTTACTTCTATTCCCCCTTGACCCTTCATGTCTCTGGTTTTTTTCCCGGGTGTCATCCTATTCTGTCTCTATTGTCCTTCTATCTCTACATTCACTTGTTCCCATTTGATCTTTTATGTCCTTTTCCCCTCTTATAATGGATTACTCTCTATAACTTCCTGTGCTTTCCGAACCAATTCTCACGTTGTGCTCTTTTCCCACTTCCTCCCCAATGTCGTCCCGCATCTCACTCTCTCACTCCTAAACTAATATACTTAATTTTTCTTGTTTGTCTCTTTCACAATTATTTAATATTTTTGACATTATCCCTTCTTCTCTTTTGGGGATAATAAACACCCCCCCCCCTTTTTTATGTAATTTATGAATGTATGTACAGCCCTGAAGAAGCCCCAGGCCGGATGGCCGTGTAAAGGGGTGAAACACGTTTTGGCTGTTTCTTTCCTTTCTCATTCACCACCACGGATAGAACACAATTATAAATATTCTACAAAATGAACCAAAGTGTGATTGGAATTTTTCCATAAAAAATATAGGAAACGAATCTTGCCCTGACATTTCTGTTTGAACCTTACCTACATTAGGGGGTTAGGGGTTTCCCCCTGTCAAGGGCAAGCACCGCAGAGGAGAATCTTTGCTCAATACCGGCCAGTAAGGGATCGGGACCTTTCACCCCTTCTTCCGATAAAACTATAACTCAGCCCTGCAGTTCTGCTTCTGACACTTCATCCTGCAGTCTCTTAATTTCCTCCCATGTATCAGCTATAGTTAAGAAAAGGTTGTAATTGGTCCCATCTGTTCCCTCATTCTGATATTCACTATTGAAAGTACAAGCATTTAAGGCACAATATCTAGCAATCTCATCAGCATACCTGTTGCCCACAGTTACATAATTGTCTCCCTTGTGGTGTGCAGAGCATTTCACAACTGTAATCTGGGCAGGTAGCTGTAGTACCTTTAACAAGTTATGCACACTATCCCCATTCCTTATCGGTGGCCCTGAAGAGGTTATAAATCCCTGTTGTGACCATAACTGTCCAAAATCATGGACGACACCAAAGCCATACTGACTATCAGTAAAACTGGTCTCTTTCAGCTGGTCTGAAACAACAGCATGCTCTAGTAAGACCAATCAATTTGGCCACTTGTGCAGAAAACACTCCTTGAAGCGAGGAGGCTTTGACCACACCTGCATGGGGAACAAAAACATTCAAAGGTTGACCCATCACAATGCTTTCATACTTCTCAATGCTTACAAATGTGGAGGCCATGGCTTTGAGATAGCCGGTCAAAGCAGCAGCTACTGAGCTAAGGGTAGCTGAAAAATAAGCAACGGGTCTGCGAGCATTCCCGTGCATCTGGGTAAGCACAGAGAGCGCAGCTCTCCCTCTCACTGCAAAACAAAGTGAAGCATTATTGTAATCGGGCATCCCCAAATGCTGGTGCACAACAAAGATTTTGTCTCAGCCCTGAGAAGGTGCACATGCATATGTCATCCCATGGTACCGGATCTGACGCATCCTTGTGTGTCAGCCTCTGCAAAGGCTTGGCCACTAGAGAAAAATTGGGGATCCACTGTCGACAGTAGCCCACAATTCCCAGGGACATCCTGACTGCTTTCTGAGTAGTTGGCGGATTCATTCTCAGAATCGTTGAGATTCTCTCTTGTCACTTTCCTCGCTCCTTTCTCAATTCGATTTCCAAGGTACAGGACTTCTCTCTTACAGTACTGCAACTTTGTCGGGTATACTTTATGTCCATTCTCAGCTAAGTGGTTCAGCAGGGTGATGATTTCCTGTCTACAAGCCTCCTGTGTATTTGACGCCATCAATAGGTCATCAATGTTCTTGACCAAGACTTAGTGATAGGGCATTACCAGGAACTCCAGATTCTTTTTAAGGATCTGGTTAAAGATGGACAGATTCTCTGTATACCCTTGTGGGACTCTGCACCATGCCAAAACACGGCTGTCGAACCGAAAAGCAAAGAGGAACTGGCTGTCCTCATGCAACGGTATATAAAAGAAGGCTTAGCACAAATCGATAACCATGAACTACTCAGCCTCACATGGAATTTGAAATAAAATCACAGCTAGATTCGGTACCACAGGACAACAGGGAACAACAATGGTATTAATTTGTCTAAGGTCCTGCACTATTCTGTACTTCCATTGGGCTTCTGCAAGCCTATGTTAGATAAGTTACATGGACTCTCCATAATCTCTTTCAGAATACCTTGTTGAATCATTGAGCCAACCACAGGAGTAATCCCAGCAATGACTTCAGAGGTCCGATTATATTGAGGGATCCTCTGATACTCTGCATTAGGTTTCACTGTTATGCGAATAGGTTCAATCAACACCCTTAATGAAACCTATGTCCTTCCCTGAAAAGTCCCAGACTTCAGGTAGCACTGTGTCTCTCAGTTCTGGGGGCAGATCATCGCTTGTTAATATGGGGTACAGTCTGACATCTGAACTCTGACTTACAAGTTTGAAGACAATGTCTTCATCATGAGTTTGAAACTCAATACTCTTGGGGTACAGTAAATGGTGCAATTCAGCTTGCACAAAAGATCACGTCCAAGCAGATTTACGGGACTCGAATCACACATTACAAATCGATGATTCTCCTCAAAGGACCCTATTTTTTACAAGGTACTGCTTCAGTGACAGGGTTAGTCAATTGTTTGTTGGCAACTCCTACAACTTGGACTCTCTTTCCTGAGAGGGGTAGGTTGGGAAGTTCTGCTGTTCTAACAGTAGAGTGGATAGCACCAGTATCAATGAAGAATGATGCAGAGTGGCCGTTCACCTCACCATCCACAAATGGATCACTCTGGTCTACCTCTAAGGTTGCACTAAGCACGCAATCCTCCTCCCCTCTCAGGCACCGTCATTGGGACAGGTCCGTACCATAATCCTCGTCTGCTTGTATCACAGGGTACTGGTGAGAGATACCCTGATTCACAAAAGGGTTATTGTTTGCATTGGAGACCTGAGTTGGGTTATATCTTGAAGCATTTGCATTTGGTTGTAGCATTGGAGCTTGAGCAAAGCAGAAATGGAAAAGCAGTATTTTGTGCAGAAAGCAATACAGGCCTTCTTAGGTCAACTTTAAATGTATAATTCAGTAGTGGACATTTAATGTGTTCGTATGTGCACATACAACTACAAATAAATGAAAGATGTCAGTGCATAAATTCAATTTAGCTTCAAGTTGCACTTTAAGTAAATGCAATATATCTTGGTGTACATGAGCACAAATGTAAGTGCAAACTACAGTCTAAATGCAAATGTGAAAACATTAGTGCACATTTACATAAATCTTTCTTGTTTCTGAAGTAAATACATTTTAATAGTGTGAGGATGGTTTATCAAATTCCTAAAGACTACATTTCATATTAATAAGGTTAAGGCACCCAGTGTATAAAGTGTCAGGTACACGTAAATAGTGCACTTATGGCATCTGAAAGGAAGGAGCCAAAAGTATGCTGCTCCAAAAAACAGAACTACACAAAGCACACAATGGCACTTAATTAATCAATGCACAGTCAGTGTTTTTCACTGAAGTGCTCACACACTGTAAGATGCTAAACATAAAGTTACAAATGTACACAATGTACACCCAGACCTCTGTAGCTCCTCCTCAACCAGAGGTCTACGCACTAGGGCCTCTTGGTGCTAAATAATGTAAAGCTACTTTCAATGGTGTTCGTCATTGAATTGATAATGTAAAACCCTTTTCTTTTTTATTTGTCACAGAGATCAATGTATAAAACCCTTCACTATTGTATTTCTCAACAAGTGTTGAGTTTACAGTGTAAGCCCCTTTCACTTCTAGTTGTCATAGGATTGCACCTTGGAGAGCCCCGTTCTACTGTATTTGACACATGATTTGTGTTAACAACGTCCCTACCAGTTACGAACAATGGAACTGCTTCATGGATCGGCTAATGGAACTGCTGCTCAATCAATTGCCTGCAAAGAAGATCAACAAAGAGGCAGAGACTAAGTACTGGATCCAACTCACCACTGGACCGGTTACACCCCTTCAGGACATGACATTCAGTGTAGTTAGGGGCAGAGCAGATCAAGACTTACTCAGGAAGGGTGTATGCCAGAGGTCTTCAAACTTTTTTAGGTTGAGCCCACCCAGCAAAATTTTTTTTAGATGTCGGCTCCCCCCTCTACCTGACAGAAATTTCTGGAATCTGGTACACTACATAATCGACCACCACCTTCAAGGGTAACTACAATTAAATAAAACACATATCCATCCAAATGCCCTTCCCAAACACCTATGGATTGTCATTTAATGCACACCTCTAGGGGTGTAATCTATCCTTTGTTAACATGCATCCATCACAAAGTAGATGAGGAAAAAGTGAATGGAACATACTAAATGAAAAAAATTAAATGAAAAAGGTGAAAAAAGCAACTGAAGCGTATACACACATCATTTCATGATGCAAATAAACTACAACCTTTGACCTCATCTTGATGCTACTCAACATGCTCGGTGTCAGTGAACCATCACCTGACATTAAAAACAAAAACATGCTGATACATCTCTGTGGTCAACGGGAACAACATCATTACAACAATGTGTTTCTAACTCACAACTTAAATGTGCAATATACCTTGAACCGTATCCGCGCCCCATCTTGCCAAACACAGAAGTGCTAATGTACAATTAAATGACCGTGAGCGTCCCCAGAGTATTCGAATCATCTCACGTGACAGAAAACCATGAAACTAAACAAAATACGATGCCTCATCTCAAACCCATAAAAATAAAAACATGCAAACATTTCTCCTCCCCAAATGTTTTGTTTAAAAAACATAATCATTCACACAGAAACAAAATTGCTTTAAAATTCTAACTAATGATAAATTTGTCCATGTACAATGTGTCTGAATGTTGATAACTCAGTAAATGTCCACACTATCTTCATTAAATCGTTGCATAATTGAAACTGCAGGGAAAGCCTGCTGATGTGCTCAATGCGGCCAATTTTATCAGAGTAGTGAATCTCCAGTGTTGTATTTTCCTTTAACTGTTTCTTTCACACATGTTTATTTTCATCACAATTTTAATATAGGGGTGCAAACTAACCGTTTGGACTGAAAGAGGTATATGTCAATTCTTCAGAAATTCCAAGGTGGCATGCGACAATTACAACGCCTTTGAGCCTCAAAAAAGTTTATAACACAGGCAATTAGGTGTGCATTCTGCAAATTCTAAAGAATTGACATGCCCATACTTATGTAATTTAAAGAAACTTTGCCTCCTTTCTGTGAAGAACTAACCGTCCCGGGACGGTTCATTCCGAGAGCTGAAATGCTTCAGCTGCAGTGGGAGGCAGGGAGTCTCCTGTGCTGTGAAACTGAAAGCGAACTGCTTTCACTGTTTTCTTTAACAATGACAAAAGTATAGGCACGTCGTGCCCCATCGATTAGGAAATTGGGAAACAATGAGATGTTAAAGTGGAGTGCGCACCCCCCTGAGATGGCGTCCCGGGTTATGAGCTACGGAATAGGAATTACTTTATAGGTGGACTAATGCAACTACTGCCTAACAAAATGCCTGTAAAGAAAGATGTGAACAAAGGGGCCGGGCCGAATACCCTCTCTCTAGTCTTTTATTTCTTTATTTTACGCTTTCATAAATTTTGGCAAGTGACTAAAGCTTTCTCTTTCCAAACCTAAAAATAGTATTTTGTGGGCTTAAAACACTTAACACATCGTGTTCTCCCTAATATCCTAAGAAAAGGGGAGTTTGCCTCACAGTTTATTCTAACTTACTCTTAGTTGGCGCCTTCCCTTCTCTAAAGGTCAGTCATATCTGCCAACTTCCCCTTTAAGAAGTGAGCTAAAAAATTATGGAATGGAGTGCAATCTGACTAGTTACCTGTGGCTGATACTAATTGAAGCATTTGACCATTCACTTTTTTGTCCCATGTCATGAAGTTCCCTTTCAGCCAGTCTTGACTCTATGGCCAGAGCACATTGACGTCTTGTACTTGTAGATTTTGCTGTTGTTATCATGAGCCAGGCTTTGAGGGCTCAATGTGCCCTTAGCTGCCTATAATGCATAAGGTTGCCCTCATGGCACGGGACTAGTTGGCATCTTATAATGAGAACAAGGAGGTGCAAGAATGCACCTTACACCAAGGGAGATCTTAATTAAACATGAAAGGTGGTGCTTGCCTCATGTACATTACCTGCTGGCACCTGAATCCAGTTTATGACAACACCTTAGAAGACACATAGTTCATAGACATAACTTCTGGATGCTGCTTATTCATTTTTCTTTAGAAATCACTACTTATGCTTTCCTGATTTTTGTCTTAGATCTTTTTTTGGTTTGTTCAGCTTTTGGGTTTTCTTGACTACATTTCTGCCTCTTCTTAAACGTCTGAGGTTCATCCGTTTCATGAAGCTCCCAATATTGTTTGGAACATCTAGCCCCACTGTTTCGCAACAGCTCACAAATGTTTTTTACTGAATCTTCCTAGTAATGTGTATTTTGCCCTGTTACTCTTTTGTATGTCGCACCCCTAGGAATCCCCTCCATCCGTTGCTTATTTCTATGAATTTCTTATCAGCTCTCATCCTCCATAAGCCATGTTTTGCTCCCCCCTCTTATTTTCTCTTGCCCTCTTCAGCTAATGCCCCAGCTTCATTCCTCATACCCTCAATCACTTGTCCTAAAACATGTATATGTTTTCCTGCACGTGACTCTCACTCGGGAGTGTCCTAAAGTCATTCTGCTTTTTTGTGCTATGTACTTCACAGCCTCTTCAGTGGAATGAAGCACTCTGTAAATTCTGCAATACCCCCAATACAATGACCACCACAACTGGCCCCACCGTTGTCCCCAGGTTTGTCCAACACTTCATCTTCGATTGAAGCTTTGTTTTGCGCAGCTTCCTCCCTTTCTTGGACGCCACCTCCCACAGTGACCGTCCTTCAGCTAGACCCCAGCTTGGGCTTCTATTTGAACTTCTGAGGGCTAGAAAACAACAAATTAAACACTAGACGACATTAAAGCAAAGAAAGCCTAAAAACTGATGACGCTGTGCAGATTTTACAGAATGATGTGGTCAGGCAATCCAGTGGAACAGGAAAGTGTGACTTCACCCATCCTGTGCACCAGACTAACTTCTCTATTCCGCACACAGCAGGCCAGAGAGTGCTGGTTTGTGCTGAACTTCATTAACAAAAGAGGGTGGCCAAGGTTAATGACCTGCCATACTTCAAAAATCATGGGGCCTCTGCCCAGAAGAAGCTGATGGTGGCAGGAGGGTTTGGCAAACTACCAGTTATTGTGCTGCGTTGGAGCGAAGCACTGTCCTTTCTACTGAGAGGGCAGGACATGGAGGTAATACATCTAGGACACAGCTGTGGGTAAATGATCAGTTTAAGATTAGTTTAGAGGAGGCAGACACTGGAAATAGCACATTGTGTGCCATTCCACAAAGTAGTGGAATGGCACTATGAGATCTATAGAACTATTGTCAGGATTCTAGGCAAGAGGCACTCGGCACCATCCTATCTTTATGCAAAGAAGAGAAGGGCATATAAGCAAGCTTGAAGTAGACCTAAAATAGGAGTGTTACCATTCTAATCACTTATTGCATAAAATTCGTTTATACAGGTTAATTGTGGTCACCATATAAGTTCTGGATGCAAGTCACTAGTGCACAACTTCTCACAATTTAGGAAATTGGTGCCTGCAGAGGATATACTGCACCCTAGAGAGATTTAAAAAAATGAGAAGAAAAGAGGACAACTTATCAAAATTTGAAGGTGCATGCAGGGGAGCAACTTGGAGATTGTCTTTTCATTGCTAATGACCCCATGCACCTCATTTTCCCTTCCAAAGAAGGAGTGAAGGGGGTCTCATCTCTTGCTCCTACCACTTCCACTTGAGTGGCTAGGATAAAGTCAAGGGTTCCAACGATCACCTTTTTTGCTTTTTTCAGCGTGATGTAATTGCGAAAGCATGAGTTACCACAGTCGAAAGAAAGGCCATCTTCTGAATGTTCAATTGCATAGTTCAAGAGGCAACTGAACAGGCTCGATAAACGGTTAGGTGCACAATGTCTTTTCTTTGGATTTACAGGGTTTCCTAACCAGAAAAGGAACTGCAACACACTTCCTAATAAATAGGAGTTGCTAGTAACTTTAGGTGGAGCATGTGCATTTAGAGTTATCGACCTGTTTTAGCCATATCGCCAAAGAAAGCTGGAAAAAAGTTCAGGACAACTCCCCTCATTCATTGTACCACCAGGGGCATTCAGATTTGTGTAGATTTCTATTGGCTTGGCAACTGCTGCAGCAGGATTTCAGAAAATAATGATAAATATTTTGACAGGTATCAATAACCTTGCTTCTACAGGAAAACATCTTAGTTTGCAGTGACAGTGTAGAAAAACATGATGCAATGATGAGTAAGGATTTGAAGAGATTATAAGAAAGTGGGTTGACACTGAAGGGAGAAAAGTGTCATTTTTGGGTAAGTGCAGTGGAGTACGTGGGTGGCAAGGATGCATCCTGGCCCCTACCCTCTTCTCCCTATACATTAACAACGTAGTGGAAGCTCTTTCACAAGGGAATATAGATGCACCCAAATTGGACGGGGCCAGGGTGCCCGCACTTTTATTTGCAGACAACACCCTTTTAATTTCCCAGACCCCGATGGGCCTACAACAGCTCTTAATTAATTTTTACACTTTTTGCCTATCAAAGGCCCTCAAAATTAATATTTCAAAAACTGAATTTATGACTGTCAGGCCGCATAAACAATTTAAGCAAGCCATCTCTCTGGCAAAGGAAAAACCTGGTCGAGTCTCTAGATTCGAGTACCTGGGTATAATGCTTGAGAGCAAATTGTCATGGTCTCCACACATAGAGAAGAGAAGGGTTGTGACCCAACACCAAGCCTCAGCAATTTACAGGAGGCTCTAGGGAACAGCTTCGAGAGCCTTACTCCTGGCACTTGAACTCTATAAACTAAAGGCCCAATCGGCTGCCTTGTACGGGGCAGAAATTTGGGGATACGCTAATCTAGATGCCCTCACCATAAGCGAAAATAAGTTTGTGCGCTTACTACTCCACCTTCCATCGGGCACTCCCCTAATACCAATGTTTTATGATGCCAACTTAAAAAGAGTGGGAGAAGTAGCTAGACTAAGGCCCCTCCTGTGTATTGGGTGAGGCTTTGGACCACGGAAGAGTTAAGGCCATACCGGATGGCAGTCGAGGAACTGCTAGCCCTCTACAAAGCCCTCACCTTCCCCTATTTCAAACACGCCCACCAGTGCTTTGATAAACTGGACCTTGGGTCCTTCTAATCAGAACCTGCCTCGTTGGTAGCTACTTCCAAGCTGCAGCTAAAAAATCGTTACTGGGAGTACATCTACACCAGTCTTTTTCAGAGTTCCTCACTTGGTAGGCTGACAGATTAATTCCTGTCTACTAAGGATTTTCCCTCTTATGAATTGTTTCTTGACCTCCCACTCCAGCAATTAGCAAAAACTTTATATTTAAAATTTCACTATGGCACATTGGAACTGGGGTCTTTCACTGCACTATGGAGATCAAACAGGAGTGGTGCTTATTCACCTGTAAGTACTTTGTGTTCGCTAGCTACAAATGAAACTACACACCATGTGCTATTTTACTTTCCAGCATATGCAAAGCCTAGAGGGAAATGGATACACCCACTGTGCATGTAGTCTGGCTTTCGGAGAAACCAGGAGGCAATGAGAATTTTGAGGGGCAACACATCCATTTACACTGTTTTTGCCCTATGTAAGTTTTTATTCATGGCTGGGTTAATCAGGAAAGCTAAAGGTCTTAAATTCTAGACCCGGATAAATCAGCTGTTTGCACTGGCAGCTTCTTTTACACATGAACAACTTTGTTACTCCAGACTGTGTTACGAGAATTGTTTTACATTCTTTTTAAAGAGTTTTTATGACCGGTTTTAAGTGATTTTTAAATGGTCTTAACAATTTCAATTTTTTTATTTAAATGATTGTTTTATTGTCTGCAAGTTTCAAGGAATCAATTTTCCCAAATACACTTTATAAGAATTACTTGGGTGACATGATAACCAAGGAAGGCATCCAGCCCAAGGCAAAATAGCAGAGGTAATGACAATGAGCCTGTGTTTGAGAGCAAAGAAGATGTTCAATCTGTCTTAGAAATTGCAGAGTATTTCTAAAAGTTTGTCAGGAACTTTGTGAAAGTTGTTAGTCCTTTGTGATAGCGGATGAAAAAAGGAACAATGTTGATTGAGAAGAGCTAACAGACCTTTGATGTGGTTAAGAAGGAGGTGGTCAGTGCTACAACTCTGCCTCAGTTTGAAGTGAAAAAGAAACCATTGTGATCATAGTTGCAAGTTGAACGGGCCTTGGTGCAGTATTTTCACAAGTAGATGGTGGGAAAGAGAAAGTCATTGATTTTGCTTCTTGAGCCTTAAGAGGGGCTGAATAGAATTAATCAGTCGTAGATGGAGAAGCACTGATTTGCAGTTGGCCCATACATAACTTCAGTTTGTTTCTTGTTGACCTTCACTTTGTGGTTTGGTCAAACTACAAACCTCTGGTGCTGGCATTATCCTGCAAAAGTGCAGAAAGTGAGACATCCAGGACTGCAAGATGGTTTGAAGGGTCGAGAGAGTATGATTTTCAAGATGAGTATGTGCTGGATCTAGAAATAAAGTTTCACTGTTTTTCGAGATTACCAATTGATTCCAAGTACAGAATGAGCGTGTGAAAGATACTGTGCTTATAGGTGAGGGAAATGGCCCTAGCAGTATGGGTGAGAGGTATGCTCTGGCAGCTAATGTGGCACTTAAGAACATTATGCAGTGAGTAGAAAAAGACTGGAACACGAAACTGTAAAACAGAGAAAATAATGGAAGATAAAGGGAGAGTTTAACATTCAGCATGAGAAGAGGAGTAAATATAATCCCGCAAGAGAGTGTATAGGAAAATAAT
Source organism: Calotriton arnoldi (assembly GCA_963921515.1). Classification (NCBI taxonomy): domain Eukaryota; kingdom Metazoa; phylum Chordata; class Amphibia; order Caudata; family Salamandridae; genus Calotriton; species Calotriton arnoldi. Next base: position 427,784 of record CAWUFW010005646.1, read on the forward strand.
TTGAGACAAAATGGTCATGTGGGCAAAAGCATTACTATAACCAAAATAAGAGCAGTAGTTTTGGTGACCAAGCATGGACTGCCATCAGTGTGCAGCCCAGAAACTCTATTCTCACGTGTGGCCTTTCTCATGATGCCCTGGTGTAAACTGTAAATGAATATTATGAGCCCCTTTGATCTTCTGCCTCCAGTCAATGCTCTGAGTGGGATAACCCAACCCTTAACGATGCCTTTAGTGTGATGTGAGAGAGATTTGCCAACTATTAATACAAGATTAAAGTGAACACAACAATTAAAGAGAAATAAAATAGCAAAGAAGCAGAGGGCCAAAAGCACTCCAGCAACAGTTGAGTCCAGCAGCAGGGCAATGAGGTGCCTTCCAGCCATGAAAAATCCATAAACCTAAAGGAGAACATCATCAGAAATTTGTAAACATCATGCCTAAAGTTTGTGAGAAGGACAAGATATCAAGGGGACAATACATGAGCTGGGTTAATACTAGAAGAAAAAAACTATGTGAGTCATGCACCTACCTGGATGATGGCAAAACCTGTTCATATTATAATTGCAAAATGTTAAATACAATCTGTAATATGGATTAGCTTTTGAGAACACAGTGAGAAAAAACGTTGCTGCTGTGCTCTGCTAGAAATCTCGAGGTTCGTACTGCAACTCGGCCCTCTAAATATTTTATCAATCAAAAGTCAAAAACATGGGTACTGGTTTTGATAGGTGTTAGACCTGGCACCATTGGCGTGGGTCTCCCTTCCAATCTTTGCTGTTGCCTCCTATGTTTTTGCTATGTTTTTGCTGGTCTAGATGCTTTGGGCACTTTGCCACTGCTATTCAGTGCCAAAGTGCAAGTGCTCCCTATTGCAAATTGTTGTAATGGATTAGTGACTCCATGATTGGTCATTTGATTTACTTGTCAGACCCTAGTACAGTGCACCATGTGTGCCCCGGGCCTGTAAATCAAATGCTGCTGGTGGGCTTGCAGCACTGGTTGTGCCACCCACAGAAGCAGCTTGTAAAATGTGGCTCAGGCCTGCCATTGCAGAGCCTGTGTGCAGTCTGGGACTGCCATGTCAACTTGGCAAGTGCACCCACTTGCCAGTCCCTAAACCTTCCCTATTCTACATGTTAGTCACCCCTAAAGTAGGCCCAAGGTACTCCTGTGGGCAGGGTGCATTGTATGTGAAAGGTAGGACATGCCCTGATGTATGTGGCATGTCCTGATAGTGAATTACAGCCAATTTCGTGTTTCACTATTGCAAGGCTATCTGTTCCCATAGGCCAGAATGGGCAGTTTGATTATAACATCTTATAAACATAACTGACCCAAGGAACAAGGTAGGAAAATAAAGTTTAGTATGCCTGAACTCAGAATGTTAAAATACATCTTTTAGGGTGGGTGATTTTTACATTCTGTGTTTGAAAATACCACTTTTAGAAAGAAGGTATTTTCTTGCCTAACCATCCAGTATGCCTCTGCTAGGTTTGTGTATTCCATGTCTGGTTTGTGAGTGACAGGGGGCTGGAGAGGGCCTTGGCTCCAGCAGTCTGATGAGTCAGGGCTGGGCTGAAAAGAGCCCACTTTGAATAGAGAGTAGGGGGAGGATATTTCCTTTCACTTGCCTGAGCCTTCATAGAATAGAGAGTAGGGGGAGGAGTTTTCCTTTCAGCTACCTGGTCCAGGTCTGCTTTCAACAATGCTGTCTCCACCTCCTGCCAGGAAGCTGCACCAGGGAGGACAGAACTGGTTTTGACTAGGTACAGACACTCTCTGCCTTCAGAGAACAAAGGATTTAGTAATATAAATATTGGGGCCCAGACCCCAGAACTTTAGATCACTTCTGGGAACCAAGACAAACCTTTGCAAAGGAGAGAAACCAAGGAAGCTGAAGGAGGAGACTGCCCCTGTGCTGTTTGCTGTTTGGGGTTGGCCTGCAGTGGTTACTTATTGCCAAGGAAAGGAGAAAAGGAACTTTGTGTGTACTTTAATCATCTTGAGGAAGATCTCCAAGGGCTTGAAGCTGAGCTTGCCTTCTGTTCTGAAGTCTCAGGGATACAAAGACTTCACCCCCAGCTCCCCCTGAATTTCCTTGCTGGGAATTCTACCTGCAGAGAGGTGCCTGCTGTTGGTTTGGGCCCTCTAGAGACTGCGTGTCGCTGGGAGCTGGAAGCGCGATGCAATGAGGAAGAAGCGTGTCGCCGCCGCAGCTGTTGCCGTCGCATCGCCGAAGAAGCGTGTCGCCGCCGCAGCAGTTTGCCGTCGCATCACCGAAGAAGCGCGTCGCATCACCAGAGAAGCGTGCCGCAGAGGTCGCCGTCGCATCACCGGAGAAGCGTGTCGCAGGGCCTGTCGCGGCTCAAGAAACCATCGAGTTCGCCGCACGGCCGCCGGGCATGCACGCATTGCATCCAAGTTATCACATCGCATCAAAGACGCCATTTTGTCGCATCCCACCGGATCGTCGCATCGCATCAAGGCGCCAGATTGTCGCATCGCACCGGATCACAGTAAGAAACAGACGCTTCGCCTCCTCTCCGGTAAGGAACAGACGCATCGCCTCCCCTGCGCTGCAGTAAGGAACAGGTGCGCCGCCTCCCCGAAGCAAGGAAATGACGCATCGCCTTCCCTGCGACCCTTTTGTTTATGTTGCGTTAGGCATCCAAGGTACTTTGAGAGTAAAGTGTCGCATTTACCATCTACATTGAACTTGGCTATTTCTACCATCTGAAAGTCATATTTTTGAATACTGTATTGTGGATTTTTGTCGTTTGGTCTTGTGTTAAGTCTAGATAAAGATTACTTATTTTTCTAAACTGGTGTGGTGTCCATTTGTAGTGTTTTCACTGTATTAATGTATGTGTTCACAAATGCTTTACACACTGCCTCTGAGATAAGCCTGCCTGCTCGTGCCAAGCTACCAAGGGGGTGAGTAGGGGTTATTTTAGGAGTGTAGCCCCCTTACCCTGACTAGAAGCAAGGGCCCCTACTTGGTCAAAGGTACCTACCTCTGCCAACTAGAGACCCCCATTTCTAACATTGGTGGTCAGCGGTGAGGATTTGGACTTGCATTCGTGACTCATATACAGTGATTGGTGTACACTACTAGTGAGTGCAGACCATAACGCAACCACATACATTTTGGTAGAATTCTTTCCTTGGGACTTCTATTTTTGCTAGAAACTGCCAATCCTTGTTACCATGAGCAAAGCAGCATCCAACGCATCTATGGATCTACAATTTGAAGAAGACAGGGTTAATATTTACACTGTGCCACAGCTTAAAACCCTCTGTAAAAGATTTAAAATCTCTGTGAAAGGCCTCACCAAGAAGGAGGAGTTCCAAAAGGCGCTGAAGGCCTGGGTGGAAGCTAGAAAAGCTCCTGAGCATTCTGAAGAGCCTAGGGAGGAGGCAGAGAATACAGATGGGCAGCTGGATGGGCCATTGGGTCTGACCGGGGAGAAAGTACCTTCCAGGGCAGGCAGCAGTGTTTCTTCAAAGGGCCTGTCTCCAGAAAAGCTGGAGGACAGGGAGCGGGATAGGATGCATCAGATGGAGCTAGCCAAGCTCAAACTGGGTGGTCAGATGGAATTAGAAAGCAAGAAGTTAGCCTTGGAAGAAAAGAGGATGCATTTAGAGCATGAGAGAATGTTGAGGGAATTGGAATTGAAAGCCAAGAGCTTAGAAATTACTCCCTCTGGTGGCAGCACACCATCGATGCCTGTAGAAGCCAGAGTATTCATCCCCAAAAATGTCATTAAGGAGTTCCACAAGCATGAAGATATTGGGCAATGGTTTAAGGCCTATGAGGTAGCCATGACCTCCCACCGGGTCCCTGAGAAAGATTGGGAAGCGGGGTTGTGGGGGCAGTTTCTCAGTGATGGGCGGGACACCTTGTTAGACTTGCCCTCTGAGGACCAGAATTCCTATGTCCACATGAAGGAAGCCTTGATGACCAGGTATGGGTTGACCCCAAAGCTTTATAGACAAAGGTTTAGAAATTGTAGGAAACTGGAGTCAAGTACTTGGGTAGAATATGTGCCTTTTTTTTGCAGAGCATTGGATGGTTGGTGAAGGGTAGCAAAGTGAATGATTTTGAAGCGCTCTATGATTTGATTGCATGGGAGCACTTGTCCAGTAATTGTTTTCCAGAGCTACGCCAGCACCTGATTGATAGTAAGCTGACTATCCCTAGGAAGCTTGCAAAGGAGGCGGACCGCTGGGTTAGTACCCGGGTCCATAAGGGTCATGTGGGAGACTCCGCCAAAGGTGGGCAGGATCCCCAGCAGAAGAGTGGGGGGGACAAGGGTAAACAGAGGGAGTTCCAGAAAGGGCCCCAAAGTAATCCCCAAGGGAAGGGTTCCCAGCCTCCCCCTGAGAAGAAGCCAGGGGCCCCGACAGATAAGCCTGTTCAGAGTGGTCCCAAGAGATGTTTTAGTTGTGGTCAGGTGGGCCACTTCTTCTGGGAGCCGCAGTGTCCCAACAAAGGTAAAACAGCATCCACTGGTGCACCGCCCGGGCAAATGGCTAGTGTAGCCCTGGGGGAGGAGTTGGGTGCCCCAGGTGGGTGGGGTCCCGCAGAGATGTCCCAGGTCTTTTTAGGAGACAGTGAGATGGTCCCTAGGACCCAGATGCCTGATAACACTAAGAAATACAGGCAGTGGGTGACCATCAATGGCCATAGGGTGGAGGCTCTGAGAGACACCGGAGCCAGTGTGACAGCTGTCAGTTGTCGGCTGGTGTCTGAAGAGACATGCACTTTACCCTGTAGTTGCCGCTGACAACTCAGAGAGCCACTGTAAGGTGGCCCAGGTTCCCTTTGAGTGGGGGGGTCTCGGGTACCTTTCAAGTAGCTGTGAGGCCAGCCATGCCTGTTGACTGTCTGCTAGGCAATGATTTGGAAAGCTCCCCTTGGGCTAAGGAGGAGCGAAGAGCTCATTTGGAGATGTTGGGTCTGCCTGAGTGGGCGTGTGTGACCACTCGGTCCATGGCAGCCAGTAAGGGTATTCAAGAGGACCTGGAGCCTGAAAGAGTGGCCCAGGTGCCTGCCTTAAAGAGAAGAGGCAGGGGGTGTGGGAAACCAGCCCCCGAAGTTCCCACGGTCCAGGAGGAGGCAGACCTTGAGGGGGATGCCCTGGAACCTACAGGGGAACAAGTAGCTGAACTGGGGGACCTGCCTGAGCTGACCCATTGGCAGCAGGAAGGAGGACCCTCCAGGGAAGAGTTATGCGAGGAGCAGAAGAAGTGCCCTTCTCTTGTGGGTTTGCGGCAACAGGCCACAAACCAGGCAGCAGGTGATCAGTCTGGATCACATTGGATCTACTGGGAGATTGGTCTCCTGTATAGCGAGCCTAAGGTTGCTGAGCCTGGGTCTGCCTGTGTGCTGGTGGTACCCCAGCGCTTCAGAGCCTTCCTACTGGGTCTGGCTCATGATGTGCCTTTAGCAGGACATTTGGGGCAAGACAAGACCATTGAACAGCTTGTCACCCACTTTTATTGGCCCCAAATACGCAAGAGTTCAGATACTCATTGCAGGACCTGTCAGACTTGCCAGGCAAGTGGTAAGAGTGGGAGGAAGCACAAGGCTCCTCTCCAACCATTCCCTGTGGTCAGCACCCCCTTTGGAAGGGTGGGCATTGACATTGTGGGGCCTCTGGATCCCAACACAGCCATGGGCAACAGGTTCATCCTGGTCTTGGTGGACCATGCCACCCGGAAACCATCCCTCTCAGGACTGTAATGGCCCCCGTGGTGGGACGTGCATTGATGGGGATTTTCTCCTGTGTGGGGTTCCCCAGCGAGGTGGTGTCAGACCGTGGTACCAATTTCATATCTAAGTATATGAAGTCCCTGTGGCAGGAGTGTGGTGTAACCTACAAGTTCACCACTCCTTACCACCCCCAAGGTAATGGGCTGGCTGAGAGATTCAACCGGACCCTAAAGGGCATGATTATGGGTCTTGAGGAACCTATGAGGCGTAAGTGGGACGTCCTCTTGCCATGCCTTCTGTTTGCTTACAGAGAGGTGCCACAGAAGTCCTTAGGGTTCAGTCCCTTTGAACTGCTGTATGGTCACCCTGTAAGAGGACCTCTGAGTTTGGTAAAGGAAGGCTGGGAGAAAGCTCCCAGTAAACCTCCCAGGATGTATATAGCTACATGCTGGCCTTCAGAAACCAAACTCGTCGTTTCAGACAACTCGCTCAGGCGAACCTGGAAGCCAGCCAGGAGGAGATGAAACGGTGGTATGATCAGAATGCCACTCTGATCGAGTTTCAGCATGGACAGAAAGTGTGGGTCATGGCCCCGTGGAGCCTTGTGCGCTCCAGGATAAGTGGACCGGACCATTTGAGGTGGAGGAGTGCAAGAGTGATGTCACCTACTTGGTGGACTTGCGGTCTCCTAGGAACCCTTTGCGGGTCCTGCATGTAAACCGCCTGAATCCCCACTTGGAGAGGTCCGAAGTGGGCATGCTCCTAGCGACAGATGATGGAATGGAGGAGGAGACCGAGCCTCTTCCTGACCTCCTGTCTGCAACAGAGCAAGATGGGTCAGTGGACGGTGTGAACCTCTCTTCCGCCCTGACCCTGAGCAGCAGGATGACTGTCGCCAACTGTTGGGACAGTTTCCTGATCTGTTCTCCCTGACTCCCGGTGTCACTGAGTGGTGCGTCCATGATGTGGACACTGGGGACAGTCCTCCTGTAAAACACAAAACTTACAGAGTGACTGACATGGTGAGAGCTTGCATCAAGGAGAAGGTCTCCAAGATGTTTGCCTTAGGGGTGATTGAGTCCTCTAACAGCCCTTGGGCCAGCCCAGCGGTCTTGGTCCCAAAGGCTGCCGCGCCTGGTGCCACACCCGAGCTCCGGTTCTGTGTGGACTACCGAGGACTCAATTCAGTCACCAGGACTGACGCTTACCCCATCCCCAGAGCTGATGAGCTCATTGATCTGTTAGGGGCTGCCCGGTACCTCAGTACATTTGACTTAACGTCTGGGTACTGGCAGATCGCCTTAACTGATGGGGCAAGAGAGAGGTCCGCATTCTCCACACCAGATGGGCACTACCAATTCCGGGTTATGCCCTTTGGGATGAAGAATGCCCCTGCCACCTTTCAGAGGTTGGTCAACCAGGTGTTGGCTGGACTGGAAGATTTCAGTACCGCCTACCTGGATGACATCGCAGTGTTCAGCGCCAGTTGGGAAGAACATCTGCACCACCTCTGGGAAGTGTTGATGGCGCTGCGGAGGGCAGGCCTCATGATCAAGGCGAGTAAGTGCCAGATCGGGCAGGGTTCCATGGTGTACTTGGGACACAAGGTTGGGAGCGGCCAGGTGGCGCCCCTACAGCCCAAGATTGATACCATCCTGGCTTGGGAACCCCCCAAGACCCAGACACAGGTGAGAGCCTTTTTAGGACTCACAGGGTACTACAGGAGGTTTGTCAAGGGGTATGGCAGCATTGTTGCACCCTTGACAGAGCTGACTTCCAGGAAGCAGCCCAAGAAATGAACTTGACTGACACCTGTCAGAAAGCTTTTGATGCCCTGAAGACTGCCATGTGCACGGCGCCCGTGCTTCAGGCGCCCAACTTCTCAAAGGAATTCATTGTGCAGACAGACGCTTAAGATCATGGTGTGGGGGCTGTACTTTCACAGATGAATGAGGAGGGCCTGTAGCCTTCATTAGTAGGAGGTTACTTCCACGGGAACAGAGGTGGAGTGCAATTGAGCGCGAGGCATTTGCTGTGGTCTGGGCACTGAAGAAGTTGAGACCATACTTGTTTGGGACTCACTTCCGGGTTCAGACCGACCACAGGCCCCTCAGATGGCTGATGCAGATGAGGGGTGAGAATCCAAAGCTGTTGAGGTGGTCCATTTCCCTACAGGGGATGGACTTCACGGTGGAACACCGCCCTGGTACAGAACACGCCAATGCTGATGGTCTGTCCAGATTTTTCCGCCTTAGTGAAGAGAACTCCCAATAGGTAGGGTAGTTCTCCCCACATTTCAGCTGGAGGGGACACGTGTTAGACCTGGCACCATTGGCGTGGGTCTCCCTTCCAATTTTTGCTGTTGCCTCCTAGGTTTTTGCTATGTTTTTGCTGGTCTAGATGCTTTGGGCACTTTGCCACTGCTATTCAGTGCCAAAGTGCAAGTGCTCCCTATTGTAAATTGTTGTAATGGATTAGTGACTCCATGATTGGCCATTTGATTTACTTGTCAGACCCTAGTACAGTGCACCATGTGTGCCCAGGGCCTGTAAATCAAATGCTGCTGGTGGGCTTGCAGCACTGGTTGTGCCACCCACAGAAGCAGCTTGTAAAATGTGGCTCAGGCCTGCCATTGCAGAGCCTGTGTGCAGTCTGGGACTGCCATGTCGACTTGGCAAGTGCACCCACTTGCCAGTCGCTAAACCTTCCCTTTTCTACATGTTAGTCACCCCTAAGGTAGGCCCAAGGTACTTCTGTGGGCAGGGTGCATTGTATGTGAAAGGTAGGACATGCCCTGATGTGTGTGGCATGTCCTGATAGTGAATTACAGCCAATTTCGTTTTTCACTATTGCAAGGCTATCTGTTCCCATAGGCCATAATGGGCAGTTTGATTATAACATCTTATAAACATAACTGACCCAAGGAACAAGATAGGAAAATAAAGTTTAGTATGCCTGAACTCAGAATGTTAAAATACATCTTTTAGGGTGGGTGATTTTTACATTCTGTGTTTGAAAATACCACTTTTAGAAAGTAGGTATTTTCTTGCCTAACCATCCAGTATGCCTCTGCTAGGTTTGTGTATTCCATGTCTGGTTTGTGAGTGACAGGGGGCTGGAGAGGGCCTTGGCTCCAGCAGTCTGATGAGTCAGGGCTGGGCTGAAAAGAGCCCACTTTGAATAGAGAGTAGGGAGAGGAGATTTCCTTTCACTTGCCTGAGCCTTCATAGAATAGAGAGTAGGGGGAGGAGTTTTCCTTTCAGCTACCTGGTCCAGGTCTGCTTTCAACAATGCTGTCTCCAGAACTTTAGATCACTTCTGGGAATCAAGACGAACCTTTGCCAAGGAGAGAAACCAAGGAAGCTAAAGGAGGAGACTGCCCCTGTGCTGTTTGTTGTTTGGGGTTGGCCTGCAGTGGTTACTTATTGCCAAGGAAAGGAGAAAAGGAACTTTGTGTGTACTTTAATCATCGTGAGGAAGATCTCCAAGGGCTTGAAGCTGAGCTTGCCTCCTGTTCTGAAGTCTCAGGGATACAAAGACTTCACCCCCAGCTCCCCCTGAATTTCCTTGCTGGGAATTCTACCTGCAGAGAGGTGCCTGCTGTTGGTTTGGGCCCTCTAGAGACTGCGTGTCGCTGGGAGCTGGAAGCGAGACGCAACGAGGAAGAAGCGTGTCGCCGCCGCAGCTGTTGCCGTCGCATCGCCGAAGAAGCGTGTCACCGACGCAGCAGTTTGCTGTTGCATCACCGAAGAAGCGCGTCGCATCACCAGAGAAGCGTGCCGCCGCCGCAGAGGTCGCCGTCGCATCACTGGAGAAGCGTGTCACAGGGCCTGTCGTGGCTCAAGAAACCATCGAGTTTGCCGCACGGCCGCCGGGCGTGCATGCATCGCATCCAAGTTATCGCATCAAAGACGCCATTTTGTCGCATTGCACCGGATCGTCGCATCGCGGCGCCATCTTGTCGCATCGCACCGGATCACAGTGAGAAACAGACGCTTCGCCTCCTCTCTGGTAAGGCACAAACGCATCGCCTCCCCTGCGCTGCAGTAAGGAACAGGTGCGCCACCTCCCCCGAAGCAAGGAACTGATGCATCGCCTTCCCTGCGACCCTTTTGTTTATGTTGCGTTACGCATCCAAGGTACTTTGAGAGTAAAGTGTTGCATTTACCATCTACATTGAACTAATCTATTTCTACCATCCGAAAGTCATATTTTTGAATACTGTATTGTGGATTTTTGTCGTTTGGTCTTGTGTTAAGTCTAGATAAAGAATCCTGATTTTTCTAAACTGGTTTGGTGTCCATTTGTAGTGTTTTCACTGTATTACTGTATGTGTTCACAAATGCTTTACACACTGCCTCTGAGATAAGCCTGCCTGCTCGTGCCAAGTTACCAAGGGGGTGAGCAGGGGTTATTTTAGGGGTGTAGCCCCCTTACCCTGACTAGAAGCAAGGGCCCCTACTTGGTCAAAGGTACCTACTTCTGCCAACTAGAGACCCCCATTTCTAACAATAGGGTGATAAGAGTTTTGAATAAAATTGTTCCTTTTGAGCACTTTGTAAAACAAAAAAATGGCATACGAATAAGTCCAGTCCTGCACAATTGATTTTTATTGTTTTAAAAATGGCTTTACAATGGTAAGAAGATACAAAATGCAGAACAAGCCAGAGAGAGATGAAGGAGGAACACTGTGTGAGGTGGGCCTAGTAATGCGTGGGAGAAAGTAAGATAAAAATGGCGGCCAAGTTGAAGGTAGCCAACAAGGAAACTGATACAGAACTTTTAGGGGAGGTGTAGTGCAGGAAGATGAGTTGTGTGCAGGAAAAAGAGTGTGGATATTGGACCCAACGATTGTGGAAGGAAGGGGCAAACAAGAGGGTCAACTGAAGTGGTCAATGATATAACGATGTGAGAGATTGGGTCAGAACAGCAAAATGAGTGGCTTTTGGAAGACAAAAGCCCAGAATAATAAAATATGAAGAATGAAGTGAGAGAGGCACATGAAAGGAGGAGCCGTATTATCAAGGTACCAATTGGGAATAATCAAGGAACAAGTAAAGACGCAGTGAGTGAACTGCTTTAAACATAGCGGATTGAATCTTCACAAACATATTGGGAGCTACAGGCATGGCCTAATGCTGCGAAGCTCTAGAAGAGGCAGTGGTGAATTTTAACTTACAAAGTCGGATGCAGAAGCTATACTGACAACCTATCGGGTGAAAAGGGGGGTGTACTACTTAAAGGACACAGGGAGGGATGTCTGTGGGTGCACAGCTTTTACGAGGAAGGATAACAGTTTTAAAGAATGTCGTTGGGATCCCAGTGTTAAGACAGATGCCTTGAAATTTTGCAGTCCCTGCAAACCAGTTGGGATGGACAGGAAATGACTGAAAGGTATAGACAGCCAGGATGTAAGGTCTGATTGCACCAAGGGATAATATTTGATATTTTGTTGTGTACTGTATGTTGCTTTTATGATCCTGGAGATAAAAAACAAAGCTTTTCAATCAATCGATATGCAGTTTTCAGTCACATCACCTATGTATTAATGTGCAAATATCAAAGCCCATGCCTCTGAGAGGGGTTCAAAGGTTTGGTGGTATGAACACAAGATGTGGTAAATGAAAGCCCCCACACATATTTCATGTGAATGCATTGATGGTTTATGTATTCACTGTATTTAATGTGACCGGTTTGCATTGTGAAATGATGTGATGGAGAGTGGGCTTTCACAGTATGTTTCCATTAGAGTCTTCCCAGGCTAAAGTGTCCTTGAACCCCAACAGTACATACCAGGGCTTTATGAGGATGTTGCTTCTCTATAGGTTTAGGGACTGCAACTGCTACCCGCACCATAGATTGTGGGTATCTGCTTCTTGGTTTGTAGGAGATGATTGGAGCCCCCAGGAACTACTTGAGCTTTTCATGGGCAAAGCAGATTTCATGTGAGGGAGCCACATTGAGTCCTTCTTTTTGCAGAGATTTTCCCTCCATTGGTGCAGGCCAAAAATCACTGAAAGCATGGGGCGGGAGTGTACCTGGAATTAGCGGCAGCCTTAAGAGTTCCTACCATGAGGATGGGGTGCTCCCCAAGAAGTTCTCCCACAGTGGAGCAATGAGAAAAAGTGGTGGTTTCTGAGGTCCTCATAGGTTATGTGTTAGGGAGGCGAGTTGTCCAAGAGTGGACCATGGTGGTGGGTGGGCCAGACAGTGGATGGTTCCTGATGTAGTAGGTGTAGTTGTAGCCCCTGAGGAGCTAGAAGATGGGTAGTGAGCTTCTGAGCTTCCCCTGTTGGGCTAGTGACTGACCCTGAGGAGATCTGAAAGGGGGTCATGTACTCCCTAGATTCCCGGTATGGGTTAGTGGTGGAACCTAAGATATCAGGGTAGAGTAGGCGACTGCCAGAGTACAGTGAACAATGCCACTCTAGAGACTGTTACTCAGACCCTGACGTGGCGGCTGTGGCAATGCCCAGCCTGGTGTCCAATTAGGTAGGTCCTGTGGGATCAGACCCCAGTACAAGGGGTGGAGGCCTTGTAGACCGAGGGGGTGGAGGACGCGGGTGAGCCCACTATGACCCACCCAGGTGGTCAGGTGGTGTTTGCTCTTGAGGCAGAGGACACTGAGCATCAGTCTTGGGGGAGGAATCCATGTCTGTTAGGGATTTTTGCTTTGAGCTACCGGGAGGACAGGCTGCAGAGGCTCTGCTTTTGCAGACTCCTGCTTGGTGGACTGTGAGTGTACCAGCCTTGGGGTGCGGCCTAAAGGACCCTTGAGAGGTAATGGCTTGCCAGGCATTGATTTGACTGGTGTAAGCGGCCCTCTGCTTGATGGTGTAGGAGGTGGGTGTGCCTGCAGCGTCACATTAGGTGGTCAGGTGGTGCTTGCTCCTGAGGGACGGGACTGTGTGCATCAGTCTGGGTTGGTGTTAGACACTTCTGTCCAGGATTGTCGCTTTGGGCAAGCGCAGACTGCAGAGGACTTTGCCTGGCAGACTTCTGCTGAGTGCATTTCTGCTGAGTGCTCTTTAGGTGTATTAGTTTCTGGGCAGATGCCCATGAGGAGGTGGCGCAGCAGATGAAAATGGGAAGCACAGCAGCCCAAGCCAGTGGCAATGTGATTCCCCTATGCGCTGTCAGAAGGACAGGCTGCAGAGACAGAGAGTTCTGCTTTGGAAGACTTGTGCCTGGTGCACTCTAGTTGTACCAGCCTTGGATTGCGACTCCGAGGCCTCGTGGAAGTCCTGGTTTGCCAGGCATGGACTCAGCAGTTGGGGGCAGCCCTCAGCTGAGTGAGGTGGAAGGCAGCAGTATGTGCTTACAGGGTGATCTGTCAAATTTCACAGAGGGATATTTAGGATACCTACTTGGTCTCCTGCTCGATTGGTGTGAGACTGGGAAGTGGCCCGATGCGGGCCTTGGTGAGGTATGGCCTACACAGTGCCCAGTGGCACTTCCATTTGACACGGTGCGGCTTGAGAGTCCACGGGTGGTGGGGGACATGGACCCTGTTGTCGGGGAAACAGGTGTACCAGGGCTCCCCTGCTGCTGCTCCTGCCTCCCGTCCACCGAGAGGCACCTCTTTCATGAGTTGGATGGGGATGAAAAAGTTAGAGGCGGACACGGCCTCAGGTGTCCCATCAGGCAGCTCCTATCCTCCTTATGAGCAGTTCTCATGTCTGACGAGCAGGACATTAGGCGTTGTTTACCATCTGAGTGTCGGCAACGGAACAGACCACCCAAATGCTGGGCAGACATTTCAAAAATGGTAAAGCTGTCCACCCTATGTCAGATTTTTGATAGCTCAATCACTTCTTCCTGTACTGTATTTCCTTTCTAATGTTTTCTTTTTCTTTTAACCAGCGGCTCGATCTCACTAGATATGCACTACATTGTAAATGCATTTTGCTGTGAGTAAAATATCTGTCTGTGTCCTCCACACGTGTTTTCTTTTTCTTAATACTATACAATAATTTTTTACTGGTGAATACTTTGCGCACGTTTAAACAAAGGTGTAATTTCAGGGCACTCGCTAAGACAAGGCCTGACAGGCCGTTCTGCCACTGTGACGTTGTGTGAGTGGGCTGCGGCTGCTTTCGGAGCTCTATGTGCAGCCATCATCCCACCTACAAGCCCCCGCATCCCCAGGCTCCTCGCAGACTCCTGCAGTCTGGACTTGTTGAACTTTTTTGTTAGGTGTGGTCTTGATTTTCAGTCCAGACCTTTGCACTAGCAGAAACAGCAAGAGTTATGAGGCCGGAGAAGAGGGTAAGGTGGAAGCATCTAACAGAAGGTGCTCTGACCTACCTCCACTTGCATCTGGTAAGAAGGGTAAAATCAGACCATTACATTTTCAGACTCCTGTCTGCTCTACATTGTACCAACTGTGTGCAGCAGTGCTCGTGCAGCTCATACGCGTTGATGTGCATCAACATACACAGGAATTTTGCTGCAAGTGCAGGATTCACACCATCTGTGGGCGAACCATACCCCTGCCAGGGTCAACATGCCCTCCTCCATCTTTGTAGCCTGAGCTCAAAGATGTATCCAACAGACTTGCCACTTGAAAATAACATTCTCTGTGTAAAAAGGGGACATGGCCTTGGAGGGGGTGAGGCTTTATGCCGAGAACTACCTTTGAGGCCCTTCTACCCTGCACCCATCGCCCTCCTTCCCATTCCAATAAAACAAAAGCACAAAGGTTGCTTGCAGTGAAAATGTTCCGCTGGTGAAAAGGTTCCAGCCTTCCTCTTTGCTGATGGCACTCTAATTTCCAAGATCCCCATGGGGGAACCAAACTCTGCTTGACCATTGAACCAGCTTTTGTAAATCACGAGGATTGGAAACTAATTCTGACAAGACAAAATGTATGACCTTCAAACCAGACAGATCATTTAGAGGTAATTTGAGGTTAGGGGACAATGAAATAGAATGCATGAAGGACTTTTTTGGGGGGTAAGGTTGGCTAACTCGTTGTCCTGGTCCCCCCAGATTATCAAGAATAGTTTGACTCTGCAACATCGAGTCTTTGCCACTCTGAAGTTGTATACATCCTCAATATTTTGCCCTGTTTCACCAATGATTGCGATTTATATAGGAAAGGGCTAGGTGCAGCACTCTATGGTGCTGTAATCTGGGGCTACTGTAAATTGAATAACCTAGAAAAAGCTGAGAATACGTTTCTCAGGGCTCTGTTTGGAATGCCTCACAGTGCTCCAACAGCTCCACTGAAACTAGACCTTGGCCTAAGGAACATCATGTATATAGCAAATTTGAACCCTCCTCTTTATTGGATAAGAGTATGGTCCTGTATTCATTTGCAACCCATCGGGAAATCCCTCCAGGAGATAAGAGAGTTGGATGTCGATTGTAGGCTACCCTGGCTCAGATATGTTAAGACATGGTTTTATTTTTACTCGGGCTCCTTGAACTTTGGGAAAAGGCACATTCTATATTTAAGCTTGTGATACCACAGAAAAACTGGTGGTTGGTTTCAGAAAAGATATTTAGGGAGCCAAATCTGGGAAGTTTGACTGGGAAGTTCCTGAATAGTAAACCAACCTGGAAGTTTGAGCCCATACTCAATAGGACTGAGCATCCAGAAGCTAGATCCCTATGTATAAAATTTAGAATAGGCATCCTCCCAATAAACCGTTTCTGTTGTAAATGGTGTACAGATGTAAAAACTTAGGATAAACATAGGATAAATGACTCCTATGCAAGGTACATTATTGTTTTTCTGCACTGCATATCACTGGATTTGGAGGAAATGGATTGGATTAGGAGGAAATGGATTGCACCTATTTGTCGGAGTCTGAACATAAGGAACTACCAGAATGCTCTAAGGTTGTTTAAGGCAGACACCAATGAGATGATTGTTTTCTCAGTTTCTAATTATTTGCACTCAACTTGGTGATTAAGATATGGTAACAAAGGTGCCATAACGAGGCGCTCCATCTAATTTATTATAGACCCCAAATTTAGTCCTTGTGCTTTTTAATGTCTAGTATTAAAATTAATTTGAAATGTTAGTGTTTGTATGTTTAATGGCATTTTTTTAATGCTATGCAAGTTTTAATGTTTATTATGGTATGTTTTTATGGAATGACTTGAACGAACTTGTTCACTGATTGTGTCCATCAAAGTTGAACAGGGATTTTCCCTGCATTGATTTATTCTATTTTGTTAGGTAGGGAATGAATTTGATCTTGATTTTGCTTAGAGGGTTATAGATGTAACTGTGTTAGTTAATGAATGCTCTACCTCTCAATAGGCTAGTAAACACGTATCTTATATGTTAATTTGCTGCTTTGCAAGCACTTCAGTCAAACAAGTGGGATTATTCTCATAAGGGATCAAATAAGTTGCACTTACATGTTAACTAGCTAACAAACTGCTTATTTTGCACACTGTATATAACTGTTTTTTTGGACTGAATATATTTATATGTTCCTATGTGTTATGTGGTAATACCCCACAATAAACACACAAAGGCTGCTGTGGCTACAGCCATGTCCAGGGGTGTTTTCAGACCTCCCAATAAACTAAGAGTAGCTGGAAATCCACGCTTTTCAGTGGTCTCCAGCTCCTCTTGCCTGCCACCATTTGATTTTGGCTCCTCACTAGGTGACCGTGTGAAAAGAGCTGAAATCGTGTGACACACGGTGGCACCGTATGAGTTGGCCAGTCTGATCCAAGTGTTGTCTGTTACATTAAGATGCAGGGAGGAATGCATGCACAGTGGTGTTAACCCTCCAACATGGCGATGACCATGCGCGCATCCCATTTGTGAATACAGCACATGTGCAGTCTGAACCCACTGAGCATATCTTGTCTTTGAGACAGTCCTACTTAGAGCTTATCCAATAAAAACACCATCAATTTTGAGGCCTCACCTCCAACCCGTTTTTTAAAATTTTTGATCACTTTCCTTCCACCCAAGCCCCTTTTCTTCAGGTAAAGAATTGGAGGTGAACCACAAATACACAAATGAAATATAGAATCCATCAGCCAAGGATTATCCTTCAAATGTATACTTCTGCATTTGAGATCTAAACGTGAAAATGTTGCAAACTACTTCTCGGTGCCTTCACTTAATGTATATTATGCTATGTACTATCTGTGGTGTTGCAACTAATGTATGCAATGCATATAGATAAAAATAAATAAACATCTAAAAACGAAGCTTTAAGACTTGTCACATGTGCCTGTCTGAACATGTAAATTGTAGTAATTGCATATTGGCAATGCTGGACCTGGAAAAATGTACTCTGTGAACCCATAAAATGCGGGCCAAGGTCAGACAGAGGAAAGGGTGTGGTGTCACAAGAGGTGGAGTCTTGAAAAGCAGAGTCTGATAGACAAGTTATAAAAAAGTTTTTTTAGCAACCTGCTGCAAAGAAATTGACAACAAGGACAAGTGTGACAGTACATCTGTTTTAGTTTACTTACTTGATAACAAAAGAGCTGGATTTAAAAAATCTTACAGGGTTAAGATACTTGCTGCACAGTGCTTGGAATGGAAATATAGAAGTGCTGGTGCTCCATGTCCAAGAGTACCCATTTGCTGCTTAGACGTGCTGGGACTCTGCATTTAAAGCATTGAAGCACTGCTTTCCCTTCCAAAATAAAGAAGTGCAGGTACTGAACACCTGATAGTACACGTCCATTTAAAGCACTGCTACTGCAGAGACCATTGCGTGCTCTACAATGTTCAGGGGATTAAGGTAGCAGTGAAATAATTCTGGTGGTTAATGCAGTTCAAGACACTTGTGTCCAGTCACAGTTTTGACTCCTAAAGTAGCAAAGACCGTTAATGTGCCTGCTGTAAAGCATGTTGTGTAACATGCGGATCACAGATTTGTATTTTATGTAGATAGGTAATTGGAATAAAGTCTTGTTAGTGGAGACAAATCCAATCACTGTGTTTTGTTTCAAATCCTGACTTTGTTTCTCTCGAGCATGCACTCTTAACACATGTCACAAATATAGATGATACGTTACTCCTACACTTTATAACCCTCGTTGTTTTTCGTAACATTTCTGTACATTGATTTGCACACATGCATTATTTATTTTCTCTTTGTGTGTGATGTACACTGGAATGAGTAGCACTATAAAAGAATTAAATAAAAAAGAAATTTCTAAGTGCCATTTAAATCATTATTTGTGTAATTGCTCATACACACAGATGCATTCCCACAGTGCATGCACATTACCTACTTAGGGATTTTGAACAAAGTCAAAAACCTGCCTCCGAATCAAAGTTTCTCTAAAGAACTTGAAAAATGATAAGCTGTGTGACTTTCTACTGCATTTATCTATGTGTTAGGCTCCGGATGGCTCCCAGCCAGGATGGTACTTGAACAAAAGAAGGGTGGATTGCCTTTTAAATCATGCCAGTCTTGGGCCCCGTTGGAAGTAAAAATAAGAACGCACCCTGCTGCCTCCACATTACTGCTCGGCCAGAAAGCAGACAATACTAAGGAATTGTGTTCCGATGTTGGAGAATTACACCAGAACAAACTCAGCACATATCACTGGGTCAGCCAGATCCCAGTGTACCAGATCAGAAATAGATGATAAAACTGTGATCAGGCAAGATCCCCACATTTTCCTGCACTGCATTTTGGGGACTGAATTCTGTTACAGAGAAATGTAAAGCATGTGGTTTGCAAATGTGAACGTGCCCTCACACCTTAGCTCACAGGAAATCCACACCTAGAGAGAGTTTAGAGCTACAAAGCCATTCTGTAAATTAACCACATATATCCGTTGTTGAAACAACAACAATATAACAGTAAAAAGTTGCAAAAGTATTTTCGTAAATTAACCATGCAATATATTAAAGAATGTGCTTGCCCACGGCAGTTAAAAAGCCCAATAAGAAAATAACTTCACAATTCAGCACATATTTTAAAAACTGCAGTGCCGATAAAACAATCCAGTAGCCAGCTTCATTTCAAAAGTGAGATACAATGAAGTGTACCAAAAAGGCAGATATAGAAATGAAAAGTCTCCCTTTTAATCATGAAAATAACATTAAATATGTGGGAGGCATGCTTTGGCACATTTGAACCAAGAAGAAACACAATGCGCCCCTTTTATTAACATGTGTAATTTTAAAAAGATTAAAGTTATTCAATCTTCAATAAGTATAGAGATGACGGTTACTTGTTCTGTGTGAAGACATCCTAGAACTGACCTTGGATTCCTAAGTATATTTGGCAACACGGTATTGTATTGTAATTGCATTTATATAGTGCTTACCACCCCTGACGAGGCGTTGAAGCGCTTTTCGGCGAGTAGCACGCTACTCCGGAACCCATAAAGGATTAATGTTGAGTTGGCAGCTCTATATGCTGCTTCAAGCCTGGTATAAGGAAACAAACACTCTGACCCCACCCCTTTCATGTTCTCATCACACTCGAGTGAATACCCATTGAAGCCAAAAGTTTATTCAAATTGGCCTGTATTCTGCACAACATTCTCCACACTATGACCCCACGCCTCATGACATATAGCCATTTCTGAAAAACGTGGCTCTTTAAGAAGCTCTGACACTTTTTCCCCGAAACGGACAATCTTCAAAGAATGCTAACACATTCTTTCTCAGGGAGTACTCATATGGTCTGTAACTCTGTCCCTTCAAGATACATCCCACTAGGACATATTCTAGCATTTAAAAAATGGAGCATATGGAGCATTTCAAAAAAAGAAATGAAAGGCCTCTTACGCAGACAACACTTCCTACTAAAACTGCTACTTATTTCCCAAATCACTGAACGTTTTGATCTTTCACGGTTTTCCATTATTTAACCGTAATCCTCTACAAGTAACTGTAAACCTGTAATACGACAGGAAGCAAATACACTAAACCTGGTACTTGTGCTGAGAAGACATGCAAACAAATTTCAGGGCCGAAACATGTTTTCAAAACAACGGGGTGAAAGACTGAACCCATAAAATGAACCAAATATGTCCAGGGCAGGGCCAAGAACGAAAACTAAGATAAATTAATTCCCCACATTTTCACTCCACTTTTCCCCCCGAAATCAACACAAATGGGATCTCAGAAGTGACTCTATTTATCGGTCCCACAATTTGCCCCTCAAATTTGATATGACTAATATTGTCATTCATTACACTTGAGACAGTATAAGAGAATTAGGTTTGTTCCTGTATGAGTCAAGTTAAGTCAAATATTTCTATGCCAAAATTAATTTTATTTTAGTTGGTTTACCCACACTTCAATGTGCACATCCATTCAAGGTGGCAGTCACATATCATCACAGTGACAACAATTTAACTTTCTAACCCATGGTGTGAAATCGTCCATTTTGTTAAGTATTTTTTTACTGCAAAAATGCTTTCTCTAAAACTGCTTATGATTGTTTGCCTTTATTAACTTTGCTTTTACTTTCTAGTGTCCGCTTTCTATTAGTTGCTTGCCCGTCCCTACCACCAGCTCACTTCTGTCCTTGCATGCCCCTTCCCCGTTCGTAGCTGGCCTGTCCCTCCCAACACCTCACTCTCGTCACTACATGCCCCTTCCCCACCCCGTTGCTAGTTGCCATCCTCCTACCTTCATCATAGCTTATTTTTTATAGTGTGAAGTCCACTGGAAGGACTAGGAGCACTTTATATGAGCGCAAGTTACATTGCATAAGGACACATTCATTTTTACAGGATTGGGGAGATTAAGTGATTGGCCCAGAACCACAGGATGTTGAGCCAACACTGAGACTCAAACCTGGCTCCCCAACTCCAAAGTCGGCAGCTCTGGCCAGGGCCGGCTTTAGGGCAGTGCAACTGGTGCGGCCGCACTGGGCGCTGACCTGTGGAAGGGGCGCTGTGTTTAGCAATAGCTTAAGATTGGAGAGATGAGGGGCACTTTTGCCTAGTGGTAGTGAAAGAATCGGAGGAGGTGGTCCTGGAGTGCGGGGCGCCAAAAATTATTTTTGCACCGGGCGCCACCAGCGCTAAAGCCGGCCCTGGCTCTGGCCATAATGGCACAGCCTCTCCATACTTAGTGTTCCAATTAGCTACACTTTGATATGCTGATAGCTGCAATGGGCATTGGTTCAAGAAGATAAACTGCATATTAAGTATAGGGAAAATAACAATTCTAACTTGCTTGTATGTGAAATTTATTTTTATTGTTTTTTGTTTGTTTATACTTTTCAGCACCGCATTCTGTTTGTTGCTTACTTGTACCTACCACCACCTCAAATCCTTCTCTGCATGCCCCTTCCCCGTTCATTGCTGACCTGTCCCTCCCACCACCTCACTCTCGTCACTTCTTGGCCCTTCCACACCCTGCATAGCTTGTTTTCCATAGCGTGAAGTCGACCGGAAGGACTTTGAGTGCTTTACATGAGCGCCAGTTACATTACACAAGAACACATACATTTTTACTGGCACACAGAGATTAAGTGGTTTGCCCAGAATCACGGAATGTTGAGTCGGCACTGAAACCCGAACCTGGTTCCCCAGCTCCAAAGTCTGCAGCTCTGGCCATAATGTCACAGCCTCTCCAAGCTCAGTGTTCCAGCTAGCTACACTGGTAACTGCAATAGGCATTTGTTCAAGAATATAAACTGCATATTAAGTATTGGGAAAATAACAATTTTAACTTGTTTGTCCATGAGTAGCTTAAAGTAAAGTCTGACCACATTATATCACTTTTTTTAAGCAATGTTCCACAGCAGCTCACACCGCTGTGCAGCATAAAAAAATCATTGACAAAGTCAATAGATCTCACATAGGTGAAACCTATTGGCTTTGCCATTGCTTGTTATACCTGGTGCATCCTTGGAAGTGGGAGAAACTTCTGGAGGCCTCTCCTTACAGAAGTGTCTGGGATTTCCTGCATCCCTGCCCTGGCACCAATGTATCTAGCAGGAAACAGCCTATTGAAGTGCAAGTAGGGCTTTCGACAGCTCCGCCACCCCCATTCCCTCCCTATTCTGCCTGAGATAGCCCATCCAGGCATGCCTAATACCTACCTCTATTGTGTGGCTGTCTGGGAGGAATACACAAAGGTCAGCTGCCAACTACACCCAGTCATGTGACCCAGGAATAGGCTGCAGGCACTAAATAGTTAGGACAGGCAAATGCCAACGTTCTAAAAGTGGCATTTTTAGAACTGTGACTTACAAACCAACTTTACCATTAAAGAGAATTTAAATTACACTTCCCTAGACACCAAACATGATATTTCTACCTGCTCCCAAATAGGTATAATACGGTAATCTAGTGTTATCCTCTGGGAGAGGTAGTTCTCACAGGAGTGAAAAATGAATTTAGGAGTTTTTCGCTACCAGGACATGTCAAACTTAAAAGTACATGCCCAACGTTTTAAATACAATACACCCTGCCCTATGGGCTGTTTAGGGCCTACCTTAGGGGTGACGTATATGTAATAAAAAGGGCTTTTTTAGACCTGGCAAGCTGTTTATTTTGCCAAGTCAAATTGACAGTTTAAAACTGCATGCAGGCTGCAAATGGCAGGGCTGAGACATGTTTAAGGGGCTACTTAAGTGGGTGGCTCAATAAGTGCTGCAGACCCACTAGTAGCATTTAAATTACCAGCCATGGGTATATTGTTTACCACTTTACTAGGTACTTATAAGTAAATTAAATATGCCAATCCAGTGTAAGACACTTTTACCACGTTTTAAAGAGTGAGCACAAGCACTTTCTGCACTTTACCACTGTTAACCAGTGCTAGAGTCCTCAGACCACCAAAAATGAATGCATAAAAATAGGAGGGGTGAAGGCAAAAGGTTTGGGGATGACCCTGCAGAGAGGGTCAAGTCCAACACTGGCTGTGGGTAACTTTCATGTTCATTCAAGTGTTGTATTCCGCTTTAGGTGTCTGTATATAGGTTTTCCTGAATCATGTCCTTATATAGGCACAATTCGCATTGCCCTTATATAGGCATAGAATCCCAGTCCTTATTTAGGCATTAACCGTGCACTCCAAATACAGGCATGGTCACCGACATCCGTCCACCCTAACGTCACAACGAGTTCTTAGAAACCAGACCCTTAAGCTTCGGGAGTTCCCCTAGCACAGGACTATTGATTTCTCCAAGAACTCATCTATTATGTATGAACTGTTATACCTTAAGGGTTCATTCCTGACGTCTTCCTCTGTCCGGCTTCACGTCAATGCTAACATTCCAAGACACCTACCAGGTATAAATATACCTCCCCTTGCCCAAGCAAGTTAGAGGAGACCTCGACTTCAGAGGAGCCCATATCCCGGCCTGACGCACTGACAAGAGATGCTGCCATTCCTGCACGCAGACGAATCCAGCTTCCAGTGTTCTGACTCCCTTCGCGGGGTGTTAGAGTTCCAGATCCGGCAAGAGATTCCCACCTCTCTCATTCTCAAGGTATGGAGCTGACTAGAACCTAGAGGGACTCTTGGCATACCATACTAGGCATACTAGACTTAACATACTCTTAGTATACCATACTAGAGAATACTCCACCTACTTCTACCTTTCCCTACACCTAGACTAGGTTAGGTACATTGGGGTAGAACTAGCTTAGAGACGCATCTTATGAGTACTCGCATTTTTAGCTCATGTTATTTATGTATGTGAATATATGCTAAAAGATAATGCTAGCGCAGTATTATTTATTTCTACTGCTTACGCTGTACATTATTTATCTTGCATACTGTCTTGTGATCATAACAGCACATATCTCTTACACGAGAAACAAGACTGTTCAATAAAACCCTTTTATTGAAACGCCCGTCTTTCCTTTCTGTGTAACTCTGTAGAAACTAAGCATGCACGATTGACTGAGTGAAACTGTTATCTATTGTTTCCACGATTCTGAGACGTGTTCCGATTCTAAAGGGAAACAAAGTTGTCATGTTTTTCGGTTGCCAGAAACTACTCCCTTCTTGTTCTCAAGGAGTTTCTAGTGGCCTCTGAGCTAGCTGGCACAAGTAATTAAGTTTAATGTACTCGATAGGGACATACCGACCTTAGTCCTATGTCAAGCCTATAGGTTATATTATTCCAATGCGCAGAGCCTATTAGGGAAATCGGAACTACACTACACAAGCTTCCAGAAGCGTTGGGAATATTGTTGGGTGCAGGAGCAAAGCAATTTCTACTTTGCATGGGGCAAATGAGCATCGGTATTACCGGACGAGCTACACATGTGCCTGTGGCCCCTTCTGTAGTAGAGAAGTGCTTCGTAGTACAAAAAACAGCTGCGAAAGCATTTTGTGCTGCAAAGGCACTTTGGTAATATGGCCCAAGGTATTGAAGGCGTGTTACATAACACTAACTACTATGGAGTGCTTAATTTAGGAAAGAATAAGTGCTGTGGCCGAAAGTCTTTCTCAGAAGCAATCAGCCAGTGGTACTGAATATTAGTGATGTGAACAACCAAAAGGCTCTCAAGGCTTGATGCCGCCTCATGCCTCTTTTATCCACCACCATACACTCCATGCCCCTTTATCTCACTCTTCTAGGTTCTTTTCATCTCTGGTATCTCCCTTTGTCACTGTTTTCCATTCATCCTCTTCCACTCTTTCAACATTCTCTGCATTTTTCTCTTTTGTTCGGTTCATAGTCCAATAACGAAAAATAAGTCTCTGTCCCTATATAGAGTGCTGGTAGGCCCCCAGCTGCAACCACAGGCTCTAATAAAGCACTGGTTCTATGGATGTGGTGAGGGCAACACTGCCAAACCATCAGACCTGTAAATGTTTAAGAAGGCACAAACAGCTGCATTGAAAAAGTGCCTGGGGTCGTGAGATGGACAAAATGAGTGAACTATGTACATCGGAGACATGGAATTCCTCCAAGCTGCTGTGTGCGAAGAGCTGGACCTCGGTGGTATGGAAGTTCGTAGTTTAGGCGCACCTGCAGCAAAATAAAAGCTGCTCCCAGTCTTTGGTGAAGAATTAACTAAGAATAATGATTTCACGTCAGCAGTGTTCTGACATTTTCAGATTCTAGAACAAAAATGTGTGTAATAGGAAATCAACACCCTGTCTCTGAAATATATAACAAACTAATGGTATGCACATTTTGAAAATGTAATTCAAAGTACTTCAAGGAAATGAGGCAGAACATTCTGAAAGCTGAAGTGATTTTTAGCTGAAGTGATTTTGGTCTTCCCATATTCTAGTTCCTTATTTTTGCCTCCCCTTTTCTTCTTTTTTAGGTCGAAACCTAACAGACAGCTGCACTGTCTGATTTGCTAAAGACCAGTGCTTAATTTGTGAAAAACATAAGTGCCGGGGCCCTTGTCAGGAGTCTACTGCAGCTTGCAGCTCCCATTGCCCCTGCCAGCACTGCCAATGACACTACCAACAGAACTACTAACTGTTGCACTCCTCCAAGTTTGACCGTTCAGACTGGTCCAGGCCCCCAAAGCTATAGGAATGACTTGGGAGGCAGGTATTAGTCATCTTTAAGATATATTGAATTAACAATCAACTTTTGTTGTGTTCGTCTCTGAATTATTTATGATGATAAGCCACATGGTGGCGTTGTTTAAGTGCTGGTGTTGATAATTAAGTGCCAGTGCCAAGCACCAGAAACCATCGCTAAAATTAAGCACTGCTAAAGGCATCTTGGGGACATTCGGAAAGCTTCCCTGGGAATGCATTCCACCCATTGCTCACCATTGGCTTTGTGGTTCATAACTCACTTTTACTTGCTTTCTATTTGCAGTCTTTATTTGTTTTAGGATGTCCTGCTTCACTTCATCCCTTATATGGAGCATAGGTGTTTACAAGGGTTCCTTGCTTCTTTCACCAGTGCTCCTTTGCTGTAAGCAGGCCTTCAAATCTTGTTCTCATCTCACTCCACGACACTCAGCTCTACGCCACTGCACTCTACTCCATTGCTATCAACATTGCAGTACTCCACTCTATGCCACTCAACTCTACGCCCCTCTACTCCACACCACTCTGCGCCACTGCACTCTACGTTGATGCACTCTACATTGCTTTACTCAAAATCAGTGCACACTATACCATTGTACACTACACCAATCTACTCTGCACCACTGCACTCTACGCCCCTACACTCTACTCTGCAACACTATACTCTACGCCACTGCACTCTGTACCACTCTATTTCATACCATTGCACTCTACGTGACTGCACTCTTCGCCACCCTATTCTCCTTTGCACCACTGCACTCTGACACTGCAGTCTACTCTGTACCACTCTACTGCACTCTATGCCACTACACTCTATGCCACTCTACTATGCATTATTCCTTTCTACGCCACTGCACTCTAAGCCGCTGTAATTTTCTCTGCACTGTTGCATCCTATGACACTGCAATCTATGCCACTTTATTCTATGCTACTGTATTCTATGCCACTGTATTCTATGCCACAGTATTCTATGCACTGTATTCTACGCCACTGTATTCTATGCCACTGTATTCCACACCACTGCACTCTATGCCACTGCACTCTACACCACTCAAAACAATTGCACTCTACGTAACTGCTTTCTACACCACTCTATTCTACTGTGCACCAGTGTACTCTACACCACTGCTCTCTACGCCACTCTACACCACTGTACTCTACGGTACTGCACTCTACTACTCCAATACACTCCGCACCACTCTACACCACTGCACTCTACATCACTCTACTGTGCAATACTGCCCTTTCCGCCACTGAACTCTAGGCCACTCTACTATGTACCACTGCACTCTATGCCACTGTACTCTACTCTGCACCACACTACTGTAAGCCACGCTACTGCACTCTAAGCGAATACACTCTACGCCATTGCACTCTCTGACACTCTATTCTGCTTCACTCCACTGCATTCCACTGAACTCTACACCATTGCACTCTACGCCACTCTAATGTACTCTGCACCACTGCACTCTAGGATAATGCATTCTAAGCCACTCTACTCTGTGCCACTGCACTCTGCTCTACACCCCTCTACTCTATGCTTAGAGTGCAGTGGTGTGGAGTGCAGTGGCGTAGAGTGGAGTGATGCATAGTGGAGTGGCATACAGTGCATTGGTGTGGAGTGCAGTAGAGTGGCATAGAGTAGAGTGGTGCAGAGTAGAGTGCAGTGGCATAGAGTGCATTTGCATAGAGTGCAGTGGTGCAGAGGAGAATAGAATGGCATAGAGTGCAGTGGTGCAGAGGAGAATAGAATGGCATAGAGTGCAGTGACCAAGAGTGCAATGGTGTAGATTGCTACCCTGTACCACTCCACTCTACGCCACTTCACTCTACTCTGAAAAATCTACTCTGCTCCAGTGCACCCTGCGCCACTGCATTCTGCACCACTCTACCCTGAACCGCTCCACGCAACTGCAGTCTACGCCAATGCACTCTTCACCACTTTACTCAAAACCAATGCACTCTACGCCACAGCACTGTACACCAATCTAATTTGCACCACTGCACTCCATGTTACTGTACTGTATGCTACTCTACTCTACACCATTGCATTCTAAGTCACTGCACTCTATGCCTCTCTATTCTACTCTGCACCACACTCCTCTATGCTACTGCTCTCTACTCTACTCTACTGTACACTAATGCACAGTTGCATGGCCTCAGGGGTTCTTTGGGGTGTTACACTCCCTAATAAAGGAATTTTTAATAAATAGGTCGGTGTTGGATTTTTATATACTCATACACAAACACACACACATTCTCGTCTCTGTTTTGAAGGTCTTAAACTTGGTTATTTTAGAAAATACTGTGTGTTAAGTACCCCTTCACAAGCCGCACTCCCTTCCCTTTCCACTAGCCATTAAGCCCCCCTCATGCGCTGCTTCTCAAAAAATAATTAACATGATATGCCAGTGTGATTGTCGGAAAATCTGAAGCTCACCCCCGTCTTACTGAACAAGCAACGCCTCTGCACCACTCTACGCCACTCTACTGCACTCTACACCAAGGCACTCCTTACCATTACACTCCACACCACTGTATTCTACCCTGCACCACTCCATGCCACTTCACTCTACTCTGAAACAATCTACTCTACACCACTGCATTCTGCACCACTCTACTCCACTCTGCATCACTCCACTCTACCGCACTCCACACTATATCACTGCACTCTACGCCACTACACTCTTCGCTGAACCACTGCGCTCTACACCACTGCACTCTGCGCCACTGCACTCTATGCCACGTCACTGCACTCTACACCACTTTACTCAAAACCAATGCAATCTACACCACTGCACTCTATGCCAGAGTGCTCTGCACCCCTGCACTGTATGCCACTATTCTCTACTCTGCAAAACCCTATGCCACTGCACTCTACGCCACTTCCCTCTAGGCCACTCTACCCCACTGTAAGACACTCCACTCTATGACACTCCACTCCACGACACTCTACTCTGACACTCTACTCCATTAAACTGTACTCCACCCTGAGGCCCTGTACTCCACTCTATGTCCCTCTACTCTATGCCTCTCCACTCTATGCCCCTCCAAGCCACTCTACTCTAACACTTTACTCTACGAAGCTCCACTCCACACCACTTCACTCTGACACTTTACTCCACTCTACAACACTTCACGACACTCTACACCCCTCTACTCCACTATATGACACCACTCCATGCCACTCAACTCCACGCAACTACTCCACTCTGTGCCACTCCACTCTATGCCACTCCACTTTGACACTCTGTCACTCCACTCTACTCTGCTCTATGCCATTTCACTCAACTCTATTTTTATTTTTTTATTTATAAAGTTTTGTATAGCGCGAACATGACCCTAGAGGGTATCAGAGCGCTTTACATTAGAGGAAGGCAGGATATAGTTGTAAGAACAAAAACTCGTCACATATATGAACGTAGCATAGTAAGACTGACATCTATAGAGGATCATTAATGTAGTAGTCATACACCGTACCGGAGTAGTAGGCAGGTATATAGCCAATAAGACATAATGTGTTATCAATAGAACATAAGGTGATTATCTTAGGGCATAAACTTGTTCATTAGAAGAGTTTTCACTTCTATTTTGAAAGAGGAGGTAGATGAGATTTGGCAGACATCCAGTGGCAGAGAGTTCCATATCTTCAGGTCAATACCTGAGAAGACTCTGTAGCACGTTCTCTTTTTGTGGAAAATCTGTGGTTTCAGTAGCAGTGAGCTTGCGCTTCGAGAAGATCTGCATCCCCCGATAACTCTAACTTTGGTGCCAAATATTGTTGGGTCTTGAAATGTAGGTCTTTGAGTCACGCAAGCAATCTTTAGCTGTATTCTTGCCTCGTAACGGAGCCAGTTCAGAGCTTTTAGTGCCGGGGATATGTGATTATTTTTTTGTTTGTTCTGGAGACCAGTCTAGCCGCAGCGTTAAGGGAGGCTTTTTGCAGGGCTAGTTTGTATTTAGGAAGACCGCATAGAGTGGAGCTTCCGTAGTCCAACACAAGAGCTTGGACTGTCAGCTTAAAGTCATCCTGTGGTAGGAATGGTTTAAGTTTCCTTAGGATACTCATCTGGTAATTAGCTCCTTTGGTGGCATTACCGATATGATTCTGCATATTCAAGTGTTTGTCTAATGTAATTCCCAGGGATTTAGCAGAGTAAATAATGTGAGGAGAACAGTTGAAGGCTGTTAGATGCTTCATCCAGAAGTCGATCTTGGGTGTGTGGTTAGGAGGTGTGATGAGAAGGAATTCAGTTTTGGTAGTGTTGAGCTTGAGGTGGTTGCTAGAGGGCCAGTTTTGAGTGTTCTGCAGAGTAGAGTTGAGGGAAGTGATGTCTTCTGGGGAGGAGATTTTCAAATACAATTGAGTGCCATCTGCATACATGTGATGAAGAATGTTCGCAGAGTCCAGTGCGTCTGCAATGGTTCCAGGGATAAGTTGAATAGAATGGGTGACAGGGCGGACCCTGTGGTACCCCTAGAGTGACCACGGAGGGCTGAGAGAGGGATTGATTCACCTTGACTCTTTGGGTTCTGTTATGGAGGAATTAAGTAAACCATGGCAGCACAGGTCCTGATAGGCCCATCCTCCTTTCCAGTAGGAACAGTAAACTGTAGTGTTTAACAGTGTCGAAAGCAGAGGATAAGTCAAGTAGTATCAGAAGACATGATTCATTTTGGTCTAGCATTTTTAATATGTCATCCATGATGTGAGTGAGTGCATATTCTGTGCTGTGACCTTGACGAAAACCGGATTGAAGTTGATCCAGGAGTTGGAAGTTCTCTACGTGGTTGCAGAGTTGAATTTGCACACATTTTTCTAGAAGTTTCGCTAGAGTGGGGATGTTGGCGGAAGTAGTTAAGATCTGAACAGTGTGCATTAGTTTTTTTAGAATGGGGGTTACCTGCCCTACTTTTAGTCAGTCGGGGATAGTGCCATGCCGTAGTGAGGCATTAACAATCTTGGACCATAAGGGGAGAATAGCAGCTTTTATCTCTTTGAAGATTGATGGGGGTAATGGGTCGCTGAAGTGGTTAGATGTGTTAACCGCTAGAAGAATGTTACAGATGTCACTTTCATTGAGGGTGGTGAAAGTGTGCCAGGAGGCATTGTTTTGGGGGACATCCCCCAGGGGTCCAAACCGATCCGTGACCTGGGAGGCGAGTGGAAAAGTGAACCCGGTAGCTGAAAGTAGTTCCCTCTTTGATTGTAGGTCGTTTTCAATGATTTTTGTTTTCTCCAAGAAAAATGAGGCCATTTCCTCACAGTTTGGGGGAATGATGTCTCCATGGTCCAGCAGGTTTGGGGTGTTAAGCGATTGTTGCTTGCCGATGTAAAAACATTTTTTGGGTCGATTTTTGGCTTGGTTAAGCTGAGTTCTAACGAAGTAGGCTTTTACATTTTTGATTTTCCTGTTGTATGTGTTCCTCACTGATCTAAGGTGTTTTAGGTGTTCAGTGGAAGGTACAGATCGCCAGGTTGTTTCTGCTAATCTTAGATTGCGTCGTTCAGAGTTTAGATTGTCATTGAACCAAGATTTGGAGATTTTAGTGGACACGTTTTTTTGTTGAAGGAGGGCAATAGAATTAAGGGCATCAAGAACAGAGGAATTATAGAACTCTGTGAGGTCATGTACATCTACCATGCCTTCCTGGGTAGTCAAGGCAGTGTTACATCAGAGTGATAAAATGTTAGGATTAATGTTTCGGAGATTAATTTTCCTTTGTTTAGTTTACTCTATGCCATTCCAGTCTATACTCTACATCACTCTATGCCACTCCACTCTATGACAATCTACTCCACTCTGTGCCACTCTGCCCAACTCCTTCTATACCTTTCCTTGTTACTTTATTCCACTTTATGCCCCTCCACTTTGCTCTATGCCACTCCAATCTGCTGTGTGCCACTCCATTCTACGACACTCTAAGCCACTCAATTCTACGTCACTCTATGACACTGTACTCTATGCCACTCAACTATATGACATTCTACTCCACTCTATGCTCTTCCATTCTGGCACTATACTCCCTCCACAACACTGCACAATACTGGTGTATAACATGGCTAAAACACATTGACTTTTCCAATGTTAGTTTTCCTAACTACTTTGTTAGCTCCCTTTAAGCCAAGAATTTTGGATCGATAGGTCTTGAAATATTCCTGATTTGAGATTTGTGATCATGTTTACCACACAATGCGGTGTTCTGTTTCTTGCAATAAACTTTGGCAATGCATTAATAATGGAAGAGAACCAATTATGCATACCCTTTTGTTTGGATGGGATATGGTCTACTACTTCTAAAACCTGAGATCTCTTTGTGCTCTCCGATTCAATAAACGCACAGTTTACACAGCCAGAGTAGGAAATTTCATTATGGTGTTTTACACTAAACTAATTCAGAACTTTCTCTGGGAGCCTCTGAGACGTTTGTGAATATTTGGGGTGTGGAGTTGAGGATCAATCATATTTATTGCACTATTGATATAAAAAATTACAAAAATAGTACATAGATAAAAGTTGGAAGTGTAATCCCACAATCTTGGCACAGAAATTAAAAAGAATAACCAATCATGGACACACCATTGACAGCACTTTAAGCACTTAAGCAAAGAAGATTAACCACATAATTCAAGAATCACAACACACACCTAGTTAACTGTGGATATTCCCCACCCTCATATTAGAGCACTGCTTCCTTACAAGCCTTCCTCCTGGCTGCCTCACAAGCCCTCCTCCTGTGCCTGTTGAAGACTGGTCTCAATTGCCCTTTACGTTCCACTAGCACTAGCATAATCACAATATGTGCATAAGTGACTGTATCTTAAATCCGCATAACCGGCAGCAAGTCTCTGAATGAGTGTGCTTCCAGCCAGCAAGAAACTCCGTAATTGGCTGTAGATGAAACCTAAAACAAGAAAATTTGCCCTTTAGAGTACAAGTCACTGGAACATTTGAATAACCCTGATGGAGACACAGTTGATAGGGTTTGTAATAAAGACAAGAATCCGTCAGGTAAGATCTCTTTATTACACATCTCCACCTTCCATCATCAATTTTCTTCATCTCACTGACTAGAACCTTCACAACATTCTAAGTTAGACAACCTTGTCAACTGTGAGAATGTACTATTATGAAACAGGAGGGGAAACCAGTAATTCTGGGAAATAGAAAACGGGGTGAATACAATTCATACAAAAGGAGAATTACATTACAACACATCTTCCCCCAATAATTATAGGAAAATTAAACGTCCTCGGGGAATTATTTTCGCATGTCAGAGTCTTTTTTCCAGGCAGGTGGTATTTTTTAGTGCTTTATAAGACTTGGTGTGGTGGAACCAGAAGGGGAGGAGACAAT
Organism: Calotriton arnoldi; assembly: GCA_963921515.1. Taxonomy (NCBI): domain Eukaryota; kingdom Metazoa; phylum Chordata; class Amphibia; order Caudata; family Salamandridae; genus Calotriton; species Calotriton arnoldi. The sequence continues at coordinate 460,287 of CAWUFW010005646.1, forward strand.
ATCTGTCCCTTTCTCAGAGCATCCTCAGTCACCAGTGTTGTAATGAAGACACAAATTTGTCAATTAAGATCTCTTTATTACTTGTCTCCACTCTACACCACCAATTCTCTTCGCCACACTGAGTAGAACCTTCACAACATTCTAAGTTTGACAACCTTGTCAACAGTGAGAATGTACTATTATGAAACATGGAAGGGGATGACAATAATAATGGGACATGGAAAACAAGGCTAATACATTCCATAAAAAAGAGAATTAAATTACGACAATATTTTATAAGCTAGACATGCTCGGCTTTTATTTTTTTAGTGTAGTAAGTACTTCATTAGAGGAAATAAATTTGGACTAAGCGGTGCTTGGTTACCTGTCGAAATTGGCTTAAGGAAAGTGACTTTAGCCATTCTGTGCTAAGTTGTAAATTGCTTAAGGCCTTACTTTTTATGTTGGCCTTGGATTACTGAATGGAGAGAAAGACAGATCCTTCCATATCCTCTATTTTTACGAACCTTCTTTGGCGTTGCGAATTTTGAAACACAGATTCAGAAATTTAGCTTCCAATACCCTTTCTTTTTCAGAAGCAAGCACTCCAGTTGTGTTTGTGCCTCAGTAATGGTGTCTGACAAAACAAATAGCAGACAGTCTGCACAACATTGCATAGTGTCTTCTGGCCGTGCAAGATTGGCTGGGAAAGCTGCCGACCCATAACTTAAGCAGGGATTAATTTAGTTGAGATGATGCACAAAATTGGGGCCAGAGGGGGCCCTGAGATATTCTTAGACGGGTGTAAAAGGGCAGCATCACCTTAAGAGAAGCAAAAAGACGACAGCTCACATTTTTATCCAACTAAATATTTGTAGACCCGTACCCTTTCCAGTGATGAGTTGTCAAAGTACCAGTTGCCACCTTTTATTGACCTGGTGCCAAAGTTCCGAATTTTGGTCTTGTTGATGTTAATAGTTAGTTTATTAATAATTCAATATTCACTAAGCGTGTTGAGGAACCTCTGTAGACCAACGTCAGTTTGATCTAATAAGACAGTAACACTGGTGCATTGAGCAATGGGTAGTAAATTACTGCCAAACACGGGAGAAACATTAATGGCCTTTTCCATAAACGTACCCAAGTTTGCTAGGTATATCTTGGAAAAATAACTGCACCAACATACAACCTTATTTCAATTTTCTGTAGGTAAAGATCTTATCAGTCGTGACAGAGGTGATGCCAAATTTTGTTATCACCCAAGTATTAGAGTTTAGTGCCATTATTGACAGTAGCAAGGTGGGAGAAATGCTCCATCTTGTTAATTTTGACCTAAGTGAGTGTCTGACAATACAGACAAATGCTGTCCTAAAAGTTTTATATGACACACATGAAGTAGCAGCAGATTGTGAATATTTGGGGATAGAGGTGAGGAAGCCTGAACAGAGGCTTCCTGTGGGAGGTTCATGTTGCATATGATTTTTGGCTAAATTTGTTAAATCTTTGAACCTTCAGATTGACCCTCACCAAATCTGGGGTTCCCACCTTCCCTACGCTACTAATTTCTCAAAAAAGTCTCACCCATCAACCTGCTTCTTCCAGGATCGTTTCGGGGTGATTTGTCAAGTGGGGGCCGCGAAAAACCGAGGGTGCCAAAACTCTTTTTCCTCATTCATTTTTCCATAGGAAAATTGAACAACAATACTACAAAAATTGATCAACGGAATTACACAACAGTTGACAGAAAGCTAGATCTTGGCCCAGAAAGCTTGCTTTTTGTAATTTGGTGCAAATTCGTCATGTAGTTTTTGAGAAATTAAGGCTCAAAACATCATATATTTCACACCGTGGAGGGTCTGAGGAGCCGACAGATCTTGAGATAAGATCTGATTGGTTGCCACCACATCAACAAAGATGTGGTGGCAGCCATTTTAGGACGTGAGACTCAGTCCCTTTTCCCACAAATAAGCTAAAAAAACATCTCGGGGTGCAGGGTAGGGATACCCTGCCCCCCTTGGCCTGGTGACATTTTTTAAAATTTTAATGCGCCTTTGCGGTGGATCCGCAAATCCATAGTAAATTGTTTTTAAAAACTTTGCTTTAAAAAAAAAAAAAAAGCACCACCGGGGTGGGCCAGGGACCGAGTCTTGAAGATTTTCGAATTTTTGGGGAGGGGTGTGCTGACCCCCTACCCGAGCCTCTGTCAAGCCCGGGGACCCTATCCCCGGGGCTAATTGTAATTAAAGGGGAGGGCGGCATGCAGACCCCTTCCTCCAGCTTTTGCCAGTCCACAGGGAACCCATTCCCTGGGGCCTCATCGTACTTTAAAATGGTAGCGGGGCATGCATGCCTCCCTCCCTGAGCTATTGTTTGGACTTGTACAGTGTCCCAGAGACCGCAACCACCAGGACACCGTTGTTTCCCTGCCCTCAAGAGCGTGGGCAGGGTGTTATGCTCTCCTCCCGGCGGGAGCAGAAAGCTGCTCCCTCAAGGTGAGCGCACATAAGTTTTGCAGGAGTTAATTCTGAGGAAATGTAATAATAAAAAGACTATAGAAGGGGAGAGGATGTGGCGTAATGGCTAGAGCTGCCGCCTTTGGAGCTGGGGAACCAGGTATGAGTCTCGGCTTCGGCTGCTAAAAATAAATGCGTCCTTGTGTAATGTAACTCGTGCTCATGTAAAGTGCCCCAATACCTTCGGATCATGTTTGCTCTATATAACAAGCATTGGCATAGCCAATAGGTCTCGCTTTTGGGACCTTATAAGTATTTAGTTATGCAGCACAAAATCCTTTTTGCAACAACACCAACTGTTGCATGGCTAAACACTTATAAGGTCCCAAAGGCAAGACCTATTTCATTGCAAATGCTTGTTTCCATCTCCTGTAAAGCAGAGTAGAGTGCACATAACAGTCCAGACAGCTGACTCAGCAGTAGACGTGGTTTAATGCTTCCTTGCTTGTAGTTGGTAGACGGCGTTTACCCTCGACTCGAGCCCTGGCCTTAGTAATTCCTCCGAACTGCCAGCCTAACAACTGATCGACTCACACTGCACACGAGATCGATTAGAATGCATGAAACTAAGACAAAAGACGAACTATGGAAGGGGCGGGACATCATCCAGTTGTAGAGTCAGAAACTCGATGGAAATGGCGCTGCCATCTTGGAATCTTTTTGCAAACGTTTGAGACGTATTAAAGACAATAAGTGAAAAGGAAATCATAGAAAACAAGTCAGCTATTTTTTTCCTACTAAAGAATCAAGAATCCTGTATTTCCACGTTATCCCTCTTAATTTGGAAAATAAAATATACATTCTTACCTTTGGAAACACAGGGAGATTGAGCGAGAGCGGGAGAGATGCACAGGCAGAAAGGCATCCCAGGCGGCGGTGGCAACGGAAGCCGGGCAGATGCTGACATCCCGGTAGTGGTAGAGTCAGACCATCAGGGACTTGGGCTGAGATCCTAAAGGGGATCAGAGGACGTGACCACCAAGACTGAGGTCCCCAGGGACAGAGGCACCAACAACCGTCAGTCCTGGAACCATGGCTTCACTGACTACGGTGAAGAGAAGCCGCAGCCTGGGGTACAGCCCTGTGGGCACCGCTGAGAACACCAGGGGGGTCGTAAGTGAAGGCTCGGGTGAGTCACGGGGAGCAATAGGAGGTCGTGGTGGGGATAAACAAGTATTATGGGTTGGGGGAATAGTGCTAGGTTATAGAGGAAATATATTTGGGAGTAAGAGGCAAATGGGTGAGAAGAGTTAAAATGCCGAGGAGAACAAGGGAATTGGTGGGAAGAAATAAAAAAAATATCCAGTTGAATGGAGGGGAGCAAGAGTCGAAAATCGTGGGAAACTGAGAGGAATAGGAGTCGCATATAGAGGCGTGAAATAACAGTAAATAGTCGAGAGAAATTAGAGAAACAGGAAGAAATAGAGGGAGATAGCAGGAAAAATAAAGGGAGCATTTGGGGAGAAATAGGAGATGAGTGGAAATAGCGGAGGACAACAGTTGAGAATGTTGTGGAGCAGTAGAGGGAAAACAGTGGAGAGAAATAATTCTGTAAACTGACAAAAACATGAAATGCTTAATTATCATGCCAGATGGCGCCTCGGACGGTGAGAGGCTGCAGCAGCGCTCCGAGCGCATGAAGCTGACGAGGAGGGAGTGGGAGAAGGGAGGGGGTAGGGGAGGGGATTCACGTGCTGTAGAAAGCCAGATGGCAGCTGTGCACGTCGCACGCGCTTGTGCGCGTAACAGCAAGCTGGTGGCCGGCTTGGTAGCACTTTGAAAACCCCCTTGCTAAAAGTCGAGCAAGCAGCGCATGCGCTGCTCTAGGCTCGACCTAAAAAGGACAAGGGAGACCGAGAAGCGCGCGCGCCTCGCGCTAAAAGTTAAAAAAAAGACGCGCTGCCGCGAGACGCGCTCTCTGGTGAGGGAGGGGGAGGAGCGGGTGAGGGAGGGGGAGGAAAGCCAGATGGCGCCTCAGTGATGCGAGGAATGAATGGCAGCTGTGCGCGTGCACGCCATCGTGAACGCAAGCTGGAGGCCAGCAAAAGCCACTGGGTTAGCACTTTCAAAACCCATTTACTAAATCTCTCGCCGAGAGCAGCGCAAGCGCTGGCTCAGGCGAGACCTAAAAACTGCAAAAAGTAGTATTCAATATTAAATAGCAAATCCCTAATCTTGTTTACTGGGTTTAATCCCGATGCAAAAGAGGTTGGGGAAAAATCATATTTACTGTTGCTAGAGCTAAAAGGTTGTTGCCCAAAAAATACCTCCAGAAACAGTAACATTGCAGTAGTGGTTGCAAGATATGTAAGAATGAACACTAGGGCCCTCATTATAAGTGAGCCACTTTTGTGGTATGTAATGATCATCCCCTACCCATGGCGGCTACCCTACTCTCCCAACACCCCATCATCCATCCCTCTCCTCAACCTCCACCTGGCACCTGACCCCCAGATCACGTTTTCAATTCCCTCACCCCCCAAGAATCGGTAAAGTTGTGCAAAATTCTGCCCATTAAAACCGGATCCGCACAGTTATATCCAGTTCCGGAGGGAATTAACTTGTTATTGTATAGTACTGACTGGTTATTACAACCTGTAATGCTCATTACCCATCCGGGGAGTGCCATAGTTTCTCATTGTGCTTCTCTTGGACACCTCTAAACCGTATTGTGTTATTAAGTGGAACTGTTGTGAAATGCAATTTTTAGATTTAATAATAGCTGAATATGCATTCCTAAACCTTCACGCTGAAGCTCATCACTCATTAGATAATTCCTTTTACAAGTGTTAAAACACTGTTAATTCGGTGATGGTGAAAGTTAGTTGACTCGTTTGTGATCAGTGCAAATGCATTGTTTTTTTTTGTTTCCATAAGTGTTAGCAGCTGTGCAAACTTGCAAAATTTAGAGCATGAACTTGTATTCAAGTTTACTGAGGCTATTTGTGGAGAGGTCATGTTAACCTGCTTTAGCAGAAAACGACATTTCTAACATTTTTCTAGTTTTCAAAGATTAAGAGATAATTCGTTATAAAGCCTTTAATATTTATTGAGCCTCCTACAGTAATGATGTTAATGCATTTAATCTTTACTTTGTTTTGAAGGTAATCCATTGGGGGAATTTTGTGGGAAGACATGTGTTGAAGAGAGAGATAATCAGTGGATGGGTGTGTCTTTAGCCAGACAATCAGGAAAAGATGGCCACCTTGTGGTAGGTCCATTTTTATTGACGTTTTTAACATTCATTTAATTTATGTTTCTTTCACAAATGTGATATTTCGAATAAAAAGAAAAAAATACACGTATGAAACTAATAAATCTGGTAGACGTTTACATAGTACTCCATATTTTTTTTATACAGGCTTGTGGACATAGGTGGAAAAATGTATATTACCTTGCGAAGGAACACAAACTACCCCTTGGAATTTGCTATGGAGTACCGCCTGATTTTCGGATGGAACTCAGCAAGAGAATAAGTCCATGTTACCAAGGTAATAGGATATGGCTATTGCAACTGTGAATTTGATCAACCACAATTATTTGACCAAATGTTGAATTAGTTAACTTGTGATACTTATTGTACTCATTATGTGGTATGCCATGTCTATAATTAGACACAATCAAGAGCAGTCTTGAGTAGCTGCAGGTAGAATGTGTCTATCCCGCCATGTGGAGTGGGGTGTAAGTAACAATGGGAATCTATTTTACTCTTTCACACATTGCTACTGCAAAGCAAAATACCATATCCCAACAAAGCACCCTGTTCTCTTTCTATTCTAGAGAAGTACATGACACTTCAGTTAATCTAATTAGTACACCCATGATGACTTTGATTGGTTCGGACATTCTGTGTATATTAGGTAGTCCTGGCCATTAGCTGATAAATAGAATTTTTCAACCTTCCTGGACAGTCTGAGTAAATGGTTTGATGGTCCAGCTCAGAATATTGGAATGTGTAAAGGCTTGCACACAGTTCCAGTGTGGTGAAGTGCATTCTAGTGGGATACAGCATTTTCTGCCATCAGGTGGAATGCTCCACACACACACACACAGTTCTTAACAATTTGAAAGGTTAGTATGCCATACTTTCTTTCATTTGAAATACACCTATGTTTTAGGAGATTATTAGTAAGGAGCCTGCTTTGATGAGAGAGAGAAATATAACAATTGGTATATTTGTCAAGGATGGGCTGCACACCACTATTAGAATTTAATCTTTCGATATTTGCTTTTTGCAGACCTCACTATTCATTGTTTGAATCTTTTTGATTTTATATATTCAGTATACAACGCTTTCAATGAAGAAAAGCAGAGAGTGTAATCGCAATTACAGCCAACGTATAGTGATCACATAAACACCAAATTGCACGTGGTTTGCAACGTTAAAAAATCTAGTTAGAAAGAATAAGCATTAACTCGTCCACAGGGATCCATTCAGGGACCAGATACCCACAACTCTGCAATGGAGGAGAAAAGATTCTGTTATTTGAGAACAAAACAATAGAAACAATAGGAGCCTGAAACTTCAGATCACGTCGCCTCCCCCACACCCAACACACACAGACAAATAAAGTATACCAACTACGCCATTAAGTATGCAAGATGAAATAAACCTAAAGAGGCTGTGGCAGAAAGAATGTCGGATCAACGTGGTGAACAGCTAGTTAATGTGTGGTGCGATCAGCCATTGTGCCGTCTCTGTCTACCTGTAAGCCTGTGTCGCGCCCGTCATCATCCTGTATGAGAGTCTGGAGATCTGACAGTATGGTGTCCCCGTTGGAGTCTATAAGGTATTTGCGCAACCCCAGGGCATCTTCTCTTGGTAACGCCACACTTTCCGTCTATGCCCACGTAAGGAGGGACTGTGTCCATGCCACAAGGTCGTCTTCTAAGTGGGTACGGTGAGCTGCATGCGAAGATGCAGTGTGGGTTTGCAGTGATTCAGCTTTCCAATGTATTAAGTGTCTACCCGTTCCCATAACCTGGAGGTATTGCACTACTAAGTGGGTCAGTAGTTCATTAGTTAAGTCACCCCACGTACGAGCCAATATCCCCAGTAGGGAGTTATATAAAAGGAACTGTCCTGGTGGTAGATCAGAATCACCCATTAGTGTCTCACAGAGGGTGAGGGCACCATTGCAATAGAGTTCACCCAGAATGAATAAGCCTACTGCATGCCAAGCAACAAGTTCCGCCATAACAGAGATTCTGGCATCTTTGCTCGGGTGATTGGATGGAACAAGTGAAGGATACGGGGCAGTGTCCAGGGTGGTAGCGTAGTGGCTGTGTCAGGTTCACTGCAGGCCAGCTATCCATTTAGCTACCGACGAGTTGAGAAGCAAGATAATGTTCTAGGTTCCGTACCGCAAGGCCGCCCTGATCCAGGGGCAAGTATAATTGCGTCATTGGCACTCTGCAGCACTCGGTATTCCAGAGTAATTCCCTAATCCATGTCTCGAAATCCAGAAAAAATTAGTTGGGATATATTGAGGTAGATTGGAAAAATAATACAAAAAGCGGGGGAGGACTACCAACTTCAGCAGGGTCACCCAGCCCACCACCGATAGCGGCAATGTCTGACAAAAAGCCATCTGGGATCTAGTAGAGGTGGTTATGCGCATGAGGTTGCCATCAAACAGGTCCACCGGAGAGTGATATATGTGAACGCCCAAGTACCAGAACATCCTGGGTTGCCAGGGTATCGGTGTTCCAATAAATGCAAGGTGTGGGTCTGGTAAGCCCGGTGTGAAGGGGAATAAGCATTATTTTGCCCAGTTGACTCGAAGGCCAGATAGGGCCGCAAGCGATGCAGTGCTGCAGCAATCGTACCAGGGACATTGTGGATGTCTCTGAGGTACAGTAGCAGATCATCTACATAAAGGGATCTGGTGTGTAGACCATCTCCGAATGGTATGCCCCAGGTCTCACCTTGCCTCTGGATCACAGCAGCTAGTGGCCCTATCGCTGGAGAAAAGAGTAAGGGGGAGAGTGGGCAACCCTGCCGGGTGCCCCTGCGTATCGATATTGGCTCAAAGTTAGAGGAGCCAGTCTTGACCTTGGTCAGAGAATGTGTGTACAATAATTGCACTAAGCGCAAAAAATGGGACCCGATGCCGAAATGCCATAGTGCCTCAAACAAAAAGTGCCACTCCAAAGAGTCAAAGGCCTTTTCGAGGTCCAGCACAAGGCATCCAGCCTGGGGCCAATGTTGTGTGGAATATTTCATGGCACGGTAAGAGCGCCTGAGATTCGAGGAGGTGCTACATGCTGGCATGAACCCGTTTTGATCCGAATGAACCAGATTTGGGACCAAAGGCACCAAATGGTCCACGAGGACCGTCAAATCTGTATTAAGCAGTGCCAAAGGCCTGTGCATTCCCAGCTCCATGGGATCCTTGTCGGGCTTGGGGAGAGAAACAAGCAATGCCTCCTTTTGGGAGGCATATATGGTAGAAGCGGAAAGGGCCTCCTCATACAAGAGTTTCAGCTGGGGAGCGACTAGTGGGGCATAAGCTTTATAGAATTCGGCAGGTAGGCCATCAGTGCCTGAGGTCCTGCCGGTGGCAAGCATACGAATGGCTTCTTGTATTTCGAACTGTGTGAGAGGTTCATCCAGTTCCGTTCGCTGCCCAGGTGTGATGCATGGCAGTGAGATCGTGGAAAAAAATTGACTAAGTTTGCCATGGTCAGCAGCAGTGACTGACTGATACAATACTGATACAATCCGGTGGTAGAGCGCAGTGACATGAGAGAGGATCGCTAATAGTCCTGACGAATGAGCCAAGCTAGCAACCAGCCTGAGCGAGTGGCAGTGGCATGCGTGCCAGCTGAGTGGACTGCGTAATTAAGACCGCGTAGTCTCTCTAGTAGAGTCATGTGTTCCCAGCGCATGTTTGCTAATCGATGTATCTCATTCAAGTTGTGCACTGCTTGGATTTCGTTACAGAGAAGTGTGTGTTCAATGTCTTCAAGGAGCTTACGCATATTCCACTGCATACCCATGCAATTTCAGCGTATAGTGACCTTGAACGCGTCCCATATAAGAAGCCTTGTGGATGTGGTGTGATTGTTATGTTCAAAATAATCGGGGATGGCGGTACCAAGAGATGCCCGAGAAGGAGGGTCCTCTAGTGCCCTGACTTCAGACACCATATGGGAATGGTAGGTGTACTAGTGTTCCACGACAACTGTGAGTACTGCAGGTTATGGTCAGGGAACCGCCCTCGACTGGCTCCGCTCCGTCCTCACAGGCAGAATCCAAAGAATCAGACTGCCACCCTTCCTCTCCGAACCAATGGAAATCAACAGAGGAGTACCCCAAGGATCGTCGCTCAGCCCCACGCTCTTCAACACCTACATGGCCCCCCTCGCCACCATCGTCAGACAGCACGGACTCAGCATAGTATCCTACGCCAACGACACCCAGCTCATCCTCTCCCTAACCAAGGACCCCATCACCACCAAACTCAACTTCCAGGAAGGAATGAAGGACGTTGCATCCTGGATGAGCAGCAACTGCCTGAAACTCAACTTGGAGAAGACAGAGGTCCTCGGACCTTCCCCCTCTGCGTGGGACAACACCTGGTGGCTCACAGCCCTTGGCAGCCCTCTCACCCCCACGGACCAAGCCCGAAACCTCATCATCGTACTCGACTCCTCCCTCTCCATGACCCGACAGGTCAACGCCGTCGCCTCCACCTGCTTCAACACCCTCCGCATCCTCCGAAAGACCTTCAAATGGACCCCCCCCCCGAATCGAGGAGAACCATCACCCACGCACTCACAACCAGCAGACTGGACTACGGAAACGCCCTCTACGCCAGGATGAACAAATCTCTACTCCACAAACTCCAGACCATACAGAACATCGCAGCCAGACTCGTCCTCGGTATCCCTCGACATGAACACATCACCCAACACTTGCGAAACTTCCACTGGCTCCCCATTGAGAAGAGAGTAACGTTCAAGATACTCACCCACGCCTACAAATGCCTCCACAACACCGGACCCCAATATCTCAACAATAGGATCTCCTTCCACGTTCCCAAGAGAAACCTCCGATCCGCCGACCTCGCCCTTGCCGAACCCCTGCGCATCTGCAGAGCACGAACGGGTGGAAGAACCTTCTCTTACATCGCGGCCAAGACCTGGAACGAGCTCCCAATAAACATCAGACACGCCCCCACCCTGCACATCTTCAGGAAGACCCTCAAGACCTGGCTCTTCGACTGACCGGAGCTGCACCACCCCCCCAGCGCCTTGAGACCCTCACGGGTGAGTAGTGCGCTTAACAAACCCCTGATTGATTGATTGATTGATTGATTGATTGATTGAGTGGGTCCGACCCAAATACTCGGTTTGTAGAACGGATTAGATGTAATGAGTATTTGATCAATTCAAACATGTTATTGATGTGGGGCAGAGAAGGAGTTCACTCTCACCGTAGCATTGCGTTGGCGTCAGATATCGATCAACTGCCAGCGATGGAGCCAGTTGCATAACGCTTGCGTGGGTGTGACCGTGGGTGTATTGGGCAGACGGGGGAATGAGTGGTACAGACCTGGCTTGAGGACACTTTTGAAGTCACCTCCTATGAGCCACGGAATCCTGCTCCAACTGGATAGCCTGTCATACAGTTTATTGAGGAAAAGTGTTTGTTCTGAGTTCGGTGCGTAAACTGAGCCAATTAGTATATGTCGGCCTTCTAGGTGACCCGGCACAAAAACATACCGGCTCTCCGTATCAATGTCAACCTCATCTGCCACAAAAGGGGTCCCTGGCCTAATCCATAATAATGCTCCTCTGGTGTAAGTAGAAAAATGTGTGGCAAACAGCTGGCTGCGCCAATGCCTATGGAGTCTAGTGGTCTACGGGAGTGTTAAATGTGTTTCCTGCAGGAGTGCAATGTGGGTGGAGCGTCGCCTGAGGTATGAGTAGATATAGTATCTGCGTGAAAGCGTTTGGATGCCCCACACATTCCAGGTTAAGAATATTAGAGGGAGCCGTTAGTGTAGTGGAAGAGAGTGGTGCCGTCTACAGTCTCAGACCGCCAGGAGCGCACCATAGAAGCAGTATCCAGTGTGCACTTGCGCAAGCGCAGGGTTGGGCTACTCTGAAGAAAGAAAATGAACATAATTGAACAATTATTAACCAAAAGGTAAAAACTGTAAATATCATCAGAGCAGAGGGACAAGGTGTATCCGCCCAAACTGCCGAACTGTATAGTTCGGTTCAACTATTGAAAAGGAAGAAAGTACCTAGAGGGGAGGTTGGACACAGGGAGCCAAGTAGGAAGTACCTCTAACATGTCGAGTGAACAGCCGTTAGCAGATTTTATAGCGTAGCAGCATTTGTGAAAAAGCAGTTGATTACATGCACGGGCGGGACATCTTATTCATTCAAAAATAGGAAAGGAGACTGTGAGTCATGACTTTTGTCTACTTCACCCATATGTCAATGCAATGCAGTCTCGGTAATAAAGCAGTTAGTATTGTTAACAAGCACCGGCAAGGGTTCCTAAATGCAACACACCAATGGAGTACACCATAAATGATGTTATCCGCCTTCTGTGGTGTCACGTCGGGAGGTGCAACAGAGTCTGGTTCATAAGGCCAGATGTATGAAGAACCATCATCGCTGCTGGATCTGATGTAACTGTTGTGGAGGTCTGAGTTCTGTGTCGCTTCTCAGATGGCCACAGCTGTTTGTAAGGCCCTACGTTGGTCTTGTATAATTTGTTCCAGATCAGGGACGTGCTCTGGCCGCAGAGGGCGGATCTCGTGACCCCCACCACCTTGGTGGCGGTTTGCTGATGCTGTCTGAGAGCCACTCAGGGCCTTTGCGGACTGGAACTGGTAAGCTAAGTCTGTGGACTCCAACCACTCCCAGGCGGCTTCAGGGGTGTCAAAGAACCATTACTTTCCCTTTGCTGTGCAGGAAAGAGGAGTGAGTACTTTAAGTTGAGTGTGCACAAGTGGTGTTTCACAGCCAAGAAGGAGTTACTTTATTGCTGCACCATAATAGTAAAGTTCAGTAAAAGCATTATGCTGGCATTTTCGACTGTAATGCCCGAGAGTGTCCATGCTTCACGCAGGATAGCGTCTCTATCACCATAGTGTAGCATTCGCAACATCAGGGGCCTTGGAATCGAGCCAGGCAGGGCAGGCTGCGCCGGGACACAGTGAGCACATTCTATGGAGAAGAACTGTGACAAAGCCTCTGATGGGATTAGTTCACGTATCCAGTGCTCTGTGTATGCAACAGCATTTTTCCCTTCCACTCCCACAGGCAAACCCACCACACAGATGTTGTTCCTTCTGGAACGTCCCTCAACATCATCCGCTCTGCATTCCAGAACGTGCACTCGGTCAACCAATGCCTGCATGGATGTCTCCATCTCACGGGTTTTAGAAGCAAGGGCGGCCACTAGTTTGCTTCATATATTGGACTTTGTCGGCTACTTTGCGATGATCTGCATGCAATAATGTGAGGTCAGCCACCACATTGTCGATCTTGTTTTCTAGGGACATTCCCGTCTGGTCCAGAGAGATTCCAATGCGTTCCACCACCTCAAGGACTATGTCCAGCTTGCTCCCTATGGATGTAGGAGAATTTGAGGTATCAGGTGCATCCGACCGGTCCTTCAGGCAGGGTAGGCACGTTGGAAGATGCGCCGCCAGTTCCAGATCTCAAGTGACCCATGGTGCTTGGCAAGGAGGGTACGCTTCTGGAAATGGCGTAGACAGTTGAGCCAGAGGGGCCTGCTTGCTGGCACCAATCCAAGCTCTAGTCGCCGCAGCATGAGCGGCCCCTATGTATGTGGTGCAGACTATTGTTGAGTTTGCTGCATAGGATCAGGGGGAGCGGCAACAGAAAGGGTGCCTGCACAGGTAGCGACAGTGAAGGCACAAGGTTGTTGCCTATATTACAGAGAGTTGCGGGGTATCGTAGGTCCAGGTGCTAGGTACATTCAGCGAGTTTGTTGGTGCAGTGCATCATCGGGGAGGGCTGCATATATTGTAAGACCATCAAACAGAGGGCCCGCTTGCTTACGCTAGTATGTCATGGGTGAGCGTAGCAGCACCAGCAGCCCAGTACTGTTTAGTACCAGTATGTTTGATTGGCGTTAGCGAGGTCAGTCACATCTTTGCAGAATGTAGGGCAGAGTCAGAGCGAAGTAGGAGCAGTTTTGTAGCAGTGAAAGGAGGATGCATGGGGCCTACAGCCTACAAGCCAATCAGATGTGGCCACGGTTGTCACAGCGATCGAGGTGAGATCCTCAGCAATGTTCCCAAGTGTTATGCGAGACACTGATTAGGTCCACACTTCCAAGGCCCAGTCTATTGTTAGAACAAGGCGCGAGCCGAGGACTGGGCCCCGGGCCCCTACCCCTGCAGTGCGGGGGAGCCAGCGAGGGAAGGATGTTTCCAGCTCGCTGCGGCACGAGCCTCGCAGTACAATACCCCGAATGTAGGCCTCAGCCAGGACCAAACACAGCATTCAAGTGAATATTTAAGGACCCCAGTGACCTCAGGGTATCAGGACCAATGTGCGCTCCAAATGGGTATCAGGTTGGGCACAGTGACAGTCACATAAAAGCTCTCGCTTCTCGCCCGATACCTCCACCGCAACAGTCTTACCCGGTTCCGTACGAGAGTCGGCTTGGCAGGCGGTGGGCCTCACACCACAGCACGCCCCCAATAGTGCTGTCAGGGCAGACACCAGGGTTCCCCAGCGATATCAGCTGCACGGGGAGGGAAATCAGCAGAGTGTGTTCCACAGTGCAGATGTTCTGCAACGTCCGCAGTCACAGCCGTGCTCTGACAGGGGCAGGCACAGGCCGCACCCACCAACAGCGTGAACCCACTCGCCCTCAGCCCCCATGGGCGTCGTCATGAGCGACAAGCGCCAGGGGTCCCACAAATGTTCAGTGGCACAATATGGGCAGTCAGCTCGGTACGTCTCTCGTGACCAGTGCCTCGCGGTGTCCGCGGTTGCAGTGGCTACCCAGCAGCGCATCACGTTAGGCACAGGTCATATGTTATTACCCAGCCAAGGTGTTCCTTTTTTATTCAAAAATCTCTCCAGTACAGAGAAAACATGGACCTCAGTGGAGCAGGATTTCTTTCTGAAAAACACAAAGCAGACAAGCTGCTGGTTGGCCATGTACTATGTTGCTTCACCTATATCAAGTAGACGTGTTAAAATGGGTTCCGTCTGATATTATGAACAATATAACCAGTAGACTTTCTTATTTATTTATTTTAAACATTTATAAAGCTCACTGTCACCAAACTTGTATTCTGGCGCTGAGGCCAAAACTGGGACAAAAAGCAGCTGCCATTGAAGACTGCAAAATGCAGGACTGGTTTAATTGGGGAAAAGCCAGGTTTTCAAGGCTTTTCTAAAGTGCAATAGGTCAACTGAACATCTGAGGAAAGCTGGTAGCTTATTCCAGAGCTGTGCTGCTTTGACTGTAAAGGCTACACCTCCCTTTCTGATCTTCCGAAATTCTGCAATGCAAATAAGATTTGCATTGCAGAGCTGTGACATTTCCCAGGGGTGTATCTTTTTAATCTATTTTGTAAGGGCACTTGCCCTGAAGTGCTTTAAAGCCTATATAGAGGGATTTAAAGGCTATTCTCTGTTTTAGAGGTAGCCAGTGATGTTCCCACATCACATTAGATGCAGATGATCTCCTGGGGCTTTTCAGTGCCAGTTTAACGGCAGAGGCTTGTACTCTGTTTAGTCTATTTATCAGATATTCTGGTGCACCTACCAGAAGAGGATTGCAGTAATCTATCCTACTTAATATTATGCTGCGTACAATCACAGTTTCAGCAGTCGTAGGCATCATAGGGAGTAGTTTACGAAGACAGCAGAGGAGCAAAAAACATGTGGCCGAACCTTTATTAAAATGGCGTTTCATGGACAACGTGTTATCCAATGTGACCCCCAAATTACGGTCCGAGTCAGATTGTATCAGCTCTTCCCTGGTCGACAATGGCCAAAAATTAACAGGGAGTTTCAGGGGGATTTTATTCGTTGAGCAGCACAAAAACTCAGTTGTATCCCCATTGAATTTGAGTCTAGCCAATTGACAATGTCATTCATACAGTGGTGGAAATCTTTTACATCCTGTTGATTACTTTTGAAAGACGTAAATCAATTGAGTTTTGTCGGAGGAGTTGACCAGCCTGACGTTATGGGCTTTAGTTAGTGTTATTAAAGGCATCATATGTATATTAAAAAGGATAGGGCTAAGTGCCGAACCCTGCAGAACTCCATGTTTAATGTTTTTAAAGTCAGAGCGGAAAGGAGGGAGAGCAACCGCCTGATATTGTTCCAACAGAAAGGAGCGTACCCAATTCAATATAGTGCCACAGACTACAATCGAGGCAAGTCTTGCCAGGAACAATTTGTGCTTAACTGTATCAAATGCGTCTGAAAGATCGAGTAATATGAGAACCGCTGACTGGCCACCATCAACCAACATTCTAAATTCATCTATAGCTAGTAGTATAGCAGACTAAGTCCCATACCCTGGTCTGAATTTGAGCTCTAAGAGGACATGGTCTTCTAAGTACTGGATTATTTTTTTACTGACAAAATGTTCCAGTATTTTTACTGGAAAGGGCAGAAGAGATATTGGCCTGTAGTTACTGAGGATCATCGGGTCCATTGAAGATGTTTTTAAAATAGGGGTGACTATGGCCTGTTACCAGACCTGTGGTACAGTGCCAGATTCCAAAGATTGATTGCATAGCTGCAGTACTGGCGGGAATAATTAATCCACCAGTTTTATCCAAAAACCTACTTGGTAGTGGTCTAGTAGAGAGCCTGAAGGGTTGGACAGTGCTATAGTCCGAAAGCAGTCCTTGTGATGGGTTAAAAATATTCCAGCTTGCTCTCCAGACTTTCAGGAGAGTTAGCCGTTACAAATGTTTCGGTCTTGGGATGGATGGGGGTCCCTGAGACTCCTCTTCCTCCAGGGTTTGTAGCAACTGTACCGAGATCTCTCAGCTGTTGAGTGTCCTCAATGTCCTTCAGAATCTTGCTGGTCTTTTCCTCAAAGAATTCATCAAGATTATCACAGAAAGCTTGTGACGGTGTAATTTCCTGTTTTATGCACTCGGGGTTGGATACTCCACGCATTACGTCAAATACTTTTTTGGTGCTGTTTATGGCAGTAAGAATAGCATTGGCATAATAATCCGCTTTCACTTTATGAATCTCTCTCTTGTATTCATTTAGTGAATAGTTAAGCTGTTTTTTGTCTTCCTCTGAGAAGCGCTCTGCCACTTTCTCTCAAGTTTCTTGCAGGCTTGTTTTGACATCTTTAATGAAGTGCTATACCATGGGGCAGAGGGTCAATTACGAGTTTTTAAGTTTTTGATGGGTATTTCTGCATCTAGAGTTTCTAGAATTATACCTAAAAATATTATTATTTTGCTTTATAGTTATCAACTGTTTTCCCAGGATCATATATGGTGGACAGGTTGAATGGCCTGCCTTGTGTTGACTTTATGCCAGGCCCTGCCTGATCGCAGTCTAGTTAAGGTGGACTTAGGGATATTCGCTTCCCTTACACTGAGAAGGAAGGTCACAAGCGCATGGTCAGTCCAGCAAAGAGGTAGAATGTCTTTCATAGTAACTAGTCCCTCGGGGACAAATATTAGGTCCAAGGTATGCCCACCTTGGTGGGTGGGACAATGCACTATCTGTCGCAGACCCAAAATTTTACAATAAGCTTGCAATTCTTAAATGGAAGAGAATGGTCCCCTTCCGCCAACATATTGAAATCACCCAAAATAAAGAAATTTGAGTGGGCAAGGGCCATATTAGAAATGACCTCTTTAAGTGTTTGTGAATATGAGCTTGGGGGTCCTGGGGGTCGATAGCATAAAATTCCAGCGAGGAGGCAACCTTTTACCAGATTTCAGTGTAAACCCCATCAATTCAGGGCCAGCAAGTTCATGTAGAGTGAGAGGTCTGAAATTCAATCTTTCATTAATGATTATTCCCACTCCTTCCCCTTCTTAGATGGTTTGTGAAGGATTTTAAAACTCGGAGGGCATGCCAGGCCCAGATCTATGGCCGAGTCAGGAGTAGTCTAAGTTTCAGTTATCAATAATGCGTCCCAGTTGTCAGTCCCTACCATCATGTTAATTTCTGTAGAATGCTTTATTAGAGACCCTGCATTTATTAGGCCACATCTTAAAGTACCAAGCGTCACAGTGTTTGTGATGCAAGGGGAGTGTACCTCACTCTTAATATGCATGAGAGTCGATATAGAGTTGTCAAACTGCTTACCTAGTTGCCCCCGGGGCTCAAGGCAGCAACCAGCAGCATTTCTGGCGCTGTGCACGGTCGGTGAATGGACGCACGCAGACGGGCTTGCCTTCGGTGCGCCAGTGGCATGGACGCACCAGCATCTGGGATAAATAGTCTCCTCCTTGTGGAGATTAGACCCTCAACTTCAAAATGGCGGCCTATTTTGTCCCGCTCTTACGGGCGAGTACAAAATGCCCCCAGAACACACTAGAACACACAGCCAATATAAAAATGCTTCTAAGTTTAAAATTTGTCTCCCAAGTATGTGCAAAATCAGTAAAAAGAAACCTGTGCAAGATGCGCTATACCAGCTATGCCCGGTAGAGGCTGCGCGGATGCACCAGCATCTGGAATAAATAGTCTCCTCCCTGTGGAGACTAGAATGTCAACATCAAAAAAATGCTTCTATGTTAAAAATACGACCCTCAAGTATGTGCAAAATATGTAAAAGGAGACCTATGCAAGATGCGCTTTAGCAGCTATGCCTGGGAGAGGGTGCGTGGACATGCCAGCATCTGGAATAAAAAGTCTCCTCCCTGTGGAGATTAGACCCTCAACTTCAAAATGGCGGCCGATTTTGTCCTGCTTTTACAGGCGAGTACGAAATGCCCCCAGAACACAATATAACAGATGGGGCACCCGGCCCTAATGGCTTACCAGGCCATCTTTTCAAAGAAGACTATGACTTCTGGGGAACCATACTCATGCCACTTTACCAGCATTGTCTGACAAACTCAATAGTCCTGGAGACTTGGAAGGGCTCCTTGCTGCAACCTATCCACAAAAAGGGAGACACTGGGGACCCTTCTAATTACAGGCTTATTGCCCTTTTGGACATTGAAGCGAAAGGATACGCCAGCCTTCTCCTGCAAGACCTGCAGGACTGGGCTAATGAAAATGAAATTCTACCCGCGTACCAATCCGGCTTTAGGCCAGGAGCATCTACAATGGACAATATTGTAGCTCTTGCCTACTTAATAGAACAGTCCGTGCAGAAAAACTCGCCTCCTCTCTTCGCATGTTTCGTGGATTATTCTGCGGCCTTTGATGGAGTCAATCGGAGTCTGTTGTGAGACTGGGGGATACCGGCAAATTTGTTGAAAGCCATAATCAGTCTCTACACAGGAACTTGGTTACGGGTAAAAACTGCGATGAACTCGGCCACTAAAAAATACCAACAGACAGAGGGTTAAAGCAAGGTTGCGTATTGGCTCCTCTGCTTTTTAATCTATATACGGCAGACCTCGGAAAAATTATATCTAACGTTAACCTTTTACCCCCTAAAATCGGCCCAATTAGACTATGTCTAATGCAGTACGCAGACGATATGGTGTTACTGGACCATACAAAAGAAGGAATGCAAAGATTACTGGATGCATTAAACATTTACAATAACAATAACGAATTACGAGCGAATGCAGGAAAGACAAAGGTAGTGATATTTGGAAAATATACCAACAAACTCAGACAACAACGGAGACTGGGCAATTTAAAAATAGTAACAGCGACTAAATACAACTACCTGGGGGTGTGGCTGATGAGCAACGGGAAGCCCACAGCACATATCGCTTCCGTTGAAACAAAAGCCAAAGCAGTGACATTTGCTCTGTGCAAACTGTACTCCAAGTTAAGCAGCCCGTCGACCAAACCAATCAGAAAGGTTATAAACGCCAAACTGCTACCGTCAATCACATACGGTCAGATAGCATTCCCGGCGGCTTTCATTAATATCATGGAACATGTCAACTGTCGTGCATTTAAGCGAATCTTTCAGATTCCTGCTCACGCCCGAAATGCTCTGGTGCGATTGGAATTTGGGCTGAATAAACAGAGCTATGAGCATGGGGCCTCAATGGTGCGGCTCTATCGAGGGGTTTGCGTAGCCCCCCCGCACACAATGAAGTCAATTTTAAAGATAATATTTATGAAAGAAAATAATCCGTGGAGTGAAGGCCTGCAGACTGCCTGTACTGTACTGCACCTCGACACAACCAAACTTCAGGATCTTATCCATCAGCCTGGCATCCTAAAGTCTATATTGAAAAAACAAGTTAAATTATTATCAAAGGAAGAGGACATGAAGGAACTGAATTCTTCCAGTAGCAATATTGGGATACTTGCAAGTTCCTATGAAGACCGCCTACGGCAGCTATACCTTGACTCTGCGTTAAATAAGTCAATGTTAAAGCAAATCTTTATGGTGAGACTTATGGTTTTGCCAATCAAAGATATCAATAGGCGCTGGAAAGCCCTAGCGGCAATAACAACTTGTAGACTTTGCCATAAAGACGAGGAATCCTTGGTCCATCTGATTCGTATATGTCATTGCTTGTTACACGCACAACGCACTTTATTGAAACCTTTGTTTTTAAAACACGGGGTGCGGACCTGCACTGAAGCTATGAAACTTCTTTTTAATTTAGAGACTCCAATGGAATTGGCAAGGTTTGCAAAGTTTGCACATAGGGCTAAAGAACTCTTAAGTAAAGCCGCGTACATTGCACCTTTTTGAAATGAAACTACTTGGTACGAAGAACCTATGCTTCGTTTAGGATTATACATTTTGCACTTTATTGAAATGGAAATTATACTTAGCACTCGATTTACACATGCCATTGTTGGACTCTTGCATTTACAATAACATTGAATTTTTACATAATATATGGTTTGAATATTTTTAAGATTGTTATGAATGCATTTTATAACTCGGAGACTCCAATCCTCTCTCCAATACTTGTAAAGTTTGCACACAAGGGGAAGGATCCTTCAGTATTGAATTGATTTATTGGTTCAATACCAGTTCTTCACTGATTTTATTTGTTTTTAAGTGTCGTTTGTACAAATCATTTTTCGTTTGCTTTAATATATACAATATACCAACAACTCGCTAGGTATGTACCAATTGGAACGAAGTAAGTAAGTCCTGGGGAGACTTTATCTGAATTTTGTTTTTTTTGTTTTTTTTTGTTGTTGTTTGTAACAATTTTTATTAATTGACACAATAAACTATTCATTCATTCACAATATAACACAGTATAACACAGCCAATTTAAAAATGCTTCTAAGTCTAAAATACGTCCCCCAAGTATGTGCAAAATAAGTAAAATAAGTAAGAAGAGACCTATGTAAGATGCGTTATAGCAGCTATGCCCGGTAGAAGCTGCGTTGAAGTGCCAGCATCGGGAATAAATAGTCTCCTCCCTGTGGAGAATGGATCATCAACTTCAAAATGACCACCGACTTTGTCGCGCTCTTACAGGCGAGTACGAAATGCCCTCAGCACACAGTAGAACACACAGTCAATTTAAAAATGCTTCTAGGTTTTAACATATGTCCCCCGAGTATGTGCAAAATAAGTAAAAGTGACCCGGTGCAAGATGCGCTATTGCACCTATGCCCTGTAGAGGCATTCTAAGTTTCTAAGTGAAATAGGCAAGCAAGAACAAAATGCAAACTCTTGGTAAGACAAAGTTGTGCAAATGAGCATGTGTCAAGGCAACCATATTTCACCTGGGACATTGGTGCAATTCTTCAAAAAATCTTCCATTTTCAGATTCTTGCGGCACATATTTGTGTCCGCATTACACCAACCAATAGTACGGGCACAGCAAACATAAATAACCTATTTGAGTAGCTGCATTGCCACTGTACAGTATATGCTACTGGGTGAAACTGGAAAGGTGACAAATTAAACAATTACCTAAATCTGTAGTAGGAGTCACAAGTTTTGAAGTGACAGTTTCTTTTGAAAAACCTGTTGTTTATGAAGGTGCAGGAGTATTAAAAAGTATGAAAGGTGAATTGGTGCCAAACAATAACCACAAAATCACAAGTCACTTTGCCATGCCCTAGAATTTGGATGCACAGCCTAAATGGAATTGCTAGGCCTGTCTGCCTTCTGGAGGCAATGGTTCCACTTGGTGCGACCAGGTTTGTTTTTTTCTTTCATTTTCCCCCTATCACTTCTATACCTAAAAGCTAATTCCTCTGCAGAAACTTGGTGAATGAGTCACCCTTGTATTTTTCCTTAGGACTTGCAACAAAAATATATAATTCTTGTTCGTGTTCCTCAATACAGGTATCCTTTTTAACCCACCCCCTCCCACAGCAAAAGCATGAACAAGACGAACACATAAATGCTCAGTCATATGAAAGCCCATGGGATGACAGACGAGTTCATGTATTAATAGTTAGCATTCAAACGGGCTCAAGTAAGAAAGTGTCAGTTGTAAAATTTCAAAAATTCCAAACCGCATAACAGAATAAGGTATTTCTAGCTAAGACAACCCTCCCAATAGCTGTACACCTATTACACCTTCGTACCCCAAACCCAACTCGATGTGCAACAGTGATCTAAATATCAGTATTCGTGTTGGAACATTTTAATTGCATGAAACAATCTCTGATTACCAGAATGAACTAAATCTATGGAGCTGGAAGGAGGAGGCCTTAATTTGCCAAGCAATTCAGGGGCGTCTCAGCTCATCTCTGATCCACCACCTTCCCATCTAATCAAGCTAATGAAATTCAAAATGAAATCTTTTCTATCTAACTCTAGATTGTTAGCCGTGTACACAGTATCTCCAGTATGTCACGCATCAGTGCTCTCACCTGGCCTCTGGTCCCTCATCAAGAACATTTGAGCAACATCCTCCTCAGCCACATACGTTCTAATAATGCACAATTTTACCTTCGCATTGCAAACAAAGCCAATACTAAGCCTTCAAAAATTGTTTGACATTTGTCAAAGCATATGTAACCCTAACTTTGCGCAAACCCAATAATAGCAAAGATGTACAGTCCATCTCAAATTCCAAAAGTAACACAAGAACCCTCATTCCCCTTGCTCTGCATCAAGGCCCATACACCACTAGTGCAACCCAATATTCACCAAGAGGATCTGGGTATATAATAATAATAAGCACAAAAATGCTCCACAATTAATCATTCAGTCATATTATTAAAACCATTCACAAGATAGGTATCTATGAAATGTAAGTTCTTCTATAGCACTAATGTAGACCAGCATACTCCGATTTTGATGCACAAGATATATTTTTAACTTGTTAAACAGTTCATTCCATACCACATTATTGACTAGGTAATCAAGCTTAATACATGTTTCCTATTCAGTAGTGTAATTATGGATATACCAAAAGCACACAAACACATATATCCATAGCAAAACGTTCATAGACTGAATTCATATAGTTCATAAGATGTGTGTTCGGAATTGCACTCAAATCTATTGTTGTGTCCCACAGAAAGGTTGTAGACTTATGTGAGCTGAGCACTTTCAATGTTTCTTAAATTTGATGCATTCAGAGTCCTAGGTACAAGAGACCATCATCAGGACAATTTGTCATGGGGTACATGGACAAACCCAAATACCTGGAAAATTACAATAAAAATCAAAGTTATCAAGTACATACGTAAATAAAAATAAAAAAACAATAATACTATGAACTTCATTTAGTCGCAGTTGTGAACCCTGGTTTGTCCCCTGCAAACTGTGCCACTGTCCTTGTGACCCCTGAGCTCAGGCTGCAAAGATCTGCACAAGGAACAGAGGAAGCAGAGCATTTTGAAAATAAAAGCAGTTTGGGGATTTCCAGGCTGTTGCAGCTGGGGATTAGTTACAGTTACATCTTGCAACTGTTTCAGTTTGTCCCATCATCTAAGGGTTTGCTTACAATGTTGCCTATCAACTCACCTTTCAAGGTCTCTTATGCCCTAAACTCCACCAGGCAGGAATATGCGGGCAGCATTGAGAAAGGGCTATCAGGGATGCTGTTAATAGTCTGTGCCTGTTTTCATGTGTTGCTGAACCCCAGGCCCTTTGGGAATGTATGGAGTGCTCATGGTTGCAGCTTGCAATCCCTAGCTCTGCGTTTGCGACCCCTGGCCTCAAAGTGGTCAAATCCGTGCCGAGAACATGAAGGGGGCGTGGGGGAGCTCCGCACACCGAATTTTCTGTCTATTTTTCGTTATACTGATCGGGCCCGATTCACAGAACTAACTTAAGACAAAATCCTAAACGTAATACCATTTTGGTATTCACAGAAGGCACTTACTCATTTTGGTATTCACAGAAGGCACTTACTCATCAATGAGTAAGTGCTTTCTGTGAAAACCAAAATGAGTAAGTGCCTTCTGTGAATACCAAAATGGTAGTAAGTTTAGGATTTTGTCTTAAGTTAGTTCTGTGAATCGGGCCCATAGTGAATAATGTGGTGTTTTGCTTGGAAGTCTGTTGTTGGCCCTAGCATACTGAAGGTAATTCTTGTTTTATGAGACACCTGTGGTAAAATACTGGTGCTGGTATACTTGAGGAAATTCTAAGCAGGACAGACACCTGTGACATAATACTGGCACTGGCACACTAGAAGTAATTCTTAGCATATCAAACGCCCATGTTAAAATACTGGTAATGGCATACTAGAGGTAATTCTTGGCATATTGGACACCTTTGGAAATATGCTAGTACTAACACATTGGAGGTAATTATTGGCATAAAGGTGGGCAACCTGAGATATGGTAGGGCAGGCAACCATGCCAAAATGCTGGCCTTGACATACTGAGGTAAATTTTAGGTCTCTGTCCTAGACTGTGCTCATGCGCTGTCTCGAACCGAGAAATGCTGTTTCTGTTTTATGGGCTTACAGCCTGCACATAGGCTTTCTATTTGCTGGCACCATTTTTGCTGCATTTTTTGTTCTCCCCATTTGTCAAGGGCATGCATACATCATGCCTCTTCCGGTGTTTAGCCCTCCCGAGAGCACCGGCCAACTACTTTTAAACATATGCAACGGCCATTGTCATCCGTTGTTTTGAGACTACTTTTTTTATTTGTTTCAAATGGGTGAAAGGTCCCGTTACGCGTTAGGAGCTCTGGTGTTTTAATTACTGACGAGCGCCGTTTTTATTTTTCAAAATCCCGTTGGGATTTCCCCAGTGCAAGCTCTCATTTGCATTTTAACCTCTTCATGGTGTTTTTTTTATTACATCAAATCAAGTGTGGCCATCAAGAGAAGGCTGCTTTTCTGTGTGTTCAACATCTCTTCGCACTTTTAAATAATATTTGTTTTCCGGTGAGGATATTGTGGATTTGTGTTGTTGGATTAGGCCAAAATAAACGTGTGTGTATGCCTCCTTAGCACTGCCTCGTTTGCCTAGTGTGGCTAAAAATATCTTGAAAAGCTAGTATGTAGATTACTAATTTTTCTGAAGATACATCTTGGTAGAAATCTGTGACTTTTTTGTTGTGCGGCAGTACTCTGTGCCATGGGCCACTTTTGCTGACCGCCAATCAAAAAAATGATGGCCGTCTGGTGAGGCTTGCGTCATTGTGGGAAGGCCCCTTCCTCTAACTTTGTCGCTGCATTTGAAAATGATACCGGGGAGATAATAACACAGCTTTATTCCCCAACACCTCTCTGCCCCTCACATGCTGGCATAGTTAGGGGGGGAGGGGGCGGTGGGGGCAGACCGCTCCGGCGGCACAGGTTTTGGGGGCGGCGGCCGGCCCCCCTCCCACCACTCTTACCGGCGGCCAACACAGCCGCAAGAATCGGCAGCACCCACTCAACCTTTACCCATTACATGCGGCCGTCGCAGCTGCATAAATCACCAGCCCCCCCCCCTGCTCTTCGATCAGGCCGCCGTGGGCGGCAAACGCAGGGGCTGCTACGGGCAGCTGTTGGGTACCAGACGTAGCCGAGTTGTATCTTTGAAGTTTCTTTATTAAGTATAAGTTACAGGATGGTTTCCATGTAAAGCAGCCCCACCAGGAGCAGCCTGCCCACTGCTCAGCCAAGCTTCAACTGTCACAACTCACCACACAGGCACCCAAACATTCCATGCATCTCTATCACATCAGCATTCCACTCAGAACACTCACACTGGCTGAGCAGCTATGAGCTAGATAAGATAGGAGTAACATTAGTACATTAGCAGGATATAACATATCCTCCCCCTTTTAAATGGAAACTAAAATAAACAATGCTAAGTGGGAACAACTATACACAAAAATGTACACATGCAGAAAATAGTTCAACACTCAGGGATGGAAAGTAAAAAACAACATCTCGAGAAAGTCTGAACAATTAGGAAAACAAAGAGGATGAATACATGGAAACTAAATAAATATCACCCATCCTCCCCGATTATAAAAACAATTAAAAAAAGTTAGTAAAGTGTAGCAACGGGTGACACGCACCCCCAGAATCCAATCCCTATTACAAAGGGAACAAAAAGTGTAGACAGGATTCCTCACGTAAGCAATAGTAATGTACGCTGTGAAAATGAGACTAAAACCTATCTTGACACCCCTCATGTAAGGGTCAAACACTTGCAGCAATGGGACTGTAACCCATAAAGTCATCCCTCGTGTAAGGGTTTTTAATGTAATCCATGTAAATGGGCCTGACACCCATTAAACTACCCCTCACGTAAGGGTGAGAAAATGATGTAAATGGGACTATAACCCATAAAGACATACCCCGCGTAAGGGTTTTTAAAGTAACTCGTGTAAATGGGAATGACACCCATTTAGACACCCCCATGTAAGGGTCATGTGAAGTACTGCGTAGAAATGGGACTAGTACCCATTCACGTCCCTCATGTAAGGGAGAGTAATGTATAATGCAGATATAGACAAAATCCACCTATATGACAATCCCTCCATAAACCAAGACAGTGGTGACAACCACCCACTTAAATCATAAGACCACCCTCATGTAAGGATGTCTAAAGACACGAAATGTAAGAAAATGGGCAAACAATGCCCATAAAAGAATCCCATGTAGGATATGTGGCATGCTATGTATCCATATATCACCAGAAAAGATATAAAACTCACTGGACCTCACACGAACAAGAGGCCGTATACGTGTGACCAAACACGAAACAATAACAAGTAGCCCTAAAGTGTAGCATGTGTAATACAAGGTTCCGTGGACACTACCACGGCGAAAAACTTGCACACTAAAGACTTACATGTAAAACTTTTGTCAATGCAAAGAAAGTGAAATGCAGAACATTGCAAGTTAAAAAGACAGTGACCAGAAAGAACTAAACCATTCGCCGGTAAGCAACCCCTCTCCCGAGTAATGCTACTTTGGCCACACTCTAGTCTTGTGGACCCCAGATACAGAGTCATTCTCTCAGGTTTAGTGACCCCAACAAGCATTTAACAAAGGCCATCTTACGTTAATAAGCAGTTGCAGGCAAGCATGGCCTCTACATATGAGTGTTACTAATAAAGACGCCTGACAATTCACACTGGAATTGTAGTCCGACTTATGCCAATATCCATTGAAAGTTAAGTATAACGAAAGGTGAATTATTGGCAAATAACAGATTTGCCCTTAAAAAAAAAACATTTCTGCCGGACTGAATCAAACACTATCAATGCATGTACTCAGCCGTGGCCTTCATACATCGTACTTTGTGACCATGTGAGAAGTGTGAATCCGGCCAGCAGTCACGATCAAGCAGCAGCACCTGACATAGGTTATCAAATCAGTACCTGAGAATGCTCTGGTTGAAAATGTGAGTGCAAGCCTAGAATGATGCTCTTGTTCGTCCCCGTGGAACAATCCTGAGAAGATTAACTGGACTGCCAGCACCCATATACGTGTCCTCTGGTTTAAACCTCCGGTTAATGGATGCTGTTCCCCAGGGTACTGCGACAGCAGAGGGTAGTTGAAGCATCGGGCTAGACGAGCGGGCTAGTTTGCAACCCAGAAGATGCGGCTGAAAGCACAGCCTCAACTTGCCTGCAGGCTGAATTACATCAATGGCGACGATTTGGAGAAAATAACCTGCGTGTTGTGAAAGATTACCTGAAACTACTGAAGAACCAGAAGTGAAGAAACTTGAAAAAGAAACGCCCTGCAAGCCCCTCCAGTGTCCTTCCCACCGGACAACCCACCACCAGGGCGTGAAAGTGACATCTACAAAGACTGGCAAGACATCAAACAACCCACTGTATGTATCTGGCATCAACAAAGACTGGTAAAGACTGAGCAAACCTTCACACAACTCACTGCCACGGTGTGAATCGGGCATGGCATTTGAACTAACGCTGCAGAGATAGAGTGACTTTGCAATAAATTAGAACTTTTTGGCTGGCTGTATTGATCCAAGAGAGACGACAGTTCCTTGTGTGTATTTAAAAAAGGAGAAGGGAATACAGGAATGATATTAAATGGTTAAGGAGGCACTTGAAAAAACAACAATTGATGGACAGAATGCAGAACAATGTCATACATTCACCCCAGTACAAAGATCTGGGCCTAAATCCATCGTTTTTTTGCTCACCATGCCGTTCCAGTTTGGACCCAGCCATATGCAAATCAGTCTTGACCCTGCGCCAAATGGGAACAGTCCAGCCCGAACTGCCAGGCCAGGTCCTCCCTGGACTGGAAACAAGCATCCTAGGACCGGTTTCGGGCTTTCAGCCCTCATCAGCCAGGATAGCTTGACTCCAGTGGCATGGAGAGCACGGGACCCACGTCTGGGCATACCCGTCCCACTCGGGGTGACAAATGCAAAAACAACAATTGATGGACAGAATGCAGAACAATCTCATACATTCACCCCAGTACAAAGATCTGGGCCTAAATCCATCGTTTTTTTGCTCACCATGCCATTCCAGTTTGGACCCAGCCATATGCAAATCAGTCTTCACCCTGCGCCCAATGGGAACAGTCCAGCCCGAACTGCCAGGCCAGGTCCTCCCTGGACTGGAAACAAGCATCCTAGGACCGGTTTCGGGCTTTCAGCCCTCATCAGCCAGGATAGCTTGACTCCAATGGCATGGAGAGCACGGGACCCACGTCTGGGCATACCCGTCCCACTCAGGGTGACAAATGCAAAAACAACAATTTTATGGACAGAATGCAGAACAATCTCATACATTCACCCGAGTACAACGATCTGGGCCTAAATCCATCGTTTTTTTGCTCACCAGGCACTTACTCATGAGGAGCCAGTAGCGGCATTCAGAGGCAACATTGACCTTGTTTCTTTACATGGGAAGCTGTTTGAATCATCAACAATTTAACAAACAGTCTATCCATCGTTTACTTTGGTGAGTGGCTCTAAAAAAATACTCAGGGAAGTGTTGACCGTTTGTTGTAATCTTACGCGTCATTTGAAATTGCCTGTAGACAAACGTAATTACTGTGGCGCGCACACCTTACCTGAGTTGCTGGTGTTGCGTGGAGCCCTTGCGTAATTATCGGCTGGAGCGCGAGCTGTCCTACGACATTGTGCTGTCCTGCGATGTCTGCCGTGAGCCACCCGACGCTGTTAACTCCTGCGTGCCGCCATCTTTGCTGCTCGACATTGCGCTTCTGCGGGATATGCAGCAAGCACCGGTAGCGTCTGCAGGAAAGAATGTTCTTCAGCAGTGTTGCCGCATTCCTTGTCAATGACTCTCAAGTAAATATAGCGCTCCCAGTTACTTTTTACATATTGCAGTCAAGAGTCTAACGTTGGTCAGTAACAGCGAGATTGAGGAGATTGGCGTGCTTCACTGTGCACTATGCTGCAATGTTAAAGGAACTTCGATGAGCTACTCTGCGTTTATGCACAACGTTGCGCAAATTGGAGTAGTAAAGCACTGTGGCTATCTGGAACTGCTCAACAGCGAGTGGGTGCTGGAGTCTTTCATCAGCCATCGGTGGCAGATTATCCCACTTGGGGGAGTGTGAGCTGAAGCAAGTTTTCCTTTCCGTTTCTGTTTTTGTTCCCGAGAATGGAAGGAGCATAAAGGTGAACTTGTTCTAATACTATTGGGTTCGGGTGAGATATCGCTCATCAGGGCTGCATCAGTGATTATGCTGGACTTTGGTTTTGGAGCTGTTCTATGCATTGTTGTCTTTGTTCATGCTGGTATACTGTATGTGTATAAGCATTTTTAAGTTACAGTACCAGGCTGCTGCTGGTTGTTTTACAGTCTTACCTTTTATTTTGTGAGGTTGTGTGCCATGCATACTGAGTATGTGCAGCCATGTTGTAATATGCCTTACCAGTTTTTGTTGTCATGTTGTTACTTGCCTTTCATATTTTTCTATTGTGTGCTGATTCTGTGTCAAGCTATGTTTGCTGCCTTATTCCCATGTTCTTGCTGGGCGTCTTGTTGCCTACGTTGTGCTGATTTTCTGAGGTTATCATTAATTTCTAGCTCATCTGTATTGTGCAATGCTTGGGAGTGAGTCTAGTGTTCTTTACCCTTATCTTGTAGAGTGTGAGGCTTTGCCGTTGTGGAATGTTGAGGGGTCGTGTACCCTGTGCAGTTGTTTTACCCGGGGGTGTGTTGAGGGGTCATGTGCCCTGTGCAGTTGTTTTACCTGGGGGAGAACACCATAACTTGTAACTGGTCATAAGATGTAAGAAGCTACATGCCCTGGCTGGGGCCGACCGATGTAAAGGTCACTGGTGGGGCTGAAAGGCAGCCGGGCAATCCGTCTTTTATTGCTATGAATAGGTTTAAGTTTCTTTAAAATTGCTTAGATGTTATGGTTCCTGTAGCTTCTTCTGCATAGCACAAGTTGAGGCTCTTTTTGTTCCAGTTTAGTGTGCTTTTAAATGTCAGCTTCTGTAAATATCTCCACTAGCGCAATCTTCTTTACCTTTTCACTTGGTCATCCTTAAGACCAGTTGTACGCATGAGTCTGTCTCCAGATCTTTGCCAAAATTATGTTGGGATGTACCAGACGTAGCCGAGTTGTATCTTTGAAGTTTCTTTATTAAGTACAAGTTACAGGATGGTTTCCATGTAAAGCAGCCCCACCAGGAGCAGCCTGCCTGCTGCTCAGCCCTTCTTCAACTGTCCCAACACACCACACAGGCACCCAAACATTCCATGCATCTCTATCACACCAACATTCCACTCAGTACACTCACACTGTCTGAGCAGCTAGGAGCTAGATAAGATAGGAGTAACATTAGTACATTGGCAGGATATAACAGCGGCCTAAGGCCTAGCTACGCCTGTCATGCAGATTTGCCATCAAAATCTGTGACGGCTCCTGACAGCCACAGAGTACATCATTGTATTGCTCCAAAATGGCGCGTTAATTTCTGCTGCTCGCATGAGGAAAGTGGAACCAGCATATTCACGTATGTCGGTTGCTAAACTGGTGAAGGCTAACATGTTTTGGTCAGGGATATTTATGACTGCATTTGTAAGAATAGAAATAAATTGAAAAACACGGTTTCCATGCCCGAATCCTCCCACAGCAGTTGTTTTTGTTTTGCAAAGGTGTACAGTGCCTCAAAGGCTTCTGCGGATTTGTGTCAGAACCCAAATCCCACACAGCAGATGTTTCATGCAGCTCCTGTCTCAGATTTCACTTCCGTAAAGGGCAAGGCCATTTCAAGAAATGTAATATGAGCCTATTGTGTTAATGTTTTCGACACTGAACATCGTGCATAGGCAGTGCCACTGGAAGTTTGCTGCAGGGAACAACCAAATTATGCAGCAGTGTTGAATAACCTAGGAAGCGAGAAAATACAAATTATGCGGCATAATGCAGTACATTTTGTGATAGCAATAGTTCCTTATATTGTCATTTTTACTTATGGTAACTGTATCTGGGCAGAGGTTTCACCTCATGAGTATCAGTTTAGCATATAAATACAGCAACCATAAACTGAAAGGTGACCTGTTCATCTTTGCAAAGGGCCTTCCACTGCATGACAACGCCGGTGGAAGTATTTTAGTAACTTTTAATCCATTTGAGCGAGAAACATTTCTTTGTGTTAAAATCATCAAATAATTTAGTAAGTGATTATTTATGTGGCAAGTGCGGAAAATCCACAATTATGCGGAAAACACATCAAAATCAAATAATTCTAGTGGCCCAGTATATAGGAATGCATAATGCCAGATGGATCACTAGTGATGGTGGAGTAATGTATATGACATGTCTGGGATTCTATAATGTTTTTATAAGTATCAGTCTCACTATTTACGTTATTCACAAAATCTTTAGGCATGTGAACAATTTTTAAATCACAATAAATGGCTTATTTTAAAAAGAAATTTGTTGAGTAAATTTACATGCATCTTCTTGCTGTATTTAGTCTTGTGATTTTCATGATTTG
The DNA here is from genome assembly GCA_963921515.1 of Calotriton arnoldi. Classification (NCBI taxonomy): domain Eukaryota; kingdom Metazoa; phylum Chordata; class Amphibia; order Caudata; family Salamandridae; genus Calotriton; species Calotriton arnoldi. Next base: position 492,230 of record CAWUFW010005646.1, read on the forward strand.
TGCTTTTATTAAGTGTACACAAGTACTTCTCCCCATTGACTAATCTTGTGACCTTTTCTCAATCTTCCTGTGCATCCTTACCACTGATTTGATATTGATGGTTCTTGCCAGGAAGGTTCTAGTGAATTGGCAGGGGAGGTGGTTGAAGCCTTTAGCCGCTATTGAATTGAATACAGACTTTTGGCCCCAACCCCTGTACTGTGTGGGGAAATCATACCCATTTTTGGAAATGTTTGTGACTTGGGCATCCGTAGGTATATTCAGATGTAATTGTCGACAAATGTTAGTAGTTAGGTAACCGGATGTAGTTTATTCATTATTTTAGAAATTTGAGTGAATATGTACCTTGGTTGAATGCACTGAGGGGGGCAGGAGATCAGAAAAAGGGAAAATATGTGGAAATCTGCTCTGGTAACACCTATATCAAATGTTATTCCCTGTTTTGACCTCAGAAACTCTGTAATTCTGGTATTAAAGAAAAGAATGCTGTGATATAATATAATTGTTTTTTTGCAGCTCCCATTGAACAGTGTCCAAAAACGTGTAGTGATTGAGGGAATATCTCAGTGTGTTCATATGCGCAATTTTGTTTTATATGTTTTTTAGGCTGACTCTGCTTTGGGCACCCACACAAGTGTGGTATCACTTTTATCGGGAGACCAAGGGGAACGCTGGGCGATAGCAAATTTGTGCTGGCACGGTGATCCCAGACAGAAATATGAGGAAAATTAAAAAAAAATTGTGCTAAATTTGAGGTTTGCAGGGGATTCTGGGTAAGAAAACGTTACGGGATCCACGCAAGCCACACCTCCCAGGACGCTCCCAGGTGTCTAGTTTTCAGAAATGTCTGAGTTTGGTAGATCTCTGTAGATGGCATACGATTCTGGGATAAAAAGGAAGGTGACCCTTTGCATAACCAGATCATTATGTGATAGATAATTTTGATGCATCCACAATACGTTTTGGGCCCTTCCCTGTTGCGGGCACTTGGCCCACCCACACAAGTGAGGTAGCATTTTTATCAGGAGACCTGGGGAAATGCTGTGTGGTAGGAAATTTGTGCCGGCCTGGTGATTCCACAACTTTCCCACACAGAAATATGAGGAAAACCAGATTATTTTTCAGCTAAGTTTGAGGTTTGCCAGGGATTTTGTGTAAGAAAACGTTGGGGGATCCATGCAAGCCACACCTCCCTGGACTCACCTATGTGTCTAGTTTTCAGAAATGTCTGGGTTTGGTAGGTTTCATTAGATGGCCGCCAAGTCCGGGACCAAAAATGCATGTGACCCCCTTCCCAAACCAGGTTGTTTTGTGATCAGTAATTTTGATGCCTCCACAGTACGTTTTGGGCCTTTCCTTGTCGTGGTAACTTGGCCCACCCACATAAGTGAGGTAGCATTTATATCGGGGAGACCTGGGGGAATGCTGGGTGGTAGGAAAATTGTGACAGCCTGGTGATCCCACAACATTCCCACACAGAAATATGAGGAAACATGTTTTTGTCAATGAATCAAATGTACAAGGGCTTCTGGGTAAATAAACATTGTGGGATCCACACAAACATATTAACCCCTAGGCGACCAGTTTCCAGAACTATTTGAGGGTAGAAGGTGTTCACTACAGAGAGAGTATGCACTGACGGTAGAAAGCAAACAAAAATACCAAAACATTACTGCACACCCATCCACTAGTCAATCACAGGCCTTCTGGTTGGGTTTGCCACATGAGTAAGTAAATGGTTAATAAAAAAATACTTTATTCACCAATGACTTTACGAAATACAATCCGTAAAAATCATTGTTAATAATTTCAACATTATATCAAAGAACCACTGACTTGGAGCTCGTGAACTGTAAAGCCACATCAAGTCACCAACCACTTTACTGTCCATTCACACGCCTTTCATGCGTCGGACACAGAAAACCATTCACACTGCCAGCTGCGGGCCCAACACCATACAGCATTTACATTTACAAACAGTGCCATTCAAGGGCCCATCACTCTCACATGCCAACAGCACTAACACACCTATTTCACCACCAAGCACCCAAACAACTGACAAATGAATGAATGAATGAGAGAGTTTATAAAGCGCATAGATACTCCAAAAGGAGTGTCCCGGCGCTACAGAATCACACGGCTGCTGACACAAGAATGAATTAGCTTCCAAAGAGCCAGGTTTTCAACAGTTTCCTGAAACTCGGCAAATCCTGAGAAAGTCTGAGGGGCAACGGAAGTTTATTCCATGCCTGTGCCCCCAGATGGCTAAAGGACTTTCCTCCCCTGCGTGCCAATCGTACCTTAGGCACGCAGGCATGTGCCCCCAGACTTGATCTTAGAGTCCTCTTAGGGGTGTACCAGCTAACACGCTTTCTGAGGTAACTAGGCCCCTTGCCATGGAGGGCCTTATAAAACATTACCAGCGCCTTAAATTGTATTCGCTCCCTGACTGGAAGCCAGTGAAGCGACTTCAGGTGTGGTGCCATATGGGACCTTGATTTTAAACGAAGGATGGCCCTGGCGGCGGCATTCTGCACCCCCTGAAGCCGTTACAGGAGGCAATTGGGCAGACCTAGGTAGAGAATATTCGCGTAGTCCAGTCTTGATGTAATCAGTGCCTGGACCACAATCCTCCTGCAATCCAGCGGAAGAAGTGGAAGAAACTTTCTCACCATCCGGAGTAGTCCAATGCAGGTCCCAACCAAGGCCTGAACCTGGGCTCGCATAGAAAGTACGTCATCAACACGGATTCCCAGGTTTATAACTGTAGGTTGAGCCACGCTGGGGGGAGAAAATTGTTCCGGCCACGAGTCCAATCTTGCACTTTAGGCAGGCCAAAGAGGACAATTTCCGATTTTTCGGAGTTACACTTCAGTTGGTTTTCCTCCAGCCATCCAAAGACATCAGTGAGGCAGGATCTAATCAGATTGCCATCAAACTCACTGCCTCTGTTGCAAGAGAAAACCAATTGTGTGTCGTCGGCGTAAGAAATAATCTTTACCCCGTACGACTCCACTAGTGTTGCCAGAGGGGACATGTATAAGTTAAAAAGAGTTGGGCTCAGGCAAGATCCCGGCGGTACTCCTACTTGTAGGCTGGGCATAGCGGATGAAAAAGGAGGGGTCCATATCACCTGCACTCTGTCCTCCAAATAAGAGGTTAGCTAGGCTAGAGCTTGTCCACCAAAACCCATGCCTTTCAGTCTGTCAAGAAGCTTCCTGTGTGGTAAACACACCTCAAGCAAGTCAATACACTTACTAGCTTGCGCCACCAAAACACCGCCAGTCCAGGCACACCGCCAGCTAAGCGTCACTTGACTCTACACACGCTGCCCGCCAAGCAATCGCCAGCCTGCACACACCGCCAGCCAAGCATCAGTCTACACACACAGCCAGCCAGACACCAGTCCAAATACACATACACTGCCAGCCAAGCAATACTCCACAAGCACCGCCAGCCAATCGCAAGTCCACACGCACTACCAGCCAAGCGCCAGTCTACATGCACTACCAGCTAAGCGCCAGTCGACATGCACGCCAGCCAAGTACCAGTCCATGCTTCCCGCCAGCCAAGTGCCAGTCCACACAATACGGCAGCCAAGCGCCAGACCATACAGACCGTCAGCCGAACTCCACTTCACAAACACACACACACACAGACTTTTCCTGGTGTCTAGTGGTTTTCTAATCCCCTTGGGGGCAGATGGCCTAAAATATGGCTTATCTGCCCCCAGGAGGGGCAGAAAATGGCCAAAATATTGCCCTCATAATGGGGAGTGACAGTTGGCCAAGAGACTGCTCCCTAACATATAAATAGAAGTGCCTTAAACAAAAGTGCGATCTGCCCCTGGGGGGGCCAAAAAACGGCCAAAATATGCCTCCATAATAGGGACCGACCCTTGCCCAACATATCAATAACTTGAATCCCTGGTGTCTAGTGGCAGATGAGCCTAAAAATAAAGCCGATCTACCCTGGGGGGGTGGGGGAGAGCAAAAAACGGCCAAAGCAGTGCCCAAATTAATGGTGAGTGACCCTTTCCCAAGGGGCTGCTCCCCTACAAAAACAATATGGCAAAAAATCCCTGGTAGCCTAGTAGGTGCATTCCTGCTGTGTGATCATGGACCCACCCGCGATCGCACAGCAGGAATGCACTGCAAAGAGACACAGAGGGAAGGGAGAAACTCCTTCCTGTCCCCTCCGTGCCACTTTTGTTCAATTACCATGAATTTCTGTATATTCCAATTTTATAGTACATAGCTTGCTGCTTCCCAAAAACGATTACAGTCCTGATGATTACTCTGAGGTCAAAACGCAGTCAACGCATTTTGCAACTGGAACCTATTTAGACTGAATAACTAACTGACTTATAATTAGGGATCCTGGTTTTATGGTATTTATTTTTTTAACATTTCTGTCTGTAGTTATCTATATATTTTTTTGGGCCATCTTTTTGGTATTTAGCCATATTTATTTTGTGTTTTGAGAATAAACAGAGTCGTAAAATGGTATATTTCCACATTTATTTAACTGATAAACATGCACTCATACTTTGATTCCCGTCGAGTTATAGCAAATTAAACAGCCAAATATAACAAAACACTACACCAACATGTAAATATAGCATTGTATGCAAATATATGTTAAGTAATGCATGTATTGAAGGAAATCTCATCCTGTTTTTTTAACTCCCCATGCTCTCTATCTGCTCAGCTGTTGGCCTGAAATTCATGAAGGACAGCATGGAGAGTCACTCACAAGGAGCACAATTTTCCGTATTTTTCCGCTTTTAAAAATAAATACATAAAGCATATTGTTTTCTGTCTGTATTTATCTGTAAAAATGGAAAACTAGGAGCCTTACTTATGGTTGACTATATATGCAGTGTTGTTGATTGTTTAGTGATTTTAGTTCTGTTGCTTTGTTGTTTACACACTGTACGTTTTTATTGATCATTGTGTGAATGAACACCATGAGCACTAAGCACGGTTTTTATAGCAGTAATTAAGTAATTTCTACAAAGTGTGTGCGTCTTTTCCTTTCCATTTATTGAGGACTTTTCTTTTCATTTATTGAACACTTAACTATGTTCCCTTCAGTCATTTGATACTTAAGTATGTTGCTCTTATAAGATTTTGATTGTTTTACCACAAGTAATCATTCTTTTTCATACGTATTGAACTTAAAACCCTCACATTCCATGTAGACCATATCATGTTTGTAAACATTCTTCCATATGTATTAATTGTTTTAACTCTTTTCATTGGCAGTTTGTATTGAACATGACCAAAGGACAAGACCCTGCATCTGACACTTCAGACTTCACACATTTCAGCAGTAATCTTGTGCCTCTTATTCACTCTGCCCTCATCATGTCCTTCATCTCATGCATCTGCATATGCCAAACACAAACTACCCATGCATTACCAGCATTAATGATATCATTCTTATCCTCCTTATCAGCACCCATAACAGTAATGGAGAACATCTAATCCCTTTTGTTGTTGTTGGTGCTCTCTATGCAAAATGCAGCCTGGATGCACTCTTCTTTAAAGAGATCTAGCTCTCTCCCACCTCTTTGAACATCCTCTACGTCCTTCTTTTGTCTAATTTACTGCATCATACGATCTGAATTTATAAAACAAAAGGTGACCTTGAAGTAATCCATAGATCAACATTGCAGGTTGGTCCCACTTTTCAGATATTCTTGCTTCAAAACTTGCATGGTAAAGAGGAGGTCAGCCACTACTAGTATATCTACTTTTCCAATATTTATTAATGTCTTGAGCATAACCAAATGACTGATGTGAGACTTTTCCAAATGTGACATTGAAGCTATCATTGCATCTCTTTGTGCTTCTTTTTCCTCAAACAAATCTTAGTAGGCGAGGCATCAACCTCACCCTAAAAGTACTCATTGGACAATGCAATATATTTTCTAAATCATGCCGCGTTCCTACTGATTATTTTACCTCTTCTAAGCACATAGGCACACCTACATCTTTACTTAAAGTACACAGTAAAGAATACTGTCAGAACAATGTTCAGAAGGCCATGGGGCAAGCAGAAGCTAGTGGGCCCAATCATGGGGGTTGAGACCTTTTAGGCCTGATGTCCCGGGCCCCGACCTACTATGGGGCCTGAGCAACTGAACAAGCCCCCTTCAACACTTGACTCTCAGTGGTGCTGCAGGTCGATCAGGCCAAGGCTTTTTGGGGAGGTAGACACAGGAGGGTGAACACAGGCTCACAACTCAAAATATGTTCAGTGGCTCCAATAAATGATCATCCAGCCACATATTTGCTTTTATGAGAAAAGGAGTATTTATATATGAACACAAAGTGAAAGTCTTCATTCGCAAACAATACACACAGTCTGCTCAGGTCACGTCTCTAGTGGTTTAACAGGTGGGTTCCCATTCCCCACTCGCTAGTGGTTATTCCCCATTTACTATAGGCAACATTCAGATTAAGACCTACTAGTAGTCTGAGTCGCAGGAGTCCCAGTCTTACTGAAAGTCAAATTATTCCTGCGACGGAGTGCTCTTCGGCAGGAAAGTTCCCCCAGGGCTGTCTAGCCCTTAAATCAATCTTACCCACACCAGCAGGATCTGAACATCTGGAGTCTCTGACCGTACCCCCTTCGTGAGAGCTGAAGCTACAGTAGCTGTCTACAGTAAGTTCTTCACACACAGCCCAGGAGGATCAGCCATCGGTTGTCCTTGAGTTCCTCACACGCAGTCCTGTGGAGGCAGTGGCCGGGGGGGGGGGGGGAACCTCGATGCTCCTCTGATGCTGGTATGTTTCTTGGGATCCTACCCACATGTGGGGGTGGTGCGACGCTGCGGGTGCTGGTCTTGAGTCATGCTTGGACCTGCTCTGGACATCTTGGTGGCCTCCTCCTCACGACAACAGTCATGACCAGGCCACACTCCTTGCCTTTGTCCCAGTATCCCCCCTGCATACAGGATCACTGTCCTCACTCTACAGCTACAGCCCGATCAGCACAGCAGCAATCTTTACGGCAGTCACACCTGGCATATGGAGACACCGACTTTGCTTTGTACACGGGTTATGGCCAAATCGACACAGCAACATTCTTCATGGCTGCCCCACCTGGCATACAGGCACAAACTTGCACACGGGCAATAACCCATTCGGTGCAGCAACGTTCACAGCTCACTTCACAGCGGCCCTACTCTGGAATAAAGGGGTTGCCGACTTTTCCCTGCACAGACGCTACAATCCAATCAGTGCAGCAGCCTTCTCCTAACACCCTGCTACAGGGATCCAATTGCCAGGATCCCCCACGGCCTAGCTCCCTCCAACACTATCCTCTTCCTCACAGGGCACACTTACCTTGGCAAGCAGGCAAGAACTGGTGCGCCAGGCCCCATGGGTAGGTGGTATTGAATTCTCTAGGTGATATGTCCTCACCTAGCTGGGAGACTGTCAGGCCTTGGCCCCCAGTCCTAGTCACAGGCAAAAGTCTTGCAGAGCTTCTCCTTCTTGAACAGCCCAAATGGCTGCTTGACAGTTGACGTTTTTTGGGGGCTTAAGCTCCCCTTCTTATAGTCCATTTTCAGACACCAAATGTGATTTAGAGTCTGCGTCTTTGAAGTTTATGTTGGGGGTCTGCTTTCTGCTCTCTCCTCTGCCCTGCCCTTCCTTCAGAAAGCAGTCTGTTACAGCGGGAGTGACTCCAGATCTGATAGCCCCTCCTCACAGGCCATGGCACTGACTAGAGTCTGACCTCTGGATGTCAGCCACAGTGATGTGTATCAAAAGGTTACCCAGGGCCTGCCTCAGACCCACTCTTTATGATTCTTTTATCAGCCCCATCTCCATGCTGAGATGTGCCTGAGCCCCTTCCCAGTGACCTTTTCCGAATCAAAGAGCACCCTTTGAAGTTACTGAACAGCCTAGCTTTCCCTTCCTACAGTGTGTACAATTCAGCTCACAGGAATGCAGCAATTCACAAATCTGTCTGGGGGATTCCTCTGCCTCATAGTTAGCCATGGGTCTCCCAAAATGGAACCCAGAATCTTCCATGTTTTGTACCATTCTCAGGCACACATACACTCAGCACATACATATTTTACATACACACAGCGCCACATCTTTCTTGTACTGTACCCTTCACAGGCACACATTTAACACACATGCACTGCACCATCACTGTATTGTACCATTCACAAGCACACATACACCCAGCACATTTATAATACACACAGGCTGTGCAGCACCACACAACAGACAGATGTAGGCCATGGGTGAGTCAAGCACACACACAGCAGGAGAACTTCAAATAAGTGGGCCTCTAGGCCTCACTCCAGTGACCCAAGAAAAAAAGCCTGTTCATGCCTACTGATCACTACACAGTGTGTTGCCATCACAGCGATCTTGCTGCTTAACTCCTAGAAAAGGCAGTAGCCTTTCACCACTATGAGGGTAGCACTTTGGGTGCCCCCTCCCAGTCCAAAAAGACTGCAATCTGTGAGACAGGCCTATGTCATGGCTCACACGCATGATCCGTGTTCACCCATGACAACAAAAATCAGCATTAGGGATCCAGACATCATTATGGTTGTGGCACTCAGGGCAAAGGTGCACACCCATCACCACATGAAGGACTTTTCTGTCCCAACACATACCCAAAGGCGGATCAGCCACTGAGACATCTGCCCCACTTTAAAAACTTTAGATCTTATCCACTCAATCATATATTGCGGGTCACATAGTTTTCTTCTATATGATGCATGATTCTCAGAGCAGAACACATGTTGGCTATTGAAAGGGATAACATTCACCAGTTCAGCATGCCTCACCACCAAATCGGTCTCTGTCACCTTGCGGTCATAATAGCCCTGAGCTATGTCTGCTCTCATATGCACCTTCTTAATTGCATCCTCCAGATCAAGATTACCTTTCCACATTCTTCCAATCCATGCTGGAGTCATCCTTGTCCCTGAAATATGACCAGCTATCATTGCGAATAGTTCCCGCACCTGTATTACCTCAGCACTTCATCACTTCTTTTACATCCAAAGATCTCGCCGATGCTAATTGACACCACCCCCCTAGATACCTCTTTCATCTCTTCTACCAAGGTATTAGACTGTGGATGATACAACAAGGTCTAATAGTGCAGAATCGACCTATGTGCAAAAAAAGCCTTTCACATGTCTAGAATAAAATGATGGTGCTTTTTTCATCAGTAACTTCATTGTGATCTCCTTCAATCACAAGACCACTTTCAAAACGTTACAACCCCTCTGATAGTCACAGTCTTCACAAATCTAACTTCAATCCACTAACCCAATAATGCAGTAACTAAATGTAAAGCTAAATTGTTCCAAACTTTGCCAAAATACACGATAGGCAGTAACAGTGCTTAATGGATTCTCTGGCCCTTATTGTCATCAAAAACCATGAAACATTCTTCCTTCTGTAATACCCCTACAGCACCCATGGTAATCACAACAACTGACAACGCATCTGACATTTTACTAGTCATCTGGTTCTGAATCAAACAAAAGGGGGGAGAAAGAAATCCGGTTTACTGTGGACTCAGCCTCCTGTCTAAATATGAATAACCAAAGAAGGTCCACCTGTACTTCTGTTATAACTATCCTCCCAGTACTGTTATTTAGGGAAAACGATAATATTTCGAAGAAATATAACAACTAGGTATCGTATTCGCATGAAAAAGTCTACACTCTACACTCTACACTTTATTATAAGGATAATTGAAAAGACCAATTTGGCGTTTTTCAAAAGAGTGGTTAAGGGATCCTTTAGTTTGGTCCTGAAGGAAAGCCATAGGGGATAGGCTACAAACATGTAGACCAGGAGACATACACCCATTATATTGTATTTCTTCTCTCCCCCTTTTTAACAACACCAGCTGCAGGATTCAATAAAGGTTAGGTTCCACGTGGCGAGGTATTTTTTGAAATTCACATTGGATTTTTGATTCTTCCACTCTCACATCACTATATAGCCCACCCCTCCGTCGGTCGTAGCACGCCCTGTCCCGCAGCGGGGCGGGAAGAACCCGATGGGAGAGGCATGTCACCAAAGGACCTTTTGATGGGTGAGGGTTATTTTAAGAAAACTTATCGTTTTCCTTAAATAATAGTTCTGGAAGGATAGTTATAACAGAAGTACAGGTGGACTTTCTTTAGTCATCTGGTTCCCCATCTCTGCCCTCATCCAAATACCCAGCTGGGACCAACAATGTTCCACCACATTTTTCTTCCCCGGCACATTGGTTGCCTTTCCCTGTTTCCATTACATGGCAATCAGGACTCGTAATCTGCTGCCACATTTCTCCTTCATGGCTAATGTATCAGTGTGAAGCTGGACTTAACAGGATGCATAAGCCATATAGAAAATGTAGGCATTGCCTGACCAGCATATCACACGTCATGTGATGAACTAAGGATTTCTGTTCAGAATGAATACATGTTGAAGTATTGTGACCCCACAAGCAAATTGTCATCTCCCATTTGATCGCTGTGTAGCAGCTGTCTGTTTCTGATAAAATGTGAAGCATAAACAATTGTTTCATTGTTTCCACCTTGTCCTGAATTTCATCCCTAAAAATTCCACACCTCTGCATAGCAAATATTTACACACAGGTCTTTTCAGTAGAGCCCAGAACAGACTTCATATCCAACTAAACCAAGAAAGCACATTAACACTTGCCTATACACATGAAACATTGCACCAGTTACTGCCTTTACTAAGCTAAGCTTTGGGTCCTTCATTGATAATATGTCTTCCCTTCACCTGCTATTTGTACCTAAGAATGTGCAATCCACTAGCCAGCATTTCCAACATGCTGCCTTTAAATTAATCTTGCGCTTCTCCTACACAAATTTATCATCTTGAAAATATGTACTCTAAGACAGCCTCTGCATTATCCTATAGAAGACAATGAATACTGAAATCAAAATAAAAGGTATACTTTGGAAATGATAAGCCCTAAAGTAGACAATGTGAGATGCCGTAACACCTGCAAAACCTGACAATGGGCAGATGAAAGATTAGGTGAAGTGAACCAATCAATTGTGACTTGGGTTCCAAGCAACTCATTCGTATGAGGCAAAATAAAAATAATATGTATCGTTCTAGAGCAACAGTGGTTTAATTAACAAATATATTTTTCAAGTGTGTAAGGCATGCTGTCCAATAAACTACATTTCCTCCAATCTTTGTTAAGTTCCTGAAAACACTGAAACACATGCAGAGCTTTAGCCCCAAGCAATATAATGCCAAAGCCTCCTTGATTTTATCCTTCAAGCCCACCCAAACATCCACATTATTGACAAAGACTTCAAATGTGTAGCTCTAATATCCCTAGCCGGCAATCAAATCCCTAATATGGGCATTAAGCCATCACTTGAGACTTTGAGATTTTCTAAACTTTAAGCATTCAAATCTACCCAATAGCAAACACTTTTTTCGCAATGCAAAAGCCCAATTTGGAATGAATTCACAAATCGTTAATTTGTAAAATATAGGTCTCATGTTAATGTAAGGTATGTTTATAATAACCTGTTTTATTCTGGATGAGATGAGAGATACAGACATTTGTAACCTCCCACACACACACATCAACATACATATTTAGTCAGTTCTGACCATCCAAGCTCCCCCCTCCGATCAACAGCCAACTTTCAAATTAGAATGCACAATGCTTGCTTCACTGGGAACTTGACTAGTTATTTGGAACTCCCTTCCACCAGATCTGCATTCCTGGACACTTTCCGTTCTGAGCTGAAACTTCTCTTTCAAAGATACCTATTGTGAGCTCCAATTAAACTCAGCTGTATAATAGCTTTCTACTTGGCTCCATAATTTTGTTTCTTTCTCACTCTCTATTCTTAACTCCTCTTCTGTACCTACCCCCTTCCTTCGCTCCACCCCTCCTCTTGTGTTTCCTGTTCACCATACCCTCCCTGTGTTTAAATTCCTTCATTTCAGATTTACATCACACAATCTAACTTTCCTTGTTTATATTCTTCTTATCCTTACTATCTTGCCTCTCTAAATCTCCTGGAATCTTCACCTGGTTTAGGACATTCTCCCTCTCCTTCTTCCCTTGGTATCACTCTGTCCACTTACTTTTATAGTCTCCCATTGCTTTTGATTTGATGATGATGATGATGATGATAAAGTATCGATGTTGTTCTTCATTTTGGTGACATTATATTCTAATTGTAGAAAGTGCTCTAACTGCTGCATGCAAAGTTTGCACTATATAAAACTGCATAGATAAATAACTAAAGATGCCCATTTCTTCTGGAGGGGCCTTTATGTCTGTGCTTCCTCTGAAACGTGAAAGAGAAGCATAGAAATGCCCCCAAATATTTGAGGAGATTATACTTTACTATTCTCTTTTCACTGTGACCCCATTCATCAAATATTTGGGGAAAGTGTGATCCTTGATGTGCTTTCCACAAATCAGGACAGTAAAAATACCAGCTTGCCACTACATATGTGGGACTTGGAGAAGCATGGCCCACTGACGACAGTATGACCTATTGAACACATTTTATGACTTCATGTGATGATGAGCACAAACTTTGTAGGAGACTAAAGATGATCTATGGAAGGAGACAAGTCTTGGAAGACTATTCATCCTCTAGTCACCCCCTCCACTTGGAGAAGCACATATTAAACTTTTTCTCTCTCCCTCTTTCCTACCTGCTTTATCTTTTCTCACTCTGTCTACTTTCCCTTTTCTAGTTCCACCAGACAAGTGTTTTAATTGTGCTTTGTAATGTATATTTTTGGCATGCAAAAGATAGGTGGCTGCAAATACAAAACCAAAATCAACATATGGTGCTTTCCATTAAGGATATACTTATCCTTTCTGTCCACCGGCAGAGTGTGTCAACAACCACATTTACCTTTCACATTCCTACAGACACCCTTGACAATGGAACTACAATTCTCATGAGCCAATTTTTAATTTTCAATTTTTAAGCCCGCTCGACTTTGTAGAACTTTTCATTCTTTTGCTCTGATTTAGAACAATAGAGAAAGATGTATAAGCTTATTATAGGTCCACCGCAGCTGCTGGTCATCATATTTGGTTTTCTCAAATTGAGTATCCTCACAAAAATACTGTATCTCATTCTTAAGTAAACTTACCTAACGCTTCAGTTGTTATGTTTCATATAAGTACCCTAATATAGGCCCGGGTAATATCATACACCTTTACCTACATTGCCTCCCTTACACTACACAGTAACGGACCTTTTGGGATTGAACCTTTACCTAGTTCTAGTCCTGCGCTCAGAAGGAGGGTTTCTCCCTGAACAATGGTGTCCTATAATCTTCATCAATAGACTCGCACAGTATGAATGAATATTCATAAGGGTTCTTGGAAACCAGGCTGGGGCTACACCAACTGCATAATATCTACGTACAAGGTTCATCCCATACGTCGTCCTTAAATCCAACAATGGCTAACACAAGAAACAAGGGACAAAGGAACCCTAGATACTTTCTGCATAAATACAGCACATCTTGCTAGTGTTAGGGAGAGGGAACAGAGACTTCCAGGCCGACACACTGACCAGAGACACTGAGGCTCCTGCATACAGACGCTCCAGCTAACAGTGGTCTAAACATCCCTCGCGGGGTGTCCAACTCGAGACCAGGACGGGCTCCTACATTCTCAAACTTCAGGTAATGGGGTTCGACTAAATCCTAGAGGGATTCTTGGCTTCACACCTACTCACATGCTAGGTACACTTAGGTACATCTAGATAGGCAGGGTAGGAGTACGTGCTTTCTTTTATCATGCATTTTATATTCATGTATGCATTTATGATTATTGCAAAATGGTAGAACTGTACTATCCATTTATATGCACTATACTGCTGATTATATATATCTGCTACTGTCTAACAATTATTGCAGCACATCTATTTTACACTAGAAGAACAACTGTGCAATAAATACTTATTGTAACACACCCGACTGTTTCTTCTGTGTAACTCTCTGAGACCGAATAAGTGAGCACGAGTGACTGAACGAAAAGTAGTACATTGTTTCCACGATCCTGAGGGATCAGGGTTGTCATGTTCTAAGGTTGCCAGAAACTATTCTCCCCCCGATAAGAGGAGACACTAGTGGCACTGTGAGCTAGCTAATGCAAACAAGCTAACATTTTCGGTGGGGGTGTTCAGAGTCAGTCTGCCACCAAGCCCACAGTTCATGTTATCACAAGCGCACAGATTCTGTATAGGTTATATATAGGAACTACACGACATGGCGCCACAAACGTTGGTTGGGTACTTATTTAACAGTAGAATCTGAGTAATTCAACGTGCTATTCTCAGAGACCCCTACTCACAAAACACCAGAGACGTCTGCAGTGGGTGGGCACAAACTCCGCCACAGCTGAGTAGGCGAAATATCCTATTTATTGGCTGCTGGTTAATCTAGCTTGAAGGACACAGTGTTCCTAAAATTGTGCAAATAAAACCTTATCTTAGTTCCCTTGAACGAACTTCTTCTTTACAAAAAATGACAGATGGCGAAAATAACCCAGTAGTAAATCTACACGTCTCAGACGGAGAAGAAGATTTAAATGCAGTTCAAATTGCACCTAAATTCAAACATACAATCACCCTGAAACTATTAGAAAATGGTTTACAAGCTAGGGGTGGCTTAGTAGCTTTCGTGATTGAGGCACACAAAACAGAGGTATTCTATTCGTGGGTTACATTCCCAGAAGCAGATGCAAGAACACACACATTTCACTACTATACAGAAGGAGATGCACCAGTGAAATATGGTCCGTTCGAGGACATAGAGGTTCCACTCACCTACCAGGAACACTTATACTCGTTTAAAGGCGCCCTACCCCACATAAGAAACAGAGTAAGATTAGGCCCGCTCGGAGGAGAGGGGGCAACATGGCCGATACTAGCGGCCTACACACCACATCCTGACATTAAAACAATGCCGCAGGCAGACTTACTCATACAACACAAGGATTTAATTAAAATCTACAGAAACATGACGCAATTCGTCACGAGGTCTTTCACAGTCCAACCTGCAACAGTTGCAACAACTGGTACTCATTCTCAGGGTCCAGCAACTAAAATTACACCACAAACGTTACACGCGGTAATGGGCAAAATGCACACGAAACATGAACAAATGCCATTCTGGGTAGCTCAGAAAATAACTCAGCTCGAGGCAGTATTCCTGAATACTACCCCGTATGAAAAATACAGAATGCTAACAATCTGCTTGCCCATGGGGATAACACCAGAAGTAGAAGATTGTACCACTTGGGGTACAGTCTTTGCTGCCATCTATACCAGAACTCATGGTATTCCTTCATTAGCGGTGATACCGGATGTATTACGACAAATACAAAACGAGTACGGAGCAGAACTTGCTCTGAACTTAGGGATGAAGTTACTAAATAACTATGACCAGGTATCGGCTATAATACTAGCTAATATTAAAGGGGAGGCAGCTTCAGTGGCAATCCGTTAACGCCTAAGGGAGTACAGTACGTTGGATCAACAACACGAACTGCCCAAAATAATTGAAACTGCATATGCAGAATTAGGCAGAGACAGTTTGGGTGGAAAAGCTTTAAAACCCCAACTAATGGGCAGTCCTGAAAAGGACAATTCCAAGCAGACACCTGCTTCTTCTAAAAAGAAGTGGGATCATAAAAAACAACAAAATTTTAAAGGAAACAGATCTCAATCCCGAGGCAGATCTCCTCCACAGGAGCCCTCTGAAAAGAGGTACAACCTCAGGAATAGGGATAATATTAGGAAACCTGACAGGTATCAGGATACTGATACACGTTCCTCTCGTTCCTTTCAGGGCACGACGAAAAACTCCGAGAGAGAAGGACGGTCAGAACACAAAGAAGAGCATACAAAGTCCAGAGACAAGCAGCACGCTCAAGACTATGCTTCCAAAAAAGAAGAAAAGCCAAAATCAAAACCTCAGTTTAAGAAAAAGAAAGTTGCAGGCCTGAAGATCAGACATGCCCAGAATTCTGAGGACACAACTTCTGAATGTGGAATGGGCTCAGACGATGCTAGACAGTGCGGCAGAAGTAACAATAGCTCGCCAGAACCTGATGGAATTTCTGGTGACAGCGGACTTGAATGATTACATCACGGTGGAAACACCAGATACAAGGGTGAGCGTCCCACATAAGTTACACGAAATAACACTCCAAATGGAGGGGGACAAGCCCAGGAAAGTTAAAGGTCTCTTTTGGAAAAGCCTATCATCTGGTTATGACATCCTATTAGCTGAACAAGATTGGCCGCCAGCATTCGTTATGGAGTGCCCTAGGGGAGAAACGGTAATTTTTCCAGCATTCTCCGACCTCGTTCCCATTCATCTTAAACATGCATATACACGGGAGTGGGCAGTTGCCCTAGCTTCAGCATTGTACAAAAATAATGCCGGTGGGAAGATTCAACCCACCACGTGATCCCGTTAAAAGTTTCACCAAATGCACAGAGACAATATCCAATAAAGCAAGAAGCTAAAAAACAGGTCCCAGAGATCTTAGATCAACTTGAATACCAAGGGGTGATTGAATCATGCACCTCACCAATGAACAATCCTTTGTTTCCCGTATCAAAACCGGACAACTCGTATCGTTTAGTTTTAGATTACAGACATATAAACACATGCACAAAGACATTCACTGTCCAAAACGCACACAGTGCCACATTAATGAATAACATTGTGCGGAAAAAATACAAAACTACACTAGGTATCTCAAATGGATTTTTCTGCCAAAATATAGTGCCTGAAAGCAGGTATTTGACCGCATTCTCAGCGTTGGGGTCCCAGCGACAATTTTGTCGCCTCCCCCAGGGATATAAGAACAGCCCGGGGGTATTTTCAGCACGAGTAACTGAAGTACTCCAAAATTTTGATGAGGAAGCACTGTCCTATGTGGATGATATTTATCTTATGGATGATGACTTAAAAAGGCACTTGACCAGGGTGAGCACCATAATTATGGGATTCGCCTCTGAGGGCTACAAATTTAATTTAAAAAAATCAAAAATCGCCCACCTCAATGTCCTGTTTTTTGGATATGAGTTTTCAAGTGAAGTAAAAAGTCTGGCAGCTAACTTTTTAGAAAAGTGTGCGCTGCTCCAGCCTCCAAGATCATTGAAAAATCTACAATCGATACTGGGATTCCTAAATTTCGGCAGAACATACATTTTGGATTACGCAGAAAGAGTAACACCTTTCTACGACTTAATAAAACCTGACTTTTCAGTTAGACAATGGACACAGGAACACACAAACATCCTACGTTCACTACAAGAAGACATGATAGCTTCAAAACACCTACAGACGCGAGTAAACGTACGCAACTTAGTGATCCGTGTAATAGCGGGTCAATGCGGGTACACTTACTTAACCTTCAATGAAGGCGAAACGGTACCAATCGCATACAAATCACACCTGTACACAAACGCTGTAATGCGTTTCACTTCAACAGAAAAAATCCTGACAGCAGTTCAGACCGCTGTAGCAAGAGAAAGAGCCCTGGCTCAGGGAAAACGCATAATTGTCGTGACCCCAGTACCAGCTTTAGAAGCTGTTACAAAGGCTAGCATTCCAAATGTAAAAGCCTTGCATCCGAGATGGATACAATGGGCTAATTCCCTTACTGCAACTGATGTTGAATACTGATTTGATCCAAGTCTAAAATCACAGGCATTTCTGCAATACGAACAAGAATACCCTCTACCAAATGAAATTTTGCCTCTAGATCAGTATGAATATATAATTTACACTGACGGATCTGCTCAACTGGCCCTAGGGAGTAAGCAACAATACAGCGCAGCATGTGCAATCATTAAAGGTCGCATGCAGGATGGAAAGTTCCATCCAAGTTGCACCAAAACGCAATCTCTAGGAGACTGCACGGCTCAGTTGGCAGAGTTAAAAGCACTGATACTAGCACTGGTGAATACGGATCACGAATTCCCCACACTAATAGTGTGTGATTCTTTTTACTGTGTACAATCATACAGTGAATATTTACATCATTGGGAACAAAACGGGTTAAAAGACGCAAAAGGTGGCACAATTAAGCATAAAATGCTATGGGAACAGGTAGTTGAGTTGAAGAACGAACTACCAAGAGCTCACGTGATTCATACACTGAGTCATCAACGTGATGGCGTTCACGTTGAAGGGAATTCATTGGCTGATGAAGCCGCAAAGGGGGCTGTACGAACGGCTTCCGTAGCTGCAATCACTCGTTCAAAAACGAGGATAGACGGTGAGATAATGGTTGCTGTCAATGCTTCGCGCAAAGGCAGCTCAGCAGTACCAAAGAAATTTCCACTCAAGTACTCCTACAAGTTAGATGCAAATAACATTCCATATGCTCAGATTCCTGGAGTGGGGGATAGAGTGATACCAAATATGGATCGTAGGCAAGGTTTAATTATTGCTGCACACGAGGGTTTGGCCTCTGCGCATACAGGCGTTACAGCGAATATTTCATTGTTGAAACAGCGCTATTGGTGGCCAGGTCTAACAAAGCAAACTAAAGACTATGGGGCCAATTCCGATTCCGGCCGGAAATCTCTCCGACCGAGCCGGACCCGGAGAGAATTCCGACCGAATCGGACCCTAGCAGTCCGACCGGACGAGTACGATGCATTCGCATGCTATCGGATTCGAGTCGGTCGGACTCCCATTGAAGTCAATGGGAGCCGGTCGTACAACGCATACGCGGGCTCCCATTGACTCAATGGGTGCGAGGCGGACAAGAGCGCCCCCTACAGCGTGTACGCATCCATGCGCATCGCGGCGTACATGCACAGGCAGGGGGGACCCATGGGTCCCCCTGTGTGCGACTCGCGCGCCTATGCGTACAGGGGGGTCCGACGCGGACCCCCAAAGTCCGGCTCCGACAGCTTTTTCGAGCCGGACGGCGCGGCTCGGTCGGACTGCTCGCGGTGCGCATCGTACTTACCCGGCCGGGAAACGTCTCCATAGCGCGGTGCGAGTCGTGTCCATGCGAGTCGGTCAGAGCGTGTTGAAGCCGCGTTCGAGTCGGTCGGCGATTTCGCGGGAGCTTGCATCGTACTCGCTCGGCCGGACCCGCGTACGATTCGGTCGGGAAACAGGGCTCCGAATCGGATCCGGTGAATCCGAATCTGATTCGGAGCACTACCGGCCGAGATCGGAATCGGCCCCTTTGTCTTGAAATGTGACATCTGCCAACAGATGAAAGGCTCCACCATAACCCGCCCGGCACAGACACCATTACTAAAATCAGACAAACCTCTCGCGTGTGTGTATCTGGACCACTGCGGCCCCTTACAATCTGATGGGGCTTACAAGTATATCATGGTTGCAGTGGATTCCTGCTCAAGGTTCCTATAGGTATGGCCTCAGCGCTCGGCTGACGCTCGAACTGTTATCAAAGATTAGCGAGTCTTTATAGGGACATACACAGTTGGCACGTTACATTCTGACCGTGGCCCGGCGTTTAGCTCTCGAGCTTACAAAGAGGCCATGGAAAGTATGGGCGTAGCATTACGGTACTCCTCTCCGTACCATCCTGAGGGAAATTCGGTTGTGGAGAGGAAGAACCGGGACCTAAAGCAATCTTTAACAGCTGGGGTATTAGGCAAGGGCAGTAGTTGGGTCAATCATCTATATGGGGTACAACGAGCACTCAATAACCAGCAAAGAAATTCTCTAGGGGGTGTCACTCCATATGAGGTCCTATTTGGGACAGGAATGTGGGTACCTGATCTTGATTGTGAAGGCACAGTGGTGGATGAGAAACCATTTGATACCCACAATCGTTTAGCTGTTTTACAGGATCTAAATGAATCCAGGACACAACAAAGTAACGTCCTCCAGAAACAGACCGCCACTGGGGAAGTCAAGGCAAGACCTGTCTGGATTCCAAATGTCGGGTATCTGGTCAGAGAGAAAATAGCGGCCAAAAAAGAATTTGGACCTTCATGCCTAGCAGTTCAAGGAACAAGAACTGTGCTTTTGCCACCTCTTGCCGGGAAAAAGGAGAAAAGATTTGTCTCAATCGACTTAATCAAACCACACTATGTGGCCGATACTGAATAGTAGGCCTCGTGGACTCCACAGTAGCAGATGCCCTCCTCTAGCTACAGTCCAAGAAGTTCAAACAGAAAGACTCATCACGTTTGAAGAGCCTCCTGTACGGAATGAAGGACTATGCAACAATGCTATGGAACTCGTTCCCCTTGAACCATAAGTTCAACTTCAAAATTCAATTCAAAATAACACACAAGTTGCAATGAGACCAAATACAAATGTCTAAGTCAACATGCCTCGACGAGAGCAAACTACGATTTCAACGAATCCCGATGCAATTCCTATCGAACTGCTTCTGGCTACTTCATGAACTTTGATACGTTTTCTTTGGATCCAAGTAAACCGGAAACGACACCAGCCCAAAAATCATACAAGCAGCAAGTTAAAGACTTTTAAACTTTCTCAAAAAGACTTACCTGGTATCCCCTTGGTTAGAACTCTGGGTAATTACTGGGATACTATTTTTTCTTTTCTGGCTAGGCTTAGTTATAACTTTTAGCATGCTTATTAATGGACGAAACCTTCAACAAAGCTCCGCAGCCCAAAAACTTAATCTGATTCTGAAACCACATCAGTCCTCACATCGTGAACAAAGAGACTTGTCATCAGTGAACATAACAGCAGTTCCTATACCGGACGGTATAGTTTGGGACAAAGTTGATTTTGATATATTCGGTCCGACTGAACTTTTAAAACTTTCACATATATTTAAAATTTCATTGAGTGACATCATTACCTCCAGGACATTTTCTGATGATTGGGACTCTGAAACTGTTAATAACATGTTGTCTGATTTAGAGAAAACTGCCGCATTTCCGAACAATGAAATGTTAGAAGGTACTTCAGACTATGACACTTTGTACTGTTATCAACATTATGATCATCATTTCCTGCACAAATCTATATCACCTAGAAATGTTTTTGAGTACCACCAGTGGGAACATTGCCCTACACCACCTAAAAGTGGTTCGCAAACATTTGCACAGAAATGTTCATATTTTTCAGGGTTTAACACCACTGACCCGACCTCATATTATTATAAGGTTGCACCGACATCGGCACTGAAAATTATGTTAACTAACACCAAACAGATTTACTCTGCTTCCTTTATTGCCCAATTGTCTGAACAGGGTTTTGACCTATGGAAGGACACAATAGACTTAAAATCAGTCTGGGGTTCTAGAGACTGGCAAGTCCAGGGAACAGAAGCGCTATTTAGAGCATGCCTCATTCCACAGCAGATGATATTTCTAAATGACACTGTGCAACAGACATCCTGTCTTGGACTAGCCAAGAACAAGGACCTGATGGAGGGGTGGCAAAATTCAACTACACAGGGAGGGGCAACAATAGATGACATTTTACAGTACAATAGATCAGACCCTGATTGGGAAAAATGGGTGGTTTGGCCCTTAGACACGAACACATGTCAGAAAAGGTTCTGGGGTCTAACCAAAGGGTTCAATATCCATAGGCCAGACCCACGTTATGTACAAAGAGAACATCCAGGGGTAGTGACATCCTACAGTGTTGGGAAGTTGTGCCTTGATTGACTAGAGACCTCAACACTCACAGAAGTGAAACAACACTTATCCTTACTCACACAAGACATGGATCTTGGGGATTTTTTATTAGGTCCCAGGAAACCCCATCAGAAACGTTTCATATATGCTGGCATTTATGCTGCCTACAATGAAAATTGGAAAATATCTCAACAAGAGACCGCGGAGAGAATACGGGAAATAGACCGTATTAACTTAGAGAAGGCATTAGCGGAGTGGATAATGGGTTAACAACTTTGACCTCCAGGATATATTCCTTAGACAACATTGTATCTTCTGCGATAGACATACTGGTACAGGATTTAGCCATATTACAACACGGGCAATCTCAGTTACGTTCTATTATGTTATTAAGCTGGACGCTGCAATCTTTGCGTGCAGGCTATGTGCCTTGGCGTTTTATCAAAAGTACGCCTCTGTTTTCTGAATACAATCTAACATATAAACAGATGGAAATGGCACAAAGGGGAGCAAAATATACAATGCTGCGTATTGAAAAACTATAGATTACCATTCACGGTAGCAGAATCGCCTTCCACTGAGTGGCTCATCCATGGCCACATAACTCTACCGGTCACTACTTTTCAGTTTCAATATTGCCTTGAGCAAAGGCAGGCAGGCAAATATGAGAGGATGTGTAAGGAATATTTCAAGGAATCTAGGGAGTTACCATACAGATTTCGATGCCGGAGTGGGGTTCGAGAAGTGTTTCTAAGCGGTACAAACTGCAAGAGCGCTTTAAGCGGTTCTCTCATGTGCCAGGATGTTTCTCTGCACAGAGCTTGTAATGGTTCAGTAGCGAACTTGTCCTGCCACATAAAAAGGGACTCCAGCAGCCGTGATTACACCGGTATTCGAGCTGCTCTCGAATGGGAGTTACTTGATGCTGAACGATCAAGGTTGCTGTGGGATGCTTCTGGGCATTGCCTATCTGGTCACTGTGAACTCCAGGGTTACTTGCTGTATGCAAGTATTGTTTCCCCCAACGAATACAGTCAGGGATGCGCCGTTATGGCCTTCGTTGAATGTTTCCTTTATACAGTTTGATACTTTGAGCAGACTAAAAGCCATGCTTTTACAGCAAACCGCACCCTTAACCTCTGCCCGAGAGACCTTTGATCTTCAAATCGCAAGGACCTCGACTGAGATACAGGCACTTATACGTACAAACTGACCCTTTCATTTAGCAGAAATGGTGAGTCGTATCTTTAATATGTCTGATATGAGTGGTATTGTACACCTATTTAAAACCATAGGGTCAGGATTTCTAAGCACCTTTCAGACAATCCTCAGAGTTATTCCAAATTTTATACACTCCGTATTGGAAAGCGTTTTTGGAGGTCTTCCGCTGATCCTGCTTTCTATCGCAGGAATCCTGATTCTCATTTTTCTGCTCCACAATGGACTGCCCAATCACCAACGAGATGGCAAAAGCACTCCTGGAGCGTAAATACCATGAGGGCATGGTACAGCATCTGGGCACACCTCGCCTACGGGAACTGAGCACCTCTTGGTTCCTATTGTTTAGACCAGTCTGGATGCACTGCATCTTACCTGTTCTTCGATGCCTGTTTTGCGGTGAAGAATGCGTGTTGGATCTCTGTCTGACACTGGCATCGGACACGCCTGCGGACTTGAATACCAGGCTGGAACCCCTGAAGGCCCATGCTCGGCAATGTCCCCAGCGTATTCCCGTATTAATGGCTGCATTCCTCGAGAATCCGCAGGTGCCTTTTACAACTGGGTTGAGCATCAGCTCTTCCACTAGCACTCAGGTTTCGACAACAGCACCGGCTGCCTCTACACCAGCTATTGGCAGCTCTGAATATCATCTGTGCTCCATTGACATACTTTGCGAGGTGTTATAAGGACCATCCCCTGCAGCGGCAAGCAACGACGATGTTGCGTCTCCCAGCCAGGACACTTAATCTATAATTGGCTCATCATGTGCTGGGAAAAAATTCGGATTTTTCTTTTTGTTTCAAAACTCAACTAAATTTGGAACATTTCCTTAATTTGACACTTTCGCTGAAAAAGCATGGCCTTCTGATGCTTGTAGTGGTTCGACTTATATAAACGACCTCAATTAGGTCTTCGGCTTAAGTGACAATTCCCCCCAAAAAAACTGATTTTCGAAGTACAAAACTTTTTTACCTTCTTAAGACTGTTTTTAAAATGATTTTAGACAAATGTTTTTACGAAGCTCACTGATAGTTTTTATGCGCTTTTTCCTAGCAAAGAGAATAGTTCGATGGTATTTTATTATTGTTGTCTATTCGGAAGAGGAGTGGGTGTTATGTTTCATATAGGTACCCTAATATAGGCCCGGGTAATATCATACACCTTCACCTACATTACCTCCCCTACACTACACAGTAGCGGACCTTTTAGGATTGAACCTTGACCTCGTTCTAGTCCTGGGTGCAGAAGGAGGGTTTCTCCCTGAACAATAGTGTCCTATATACTTCTTCAATAGACTCACACAGTATGAATGAATATTCTGAAGGGTTCTTGGAAACCAGGCTGGGGCTACACCACCTGCATAATATCTACGTACAAGGTTCATCCCATACGTCATCCTCAAATCCAACAATGGCTAACACAAGAAACAAGGGACAAAGGAACCCTAGATACTTTCTGCATAAATACAGCACATCTTGCTAGTGTTAGGGAGAGGGAACAGAGACTTCCAGGCCGACACACTGACCAGAGACGCTGAGGCTCCTGCATACAGGTGCTCCAGCTGACAGTGGTCTAAACATCCCTCGCGGGGTGTCCAACTCAAGACCAGGACAGGCTCCTACATTCTCACACTTCAGGTAATGGGGTTCGACTAAATCCTAGCGGGATTCTTGGCTTCACACCTACTCACATGCTAGGTACACTTAGGTACATCTAGATAGGCATCGTAGGAGTACGCGCTTTCTTTTATCATGCATTTTATATTCATGTATGCATTTATGATTATTGCAAAATGGTAGAACTGTACTATCCATTTATATTCCCTATACTGCTGATTATATATATCTGCTACTGTCTAACAATTATTGCAGCACATCTATTTTACACTAGAAGAACTGTGCAATAAATACTTATTGTAACACGCACGACTGTTTCTTCTGTGTAACTCTCTGAGACCAAATAAGTGAGCACGAGTGACTGAGCAAAAAGTAGTACATTGTTTCCACGATCCTGAGGGATCAGGGTTGTCATGTTCTAAGGTTGCCAGAAACTATTCTCTCCCCGATAAGAGGAGACACTAGTGGCACTGTGAGCTAGCTAATGCAAACAGGCTAACATTTTGGGTGGGGGTGTTCAGAGTTAGTCTGCCACCAAGCCCACAGTTTGTTATCCGAACGCACATATTCTGTATAGGTTATATATAGGAACTACACGACACAGTTCTCTTAATATCATTAACTGATAGTCTTGTGTCACCATGCAAGGGAATCCTAGGACAAATGGCTCGTTTTGAGATGCAGTGATCCTTTTTTTTTCCCCCAACATCCTGTGATTCTGGGCAAATCACTTAAACTCCCCGTGCCTAACAAAAATGAATGTGCCCTTCTGTAACGAAACTGGTGCTCATGTAAAGCGCTCTGATACCCGATTTCTCGGGTCTAGTTCGCGCTATATAAAACTCGAAGAAAAAAACCCCATTTGTTTATTAGTTTTTTTTTCATTATTATATTACAACAAGAATTATGAGACATCTATCCACGAGGCTTTCCATTTGGACCATCCTTCAATATGGATAACATTAGGTAAGCAGTAGATATGGCACACATAGATCCAGCTCAGTCCATTACATGCATTAGGCCGTCTAATCCACTACGTGATCATATAATAAATGGCAGTTGCTGGGGGAGGAGGGTGCGGGAGACATAGCTCCCTCTAGTTGAGTTGTAGTGTCTGGGTAGTTGTTAAGGCTCACTCCCTTCTGGATGATCCCAGTCCTGGATCCTCCTCTTCAATAAACCTGTCCAACACCTCATGCCATATTTGTAAATCCTCTTGGACTTTTTCGTCCCTTCAAACTGATTTTATGTACTTTTCCTCGGCTGTTGCCAATTCTATTTATTCCTATGCCAGTGGGAGAGTTTGCGAGCTTTGGTACTTATCCACCCCATTGTAACATGTCTTTGTTTTAACACTAGTGTGAATCTCAGAAATTTCAGGAGCATCTTCTTACCTTTCCTTTTAGGGAGCACTCCCAGTATACCCTGTACTGAACCCAGTTCTAATGATATCACTGTGACTGCTTCCAGTGTAGAAAACACCATTTCCCAGTATGGTTGAAGCGGTGGGCACCACCATGCTAAATGGAGGAAAGAGGCCCTGTCTGTGCCACATCTGGGGTAGGATCTAGTGCAGAAAAGGGAATCTATCCCACTAGAGTTTTTCTTTTCTTTACTTACATCTGGGTTATGAGGCATTCCTTTCGGGTAAATTTTACTGAGGACCACCGGTGTCAGATGATCCTTTAATATGTAAGATTCATTCAGCTGTGATCCTCACTGTTACTCTTAATCACATATGCTAGACACTACATTCACTACATTCAGGGCTCGATTACGATGAGGCTCGGAAAGCCTCCGACCACAGGTCGGAGGCTTTCCTAGCCACATCGCTATTTCAGTTCCGACCTCCGCATTACAATTGTCGTTCCGGCTGGATTCCGACGGGCTCAAGGCATGTAATCCCAATGGACGACGTTTCCGCCTTTACGATTACGATGCTCAGTTTCCGACAGGCTTTCCATGCCTGTGTCACCCTCTAGAGCCTGGCCTACACTGAAACGAGGAAATAAGAGAAAAGCTCTAGTGGGATGGATTAAGCCAAATTTATCAGAGAGAACTTGTTACTAGTAATCAAAAATCGAACTGATAATTAAATCATTTGGTACTTAGCAATGTATAAAATATAATCAACAAGGCATCATTGTTCTGTAGTAAAGAGAGGAAGTTACCATACAAAATAGACAAAGAGAAGATTTTACTTTTGTCCAAAGTTTGATCAAAAACAATACAGAAATTCCATACATGAGAAATGTCTCATGCAACCAAAAGCAATTACAAGTACATATGTTGTGGTACAATCACATATTTGAATATCAAGCACAATCCTTGTTGGGTGTACAATTTACAGAAATTGACGGACAAATCCATTATTCAGGAGTGGAGAACCATCCCCAGGTAAGCTGCCTAACATGGAGATCAGCTCTTGGAGTAAAAAGTCAATTGTCTCTAGCAAGTTAGAGTACTGGTCTTTAGCAATTTGGAAATTCGTTTCAAATATGTGATGTCTATTTTGTATGCTAACTGTCTCTCTTTTCTACACAACAATGATGCTTTGTTGATTTATATTTTAAACATCGCTAAGTACCAAATGATTTAATTATCAGGTCTGTATATTCGATTTTTGACAACTAGTAACAAGTTATCTCTGATAAATTTGGTTTAATCTATCCTGCTAGAGTTTTTCTTTTCTTTCCTTACATCTGGGTTATGGGGCATTCCTTTGAGGTGAATTTTACTGAGGACCACCGGTGTCAGATGATCCTTTAATATGTAAGATTCAATCAGCTATGATCTTCACTGTTACTCTTAATTGTATATGCTAGACACTACATTCACTACATTCAGGGCCCGATTATGATGAGGCTCGGTCGGAGACTTTCCGAGCCACATCGCTGTTTCAGTTCCGACCACCGCATTACAATGGTCATTCCGGCTGGATTCCGACGGGCTGAAGGCATGGAATCGCAATGGACGGCGTTTCCGCCGTTGGGATTACGGTGCTTGGTTTCCGACAGGCTTTCCATGCCGGGTTTTCCGACATGAAAAGCCTGCTGGAAAGAGATGTTTGGGGGCCCCTTGCAGGGCCCCCTTCTCCTTGCGGCCTCCGGTTGGGGCAGAGGGGGCACCTATGGTGCCCCCTGTTAATCCCTGCACCGTGTGGCAGGCACCTTGAGGTGCCTGCCACACAGTGCAGGGATTAACACAATCTCCCATTTCTCTATGGGAGCTTGTGCTACGGCCGGTTTACGACGGCAGCACAAGCTCCCATAGAGAAATGGGAGTATGGGACTGCACCATGTGCATCACATTGTAATTGCGGTGTCCGTTGGAGGCAACTTTGACTGACATCGTTATAAGGCCCTTAGGGGCATATGTATCAAGGCTTTTTCCCGTTCGCAAACGGGCCGATTCTCAGAATCGGTCCGTTTGCGAACGGGAAAAAGCCTTTTGGGATGTATCATCCCAAAAGTCCATCGCAAAAAATTTGCGATTCCCTATTTTGCGAATGCGTTTAAGGCATCGCAAATTGCGATGCCTTAAATGCAATTCTGGAAGCACCCAAGTTGTCCGAATTTGCCTTAAGAAATCGCAATTACCACCAACTTCGAGTTGGTGGTAATTTGCGATTTCCTAGAAAAATGCACTTTTTAGCATTTTTCAAAGTGCCATGTGGCGCACATACATGCCCTTAGGGCATGTATGTGCGCCACATGTGCACACATGCATATTTCAGGGGTGCAACAGGGTGTCCTTTTGGCACCCTTGAAATTGCATTCGCAATTTGCGAGTACCTAATGGGTAATCGCAAATTGCGAATGTCTTCCCATTCATTCCTATGGGCCTCTAGGCCCATAGGAATGAATGGGAAGGTATTCCTTAATTGCGAATCGCAAATTGCAATTCGCAATTAAGGAATATGTAGGAATCGCAATTATTATTGCGAAACCTACATACATTTCATTTTGCGAGTCCTTAATAGCGATCCGCTAAAATTCGCTATTAAGGACTCACAAAACGGTTTTTTGATACATATGCCCCTTAATGTTTGTTCGAAATTGCAGGTCTTCTGGTCTCTTTCAATTCCTAATATGTGTTTGTAACTAAAAGGAAATGGAGGAAATTCAAGGTAATGCGTTACCTACAGCTAGCTATCTGTCCTTAAAGCCCTCATACATCATATTTCTTCCCTGTAATAATGACTCTGTGTGATGTCAATTAAGTTTTCAAAATGTAAATGACTAATTCCACTTGAATGAAGCCTGATTGAACAATACGTTGTTAATTGTGATTTATCTGTGAGTGCTGTGC
The DNA here is from genome assembly GCA_963921515.1 of Calotriton arnoldi. Lineage (NCBI taxonomy): Eukaryota > Metazoa > Chordata > Amphibia > Caudata > Salamandridae > Calotriton > Calotriton arnoldi. Next base: position 521,030 of record CAWUFW010005646.1, read on the forward strand.
ATTATTAAGCACAGTTTTCAAACACGATTACTTCAAATGCTAGCATCACTTCCATATGAAAGGCTGTGGAGACTGTGCTGCAGTTTGCTAGAACTTGCATTTTTTTGCAAGTTACCACACTTCGTATTTTTCAATAAAAACTTCACTAGCTTACAATTTGAGTATTGGTATTTAAAGCAATTTCGTTTTTGTAAAAAAAACAATACACACACACACACAACACTCGGGATTGCCTATGAAATTCAGCAATCTTTTAATGCAGAAAAGCCAATAACGAAGCAAAATCATGCATTGCAATTGCAGTTTTTGGAATGATGCTTGTGATAAAACTCAGTATACTTTGGCAAAGCCAAAAGCACGAGTGACAGCAGGGGCAAAAAATAAAAAAAAAATTGGCAGGGGCAATAGGTCTGCGATGGGCAGTAAACGTGAGAGCAATTGTCTTTTCTAGTGCTTGTTTAAAGTCATGGTGTGTACTTTTCATCCACACCGCTCCCAAGGTTTCAGCTGATCAGCATGCTCAGATTTTCAACAGGTTTTTCTGCCTTTCATTTATTTTATAAGGAAATGTATGCACTTTTTTTGAATTGTATGATGAATCAATTAGATCTAATATACACTGTTTTCATTTACAGATCATGATAGGAAATTTGGACTAGGCCACGGATCCTGTCAGGCTGGGACATCCAGCTTTTATGCAAGGGTATGTTTTAAGTATAAAGTGGAATTTTATTGAATCTTCGTGTAGCAGGGCACATTTTTGACTTTCATAGAATATCCTCACTTTCTTTTCTACACAATCCTAGCGCATACAAAAGCAATACACAAAGGTAAAGAAAGAACTAATAGCAGCGGTTCACACACAACAATTAGGACTGTATTGCATGGTGTGCATTCGTTTCCTGCCCATGCCGGCATTTTGGGAACTTCTGTATTAATGCAAGCAAAAATAGACTCTTCCTTTACATTGCTCTGCACCAACAAAGTAAAAAACAAGCATTGGCATAGCCAATAGGTCTCGCCTTTGGGACCTTATAAGTGTTTAGCCATGCAACAGTTGATGTTGTTGCACCAAGGATATTGTGCTGGATAACTAAACACTTATAAGGTCCCAAAGGCGAGACCTATTGCCTATGCCAATGCTTGTTTAGGACTTGTGCCCTGGTGCTGGCCAGGACAAAGGCCGCGCATTTCACTGGAGCTCGCAAGATCCCAGATCTGGCTCTGTAATAACTGCCAGTTCTGGATCCCCTGTATTTTGAGCACTGATTGCAGTTATGTGCTATGCCCCCTAGCAATTTAGAAGGAGGAGTTCATGATTAGGACACAACAGGGTGACCAGATTTTGATTTTTAAAAATGGACTTTACATAAACATAGAAGTAGGACTACATCGACTTAGTGACACCGAAGGACTTAATTGACAGTGCTACAATGTAGAGCTGAAGATTTTTCATGAGTGAGCAGTGTTTATAACTAAGCCTCCCGCTTTTCAATTTTCTGATTTTCATTTAAATACAGACAGAAACAATATTTTGACCTATCTGTATTTATTTTTAAAAACAGAAGAATACAGGAGGTACGTCTTCCTTCGAGTCACTGTCTTGGCTGTCAGCCATAACTGCGATGCCAATAGCTATGCAAATTGAAATCACGGGGAGTTTAAAATGCGAATCTTCTTAAATAGATGCAGATGTGCACATTTCCATCGTAATGCTAATATTATAACGAATGCGTTCATGTATTACACATGGCTGCTTTTGCAGCTAAAATCCCAACAGACGTCTAAGTGTTAATCCACATTTATCGATCTAATAAATGTGGAAATATACTGAACAGAAGTATATTTTGTCAGAGGACGCTAAAATAAATATGGATCCGTGCCTAAAAGATCAGCAGAAAATAAATATAAATACAGACGGAATTTTTTTTAAATAAACACCATGAAACCGTAAGCCATATTTATAACCTAAGTCCGTGTTTACATAGGCTCACTCACAGCACTGCACATCAAGGTAAGCCTGGTCGCCGGTCCTCTGACGTTCACTGCACGCGCTGCAGACCTGCGTGGCGTGAGGACTGGTTGGTTGGTGAGGAGAGTTGCAACAGCTTCAAACACGTCATCGGGGACAACGAAATGGATAACAGAGCAGGTGGGCGGCAGATGCATAAGCTGTCAGTGTGCGAACATGCGGGGGCAGGCAGCTCGTCTCTACGAGGCCCTCGAAGACAGAGTTGTCTTGCACCAAATGTTCTGGGTTTGGACACGAAAGCAGACTTAATTGCAAGTTTGGCTACCCACAAGCAGCTGCGTTCTTGTCTCCGCCCCTCAGCTGTTTCTGGGGAGTGTAAAACAAGTGAGGTTTCCCAGTGGAGTGCTCCAGTTTATTACCAGCATCAAGATAAACAAGCGCGGCCCCGGCGAGCGTCGCATACAGGAAGGGGAGTGGCCGCCTTTAAAGTTAAAGCGCAGCATGGAGGCGCTTTAGCAAAACAAACAAGCGCTGAAAGACAAGGGCCCCGGCGAGCGTCGCATACAGGAAGGGGAGTGGCCGCCTACAATAATAAACAAGTGGGAGGGGTGGGGGAGTGCGGCCGAGAGCAGGGACATGCAGCGTTTACCTTGCGGGAGCGAGCGCGATAATTGCTAACACATGGTGCTGCTGCTCGCTCCCGCAAGGGAAACACCAAACATGCACGCGTTGCAATAGAAAGCAATGCAAAACGTGCACGTTTTTGGCCAAAATGCTGATCGATTCCAAAAGGTCCTCTCCTACGCAGCGCATGCGCGCTGCGTAGGTGAGACCTAACAAGATAAAAAAAGCGTGGCCCCGGCGAGCGTCGCATACAGGAAGGGGAGTGGCCGCCTTTAAAGTTAAAGCGCAGCATGGAGGCGCTTTAGCAAAACAAACAAGCGCTGAAAGACAAGGGCCCCGGCGAGCGTCGCATACAGGAAGGGGAGTGGCCGCCTACAATAATAAACAAGTGGGAGGGGTGGGGGGAGTGCGGCCGAGAGCAGGGACATGCAGCGTTTACCTTGCGGGAGCGAACGCGATAATTGCTAACACATGGCGCCGCTGCTCGCTCCCGCAAGGGAAACGCCAAACGTGCACGCGTTGCAATAGAAAGCAATGCAAAACGTGCACGTTTTTGGCCAAAATGCTGATCGATTCCAAAAGGTCCCCTCCTATGCAGCGCATGCGCGCTGCGTAGGCGAGACCTAAAAAAGGCCTGCGTTTCTGTTTGTAGCCTGAACAGCGAATGAAAAGGTAGATCTAGAAACAATACACTGGTTCCTAAGGAATAGATAAACCATTGCAATCCGAAATTATTATGCTGCCTATGTTATTAAATCATGTTATAACCCTCCTCTTTTGTCCAGTCGAGTATAATAAGCAGTTATCCTTTGAAAGAATGGCAATAAAAATTGTGGAACTAGTTTTTGATCGTAAAACAAGAACAGTCACCAGCTCATGGATGGAAAACACGATCAAATGTAAGTAGTAGGGATGAATTCTTGATCCAAAACCTTTGAGATTATTGTTTAAGGACCCAGTTTATACTCTGTGTCACATAGTCATCAATATTACAATAACAAACGGCATTGTCATAAGCAACCCAATGACATTAACCGTTCGCGTTCAAATCTTTATTCGATCTATGTACAAACAGATCATAAAAGCACAAATTCATCAGTCGAATCACAGTAAAACAAATTAGATAAAAGTACCGGAAGATGTTTTAAAAAATCTTATTAAAGTTTTTGAATACCTTGTTAAAACCAAGATCATCTGTACATTTTAGTCCCTGAGTATTTAAAATTCATAATAACAAACCCCCGGCCCTTCTATTCCTCCAACAGGCCCACAAAAAGGATGCTACCGAATAACAGACGTACGGGTTCGCAAGAGCTTTGAAAAAGTGCAGTGCCACTCTGCATTGCGTAAAATTTTTCCGCCTTAAAATTGGGAGGAGGAACCTTTTTCTTTCACTAAGATAAAACTTACAAAATAGAACCAGATGTAGATCGGACTGAGGTGAACAGTTATCACAGGGGCAGGGACCTAGATCAGCGTGCTTGAACCTCTTTTCAGGGAACCCAAACATCAAAGGGATTAGATTCAGGGGGAAGCGCAACAGAATAAATCTGTGTTGGGCTACTGTAACAGAGGAAAGGTAACAATAGCCTTCCTCCATTCTTGGTGGAATTTGATCATAAACTGAGAGCGTCTGAGAATGCCTGTTCTTTTCCCTGCGATCACGATTGGCCTTCTGTAAATAAAGGTCAATTATTTTCCGTTTGGAGACCTTACTGCAAGATGTGGGGTCCCTGAAGAGTTCTCCCTGCCCTATTGAATTTAATTCCGTCTCCACATATCTGAGCCAGCCGATCCTGCTATGGCCCTCGAGCCCCAGGCAATCACTAATTATGCGTTGGGTTAAGTTGACAGTGGCCCTTCGCCAGATCGAGAGCCACAGCAGGATGGGCACCATTCTAATAGAGTCAAATATGTATGGGAGGCCCAATTCGAGATGTAAGATATAGTTAGATGTTGACGGTGGTAACGAAACCCTTGACTTAAAAAAGGTGTCTTCCACTATTTGCAATTGGTCGATTTGGGCCATTCCCCAAACTCCGGCCCCATAGCTTGCCGCCGCATTAGTTTTGGCTTGGTAGATGTTTTTGATGGTGTCCAGACGGCTGGCTTCTAGTGTTTTTAGCAAAACCCTTTATGGCTTGAAAGCCTCTTTCCATACCAAGGGCTTTCGCTGCCACCAATTTGTTCCAAGAGTGGTTGTTATCGAACAAGATCCCCAGGTATGGAAAGGAGTCAACTACCTCGATTTTTTTTTCGATTTTTTTTTTAGGCTAGATAGAAATACGGCGCTTTTGCGCCTCTAGGGGCTCCCGCTATAATGATGAACGATTTAGATTCGTTCACTCTAAGGTCTAATGAAGCCATAAATGAGGCATACGAAGATATAAGGCTTTGGAGAGCTACCCCAGTCCTGGCAATTAAAACCGCATCGTCAGCATACGCCAAAAATGGGAGTGAGATGTTATCAAATTTTGGCACATCTAGGGAGAGACCAGACAGGGCTGCCTCCACCCCGTTGGTATAGATGGAAAAAAGAAACGGGGCAAGGACACAGCCCTGTCTGACTCCCTTCTCAATCTTGAATGACCGCGTGCATTCCCCATATCTGCCATATCGCACGGAGGCAGTGGCGTTGGCGTAAAGCTGACGGATAAAATGGATAATGAGGGGATCAATCCCCATGCCCTCCATCATCAGCCACAGTTGAGTGGGACACACAATCGAAGGCCGCTAATAAGTCCATGAAGGCCATATATAACCTCCCACCTTTGGCCTTTGTGTACTTATCTATGCATAGCGAGAGGTTGAGACATTGATCCACTGTCCCCTTACCTTTCTGGAAGCCATATTGCGCCTGCATTAAGATATTACGATCTTGAGCCCACTCCTCCAACCTGGCTAGCAACAGCCGACCCATAAGTTTGGCGGTTGTGTCCAGGAGGGAGATGGGCCTATAATTCTTGGGACAGCTTCTGTCTCCCTTTTTGAATATTGGAACTATTACACCATGGTTCCAGGTTGATGGGGGGCCCTCCACCACTATACTATTAAAAACGTTTGTTAATAGCGGGACCCACAGGTCGAGATTGGCCTGGAAAAGGTCAATTGGGCCCCCGTCTGGACCCGGGACTTTCCCTTTAACGCAGGCTTCCAATCCTTTTCTCACTTCATACGGTGAAAAAATCAGGGTTCGTTGGGTAGGGGGGAGTTGGTCTAGTTGAGGAAGCTCTTGGGGGGATTGTAATGCGAAGATACTTTCAAAATGCCCTATCCATGCAGCTTCCTCTACATGGGTATCCAAAGACGAGTCCTTTGAATCTTTAAAGTATGGGGCATTTATGACCTTCCAAAACTCCCTGCTATTACGTGAACTTGCAGCTTGTGCCAAATCATCCCAGGCCTTCTCCCTTAGTGCGTATACTTCTTGCCTGTTTATAGTCTTTGCGAAGTGACCTTATCAAAGCTGGCACTCTGGGTTGCATTTTTAGAGTGCTATCAAGTGCTCTCTTGGCTGATGAACATAGTGAATCAAACCACTGGCCGGGTGGTGTACCATTTGCTGGTTTCTGTCGAGTAAGTGTGGCTTTTAATTTTAATAAAAGGATTTTGAACTGGGAGACATTAGCCACAAAATATGGGAAAAAACAACGAGAGGATAAAACTTTGTCCAAAGGAAGGACAAATTCAAGGAAAAATGAAGGTATCGAATCCATATCCAAGTTTACGATATGGACAATGATTATAAAATGATGTGTGGCAATCTACTTCACATGCATACTTTCAATAGTGTGTTTCTGTTGATATTGTGTGTTGCATATTCTTTTGTTTATTGGTGACACATTTAATAGATAGTATATTTAAATCTGTTTGTAAATACTGTTTTGTAAAATACATAAATCCGTGTTTAAAAAAATCAACAAATGTTAATATGTAGCAAAACCTGTGTTTATTTTTTCTGCATGTCAAGACCTGTATATCTGCTACACAAGAGGCACCACAAGAAGGGTGTGCAGTAATGCTAAATTATTCTAACTGAATGCTACAACAAAATACTCCATGGGCACATACATAGAGCGCACCCTCATTTTCATGCTGGTATTCCCCATGTGAAGAATTGAATTGTTGCTTCTAGCAGTGGATGTGCCAATGAAGAAGAGTGGTCTCCTGTGTGGCGGCACAGATGTAGATCTCCCTTAGGTAAATACTAGCATGCAAGAAAGGATTCCATTGGCCTATTTCACCATTTCGAAAACTCCCATTCACCCTGCGGTGTCTCAAACCCTTAAACACTCAGGAAGGAGGGTCCTGGTCTCTGGTAAAGACAGATCAGACCTGCCTTTGTGCAGACAAAGCCAAATATGGCCTGATGTACGTTGATTGGATCTAAACAAGCACTTTGATGCTGGTGCCTTTACATGGATCCTCACTATGTTCCCGAAAAGGTACTGTCACAAACTACCACACTCTTCTTAGGACTCCGTAACCCACTCTCAAAGGCTGGGTGCACATGAGCGCATAGTGGAAGAGGGGCAAATGTACTACATTGGACACAGGGCCTGGCCTGTGGGCAACCCCTGCAGGCAGCCAAACTCCCGCTGTGGACTGCCTTTGGCGACGCAGTGTAGGGTTGGCCTTTGGGCCCTAGGGGCCCTATCAGCTGGGGCTAAAACATATATATTAAAGGGAAGGGGTATGCAGCCCTCCTCCCCAAGCCTTAAAAGGCCCCCTGGTGCCAATATCAACAAAAAAGGCGAGGGGGCTGCGTGGCCCTCCTCTCCATCCCCAGGGATGAATTCTAAGGGGAGGAGGGCGTGTAGCCTCTCTACCTGAGCATTTTCAGGCCTTCAACTAAAAATGGGGAGGAGACTGAGTCCTGTAACCTTTGTTTTTTTCAATGAATTTCTACATTTTTTTAAATTATTTTTCCTACCTATAACATCCCTGTAACCTTTGTTTTTTATGTAAATTTCTTAGGTGTTTCAATTTTATTTTTTTGTAACCTTTGAGAGTGAGTGTGTGAGTGAGAGTGTGAGTGTCTCAATGGGTCTGTCAGTGGGTGTGTGAGTGTCTGAGTAGGTCTGGGACTGGCTGCATAAGTGTCTCACTGGGTGCGTGAGTCCATGAGTGGGTCGGTGAGTGGGTGCACAAGTCTGAGTGGGTCTGTGAGCAGATGCATGAGTATGTGAGCCAGTCTGTGAGTGAGTGCATGAGGGTCTGAGTGGACCTGAAAGTGGGTGTGTCAGTCTCTGAGTGAACCAGTGAGTGGGTGTGTGTGTCTCTGAGTGAGTCTTTCAGTGGGTGCATAAGTATCTGAGTGGGTGTATACGTCAGGGTGTGAGTGTATGACTGGGTTTGTGAGTGGGCATATGAGTGTCAGAATTGGTCTGTGAGTCAGTGTGTGAGTCTCTGAGTGGGTGTGTGACTGGGTGCATGAGTCTCTGACTGGGCCTGTGACTGGATGCATCAGTGTCTGAGTGGGTCTGAGAGTGGGTGTCTCAGTCTCTGACAGCATCTGTGAGAGGACCCATGAGTCTTAGCGAGTCTCCCAGTGGATGTATGAGTGTCTGAGTGGGTGTGTGAGTGACTGCGTCAGAATCTCAATGGGTCTGTGAGAGACTCTGTGAGTGTTTGTATGGGTATCTCAGTGAGTGCATGACAACATGACTGGGGCCCTGAGTGAGTGCAAGAGTGTCTGAGTAGATCTGTGAGTGGATGCATATTTTTCTGAGTGCATCTGTGAGTGAGTGTGTGAATTTCTGAGTGGGTCTGTGAGTAAGTGTGTGGGTGTCTCAGTGGCTCTCTGAATGGGTGTATGAGTCTTGAGTAGGTCTGTGAGTGTATCCATGAGTCTCTGATTGGGTCTGTGAGTAGAAGTATGAGTCTCTGAGTGAGTCTCTGACTGGGTGCATGAAAGTCAGAGCGGGTCTGCGGGTGGGTGTGTGAGTCTGAGTGAGTCTTTGCATGTGTGCATACGTTTTTGAGTGGGCCTATGAGTGGGTGTCTGAGAGTATGACTGGGTCTGTGAGTAGGTGCATCAGTGTCTGAGTGGGTCTTTCAGTGGACGCATTCATCTCTGAGTGGGTGTGTGACTGGGTGCGTGAGTCTCTGAGTGGGCCTGTGAGTGGGTGCATCATTGTCTGAATGGGTCTGTGAGTGGGTGTCTGAGTCCATGACAGGGTCTGTGAGTGGGTGCATAACTCTCAGTAGGTCTCTGAGTGGGTGTATTAGTGTCTTAGTGAGTCTGAGTGACTGCGTCAGAATCTCAATGGGTCTGTGAGTAAGTGCGTGAGTGTCTGCCTGGGTCTCTGAGTGACTGCATGTAAATATGAGTGGGTCTCTGAGTGGGTGCACGAGTGTCTGAGTGGATCTGTGAGTGGATGCATCAGTCTCTGAGTGGATCTGTGACTGGGTTGTGTAAATCTCTGAGTGGGTCTGTCAGTGGATGCATGAGTGTCTGACTTGGTCTGTCAGTGGGTGCATTAAAATCAGAGTAGATCTGTGGGTGAGTGTGTGAGTCTCTGAGTGAGTCTTTGAGTGGGTGCATAAGTTTCTTAGTGGGTTTGTGAGTGGGTCTCTGAGTGAGTGCATGAGTGACTGAGTGGGTCTGTGAGTGGGTTCATGAAATTCTGAGTGAATCTGTCAGTGGGAACATCAGTCTCAGAATGGGTGGCTGAGTGGGTGTGTGAGTGCCTAAGTGAAACTGAGGGTGGCGTATAAGCATATTTAATGTTTTTCATTTTTTCAGTGATATTTATGAATTCATCGCGACATTACACTGGGGGCCGCGCTGACAGTCACGACGAATTCGTGAATATCGCACGTGAAAAAAAGAAATTTGTTTAGGGACATATTGTACACATGTAAACTCCCTGAACCATCCTTATGTGTCTCCCACAATACATCCAATATGACCCCTTATCTCAAGCTTTACTGTTTCATTTCAGCCTCGGGGACTGTCCCGATAACTAGAATGGCGGCTGCAACTCTCTGCTCAGGTTGCCACTAGCCAATCACTGCATTCCTGTTGGCACGCACATTCACAAATACGCGCGAAATTGTTGCAAATTAGCCACGATCACAAATATCCTTATTTTTTTCTCTTAAATTTCTCAACAACTACAGAAGTGATTTACTCCAGATAACTGAAAGCATGATCTGTGAACCAAAATCTACCTTCCTGCCAAATTTGGTGTAATTCCGTCCAGCAGTTCGGGCTGTAGTCGTGTTCAAAGCTCCTATCAATCAAACAATCAATGATTTTTAGAGTGCTGCTTATCACCCGTGAGGGTATCCAGGTGTTGGGGGGGCTGTTACTGGGAGTTGTCAGTCGTACGTCCAGGTTTATAGGCCATCTCTGAACTTCTATAGGGTGGATGCAGTCCGAAGGTGGAGTGAGAGGCCATTCCAGGTCTTGGCGGCCAGGTATGGGAATTAACATGGAAAATATATATATATGTATATATATATATATGGTTTTTTTTCAGAGAATTGCTTGTGAGTAGGTTATGTCTATCACAGATGTAGTACTTGCAAATATGCACAATGGGTAATTAACAAACACACATGCATTTCTTATAAAGATCCCAGGCATCTCTAATTTTAGGCTTATTCTTCAAAGAGCTCCACTTTGCCCAACGCAATTGATAATAGTATCTCCTACACCTTTTCACAGAAAGTAGGGTGAGAATCTGAATCCCTATAAGAGTGTCACCTTATACTTTTTGAATAATGTTTGTTCTTTTTTTTAAGATCTGCTTATTGACATTTTATGAAAGCAAAGATACATATTGTCATGTAGGACTAATAGAGCTCAACAAACTTAAAACAACAGCCTACACTACAGCTACCCCAATGTCTTTTTCACATACCATGTAGTCAAATTAAATCCATTAGCCAGTTCTCTTAAAATAATAGGATCAAAGCAAGCTTTAAGATTTTATTGCTTCCTTCAATTCCTCTGTTGTGATCCCTGCGTGTCGATCTTAGGTTGCCAAAATGATCCCACCATGCATTCAAATCTAGGAGAGTTACTTGGGGCAGCCTCTAAGATTATAGATTGACTTTTCCACGATGTAGCCTGGTAAAATGTGTCCCCTGTTTGGCAGCCATGTTCGCCTCCAACCACTCTCCATCCTCTAGTATGCCCACGTCTCCCCCAATTGTGCTTTAGGAGTCAAGACAGGGTCTGGGGAATTGATAGCTAACCCTTTATAAAGCCTAGAGATACCCTTGGATTCTAGTTTTTTTATTGTAAGTCTGGACTCCAATGGATTGAAGTCTGGAACCAGGTTTAGACTAACTTCATAGTCCTCTAATGCACGTCTCAGCTGCAGATATTGAAAAACAACTGTAGCTGGTGTAACTCAAACTCCCCTGACATTTGTTCAAAGGATAACCTATAATTAGACACCCACAAATCACCAATCTTTGATATTCCTATCTTATCCCATGCACCAAAGCCTTTCAGCCAGGATACCTCCCTAATTCATGCCATAGAGGCGTCTCTCGTGTTAGCTTTCTATGACAGCCAGTCCACCTCAATGCCCGTGCCATCACTTCAAGGGTATGGCAGTGATCTAAGGTGACATTGGAGCGGTCTCCTTGCCGTACAATTGAGATAATAAGCCATGTTCATTAAGTGTAGCTATTTACAATCTTATGGCGAGGTCATCTATGTCTCTGAAGAGCCAATCATTAATTGAGAGTTGTTGGGTAAGCCAATAGTACAGTTTAATAACTACTATCCATAGTCCTGTGTTTTCTTCTTAACTTGTGTACAGGGTTGTACACATTATATGCCTGGAGTACTGTAATTTGTGCTGGTGTGAATTTTTCCTTTAGAGAGGAATTCACCTACTGTCCTCCTTTGCTTCTAGATCTTTCTATAAGAAATAAATGGAGTTGACATTTATGATCATTCCCATTGTTAATTTGTAATCTGGGTCATCTTTACTGGGACAGTATCTTAGTAGCAGTCTTCAGTTAAGGAAGGATGGCTTTATTGGACCAATAATATATTGAACATAGTGACTTGCTTATTATCCTTCGTTCATCTTGTGAAGCCATCACAAAATGTGTGCCGGCCACGTTAGAAAAGGCTTGTGAACTTCTATTGGATAGAGACACAGTCTTGATAACCCTGCTACTAATGTTTGCCTTGAATCAGTGTATGTGCGATAAATTGTGATAAATGTATTTCTTATTTTCTGTCTTGTTAATTTTCTAGGATTTAATCGTAATGGGTGCACCAGGGTCATATTTTTGGACTGGGTCTGTTTTTGTTTACAATACTACAGAGAACACTATCAAGTCCTATGCAGACAGTGATAATACAGTGAAGTATGGAAGTTACCTAGGTAAGTTCTATTTTGACATTGTAGTTAAAGTCTGGTGTTGCTTCAAAGAAGATATGGTCGTATGGCTCAGAATTATTACCTTGAAGGGGTCTTTTATTGAATGGCACATGAAACACTGTTATCACTATGGCACTGTTGTACACAGGTTAAGAAAGCAAGTTACATTGCTTGTGCACACTGCACGAAAAGGTGGAAATGTCATGTATTGTATTGTAATTGCATTTAAGTGTGGGTGTTTTCTCATAACTAGTAACATGCTACAGAATCTGCCTGTACTAATTCTCAATTATTATGGTGCCACCATAGAGGAAAATGCTGCAAAGTTCTGTATCGTTCGCCTCTGGTTAAATGGGAGGGTGGCTATTGCCCATGGCACTACAGTCATAGTGAGGGTCAGGTTGATGAAGTAAGAAGAACGAGGACCCTGGGTTGACTTATGGAGAGTGACAAATTGATGGGCTGGGCTAAAGAGTGATGAAATGAATACATTTTGCTACCTTGCTTGTGTTTTGTTCTTATGTTAAGTTAGCATTCGCAGCACCATTTTATGTTTAGCCGCCATTTTGAATCATGTCTTCAGCTGCATATTCTCTCCTCAAGAAGCAGGCTGTGGAAAATCCCATTTACCCAAGGTTAGGCACTGCTCTGCTTATGAATATACTGTTCTTATTAACACATTCCTTTCTCATAGATAGAGGCTTTCTCCCACTAGCCTAGCGGTAGACACGAACTGAACGACCTTGGCATAAAGATAATATGTACCCGGCCTCAGAGTCGAAACTCATTGTACTGTACTTATTTGTTTTAGCTGCAGCTGCTAGTTGAATTCCATTATGGGCGGGACTTTATTGGTTCAGAAATGTACATAATGTATCTTTGTTGGCTGAAGTCAGTCCCTCTGCAGCAATCATAGGAAGCTGGTCAGACTGGACTCCACTCGAGTGTACCTGAATAAAATATACTTAGTTTGTATTCTCTACTGTCTGACCGACTCTTCATTTGTATGGAAGGCCAAGAGGTGGTTGCGAGTGACCCGGGTGGCCCTAATCGGGTCACTTCCTTCAGTTGGTGCCCGAACAGGGACTCCATTGGGTGACCCATCCTCGCCTGCGGATGGGTGTGGAGGTCGGGGCCATCGTTGGGTCGGACGGGCGGACCAGGGATCCCTGCACGAGAGAGTCCTGAACTCGCAGCTGCCCCGTCTGTCTGACCGGTCGGTGCCTCACCCAGTGGTCGTCCCTACTGGGGTCCTGAACGGCGAAACCCTTGGATTTGACCGTTTGGTCCGAAGAGTCGGCAGTGGAGAATAAATGCGCTTGACCTGTGTGTACCAGGTGAGTTTGTTTTGGTTCTTTGTGGATATGGTACCATTTTGGTTTGTCTCTGGCACGTTCTGAGGACCGATTTGGTTTGTCCTTGGTACGGTCTGAAGACCGATTTGGATACAAAGTGTTTGTGAACACCTTGCCAGGCAACATAGCGAATTTGGCTTACTTTTGAAAATGCCTGTGTTCAGTCGCTTTTTGGTTTCTTGTTGTTGTTCTGCTGATGCTCGACAGGAAGAAAGTCAGCCAGCACCTCCGGAAGGCACTCCGAATTTCGATATGTATGTGAAGCATGGACTTGGCCCTATTATGTTTAGTACGCTATGGCACAAATATACGAGGGACAATGCCGAGTTCCATTGGCCGTTGACGGGCACTTTTGATTAACAAAAAATTGGATTTTTACAAGCGAAGTTGTTTGCGAAAAGAAGTAGGCAGTCTATGTTTGATTCCCTCAGAACATGGCAAAAAGAGGCTAAACAGAGGCGGATGAAAGCTGAGAAAGAGGCCCGGAAGGGGAGAATGCAAACATTGACTCAGAAAGCTGTAGAGCAAGATAGAGAGAAGCAGGACATACTAATTGAACGTGAAGATAGGAGGTTTCGATTGAATATTGATAAATCTTATGTAGCCCGAGAAGAAAATGATGCTTTTGTGGAGGAATTGCTAGATGCTCGACCCCCACCCCCATATGCCCCGCAGAGGATATATCCCGCTCTTCCCTCACAGGCTCAGCTACCCAGTTCTTCTGTCTCTGCTCTTTCTGCTTCTGTTAGTGATGACCAGACTGCCTTGGCCTCGGCACCTCCTGTCCTTTCCTTGTCTTCGCCGTCTGTGGCAACTGCTACCGTTAGCACTCCTGCAACACATATTTCTTCGGCATCCCTTTCGCCAGCTCTTACACCCAGGACCCAGCCAGCAGCGATGTTAATGCCCACTACCTCTGATATCACTCCCACCGTGTTTCTTCATTCCCCGACATTACAGAGTGGTGGGACACCAGTACGTGGCCCCGAGGATAGAGACTGGACGAAATTTAGGGAATGCCTGGGATGAACGTTGGTGCGATCTGATATGGGAGAGGCAGAGAAGCAGGTAGTGGCTAATCAGGCAGCACAGTGGGCCCGAAATCCCATTTATAGTGTGGAGGATGTGTGGAGTGTGATGAAAGATTATGAGCCTTTTGTACAACAGCATGCCCTTAAGCACATGTCGGCTAATTTGATTGGGCTTTGGGAGCAGTGTTTCAATGATGCAGCACCGCAGATTATCTATGATATTAAGGATCATGTTGCTGATATGGCGCCTGGTCAAGTTTTTGATAATGTCACGACGTTGGTTGCTTATCGGGGTAGGCTGCTTGAGAAGAGCCCGACGACAGTATCTCAGTTCCCGATGAGGGAGGTCCACCCCATATATCAACCTGAAATACCAGAGCTACGGGATCAACACAATGTTGTTACAAGACCAGGGGTAGCGGCCCGTTTCCAAGAACAGTGGGTTTATACTCCGTGGAAAAGGAGTGAGGTCTTGTCCCTTAAAACCCAGTTACCTGACCCTAGAAAAAATCCTACTGCATATTATAAAGAATTGACTAAGGCAGCCTCTTCGACAGTAAGGACGCTTGCGGATATCGAATTGTTCTTTGATTTGTTGGTTCCTGTTGATGTTTGGAGACAGGTACACACACATGATCACGTTGCTGAATTGGGTGGCACCTGGGACCAAATTAGAGCATGGGACCAGGACAGGAAGGCTGGTGAGAAGCCTAAGGCAGTAATACTTGCTTTGCTGGTTGTATTATTATTTACATGCATTCTCTTATTCCACCCCGAAAGATTGACTTTGACAAACTATCGGCTTGTCATCAGAAGAAAGTTGAGAGTGTGTCCGATTATTTCACTCGGTTCGAAGGTGTGTTTCTAGATTATAGTGGACAGGACTTGTCAATTGAAGGTGGTGTGCGTTTGTTTGTTAGTAGATTTGTTTCAAACTTGCTCCCCGAGATTGTGACTCGATTACAGGCTTCCGAGAGCACCTGGTCCACATCTACTCCTTTTGTTATCTTGAATATGGTACAGTATTATGAGCACAGGGAGAATGAGGATAAGAAAAAAATGGAAATGAAGCATAAGGATTTGAAGACGAAGGTGTTGTTGCAACAGGCGTCTCGAGGGAATGGTAGAGGACGTGGTGGTGTGGCCCAACAGCTTCCTCGTACTAGCCGGAATACCATGCCTGTGGGGCCGAATCAGTGTGCGTATTGTAAGGAGGAGGGGCACTGGTGCAGCAAGTGCCCTGTGCTTTTACAGAAGGTGGCAGTCCCAAGAGGGCAGGGGTCTCGTGGACAGGATCGTGGAGATGGTGGCCAGGACAGGGCTCAGAATGCTGTGGCCTCTCAGGGTCCGACTGATCAAAACTACTTTGACGACCCTCGGGGCAAACAGTATTATCATGATGACTGATACGGATGAGGTGACCGGGTTGTCTTACAGCTAGAACAGCCGGGGACAGGGTGAGGGACCAGTTTTGATACCTGTAGACCAACGAGGTCCGTACGTTAGTGCGGATGTCCATGGTTCGACTAAGGAGTTTTTGGTGGATACAGGTGAAACAAACAGCTCTATTTCCTGTTCCTTGGTCCCTAGGGCGGCTCTGTCTGGCCATAATAATGTTTCGGTAGGATTTTCTGGTGTACCGGTTGTAAGCCCCATTTCGAAACCTCTTGCGTTGACTATTGGCCCTTTCACTGTGGATTCGCCATTATTGTTGACGTCCAATTGTGGAGAGAATTTGATGGGTTTGGACTTGTTGAAGAAATTGCATGCTACGACTTACTGCTCCTCGGCCCGCGTCTATATGACGATGGGTCCTGATGTGGTGTGCACTAAGCAGTGTCTGTCCAAAGATGCGCCCCTCCCTGCTGAATTTAAAGATGTGCCACCCACATTGTGGGCAACGGGCGACACAGATGTGGGTTTGTTGCAGATATCGCCTGTTTCGATACGTGTCAAGGAAGGTGCTATCTTACCCCGTATTCCTCAGTATAAGATACCACAGGCAGGTGAGCAAGCTTTGATAAAGATTGTGCTGGATTTGATTGAGAAAGGAGTGGTTGAGGAGATGACTGCTAATGTTTGCAATAGCCCTATTCTTCCCATTCTTAAAAGGACACCTTCGGGTCCCTCAGAGTATCACGAAGACGTTTATCGCTTTGTGATTGATTTGCGTGAAGTTAACAAAATAGTGATTCTCTAGTTCCCGGTGGTCCCTGACATTACGACTCTCTTGACGATGATTCCTTCGTCTGCTAAATTCTTTTCTGTCGTTGACTTTAAAAATGCATTCTTCAGTATTCCCATCCATCCTGATAGCAGGTATCTGTTTGGGTTCACTCTCGCGGGTAGAAGTATTAGATTTTGTTACGCTCCTCAAGGCTATACAGAAAGTCTGAGTATCTATAGTCAGGCATTGAAGGCTCAGCTGGATTTCTTGTCCCTCCTTACAGGTAATGTATTGCTTCAGTATGTCGATGACTTGCTCATCGCTTCGGATACAGAACAAGGTTGCAGAGACAGTACAGTTAAATTGCTGCTACATTTAGCTCAACATGGCCATAAAGTATCTCTTTCCAAATTTCAGTATTGTCAACAGGAGGTCACCTACTTAGGTCACCTACTGTCGAAGGAGGGTAGGAGATTGACCCCTGAGCGCATCAGCACCATTGTTAAAATGCCCATTCCGCAAACTCAGAAAGATGTGCGCGCTTTCATAGGTATCACTTCCTATTGCAGGCAGTGGATACCTGGCTACTCACTGCTTGTTAAGCCCCTGCTTGCACTAACACTAAAAGATGTGCATGAACCCCTGCCTTGGACGCCAGAGTGTCAGCAGTCTTTTGAGCAATTAAAAACTGTGCTTTGCTCAGCTCCAGTGCTTGGTACCCCTAATTATGCTAAATGCTTTGTGTTGTACGTCCATGAGCTGGGTGGTTGTGCGCTTTCTGTTTTAACACAAAAATTTGGTGATAAGCAACGACTGTGTGCTTATTTCTCTGCTGTGCGTGACCCTGTCGCGCAAGCCCTCCCGAGCTGTCTAAGAGAGGTCGGGGCTGTGGCTGTCTCAATAAGACAATCGGTGGGACTCGTCCTCGATACTGATCTCACAGTTTTGGTACCCCATGCTGTGGATACACTTTTGAATAAGACAAGGACACAGCACCTCACCAGTGTGCGTCTGACAGGTTACGAGCTAACGCTCTTTCAAAAGCACATTACGATTAAACGCTGTGCCACTCTGAATCCAGCCATGTTACTACCCCTCCCTTCTGAGAATGAGGACATTGACATACATGATTGTATCTTCCGGACGGAAGAAGAGACGAAAGGACGGGTAGATCTGACTGATGTTCCCTTGTCTGACCCCCAAGGTGAACTATATGTCGATGGCTCTTGCTTTAAATTACCAGATGGCACCACAACAGCTGCGTATGCGATTACTACGCTGCGTACGGTAGTTGAGACATCACAAGTTCCTTATCAGTCTGCCCAGGCAGCTGAGTTAGTCGCCCTTATTCGAGCCTGTGAATTGAGTGAGGGACTGTTTGTTAATATTTATACTGACAGCCAGTACGCCTTCGAAGTCGCTCATAATTTTGGGCGGCTCTATGCAGAGAGAGGGTTTCTTACTTCCCACGGGACAAGAATACAGCATGGCCCTCTCAAATACAGGCTTTTGTCTGCTTTGGCCCTCCCTAAGAAATTGGCGATAGTGAAGTGTAGCGTCCATAAGAGTTATTGACGATGTCGGTAAGGGGAACACTTTTACAGATCAGATAGATAAGGAAACAGCCCAAACTAAGATGAAAAGAATGTTTGTAGCAGGTCCCGCTAGGTGGGTACCCGAGGTCACAATGTTTGAGGATACACTGGAAAATGTGAAGGAGATACAGAGTGAGGCCACGATGGAGGAGTTAGCAGTGTGGCAAGAAAGTACAGCAAACTTGAATGATGAGGGATGTTGGATTGATAAGTCAGGGAAGCAGAGATAGATGTTGCCAGATGCATATGTTCTTCCTGTAGTTCCCATGACCCATGGCCCATCTCACATCAGTGCTAAGGGTATTTGAAAAACTATTAGATCCTGTATGGCAAAATGATAATATTCCAAAGACGGCTACACACCTAGTAAAGTATTGTATGGTGTGCTTGATGCACAATCCTGGCAAAGGCACCCCTACACCACCCGGAAATTTTGCACCTCCCACTTTCCCTTTTGAGGTCCTTCAAATAGATTATATTGAGATGGACAGGTTCAATAATTTGAAGTATGTGCTGGTGGTTGTTTGTGCATTCAGTAAATAGGTTGAGGCTTACCCTACTAAAGAGAACACGGCCATTGCGACCGCAAAGGCACTCCTGAAGGAGTTCTTTCCTTGCTTCGGCTTGCCCCGTTTGATCTGGAGTGATAACGGAAGTCATTTCAATGCCAAGGTTATCCAGTTAGTTTGTGAGGGACTACACATCAAACAGAAGTTTCATGCTGCGAATCACCCCCAGTCAGCAGGTTTGGTTGAGAAGTACAATGGTACTCTCAAACTGAAATTGGCAAAGATTCAGGAGACCACAGGGTTGCAGTGGCCAGATGCTTTACCCCTAGCTCTTTTGTCCACAAGAACTACAGCACATTCTAGGACAGGATTGTCACCCTACGAGGTCGTGTTCGGACACCCGGCGAATGTCTGGGGCGTCCCGCGTCCGCGTAGATTTTCAGAGATTGAGTACCCTCTATTGACCAATTACTTGTGCCAGTTAACTGAAAATTTGCGTTCTATTCACCAACAGATACGAGAATCGCTTCCACCCGTACCAGAGGGGCCCGGTTATAACATCCAGCCGGGGGATTGGGTGTTGCTCCGAAGTTTTCCGTGGAAAAAGAGCTTTGAGCCCCGTTGGAAGGGGCCTGAGCTCGTCCTCCTCGCTACCAGGACAGCTGTGAAGGTCGCTGGTCGAAAGAATTGGATACAATGCAGTCACTGCTGCAGAGTACCCTTGCCCTTACCCTATGATGAGTGGGTGAGGGATGGTTTTTGGGACGCTGAGGGAGAGAAGATACCTCAGTTCATCCCCTTCAGTGATGCTCGGCTAATATGGACCCAAACGGATGCAGAGAACGATGATGTACTAAATGCCGCGGTCCCATCCGAAATCAGAGCCATTAAAGAGCCCCTCTTCGTTGACCCTCTGTGCCTGGAGTCACCAGGTACAAGTTGCGCCCTCGGTTGAAGAACGGTGCACCAAAGGAGAAGTCAGATTAGTTAGGGATGGACTGTGCAAGTCGGGGTGTACTTTGTCATACTACCAACAGTGTTAGTTTAGGGTGAGGCGAGATTGGTGCATTGTTCTGACATTGGACAGGATAGATCGAACGTGCTCCCTTGGAGGGGAGTACATTATCCTGTGCGAAGTGGGATTCCTCGAGAGCTAGGACTGAGCAGCTCCACCGCCGGTGCTCAAGAGCGCCAACGTTGATGAACAATAGGAGCCTGTACCAGTGAGGCTCAGACGGGCACTGGGAACAATTGCCTTTGTTATTACTTCTCACTGCATCCCCTTTTGCTTCATAATGTATCCGTTTGGTCGGGCTATTAATGAGGAGGAACAGCCATTTGCACCACCGCGTCCAGCACGGGGTTGGTCTACAAAGAGTAAAATAGTTTTGGCATTAAAAGTTGTGATTGCCCTGGTAGCAATACTTGTAATATCCTGGTTTCTCGAGGAAAAGTATCCTGTGCATTCTCTAGTTGGTACAACGCCCATTCCCCCTGAACTCATTTTTGTTACTTTGGCCCCTCGCAAAGGAGAACACCGAAAGACTTACACATATAATGGCTTTATACAAATGTTGCATCAAGCTCATGACGTATCCAATACAACAAATTGTTGGGTTTGTGGATTGCTCCCCTCAGTTACTCATAAAAGGGATCATTTGTTGTCCATGCCTTTCTCATACTTTGGAAGTTGTGAGGGCTGGTTTGAATTGTTTGTCATGGTCCACTACCATTTCCACCACTCCACTCAGGTTATGACACCTGCAGATTCTCGCACTGTGGTTAATTATATATGCTTTCATCATGGGTTTACTCCTATAGGTAAGGCAGGACTAAACATCTCTGGTACTGTGTCCCCAAACTCCTGTGTGAGCAAATATGACAAGATTAGGAACAACACATGGCTTCGAAAGGAAATGCCGATTTCCAGAAGTTTAACACATCTGAGTATTTCCAATCTTTCCAAGATCGTAATGTCACTAAGGACAAACCAATACCGGTGTCTGTGGTCAGCTCAGCGGCAGCTTTCTGTGTCCAGGGGAGGAGGGAGATAGAGGTGGGGGAAAGCGAATGCAATTTTACCTACCCACTCAGCACGATTAATAGTCCTCCTTTGATCTTACCCCCTAATGTCTATTTTATCTGTGGGTCCCAAGCTTATGTCTGGCTTCCTAGGGGATGGTCAGGCAGATGTTACCTCTCTTTTCTTCTTCCTTCGGTGTATTTTGCTCCGCCCTCTTACCATAAAGATCATACGCTGCAGCGTAGGAGTGTGTACTTGCCCCGAGTCAGAAGGGTCATTGACACTAAAGATATAGATCAGACCCATACCACCTTACAACAATTTGAGGATGCCATGAAGGGTATAATACCCTTTTGGGGCCCCATGTCCAATAGCCTTAAAATTCGTTGGTTAACAAGGGTTGTTGAAGGGGTTATTAATACAACAGCTGGTATACTAACAAAAATCACTGCGGAGCTTCAGGCTACGAGGTTAGTCACCTTGAAAAACATGATGGTGTTAGACGTCATACTTGCAGGGCTTGTGGCGTCAGTGGCTGTTGTGTGTACATACCTGACCAGGCCCCCAATGTGTATTCTGCCATACAGAAATTGCATAGACTCTCATCAGACATACACCAAGAAAATGGTACTTGGACCCTATCTGGGTGGTTCTGACTATGCTCACGTCCTGGGGTTGGAAAATTCTTATTTTTCTAGCTGTGATTGCTGGCATTTTCTTCACATGTTGCCTGTGCATACATTGTCTCCCGACCTGCTGCACTTATTGTATACATGCTCTTACCCCTAAACCGAAGAAGTCAGTTCATGACACTAGTGCTGCGATCATGTTGCAGAAGGACATCGACGACATGATGCAGATTGACGAGGGCATTTGTGGTTCCACATCGTCCCTTGCCACTTCTACTTCTGATACTGCGTACATGTCTTGTTCTGAGTGTTGATGTCTTTTGCTTTTTAGAGGATTCCATCTTTTCTACCCACAATCTAAAATGAGTTTAGCGAATGCTAAAAGGAGGGTCTGATGAAATGAATAAGTTTTGCTACCTTGCTTGTGTTTTGTTCTTATGTTAAGTTAGCATTCGCGGCACCATTTTATGTTTAGCCGCCATTTTGAATCATGTCGTCAGCTGCGTATTCTCTCCTCAAGAGGCAGGCTGTGGAAAATCCCATTTACCCAAGGTTAGTCCTTGCTCTGCTTATGCATACACTGTTCTTATTAACGTATTCCTTTCTCATAGATGGAGGCTTTCTCCCACTAGCCTAGCGGTAGACACGAACAGAACGACCTTGGCATAAAAATAATGTGTACCCGGCCTCAGAGTCGAAACTCATCTTACTGTACTTCTTTGTTTAAGCTGCACCTGCTAGTAGAATTCCATTATGGGCGGGACTTTCTTGGTTCATAAATGTATATAATGTATCTCTATGTTGGCTGAAGCCAGTCCTTCTGCAGCAATCCTAGGAGGCTGGTCAGACTGGACTCCACTCAAGTGTACCTGAATAAAATATACTTGGTTTGCATTCTCTACTGTCTGACCGACTCTTCATTTGTATGGAATGCTGAGAGGTGGTCGTGAGTGACCCGGGTGGCCCTAATCCGGTCACTTCCTTCAAGAGTGACATGGAATCAGTGGTGGTTAGCTTAAATAAAAAAAATGGTGGGGCGCAAAGGCGCACGACTCACCATAAATTCTGGAGTGGGAGCACGACCTGTGTGGCACTTCTCTTTGATGTCCACGAGCAGGAAAAGTAAGGACTTCCTTCCTGCTTATGGAAAGTCAAACCAATCCTGGAGCTGCTCTCATGCTGTGAAAGCAGCTCTAGAATCGGTGGGAGCAGGCTCACCCACCGCTCGTTTTGAGACTGGGGGCTTGTGCCAGCAGTCCCCAGGCTGCTTCACAGTCTTTGGATTGCTGGGTCTACAGTGCGCATGTCAGGCTGGCCGTCGTAAGGTGGCCGGCCAATCTGACATGCGCACTGTAGACCAGTGCTGCCAGGATTCAGCCCCGCACTCCCTCCCTCGTGCTGTACACAGCGTGAGCCGTGCGGTGGCAAATAAATAAAATGGCATGCAATGCCATTTTATTTATTTGTGTTAGCCTGCTGCGCCCAGAGCAGGCAGGGCGCCGCTCCTGAGGAGGAGCTGCCCCTGCTATGGGATGCAGAGAGACAAGGCATAGTTTACATTCTTCCTCAGTCCCTGGAGTCTTTCCTCTTGACATAGCATAATGTGCCACTTGCTTTCCCAGCAATAGCACCAAAGGGGAATATGGGGAAGAAGGGAGGAGCGATGATGCATGCAGACAAAAAGAACACCAAAAACAGGGCAATTTATCTTCATCTATCCAGAGATTGTTGATTTTCCCACCATAAAGTATCCAGTGACTATGTAGGCTACTCAGAATCTGGCATTGTTACCTGTGTGATCATTGAGGACCTTCTGTGGCAAACATTTTCTGCATAGCGATTCTTTATTATATATGTTGCCTTTCTCCATTATGCTAAATTCAGCGATGTTACTTTATACTATTAGTTCCAAAATGAGGCATTGCTTGCACCCTATGTCATTGCATCTACACTCAAGCATTGTATACCCGGAAGTACAAATTGCTATGAAAATACCAAAAAGAAGGTACATTTAAAAAAGTGTGTGATACTTTTTGTAGCACAAAATATAGCAAAGTGATTCTGGTGCTTTAGTAGTTTGTAAATGGAACCACTGCAAAAGAACAATAAAACCAGTGAAAAGGTAGTAGCCGGGTGCTCAAAGGTAAAAGGGATATATTTAATTTCAAGTCATCGTTGAAGCATGCCACAATATTAAAAAGATGACTCTAGGAGACAACATGCTGACAAATGAAAATCATTTATTGTGTAAGTAGAGAAGCATAGAGTGCTCGCTGTGTTAAAAGGTCAGGTTTTTTGCCAATGGTTGCATGCTGGTACACACATGCCAAGCCACAATAATTTCTCTTTCATGGAGGAAATGTGGAGACCTGTTCCCTCTGAGGATCTCATTACATCTAGGCATGTAATCCCGAAGAAACACTGCTGGACCATGCTAGTTGGGAGCGTTTCACCCCAACACTCCGCCTACTGCAAGCAGGTGAAATATCCGGGTGTAATACAGACGGGAAGTACTGAGTAACTGTGAGGCCATCATGGACTGACTCCCGATCCTGTGGTATCCCTCTACGTAGAAAATTACAGATGCCCATGTTATCAGTAACTTCGGCGGCGGAAAAGGAAATACCAGATCCAATATTGGTCCACTGTTCTGAGTATCTAGGTGAAAGTGATCTATTTTAAAGGAAACTAACAATGTTGTAAAGTTATTTGGGTAGTGGATGACTTCTTGCAGCGAGGCATTAATACATCCCTCTTTGGGAGCCGAGAGGTCTAACATCTACGCCCTCATTACAATATAAGTTACATTTCGAATCCTGTGCAAACAAGAGCTTGCATAGGGATCAGAATTAGGAGTTGTGTGTTAACTATCACACCCTCGCAGTTTTCCCCTCACACTTGCCAAAATATATCGAGAGAAAAAGGCTCAGAAAAAAAGTCAAAACTTGCGGAAGTTGGTGTGGTAAAAAACATTTTTACCACAAGTTGTAAATACCTCACCCAGGGGTAATGACCCACCCAGTTAAGGCAAACCAGTAATGAGGGCCATAATGTTTTATTAAAAATACCCCAATCAGACAGGCAATGGCCATGTCTAGCTCAGTTTACAGGAATGTTTCTGAGTGGTGCCTAGGGAATGCTGGGAATTTAAACACTGGAGGTAGTGCTCAGTTTGTAAAATAAGGAGTGCCAGTGCCCTAAGCGCTGCTCAGAAGCTCGTCCAGTGCTACTAAATCTCAGCGCTCCGAATACCAAGACTGCGTAGTGCAGAATCCACCTCAAGCCTCTTTCAGCCACTGCCAGACACTGCCTGCTCCTTTCTCTGACTATTGCCTGTCCCTGCTTTCTCCATTGGTGATGGTTTTTCTGTCTTTCTCTTCCTCCTTCTTTCTGCTTTGTGTGTTCTTCTCTCTCTTTCTCTCAGGAAATGTCTGATGAGGAAAAATGAGTGCCTGTACCCAAAAATGAGTGCCTGAGGTCCTCCTGGATAACCACCGGCTCAAATTCAGAACTGACTGGAGGCAGTTTTCCGTGGATACATATTCCCAGTTAAGGCTAAGACGAGATTAGTTGCATCATGATTTATAGCATTCATAAGAAGAAGGAAGGGCCTTACTTATCACTGATTTTGTTCTATCTTATAAGACTACATATAAAGGCAAAATATCCCAGAAGTACTGTTAGTGAATTTAATGAGTTTCAGGGAATTAACAGTTCAACAATGCTTAAGATACTAAACATATTGACAGAAACATTTGTAAAGGGCATAGTCTGAGAAGTAAATTAACTATTTAAATTATAATTAAATTTACTTCATTTCTTTATTGTTTAATGCTATACACTAAGAATCTTCCCTTCGTGGTGGGCTAATTAGTTGAGGAAACTAGGGTGCCATATGTACAAGAACTGGCGTTAACGTTAGCGGCAGTTTTCCTACGACCGCGTACCGCTGAAACCTATCGACCTATTAGCAACGTATTTACAAGACGTCGCTATAAGGCGATAGTTTCAGGGAGCCGCTAACACTAGAGTGAAGGCAATAGGAATTCTGGCGTTAGCGGGCAAAAACTAGCAAAAAGCCCATTAGCGGCAAAAAACGCACGTTAGTCAGCCCAACATGAGGTTTTTTTTCCTCTATAGGCAAAAATAGCCTATCAGTCCACCTCCAATGAAAAATAGGAAAAAAAACAATGGAATGCAGAATGGAGCAGCCAGGGCCAAGTGCAGCACAGATCAACAACCCCCTCAAGCCCCCCAACATCCAGGATAACCAGCCAGAGTCCCAGGGGAAGAGGAAATTCATGGCTACATCTATGAAAAGAGGCGCATCGTGGTGCAAAACCAGTGATGCATGACTGTTCATTGCGCACTCCTTGCAACACCATGGCATCCAAAACCTTGAAAGCGCGGACAGTCCCCGGGCCTGGAGGCCTTGCTGGTCCTGCGCCTGGGACCCGGAGTGGGATGCCGAGGTGCTGTGGAGTCGCTGGGCCATGGCGGTAGACATTGAGGCGCGGCGATCGCCCTTACCTGGTGGTGAAGTCTGGCAGGTTACATGGAGACACGGTGCTGACCTGTGTGAGAAGACCGCCTTGAGCCTCTTGGAGCTGTGAATGGTAGAGGCGCTCCTGCGCACTAACGTAGGGAGGTCTGCATCGCATACTATGATCCACCACTACACCGGGGTGCACAGCGGAGATTACCAATGGTGGGCGGCGCCTCTGTGCATCACAGGCCGGATCATGTTGCACTGGCCGGACGTTGTGGAGGGTGAGGCCCCCGCCGAACTTGTGTTGCGGGAGCGCTGCAACTTCACGCCTAAGGGGGCCCTGTTGCATCACTTGGCGCCGACTTCTGTACCCAGGCTTGTGAAATCCCACCTGACCGAGGCTCCTGCTGGCTGAGTCACAGATTTGGAGAGAGTGCAGCAGATTGTGCCACGGTGTCAATGTCCAGGTAAGGAGAAGGTGGGCCGGGGGTCGAGTCGCCCAGGCCTAGAACCTGTGGATGACGCACCTCCAGTGGCGGTTCATCCGCTATGGCAGAAGAGCGTCGGCCCACTGCTTTCAAGCAGTGCATGAAGTGGCAAAATAATAACATGGTGATAACTTTCTGATGCACACAAGCTATTTTTTATTTGCGGGCGGGAGGGTGGGTAGGGCTGCTCCACTCACAGAGCAGGGCAGTGGCGGAGTGGTATGCCCACTCAAGTGTGCAATGACTGTTTGGTCGGCCCTTTCAGGCCGCCCAAAGCAGTCATGCGCACTTTGCTGTTCGCAATGCATGCTGCATTACAGCCTGCATGGAGAACATGCCCACCCCTCCAGCCCCTGGTGGAACACCTTGTCACGGCGCTCAAGAACAATCACAACGTCGCATTGCAGCATTGTGATTGGCTTAGGGGAGGGAGCCTGGCTGCCTGCTTCCTGTTTATGGAAGCAGACTCAGGAGAGCAGAAGCACAGAAGACGCGGGACCCGGCCTCAAGGTAAGAATTCATTAGAAAAAATATTGACAACCCCCGCTCACACCCCCGCGTTCCCCCTCCATTGTCCTTTCCCGCGTTTCCCACCTCCCAGCTCTCCAGTCCCCCCCACAGTACTTCTCAATGGCGGCCGCTGTGCGCCCATGTGAAGCATGCATACCACTGGTGTGCCAAAGGAATATATGATGTTACAACACATACCATTACATCGCATTCCATTACAGCGCACACTAATACTATGCATATTGCAACAGTAGGGAAAGTGCTGGATAGCGGAGGGGTAAAAATTACTATTCACACTCCAGTGAGTGCAACCCTAAGACTAACCCTTGCACCCCAAAACCCAACCACAACCTGAACCCTAAAATTCACCTTTGGCCCCCAAAACACATACCCACCCTGAACACTAAAATTAACCCTGGCACCCCAAAACCCATACCCACCCTAAGACTTAAAATTCTCCATTACTAACCTTACAATGCGTTGTAATGGCATGCGTTGTAATGGACATCTCCCTTGCCAAAGGCATGCCATAGGCAAGCCCGTCTGTGTCCGTCCGCCTCTGGACCGCGCCCAGCACCAAGGACCCCTCCTCTCGGACACTCCACCACTACACCAGCACCCTCCTCGCCATCAACCCTGGGCGCCACATCGCCTGCCATCTAGCAACACTGTGGAATTCTCTTGAACCCTGCGCCTGTCAAAACTAAAAACGCACCTTCTGCCACATCAGCACACCAGTGCCTCGTGCCGCCCAGCCGGCCAACAGTCCACCTGACCGGCTCAATTGCATCATCCTCAACGTGTGGTCACTCCACAAACACGCAACAGAAATCTGGGACCTCCTCGATGCAACCTCTTCAGACATCGCCTTCTTCACGGAAACCTGGACCAACCTCTGATCCGGACATCGCCATCGCCATCCCTGACGGCTACTAAATCAACCGCAAGGACCACTCCGACCACCCAGGAGGAAGCATTGCCATCTACTACAAAAGCACACTCCAACTGACCACGCACTCTAATGACCCAACGGTGACCATGGAACACCTCCGCTTCCAGTTTCCGGACCAACCCCAACCCCATCCTCTGCGGCACCCTCATCTGCAGACCCCCTGGGCCATGGACCCCCATTCACCAATACCATTGTAGACCTCATTGCACCCCAGGCTCTCCCATCCTACTCAGAGGCCTCAAGTTCCACCTGGACAACCCCAGTGACCAGAACACCACCCGCTCCTGGGGAAGCTCGCCAACATCAGACTCAAGCAGCTAGTCACCACACCAACCCACATAGCAGGACACACGCTCGAGCACGTCTCCTCCACCAGCGGGAAGTTCAACTACAGCCACACCACCGGACTCTCCTGGACCGACTATCATTGTATACATCACGTCTTTGTCATGTCCACCGTACACCACAGCCATCATCTCCCCCCTCGCAGCGGGATCAAGGCCACCGAAGAACTTCTCGTCAACTCCCTCAGAACCACCACTCTGCCAACGCTTACAGACGATAACACCGCAGCGTGCAACCTCCACCGATGGATCTCCAACTGCGCCGACACTCTGGCACCCCTCAAGAAAAGACCAGGCAAACAACACTCCAAGAAGGCCAACTGGTTCACTCCCGCCCTCCACTAGTCCAGATGCCCTCACAGACGTCTCGATAAGTGATGGAGCCAATCAACTCCGCAACACAGTCACCCTTGTACCATGGTGCAAGGGTGCCTGCGTTGGCGCATGGCAGCCATTGTGCGCCAACGTAGGTGAAAAAGACAGGGGGGCTTATTCATGAGCCTCGTCTGACAATTTCACACCGACAGTGCGTCAGTTTCTTGACGTACTTGCAGCGTGATTCTTGCGCCACGTTGTGCCGTATTTGCAAAGTGACGCATGTAGGCATATGCATGACCTTGTGAAGCCCTGTGCCACATTATACCTGCATCAGGTATGATGTATGCAGGGTGTGCGTTCCCACGCAACACAGCCTCATAGGAGTGACACAGTGAAATCCATCAGATTTCACTGCGACAATTGTAGGACGGCTTTGCCTCAGTACCTTACGCCTGCCTCATGGCAGGCGTAAGGGTGACGCAGTGCCACAGGGATAGGCTGGCCCCATGCATTGCTGGCATTGCATCATGCTAGTGGCACAACTGCAGCAATGTGTGACTTTAGCGCTGACAGATACGTCAGGATTCCGGACGCATCTGTCATTAATTGCGACATGGAGCGCTGTACAGTGAATACAGCGCATCCATGGTGTCGCAAGAAGGGCGTAGTGAAAAGTGTTGCAACGCTGTTTCGTCGCAGCGCTGCAACACTTTTCAGGAATGAGGCACAGGAATGCGCCCTATCTTATTGATGGTGTGCATTCCTGCCCTGTAGTTTTGTCGCAGGGCAGCGCAGCAACATTCCTTGCAGCGCTGTCCAGCACCAAAACCTGCTGAAATGTGGCCATAAGCCTTTGCACCATTTTTAAGACCAGCTATTTTCTGGTCTTAAAAAACTGCTTCTAACTGCAGTTAGAGGCAGTTTTTTTGGTCTTGCTCCATACATGGAATTCCTTGTAAATATCGCAAAGTGGGGTTAGCGGTCATTTTTGCACGGGAACGCCTACCTTGCATCTCATTTTCGTTAACTATCGCTAACAGAAGTGGCGATCTTTAAAATGCACGTTTTCGCCGCAAAACTGCCGCTAACTGAGGTTAGCGACAGCTTGTACATATGGCAATAAAAAAAACGCCGCCGTACCGTCAAAAAAGTGCCGCTACGGCGGCGTTAACTCCTTGTACATATGCCCCAGAGTGTTTAAAGAATATTTCTACACATAGAATGTGACTCTAACTGTCCTTAGTTCTTTGATATTAAAGCCTACAAAGAATAATAATATGGATGCAAGTTTTACATAAATTAAAACAAACCATATAGTGTAGCACATTTTTCTGCCATGCCACACAAGAAAGTCACCAGTGTATGCAAAGTATGACACCGTATCTTTAAAAGGTCTGCATCTTCATTAGAGGTTTGCTATGCAATACTTTAGAAACACAATTAAAAGTATTGACCATGAACTGACAGACACACTAGAGGTATGTGCTTAGAGATACTTTTAAATATTCCTATCGATTATGATAGTCGCAAAGCAGCATAACATAGAAGTGTGTTCTAAATATACATATCTGGTAGCCATACGCTTTCAATCACAGTGTAGCTGTGTTTCAAATGCACGGGCTGGAAGTGTGGAGTGTTTTCACTTCTCAGAACAATATACTTTCTTTGAGGTCCATATTCAGCCATAAGGACGAAACCAATCAGAAAAATTCTACTCTGAATTTGGTAAAAGTGAAGAGTTTAAACAATCTGTTGGTTCTTTTAGAGACAGACACACACAGTACCACCATTTGTTCATTGAAATATGGATACTTAAATCACGGATGTGGTACGAATAGGCAAAGGAAAACAAGGGTAATTCCAGGACAGATGCATGGAATAATATTTAAAGGACAAAAACTATGTGGGTTCAATGTACATAAAACAAGACATTACATCATTGCCGCAAGTTGTAACTTATGGGAGGGACAAAGGAGCATTAAGCATATTAAAGAATGCCCCCAACACTAAACCAATGTCAGAGTGCATTATACTTGTTCTCAGATCCAATGGGAGTGATGCATTGTTCTGCTCTTCACCAGTAAACAGCCTTTACAACAAAGCCAGAACCCAGCATGCCTTTACCAAGCAGGCTTTACCACGTATGCGATACTACCTCGCAAGTCTTTACCACGCAACATTTTTCAATGTATATGCCTTTACCACGCATGCCATTACAACGAATTTCGTTGTAGAGACATGAATGGTAAAGGCATATTCCTTGTTAAAGTTTTAAAGGTAAGTATAAAAAATCCTTATTATTCTATATGTTTTGTGTGCTTTTACAGACCTTATCAAGGGGAACAATCCATAAAAATCTTGCAAAAGTATTAAAATGTATCATTGGACAGTGATAAAGTTAAAACTTGGAGTAAAAAGACCTTTTTGAGGTGAGAATATAATTAATAGGCACGTGTGAAGGGAGTATTAAGGCACACAAAACATATAGAATAATAAGGATTTTTTATACTTGTTTTCTTATAGAAAGCTTTTTATTGATGGAAATGTATGGCCTTTTAAGAAAGGAAGAAACAAGAATAACAAGAGTCAAGGAAATTCAAAAGGTAAATGAGATAAAAATCATACCCAAGCAAAGTGCTAAGAAAAATAGGGTTTATGGTTTTTTTAATTAAATGAGGTGGCAGGATAATTTTGTGTGAATATGAAGATAATGCACTCTCTGTAGCCCCAAACAAATTTATGAGCAAAGAAATCTTGGTTATAATAAGCGTGGACAAAATCCACATGTGTTGTTAAATAGATTTATTGTGTTGATTATTATTTTATGTATGGTATAGATTCTAATTGCACTGTTCTATGTTTGTAACAGCCCTGAAGAAGCGCAGTGGAGCGCGAAACATGTGTTGACTTTTTCTGACAAGATTTGTTTTTTATTGATGTTGTGTGTGAATATCTCAGTGATGTTTGGTGTTATATAACTATAAAGAATACTGGTGGGGACCAGTATCTGAGGTACTTTTGCGCCGGGCAGAAATCCTGTTACCCACACTGTTTATGTATATATATATGTATATATATGTGTGTATGTATGTATACAGTGGGTCAGAGTATTTTTAGGGTGGGTTTGGGGTTTTAGGTGTTAAGGATTTTTTTAGGGTGGGTTTGGGTTTATGGGTGGCAAGGGCATTTTTTAGTGTTTAGGGTGGGTTTGGGTTTTTGGGTGGTAAGGGAATTTTTTAGGTTTAAGGTGGGTTTGGGCTTTTGGGTAGTAAGGGAATGTTGAGGGAGAGTTTGGGTTTTTGGGTGGTAAGGGGATTTTTAGGTTTTATGGTGAGTTTGGGGTTTTGGGAGCAAGAGAAGTTTTAGGGTTTATGGTGTGTTTGGGGTTTTGAGCGGTAAGGGAATTTTTTAGAGTTTAGGGGGGCTTTGGATTTTTGGGTGGTAAGGGTATTTTTAGGGTTTAGAGTGGGTTTGGGTTTTTGAGTGTAAGGGAATTTTTAGGGTTTAGGGTGGGTTTGGGTTTTTGGGTGGTAAGGGTATTTTTAGGTTTTAGGGTGGGTTTGGGGTTTTGAGGGCAAGATAATTTTTAGGGTTTATGGTGGGTTTGGGGTGGCAAGGGATTTTTTTAGAGTTTAGGGAGGGTTTGGGATTTTGGGTGGAAGGGGTATTTTTAGGGTTAAGGGTGAGTATGGGTTTTTGGGTGGCAAGGGTAATTTAAGGGTTTAGGGTGGGGATGGGTTTTTGGATGGCAAGGGTAATTTAAGGGTTTAGGCTGGGTATGAGTTTTTGGGTAGAAAGGACATTTTTAGGGTTTAGTGTGGGTATGGGTTTTTGGGTGATAAGGGGGGTTCAGGGTGGGTATGGGTTTTGGGCTGGCAAACGTGTATGCTTATGTGTGTGTGTATGTGCGTATATATATATTTTTTTATATTTATATCTATACATATATTTTAATACATATATATATGTATATATATATATACACACACATTGGGGAAATACTTACCTGTAAAAGTTTTATCACGTATATGCCTTTGCCATACATGTGTTTACAACAAATTTTCGTTGTAAAGGCATGCCTGGCAAAGGCATATGCGTGGTAACATTTTTGTGTGGTAAAGACTGGCGTGGTAGTGTCGCAGTCGTGGTAATGACTGCCTGGTAATCGCTTGCATGCTTCCGTCATACATCCCCCTTCCCCGCCTCTATTTTGAAAGACAATGAGGGATTCTCAGTAAGCTGTTGTTTTAAGCATGGGATCTAACTGAACAGTAGCTATGATCTATCTTAAGAATAGCTAAATGTAACTCACTCTCTGAGTCCTTGAATTGAAGCTGATATTTTGGAAACTGAAGCACAACAAGATTCAATATAATTGAATTCTAAATACTTCTCTGAACTACAAATGTTCTCCAGTAATCTCCTTGTGACAATTAGTTATCCAAAATGAACAATTGGCAATCCAGTATCAAGGTTCTTGATGCAACAAAACTGTAGCATGATTCCCTAGTAAGGATGCGAGAAACATTAGGAGAGTTACACCCTATGATCCAAGAGTCCTTTGGCTATCTCAAAACAAGATGAGAATTCAAGGATTGCTTGGAAATGTAGCTCCCTTGTCAGATGCCATTGCATAGTGCATTCTCAACAGATGCGGAGTAGTATTTAGACATTCAGTGACCAACCTCTCCTTACAAGGAATGAAAATGCATGGGCAGGTGTGGAGTAGTACAACCCTGAGCCCGCAGCACCATGGCCAGTAAGCCACACATCCTGACACCTTCAGCCGTAGAGTGAAGATGCTGCTACACACGTGTGAATTTGACAGATTTCTGCTTCAAAAGAAAAGTTTTACTTATGTAAAAGTGACAGTTTGTCAATACATCATTATGCTGATGATACACAGCTATAGCAGAGAAAATCAGTACTCAGTGGTATTGGAACTCATATTCTGCCCATCTAAACTTCAGTTATAAATGTCCTATGACTTACTTGCTTTGAATCCTAAAAAAACTGAAGTTATCTTCTTCCAAAGATCAAATGATGTTTCGAATGTCAACTGGCTCTCAGACTTGCAATTAATAGATTTCTCTCTCCCACCTGCCAGCAAAGTGAAAGTAGCTATTTGGCTAGATAATAAGCTTAACAGGGCGTCTCTTGTGACACATACAGCTTGAGCAGCCAGAGCTACCCTGCAGTCCTGAAAACATTAAAAGCCTTTCTTCAACCCTCAGATTTCTCTCTGGCTATTTATGCCCATGTGTTGTCCACTATTCACTGTGACAACTCAGCTGTTATTAGATCACTAGAAGTCACACTGCAGCCACTGAGAGCAGTTCTCCGCTCACAACCCAGACATGTAATCATAGTACCCCTGCTTTAAAAGAACTACATCGGCTTCCTCTGATAGCAAGAAGGAAAGTTAAAGCAACATACATTACTCACAAAGCTCTGTTTGAAAAACAGTCAAAATATCCTCACAACTCACTCAATCTTTCAGGTGGATTAAGAGGGTTTAGTAGCAAAGAAACGTGTTGCTTAGAATCCAGGATGTTCCTACATCAGTGGGCCGCACATTTGTTTTTCTCTGGTGCAGCCCCAACCATCTGGAAATCATCGTCAGAAGAAATCAAATGTTCTATGAGCCTCTAGGCCCTCTATCATTAAAAAAACAACAACTTAAGACTCATTTCTCCATCTAAACATTTAGTTTCTCATTGATCACTCTCCATATTCCTTTCTTTTCTTTGGCTACCTTCTTCCTCTTTTATCTTTCCATTACTTTCACCATACTGGCTTCTTCCGACTAAATTTCTGTTATGTTTTCATTTTCTTCACAAAACGTTATTGTATGACTCCCTTTTCTGAACTCATTGGAACAATATTTAAAGTGTAAAATGCTAAATGGTCACCCATTTGCACACTCTTCCCTAAACTTTATTATGCTTCTAATATTCTCACATTTTCAGCTCTATTTGACCACTGGTATACTGTGTCTCCCTATCTTCCCGCTCATTTTTCCATGACATTTTGAATCATTAATGCAGTACCAACCTTCTGTCACTCATCAGTCTCACACTCAGTAACACTAACTGTCATTCTTTCTCACTCCCTCTTTCATACTCACTTGTACTGTTCCACTCATTCTCACTCACTCTTACTCAGTCTTTCATTGACTTTCTCAATTTCAACTCACACATGCTCACACACACACAATTTTTCGCTCAGAGATGCATATTCTCAACCATACACACACAACATTTAATCGTTTTTTGCTTACCTTGTTGCCTGTGCAGGTCTTGTTTGGACTCCTGCTGTTCCATTTACCCTTGGAGCCTGCAGTGTTACATGGCTACCTTTAGCAGTGAGGCTTTAGTACCCCACAGAGATGAAGCAGAGAGGCGTGGCAGGGATGTGAGCCAAGGCTGAGATTTCACCAGCCCTTGACGATCTTTCTGATGACTGGTTGCACCATCATGTGCCTGCCCCAGCCATCAGACAGTGTCACTAATTGCCTCAGGCTGATGCTGGACCCTAAGTAGGTCGGTGTTTTATATTAAACCAAAATGAATAATCGATTATTATCCATTCTTGCTATAATAAAAATGGGCCAGAAAACAAGGAGGCTGTAGCCCCGAAGCAAATAAAGGAGAACCACCACTAACTCCGAGACTATGTCTCCCCTGATGAGGCCTTCTTTTATTTGCCCCTCCTCTCTAGCCCTTACTTTAAATGACTCCACTTTCTCCATTTTGTCTTTCTGTAATGATTTTTGTGTAATTCAGAATCCTCATGTGACCCTGATTCTCTTCCCGTTCATCCATTTAATCTTAAATCAGTTGTTATTTAATTAATCATCTGCTGGCTACAAACTTGCTGCATGTGAATGTCACAACCAGCAATGTATAATTAACAGAGTTTCCTACCTCCATATAAAGAAACCAACAATCTGATAGAGACTTCTAGCGCAGATTCCTTATCTTACAATATCCCGCTGGCATCAGACTGGATCTGGAAAATCTTGAGCAGGTCCCCTGTACACCAGTAGGTGACATCGAACAGGTCGGCGTTGTAGGTGTTGTCCTGGACGGTGCCTACATAGGCACCACCCCAGTCCGCGGACATCAGTCTTTTCTTTGGGCACCAACAATGCCTATCCAAAGAGCTACCTCTATCAATTTTTGTTGACTTTCTTTTAGCAATTTTGATCACAGTGTGCCCTAGGGATGTCCCCTAATAAACCAGTGGGTTTTAAACCCTGTGGGGCCTGTCACAGGAAAATGTCTGTGATATACCTCATCTGATTTATCTGTTGTGCCTTGAGCCAGACCATGACTCCAGGAAATATCCTGACTGCTGCACCATGAATCCGAAGGTGATTTGGGAGTGGGAGGTGAAACTCTTGGAAGTCTGACATCAGAACACTCAGCACCGCTCCAGGTCCCAGTCACACGGATGGCCCTGGGCCCGCTCTCAGAGTTGATCCCATCAGTCGTTGTCAAAGTCATCATCTGAAAAGTCCCACAAACCCAAAAAATCTGAGAAGTCGAAGCATTCTTTGACATTGCCGTGCCTGTCCAAGTCCTTGGATGAGGACTGGGGAAGGATGCCACAAGTCAAGGCCCCTTTCAGGACTGGGGAGAACCTGGGCTGATCTATTCACCACCATCAAGAACCTGCATTTGTCAACAATTCTGTGCATTGGAGTTTCCAAAGTGGCTGTTGCTCAGAGACGCATTCCAAATAAATTTGAATATGGGACTCCTCTATGCCTTCCGGCCGATTCCTCTCCTCCCCTGAGTTCTAAAAAAGATGAAAACCAACTGGGCCCACATTATCCTGGCGGTACCCAGATTAGGAGAGGAGAGTATGGTATCCCGAACTTCTAGGTATGTTCAACTGTCCTCCAATCAGGCTGCCCCTTCAAGAGGATCTCCTTTTACAGCAACAAGACAGGATTCTGCACCCAAACCTACAAACTCTACACCTTCATCCTTCGAGATTGAACACCGACAGTTTAAGGATCTTCAACTTGTCTCCTGAAGTGTGTGAGACATCTTGGCAGGCAGGCGTTCATCAACAAAAACTGTATACACCTGCCTTTGGGACAAGTTTGTGGACTGGTGTGCTGAGAAACACATTGACCCACTTTCTGCACCCTTGTCCGAAATGTTGTTGTTTTGTCCTTAGCCCGGCAAGGCTTTGCTATGGGCACTGTTAAGAGTATATTTTAGCCATCTCAGCTCTTTTGTGGTTGCTGGATCAACCCTCCATGTCTCAGTCAGACGGATGGTCTTGGGCCTGCTCTCGGAGTCGTACCTATCAGTTATCGTCGTTGTCTGATAAGCTCCATGTACACAAGAAATCGGACACTTTGAAGCGCTCTTTGACTTCTCTGTGCTGGTCCATGTCCTCGGACAAGGATTGGGGAACAGCACCACAAGTCAAGGCCCTGCTCCCGCACTCCACCCGGGGAGATTGAGCTGGGCCTGCTCCACACCTTCCTGGATTTCCTGAAGCTGAAGCAACCACCGCCCAACTCAAACAGTTTGATGGAGCTATGTCCCTCATATTTAGGCAGTCTGACCCCTCTGGAGCACCTTTGGGCCCCGTGGGTCTGGGAGGTGCCTTGACTGGACTTCCTCATTATACACAATGGTGATGTGGAGGAAAAGATACCTACACAGTACCCATAGGGTACATCAAATTACCCTATTAATGGTGCATCGTCCCATCCCAAATTTTTATACATCAAAAACCACATATCACTATTTATTCCTCGTTGGAACAATTCTTTATTTCGTTTTATAGAAAAATTAAACATAAACAACAAAATATTTTACACAAACATATACATATATTCTTTTGACCAGGTAAGTACATATCAACAATTCATCCGTTTTAATTCAGCAAACAATTCATGTCCGTGTTTGCACCCTCATTAACGGCAATCCACTGCGAGGTAATCCTGTATACACATGAGGTTTTCGCTACACCTCCTAAAACATTTTGTAATGTGTATCTCCACTTAAATGCAATTTTATTCTTGTTTTAGTGGTTTCCTCCAAACATCAACTGTCGACGCGTTTCAGCCCCTATTTCTTCCGGGCCTCATCAGGACAAGGGTAAAGGGAACAACCTAAAGTATAATAATCCAAAATTAAAAATTAAAAACAATTGCCTACGTGTGTTACAGGATGTGCTGATCACCCGGGCATGCAAAAGTGCCCATAAAGTGCAGTAGAAGGGACAGTGACCCCCTATATATATTTATTTGTGCGGAGTGACCCAACCTCTATTATATGAAAGGAACGAACCACCTATCTATCAAATACTCCATGGTGCAGATACCAACTACCACTGGCACCCAGAAGTTAGTGCCACCTTCAGAGCCCAGGATAAGGCACAAGCAATACAAAATACACTCACAGTGCCTCCCACGGACGTTCTGTCTTTGGGGCGTAGTCCCCGTGCTAAATACAGTCTTCAAAAATATCTGATTCACACATGCTGATCTCCGAAACACAAAAAAATCAAATAGGACTGTCAGTGTAAGGATTCAAACAAAAGCGGGTTTGCCCTGGGTGCCAGTCGGGCCCTCTTGATCCGGACCAACTACGGTCACGAATCATTGACCTTTGCTGGGGTTTGACCCCATGATGCTGTTCCCGGCACTGCCAATGCCTCTTGGCAGTGCCGAGCCACAGTCATTCCCGACTCTGACACCGAGTTAGAGGGGCATGTCCTCAAACTGACCTCAGAGCAGCTGATGTTGGACCACTCATTGTTGTACCAGGAAATGGCCAAAGGAGCCATTGAGAGGGTGCCAAAATCAGAAGTAGTCTATGGTTGCTATTCTCACTACTTTCTGGTGCCAATTGAGCATCGATCCTCTGATCAGGCTGCCCCTTCGGGAGGATCTTCTGTTGCAGAAGCAAGGTAGGGTCCTCCACCCAAACCTGTCAACTCTACACCTTCTTGCGTGGAGATTGAGCGGCGGCAGTTCATAGCATTCGACCCTCCTCCCGAAGTTTGTAATGGTATTTTGGAGGCCAGACGGCCCTCCATCAAGACCGTGTATGCCTGCCAGTGGAACAAATTTGTAAAACATTGTACAGAAAGGCCTATTTATTTTTTTGTTTGAATCTGTTTATTGAAAATGTTTTCTTTTTGTGCCAAGTGCACATTGCAGCAATTATTCAAGTGCTGATTCATATGTCATATAGTGGGATACATAAGAACATGGAATTCCAGCAGAGCAGTGAAACAGTCAAGAAATGTAAACTGTATAAATGTATAGCATAGCAGTGAATGAATGTATAGCATAGCAGTGAATGAGTGCTGTTGAACCCATAAGTTAGGATACATATAAGCATGGGATACAAAAATAAAACTTCTGTCCAATGGGTACAGTTTTATGCCCCTAGTAAGCCAGTAATTGTACAGAAAGGTCTATTGATCCTCCTTCTGCTTCCCTTTCTCCAGTTTTGCTTTTTATTTTGAACCTTGCCCAGCAGGGCTCTGCACTGGACACTCTCAAAGGGTACCTTTCACCCTGTCTGCCTTCCTGAGGCTGCCAGACCAACCCTCATTATTTAAATCACCCATTGTAAAAAGATTCCTTAAAGGCCTTGTACATATGTTCCTACTTTCCCCTTTGATTATGCCTCAGTTGGACCATAATTTGGTTCTCACCTTCCTATTATGCACTCCATTCGAACTGCTGCACAGCTGCCCCCTCCGGCTGCTCACCATCAAGACAGCTTGTTTAGTGGTGATAAGATCTGCCAGGAGCTCTTTCCTCCCGAAATTGGCGACACCATTCCATGTGGAGCAATCTGTCACCTTGCCCACTTTCTATGCTTCTCTGCATCCCTCTAAAGATGAGGAGCGGCGACTCCTTCTGGATCCAAAAAGAGCGTTGTCGTTCTACCTTGACCACACTAAAGAGTTAAGGGTGGACGACCAACTCTTCGTGGGGTACGTAGGAGCGAAGAAAGGTCGTGCGTTGCAGAAAAGGACCATTTCTCGATAGGTCATCCTCTGCATCAAGATTTGCTATGCTCTGGCCAAGAAGCAGCCTCCTGAAGGCCTATGGGCTCACTCCACCAGAGCTAAGGCTGCTACCACGGCATTGCAACGTGGGGTTCCAGTCCTGGAAATTTGTCAGGCAGCAACGTGGGCATCCCTGCACACGTTTACCAAGCACTAATGCCTTGACGTTCAAGTCTAAAGGGAAGGGCTGTTTGGTGGTTCTGTCCTGCAGGACTTTCTGGCCTACACTTGTCTGCAGTTTCTACTTTGGGGATGTTATTGCTTTGGTAGCTATTCAAAGGTAAAGAATCTGCGGCTACACGTCTCTATAAGATGGGCACGTTAACTTTGGTAACGCCTTATCTGGTAGGGACATGATCTAGCCGCAGATTCCTTACCAACCCACCCAGCCTCCCTGCACTGTGGACAGGTTTCTAGGGTCAGGGCGGATCCCTTTCAGGGCCCTAGTTGTTCAAATACACCAATGTCTCTGCACTTCATGGCTCCACGCTCCTGGTGTGGAAAGTCGTGGAAAGTAACTGACATCAGCGCACCAAGGTGGTGCCTATATAGGTGAGACAGACGTCACAACGGCGCAAACGACACCGACGACGTCACGTGGAGCCGACCGATGCCACCTACCAGCAGGCAAGGGTATTGTTCGAAGAAAAATCTTCCGTATCCAGTCTGACACCTGGGAAATTCAAAGGTAAGGAATCTGCGGCTAGATCATGTTTCTACCAGATAAGGTGAGACCAAAGGTAAGTAACTTGTCCTTCACGAGCGCTAGTGTTTTTACTCGCACCGTTCTTTGTTTCTTACTCTTGCCACTGTATGCCTCCTCGCCTCAGCTTGCTATGCAGGTTCAAGTCAAGTCCTAGTGGTCAGGCTTGGGGTCCCCTACCCTGCTAGGCCCATTACCCCTCAACTCTGCTCCCGGTATATCATTTTTCGTTGCCTCTCTCAATCCCTCTATGTTGCTCCCTCACTCCCCGTTCTTTCACTTTCTATTGTTGCATCCTCTCTCTGTCTCCCGCTGCTTTTCTTTTTATCACACTGTCTGCTTTGCTCTTTCTGTCCCCCATCACTTCCTCCATTTTGTTTATTTCTCTTGAGCTCCTCTTTTTTACTGTCTCTCACTCATACACTCTCATGCTGCCTAGTTTTTTTTAATGCAGTTTTATATAGCGCGAACACCACCCCAATGTATCATTAGAGTGCTTTATGTGAGAGCCAGGTACTTTACACAAGGACACGTTCCTTTTTGTAGGAACAGGCAGATTAAGTGATTTGCCCAAGATCACAGGATGTTGTGCCGACGCCAAAACTCAAACTATGTTTCCCAGCTCCATAGTCGGAAGTTCTGGCCGTAACGCCACGTCCTCTCCTGTCCTAAACCTCCAACTGCAAGGGCTCTTCGCACTTTTTTTTAAAACATTAAAAAACTATCACTTTAAACAAGTACCTCTCAGTGCTATACCATAATGTGCCATATTAATATCAAAGTCTCCACATGCTAAAGAAATAGACTCTTCCAGTATTTTATAAACCCTACTACTCACTCTGTCTCCTGTGTTTTAAAAAAAAATGCAATTTTATATAACACAGACACCACCCGAATGTATTATTAGAGTTCTTTAAATGAGCGCCAGTTGCTTTACTGAGGGACACGTTCGTTTTTGTAGGAACAGGGAGATTAAACGATTTTCCCAAGATTACACGATGTTGTGCGACGCCAAGACTCGAACCCGGTTTCCCAGCTCCATAGTCTGCAGCTCTGGCCTAACGCCACATTCTCTCCTCCTGTCCTGTACCTTCGACTGCAAGGGCTTTCGCACTTTTTTAAAAACAACTCCACATAATTACACTCTACTCAGTACCTCATACATATACCCCACTAAATCCACTCTGCCACATAGCAACTATCCACATAAATGCGGTCCACACCATGCCACATAATTGCCAAAATATTTCACTCAGCACCACAAAGTTCCATGCCACACAATACACATTTCTATTCAACACCACATAATTCCACAACAAACCACATAATTCCACTCCAGAACACAATTCCGCTGTACACCACATACATCCATTCCACACCACAGAATTCCACATCATGCCACAAAATTCAACACACCACATAATTCCACTTCACTACATGCAGGTCCACAACATACAATGCCACTTCATATAATTACAGTCCATGACACATAATACAACTCCCCAATATTACAGTGCACTCAATAACACATAATTAGTATCCACATATTTCCATTGTACATCATGCCACATAATTCCAGTACACCTAACTCCACTCAACGCCACACAATTCCATGCCTCACAGTCCCACAACAAACAAATTCCAATCCAACCTACATAATTCCACTCCCCACCACATACATCCAGTCCTCATCACATTGTCATTGACAATGCCATTTCTTCTCAGATTGCTGAGACCTGTTGGCTTTGCCAATGCTTGTTAAATATTGCATGGATGCTGCACTATACAACACACATGCAATGTGTACAAAGTTTCAAAGTTTTTCTTGGCATATTATTTGGTACTGGAAGGTTACTTTTTAAGTACAAAACCTATGCAAGGTATCTTGCACACACCTTTGCATCAGGGTGCAAAGGAACATGAGTGGGGCTTGGCTGCCTGTTTGTGTGCCCGCACTGGAGAAGAGAGCAACAGTGTCATATCTTAGCAGATATGGCTCTGCAGTGCTCACAAGCACAACACAGCGTAGTAACTTTGGTTGCTGCATAGCACCCTTTTTGTTTTTTAAGTAAATGCACCTCTAAGTGTCAGTGAGTAGGAGTGAGTCAATGAGTGAGAGAGAGTCATGCAAAAAAGTGTGAGAAAGTGGCTGAGAATGATTGAGTATGAGTGTAGGGGGTGTTAGAGAGCGTGAGCAAGAAGGAGTTGTAGGGAGTGGCAGTGAGTGAGCGTAAGTGTGAGCAAGAATTAATGAGTGAGTGCAAGTGAGTGACAATTAATAAGTGAGAGTGTGAGTGTGAATGAGTGAATATAAGTGAGCATGATTGAGAATGTGGTGTTATGCTTGCAACCAGCCGGGACTCTGGGGGACCGAATGAGGTTTACAGCGGATGCCTCTCCATTTCCAAATTGGAAACTTGGACGAGCACCCCACCCCCGAGCCTCGATATCTGCCTAAAACCCACTAGCATTGAATTTTTGCTTTTTAAAGTATCAGTGAGTACGCCGACCTTTTTACCACACACCTTAGCGCGTGTGTAGGTATCGCACTGATTTTCACGTGGCATCCTTTTCTTTTGCCACTCACTTATCACTCAACTGGTCCTGAAGAAAGCCCCAGTTACTTTCCCCTTAGGGGCTGAAACATGTAGACCACTACACATAGTCAACTTAATGGTAATATTCCATGAATAGTTGCGCTACACATATCTATTTTTGACATATCCTGAGCTGCCAACATTAAAATTAGAGGCAAGGATTCTCAGAGATATTTTTAGCTGTAAACTCACTTCACATCACATTTTATGCACCCACACCAGCTCCGCTGTAACCAGGCGTCGTAGCACAACCGGGGGGCACTCGGCCGCCCGGTTGGGACCCCAATGATGAAGCATGACACCAACTAGGTTGGTGTGTGAGGGGTCTTTTAAGAACACCGAATGGGTCCAAGTTCAGACTACACATAGTGACTTATCTACATACAACCAGTGGGTTCGTCCATATTGTTTAAGTTTAATACACTTCAGGGGAACAGGACGCGCCCCTTAGCCTTATCCCTTGCTCTCCCATTGTTTTTTCTACTAATGCTTGCAAGTGTTCCCATAACCCTGGCATATTGAAGGTAATTCTTGCCTTAAAAAGAAACTTATGGAAAAATTCTGGCATACTGGAGGTAACTCTTTCCATGACCTGTGCAAACGAGGGCACAGTGGAGGGTATACTTGTCATATGGGAATGCCAATGACAAAATGCTGGCACTGGCATACTGGAGAACATTCTTGGCCAAGGGGTCACTTGTGGCAAAATGCTGATGCTGACATATTAAAGATCATTTTTGGGATGAGGGAGGACAACCATGGTATATAGGAGGGGGACATTCATGACAAAAAGCTGACCCTGAGATCATTTTTGATGTAAGGGTCAACCATGGTTTATGGACAGCACTAATGCCAACATTCTGGCAGTGGCATACTATATGTAAGTTTTAGACTGAAGGGGCACCTATGGCATGTGGGGAGCACCTATCTCAATATGCTTATCTAGGCACAATCAAAGTAATTTTTGACATGTCGGGCACCCCTAGCACATTTTGGAAAATATTGCATAAAATCTTGGGGAGAGTTAGGTTAAATTAGCCTGGCACACCATGGAAGACATGAATATTTAAGGAGCTTTTTTTCAGAGCCTGTGCTTTTTAAGCAAATTTAAAATGCACCATCTTGTCCAATTATTTAAAAATATTCAAGAGAGAGGACCCCTTCCCTTTCAGATCCCTCCCTAAAATATGTCAGGCTCACTTACTACAATTCAGGGCTAGTATTACATCCCACGACTTTCAAAAATAACCAGTGCCCACTCCAAGAACAAAAGGTAAACAGTATTTTGATGGGCACTTTGCTTTCTGTAGCTGCCTCTGGTATTGAAAGTGGGGCATTTCGGTTTTGGAAAATTAACAAATTCAGCAGTGCAATGTACATTCTTATGATTAAATAAAAAAATTACCTAAAACAAACATTTTGAAACAAATTGCTGCCATGTTTTATAGTTATGAAAAATGAAGTGTCTTAATAAAACTTTCACCTCTCTGTCCTTCGCACGAGTGATATAGCATTTAAAACAATCTTAAATCAAAATGTACCAACAGTAAGCAATAATTTAGGCCAATAATATAGTTCATATTCAACATATAGTCTACAGCAACTAATAAATGTGGACATAACCACTATCTGTTTTATTTAAATCTCTTTTTTCCCTCTCCATATGATATATCAACAAATTTCTCATGACATTATACATCAGGAGAAATGTATTAAATCGTGAAAGTTTGTGGTGCAAAAAATGTAGGTTCCCAGTGCGGTTGTGTGTTTTGTGGCACTATATCCTCTTTAAATGAACAAATCGTTTTTCGAATAATATTAAGAGAAGTGAGTAATGATTCCCTTACCCTAATACAAGTGGTATCTAAAACATACATTTGTCTATGTTGTGTTATATTAATCATGCACTTATTGTGGAACTTCAACATTGTCAATTGTTATAATGGCATCCGGGGGTTAGGTATCGTGACATAACTTCC
The DNA here is from genome assembly GCA_963921515.1 of Calotriton arnoldi. Classification (NCBI taxonomy): domain Eukaryota; kingdom Metazoa; phylum Chordata; class Amphibia; order Caudata; family Salamandridae; genus Calotriton; species Calotriton arnoldi. The sequence goes on from CAWUFW010005646.1 coordinate 565,726, forward strand.
TAGGAAGATTGAGGGTCAAAGGTCATATGATGTCACTTACTGTGATGTCATTAAGGTCAAGTGTGTGTGATTTCACTTCCACTACCCCTGGCATTTTGGTGAATTGATATCCATGGACACACACTATAGATAAATGTGGGGGTGTCAGAAAATATTTATCATTTGCACTTCACGAAGTAAAGTGTCTTAATTTGTTTTCATTGTATTGAAACCTGCTGGCTGATGCAGTTTCAAAGATTTGTAGAGTTCAGTTGTATTTAAAGTTTGTTGTGTGTTAGGAAAACATACTACATCTTTTCCTTTCTCACTCCCTGTACACCGACATAATTGTCACTTAGTTCATTTTACAAAGACCTCTCGCTTTGAGTCAGAGAAAGAAAACTAAACACCTATCTCCATGTAAAAAGAATAAGCAGTAATTTAACAGTAGACACAGCCTGGCATTTGTCCTCTGTCTTTGAACCATAGCAAATGTGACACAATAAAATAAAAATGTAATAACATCTTTATTGCTCCTTTATTTTAGAAACTCCATTATGGCTCGTCTTTGGGTGCTGCAGCCCCCCCATGCACCCCTACTTCCAGCACCTATGCTATCATGGACAGAAATGTTTACATGTGGGCTTGTGTTTTTCTCAGTGAAAGTTTATATATAATTTACACGTAAAAATAAATTTTAAACTGTGTTACAAAAACTTGCCAAGGAGACTATTAGGAAAAGAATGTTCCTGTGTTTAATAGTTTATTGTACAATAAAAGCATTTATAGTAGGGGTGTGTATGCATTTTGTACAGCATCTTCTAAAGGCTTATAATTTTCTTTTATGAATTCGTAGATGAGCATACTCAGAGTGTTCCACCAAAAAATTCTTTCTTGCATTACATTCCACCTAGCTACTATTTTCCATGGCACATAATTCCTCTGTCTGGCACATGATTTGCTCCAGCATTAGCATATAATTGCAGCACCCTGAGCATATCCCGTCTACTCTTTCTAGATTACAATGCCAGGGAACAAGCACTATGGGAGAATGCCTTCATTACTTTCAAAACCAGTATGAAACTCGATTCTAGTTGTCCAGTATCAGAAATTCCAATTTGTAAAAGGACACTTAATCATTGAAATGTGGCCCTTAGTGCTACCTCCTTCCCTTGACATTTCTTTCAAGGAAGAATTTGCCTCCCATTTATGGATTCATTAGGTTCAATTATGTACAGTATAAAATGAAAAGAGACTGAGGTTGGCACACGTTGGGACAAGAATGTCCCTTGCATGCTGTACAATTGCGTTCCCCTGCTCGGATTGTCTGACTGTGTATATCTGGTATCCTGGCTTTGGATGTTTGGACTTGATTGTATAGCGAGTCCTAGGTCTATGCTTTAACCTGAGTAGGTCTTGGACCTGTCCTGTAACCTGGAGGGGTGCCCCAACCTTACCCGCCTTGACTTAGAGAGAACTACTCCCCCTCCCGTGGGTTTAGCACATAGAGTGATGGTGGCAGCATGCAGGTTGTGAATCCATAGCTGTGAGTAGACCGTTTTATCTGTGTCACTGGATTAGAGGCTCACTGGGCCACCCATGTAATTTCCACTTTTATGAACTTTCCCATGTCATAGGTCTGACATCCAGAGTGTATGTTGTGTGTTTTTTTTGTATGTAGCCTGTGTTGTACATGCATGGTGTGTGTATGAGAGAGGCAGTCATGGATGCCTGTGAGGTCCATTTTAGATACCGCAGGTCTGGCCTTTGCACAAGATGGAGTTGAGGTTGTTTTCCTAGATAATGGAAGTGTATTGCTGAACCTCCTGCTGTTGGAGTGAGGGGACCTAGACACTAAATCGAGAGGAGTAGAGGTAGGTCTCTTTCTGAAATTCGATTATGCCTTTTGCTAGCAAAGAACTGTTGATTAGTCTTCCTGAATACTGCTGTTTGGTAGATGGTACTAGAGCGGGACTGCAGACTATGTTGTACAGAGGTGAGGAAACCATTAGACATGGACATCATTTAGGGGTTGACAGGGTCAGTGCTGCCGAACTCCAGGGCGCCCCCTCAGCACATTACCCTGGCCTCAGAGCTCTTGGGTGAGTCCGGAGGGGGTCCCCTCCATTCACTTTGCAGGGGGGCCTCCTCAAGTTTTGATACGCCACTGCTCAGGAGAGCGGGTGCAAGTGCACTGCAGAGCTGGGTGGATGCACCAATACTGAGGGGACTGATCCTCTACATATGGTAGGTCTGTAAACTAAAAACTGAGGGGCCGATTCCGATTCGGGCCGGAAATCTCCCCGACCGAGCCGGACCCGGAGAGATTTCCGACCGAATCGGACCCGTGCAGTCCGACCGAACGAGTACGATGCGCACGTATGCCATCGGACTCGAGTCGGTCGGACTCCCATTGAAGTCAATGGGAGCCTGCCGTACAACGCGTACGCGGGCTCCCATTGACTCAATGGGTGCGATGCGGACAAGTGCGCCCCCTACAGCGTGTAGGCGGCGAAGCGATTCACACCGTACACGCACAGGTAGGGGGGACCCATGGGTCCCCCCTGTGTGCGACTCGCGCGGGTACGCGTACAGGGGGGTCCGACACGGACCCCCAAAGTACGGCTCCGACAGCTCTTTCGAGCCGGAGTACGGGGCTCGGTCGGATTGCTCGCGGCGCGCATCGTACTTACCCGGCCGGGGAACGTCTCCATTGCGCGGTGCGAGTCGTGTCCGTGCGAGTCGGTCGGTGAGGTTCGACCCGGGATCGAGTCGGTCGGAGCGGTCGGGACGCCTGGACGAGTCGGTCGGCGAATACGCATCGTACTCGCTCGCCCGGACGCGCGTACGGATCGGTCGGGAAATAGGGCTCCGAATCGGATCCGGTTAAGCCGAATCCGATTCGGAGCGCCCTACCGGCCGAGATCGGAATCGGCCCCTGAGTGCACTGATTTCATGAGTGATGTAAAAGAATCTGAACTATAATGACGCTAGATCCTCATAACCTTAGAAGGGGAGGCCACCTAGACCTGAGCCGGAAAAGAGCCTGGATCAAAAGAGTAGGCTCGGGGGACAACGGCTAGAAGCTTAGTACCGCCTGATAGCGATATGAGAGTAATGGCCTGAAGTCAAGTTTGGTGGACAGTACTCTATCCATCATTTCCTCCTCTATCCTGATGGACTAACGTCCTCAGATTAAGAGATGATCACCAGCCCAGCAGCCAACTCTGTCCCTTGAAGAGTACCGCTATCATGGCGGTTCAATTCGAGGTACAAAACGTTTGGTGGACAACCACCAGCGGTTTTGATAGCCATCCACTGACCTTTTAACATTTTTTGTTTTTCAAATAAAAATCTCCCAAAGTGGGAGTTTGTTTTTAAAATATAAAAACTACGAACCCCATCACTCTGGGAGTTTTCTGCCATGGTATGGGAGTCACACCGCCAAATGTTGGGTGATGGAAAAAGGACATTACACTGTCCATCCTGAATAGGCTCGGTGGTGAAATGTCCTTCATCTGACAACAGAAACATTACAGTCTGCTAGTTTCTAACTGAGGCAGGCAGACGGAGAGTTTGGCAGACAGGGTACTTCATGGTGTTTGCGACAGTTTCCTTCCCATCAAACTCTAAAGCAGGCCCTAAATTGCACCCTTTTATAATTCATAGTACTCCGTTCTTGCGTGCAGTAACATACTTCTCTTTCTTGAAAAGAGGAGCATTGGATTGGCCATTCATTGAATGTGTTGTGTGATTGCTTGGCCCTGAACTTGAGAAGCCTGTGACTGCTCGCCATCGCTGCCACTAAAGTGCTACATAGGTTGTACTTGACCCAGTTTGCATAATAAGGCAGACCCTGGACATCAGAGGTGAACGACCTGAGTCATCGCGAGGGTTGAGGCTCAGTATCCCCTGCTTACCGCCTCGACCACTGAACGGGGTCTGACAGCTCATGTTCAAAGCTGATGAGGTTAGGATGATTTTGAAAAGTCTAATACGCGCCTTTTTCCGTCGGAGCCTACTGCAAATAGCTTATCTCAGCTCCAGAAAACACGGCACACCCAAACTGTCTCTAACCACATTAATCGTGTTAAAGCATGCAGTTGTTGGTCAAACACAGTATGTGTTTAAGACCTAGAGTCGTTTCCATATCTCTATACGTACACACCATCGAACGTTGTGCTGTCATGTACACTGTTGTGGATCACACCCGCAAAACAAAAACACGTCTTCCCAGTGGCCTGCGCCCTTATAAACAAGTCACTCTGTCTATGCATACAGCAGGTCACCTTCCTTCCCACCACCAAATAAACAGTGCACATCCTTTTGTCCCCAGTAAAGCATTGCACATTCCTTTCTCTTACAGTGGCAACTTTACAAAGCTAATAAATACATGAATATATAACGTAGTTTATGCTTCTTTCTATTGCTCAATGCAAAAGGACGCATTCATTTCTATTACAAGACCAAAAACAGGACAGATTCCTCCCCAATGCTGAGTAAGAGTGCACATTCCTTTCTATGACATTTCCAAAATGGCGCACGTTCTTTCCCACTACTAAACAGGAGTGTGCATTCCTCAGAGTCTCTGTGCCAATGCCAAAATAGTTCGCATTCACTTCAGTTACTGAATAGGAACGCACATTCCTTTCTTTTACAGAGACAAATAGCGCACATCTGTTTCCTTTTCTGGGGTAAAGCAGAACACGGTCGTTAATGTTACCCAATAAAATCGGAGAGCACTTTCATTTCCTTTACAGATCAGAAGAGAATAGATTTAATTTCATTACAGAATAAACCAGTGCTGTAAGTTACTTTTCATGACCAAACTAAACGTTGAACTTTTATTCCCAGCACTATCTTAACCAGTTCTGTTATGCTATGTTGTTATGTGTGTTTGTAAAGCACAGTATCACCCCCGAGGGCATCCTGTCACTGAGCAGCTGTGTGTGTCAAGCAGGGCTAGACTGGGAACCCACAGCAGCCCTGGCAAATTTTGTCAGACCGGCCCCCATAGGTCACGTAGCTACCGCAAGCGAACCTGAGCACTACGAATAGGGTTTGGGGGGTTCTCCACCCAAGAACATTTTGGGAAAAATCGCTAAAATGGTGCATTCTACAACACATTTTTCAATATATATATTCAATTGTATTAGCTTTTAAAACATAGTAAATGAAAGGCTTACAGTGCACTAGGATACACCAATCTTTATTGAGGCCCTTCAATGATTCCCTCACTATCACCCTCTCGTCTCTCCATAGCCCCTCTCTCATGTATTTCATTTGTTTTATAGTGCTTCTTATACCAGATTAGGGTGTCAGAGCACTTTCCATTAAACACACATAGAGACAATGAATAATATATGTGTAAGTCAGTGTATAGAAAATGTTACATAAGACCAAGGGACTACGAGGTGTAGGCATTTTTTAGGAGTGATTTCCTGGAGAAGCACAAACTCAGGATTCAAAACGTAATACAGTGGTTAGGGTTAAATTTACTAATAAGAATTTATTTCTACACAAACAAACCCTTTTTAGCAACATTAGGATAATGAAAGACTTGAAAAAACGTAACTTTCTAACCTGTACCATGTAGCATGCTAGTTCATAGCTCACTGTGCTAGATTACTATTGTAACATATGTACTGCACAGTAACAAAAGGATCTTTTGTGACAAAAGCAGTAACCCACAGAGCTATCTACATAAGATACATTTATGTGATCTGCGTGGTACAAGTTGTTTGCAGCAGGCATATTAACCCTCTGCACTACCTTATTGATGAGTTAAAACTGCCACTAGACAAAACTCCAGCAGGAAGATTAATCTCCAGAGATATCTTGACATGTTTATTGTTGCTCGATATACAAAGAACTCTGCAGCCACTGCTTTAAAACACAGGGAGGCTGGAAACGAAAGTGAGTGCTGTACTGGTTATGCTGGTCTGTTGATTTTGTTACTAGGGGCTGACAGTGCAGCACTGCAAAACAACCGGCCCCCCAGTAACAAAACTAGCCTCCTGGGGAAACGCCCGATGCCCAGTATGTCCAGTCCGGCCTTGGTGTCAAGCCCTGCCTATGGTAGGTTGGTTAATTGAAAAGCCAGGTCTTCAGCTTCTTGTGGAATTCAAGAAGAGAGGAGGAGGCTCTGATGTGGAGAGAGAGGCCATTCCTCCCTTTAGGAGCGATGCATGAGAACGCTTGTCCTCCTGATCTGGTTCTGTGTATGCCTGGGATGTTGGCCAGTAGGAGTCCGGCGAAGCGGATGTGTCTGGATGTTTGGTGGAAGGAGATGCGACTGTTCAGGTAGGTGGGGCCTGAGCTGTGGAGTGTCTTAAATGTGTGTGTGAGGAGTTTCAATTGAGAGCGTTTGTGTATTGCAAGTCACTGTAGTTCCCTGAGGCGTGTAAGTTATGTATGGTAGGTTGAGGGTCAGTCTGGCTGCTGAGTTATGGATGGTCTGTAGTCTTCTAGTGAGTTGCTTGGTGTTCCAGGCCCAGTGGCTGTTCCCATAGTTCAACTTGCTGGTGACTTGGGCTTGGGTGACAGTTTTTCTTGTGTTTCTCGAGAGCCATTTGAAGATCTTCCTCAGCATCTTCAGGGTGTGGAAGAAGCATGCAGTTGTCGCATGGACTTGTGCAGTTATGTCCAGTTTGCTGTTGATGGATTATTTTGTGGTTTCTGACATGGGTCCTGGGTGTGGGTCCGAATTTGGCCCAACACCAGTTGGAGTCTCATGGTGAAAAACACAATTTTAACCATTTCTGGTGCAAAACGGTGCACATTGCTTTCTATCACTCGATTAAATTCATCACACAACTTTCTAGACCTGAAAAGGAGAAGGCTCTTTCTTTGAAACTGTCACCTTTTCTCTGCTCCCTCATACTCCCTCACACCCCTGATTGGGGCACGTAAAATGTAACAGTCTGGGGCGTGTGCCAGTGAATGGTGGACAAAATGTGCCCCGTTGTGTGTACATGACGATTGCATTTGTAAAGCGTTCATTACTATTTGCTGGCGATGCTTGCCCTCCAATTAAGAATCTGTGGCAATGTCATTCATATGCTTGGGGAACAGAACAGACTGCTAAAAATCTATATTCCAAAAACTGGTAATGCAGTGTGCATACTGTAGACCAAACATTACATCATTGTGCAAAGGAAACAAACAGGCATCCTAAATGTAGGCTTCGAAAACGTGTGGGCATTCTCTTGTCAGACTGGAAATATGCGACAGTAGAGCATCATTCACTTACATGTAATATCAACTAGCATTGCTAATTTTCAGTACTTAGACGGGCTGTCTAAACCTGGTTATTATATACTGTAAATTTTCTAGGGCTACTTCAGAACTGCAGAGCTAGAACATGATTATATTAATAATAATGGTAGTGACACTAAAATTAGAAAAATATAAAAATATTTATTATGAAGTGAATACATTAAAACACGTTTCTAAATATCATATACATATTGTTGAAAATCAGTTGCATCACATAAGCTGTTGTCATTCATCCATTCATTCAAAACTACCTAACTTTATAATTTTGTGTATGCTGTCAGCGTAATTAATTAATTCATAGTCTGACAAACCACATTACAGTACATATGATAAATACAGTATTATGAATTAATATGATTGTGGGGTGGTATCCAAGATGTCTCAACGTGCGTTTCGGCAGAAAGCTGCCTTCCTCAGGAGAACCACCTTAATTCGTAATATTTCAAATATACACCCTCACAGAATGTGAAGGTGTATTCCTAAAACAGAATTCGAGGTCTTGATGGAGATGCGTCCCAATTAAAGGTTGAATCTTAGGGCATAAAGAGCAAGCCGCGAAGCTGAAGATAGGGAGTCAGCCTAGCATGGTATAGATATGAAATGATGGATGGCTGAGTTCTGCAAACCTTGATATTAGAGGTAAAGACTCATAGGGGGCGAGCTGTCATTCACTTGAACAGTGTAAACTCCCCAGATTTGAAAGTAGAATCTTAAAACATGTCATGTCTTCACGGTACGCAGAAACTCCGTAAAAACGCAGCGGTCGTAAATCGGAATCCAAAAAGACCGGGCAAACGTGTGGGCATTCTCTTGTCAGACTGGAAATATGCGACAGTAGAGCATCATTCACTTACATGTAATATCAACTAGCATTGCTAATTTTCAGTACTTAGACGGGCTGTCTAAACCTGGTTATTATTCAATCAATCAATCAGGGAATTGTAAGCGCGCTACTCACCCGTGAGGGTCTCAAGGCACTGAGGGGGGGGGGGAGGGGGGATCCGCAGATCTGTTTAGCCGAAGACCCAGGTCTTGAGGGTCTTCCTGAAGGTGTTCAGGCAGGGGGCACATCTGATGTCTGCCGGTAGCTCATTCCAGGTCTTGGCTGCAATGTGAGAGAAGGATCTTCCGCCTGCTCTGGCTCTGTGGATGCGCGGGGTTTTGGCCAGTGCGAGGTTAGAAGATCGGAGGTTTCTTTTGGGTACGTGGAAGTTGATTCTGTCGTTGAGGTATTTGGGTCCGTTGTTGTGTAGGCATTTGTAGGCGTGAGTGAGGATTTTGAAAGTGACTCTTTTCTCCACGGGGAGCCAGTGGAGACTTCGTAGGTGTTGGCTGATGTGTTCGTGTTGGGGGATGCCGAGGACGAGTCTGGCGGCGGTGTTCTGTATTGTCTGGAGTTTGCGGAGTAGGGACTTGTTGATGCCGGCGTAGAGTGCGTTTCCATAGTCCAGTCTGCTGGTGATGAGTGCATGGGTGACTGTCTTCCTTGACTCAGGGGGGATCCACTTGAAGGTCTTGCGGAGGATGCGGAGGGTGTTGAAGCAGCTGGAGGTGACGGCGTTGACCTGTCGGCTCATGGTGAGTGATGAGTCGAGTACGATGCCGAGATTCTTGGCGTGGTCTGAGGGGGTAGGTGGGCTTCCGAGGGCGGTCGGCCACCAGGTGTGCTGTCCCATGCAGAAGGGGTGGTACCGAGGACGAGGACTTCTGTCTTCTCAGCGTTGAGCTTCAGGCAGCTGTTAGTCAGCCAGACTGCGTCGTCTTGCATGATTAGCTTTGATTTGGGCCAGTAGGTTTGATTAATACCCATTTTAGCTTTTTTTATATGGTCACCTCTGACCCACAGTAAATGTAACTTGATATGGGTATTAGTCCAATTTTATCTGATTTTATGTGAATACGTGGGTTAGTGTCTAATGTAATGATTTACTGTGGCAGGCCAACCCAAGCGGCACTCAGCCGTGTGCAGCGGGGGTTGGGCACAGGGTCTGGTCACATGCCATACCCTTCACTCAATACGACACCCTGCCTAGACCTTGCTGCGCATGCCATAAAGATGGCCTTTCAGCACCCTTGAACACAGATTTATGGCATCACCTTCATCCATCTGATGAGCTATATGGGGTCCACACAGCCCTATTTTGGTTTGATCACAGCACTGTAGGGCTCTTGCCATGCGCACCAGGGGTTCTGGATTCCATGCAAAGTCAGACCCTTATTTTACTGCTCCACTTTGCAAGACCTTTTTTGTTTTTGTTTTACAGTTCCTGAAACTCACTAGTCAGAAGCGAGTTAGGCTCAGAATAGTGGTCAAATTGAGCATATAAACTGCCCACTTTTTTTCTTCAGGGTTTGTTTTAATTTTCCAAGTATCCATCACCACAGCCCTGAGGTCTGCAGACTTTTAGGTTGGCCGCCCATGGCTTTGGAAATTTGTATTCACAGTGCGTGACTCACGAGTCAGCACTGACTCTTGAGTTTCAATATGTCAGAAAAAATGTTTGCTCCCCTAATCCAGCCAGTCACATTGTTTTATAATTTGAAAAGTGTAGTTCACTGGATTGACCCTTTAAAGTCGACCCAGCACCTTTATTTAACAGGAATATCTTAAAAACCACTAAACGAATTTACACTAAAAATAAAGTCCACTTTCTGAGTAAAGTTCTACTTTCATGCCACATTTGGTGCAAATCCGTTCAGCAGGTTTTGCTCTATCTTTTGGAAAAATTTCCTGTGTGAGATACAATGGGAAATTTTTCACTCCCCTTAACTTTACTGTCCTGTGGATGGAACTTCATAAAATACCTAGCTGACTGAGATGATAGATTGCCAAGTTTCATACAAATCTATCCGCAGGGACAAAAGTTATATGTAAATCAAAAATGAGGCAGGCCTTCCCCCTGCAGACCTGTACATTGTTAACATAATAGACTCTTCTTCGTTATTTCTAAATGCTTGACATTACTGTTATTTCCAGTGAAAGCGGGGCTGCCTAGGGTGGTTGGCACGAATCACGGACTAAATATCGAAGGTCACAATATCGACTTACAAAAATATCGCAGCAAAAATATCGAAGACAAGAATATCGACATCCTATCTACATTAAGGTAAGTACAAAAATATCGAGAAAAAAATATCGATGTCAAAAATATCGTTGTTAAAAATATCGTTTTTAATTTAAGTTAAAAAAATATTGTAAAATAAAGTAAATAATACATATAATTAAAAGAAACATAGTTAAAAATATTTTTAAATGCTTAAAAATTATAAGTAATATATATAATTTGAAAATACATTAAACATATACATATAATATATAATATATATATATACTTATTAATATGTTTTAATATTTATTTTAATACCTTATAAATTGTTTAATTTATTTTTATAAATTATAAATACATCTATACACATAAAACAATAATATAAATAAAAATTAAATAAATATATGTAACACATTTTAAAAAATTAAAATTATTTTAAATCTTTTTAAAAATAATTATACAGTACATTAGCTAAAAAAATACAAAATATTAGATAGCGGAGGAAATCAAATTACTATTCCCACTCCAGTGAGTGCAACAGTAGGGAAAGTGTTGGATAGCGTAGGGGTCAAAATTACTATTCCCACTCCAGTGAGTGCAACAGTAGGGAAAGTGTTGGATAGCGTAGGGGTTAAAATTACTATTCCCACTCCAGTGAGTGCAACAGTAGGGAAAGTGTTGGATAGCGTAGGGGTAAAAATTACTATTTCCACTCCAGTGAGTGCAACAGTAGGGAAAGTGTTGGATAGCGTAGGGGTTAAAATTACTATTCCCACTCCAGTGAGTGCAACAGTAGGGAAAGTGTTGGATAGTGGGGAGGTAAAAATTACTATTCCCACTCCAGTGAGTGCAACAGTAGGGAAAGTGTTGGATAGCGGAGGGGTAAAAATTACTATTTCCACTCCAGTGAGTGCAACAGTAGGGAAAGTGTTGGGTAGCGTAGGGCTAACAATTACTATTCCCACTCCAGTGAGTGCAACAGTAGGGAAAATGTAGGATCGCGTAGGGGTTAAATTAACATACTTATAATTTTTTTTTTATATATAAATAACATATTAATAATTATTTAGCGAAATAATTATTAATAAATACCTATTAAATTAAATTAATATTTACTTAAATAACATTAAATTACTTCCCACCCTATTCCCCTATAAACCCACAACCCGCTACACATTAAAATTAACATAATTAATTTAATTACCAACTAATCAATGAATTAAAATTAATTTCCAATTAATAATTAATTTACAATAAATTAATTAACAATAAATAAAAATTAATAATAAATTAATTATAATTAATATAATTATACAATAACCAATTAATATAAATTAATTACCAATTAATAATTAATTAACAATAAATTAACAATGAATAACAAATAAAAACATATTAATTAATTATAATTAAATTACTTCCCACCCTATTCCCCTATAAACCCACAACCCGCTCTGATACTAAAACGCAAAATTTCCTTTAAAAAAATTACTATTTTCTAAACATTTAATACATATATTTAAAAATAATGAAAAAACTTTAAAAAAAATGTTAAACATACATATAAAATACATAACACTAAAAAAAATCGATATTATTAACAACTATATTTTTGCTAACGATATTAATGACTTCGATATTACTTCGATATTAAAAAAATCGATATTACTTACCTTAAAGTCGGTATTCTGGTCAACGATATTCTTGACTTCGATATTCTGTCCCTACGATATTAAAAACTCGATATTAGTGCAGGTTGATATTTAAAATTCGATATTTTGACTGCCCACCGGTTGGCACGTCCCGGCTTGTGTATCCTAAGAGTGTAATTGGGTGATCCAGACTCAGCAACTCTAAATAGCTTTGTTGAATGATTTCCTTTTTTTCTTGGCTTAATTATTTCTTTGTCCCATTTTGAGGTGGTAATGGTGCAATTAAAGGGCAAAGAAGGGAATTGAGGTGTCGGACTGGGATCACAAGATATACTGTTATGTTAAAGCAAACAGTAGGGGTGGGCAGAACTCCATGGAATCATGCACAGTTTTTATGTAACTCGGCGGAATTCCGCAGAGTAAAACTCAGGGAGTTCTCCCCAGCCCTAGTTTTGTGCATAGCAGAATCTGTGAGTTATGACGTGTATCATATGTGTTCATAACCATAACTAGTGAATTTCAATGATTTTACATATTTGACCTAGACCATAACTCAGTTTTTAAATGTTTTTTTACCAGTGAATTTCATAGGTTTTGTTTATGATGTAACTAATTTACAAACCCCCTGTGTAACTCCTTCAGCGCTGCACAGCAGGGATTGGGCGCCCAACCAGTGTTGTACATGGTCTTTAGACGTAAACAAGAGGTATGAGCTTGGGGCCTGGATTGCAGCCAAACCTGGCCCTCGGCCCACCACAGGCCCCCAACTGCCTGCAGTGAGCACTACACAGAAGGGTTTGACACAGGCCATATCCGGTGGCCTGTCTCTATACCCTACCTCCTGCCATCCAAGCCAGACTTTCATTATAGTCTTTGACTTTGCGTGTGATTTTCTTTTATACTGCTTGGAACTTGTAAATCAGAAGCAACTTCAGCCATTGTCTCACCTCAGTGTAGTCAGTGTCAGGGCTGTTTGGCCATTCACTGCTTTTATTTCTGCTTTCATTAATGTTTTCAATTTTTTTTATTTTAGCAAAGGGTCATTTTTTACTTTTTTAATTTTGCGGACATGGGCACGGTACCTTAGACACCAGCATGTTTACTTTTTATTACTTTTACATTTTTAATACCCATTACCTAAGATTGCAAAAGGTAAATACTAAAAAAAAAAAAAAAAGCAAGCTTGCCAAGGTCAGACCTGGTGGATCTGCCATTGCCTGATCAGTTTGTTGTGAAAATCTGACGAACAGAAGCAGGGGACTAGAGGTTCCTGTTTTCAGTTTCGCTAAGCTGCATGTTTTTGCATCCAGCAGCACTAGGTGTGGTGGTGTGTGGGCTGGCCGATCAGACTCACCTCACTTTCCGAAGAAAGAAGCTTCACATATTGTTCACCTTTCCGAGCTACTCTTTCAGCAAGAACAACATCTTGGTACCCATTTGTTCTGCTTCCACTATCTGGCATCTAAAGCGGAAATGCGGGTTGATGTCACATTCTCTTATTGTTGCATATTGAATATGCAAAAGTCAGCAATCAGAGCCCACACTGATGCAGTTTTGTAAACGAACAGCACCTTCTAAAACATGTTCGTTGTTTACTATCGCTCAGTTTTGAGTAGTTTCTTCCTTTCAAAGGCATTTAACTGAAGAATATGTAAAATTTTACTGTATAAATATGTTAGTCAAAATTTAGACCCAATAAGGTTGGTGCTTACTCTGATTAACTTAGGGAGATTTGCTATGAGGAGGCTTTTTTCAGCGCCCTCGGACTCATGGCATCACTTTGATCCATGTGATGAACTGTTTGGGGTTCAGAGGACCCTGTCATGCGTTTTCCTACGGCACTGTAAGTGGCTGACTTATAGCACCACCGCAAGATGCCACAAGACTGTGCCATATTGAAACAAATAGTGTCATAAATGGCTTTGCTGTGGCGCAGGAGTGCTCAGATGACAAAAAGTCATTTTGCCCGGGGGCTCCAAAACTTCTTGCACCACTTCTGGATTTACCTCTTCAAGTCAAGGATATTTCTCAACACATTTTGAGACTCCAAGTTCAGCAATCATACTCATAAAAGGCTTATTTGTTAAGGTAAATTGCCAGTCCCAATTTAAACATTAAGCTTTGGTGGAATTTGACTCTCACAAAGTGCATTTTAAAGCAGAAAAATCTGCCAGCCTGGTTTAATTTCTGCATCCACATTTAGAGTTGTGGACGTTTAGTGGGAGTTTTTCCATAGCTACTTGTAAATTTAGTGGCCACCAACGAACTCATACTAGTGGGAATTCACGCACCTCGTACAGGTAGTTTGTCACCATGGCAACGCTCACAATTGTTTCTGTCAGAGGCAGGAGTATATGTACTTCTTGAGTGAGAATTTGGGTTGTAACTTTTCCAGATTTAATTTAGGAGATTTCCGAGGCTAAATAAAAGACTACACTTGCAAATGCACATTTGTGTCACTTTACACGGAGAAATTTTCAATCAAGTAGAAAAATCCGTATTTGGATGTAAATCCTAAACTAATCTCACCTTTTCTATTCCGACTAGTCCTATTCCGACTTTTCCACCTTTTGTGAATAACGCTCAGACTAGGCTATTTTCTTAAGATTCAGTCGACAGAATAAATTGTTACCAAATGTAATCAGATGCGACTCAGCAAAGCTTCTCTTTTTCTGCAGAATGACGTCAGTACCCACCACAGTGCTCTGTACGGGATTGCTGATTTCCCCCAGACTAATTTTACCTTGGCTTTGAGACGCAAATGTTGCTGGCAAGTCCGAAAGGAAGATCTTAACTGTAATTAAGATCTAGGCTCCGCTGAAGGTTTTTCCATTTTGATGCCCCCGCTTTGCTGTTGCCTTTTGGATATGTTGTCTTTTTTGCATCAAATCCAACGTCTTTTTACATGATACTGTAGTTACCCTAGTGCCTAGTTTTGTAGGACCAGAGCTGTCTCCGTTGAAGTGTAACACGGGAGGCCTTTTTAAACATTGCTTTAGGATGTGAACACTAAGTTAATGCTCCTGTAAAAACTGGGAGGCCTTTTTAGGTCTTTCCTGAGACAGCGCCTACGCTGTCGCTTACAAGACATTTTATTTACTTGCAAGGGGTTTAGAGCCCGCCGATTGCTTACCATTAGTTGGCTTCATCGTCCCTCTCACTTCCTTGCTCCGAGTTGGTCAGTGTATGCCGACTTTACTTTCTCTTCATTTGTTTGTCCTTCCCTGAAGCATTGCCCAAGTACTACTTCCTTGCAGCGCCAAGGCTCCTTCCACTGCTTGCCTGTTTTTGGAGGCACTTTTTAATAATAGTTGCAACACGCCATAAGAGTGCATGTGTTTGGAGGCCATCCCCCCCACCTCAATCCTGCCCCATGTTGTTGCCCCCTTCCATTCTCCTATCCCTCTAGGTGTTGTATGAGAAGGGGTGTGGGAAAATGTCATTGAGTTGATCCTACCGAGGCTAATCCCATTTCACATAAAACAAGCACATCATATGAGCTTTGCGGCAACCAAGCTTGAACACTCATTCGGGGTATTTATGTGCTGGGCCCTATAGAGGTTTATCTTGCAACCTTCCCCACCCCTGGCATGAGTATCTATGAATTGTCAATGGTGGGATGCAATGGTTTAAGTTATTGGACATTTTCCTTGCTGTCTGTATGAACATGTCTTACTGCCCCATTGCCTGTGTCCAGGGCTCCTTTCCTCAACAACAATGCTAGGATTTAGTCTTACTTTCATCCTGCCTCTATACAAATTACATGTAGAACCATGTGTTTTATGATTTTACATGCAATTTCGAAATCCAATTATTTTGTACTTTAATGTTCGCGGAGACTGTGCTAAAGAAATAGACTTTTTTCCATAGCTATACCCAAGTCAGGCGTTTCAATAGTTGTCATTTAATATCGACTATTATAGAATTGCTGATTATTTTTTTTTAGAGTTTTATATAGCACGAACTAGACCCGAAGATATCAGGTATCAGAGCGTTTTACATGAGCACCAGTTTCGTTACAGATGGACACATTCATTTTTGGTAGGCACGGGGAGATTAAGTGATTTGCCCAGAATCACAAGATGTTGAGCGTCGTTGCCAAGACTCGAACCCGGTTCCCCAGCTTCAATGTCGACCGCTCTTGCCGTAAGGCTACATTCTGCCTTTGTTACACTGGTATTGTTTATTCAACTGTGCATGTTTTATAAACTATACAAGGCTAAATTCAGAAATATGCAGCTTTTCCTAATTAGGTATTTTCAGCACTTTTTGAAAAAATACGCTCATGATATTTTCTGTTGTTTTTTGGGGAGAAATGAGTCAAAGGCAAACTACAATTACATCCTTTCCTTTGACAAATAGAGGGCATGCATTTAGTCTTGCAGTCTTTCATTGTATACATATTATTGACGTGCATATTTGCAGCTAAAAACATTAAACTATTGAGTAATTATGGAGGCCCTTGAGCATTAAGGGAATTCAGCAGCATAATTTCCAGGATAGCCCACTATCAAGAAGCAATGAAATTAATTTTCTCCTTTGGCTTGTAGCCAGAATGATCTCCTATTTGTTTTCTATCAAACGAATAGCAAGATTATTGTTAACAAAAGCAGCAATAGAAAAGAGTGCAGCCCTTTGTGGTCATAATTTTTGGTCTTTTGTAGCCACTGTGCAATAACACTTATGCTACCTTTAAATAATATCTTTTAAAACAGCTCTGGTTTCTATAAATTAAATTTGACAGTTGTTATTAATTATATGATTGTTATATCCAAAGCTGTGTTTGTATTTATTAGTATTAGATGCAATACATAGCTTGTGCCCTTCTTCTTAATCTGCTAATTTAGATCTGCAATAGTGACCATTTTCGTAAATTGTGGCGTTTCCATCATTACTCAGGCTTTTATTTTAAAGAAAGTGTCATCTTAAGGATTTTTGGGGCACAGGTAAGACATATTTTGGGTCCCCCTGTACAGAGCAATTTTGATTTTATGACCTGCCCTGCATGATGTTCAACAATATTATACCTAAACTTTCACACAAAACAGCTGAAATATGTCTTGTCCATGGCCCAAATATCCTTAAAATGACGCTGGGTAGAGAGAGTCAGAGGTAGAGGCAGGAAGAGAGAGCGAGGGAGATTCTGATGGAGAAATCATTAAAAGTGAGAGAAACTTAGAAATGTCACCTCACCAGAGGGCCCCTTGGAAGGTGGGTGCCCTGGGCAATTGCCCACTTTACTTATGCCTTAAAACATCTCTGCTTAAAGATCTCTGTCACAGGCCCTGCTAGTATCATCTGTTGGGGCAAATCTTTTAGAAGAATTGAACACTCATTCCACTTTTTCTATTGTTATCCATGGCTCTACTGTACTGGTGCTTAAAACTGCGGACATGGAAGGTGCTGTATCACCCCCATAAAACTTGGAAGTGTTTAGATGGAAAATTAACAATAAAGGGGCCCTTCAACTGTTTATCTTCTGGCAGTATTTTAAGTGTTTTTTGAAGAAAATGCCCCTATGTATTTAGTGGGGTGATGGTATTGGTCGGCATCCCCACTCTAAAATCATTCAAGCCTCACTGCTCTATAGTGGTAAATCACGTTTCTTCCAATGTTTGAGACTGTTCTTTTTTTGTGACAGGATGTTGAAAGCCCATTAGTTGTCACTTTCTATGCATGTTTTCATCGAATTTTCCTGGAAAGTACAGGGGTGTGGAATTACTATTGACTGACGCCCTAGAGGTATTGGGATCTACGACAACTAGTTTTAATTTTTCTTTTGTCCACTGGACAAGTAGGCCCAACGCCCTGCAACACAAACCATTTTGCTACCAGTTTACAGTATCACAGTATGTGGATCTGAGTGAGAGGATTGTCTGACACTAAGGCAAGATTTATATCCATATGTAAAAGCTGTTAATAGTTCTACGTATGGTTCACTAATGCAAATATCTTCTCAATTAGATTGAGCGCCCCAAGAAAAGCTGCGAGCTCAGCATTATTGACTGTGGTTCCTTCATAAAAACATGTACGTGTGCTTGCAAAATTTAGCAAATTTGAGACTACTTGTAATGCTCAGAACTCTGATATAATGAAAATGCTGCCATAATTTGTCACCTAACTGCATGGCTCAAAAAGGGATTAGTGGATCTTTTAACAGGACAAGTAGACTTCTAAAGCATCCCATCGCTTGGAAAAGCAGATATCTTATAAAATTTCACACCTCTGAAAGAAAGAATCATGGTTGAGTTTGTAAAATGAGCACAATAAATCATGTTTCATATCAATCTTTTTTGTTTGCTAAAGGTAGTTTTAAGAACATGCTCAGCATTTATTAAATCTGAATATGGAAACGGTCAATGCAAGCAATATCTAAAAATCCAAAAAGTATGAGAAACTTGCTACTAAAAAAACATAACTAACCGTGCACCTTCCCCTCCAAAAATTAGTAGATCCCATTCAGTTTCAGTTTTTGAATCCTTAAAAATGTGCCTGAGCGGTTTGATTATGATGTGAATGTGACTAAGGAGCAAATAATTCATTAACTGTTAGACATATATGAGTGTACATTTCTATATTTATTGTGTCTGTGAACACCACTAATTCTGTAGTGTGAATGTCTCCATAACAAAACAAGTTTATCTAATTTCTGTGCCAATGATTTTTACAAGATGAACCTTAAATGAAAGATCTCTTGGTCAAAATTATACATTGGTTTCATAGTCATCCTCATCGCTTCCCAATTGACATGTGATATGCTGTCTTATTGAAACAATTTAAATTAACAGTTTTGTTATTCTTGTAAATGTTTCCTTGTTGTCTAAATTAATCATGGGAGCAACGGGGAAATTCTGCATAATATTAAATAGGGACACGTCTGAAGTGAGAAATTAAGTAATTAGCTTTGCATGTAGAAAGACTGAGTTAAGTTGGCGTAAATTAGGAGAAGGGCTGGTTGGGAGGTGTTAATCATGCTACAAAAAATTATTTTGTAACTGATTATTTGAGTAAAAGATGGGGGAAGTGGCATAGAGACCTGACAAAAGGTGGAATTAAAATTTGGAATATAATCAAAATTGAGAATTCCGACCCAATCTGTTGAAACGTTGCTTATAAGCAAACACAGACGACCGATTGAAAGGTGAAGTATAATTGGAACTGGGTTGAATCATGTAGTTTAGCCCATATGCCCTACAACTACCTTTCAATTTGAAACCCAAAATATGTTTTCGAGCATGATGTATTTGAAAAAAAAAGGTTGTGCTCAAATAGACTATAGATCTGTGTGATACACTACTCAAATATCAATGAGACACTTCTGATAAGGGTAATAAAAAGAGATAGAGAATGTTTTTTAGTTCTTATAAAAAAGGCAATCAATTAGAATTCAGATATATTTGGTATATCAAAGAAAAGTAATCCCTAAAAAAAGTTATTACCTGAAAACCTAATGTACATTTTCATACAATTGAAGGTTATGCTGTCGGAGCAGGCCATTTTCGGAATTCCATTGACTATGAAGTGATTGGTGGAGCCCCCCAATATGAGCAGATTGGTATGGTAAGTTTTAAAGACTTAAGTGTATCACTTTGAGATTACACTTGTATTAGCATATATGAGTATCATGCTTAAAGACAAAATTCATTAGGTTTGTTTGCTCTGTATGAATCTTTCAATATCTGTTATCTTAAACAGATATCATCATCATCATCATGCATACAGAGGTTTCAAAGTACAAGACCTTTTAATCCTCTGTAAAAAGACAAGGCGGCTGACATGAATATGATTAACACTGTTTTTAGCAGGATCTAGCGGTGCATCTTCGACTGCTAGGTGACAAAGAATTCGAAAGAAAAGAGTTCCTATTGACTGGGTAACATCATGTGCTGAAAGCTGCCCAAAAATGTACAAAATAATACCAGTATGTGATGCGACTATCATAGTTAAGGGTAGAGTAAAAACCTTGAGTGTTTTTTTTGATTTGTCATGGGAATAGGCAGATAAACTTCGTACTAGCCTCTCCTAGTTACCACCGAGAGCTATTTTGTAGAACATGGCCTAACCTGGATGAGTGAACCATAAAGCTGTCTTACTGCAATGCTGTAAAGGTTAGAGCAATTAAAAAGATAATTTTAAGTGGTACAGAATCCCACATTTACAGCACTTACCAACCTTGGCTATCATGATCACCTTATTCCTACCTGGCAAGGTAGGCATTGGTTGCCAGTGCAGGCATGGGTAAAATTTAAGTGCGATGTCTGACACATAAGGCAATTTTTCGTGATGCACCAGAGTATTTAAAGAATCTCATCTTATATCTAATAGAAATCAACAGTTGGTACTTACGAAGATAAATCATATCTGGTCTGGAAGGCTAATTGTTCCCTCTTAAGCCACCTCTGAAGCAGCCTACCAGATCAAATGTCAGTAAGCAAGCAGATCCTCCCTATAAGGGAGACTTTTGAATGACAGTTCCATGAAATCTTTTTTTGGTCCCTGCATGGGCTCAAGCGCTTTATAAATATAGTGAAGATGATGATGATGATGGAAGTAAAAACACAGTCAACATATGTTATGTTATGTCTATA
This sequence comes from Calotriton arnoldi, assembly GCA_963921515.1. Lineage (NCBI taxonomy): Eukaryota > Metazoa > Chordata > Amphibia > Caudata > Salamandridae > Calotriton > Calotriton arnoldi. Next base: position 586,270 of record CAWUFW010005646.1, read on the forward strand.
TGTATAGCACACTAATCACCCATGAGGGTATCCAGGCACTTGAGCAGGTGAGTGTCCTCGCAGAGTAAATTGAAAGCCAGGTCTTCAGCTTCTTGTGGAACTCAAGAAGTGAGGAGGAGGCTCTGATGTGATGTGGGAGGTCGTTCCATATTTTTGGTGTGATGCCTGAGAACCAACACATATGTTGTGTGTTGATGTGTTTTAATGTGTGTTGGCATATTTTATTTGCATTGTATAGTGTTTGTGTGTAGTTTGCCATTAATAAGAATACATCAGCAAAATGTCCATTGGTACTCATTCAATTTCTTAATAACTCATCCAGGGTGAAGGTAAATGCAAGGTCTTAGATAAGTTGTATTTAAAGAACTATATAACCCACTCAATCAAGCCCCTTCTCAAAATAACCCCTTTGAGGTTTATTGAAATCATAAATGTTTGTGCCGTGGACTGCTGTTATTTGCAGCATAGTCAAAAGCCGAAAGTAAACACTCTAAGCCCAAGTACCACAGATGAGAACTTGGGATGATAGAGGATGGACAATCCCTCTATTTCAATGTTTTTCCACACTCACACCGGCCCTACACTGGTCACACGCACACGAAACTTATTTAATGTCCATGCTGATATAATCTGAAATGGGCTGCATACTGGAGACTGATCATGTGTTAGCATGGGGAGGTTTGAACTTGGAGTGGTGAGAGATTCCAGATGCAAAGCAAGACTTTAGTTGGGTACTTAAGGGTGGGTCTCTGAATTCACAGATCTCAAAGTAATCAATTTGTTATTCCTAGCAATACCCCCAAGTGTTACATATGGAATGTGTTTAGAGCAATGGCAAGGGGGATGCCGATCTCAACCAATGTGGCTAAATATATAGTACTAAGACAACAAAAACTGAGAAGCTGAAAAAAGAGGTGAAAAGGGACAAAACTTGTTATTTGGCAGAAAAGGGAGAATGACTTGCTAGACTGCATGCTAATATAATTCGCAAAAAAATGCTCATTCTAAGCGGCACAATAATTGCAGTGGTTCTGGAACAGGAATTACTGGGCCTATCAAAGTTAGAAGATGTGGTGTTTCATCAAAGAGATTTCTGCTTGTGGAAGCAGACTAAGCCTCTGTTGAAACACTCGGGGAACCACAGAGAAATCAGCATGGAAACACAGGTTCCCCCATGTTATTCCTTCAAATCTTGTTATGCCATTATTTCCCTGTCTCCAGAATTACCAGAACCCCCACTAATAGTAATTTCAAAGCAGGGAAATTCTGAGAGTATTAAGGCCTTGGGGGCACATGCATCAAACCATTTTGTGATCGGAAATAGTGCGAATCGCAAAATTCGGCCGTTTGCGATTGCAAAATGGCCTTTTGAGATGCATGTACCTTTTTTGCAATTCGTAATTAAGGAAATCGCTATTTTTTGCGATTCCCTTAATTGCGAATGCAGTTAGGGAATCGCAAATTGCGAACCCCTAAATGCGATGCATTATGCAATCGCAAATTGCGTTTTCGCAATTTAGAATCGCAAATTACCATCAAATTCAAGTTGATGGTAATTTGCAATTACTTTGAAAAATGCAAATAAATGCATTTTTCTAAGTGCATTGTGGTGTGTGTGCACCACAAGTGCATACCTAGATTTTTTTGGGGGTGCATCAGGGTGGCCTTTTGGCCCCCTTGCACCTTTCAATTGCATGCGCAATTTGCGAGTACCTATTTGGTACTCGCAAATTGCGCATGCAATCACATTCATTCCTATGGGCCTCGAGGCCCATAGGAATGAATGGGAAGCCATTAATTAATTGCGAATCGCAAATTGCGAGTCGCAATTAAGGAATGTGTAGGAATCGCAATTTTTTTAGCGATTCCTACATGCATAAGGAATTGCGATTCCTAAATTGCGATTCCTTAAAAATCGCAATTCAGGAATCGCAATGCCTTACTTTGATGCATGTGGCCCTTGGTGTCTTGGTGAAGATATATATAATTAATAAAAGCAGGACCAGACTGGCCGTAGCGGGCACCGGGCTTCTTCCGGGTGGGCAGGGTGGGGGCCGGTTTTTGACTAGTGGAGGCTGTTTTTGTTACTGGGGGCCGGTCTTGCAGCAGTGCTACAATATCGGCCCCCTGTAACAAAAGCGCAGCAGCAGCGTAGTGGTAAGTGTATTTGATATTTCATTCTTTTGGAGTAAGAATAGTTAAAGTGGAATTGTAATATTTGAAGGCCACTGGTGCCATATTACCATTGAGCTGTATTACAGAATTTAACTTTGGCAGCTTGCCATGACAGTGCAATGAAGGTGGTTAAATAAATATAAAAAAATTAACTACAAGAATCTCACTTTTTCTGGCATTTAAGCCACTCTGGCCCCAGACCACACCAGGCATATCATCAGCGTCAAAGTGCAATGATCATGATTACCATCCAGGCACAACATAGTCACTTTGTTGCCGTATAGGATAGAAGATAAAGCAGAATTATGCATTTATTGCTGCCAGAAGTTGGCAAAAGATGTTAAACAAAACTGGTGACAAAGAGATCATGTGCAGAGCACCACAGGTTCTGCAACAAGAAAATGTGAAAAATTAAAGGGAGCATCATAGACTGCTACTGCATCCCAAGAAAAGAGAAAATCAAATTTGTAGAATCCCCCACCATGACTCATGCCGATATGCCCCCTCAAGCCATTAAATGATGGTTTTAATTGATATCATTGTAGTATTTTGCCATACCTTTTTACAGTGCATATTGGTAGTAGTTTTGAACATTGTTAGCCTCTTAAAGCTTGTCTGCGACACCTCAACCTTATTTCTCATCTTCTTCTTCCCACCTCATTGTTTTTCTTACTTCAATATGCAAAGATGTAATCATCCACTAATATTTTTAGATTCCCTAGGAGTACCCTCAATGAAGTGGAAAAGACGATTTGAACTCTCTTCTAATTATTTAATTGCCATTGAAGGGAAACCATTTGATAAAGAAAGGAAGAGGGCTGATTTATTGAATTTACTAGCTAGAGAGGCAAACAAAGAATTTTTTAACATTTACCAGTTTTGTCAACTCTCCCTTCTCCCCAGAGGCACTTCTGCAGGAAATTCCAATGAGCTTGATGAAGCTCTTGATTGCTTTAAAGCTAATTATGCTGAGTATTCATCCGCATGTGGTTATAGATAGATAGACACACATACAATACTCGTGATCAATTACTTAATGAGCTCATTTAATTGTATGTTGCTTCTTTAAGAATTTTGGCGTTTCAGTCTGAATTTGATAGCACAAATCTTTGCATAGAGATCAGATTTTTGTTCATTAGTGTAGCAAGGTAATTCAGGAGAAATTACTAAGGCACAGGAATCCTACTTCTAAGGGAACTATTGACACTGTAAAAACAACATTTCTAAATCTGGTTCGACCTAAATATTAGGCTATGCTTTGAATACCTTCTGGATCGCTTCAGGCTTCTGTCGATTTCTCTAGATGAATGCCACGAGGAAGTCCTATATCTTGGGCAGTGAAACAGGAAATAGGAGCCTACCCAGTGCCTTGACCTTACCCACATAGGTGGGTAGCCCTACACTGGTGACCTGAAGTGTATTATTGACTTACTGCCTACATAGAACTCAGGGGTCCAGGTTCCATTGACTTCACACTATCCACTTAGCTTCACATCAGTTGATGATGTCCTGACAGGCGCAGCTGGCCAAAAGTGATATCAATGGTTGAAGGGCATCACTGGCTTAAATCGAATGACTGAATTCAGTGGTAATTTTTATTTCGATCTTGAGCTCCTGTTTCTTTTTAAAATATAGCATGGTTTTATTAATTTGAACAATCTAATGGCAAATTGATGCTTCATTTCTTGCCTGTGATCTTTCAATGTTTTCTGTAGCTGCTTTCATGAGACTTATGTCAGTGGGCAGGCTTTTCCTGACAATCTGTGCATTTTACATACAAATGAGACTTACTTGTATGTAAAACATGACTCCACTATTTAGAGTATGATGTGGAAGATTAGGGCCTTGGAAACTAATATTTGGAACTGTTATAATAGCTAACAAAATGTACAAGATAGTTATATTATTACTTCATAAACAGGCTGACATTAGTTATGCAAAAAAAACATGAAAACGCAGAATAGAGAAAATCTTCCATTCTGCTGCTTAGGAAGCTACATGCACTAAACAACATTGCAAAGTTGTCCTGCTGAGCAGAAAACGAGTATGGAAGGAAGCGTGTTTTGATACAATTGCCTGACTTTCAGATATGTCTCTAACTGAGGCATTGTTCACGTAGTAATGTAGATACAAGAAGCTGCCAAATAATTTTCCCTTCCTCTCCCCACATAGAATCATTGAGGAAGAAGATATAAAGAGACCAGGAATTAGGGAGGGGCAAACACGAAGCCTGGTTGCTTGTGGAGAATGCTGGAGAGATGATCTCAGACTTCAAAGCTTCTCAGAGGTATACAGGGACAATGCATGGCTGGGCATAATATTGAGACAGATGGTGCTAACAAGTCATCCAAAACCATAATTGAGAGGCTGGCAGTAATGTAAGTATAGAGATAGGTGGGGTTTTGACAATTTACTATAGACAGCAGGAATGTGCGATATAGAATGCTTTGAGTTTTTCTAATAGTCATTTTGTTTTATATGATGGCTACAGAAAACATAATTGTTCTCATCATTAATATACACAAGGTTTGTAAGCTGATTGTACATAATGAATGACTAATGATTTTAAGCACCCAGTGCTGTGTGTGTCTGCTACTTTCATGGATCAGGTTATGGGCCTGCACAACTACAAGTACCCCTGCAGATAAGAATATCTCTGACAGGGTTGTCTGACTCCTAACACTCTAAATGTAGATGAATCTAACTCATGATAAAGAAGAGTGAGAGGCACCTGTCTGTTTTCCTTTTCTCGAAAGTGGGGAGAGGGATGAGTTGAGGAGGTAAGCAAATACCCCTAGGAGCTAAGGAAATCTATCCTGATGTGCCCCACATTTCGGGGAGTGCACTACATGGTGGCCCAGGGTAAGGCTCAAAATGTAAAGATCTTTAAAAGACTTGCGTCCCTGATGTAGTTGACATATATGACGTCTGAAGATGTTTAGTGATCCTTCTTAGAGATAGGCATGACACCCCCTACTCCCATTTGTTTAGAGCTTACCAAAAGCAAAGGATTAGCCTTAATCATAAGTACTGAACGTGAGTCTTTTTGAACAATAGCTGGACAATCAGAAGCAGTGGAATAAGAAGTAGAGATTCCAGACAATTTCAGTCCTACACTTGCTGCTTGTTTGAAAGCTAGGGGATTCCCATTGAATGGGGGAGAATTAGTACTAGTGGTTGGAGTAAACCTAGTGTTATTACTGAAATGTTCTATTCCTGAACTGAGTTAGAAGCTGCAGATACAGCTGGGCTATTCACAAAGTATTTTAGATTGACCCTCCATCTCAATATGGTCCATCTGTGTTCATTGAAGTTCCCTTAACTTACATTAAGCATTTAACATTGTTTCAGTGGAAACTCCCACACGTAGTGCAAAGAGTACATTTGGGACAGCTCACAATGTCAGAACACACTTAGTCCGTATTAGCTAAATACACGCCACACCCAGAGCGTGATGGCCTCTCTATTGCAGAAACAGGGTAAATGCTTACTGAGATTATAAACATGTATAGGCAATTGGGGCAATATGTATTACAACTTTGAGGTACTAGAAGATAAACAAATACCCACACCTGCACAAGCTACAACTATTAATCCACAAACAATAAAAATTATATTGGGGCACTGCCCAACCAAACGGAATGAAATACCATTTTGGTTAGAGATAAAAATAAACCAATTGAAGGCAGTTTTTCCCCATTCCATGTCACAAGATAAACACTGAATATTTAGCATGTGTTCACCAATGGGTACGATGCAGAATGTGCAACAGTCTCAGTCATTAGGAACTCGCAAAATGACTACTAGGGGTGGGCGTAACATTTGTAGTGTAATTGCGTAAAATCAAAGCAGAATTTATGCAAGATCATGCAGAATTAGAGGAGGAATGTAAACCTGCGTTTAGCACAATTTTTTAAGTCCAAAATGAACCAGAGATTGCATTTCATGCTAAGAAAATAGTACTAAATTTAGGAACAGCAGCATCCAGCAGCTGCTCGCTCTCTGTTCCCATGTCCTTGGGTAAGCATTTTTGTGCCACATTACTCAAAATTATGCAAACAGGCATATTTGCATAACTTTCTGTAATTTCACATCACAAAAGTAACGCGTAATTACCAAAATTGCTCTGATTACCCAACGTAATTAACATTTCCCCCAATCCTAATGACTACACATTGTATCCTCTCAATTGTGTTATAGCCAAAAGTACTGAAGCAAATACAAGAGAAGCAAAGCGCTTTACCTTCTGTGGTTTACAGATGACACGTATAGGGATTAAAGACAGAGTCGCTGAGTTTGGTCTTTGAAATAGTAAAATTGATGCAGCATTATTAGCTATTTGTGAAAGAGATGCTGCCACTCCACAAGATCAGAAAGCATTAGAGTTGCCGAAAATAATATCTAAAGTTTATGTCTACAATGTAAGAGACACTGTAGGGCTGAGGCCTCAATGACCTCAATTAGAAATCGAGATAAGAATGAAAATCAGGTGAAAGAAATAAAATCAGAGATGCAATGATCCTGGAGAAAAGAGAGAAATATGAATTTACGGGTGGATCAAAAAAGAAGTAATAATTTCATCATAAAGATGAAGAGCACCGATGATACACCCTGAAAAATAGGAGAGAAATAAGAGTTCCAGCTAGATATCAATCCTCTGATAAGCGCTATCCTTATTCTTAATAGGATCATGGAGATAGAAGACTGAGTTCAGTAGAGGTGCATATTCTTCTCACGGGCCTGATAAAGGGCCCAACTATCAACAAGGAAGGGGAGAAGGTAGAGGGTCAGGACCCTCAAAACTGCCTTTTCGGAATAGTTGCAGCAAGGAACAGAATGCCTCAATGTCAGCCTATGGCTCATGCAGTCCTAAAAAGACTTGTTAGGCTTAGTAGCAATGGGTGGGATTCATACATTTCATTCTGACCAGGGGCCAGCTTTATTTCTAGCTGAGCCGAGCACTTGCTCTGATGGGGGTAGCCCTCTGATTCTGCACCCTTTTGGCCCAGTTCAAAAGGTCATAGAGAGAGCCAACAGTACATTAAAAAAGCGTTAACTTTGTGGGTATTAGACAATGGTGGATCATGGGTCAAAAACCTGTCAGGTGCACAGAGGGCAATAAATATTATGCTAAGACATGGAATCAATGAAAAACGTTCTTTGCAAAGTAAATGGAGAAGACTTAAGAATAGTATAAGAGAATATATGTAACTGCCTTGGACATACATGTGGCTTGCTTTACCATCAATCACATTAATAAATTGGTTAATAATAGTGCTTATCATATAAGGATGGTGCATGGAGTATACATTTCAGAAATAGAGAATCCAGCTATGATTATCAGACAGTCAAACAATCAAAGTGAAATGCGTAGAATAGGTAGAGGAAAATCATAACAACAAATACTAGCCACCCCCTACTGCAAGATGGTGTTTATTGGGAAGAATTAGACCATCAGATTTAGGGCCCGAATACGAGTTTGGCCGTCCTTGAGCGGGCTGCCACACCGTCGCCCTGCTCCAGGACCGCCAAACAGGGCCACTGGTCGTCTGCCACATTACGAGTATTTTAGTAGTCTGGCGGGCAGTCCTTTGGCGTTCCCATGGTGATGCCTTTCAAAATGGCATTGCAATGGGAACGCCAAAGCCCGTTCCTGCATGGCATGGACTGTCAAGTCCATGCCATGCAGGAAAGGGGGTGCATGCACACAGGGGGGCACATCTTGTGCCCGCTGCATGCATCCCATGGGCCTGAGGCAACAGGCGACCCAGTGCCATGAAACTGCTGGCAGTGAGGAAACTCATAATACGCTTGGCAGTGCTGCAGCGGCACCGCCAAACATAGAATGGCCTCAAGACCACCGGGGATCGCAGTTCCCCTGCGTCTGCAGCGGCCTCACAACGGCCCGACCACCATAGTCATTATACAGTGTGCGGCAGTCGCTGACCACCACTGCGCCTCCATCATGGGTTTGGCAGTCCCATGGACCGCTGAACTCATAATCGGGCCCTAAGGTACCACAAGCACTGTTCAAAATCCACATAATTTTCACCTAGATTTAGATTACATCTTGCCTCCAAGTCCCTATTCATGTGATTTGACTAGAGATACTGTCAAAAATCTGCTCACACACTTTCAAACATATGCTTCAATGTACAATGATGACCTTCATCTTGGGGTGGAAAATCACAAGCAGCAGATATCCTGCTACACCGGATATGCTGTCTGGTATCTACATATATCTAATGCAACAAGAAGACCAACTATGAACAATGGGAAGTGTGCTTAGTCCTAATGATCAACAGTAAAGCCGATTTTGAAAAAAAATTGCCTTATCTCCACTTCTGAAGTGCAGGAATGATACTGAAACTTTTTGTTATAATCAAAACGCTACTAACCTTACACATGTGTTTATTAGGAGGTACAACGTGATTTATTCCTTTGCATTTGTTAATAACTATATTGAAAAAGGTTATCAAACTCAGAATTTGACCATAGCAGTAAAATCAGTATGGAAAACAGAAAGTTGGCAAATTCAAGGGTCAGATACATTGTTACCAGCACGTTACATTGCAAAATATTTTATATTTTTGAGTGACACACTTCGACAAATAATGTGTGCTGGCTTCCCTGATGGAAATTAGTTATTAATACCGCAGGCACCTAGAGAAATGTATTCTAATTTTTTTAATTGGAAATGGGGAGAACATTGAATGATAATGAAATGCAAGCAATGATTATTAATGGTACTTTTAAAATGTATCTCCAGGATCAAAAAGAACATGTGTATGGATTTCACCACAAACAAATCAATCTTCTGAATGATTTGCTAAAGGAGTAATTGGCCCATTAGCTAATAAACTGATCGTAGGTATAGCAGATGTACATATTGACAGTTAGAATATTGGTAGATTATGGCAAGAGTGGGTAAATGTTTTGGCATTGTAAACTTTAAGGCAACTTATAGATGCTTTTAATGAAAATATGAATGTTAATATCTTTCTTAATGGTCCAAGTAAACCTAGGAAAATGAAGCAAAATTTGAGTACCCGGACAGCTTTGGCTATAGTACATACATGTGGTGCAGAAACTCCACAAAAACTTAGCACAATAAATGAAAACGAATTATGAGGAACATTTAATTTAATAGACAATGTTTTGAATGTGATGGTAAAGAAAATATATTCAATATTAGAAATTACTTCTATTACTTTTGATGCAGGAAAACAGTGGAAAATGATAGGCTTTAACAAGAACAGTTGAAAGCTATATTCAGTTTACCAACTTCTTTACATGAATTAATATTGCATAAGGTTCAGTGAAATCTCTTAAATGAAATTGGAATATTTAGTATGTATAATTTCAGGGCACAACAAAAAATGCTAAGCAAACGAGATTCAGTGACCGTTTTGATTTCAGTACATAGAGTTTGAGATATTAATATACTCCTTATGAAAAATCTAGTATTGCATAGATATATTACAATACTTATTAATGTAGTGCAAAGAGATGTATGTTTTATTAAGAAAGATGTTGGTAGGTATATACAAATGGGAAATTCGATGTTGAAGTATATATGGGAAATTCCATACCTAATGCATTATTCATCAGAAGGACAGCCTTTGTTTTAAATGCAAACAGCTGTTCAAATCCAGTACAAACCTCACTTATATGTAAACAAATAGTTTTGATAAAGGATGCCCCACAAATACAGCTGTATTTGTGTAAATTGAGTCTCCGCAAAACAAACATTTTAGAGATGTTACAAACAATGAAAAATGGTTCTCATGTTGTGCTGAGATGTGCGCATTTTCTACATGAATTAGTCCAGTTGATCTTGCATTTTTGGAACAATAACTGCTGAACAGTCAGCTCTATGGTACAGTAAGAGGCAACCTGACTAGACTAAAGTAGGAATTATGTGGCAGATTAATTGATCTGGTGGTATTCCAAAGGACATCAACGGATGACCAGCACTCATGATGCTTTAACTGATGGATGAGTAGTAGTGGCATTTTAACTGATGTGCTTAGGAAATGTGACAAATAAGATGATGAGCAGTAATTGTCTGCAGACTAAACTATGGGTAGAGGTTTTATGGAATTGTAAGTGACAGAAAACTATTTACTAAAACGGTAAACAATGGGCATACATTCTGTGTCATAGAAACTGATAGAAAATACATTTACATCCAATCATTAACTATGAGGCATGTCTGCCTTTACAGACTGGCCCTCCCAATTATCAAAACACACCAATCAAAATCCAACAGTTGGGCCACCTTAATCACGTGAGGTCACATAACAGAACTGCTTACTCCAAACCCGTTCTGTACATGATTTTGCTGAAAAACACCTCCCCCGTCCCTCAGGTCTGCCTCAAAACCAACCAGCAAGGGAGGGAGGGATAGTAATGATTTAAATGGTGAAGCATTAATTCAGAGTAGTGTAATTAAGGGTAAGTAATTAAAACATCATCTAATTTTTCACTTCCTCACTTTACTCCTTGTGTATGAGGTATACCTAAATTAAATGAAGCCAGGACAACTTTTAAAAAAGCTCAGAAAAGAGACTCGTATATTACTCCATAGTGTAGAGTATTCTAGGACCAAGAATACCATCCAGTTGATTGTCATGAATAAGTCTGTAATGCTTATTAGAACATTGGAATCTGAAGTGCTCCATTCAATACAATGGAGCGCCCCGTGCTTCTACGGGCCGGTAAAAGCCCGCAGAGCTTTTCCAATGTTGTTTTTGTTCACAGCTGCTGCTGTGAACAAAGGCCTCTTGGAGCCGAGGGGATTTAAACCCCCTCGGGCTCTGAGAGGCCCTTGTTTTATTTGTTAGAACATTCTATCCTATAGTGTCAGAATGTTCTTATAGCCTTATAGCCCTTCATAGCTGGGCTATACCGGCCATTAAAGTCCCGCTCCCTTGTTAAAGGCCCTCGCCTTCGGCTCGGGCCTTTAACGCTGGAGCGGGCCTTTAATGGCCAGTATAGCCCACTACGGCGGGCTATAATAAAGTTCTGCAAATCTCTCCAGAAAACAGACATGCCTCTCATAGACTTTCCCTGAATCCTTAAAGGACAGGGAATATTGTGAACTTGGTAAGCCGAAGCAATCAAAGATTCAACCCAGTGATTTAAGATCTAATTTCCTGACTCCGAGTGAGCGGCGGTTTAGGTGCTATTTATCGCACAGTATTAAATCTGTAGTGCACAAGACCCTGCCTTTCCCTGACCTGACCTGGCCCCAGACACACTACAGGGACGTGGAGACAGCTTTGTGTGAGGACAGGCACAGCCATATTCAGGTGTCAGTGACAACTTCTCCCACCACTTTAGCTCAGGAAGGCCCATCAGCCTGGTGATGGCTTTCCAGGATCTGCAAGGCACACATCAGCTCCCTTTGTGTGACTGTCTAGAGTGAATGAACAAGAGCCCAACTGTCAGCCAACCCAGACGTGTGGTCTACAGACAGGAAGAGGCACAGAATGGTTCAGCAAGAAAATGCTCACTCACTTTCTAAAAGTTGCATTTTCAAACACACAATTTAAAAACCACGTTCACAAAGGATGTATTTTTAAATTGTGAGTTTAGAGCCCCCAAACCCCAAATCTCTATCTGCTCCCAATGGCAAATTACACTATAAATATATTTCAAGGCAATCGCCATGTTACCCTATGGAAGAGATGGCCCTTGCAATAGTGGAAAAAGGAAATTAGCAGTATTTCACTATTAGGACATGTAAAGTACAACAGCACATGTCCTACCTTTTAAATACCCTGCACTCTGCCCATGGGTCTACCTTGGGCTTACCTTAGGGGTGCCTTATATGTAATAAAAGGGAAGGTTTGGGCCTGGCAAATGGGTGCACTTGGCAGGCCGAAATGGCAGTTTAAAATTACACTCACAGACACAGCAGTGACAGGTCTGAGACATGGTTGCAGGGCTATTCATGTGGGTGGCACAATCAGTGCTGCAGGCCCACTAGTAGCATTAGATTTACAGTCCCTGAGCACATCTGGTGCACTCTACCAGGGACTTGCTAGTAAATCAAATATGCCAATCATGGATGAACCAATCACCAATACAATTTAGACAGAGAGCATACGCACTTTAGCACTGGTTAGCATAGGTAAAGTGCCCAGAGTCCTAAAGCCAACAAAAAACATGTCAGAAAAAATAGGAGAAAGAAGGCAAAAACTTTGGGGATAACCATACAAAAAAGGGTCAGGTTCCAACAGTGTGTTACACTGCGGAAAAAGGTTGATTCTCATTCAGTATTGGCGGTTTGCGAAATCCAATGTTTTCTCTTCTGTGATACAACACCTTACTGACGTCTTCACTTCTGATCGATTTACCAGACGAGGGGGTACTTGTACCTGGTTAGTCTGAAGAGCGGAAGCCTAATCACTCCAGTCCAGAACTTCATGGTCCTCCGCATGCCCCTTTCACTTTTTTTCAGTCTTTCACAGGCGAAGGCTTTTATCACCGCTGACTCAGTCAGCTTCAGAATCTCACTGGCTGACATCACCCCAGAGTGAAAAGGAACACAAAGTGAAGTTGAGTACCTAGAAACACTCATTCTACCCCAACTTCCATTGTCATCAGGAGAATAGACACTAGACTCATGCTTTCTTTTGGCATCTCTCTTCGCCTCCATGCTGAAGAATGAGTAAGCCTCACAACCTCTCAGAAAGCAATCAGTAGGGGGACTGAGGCTAGAAAACCACAAATCCTGGAAGCAAACCAAATTAATAAAGTAACTCTTCTCTTTTTTTCAGCCAATCAATCAATCAATCAATCAATCAATCAATCAAAGACCGCTTTATTCGGTTGCTATTTCATACAATCATAAAAGCACATAAAAAAAGCATACAAGTTGGTTGTAAGATATAGTCACCATTCAATTACTTATTCATACAATGATAAAATCACATAAAAACCGGCAAATTATTGCACAGAATAGCAATCACAAGCATATTGCATCTGAATTATAAATTCAAAATTAATGCTAATATGCTTCTTACGTCTATATGACCTTTAAACTTAAATTACAATACATTTCCTGTGGATGACTACTTTCTTTAAAAACATTCCTATCCTCCACATGCTATGTACATTATCCAAAAATTGTAATGCAATGAGCGCTGGGCGGCATTGTCTAATCCCCAGAGATTTTAGGATTGGGACGATCCACACGTTTCTTAGTTCACTATAAAATTTACAAAATAGAAACTTGTGTATATTGGATTGATCTGAATGATTGTCACATAAACACAATTGCATTTCTCGAGCCCAGTCGTTCATTTTCAGAAAGCTAACAAGTCTGTGAAAGACCCCAAGCCTAAATCTTGTCAATAAAAACCTATCATGTCCACCAGGAACAATTGTTAAATATGGTTGAATATTAAAAGTAATTAAAATCAACTGATTCTGCAGGACGCTGGGCTTTGTAATCTCAGCCGACATCCTTAACGTATCCAACAGCTGGAGACCCTCTTTCTTTAGATCCTTTCTCCTTATCGTTTGCATGGTGCTCGGGTCAGTAAAATATTCTGTAAGTCCGAGATCACGCATAAAATCACGGACATACCTTACCCAAGGAATCTTTAAGACCCCTTCCAGTTTTAGACTATCCGTTAGGATGTCTCTATTTAACTGTGTCTCTATTTTTGTCCAATTTCTATGCCACAAAAGGATGGGCTCTACTTTTATAAGATCAGAAATGTATGGCAAGCCCAACTCAGCGTGACAGACGTACGAGGATGTGCTGGTCGGGACAGACAGAATGTATCTCAAAAATATGTTTTCCACTGTTTGTAATGGATACGTATCAGCGAAACCCCACACCCCTGCGCCATACATAGCAGTGGAGACACTTTTGGCTTTGTAAATCTTGATAAGCTCCACTGGAGGTCGCCTACCCAATTTTCTTGAAAAATTTACAAGTGCGGTGGTAGTCCTTAGAAACGCTAGTTTTTTGCTGATACCGCTTGAGCCCATGAATCATTTTGATCAAAGAGTATTCCAAGATATGAGAATCTCTTTGTGGTCCCAATCTTTTGTCCGTCCACGAACATGTCCTTACACTTTTGGCTACCTCGGCCGCACCTCATTATAAAGGTCTTTGAAATGTTCACCCTGAGGCCAAGACCGAAATTAGAGAATTTATCTAACACCCTCTGCAAACCTACTTGTGTGCGTGACATTAAAACCGCATCGTCCGCATAGAGGAGAGCGGGTATGGGACGTCCAGCTATTCGAGGAAAATCATAGCTATCCTTGATCAGAGCCTCTTCCAAACCATTAATATAAAGATTAAAAAGGAAGGGGGCCAGGACACATCCTTGCCTAACCCCCCTCCTTATAGGGAATGGGGCAGTGCAATCCCCACTCAGACTAAATCGTACTCGCCGATGAGCGTCGCTATATAAGCGCCTAAGAAAGTGGATTATTTGGACTTCCACCCCCATGACCTTAAGGATCTCCCAGAGCTTATCGTGCCACACAGAATCGAAAGCTGCAGTGAGATCCACAAAAGCTAAAGACAGCCTGCCCCCCTTCGCCCGTGTATATTTCCCAACAAAAATGGCTAAATTTATGCTCTGTTCAATTGTGCCCAAGCCCTCCCGAAAACCATATTGAATATCAGAGAGGATTTTAGTATCCTCTGCCCAGGCGTGTAGACGTTCTAAAATTATTCCCCCCACTACTTTAGTCAAAGAATCCAATAATGAAATGGGTCTATAACATCCAGGGTCCTGACGATCCCCCTTTTTAAAAATTGATACGATTATAGATTCAACCCAAGTTTTCAAAACGGGGGCGGTACAGCTGGCATTAATTACCTGAGTGATAATTGGCCCCCATAAAGTCATATTTGACCTAAACAGATCAACCGGGACCCCATCTGGTCCGGGAGCCTTACCACCCAGGCTTACAGAGACAGTCCGATTAACTTCATCCAGTGTAAACTGGAGATCAAAATATTGGGTCATACAATCCGAGGAAATTTCCTCGTGATTATTCTCAGAACTACCCACAGAGTTATATACCCTTGCAAAGTCTTCAATCCATTGGTCCTCGCTTATAGCAGTTTCCATTGTCGGACCGCCTTCGGAGGTCAGGAAGGGTGCTTTAACGGCTTTCCAAAAGGCCGAGTTATCTCCCATTAAAGAAGCCTTATACAGAGATTCCCAGACTTCGTTACGCAGGGCAGTTCTTAAGTGCTAACCTATAGTCCACTCTTGCCTGCCTCACGCCATTTAGATTTCTAGGGGTCTCGTGTAATACGTTTTTTAAGTTAGTGTAGGCTCGTGTACAATTTGAGTCGGACCATCCCTGAGTTTTTCTTTTTCTTGAGTTCTGAACCAATAATGCCTCCCTTACAGCACCTGATATACATTGAAAGGAGGTCAGGATACTGTCCGGGGCAGCTGTATCACTTAGGCAGGTCTCAAAAGCTGATTTACATTTCCCTATCACTTGTTTTGTAACCAGTAAAGGATCCACCATTGACCAGCGCAAAGTATACCCATTTATCTTGTCAATTGTGATATTTGCTAAGACCTGGTCAGCTTTATCATGACTATCAGACTTACTTATCGACAATGATACAGAAAAGCACAATGGAAAATAATCGCTCAGTGAATTATCATCAACAAAAAATGAGCGAAGTCTGGATGCATGGCTGTTTGACAAAAGTACATAATCTATGATAGGCCAATCAAAAATAGCAGGCCAGAAGCTGTAAAAGGACCAATAGGAAACTTATTTATATACTTACTGAGGCTCATAAGGTTGTTCGGAATGGCTGCAGGAGAATGCCGCCTTTTCAAAGAAGTCATTGTTACAGTAACTTTGAATTGATATTCTGTAGCACAGTAACTGATAGGCAGGTGTTCCATGGATAATAACTGATGGCCCTCCTGTCTATGCATAATCATAAATTCACCTGTACTGAAGGAGTCTATCAGAGTTGCCACACACCTATCTTTGGAGTTCTTTACTCTTTCTTTAAAGATCTAGAGTCAATATCTTTTTTTTTTTTTTTATTAAAATTTTATTGAAAATTGTATGATAAACAACAGAGATCTGCATGTACAATTCGTCATCTGCAAGACACCTCAGTACAGATATATAGTACATTTATGAACGTACGCCTTCACATTTGCTCTCACCCCAATTACACGTCATCATCCGAGTCACTCTCTTCCTCTGGGGGGGTGCAAATATCTCCTCTATATACATTCCATTTCCCCCATATTCTACTCCATTTTTTGGGACATTTCCTATTGACAAATGTGGCCTTTTCCGCTACCATAACAACATCCATATCGTTACCCCATTGCATCGCAGATGGTACAGTCTCGCTGCCCCACTTTTGCGCAATTTTCCTCTTGGCTATAATCATGCCGGTCGTAGCCCACTGCCGTTCGGCATGTGTAAGATCCCTAGGTCCCCACACATTCAAAAGACAGCATTGAGGTTCCAGCGGGACTTGCTTCCCTGTTACCTCTGCAATGATCCTCACCACTGTCTCCCAATACGGTCCCAGTTTCATACAGCCCCACAGCGTATGGTAGAATGTACCCACGTCCCCACACTGTCGGAGGGAACTCGGGTCAGGGGACCTTCCCATTTTGTGTAGAACCACCCTGGTGTAGTAGGTCCTATGCAATATTTTCAACTGTACCAGTCGTAGTCTAGAGGAGATTGCAGCCTCCTTGGGTGATGCTATGGCGTCTCGCCAGTCAGGGTCTTCCATGTCTCCCACCTCTAACTGCCATGCTTCCCTGAGCCGGTCCAGCGGATCTAGACGGTTATTGATAATTTTTTTATATGTAAGCGAAGTCGCTCACTTATACAAATGGTCTGTGAGCAACCGGTCCTCTAGGGGTGATGATTCCGGGAGAATCTCGGCCGGACGGAGGAGCCGCCTCTATGGCATGTTTGATTTGCATATACCTGAAATGTTCCCTCGGGGTCATTTTGTACTGGTCTTGCAGATAGGCGAAACTAACCACCTCTCCATTGTGCCAGAGGTCTCCCAGCCGGGAGATACCGATCAGGTCCCAGTTTCGAAACCCTTTTGCTGTTGCCTAACGTTCCCAGTCGGCCTGTGTCCCATAGGGGCGTGTGTTGTGTAAATCTGCCCGTCCATCCTAGGCGTCTGTTAACCGTGTGCCATATGCGAACAGTATGCATCGCTGGGCTCATGAGGTTACTGGTTTTTCGTTGGGCGTAAAGTGCTCTATTAACTCCTCCCATCCCCAGGGTCATTCTGTCTAGGTGGTATGTGGGGTCTGTATCTGGTACGTGCAGCCATTGATTGATTACCGTGAGTTGTGAGGCCCAATAGTACGCCTTTATATCTGGCAGGGCTATCCCACCATCGTACCAACTCCGCGTCAGTTTGTGCGTAGCTATCCTGGCCGGGTTTTCCGGTTTGCCGTCCCATAGAAGGGCTGCCACCTCTGAGTTCACTGCCTTAAAGTATGTGTCTGGGACTGGGTACGGCGTATTATGCAGGGCGTAGAGGAATCTGGGCAGGGCCATCATTTTAAAGAGGGCTGCTCTACCTAGCAGCGTAAGTGGTAGTGCCTTCCAATGTTTGATGTCCCGTTGCAGTGTTCGCAGGGGGGGCTGTAGATTGAGGGTAAAAAAGGAATCTTGATCCAAGGTGACATGGATACCCAGGTACTTAAACCTATTTGTGACTATCTGAAGCTCACAGTCTCTCGGCAACCGAGGGGTGCTCCATGTAGGATATATAGTACCGACTTGTCCCAGTTAATGGCATATCCTGATACCGAGCCGAACACCGCACAGATATTAAGTATTGCGTGCAGAGATCGTGTAGGCGAGGTGACATATAGTAATACGTCATCAGCATAAAGGGATATACGGTCCTCCCATTCCTCCCTCCACCTTAGACCTCGTATCCTGGGGTCCCACCTTATCCAGGTCGCCAATGGTTCTAGGGCTAGCGCAAATAGTAGGGGCGATAATGGACAGCCCTGTCTCGTCCCTCTACCCAGGGTGATTGCCTTTGATATATGACCATTCACCACTACATGCGCTATGGGGTTGGTGTAGAGTAAGTGTACCCATGAGCAGAATTTCGGTCCGAATCCTAAGTGCTGGAGTACCGCGAATAGGAAGGTCCATTCCACCGAGTCAAAGGCCATCTTTGCATCCAGCGATAGGACCGCGGCGTCTTCCAGTATGGTGTGTTGTCTGCCCAGTACGCCATATAGGCGTCGTAGATTTAGTGCAGTGTTTCTACCGGGCATAAAACCGGACTGGTCCGGATGAATCAGTTTGGTGAGATAGGGTGCAAGACGAAGCGCCAGCGTTTTTGCTAATATTTTCCCTTCCGCATTAATTAATGAGATCGGGCGATACGATGAGCATTCCTCCACTGGTTTGCCCGGCTTATGTATGGCCACAATAGTGGCTAGCCGTTGATCTTCAGGGAGTGTCCCTAATTCTCGACTTGTTTCATACATACGCAACAAATAGGGGGCTATCTTGCCTGCTGTGCACTTGTATAGTTCTATTGGAATACCATTGGGCCAGTGGCCTTCCCGGATTGTATTTTAGTGATAGCTACTGTGAGTTCGTCCACTGTCATGTTAGCTTCTAGTCTATCGGCCTCTTGGGGTGTAAGCCGCGGCATATGAATGTCTTTACGAAAAGCGAGTGCTTCCTGTACAGTGGTGGTATTCGTGGACGTGTAAACCCGTTCATAGTGCCGTGCCAGCGTATCCACAATGAGTTGTGGGTCAGACGTAACTTCGCCCTTTTCCGTTTTAATCTGTGCTATCCATCTATGTGATTTTTCCCTTTTGTCAAGCCATGCAAGGAGCTTACCCGCTTTATCTCCGGATTCGTAGATCCGGTGTTGGATGGCTGTCATGCGGGACACTGCGTCATTCCGGAGATATTCACGATATTCCTGTCTTTTTATGCGCAGTGTGTGATTGTTCCCCTCTGTAGGGTTCGCCGCCTGCCAAGATTCCAATTGCTTTAACTCATGCTCCATATTTTCTATATCATGTTTTATCCCCTTCTTATGTCCCTCAATTTGCGATATTGTATGACCTCTTATCACAGGCTTGTATGCTTCCCACAACGTAACCGGGGAGGGAACTGACGCTTCATTATCTTGAAAATAATGCGTAGTTGCCTTGATTAAGGCTTTCTTGATCTTAGAGTTCAGGAGGAACCCCGGGTATATAGGATACATACGACGTTGAGTAGTGCAATGTGTCAACAGTTCTGCCGTAACCGGTGAGTGATCTGAGATTCCCTGGGTAGGTGTGCGGCTCTGCCAAGTTTACCCAAACTGTCTATTGCTACGAGTATGTAATCAATGCGGGAGAGGCTGTTATGGGCGCTTGAGTGGAATGTGTATTGCTGCTCATTTGGGTTTTGAAACCTCCGCACAGCTAACAAGCCATGTGCGTCTAGGAAGTCTGCGAAGGGTGAGCCAACACGATGCTGTGGGCGAGTCGGTGTACGATCTAGTGTGTCATTAGCGGTCATATTAAAATCCCCTCCTATTACTAAGTCTCCGTCTGGTAACATTAAGAGAAATTTGCCCAGATCTTGCAGGGCGGGGACCTGCAGCGCAGGTGGCATGTAGACAGATACAAAATTAATCATACGTCCTTCCCATTGCATCGAAATTGCTGAAAGCGGCCCTGGTCATCTTTAAAAGTACGATGGATAATGAGGGGGAACTGTTTTCGTATCAGAATCCCCACCCCCGGGATCCGGTGGTGAACTCGGAGTGGGACACTAATTGAAACCCCCATCTATCAAGGGCCTTACATGTGGAGCCCGTTAGGTGCGTCTCCTGTAATAGTGTAACGGCCGGGGACATGCGCTTCAGGTACTGCAGCACCAGTCCACGTTTTATCTTATCCCGCAGGCCATTGACGTTCCAGGAGAGGAAGGACAATTTTGGCTGTGTGGTACGTTGTGTCGTTAGGTCACTTGACACCATTGGGTATGTGTGTCATTGTGACATGTTGAGGTGTGAAAATCATTATTTGCATACTTTCAGAGTGAATATACAGTGACAAGTGCAGATCTATAACCAATAGAACTAGAACATGATGAACATTTCTACCAAGGAGATATACAGGTAGCGATAATGGCTTGCCTATCCCTTCCCCCCAAACGTAGCCCCCTCCCTGCATCCCTGCCCAGTAGGTTCAAAACTACCCACCACCCCAATAGCAGAGTGCCTATGATCCCCAGCAATGAATAAGTCATAAACGTAGGGTTGCGCGGTGTAGCGCCTGATAGTCTCTCCCTCCCGGGCCCGCAGCAGTCCCGAAGTACAGCGTATCACCCTAACGGCACAGGTAAGTGTCTCTAGTCCCCAACTGAAACAGTGCGCCCCAAGCTCGATCGTGGGCATCGCTGAGGTGCTCAAGACGGAACCCTTCTACCCACCATTATAATCAGGACAGTAAGTGAAATATCTACCGACCAATGTCATCGCTGCAGTCCTTCACTTCCCGGAGCGTGCGGTGTCGCTGCCAGGACTCCCGGATCTGGAACTTCTGGATCTTGATGGGGAGCCTCTCCTGCCCTCTAGTCTGCGATCAGAGTCTTTGGAGTAGGAATTGGCATTTCTATTGATGGTTTCTTCTCTGTGGCGTTGGGACGTAGCCGGTCCCCCTTCAAGCCATCGCTGTGCGTCGTCCGGTGTCGTGAAGAACCAGGATTTGTCTCCGTCCAGCACCTTCAGCTTCGCTGGGAAGAACATTATATATCTGAGACCTTTGTCCCCGAGTGCCTGCTTGATACCTTCAAAGGAGCGACGGTCTCTTTGCACTTTCAGGGTGAAATCCGGGAAGAATCTGATCGTCGCGTTCTCGTACAGGAGATCTCCTTTCACCCTAGATGCTTGTAGGATTGCATCTCGGTCTCGAAAGTTCAAGATACGGGCAATGATGGTGCGGGTCGGCGCACTAGGCCGTGGCTTCGGGATTGGAGCCCTGTGCGCCCTCTCGATAGAAAATAGCGGGGAGAGTCTCTTGGGTTTGAGGTGATTGAGGACAAGGTCTTCCAGGAAGAGGTCCACACTGGGCCCCTCCGCCCCTTCAGGCACCCCCACCACTCGTATGTTGTTGCGACAAGCTCGCCCTTCCTGATCATCCAGGTGCAGTGCCATCTCTCTATGCTGGTGAACCAGTTTTTGCACCTTTTTCTCCAATTCACATGTGACGTCCTGTAGCGCACTCACATTTTCTTCCGTGGCCGTGACCCTTTCAGACGTCTTTCGCATATCCGCCCGCATAAGGTTCATCTCGATCGTGACCTTGTCGATTTTGGTCTCCAGGTTAGTCCCGACTGCCTGGATCGCTGCCATTATTGAGCCTAGTGAAGGCTCTTCCGCTGGTGTGGCCTCCTCATTTACCCCGGAGTCGGTCGTGAGGTGTCGTGGCACTGCGTATTTATCCATCTTGTTAACCTGAATGGCGGCGTTCCCACTCTTCGGCTTCATGTCGACACGGAGGAGTCGTCTGGATCGCTGCGGCGTTTCGGATTTTCAGTCGGCGTACACCGGAGCGGCCACGCGACTCAGTGAGCTGCCTGCATCGCAGGGCAACAATATACCAGCATGGCGGTTGTGATGTCCCAATAGTACTGTCCGCAGCCCAGAGACTGCCACAAGCGGGGGCAGAGGGGGCGGATGCAGAACTTGCGCGGTCCGCTTCTTATTAGTGGCTCCCCGGATTGCGGTCTTGTCCCCGCTGCCCCTCCGTTATTTACCGGCGGTATGCCACGTCTATTGCCTCGTGATGGTGAGTTCCTCAAAGCCCCCGCCGGAGGCCCGTCCCAGCGATACCGGCCCACGATTCCTCTGCTCCACATTCAACAGGATTCCTGTGTCTATGGGCGGTTGTGAAGCTTGCTGTGGCAGGCGCTGAGCCTCGCGCCTTTTTAGTATGACTTAGCCAGCACAGGGATCACCCGGTTGTCTCCGCCACTGCGCCCGTGGCCCCTGCGTCACTCTTGCCTATGCCGCTCTGCTGGTACTACTCGCTCCTCTCACATCCGTAGGTATGGCCAATTCAGGGATATCAGGGTTCCGATGCTCTGCGCGGTCATCGCTTGGGGGAGGGGGAGGGAATGACCGCCAGTGTTCTCCCCTCCCGGTCTCACCCCAGCGCATGGTCGCTGGCCGTTATGTGCAGCACCTGGGCTTTCGGGGCTTCTCAGGGGTTATGTTGTGTGTCGCCGTTGTAGGCCTGAAACCGCGGCTCTCGCGTACCGCGGTCTCCAGCCTCAGGGTCTTGCCGTCTGTGACGGGGCTCCGCCCTCTGCCGTCAATGTCGGGTCCGCGCCGCGCGGATTCTCGGCGGCTTAGATTTCATCCCGTTGCGGGCGCCCGGTGCGGTAAAACTCGACCTGCCGCCGGTCCGCAGCTACTGGGGTCCAAACGGTAGCAATATTTCCTCCAGGGTTTCGGATTACTGCCGGATTTTACGTTTACCGCTGCGGGCCCTGCCGGAGCTCCGGAGCTACGCCGCCATTACGATCGGCGCCAGGCCACGCCCCTAGGGTCAATATTTTGACCTTCAGAAAAATAATAAAAACTCACTTCTTCATTTCAGCCTCTTAACCACCTTTATCAACACTATTGAAAAAGCTGGTGACTACTGCCTGGGGTGAACTCACTAATTCTTGACTCACCGTTCCCCTCTTATTCAACTGCACCTCTAATTCAATATTACAAAATCTCTGGTTCACGGTTTCCTGCCACATCCTACTGCCTCCTCTTTTATTTTTACTGCCCATCGTGTTACCTGCATGCCCAAATGAATGCTTGCACCTTGTCGATGCATTTCTACTTGGTAAACCATGCTATACACAGGACTTAAATAATAGAAGTTAACATATCTGGTATCTCCAATTGACAATCTCATGTTGTTATGTTTGCAGATTTTTTAACTTATTGAATGCAATCCCTGCATATTTGCAACATTTGGCGCAATTAATCGTTAAGCTACTCCTTTCTTTAAACTTAACTACCCATCCTTTTTCTTTGTTGTGGGGATGTGTGCCACCATTGCACCTGGAGGTGGTTGTGCTTACAATATTTTATACTAATGGTCTAAAATAAAACCAAATCACACCAGGGCCCAAATTCTCTCCCAGTTTTTTATTAGCCAGTTCAGGCAGCACCTCACTTTTCTTGTTCACCCAGAACTACATCAAGAGCTAGGCAAACACCATACATCATGGATGTATCAGTGAATTTGATGATGAGTTTTTGATATGTTAGTGTATTTACCATGCATATGTAACACCACAGATTTGTTTGGTCCAAAGCCAAAGTGTTTTTGCAGCCTATTTTTTGCTATTATATATTTTCCTTTAAATCAGTGTTCTCTACTCTTTTTAGGTGTACGTTTTTACCATTGTGGAAAAAAACCTGGAAATTATGTTTGAAGCAAAGGGTAAAAAGGTAACTTATTAAAAGTGGCTATCACTTATTAGCAGTTTCATAATTTTATCCTGTTACCAAACTGAATTTTTTAATTTTACAGCTGGGCTCATACTTTGGCGCAGCAGTTTGCGCCGTGGATTTGAATTCTGATGGCCTGTCAGACCTGCTAGTTGGAGCCCCAATGCAAAGCACAATTAGAGAGGAAGGACGTGTTTTTGTGTACATCAACATGGGTTCAGTAAGTTGTGTCTTCTCGTTGATTTCTTTATATCAGATTATTATGTATATCCTTAAAACGCATTATACTATACCAAAAGCAGAGATTTATTTTTGGAAGACAGTTATAATTTCTCTAAATAAAAAAAGTAGAAATTTTGTGGTATGATTGGTTGTGCAAGAGGTGTTTTTAGTCAAATTGTGTAATAGGATATTGTAATTTTTTTGTACTGTATTACTTATATATATATTTAGTATTTACTTTTTTAATCTGTTGAACGTTTTCAAACTTTATGTACAATACATAAAGGCAGTGACTGGGTAAATATATATTTGACTCTACTGTCAAGAAACCTCAGCCTCTCAAGCATATTTGTCTCATTAAACATTCTGCAAAATGATAATCTTTCTAACATACTCTGAAATATTAGTAGGTCACAAAGAAATTATGTTCTCTTTTCGCTTCAAGGGAACAATGAAAGAATTGGAATTTGAGCTACTTGGAAGCGATGCTTATGCTGCTCGTTTTGGAGAAACTATAACAAATCTGGGAGACATCGATACTGATGGGTTTGAAGGTACTATCTAGCAGTATGGCTTTCTGAAATTGGATAATGATATCCTTTAATTGTCATATTCCCATTGAATATTTCATTTATTTCGTTAGCATTACTTTTCCTTTGGAATCATTTTTAAATGTTTATTCTTTTTAATTTTACAATTTATATATTACACATAAATCTGCTTAATATCTTAGCACTAAATACAACTTGCAATTAATAAAATAATGATTACTATCATGTTCAGTTCTTTAGAATGTCCCTTCAGAATACAGCTTGTGTGAACATTTTAGAGAAAAATATACTGATTTTTGCACCAAGCTGCACAGCCACATAATATGTGATAAATTATGTGTCATAGAATACATAATATTGATAAGCAGCACTTTCTGATTTCTGATGTAGACATTCTTTGTTCTTTTTTAAGCGTTTTTGCTTGATATCGTAATGCTCTTCTTGTCACTCATTTCACCATCTGTGACAGGGTAAACACATTTACAATGCCAGGCATATATGCGTCTTGATTGATATGCTTGCACTATTAGGGTCACTGATATTTTTGATTTGGTAGCTAGACATGCAGTGATGTATATACAGGGACATATATCTCTCTTTGCTCGCACAAATTCCATTTTCATTTTACCACCAATGCCATTTTTTAGTATACAGGTAAATAGCAAATATTATTGAACTTGATTCAAAATGTACATTTGTACACTTTTTTTTAACATGTTTCTTTAAACATGTAAAGGATTTGCCCATCTCTTACAATAGCATTCATGTGATGCATTTATTTTTTGCTATGCAAAGTAATGAATGCATCTATTTTAAACACAATCATTTATTATTAAAATATTCTGGCAAACTTACATTTAATTTACAGTACTTAATATACTTTTTATCGTACTGTCTTAATGGTCAAGTCATTATCTTTGTTATAGTCACTTCGTCTTAATGGCGTGTACAATTTTCTAGATTCTTTAGTGAGGTTTATGCCCTGAACTTGTTTTTAATATGCTAACTGAGGCACTATTATAATGCAGTGCAGAACATGTTACCCAATTTATTACAAACAGCACCTTTTAAGCTTCGCCTGCAAAATCTCTTATAAATAAAAAAAAATTTAAACTAAAAACGTGCTTCAAGCACACCCATTATTTACCATTGGTTGGCTCCAACATCACTCTCTTTTACTTGCTTCTCATAGGGCAGTGCCACCTTCTTTCCCTTTCTCTTCAGTTCTTCCTCTCGTCATTTGAGCTTGAATGACGTACGCTGTCCTTCCACTAGCCGCCCACTTGCAGAGGTACTTTTTAAAAACATTTTAAACTAGCACTCCCTAAGAGTGCATGTGTTTTAAGGCCTTCTCTATCTCTCCCCGTCCCTCCCATTTGTCCTGATCTTGTTACATGCCCTCTCGTTCCCACACCCGCCTTTTTCGCCCTTGCATGCCCCCTCACTCCCAGCCCCTTCCGCTTCGTCTTTCATTACATCCTCCGATGAAAAGGGGAAGGGCACATTTTCCCAGAGCACGCTTTTATTATATATTGTGTTGTTCTCTATTTAAAGTCTAGGATGTTTAGATGAAAGAGTGATGTGTGCACTCTATTTAAAATGGCACATATTAAATCAGTATTCTGCAGAAATATGTTCCACACATATCACATATCTTGTGACAGGTTTGAACAGTCCCTCCAGACCCGGCTTTTCCTTTGCACGCTTGTACTTATAGTTTTGTTTTCCCATTTCCATAAAAAGTACAGGGTGAACTTCTCACAGAGATATATAACAACCATATCCTAGTGCTATTTGTAGTTCAGTTCAAACAGGCACAGTGAAGCAGCAAGCGTGTCACAGGGGAGTTTAAAACACACTGCCTGACATAGCTCGTAGCTATGTGTTCTTGTGCCCCAGCCCATTGTCATATTTAATGTGAGCTACGAAAGCAGCGTGCTCCTGCTGGAAAGAAAAACAAGCATTGGCAAATCTATTGGCTTTGTCAATGTTGTTTTACATGTTGAACAGCAGTTGAGCTGCTGTGCAACATGGCTTAAAGTACAAAAACAAAAAACGCTATCACAGTTTTAAAAAACGACATGATGTGGCCAGCATTGACTGCGTCAAAGCATTTCTTTTTTTTTTTTTACTTTAAGCCATGTTGGACAGCAGATCCACAGCTGTGCAACATGGAAAAAACATTAACAAACCCTATAGCTTTCACATAGGCAAAACCTATTGGCTTTGCCAATGCTTGTATTGTCATGTTTCAAATAGCTTTAGATTACGCCAGACACTTTGCTAAAAATTATTTAATCATACACAGAGGGGCTATAGTGCTGCCCAAAGGAGCATTTCTCACTCTCCTCCTATTGTTGATTTTTTTGGCATATCATTCCACCACCTATGGAAAGATTGTATTATATTGCAGGAGGGATTATTTTGTATCTAAAAAGTACACTTAACCATCATATTTTTGATAGATTACATTCTTTATTGCATACTTACATTTGCAACACCATCACTAATACCATCAGTATTAATGCTACCAGTGCATCCACAAATACCACCAATGCCACCATCAAGGCACCTCCACTAATACCACACCTCTGCCATTACCATACTGCCATCAGTACCAGCAACAATACTTGTAACACCACCACCAGCAATACCACCCTCATTACCACATCATCACCAATACCACACCACCACCAATACCTCCCCTACAGTAAATTAAAATGCAATCTCCAATACAACTATTGCCACACCACCACCGAAATAATAGTATCTCCAGCACCAATCCCCCAGCATCAACACCATCAGAACCGGTATCGCCTATAGAACCACAGCCAATAACACCATCAATAATGCTAGATGGTAATGCTACCAATACCAACACTAATAACACCACAAATATATCACCAATATCAATACTACAACTACCAACACCACACCACCACAAATACCACAGTACCACAAACACCACATAGCCAAAATACCATTACCAAAACTGCAAGACACCACCAACACCACAAACCCCAACAGAACCATCAACAATAACACTGCCGCCACCAGTACCACACCACCAATTCCTGTTACACAACTAACATTGTTAACACTCATACCAACAGTCTCATCGCCACAATACCACCACCACTTTTACCACCACCATCATCACTACCAAACAATATAAATACTAATAGTCTTTTATCATAAATAAATATTTTTCTGCATCCCTGTGTTAGCATGCACTACACATTAGAGCCAGGCCTACTGGATTTGCCAAAACCTGTATACTCTTTTCTCACATAAGTTATGATTTTTCCTTCTGTTTGTGTGCTGTGCAAGTGTGTATATTGTTCCTACAGCTTTGCAAATTAATCTTATTTTTATTCTGATAATATTATGGCAGATATAGTACACGTCCTTGTAATGTACATAACTTTTCCAAACAGTAATTGCAAAATAGATTTCTCTTCTTACATACATCACCTAGCCTAATTCAGTCCTGGATAAATAATTTTCCGAGGTCTCCTCATAATGGAAGGTTTCCATTTTTGTGCTCCTCCTCCTATTAAAACCAGACCTTTTGAGAAGTAATGTGTTGCAATCTGTCACACTCTTGTGACCTGTTGAGGAGCACCATAAGGCAGCTGTCTATAATGGCCTTAATGTAGCACTTGCCCTTTCTCAGTTTAATATATTAGTCTAATGTTTGACTTCTATTCTTGTTTATGTACTGCCTTTTATTAGCTCTATCAGAAGATTGAAAGGTTCTCATGAGTTTTTAGTAGCCCAGTGAGATTCAAAAGTGATCTTGTAAGGTTCAGCAATAGCTGTCCTCTCCTCTGAAAAAAGCAACTACATCTAACATACGTGCATTACATTTAACATTTCATTGGCACACTGCTCAAGCCGCTCTACATCTCAGACGTTTCCATGATTACTTAAGGCTTCATACATTGATGCAACAGCCATACAAAATATGTATGTTATTATTTGTATTAAGCAGAGTCACTTCCCAATTTTCCAAGATATGAATATGCTGATTAATTGTGTCATTGAACTATGCCTTAAGCAACATTAGTGATGGCTTTGTCCACCTCACCTAGAGAAATGAAAATATTGGTGGAGAAAGTATGTTAAAAGCTAGATTATGTTTTTTAAGACTTGGGGTCTGTTTTATTAGTAACCAACTCATGATTGAATTTTTGCAGATGTCGCAATTGGTGCTCCACAAGAAGATGATCTGCAAGGAGCCATATACATCTACAATGGACGAGAGAATGGAATAATATCAACTTTCTCACAGGTGTTTCTGATGTCACTGTTTTCTCAGAGAGGATGTAACTTTTTCAATACAATAACTTCTTCATATTTCTTGGCCTAACAGATATTGGTCTTAAGTCCCTTTAACTGCAAGTGCTTAGACATGTATGATTTTTAATAATGTGCCTTTATTGGCCTTAATGATATGTGATCACATGCATCAGACTCAAATCTAAATATTGATAAAACAATTTCAATATATGTATGGTTATACCACTTTTATTAATAATGTTAATGTGTTCTGTTGCAAGGAAAGAATGATTGTTCAAGAATATCTGGGGTATGATTTCGCAGTATTTTGTCAATTTTTTGCCTGGGCATTATAACCTCTTTGCTCCATTCTCCATTTGCAGATTAAAAGAAAATGATTGTTTAATGGGCCATATGGCTACTATACCGATGTCTATTTGTAAGGCTGATCACGTGTATCTCAGCCTCTGTAACCATTGGTGCTCATTTCAGTATAATTGTTGGTTTGTGGTGCATGAGGATAGAGAGGCAAAATTAGCAGGGCTTGCTAAGACAAATTTTCAATAGCAAATGGGCTCCATGTTAGATTTAACTAGTCTCTGCATTTGTGTTTTTCAGTCCTTATGAGTTAGTTACCTCTTGTATTTGTATTAAAAACAATAAGGAAGACCGGTCATAAAACCAGACATTTTGCAGTAGTTCATTGAATATATTTTGTAATTACTTTCCAATTGCTTAAAGTATTTCACACACATGAAAGTTCCACATCTTTACCTTGAATTATATTTAGATTTTCACTTTGATTAACTGTCTTCTGATGATTAGGGTTTTGCTGACGGCTTTATTTTTGCTCCATGAGCCTCTTATTCCCTTGCATCCATTCCATACTTTGTATGAAGCCTCTGGCTCACCTCTCCAGCATCTGACATCTGTGCTCTACAAATCATCAAGTTCATCTCCTGTTAAACACTCAATACCACCAACCTCTACAACACTATCCACTCTGGAATCTGCAAAAATCACTCCGTGAAAAAACTCTCTCAAATCTCCAGCTGTGCTACATTGGTCAACCATCATTACTGCTTTTAAATTTTCATTCTCCACTGTTTGCCATGTTTGACACAACTGTAACTTTGTTTCATCTAGATTTCATTGTTACAATTTTGGTTCTCCTTCTGTGTACCTGGTCAACAATATTCTGTCTTAGTGCTATGCTCATGCTCCTCGCACTCTCCCATTCCTGTGATACTTGGCTATGGGTGAATACTTCTCCCTCTTCCCTATCACAACTATCAGATCCTCTCTAAGCATCTCATAGCTTTAATCCTTCAGAACCAACATTATCCACACTCTATCCTCTACTGACTCCAAGAGTTTCTCATCCTTCTTTGCTCTTCCTCCAGACTCTGCCTTACCCTCAACCCTCCACCCTACACTCGCAGCCTGTGCATCCACTTTGACAGTGATTTGTGACTATCAACATTAATGACCAAAACATCCTCTTCCACCCACTCTAATCGCTTCAATATCTGAAAGATTTACCCTCATTTTACTTTTCACTCAGCCACACCTAAATGCTCTGGTCCTCAGCAGGCTTCAGTGCTACAACAGCCTCTTCATTTAGCCTGTCCCTATACTCTTAGCTCTTCTTTTAAAAATACCTCAACCTAGTCTCCATATACTGTGAATGCAGCACAGAACCTTCTAAAGGTAAATTGTTGTATCCTTTACCTCCATCAATAGTCTTGTATTCCTAGGTGGAACAGCCATCATCTACTGAGGCATCAACCCACTTGCTCTGATTCCCCCTACTTGACTATGCCCTCTCACAATTTATATACTTTTGCCCAATTCGTCCACAACATCCACCTTGAACCTCCTTTGGAAGAATAATAACTCTTGGTATGTACCGCTTTGTATCTCAGTCTCATCTTGAAGCACTATGAATAAAACTTGTTAATATTTTCCTTAATGTTAAGTTACATATGTGTGGTTACTTGCAAAGTAAATGCCATTAACCCATGAGCTGTGGTTGTCTTGTCATGGACATACACTGTATACCTAAATGAACCCTATACATTATTCCATCTCAAAGAAAAGAAGCCAAAGCCGTGAATGTATAGTTACAAAATGAATGATATTCATCCATACTGCAGAATTACTTGTGCAAACTGGTTTAACACAAAACTAACAAGGCCAATGCCTTTACCATTCATTATTTCCTAATCAATGAAAAAAGTCTAAAATCAGTTTCTTAGTGCAGACTGTCAAGGAATTTATCTACCAGAGAAGATGTAGATTTGCTATAATTTCTACAAAGCCTGGCCCAGTCCATCAGTATTGAATGATATCCTCAATGGAGGAATGCAGGTTTCCACTGCTTACAGTTTTATCTACTCACACACAAACGCATGGTATATGAGATGTATAACGTGAGTGCAATCTGAATGATTCTTTGACATGTTTTAATTAATTTTCCATGTTTTTAATGTTGATTAAAATAGGCACTGAATCATGTTACATTTTTGGCACAGAAACCAAAAGTGTGAGTCTATGATATTCAATGCAATCCTAAGCATCAGTTTAAGTTTGATCCTCACTGCTCATATTAATTGAATGGGCTGGATTGCAAACTAGCATATGCAATGGCATAACACACCAGATGACAGCAATGTAGAGTGATGCATCTGTGTTCTGTTGTGGTGAGTGCTTTCTGTAAATCCCTTATCAGATCACTGGTACGAAAGCCCAGGTCCTACTAGAAAGGTTTTCTGGTACTCCTCAAAGGCCTTAATTGACTCTGCTATCAGCTACTGGGACTTCATGACATCTTGTGGAGAGGTCACTGATTCAGTCCATTTTGATGATTGTTTTTTTGCTGCTTTCTCCGATAGTTGTGTAAGATTTTTGGGAAAAAGATCTACCAGTTCTGCTATAAGAGTAGAACTTTGGAACATAGTTGGAAATTAGTGCCCAGCTTACCACCTCTTCCCAGTCTTAAGATTTCCTAGTGTCTGATGAGCTGCCCACTCAAGAGACAGTGAAGGCAGATACGTGCCATGTGAAGGCAAGATGTGTGAAGTAGATTCTTAGGTGTCACATTGAGTAATGAACCACAGCTTCTATCTTTTGCTAACTTGCTAACTCACCACCTCAGATGCAATCTCATTTTATCTGCCTGATTTGTGCTTACTGCTGGCTAGATTTCTCTGCACACACCCTTCCATTGTGTCTCAAGCTGTAATTTTTCCAGGAGGGTTAGGGGCTCCAGATTAGGCTTAGCCTGCCTAGTATGGTCAGTTCATCCTGTCTGGCATTACAGATCTGCTATCTGAGAAGCCATACACCCCTGGATTTCACTGCCTCAATTGAATGGATCATAAACACACACAGCATGTAATTTACATAACTCCCAGAAAACACTAGTTTTGAGGAGAAGGCTTGTAAAATCCATAAGCTGCACTTAGGGCTATAATGTTGTGCTACCTGCAGGTGACTTCCTTTCGTGGACAAGCATCAATGGATTTTATGGAATTTCCACATGATCACCTGCCAACACAATCCAACCAATCGAAATACAGACTAGCAAAGAATACCAGTCTGGCATTTTTCTCAACTAAATGCTTTTAGAATATATTTTTATCAGTTCCCAACCAACACTGACTTGAAGATACCCAACTTCTTCAAACTTTCAACCACACTATAAATTAGAATATTGGGCATCCTAGCTTCCCTTCAGTAAACTAAACATAAACCAAAATGAAGGCAAATATATTGCTGATTTGCCCAGCTATATGTTTAACTCTTGAGGAAAGGATGCTGTTGAAATGCAATGGAAATAACTGAGTCTTTAATCTGAGATAAATGTAAACATCCACTCACATCAGAATTTGACACAAAGCAATGGTAAGAATCAATAATAAACTTGATTTGGATCACATTGGAACACATTCCATAAGTGTAAGAATCTGACTCAACTAGAATTTGAGTCAACTCTCACCCAGCAAGTCAACTTCTGTCTGGCAGCCTCCACTGTTTCTCCTTGAAGTAAATTAATGAGAGAACTGATATCACTACAACCACACCTAATCAGAAAATATCCAAAGTCCAGAGGACTGTGTTGATCAACTCAGTGAAGAGAAAATTACAAAACAAATTCACATCTTGAGGCCTGCCTTTTGCCCTCTGATCTTTGAAACACTTAGGCATGCATCAAAGCATTAGAACATGTGATCTACAACTTATTCAGTGCCTTGTTCCCTCAAGGTATCCGACCTAATGAACAGAAATATAACATGTAATATGACGTGTACTGCTTTGCAAAAACTTGGACACTGGTCTGAAGTATGTCAGAAGTTATCAGGCTCTGTCTCTGACAAATTTAACCAAGTAACGCTGTATAAACTACATGTTCTAGCCAAAGTAATTGGGAGAACAGCCAAGAGAATGGAACACACTGACACACACATCACTTAACATAACTTGACAACTATCCTAGTGGTTTCTCTGCATCTAGTCTCCCACAGAACTAATTGGTAATGCCCCCCCCTACTCTTTTCAATCCCAGTGAGGCCATAAGCACAACAGAGATTGATAGTGCTTGTCTGAAAAAAGTTGTATCCCTTCTCTAAAATATCAGCTTTAAACTCCTGCAGAAGTTAATCACAGACTTCCCATTTCCTTCCCTTTATTTACTCCCCTGACAACAGACACCTGTCCCTCCAAATAACTGAAACAACCCAACAATCAACGACAACCCGAACATCACATGATGAGGGCAAATGCCCTGCATAAGGATTTCAAAATTCAATCGCTAAATGGAAATGGTCTGATCAGAAGCGCAAAAGAATTCTGACCAATTTACTAGACAATACCGGATATCTTATTGCTACAAGAGACCCATCATTCCCCAATCGAATCATCCAAGTTACAATAGGATTGGGTGGGCATAAGAATTTTAGAATTGAGCCACAGCCACCAAAGAGCCGGGATTGCTATAATACTCCACAAGAGCTTCCAGGCTCGAATCACCCATACATGGTTGGATCCTAGCAAAAGGAATAATTGATGGACGGAATGCTGAACAATGCAAACATTCACCCCCAGTCACAAGGATCTGGGTTTAATCCATCGTTCTTTTGCTCACCACGCCACCCCAGTTTGGACCCAGCCATATGTAAATCAGTCTTGACCCTGTTCCTTATGGGAACAGTCCAGCCCGAACTGCCAAGCCATGTCCTCCCTGGACCAGAAACAAGTATCCTGGGACCGGTTTCGGGGCATCACCCTTCATCAGCCAGGCTGGCTCGAATCCAGTGGCGCAGTGAGCATGGGACCCACGTCTGGGCATACCCTTCCCACTTAGGGCGACAAAAGCAAAAGGAACAATTGATGGACGGAATGCTGAACAATACAAACATTAATCCCCAGTCACAAGGATCTGGGTTTAATCCATCGTTCTTTTGCTCACCATGCTACCCCAGTTTGGACCCAGCCATATGCAAATCAGTCTTGACCCTGTTCCTCATGGGAACAGTCCAGCCCGAACTGCCAAGCGAGGTCCTCCCTGGACCAGAAACAAGCATCCTGTGACCGCTTTTGGGGCATCTCCCCTCATCACCCAGGCTAGCTTGAATCTAGAGGTGCAGTGAACACGGGACCAATGTCTGAGAAGGAAAGCAAAAGGAACAATTGATGGACGGAAGGCTGAACAATGCAAACATTCATCCCCAGTCACAAGGATCTGGGTTTAATCCATCGTTCTTTTGCTCACCACGCTACCCCAGTTTGGACCCAGCCATATGCAAATCAGTCTTGACCTTGTTCCTCATGGGAGCAGTCCAGCCCGAACTGCCAAGCCAGGTCCTTCCTGAACCGGAAACAGGCATCCTGGGACCGGTTTCGGGGCATCACCCCTCATCAGCCAGGCTAGCTTGAATCCAGTGGCGCAGCGAGCATGGGATCCACGTCTGGGCATACCCTTTCCACAAAGGGTGACAAAAGCAAAAGGAACAATTGCTAGTTTCAAGCTAGCCTGGCAGATGAGGGCTGATGCCCCGAAACTGGTCCCAGGATGCTTGTTTTCCGGTGAAGGGAGGATCTGGCCTGGCTGTTCGGGCTGGACATTTCCCATGGGGAACAGGGTCAAGGCTGGTTTGCATATGGCTAGGTCCAAACTGGAATGGCATGGCGAGCAAAATAACAATGGATTAAACCCAGATCTGTGACTGGGAGTGAATGTTTGGCAATGTTTAACATTCCTTCCATAATCTTTTTGTGTTGCATTTTCACCCTAAGTGGGAAGGGTTGCCCAGATGTGGGTCACTTGCTAGCTACGCCACCAGTTTCAAGCTAGCCTGGCTGATATGGGGTGATGCCTCGAAACCGGTCCCAGGAGGCTTGTTTTCCTGTCTTGGGAGGATCTGGCCTGGCAGTTCGGGCTGGACTGTTCCCATGGGGAATAAGGCCAAGGCTGATTTGCATATATCTAGGTCCAAACTGGAATGGCGTGGTGAGCACAATAACAATGGATAAAACCCAGATCTGTGACTGGGGGTGGAAGTTTGACAATGTACAACATTCTGTCCATCATCTTTTTGTGTTGCATTTTCATCCCAGCGGCCACCATGTCTTGCTTAAATTGCTATTTCTTCTTCACCTTTAATAGAACTCAGGTTGAATTTGATTGAACTGAAATGATCTTGGTTGGAGACTGAAATGTGGCACTGATTCAATATTTTATCGCTCAGGGTCCACAGACAAGGGTCACACTAAGGACAGACAACTACTTCAAGACCTCCTTACAGATCATGCTCCAACAGACTGAGTGACCTACCCCGCAGATAGACAATATAAATTTCTTCCATACATATATGGCACAGAATCACGGATTCATTATTTTTTTAATGTCTATGAGCCTACTACCGACTGCCCATCTGCTCCATTATTGACCAGGGAGTGTCGGACCACCCCAAGATCAGAGTAGATCTTACCCTAGGATTACTAAAGCTCAACAGCAGGCGGATGAGATTGTCAATCATGCAATATAGGGGTCCTGGGAAAAAAAGATTTTAAAATCTTCAGTCTCCTCGCCACAGACCCTCTGGGCAGCTGGAAAAGCTTACATCCAAGGGTAATTAATGAAAGACGTTGCAACTACAAAATAGAGAGCTTCCTAGTGGAAGCAAGAGTTAGAAGAAGCATAAAGAGCAAATGACTAACATACAGATTAATGTAGACTCCAGAATTGCTAAGAAAGATGTCAGATGCTAAAATAGAATATAACTAAATTTTTACACAAAATGCTGAACACGCCTCAAACATAATGATGAGTGCTTGTCACTGGTTGAGCTATATTCAGGTTGCTATGTGAGCTGCTTGATGAACACCTTCTCAAGAATATTAGCTAAGAATGGGGTTTTGGCAACAGGTCAAAGTCTGGATTGATCCAGAGAGTCTCTGTCAGGATTTTTAACTGAGTAACAGCATTCCAGAAATGTTTGAGACATATGGGTATTGTACCATCCAGAAAAAACCCAAATAATTCTGTGATCGATCGCACTCACTTTCTTTCTCATGCCCCCACTCACTCTTCCCATCTATCCCCTCCCTGCCAATGCTCCTCTGCGGCGCGCTCAAGGCGCCAGATGACGATGCTAGGAAATCAAGGTGAGGATGCAAGAAACATTGCACATCAAGTCAAGAACTGTCAGTCTTTCGGGGTCAACTGCATTACATGTTATGGGTCATGTGAATTGTAGCCCTATTGAATGAATCAATAAAAAGAGATAGAACACACAACACCATGTATAATCCAAAAATCTATAATTAAAAAAAAAAAATACACACGTAGCTTTTCTGCTTTTTCAGACACGCTTGGAGCAGCTGTGAGTTGTTATTCCCTTCCAGGCTGTATAGTGGT
Source organism: Calotriton arnoldi (assembly GCA_963921515.1). Lineage (NCBI taxonomy): Eukaryota > Metazoa > Chordata > Amphibia > Caudata > Salamandridae > Calotriton > Calotriton arnoldi. Next base: position 622,919 of record CAWUFW010005646.1, read on the forward strand.
GAAGAAACACAAATGAGCATGTTTTACCTACCTGCCTGGTCACACTATTATTGTCTTGTTTACCCTAAGGGACATTTACCTCAAAGTACATTTACAAGTCCATGTTCCACAGACAGAGTAAAGTGTTACTTTGACGTCTTAAACCTTTGTTTCCTATCTGAGCTCGAGTCCTGTGCCTATTCCTCTCCCCTGCTTCCAAATTCCAAGTAACAAGAGAGTTGCTACTTCCTTAATTTTGCTCTCCTGACGATGACACCGTAAAGGTATACGTCGGATGTCAAAACATCGGCATCATTTTCACCTTTGGCGTTCACACATGTTGCAACTAGTAGGAATTCGGACAATAACTACTCTCATACTATCAACCTGAAGTAGCTACTGAATCTTTTAGTCCATGTGCCTTTTCATCTGGCTATATTGAAAGTGTATCACTTGAGTGCTGCACTGTCGCTTATTCACCTTTGTGTCTCCCATGCTCGGTCCTTATGGTTTTAAAATGGAATGTATTTTCAATTATAAGTTGTTGGACTATTCATGGTGTTACGTGATATATGCCTCTTTAATTATTTATAGTAAACACTGGGTCACACAACACAGCTGCCAGATTCGCAATATTAAAAACAATGTTTTCTAAACTTTTAACTTAGCCACTTGCCTCTATTGATTTCTCAAACAATAAAGTTGCCTTCAAGACATTTGCAAAGCAAGAACGATTTGGCTTTGCCAATGCTTTCTTAAAATTGTATGCCACATTGCTTTGTAGTTGGAATTTAAAACGTTTAATTATTAATTCTGTTAATCTTCTGCTTTTTCCTTAATATTTCAGAGAATACAAGGACATAAAATTAGCAGTACTCTAAGAATGTTTGGGCAGTCCATTGCTGGTGGCATTGATGCAGATGGGAATGGATATTCAGGTGAATTAAACAATGCAGTTTTCTTATTTTGATGACTGTGCTCTTGAGGCCTGACTTTGTCAATTAACAATGCACTGGTTATGATATGGATGGTAGTTTGTTTAATTTGAAGGGCATTTTATATTTCCACCAAAAATTACAATATTATGTGAGCACATATCAATAAATAATTGTCATGTACACTTTAGGAATACTGTCACTTTAGAGCTGGTTCTTATCAATGTTCCTATCCCGCGTTTAGTTGCACCAAGCTGTACAATCTGATTTTAAAGTATAAGCATGCAACCCTTGCTACATTGGTGTATAGTTACAGAACAGTGCAGTCCACCAATCATTTGCCCATAAATGCAGCCAATGTAAACACTGGATGAGAGTAAAAAAATAACCCTCTTGCCCTTGGCCAAGTCTAGGAGGTGGCAGCATGTCTACTCCTCAGCCTTTGCATAAGGTTAGGTAGAAGTTGTCCCTCTTCTGTTAGAATCACTCTACACTCTAGTAATAAAAGAGAGTGGCAACACTCTACTCCTGACTTTTGGCAAGATGGGGTAGTTTTTAATATCCATCCTATGCCCTTGGGTAAGGCAGTGTAGTTGGAGGAAATACACCCTCCTTCAGCAAGGAGTTTTCGGTGCACACTTACCTCACTCTTGGGCAAGGTGACAGTTCTTACAATAAAGTGCCTCAGAGGGTTGCTGGAGACTACCTCTGCCCATTGGCAAGTGGTGGGGGTTAAGCCATCAATGTTTACGGCTTAATGTATTGCAGATTTTGGGTAGCTGCCTCCGGTCAGTCTCCTATCGGTTCCCATGCTCACTTTCTATCTCTCCTGGCTTTGCTAAAGCATTTACTGTGCTATCTTGTTTGGGGTGGGTGGTTTTCGCTGTTGCGAGGCCTACTGTCATCTGGGCTCTCATTTTTCTGGGGACTGTCTCGACCCTTTATATAATGTAACACTGATTTTTCAATGGGGTCGGGGTCCTCTGGATGTTGTTGCCACATCCCTCTCTTTATTCCTTCGGCGCTAATGGCTGAGGGACTACAGTGGTCACTGTTTGTTTTCCCTTCCCCTTTCCTTGGTTGGGTAGTACAGTTCCTTTTTTGTTTTTGTTTAATTTGATGGGTAATCGTATTGAGTACTGTCCAATGGTTGCTTTTAGCATCCATTCAGGGTTTGGTTGCTGCCTACATTGTTACATTGATCTCCACCCGTCATGCTCCACTTCCTTAGAAGAGGCATATACACTTCCAGGACATTTCTCCCAGTTATCTCCTACATACTTCTTTTGCCTCCACAGTTCTTTGAAATCTGATTACATTGAATGTCAGAGGCATGAACTCTCTGCAAAAGCAATATAAGGTACATGCTGCATTGTGCCTTTGGAAGGCACACATCGTCCTTTTACAGGAAACACATTTAACAGCCGTAGAGCTGTCCAAACTATAATCCAGGTGGAAGGTACAGGTGTTTGGAACGGGGTACACCACTAATGCTTGCAGAGTAGTGCTGTGGATTAAACCTGGAGTGCAGCAGATAGAGCACATATTGATACCGATGGGTGTTTTCTACTTGTCTGGGGCATCCTTAATGAACCTGAGGGTCATTTTCGCCTCACGCATGGACTAATTCACCTTTTGGTCCCACATAACTACTACCATGGCTGATTGGCCTAGTGCTCCCTGGAAATTTTGAGGGGATTTCAACTCTGTCCCCGACACTCACCTAGATCAATTGATACCTCCATTTCCACAGCCCCTGTGGCGCTTAATACCACTTATCTTCGCCAGTGGCTGACCCGCTGGTTCTTGGATGACACTTGGCACCTTAAACACTGGTCACATCAGGAATTTTCCTTTTATTCCCCAGTCCATGAATTACACTCACATTTAGAAAGATTAGTTTGCTATTCACCTCTCTATACATTATCATCCCCGGGTCCTCTCTGACCATAGCCCCCTAACTATGGAGCTGGCTAGGGTTCTGCTGTTCCCAATTCTCATGTGGAAGCTTTCAGCCTTTTTGTGCTTAGTAAAATAATTGTACACTGCCCCCTAATCAGGGTCTAGTTAGGGCCCCTCTTATAGAACGCCATTTCCATCCACCGGGGGACAAGACAGGGATGCCCGCATTTGCCTCTGTTGTTTTCCCTGGCAATCGAACAACTAGCTTTGGCCATGCACAACCGGGGTATGCATTGGGACATCCCACTAAGTGACGGAACACATGTAATATCTTTATATGCAGACAACATGCTACTTTACATCAGAGACATGCACAACATTCACAGCACGATTGTTTCAATTTTGGCCCACTTCGCGGCCTATTCAGGGGTTACGGGTAAATTGAGCAAAATCGTGCCTATTCGTCTTTCTCCCTGATGTCCCCAATCTGGACTTTGCTCTCAAAGGGGCACAATTGGTCTGGAAGCCACACACATTTAGGTATTTGTGGGTGTACCACTTCTTGTATGACCTTTTCAATGGTAATGTCACTCATGCAGTAACGGCACTACATACTCCGATTACTTTCTGGTGCACACTACCGCTGGCATTAGGGGAGATGATGACCTTATTAAAAATTGTGATTTTGCCCTGCCTTTTGTATTTCTTTACCAACCTTCCTATTTACATCCCTGTTGTGTTCTTTTGGGCGTTTGAACAACAGATTCTGGAGTTTATTTGGAACAAGTTGCGGTGCAGGGTGGCATTAGTGAATCTTTGCCTACCCACGAATAGGGGGGACTGGCTGCTCCACATTTCGAACAATATTACCTCGCTGCCCAATTTCAGTGAATTGCCAGGTAGCTGGTGGGCTTGCAACTGTCGGACATAGCCTCACCTTCTCCTTGTTGGAACTTGTCAGCCATTCTGCATCTATTTCACCCCGGCACGCAAGTGCAAGTACCTGACCCCCTGTTGTTAGGGGTTGCGCATCGTTGCTATCGTAGATGTCTTCACATCACGAAACATGTGGTCCCTTATGCACCATGGTTGGCTCTGTTGGGAATGCTCAGGACTGGTGGGCCCACGTCGACAACTGAACTGACAGTATGGCACGCTGCAGGTCTACACACATTGGGGGATTTGTATAGGGATGGCACCTTGGCCACATATGAGATGTTGATGGAGAAGGATGGCCTACCCCTGGGTCAATTTTTACTTCACAGTTCCTTGCTTGCCAAACCAGGGAATCACTGGGGAGGTCTGACTAACGAACCGCCCATTCATCTTACTATCCAATATTTACATCTAATGGGTAGGGTTAGACACCTCATACCATGGTTTGCTGACTCCTTTCGATCCTACACCATACCACAGCTTCTCCCTCTATAGCAATGCTGGGAAGTGACCTTGGCACGCCCCTGCACCAATAGGGAAAGGATCGCTTTACTTGAGGGCTCAAAGCATGTGCTGCGCAACGCCCGGTTTAATAGTAGATAGGGCTTATCTTACACCTGCCAACGTGAACCAGCTTTATCACAGAGTGGATGCAGCCTGCCCGTGTTGTACAATTATTGATGCTGATTTGCTACATATGCTGTGAGCCTGCCCCAGTTTACCTAACTACTGGTCTAGTATCACCTCCAGTTTATCCGCATGCTCCGAGCGCCTGAATCTGCACAAATGGGAAATATGTCTCCTGGGGTTGTACCCTAGACACAAGAAAGACAGGGAAACCTTCTGAACCCCCATTGTTCATGGCTTCGGAACTATTGATGCTTAACTGAGCACAAGCCGAAAGCATAGCCCTGCACAAAGAAGACACACTAGGGCTGTAAAAATATTCCATCACCACTTACTGGGGTACTATTCTGTCTGACCTGCAGTGTAATCGAGCACACGAGTCCGATGATAGTGCTAACACTGTGGGGACAAAGGGCATGTAACTTGAGAATGTTGAGTGCTATTAACTTCCTTCTCCATCGTGATGCCCCTCACGCATACACTTTCCGAAGTCATCAACACTGGGTACATCACGTGCTAGACTTCAAAGATGGCAGAAGTGAAGAATGGTGGTAGATAGCCAAGCGTGGTGGTCTATTAGTTTTTTTGTTAAAACGCTTAATGTTTCATTACTGTCAAAATGTATGAATCTGTCTGCAATGCTATAAGTGATTCACCCGATGATCTGCCTCTGTCCTACTGCCACACCATGTTTATCTTGAGGCCTTGGTTAGACACTGTCTTTGTATGTTACGAAACATTTTACACTAACCGTCGATCGCATTGTTGTACTGTAAAATGTAAAAATTTAATAAACAAATTCAAACAAAAAAATAATAATGTTTCTACGCATCGCCCTCAGGAATTGTAATGTCTTTGTGGTAATATTATTGCTAAATTACATTGCCTTCATATGCATGTGTGATATCTGCCCTTGTACTTCAATAAAAACAATATTCCTCAATTTAAAGAAGAACTATTTGCTGTAGAAAGACCCGTTCAGAGAAGCAGCCAATAATTTTAGAATTCTGGAGACCCATGGCATCCTCCATAACAGGTGATGCTTTAAATTTGCTGGTGACTCTTTTTACCTGAAGCAACCAGTAAGATCCTGAGTTGAGCGAAAGGATCACGCAGTAAGGGAGGTTTACAGGAGAAATTCAGGTTTATTTCTCTGAAAGAAGAACCCATCCAAAGCTCCACATTCAGTCAAGGCAACAGTCCTGATCATTTAAACTAATACATTCCAAAACTTGGAAGACCAGGAGCAAGTACAGAACCCCTAGTTGCCATGACATATTACATCATCACAAGAACCTGCTATTTGCTGTGGTATGCAGGATGCCACACACCTTCCCCGTTGACATAATAAACAACAAAACCAAAAGAAACAAAAACAAAAAAATGAGTCAATAGAAAAGAGAAAAGTAACAGTGAACAAAATATTCAGGATACAACAATTTAAACTTATTAACTTATACATTTTCTAGAAAAGATGCATCAAGGACCAGGAACTGTTCCAGTAAGGTTAGAGAACACTCAAGATACATAGGGGCCGATTCCGATTCGGGCCGGAAATCTCTCCGACCGAGCCGGACCCGGAGAGATTTCCGACCGAATCGGACCCGTGCAGCCCGACCGAACGAGTACGATGCGCACGTATGCCATCGGACTCGATTCGGTCGGACTCCCATTGAAGTCAATGGGAGCCTGTCGTACAACGCGTACGCGGGCTCCCATTGACTCAATGGGTGCGGAAGCGGACAAGGGCGCCCCCTACAGCGTGTACGCGGCGAAGCGACTCGCGCCGTACACGCACAGGTAGAGGGGACCCATGGGTCCCCCTGTGTGCGACTCGCGCGGGTACGCATACAGGGGGTCCGACACGGACCCCCAAAGTACGGCTCCGACTGCTCTTTTGACCCAGAGTGCACGGCTCGGTCGGACTGCTCGCGGCGCGCATCGTACTTACCCGGCCGGGGAACGTCTCCATTGCGCGGTGCGAGTCGAGTCCGAGCGAGTCGGTCGGTGCGGTTAGACCCGGGAACGAGTCGGTCGGAGCGGTCGGGACGCCCGGACGAGTCGGTCGGCGATTTCGCATCGTACTCGCTCGCCCGGACGCGCGTACGAATCGGTCGGGAAATTGGGCTCCGAATCGGATCCGGTTAAGCCGAATCCGATTCGGAGCCCTACCGGCCGAGATCGGAATCGGCCCCATAGTCTTTTAAATAGTACAGACTTTTAACATTCCTTGAAGAAAAGTGTGGAGGACCAGAAACAGTAACGGCATTTTTACTACTCACAGATTTATCAGAACAATCCTGCCCATTATACACACAGACTCTATTCAAATTCCAAACCCTGTGGTCTTGAGTTCTGACAGCATTTTTGAATATTTTTATAACTTGTATGGGTTTAGAAAACTTGACCTTGGTCCCAGGTTGCTTGATGACTACTAAGTCACCTACCGAGACCTTGATTTCCTTAGTGGATTTCTTACAGTCAAAATATGATTTTCTGGATAAACACAAAGGGGGTCATTATGATAGCGGGCGGATCGCCCCCGCCGGGCCGGCGGGGGCGATCCGCCCGCCATCCACACTTTAAAGACCCCCCGCCATATTAGGATGGCTGGGGGTCCACAGCGGACGGAAAGACCGTCTGCCGCTTTTCCGCCGGTCGACGAGTCGACCGGCGGAAAACTATGGTTAATATGGTGTCGGTGTCTGCAAGACACCGCCATCCATATTAGCATGCAGGCGGAGATGTGCCTTCCCATGGCGGCATTGCCACCATGCATGCCAATGCACAACGTCTATTCCCAGCATTGTGGCGGGCGGTGCTGTGAGCACCGCCCGCCACAATGCTGGGAATAGGCTTGCCACCGCCACGGTGGCATCCTAATCTCAGGTGCGGGACCGCGGCGTAATGAAGCCCTTAGCTTCTTCTCTTATACACCACTCTGGAGTAACTTTCTCAGCTGAAGAGAGAAAGGCAGAATCTTCAAAGTGTCTTACCCAAGGAGGCTCAACCAACGTACAGGGAGACCTACCTCTAAACAGAACAAAAGGTGTCTTTCCAGTCGTGCTATGTGGTGTCACCCTTTAACTTTCGACCTTTTTAGAACTTCTTCCTTCCAATTGAGACCAGCACCCTTCGCCCAAGAGATAGTTTCCTTCAACACCCTATTGAACCTCTCCACCATTCCATTTGTCTCTGGGTGATAAAGAGAACATTTCTTGTGTTTGATGCCACGACTTTTAAGAAAAGTTTCCATTTCTCGTGAAACTAATTGAACTCCATTATCTGTAAGGATAGTATCAGGATAACCCTCTTTGGCCATAAGAGACTCTAAGAATTTGATAACTTGCAAAGTCTCAATATTAGCAGTAAAGAGAATTTCAGGCCACCTGGAGGAAAGATCTATGAGCACCAAAATAAAAATTTGTTGACCATTAGAGCGAACCGTCCCAAGTATATCCAAAGCGACATCTTTCCAGGGCCCAGAAGAAAGTTCTCTTACCACCATGGGCTGAACCCTTGTACATTTTGACTTATCGCTCCTAGAACACACAAAACAATCCCTAACAACTCTCTCCACATGTAGATCCATTCCTGGCCACCGTTAAGAAGAGCGAAGTCTTTCCTTAGTTCTTGACATCCCGGAATGTGACTCGTGTGCTAACTCAATTAAAGTTTGACGGAGTTCGAGAGGAGGAACTAGTCTTGTACCACGAAGAAGAACACCATCACATACAGACAATTCATCTTTCAGACCCCAAAACTTGCTAGCCTCTTCCGATGCTTGCTTCTTAGAGTGCCAACCATTTTGAATGAGGGACACAAGTTCAGAAAGCACACAATCAGCAGATAACTCTAAACGCCACTGATGTTCATTAATGATCCTATCCCCGACAACACAAACTTGAAAATCATTATCATCATAATCTTCATCTTGTACCTCATTTTCAACCTTTTCCACAAGTCTAGAAAGTGTATCAGCTATACCATTCTCTATGCCAGGAATGTATCTTATGTCAAAGTCATACTCTTGAAGGTCTATGACCCATCTGGTTATTCTGCTAGACATCATGTCTATTCCTTTCTTCTTGAAAATTTCACAGAGGGGCTTGTGATCAGTCCTTATCATAAATTTGGTACCCCACAAAAACTTTTTAAGTTTATTTATAGCCCAGAATACTGCCAAGGCCTCCCACTCAATAACAGAATAGCGAGATTCAGCATCTTTGAGACAACGAGAGAGAAACATAATGGTTTGCATTCCCCCTTCACCTTCCTGTTGAATAACCGCTCCCAAACCTTTGAGACTGGCATCAGTAGTGATAAAGGAGGTCTTTAAGGGATCAAAACTTTTGAGTTTAGGAGCACTATTGAGATTTTCTTTTAAAGCCTCAAACTCAAAACTACACTCTTTAGACCATTTGAAATCTACCCCTTTCCTCAAGAGAGATCTCATGCAACTACTTTTCTCGGCAGAATTCTCAATGAATTTATTATAATACTCAATCATTCCAAAGAACTTCATGAGTTCTTCCCTAGAGGTAGGAGCAGATATGCGAGTGATGGTGTCCACAATATTGGCCTTAGGAGCAATACCCTCACCTGTCCTAAATAGTGAAGAGAGGATGTTCCAAACGGACACTTTTCAGCTTTAATTGTGAGATTTGCTTCGCTCAATCTACCCAAAACGCTGAACAGACGATCCTCGTGTTCTCCATGATCATTCCCAAACACAAGGATGTCGTCTTAGTAGATACACACACCCTTGCAATCTTTAAGGAGCTTTTCCATGACACGCTGAAAGATGGATGCCGCCGACACAAGGCCAAACGGCATCCTTACAAACCTAAATGTCCCAAAGGGTGTTATAAATGCTGTATAGTCCCTTGAGGCTTCAGCGAGTTCAATTTGGTGGTAAGCTGAAGCTAAGTCAATGGTGCTGAAAACCTTAGCTCCTCTTAACAATACTAACAGCTCTGAGATATTAGGCAAAGGATAATGATCTACAACCACGCATTTATTGAGTTGCCTCAAGTCTACACATAGACAGAGAGATCCATTGGCCTTGCGGGCTGCAACCACCGGAGCTAGCCAATCCGTCCCTTCAACTTCCTCAAATATTCCACCCTGCTTAAGTTTGTCCAATTCATATCTCATTTCATCCCTCACTGACAAGGGAACATTTCTCACCTTGCAACTAGAGGATTGAGAGTTAGGACAGAGACGTATATTAAGCTTAAATCCCTTGAGGCACCCAAGTTCATCTCTAAAAAAGTAGGAAAACTTTGTTTAATCTTCCTTACAAAACCAAGATCAGGTTGTTCACAAATTGTGTTAACACATTCCTTCAGTTTGATGGGACAACTACTACCTGGATCCAACATAACGCCTAAATCTCCTTGATGGAACCAGCTTATTATGCTGTCCCCTTTTTCTGACACATATATTTTGCCAGAGATGTACCTGTCTTTGTGCTCAATGAGCCCATTGAAGTAACCGCGCAGTGGAATGGGTTCCCCACCATATGCCAAGGGGCGTATATCAGGCTTCAGAAGAGAGATCTTGTGAGCCAATTTTTCTTGATAGAAAACTCTTGAAACAATGGTGATCTTGGCACCAGAGTCGAGCAAAACTCTGGTGGATTCGCCTTCTACCATGATGTCATCCACTGGGCAAGACTTGCATTGTACATCAGAATCTACCTGAACAACTATCTGACCACAGACAAAGTCCTCTTCCAAGATTTCAGCCTCCACACATTTAACCTTAGAAGAAGGAATCTTGGTTTTACAAACCACAGAAAGATGTCACTTTTTTTTTTACATTTGGAACAAATAACATTTAAAGCAGGGCATTTTTTGTCATTAGCTAAATGTCCTAACTTGTCACACCTAAAACATTTGTATACAACAGGTTTTCTTTTAGTCTTTGAGACAACGTCAGGTTTAGACATGGTTTTCACTTCATCTTTAACCACTTGAACAGTAGTTCAGGTTTAGACATGGTTTTCACTTCATCTTTAACCACTTGAACAGTAGTTTGCTTTTCCAGTTTATCCTTCTTAATGGTGTCAACACACTTGATGGAATGTTCCACCCTTCTTGCCACTTGGATTACTTCCTCTAATGAGGGTTCGTCTCTCAACCATAGCTCTTCACTAATCTTCTCAATATTGCACCCAAACATGAATTGGTCTCTGATTCTCTCATCAAGCAATCCTGCAAACTTACAGGAAGATGCGAGCTTTCTGAGTTGAGTGATGTATGCCTCAACACTTTCCCCTTCGTTTTGTTACCTTTTGGCAAATTGATACCTCTCCAATATAGTGCTAACTTTAGGCAAGTAGTGTTTGTCCAGTTTTTTCATGCATATCTCAAACTCATTCAAATCTCTCCCCTCTGCGTCACTAAGTTCAGGGAGATGATCAAAAACATCCTGCCCTTCCGAGCCCAAACAGTGAAGAAGAAGAGAAGATCTGCGCTCATTGCTGAGACTAACACCACAAACCTTCGCATAGCGCTCAAATACTTTTTTCCATTACTGCCACTTAATTGGTGGTTCCCCAGGCGACATGAGAAAAAAGGAGGAGCTGTAACATTTTGCATGGTCACTGTAAAATCTAAATGGTGAAATACTTGAAAAAAATAAACAAATAAATGGAAAACACTTATTGAAGAGGCTGTGTACTTAACAACACTTTAAGTCTGTGTGAATAAAGACACCTTTAAGGATGCGTGACTGTGAGATAAAAAAAATAGTTTCAACTGTGTTATACACACTAACAATGCACAGATGTAAGAAGAAAGAGTATTTAAATTGTTAATCCAGAGCTATGTGCGTGTCACAGAAGTGGCACGCTGATAAAGAAAAATAATAAGCAGTAATTAAATAATTTCCAATGTGTGAATATCAAGAATATTGCCACATAGTATTAAGACTCATGCTGGTATCGAGCACCTGAAATGATAAGCATTACATTACAAAAAATTTCATGGGATAAAATCTTTCAATTCTGTGTGCTTGTCACAGGAATGGCACGCTAAAAGGAAAAATAAAATATAACAAATTAAATGTCAAGTGTGTTCGTGTCACAGAAGAGCCAAGCAGCGTTTCAATAGAAGAAAATTAAATATGACAAATTAAATGTCAAGTGTGTGCGTGTCACAGAAGTGACACACTGTGGTACTCGCAAGAAGACTAGACCGATTGAATGCTCTCAAACTGAGGTGTGTGCTTGTCACAGTAGAGCCAAACAGCATTTCAATAGAAGAGAGGACGAGGAAGAGACTAATCCAAGATGGACTCCACGTAGGTCCCGCAAGGTCAAGTACGTGACTGCACGTTTCTCTGACGCTCAGAAGTGTTTCTTCGTAACGCAGACAATGAAGGTGGAGAAATGCGATGAAGAACATTCCAGCGTACCGAGAAGATTCCAAGTCCCCGGCTGGGTAGAAGCGCTCGAGAGGACTGCACGAGGTAAGGCTGATTTGTTTGAAAATAAACAGGAGCAGCGAAGCTCGCAACGGCGGCTCCGCTCATTGACACGACACCAAGTGACACCATTTTAAAAGCAAGCACAAGATTAAGCATTGCGGTAACATTTTTCAAGCAGGCAGGCACAAGCTTAACTGTGGCGGTGACAGACTCAGAGGAGAAACCAAATCTTCATCTTTCACTAAAAATAAAGTCAGCCAAACAAACGTCACACCTGGCTCCCCAGCTTAAACGGGTGCATTTCAAGAGCGAAGTGAAGCTGTAAGCATAGTATCATCCCGCATCCAAGTAGGAAAGGCAATAGAAAGGAAGGTAAATAAGACGATAAGATTCAACGAGCCAGTGCCTCAATGCGACAACCCTTCCAAAATTTCAAATGTTTCACAGGTTGCTCATTTAAAATGCAGAGCAACAATGTAGGAAATAAGAGAACAGTACCTGAAGTAGGGATACTACCCTTGAAATCAATTGTAGTTCACACTGCAGTTGAGGGGTTTGTTGAGTTCTTCTTTCTTCTTTTCTTCCTTTCTTTGGAGAAGCTTGTAGGAGCCGACTACGCCAGTGTAAGATCCTGAGTTGAGCGAAAGGATCACGACGTAAGGCAGGTTTACAGGAGAAATTCAGGTTTATTTCTCTGAAAGAAGAACCCATCCAAAGCTCCACATCCAGTCAAGGCAACAGTCCTGATCATTTAAACTAATACATTCCATCACCCGGGAGACCAGGAGCAAGTACAGAACCCCTAGTTGCCATGACATATTACATCATCAGAAGAACCTGCTATTTGCTGTGGTATGCAGGATGCCACACAACCTTTTGTAGATTTTACTTTGTGTTTTAAACACTGCTAAATCTGTTTCTAACCTAGTGCTCAAATATGCATGAAGTTTAGAATGCAAAAGATATTGACTTATCACGCATTCCCTGTCAAACTGTATCACACTTTGATCTTTCCTCGCTTTATTCTTGACTGTACATAAATTTGCAACCAAATCAAACTCTAGGAGAAAGCCTATGCCTTAAATAGATCAAAAGAATGCAACACAAGGCCTCCAACAAAACAGATTATCTAGGTTATCTAAAAGCATCAAATTGTACTAAAGGGTTTACTGGTTATTTATCCTTTGGAAACATAAAAAGGAGAATTGAGAGAATCGTTTTGGAGCTTTGCAATCTAAATGAGACAGTAAGAATTCTGCGGCCCTCCTAGGATAAAACTTCTAAATCAACACAGTTAGAAAAATGTGTTACTTCAATTGTGATATACACAATAGACCTATTTCTAGAACCGTGCCTATAATCTAATGTCCCAGTGAGTCTGCAATAAACAACCATTTAAAAAGCTCATCTGGATAGCCTAAAAGATTTTAGCAAGGGTTCTGTCTGAAGAAGAGTGGGATGTTGCTGAAAATTTTGCCTTTGGAAAAATATTAAGGGGTCGATTCCGATCTCGGCCGGTAGGAGCTCCGAATCGGATTCGGCTTAGCCGGATCCGATTCGGAGCCCTATTTCCCGACCGATTCGTACGCGCGTCCGGACGAGCGAGTACGATGCGAAATCGCCGACCGACTCGTTCGGGCGTCCCAACCGCTCCGACCGACTCGTTCCCGGGTCGAACCGCACCGACCGACTCGCTCGGACACGACTCGCACCGCGCAATGGAGACGTTCCCCGGCCGGGTAAGTACGATGCGCGCCGCGAGCAGTCCGACCGACACGCGCCGTCCGGCTCCAAAGAGCAGTCGGAGCCGTACTTTGGGGGACCCCCCTGTACGCGTAGCCGCGCGAGTCGCACACAGGGGGGGACCCATGGGTCCCCCCTACCTGCCCGTGTACGGCGCGAGTCGATTCGCCGCGTACCCGCTGTAGGGGGCGCCCTTGTTCGCCTCGCACCCATTGAGGCAATGGGAGCCCGCGTACGCGTTGTACGACCGGCTCCCATTGACTTCAATGGGAGTCCGACTGACTCGAGTACGATAGCATACGGACGCATCGTACTCGTTCGGTCGGGCTGCACGGGTCCGATTCGGTCGGAAATCTCTCCGGGTCCGGCTCGGTCGGAGAGATTTCTGGCCCGAATCGGAATCGGCCCCTAAGTGTCAACAGGAAATGATCTTCTCTGGATGTGTTTAAATCATCTAGAAATGCATTCAAGGGGGAACCTCCAACAGAAATGAAGACTGATAGATTTAGCAAACCATGTATCTTCCTTAAATGAGGCTGCTAAGCACTGGTTAGAGATATCACGATTGGTTAGCAGTCAGATACATATATTTGTGAATACCAAAAGTTGTAAAGTTAGACTTTCGTCTCAGTTTACTTTTGTGAATTGGGCCCATAGTGTTAGAAATGTGTGTGAAGCAAAACAGTAATAGTCGAGCCTCATTCCTACTGTTGACAACAACCTAAGAATGTTCTCACACAGTAAAGAAATGCCCTTATTATATCATGCACATTTATGTTCACTTACAGATGTCGCAGTTGGGGCTTTCCTGTCTGATTCTGCTGTGCTCCTAAGGTGAGTTACTTGAGCACAATGCGCATTTGAGTAAATTCCAAAGAAATGTATCTAAGAAGGTTTGAAATGCGACTGTGAATTCTGTGACGTTCAAGCACCAGACTGAGAAATATTAAAATTCTTTTTGTGGTGTAATAAGAATAGATGGAAAAGCATTTTTATATCATAAAATAACACCTATAAATGCACCACTTAATCACATTGATCCAAAACAGATGGTAGGACTCTCCTTTCTATTCTGGCCACATAGATTGGGTGGTGGTGCTTCATTGGTTTACATCTTTCCTCTGACTGCAGTTAATGAAGCCCAGTGAATTAATCTTGATCAGCTATCTGTGTGCGCACTAGGGATGTATCCATCTCCCATAGGCTTCCGTATCTGTAGGGATCCAGTGGGAGATCTTTGTTGGGCTGAAAAGTCTCTGTTCATCAGTACGCTGATGACACCCAAATCTTTCTTCAAGCATCATTTTCATCTGATGCCATGTGGAGAGAAGTGTCTTCCACATTGAGGTCAGGATGAAAGTGACTTATTTAACAGTTAGCCCCCTTGACGCAGAATATCAGTTTATTGCTTTTGGGAAACAAGCATGGCTGTCTATCTTACAGAAAAAGAGATTGTAGCAGCAGGGATAGGATCTGCTTTGCATGCCGTTTGCCCCACTGAAGTACAATTTAAGTATATTAGTCAGTAATATGCATTTTCTCCAGGTTGAAAGCAACCATAAAAGATGAGCAGAATCTCTTATTAGTTGACACTTTTTTCACTCAGTTGGCAAGTTATGCCTGTAAGATTTCTCGAGGCTTTGAAGTCCAAACTTAGCAATGTCAACAATATTTGTAAATCAGTTCGCACTTGCAAAAGTTACCCATGGTACTGAGTCTAATGTGAAATAGAGATTCGTCTCACTGAAGCAAAGTGTGATTATAATGTATAATTTGGCCATCAAGTCAGTCAAGAGATCTAGCTCATTGTAGCCAGCATGGGATGTCTAATATGATCATTATAACCCTCAATCCTTATACATTGAACAAATAATCATTTCACTCAGCTATGCAAGCCAGCTGGAATTTCTTCGCTTTGTTAGAGTACTGAAACAGTTACTGATCACATGGGGCTGAATTATGCAAAATGCACCGGGGCGCACAAAAGGTATATGTACCCGCTCTTTGTATCTCTGAGGCACTTTGGTGTTACAGCAGGGACCGCAAATGCCTGTACTGTCCCTGCTGAAATATAGATAATACTGGTACACATTTAGCCCAAAGTCGGACAGTGTTCCTATTTGTAATACAGGCTCAGCGGATTTATTCTATACACAAATCAGACTTGAAGGAAACATGGTTATACAATTTAGCAGGAAATTATACAGTTTATTCCACAAAAATGTATTTAATACCACACGACCCTAAATGCTTATGCTGTTTTTATTAAATGTGACAATGGTTATACTTCACTATTACATGCAAAATCTACACAGTCTGAAAGGTGTCTTGCTCTTACGAGGTCACTCGTAACAATAAAGACACCATGCATGTCACCTTTAGGAGTGGTTGCTTTTTTAATATGCCCATATAGTCATGGGGAGGAGGGGATGTTTGGACTTTGTGCAATTGTCCAAAGTTTCCAAATTTCACAGGACCTTTGGGAGGCATAGTAAAAGACACCAGTTTGTCCCATGACACCCTGGAACAGGGACATTGCTTGAGCAGGATATCATGGGCTTAAAGCTCCACCGTACTGTGATCACTAGTAACAGATGCAGATTGGGTTGCAGCAGGGGCAGGGTGCTGGCCAGCCAATGTAGGCTGGTGTCCGGGACATGGATCAAGAAGGCCAGCCGTCTGGTAAACTTGCTGCAGCCAGGATAGGGGCTCTAGACGGGTAGCAGGTCAATGACTGCTGAGTAATACCAACCTCTCCACTGCACCTAGTTGGTGCTCATCAAACCAAGCACCATTATGGAGTACCAAAAAGGGACACTTACTTTGATTCTCATTTTTTAATCAAACTTTAGGAGTTATACACTTCATGAAGATCCAGAAAATGTTTCATTTTTTCAAGGCAGTATAGAGTCATACTCCTATGTAAAGGAAGAGTGAAAATAGCAAATAATGAACCTATTGGCTTGTTATACAGGTTATCACATCAAACACACAAGGATAGATTGAAAAGGATCCTAAACTTAGCAGCAATTATCAAATTTAAACTGGCAATGCACAGATAATGGCCAAGATCTTAAATCACACATTACAAATGGAGGCATACATGGAATCAATCTGTGTTTCTAAAACGCGTCTTCAATTAAAAAATATTGTAAACCTATCAATAACATATTTGTGCTCCGATTTAAAGTTTGAATATGGTCCTCATGGTTATCAATATTTAGCAACTATCATTTCTGAAGCCAATGTTCTTTTTTTGTTTTAATATTAATGATTGTGTTCCAAATCAGAATTTACAAAAGTATTAAAATAAATTGTGTCTACTTTGTACATAGGACCAGAGCAGTGGTGGCTGTTGAATCATCTCTAAACCTTTCAAGTTCAGTAAATCGTACAAATTTCAATTGTATCGAGAATGGGCGCCCAGCAGTTTGTCTGAATATCACTCTCTGCTTCAGTTTTAAAGCACAAGCCATCCCTGGTTATATAGGTATGCTGGAATGGTTATTTGGTATTTGTTGCAACTGTGTAATATGCTGTTATGTCTCAGTTCTTCAAACATCTGACAGCCTTATAACTAGGTCTGGTCACTGCCTCAAATAATTCCATCGAAGACCCTTACTTAGAGCCGTAGAATTGCGTCTATGCACTGGGAGGTCTACTTTTAAATCAGCCAGTGAATCCAGTCTACAAGAACTGAGTTGACGACTTTCCACAACCCATGCCTTAGTTCTGTAGTTTTGATGAGTAGGGCAGGCATCCGTCTTGCATTAATGTTTTTCTGTGTGGAAATCTGCTTAGATTTAGTATGTCAATCCTGCTGTCCTACTTTTGTCATACTCCTTTATTATGTCCTTCTTTAACCTATTATTTCATTTTCTATCCTTTCCTTTGTATGTCATGCAAGTATATGCGGTTTTGCATTGATTCTTGTATTTGTAACAAACATACTGATTGCGACTTGCAAGATACTGGGGCCACATAAAAATCGCATACGATTTTACCTTTATCGCCCGGTAAAGTCACCCAAGTACCGTGCAACTATGGGATGAACCCAATGGAAAAAAAAAATAACACATGGGACTTATTTTTCCCGCTGTAAAACCACACAAAATTCACCATCCCATGGGCTTTTACAGCATATAAACCACCTGTTCTGAGCAGGTGGTAAATGTATGTGCAGGCTTGTGGGCACGGTTGGAGGTCGTGAGTGGGTGTTGGGAGAGTATTGGAGGGAAGGGGGAGGTTTTTGTTTCTAGCAGTGGTCACAATGCTACAATGGGGCTAATCGATGTATCCTAAAGGGTAACCTATATACAATTGTCACTTAGGGCTTTGGTCTATGCATAACTCAAACCTGGTGATTGATGAGTTACTCACACTAAGCGGCGGTATTGTTCCTGAAACTTGTCACTTAAAATGTGTTGGCATTGACCACAGGATCGTTGTCACTCTGTCTGGACATGACCTCAATTACTGTAAACACAAATTTAACAAATCTGGCTGTTAGCCTCCAGTCCTTTTCTTAAACACAGTGTGATGTGGTGTTTTGGTAGGTCCTTATATTCAATTAAATTCAATTTGCAGAAGGAAAATTTAAAAGGTTTCCTTCTTTCGCAAAGACAGGTAGAGCACGCACAAACGAGCACCAGTGTTTCATTTGGTGTTTAGACAAAATATCGATTTGCAAATATCGACAGACAAGAATATCAGGTTTAAAATAACATGGAAATATCGATGTCAAGAATATCGATGTCAAAAAATTTCGATTTGAAGGTAAGTAATATTGTTTACAAAAATATAGTTGTTTAAAATATCGTTTTTTAATTAGTGTTATGTATTTTAGTATTTTAAATGTATGTGATGTAATTTCTTTGTATGTGTTGTTTGTTTTTTAATATATGTGTGAAATTTTTAGTAGTTAATAAATTAAATTTAAATAAATGTTGTGTTTTTAGTTCCATAGCGGGTTGCGGGTTTATAGGGGAATAGGGTGGGAAGTAATTTAATCATCATAAATTTATGATTATTTTTTATGTAGTAATATTTATTTAATTGCCATTTAAAACTGTGCTTTAAAATTTTTGGAGGTACATTTTATGTGTGGGCTGTGGGGTTTATAGGGGTAAAGGGTGGGGAGTAAATTATTTTAGATTACTTTATAATTAGTTGTTAAATACCATTAGTTATTTATTTGAAAAATAAATGTAATTGTGTAATTTAATGTTTTTTAAGTTTCATTTTAGGTGCGGGCTGTGGGGATTATAGGGGTAAAGTGTGGGAAGTTAAAAAGTTTAATGATTATAATTTGGTTTCTATTTAATAATATCTGTTTAATTGATAATTGTGTTAATTGTGCAAATACATTTTTTTTAGATTTCAGATGTGGGTTGTGGGTTTTGTAGGGTATGAAGTAAATACATTTTAAGCAATTAATAATTATTTTGTAAATAAATATTAATTATTAATTTAATAATTAATTATGTTAATTGTGTCAATTTTGTGTTACATGTTATGAGTGTGTTGTGTGCTTTGTGGGGATTTATTGTGGGAAGTATAATCATAATAATAATTAATATTTAGTCAATGAAAATTAGTTTGTTGATGAATATTAATATTAGTGTAAAGAATTTTTAGGTGCAGGTTGTGAGTTTTGGGGTGTTATAGGGTGGGAAGTAACTAAACTAAATGTATGTAATAATTATTGCTTTTGTTAATGAATAATTTCTAAGTAAAAATATTTATTTGTATGAAAAAAATTTTTTATTTTATTTATAATAATATTTGTTGGTATTTGTGATATGTATTTAAGATTGTGATGTTTTTATTTTTTTTAATTTTTTTAATATTAAATATATTATTTTATTTTTTAACATATCTATATATTTTTTTATTAACTTTGTTTTTAAAAGTATTTTTTTTAAAGATATTTTGTTTGTTTTTAATGTTGAACAGACTGGAGTGGGAATAGTACATTTTACCCCTCCACTATCCAACACTTTCCCTACTGTTGCACTTATTGGAGTGGGAATAGTAAAATTTTACCCTCCGTAATCCAACACTTTCCCTACTGTTGTACTGACTGGAGTGGGAATAGTAAATTTTACCCCTCCGCTATCCAACACTTTCCCTACTGTTACACACATTGGATTGGAATAGTAAATATTACCCCTCTGCAATCTAACACTTTCCCTACTGTTATAGTGATTGGAGTGGGAATAGTAAATGTATCCCTTCGCATTCCAACAGTTTTGCTAGTGTTGTACTGGCTGGAATGCGTACAGTAAATATTAATTATCCGCAATCCAATGCTTTTACTACTGTTGCATTTATTGGAGGGAGATTTGTAAATTTTAACCAGTTTTATTTTTACGTTGTGTGACGTGGGAGTAGTAAATTTTTTATATATTAATTTTAATAGTTTGCGTAGTCTGGTATAAATTGTAGTGGGAACAGTATATGTATTACATTTTATATTTTATAATTTTTTATGCTGTTATAATTTATATTTTGTTTTTATTTATTTAAAAGTATTAATATTTTTAATGTGTAGAATAATTTTTGCTATATGTAAAGAATTTTAAGTTGTTTAATTTTTTATTTAACTATAACGGTTTGTCTTTTAAAGATTTTATGTTAATGGTATATGTATATATATATTTGTTTTTATATTATTTTTCATTTATAATATAAAATAAAATTACTATGTTTAATAACTTTTTGTGTAAGTAGATATGTCATTATATTTTGATTATATATGTGTGTTTAACCTTTTTAAATTAAGTTTATTTGTTAAGATAAATATTACATATTTTAAATATTTTTAAATTAATTTTACTATTGAATATATTAAATATTTGTTTTTTTATTTTGATATATATTTAAAAATCTATATTTCATACAACTATATTAATGACATCAATATTTGTTTCTCAATATTTTTGTACTTACCATAATAAGTATAGGATGTCGATATTTTTGACATCGATATTTTGGTCACAAAATTTTTGTAAGGGGAAATTTTGAGTGTCGATATTTTGTCAGTGTACCTTTCATTGTGGTATGGGCAGAAGCGGAAGTTTGCTTTGTCTCTAGCATAGCATACTTCTACTTTTAAATGATTTTGCCTATATCGATGACCCCGAGGTGGAGACAGAAATATAAATTTGGTTTCCAAAGATATGGATAGCTTTAGGTATTCCTGCGGTGTCCGTTTTTCATAGGTTTCCACTATGAACGGATTGTGCTTTTTTATCCACATGGATTGTAAGTTGGTGAATCTGGAATTACACTTTATTGTCTTTTTGAGGAGAGATTTAAAACATTTGTAATCGATACTGAGGTTCCAAAGTGGATGCATCTGTAGATTATAAAGTGTTGCTTGAATGGCTAAGGTCCAAGGCTTGGACTTCAAATGAGCAAGTTCTGGCCAGAAATGGTATTTGAAGGTGCCATTCTTTCCTTTGTTAAATTTAAACCAAAGTTTAAGTCGTGTGGCATTTTGGGCCAATGATTGCTCCTTGAGTTCTAGACGAACTTGCACTTCTCTTGCAGAATTGGGAAGTTTAAAGATGGATTTGTACTGCCTGGACTGTGCCTGATAGAGCCCTCTAGTGAATTTACCAGGAAATGCTTCGATATACTGTGTTAAGGATGGAAGGTATTTATCATCTGCTAACTCTGAAGAGAGGTGTTAAAGAGGCTCTTGTGAGATGGCTTGCCTTTTTTAAGAGCAAAAATAATTCTTGTTGCTTTGGTTGAAAGTTATCTCATATGTTGCTTGTGGTAGTCTGAGGCTAGAAATTCTACCCCCATGTATTTATAGGAATTTGCACTGGAGATGGTGTAAAGTTCCATCTCCCATGTTTTGACTTGGTTGAATGGCTTTCTTGTGAAAGTGATGACTTTTGTTTTCTCTTCATTGATTTCCATGGTGTTATTTCTACAGTAGATTTCAAGCATGTTAAGAGTGCTGGAGGTCTATGGTTGAGTAGTCAAGCAAGATGGTGTGTTCGGAAAATTGCAGAACACGTAATGGCTGAACATTTACTTTCGGATTGAATGCCCTTTGGTTCGTGATTGATGGCCCCACATCAGCGACGAACAGGTAGAGTGAGATGAGGAAATATATCAATAAAGGCCTGATCTGCTGTTGGACTACTGCTTTCAAAAAAGCCCCAGACAAACCAAACTTGGCTACTGTACTTGATGAATAGCTTCTAAAATGCTATTCCAATCAGGGTTTTGCTGTCCAATATTTAAGAAAAATGTGTGTCTATATTCCCTACTTGTATCCCCTATTACAAGTGCTCAAATGAAACAAGTAAGTAAAAAGTGTGTGAAGGTCTGAAAGTACCTCACGTAAGGACCACCAAAGGAGCTGCTGGTAGGTACTCACCAGCATGCTCACGTCTTCATAATCGGTATCTTTCAAGACCTAAAGAAATTTGTGAAAACTAGTGTAAAGCAAAAATACTCTAATAGTGTGTGAATAAAAATAGACTGCACACGCAAGTCATGTGCTACCCTATTGTGACCCCATAGTGCAAAGGAAAAGAAAAATATGGATGTTTCGCTTCTCCAAGCTAAAAATGAGATAGGACCCACTGGCGATACTGCCAACTTTAATCAATGCCGTGGACCTACTCTAATTAAAAACCACACAATGTTGCAAACCACTTTGATTTAGGGAAGGCCAACATGTTTCATTGCCAGAAGGAAGTTACGGCAATTTCGTCAGGGCTCGGGGTCAGTCTTCACCACACTAGTATTTCTTTTTTGAGCCTAGGGAGATAGACAAACATTCAAGACACAACACATGCCACACAGTTAGGACATCACAACGTAGTTAAAACAATACCACGCATTTCGCGCATCAGTTAAAAATTGTTCAGAGGTCATGAATATTATGAATATTTACCAGGTGGTTGCCCTCAATGCGCATACAGGCAACCCACCTCGTGGGGATGTGTCTGATTTCTACAAAGTATATTTTTCACACCACCCTGGCGTGTGTTCACGGTTGCTTCTTGTCAACCTGCAATGATATTCATTATGTCAGTTGCGCTAAATTCCCGCAATTACACTCTGTAATCTCAAGTCTCTCAAACACATATGAACGGACCTCCAGCCGCCCATTACTCGAGCTACACACTTCACATGTCATTAGCTTGCTCGTGTCTAGTGGAACCCCCGGGTAAAAAAGCGGCGATTTTTACTTGTACCACCTTGCACTCATTACTGCAACAAAGAGGTTAAACCTTCTCTATTCGTTACAGTTCTATCTGTCACAGCCAACTCCCATGATTTCACCATTGAAATACGTTTTCCCTCTTATCAGTAACCCATATTAGAGTACATCTCAGGTTAAAATGCTCATTCACGCCGCCCTAACTCTTACGTCTGGTTTCTAAACTCCGCGCACCGCGTCTATTCCGTTGTACTCTATTTAAAACGCCGTTGACTCGCGCCACTGGTTAGACCACGCCCTCTCATTTCCTTTTGACTCCGGATGTGATCGTATAGATAAACGGGCGCCATCTTAGAGTGGAGTAGCGTTTATAAACCAACTGATGTTAAAAAGGATGAAACAAATATTGATCATGTTAAAACCTGTTGCACCCATAAACAATATATCTTTTTGCTAGCTGTGAAAAGTGTCACCATCCACAGTCAAATATATTGCAGGGGTATTCATGTATCTGACTGTGTTTCATACATTAATGGATACCTCACTACTATTGACATATACACTGGTGTTAACCGGAAAATTAATACCGGTCCGTTAACGGCAAGACCCCTCACTGACACTTAGGATGTGAGGTGGACGGTCCTAGAGAGAGTGTTGGGGGATGGACACAATATGGAGAATAGACTGGCCAGTAAGGAAGCCCGTTGGATTTTTCAAGAAGGGGCGGACCAAGTAGGGCTAAACGATTTAATTGAGTGGAACAAAGTGGGCATACACCCATGATGGAGGGGCAGCATAACCAGTTCCCTACAGATTGAATTATGTAATTTATCCCATTAGGATGGGGAGGTGTACCCGCATTGTCTACGTTGAGTCCTGCTATGCATTGACCATGGTCCTATCTGGATGTGCATTTGTTTCCTAAGTGTCAGTGAGGGGTCTTGCCGTTCACAGACCGGTATTAATTTTCCGGTTAACACCAGTGTATATGTCAATAGTAGTGAGGTATCCATTAATGTATGAAACACAGTCAGATACATGAATACCCCTGCAATATATTTGACTGTGGATGGTGACACTTTTCACAGCTAGCAAAAAGATATATTGTTTATGGGTGCAACAGGTTTTAATATGATAAATATTCGTTTCATCCTTTTTAACATCAGTTGGTTTATAAACTCTACTCCACTCTAAGATGGCGCCCGTTTATCTATACGATCACATCTGGAGTCAAAAGGAAATGAGAGGGCGTGGTCTAACCAGTGGCGCGAGTCAATGGCGTTTTAAATAGAGTACAACGGAATAGACGCGGTGTACAGAGTTTAGAAACCAGACGCAGGAGGCGTACCGGTAAGAGTTAGGGCGGCGTGAATGAGCATTTTAACCTGAGATGTACTCTAATATGGGTTACCGATAAGAGGGTAAACGTATTTCCATAGTGAAATCATGGGAGTTGGCTGTGACAGATAGAACCGTAACGAATAGAGAAGGTTTAAACTCTTTGTTGCAGTAATGAGTGCAAGGTGATACGAGTAAAAAATCGCCGCTTTTTTACCGGGGGGTTCCCTAGACACGAGCAAGCTAATGACATGTGAAGTGTGTAGCTCGAGTGATGGGCGGCTGGAGATCCGTTCATATGTGTTTGAGAGACTTGAGATTACAGAGTGTAATTGCGGGAATTTAGCGCAACTGACATAATGAATATCATTGCAGGTTGACAAGAAGCAACTGTGAACACACGCCAGGGTGGTGTGAAAAATATACTTTGCAGAAATCAGACACATCCCCACGAGGTGGGTTGCCGGTACGCGCATTGAGGGCAACCACCTGGTAAATATTCAGAATATTCATGACCTCTGAACAATTTTTAACTGATACGCGAAATGCGTGGTGTTGTTTTAACTACGTTGTGATGTCCTAACTGTGTGGCATGTGTTGTGTCTTGAATGTTTGTCTATCTCCCTAGGCTCAAAAAAAGAAATACTAGTGTGGTGAAGACTGACCCCAAGCCCTGACGAAATTGCCGTAAGTTCCTCTTGGCAATGAAACATGTTGGCCTTCCCTAAATCAAAGTGGTTTGTAACATTGAACATTGTGTTTTTTTTAATTAGAGTAGGTCCACGGCATTGATTAAAGTTGGCAGTATCGCCAGTGGGTCCTATCTCATTTTTAGCTTGGAGAAGCGAAACATACATATTTTTCTTTTCCTTTGCACTATGGGGTCACAATAGGGTAGCACATGACTTGCGTGTGCAGTCTATTTTTATTCACACACTATTAGAGTATTTTTGCTTTACACTCGTTTTCACAAATTTCTTTTGGTCTTGAAAGATACCGATGATGAAGACGTGAGCATACTGGTGAGTACCTACCAGCAGCTCCTTTGGTGGTCCTTATGTGAGGTACTTTCAGACCTTCACACACTTTTTACTTACTTGTTTCATTTGGGCACTTGTAATAGAGGATTCAAGTAGGGAAGATATACACACATTTTTCTTAAATATTGGACAGCAAAACCCTGATTGGAATAGCATTTTAGAAGCTATTCATCAAGTACAGTAGCCAAGTTTGGTTTGTCTGGGGCTTTTTTGAAAGCAGTAGTCCAACAGTAGATCAGGCCTTTATTGATATATTTAGTTTTGAGTGGAGGGTGGCCTGATTTGTAGAACCCTCTATTGCTCCCTATTGTATGAGAGAGTGAGATGAGGGCCAACAAGCATCCCTGTTTTAAGCTTTTGTTAATACACACATTTTTTCATGGGGTTTGCTATTAAATGCCTTCCTGAAGGCAGGGCTCTTTCATTGGATATTGAATTGTGGTCTAGCAGGGCAAGCACCATGATGTTATTAATGTTCTGCTGTTTTTTAAAAATCCTGTTTGCAACCAGAGTCTCAGGTTGGCCCTTTCTGTTGATTCTTGCACCTCCTTCCGGTTTAAAGATGCAAAGTATTTGGCCTCCGACGAAGTGTAGAGTTATTAATCTATAGTTTGACGGATCTTCCTTTTTCCTGTCTTATATATGGGATAAATCTAAGAGCACGGCAAAGAAAGAGGTGTTAGGCAGGTGAAGTGGCAGTTTTCAAAAACCTTACTTAGTGGGTTTAAAAAGAGTTGTTGTCAATTCATTTGGGCCTATGTTTGGTTGTTCCTTATGTACTATTGGGGAAGATGATCTTCTTGCAGTGACTTTGATTGCATGCAAGGAGCTTAGATATTCCTCTCACACTGATGCTTTTCGGTGTTTTTTGGGAGTTGGTTGATGCCCTCACTTTATTGCTTCATCTCCAAAATGTGCTAGAGTTGCCAGTAGAGCATGCTTTATGTAAGAAAACCCACAGTCTTTCCTTATTTGTTCTTTTAGCCTCTCATACGAGTTTCTTATAAAGTTTCTGCTGCTTGGTCATCTTGCTTTTTCTTTGTTTCGCCTCACTAGTCCGGCCAGGGTGCGGATTTTCTTTTTCTTTTATGAAGGGCAACAGTAAATCACATATAGGCACCTTGAGGTGAGATTCGTTTAGTATTGTTAGGTTTAAAATTGTCCGTGGCCAGTTGGCCAACTAGTGGCCTCATTGTTTCAGTCCATATTACGTGGCTATAAGGACTGCTGTCTCAGTGATAGTATTTAAGAAATCAATGCAGTCCCCTTGAAACGCATCCATCCATTCCAAAACAAGTCCTTTATTTTTTAATGACCATTTGACTCACATTGCTCTTGGTTCCACAGTTAACTCCCTTATAGATCTGGACTTCGTTAGGTTGTATTTGTCGATGCTTAAGACTATCTTCTGTGGAAACTAATCACTTTCCAGCCGGCGTTCTAGTTTGAATTCCTTTATTTGGTTAAAAAGACCGTATTGTATAATCCAGCACAGCTTTCCATGTAGAGGCCACATGTATGAACAGTGCTGGTTGGTCAGATTTACTAGGCCCATTTATTGCTCCTAGGCCCATCAAACATTTAGATTGGTTGTTTATTCTGATCTAGAGATTGTTTGCTGATTTTAGTGGGTTAATGGTCTTAAATGTGGCTATACTTTATTGAACTGCTTTTATCATTTAACCACTTTCCTTATTTACCTTTGTTTTGCCTCTTCCCTGTACTCCTATTGTCCTTCTGTTTATTTCTCTTTTTCTGTCCTATAAGTTCATATCACTGTCATGACTTCCTTATGCTAAAAATTAACCATTTAAAACAATCCTCACTAGAGTCGATTAGCTAATGCGGGCTAAGCCTTTCCAGGGTGCAAAGGGGAATGGATCACCCCTATATTTGGTTGGGATGCAGGAAAAGGGGTTTCAGCACAGAAAAAAAACTATCTCGCTGTGGAGAGAAAAAAACATTTGCGTTTGCACAGGGGATCCTGCTCCCTGTGTGTGGGGTTCTAGGCTATGGAGAACTCCGCTAAGCAGGGATACAATCTCGATAGAAAGCTCACATGACTTTCCTAGGAATCTGCTTGTAAACTTGGTTTTCATTTGGATTCCTGGCACTGTCTGCGAATCTCAGAAAGCAGTAAATCTGCACTCGCACTTGGGTGTGAAACTGCAAGTGTAGTAGATTCACTACTATCTTTGTGAATCCAGCCCATTGTCTTTCCTGTTATCGCTGCTTGCATACCTCAAGTTGGAGTAACTAAAATCAAGCTCATAGTTTCCTAGATAGGTTTTGATGATTTCACAACAGTTGTTAGCTTCCATCTTCAAAATTAGAATATTTAAAAAGGCTTTAACCTGCATTATTTTTTTACTTTTAAATGCTCTCGCTCTCATTGGATGGTGGCAATTTCTTAGAATCCTATTTCTTCTCTCATTCAGTGCTGAATTACAATCTCAGTATAGATGTCAACAGAAAACCAGGAACACTCTCAAGATTTTACTTCTCTTCAAACGGAACATCTGACGTGGTATTAGGAAAGATTGACATTTCCAACGCCAGAAGGACGTGCAGAAAGCAGCAAGCATTTATGAGGGTGATGTATATTCATTTTGAAGCAAATTCATTTCGAAGTTGTGTTTTCATATCCAAGTGGCGATACATATGACGTAAGGTACAGTCGCGTACATCAATAGGACCCAACTCTTCCAGTGAAGAAATTAGACAAGTTGCAGGTGTGTTGGTGCCGCGTGCACCATCTAGATAACTGCCCACTATGTGTCAATCATCGTCTAATAATAACATTGTTAGGTTCATTTGTAACAGAAAGGATATTACATTTTATAGGGCTATAATATAATGGCCATCCTTTATGAACGTAATAATGTGACCAGTTAAGTCACTCATTCTGAAAAGGCTATACACCATTTGGACAACTTTATTTTGTAAGTGTTCATGGCACTGCATGCTGCGTGGCTAGCCAATGACGTTATTAATACTAGATTTGCAAGCTGCACTCGCAATAATGATGATCCCTACAGTGTGTAAAGCAGCCTTTGAACTGACACCTTTATACCGCCATGAGAAGCTTCTCTTGCAGTCATGCATCACCCTTTCTGGACTTCAGGGTCCCAGTCGTTGCTGCTTTTCTCCTCTATGGTGAGGTGGTATGGGCCAACTCTCAAATAAGGGATAAAGATTATACGAGGCCACGTAGATCGAGGTCACAACATGATCACTGGATTGTAGGAGGAACAGGGTTTGTGGACTTGCAGAGGGATGATAGCATCAGAATCACAGAAAGAGGAGACATGTTCTTCAGTGGACTATTGGAAAATGAGGGGCTGAGCTAAGAGCCACAGAATTCAAAGCAGTAGGGCTTGGGGGTACAGAATGATAAAATATACTATTGCTACACGGTTCTAAGAGATACCACTTCCGAATCATGAGATTCTGGTAGAATGGACTGGTATCCAGGATAGTGACAGACAAAGTGCCCTTTGGTGCAGGTGCAAGGGATTCTTGTGGTCCAGTTCTTAAGAATTAATGCATGCTTAAGAGCATGCTCCTGGGATCTAAACGTTTGCATGGCACAAGGCTAAATGGTCACACAGTGCTAATGGACTACCTGTCTCTGGGCTGAGACTATGCCTAGTGAGAAGCGTCATAGTGCTATGGAGGAGACACTGTTCAAGGTCACTCTATGGAAAAAATGCCTGGGTCAGAAGATTCTGAGCCCTTAAGGCACTTTACTGGGGTGAAATCACATGCCACTGAAAATATTGCTCAAGATCTCTGAGGAGGTTAGCACCGACACCTTAGAACGACGACGTCAATGCCACTGAGGTTCGTCATGTAGGCCAAGGAGCACTGTGCTAATGATCATAAATAATCAAGGCACTATGATTAACTTGTGGAATCAGAGAGTTTTGGGACAGGAGTGTGGGCTGCAAGATGCACCTTCAGCTGGAAAATGAAAGGTGGAGGGTCCATGAAGAATGAAGACATGAATTGAAAAAAAAGGGAGGTGCAGAATTGAGACAGTAAGCTTGGGCATCCTGAGATTGGTCTAGGGTTTGTTTTCAGCATCTATATTCTTGACGGCATTTCCACTTTGCCAAATGACGAGGTGGGCCTACCACCACAGACCTTTGACCTTTGATGGACTATCAGCATAGGTCAGAGTCTTTTGGAAAATATTCCTACGACACTGGAGGCAAACTCTAGATTTGGTGGTCAGGCCTCGACCATTTTACTCAAGGCAGGTCATCCACAATACAATAGTCCCCCCAACTTGAAATCACCTGCTAATTTTTTGTTAAATAATCATGCACTTTTTCATATTTGTATAAACTGATCAAGTAGGGTCCTAATTTCATGTTGCAGTAACCTACCCATTAGTGGGAAAGAATGTAGTTCCCTTTGCTGATTTATTTTTTTCAATCTTTTTCTGGATTGTCAAAAACAGAAATTGCATACACTACTGTTTTCCACCACTGACGTGTCTATGTTTATTCATAGTTTAAATAAATATGACTAGTCTCTGACAAGTACAAGAGTGCTGGATATGTACGGTTATATATAGTTGGGTACCAGCAAGACTGAAAACAAGGGGGTCTAACCTTAATCCATAATATAGAGTGTGTCGACTTGTTTCTTCCCTCGCTTCTGTTTATAGAAGGTTGAACGGTCTAGTCACTACACATAGAACTGCTATTTCCAAATACAAATAAATGATAAAGGGTTTTTAAGAGTTATGTTATGTATATTTTTTATGCATGATGTATGACACTGTCGATCTAAAAATTGTTTTGTGGAAATATAATTTTGACTGTAGATAAACAATTGAAAAGGGTATGGCAGAAGCAGGACACCAAACCTACATAATGACATCATTCAATGAAAAATGAATGTTTCTGACTAAGTGTAGTTCATCTATTTCTCAGAAAGATGTACGCGACATCCTGGCTCCCATCTATGTAGAAGCTGCATATCAACTCGGGGATCACATTGTAAAAAGGAGGCTTACTAGTGAATTTCCACCCCTAAAACCAATTCTTCAGCAAAAGGATGGGAAGGAGCACGTGACAAGAAAAAAGGTGAGATGAAGATGTCTCAACATTTGAGATGTAAGAGGTGTATTGTCTCTTTTTCTTATTTTCTGTTCTATCAAAATAGCTCTGTTACTTCAGTTTTCCAGGGTCATTCCAATCTGAATCAGAGTTAGTCTCCTGGTTCCTTGTCTGGAGTATTTACTGGAGCTTATTTGATCATCAGGCACAGGGGCGTAACAACACTTGAGAGGGCCCTGTGTAAGGTATGGTGATACCCACACCATGTCACCTCCAGACCAAGAAATACAATAGCAACGCAACACGTACAGCCCTTAGAAAAGGAAAACGTGTTATTGAGCACTATAGAAAAAACAGCATTATTATTGTTAGACTGGTTTACAAAGCAGTACTCAAGAGGTTCACCCTTCCTCCCTCGCCGCATAGAAAAACCAAGACCAAAAGGTGACTTTAACGCAGAAACTACATATTTGATTATTATCAGTCAATATTATTTTGTTGACTAAAACAATTATCTCACAGCTCCTAACTGCAGAAACGATATTACATCTTTATCTACATTGCAACATTTGAATGTACCCTCACTCCTTTCTGATCACAAACATCTGCTTTAGAATAGATCCAGCTAATTTCATTTTAACTCTCCAATTCTAACTCCATAAGGCCTAGTACAACATGCCTAATATCCTCAAGTCCTTGGTAGCTCAAGAGATAGGTTTGTCACTCAAATGGAACCGAGTATCAAGCCCCAGTCACTGCTCACTTATGTGATTGCCCCGAATACCACAACTAAACAAGTCCTTTGAGGCGGGGCATGTCATCTCCTCTCGCTTTCCCTCACTTCTATTATTTCCCACAGTTGCAGTTAATGAAAGATTGACGGCACAATAACCCGCTGATTTATCATACTAGGATTTTAAGGTGGAGGGAATACACAAATAATCATGATTTTCTCTGCTCATGCCCTTTCCAAGAAAGTGTACCTCATTCACTGCTGTTCTGATAATGAAGCCTCTGGCTCAAGGATAATTGTCTGATGAGCTTCTGGAAAACAGTTTCCAAATTTCCAATTAATCCTACAGACATCTGAGACAACATGAAAGAGTGAGTAAATGAGTGAAAGTTCTCAGTTGTATAACAGAACTGCCCAGCGTGACCTGCCTTTAGGTGCTGGTCAAGTCCGGACATTATTTCCCTGAACCGATGACCGGCAGGTTACACATCAATAGTTATAGCAGTCACATAAGCCTTACTGTCCCCACTATTTAACCAACAACTGGAATTTTGATCAGCGGGTTACACACAGATCTGTGCGTCAGGCACATTAACCCCATTAGATATTGTAACTTAACTATGTCTCCTGCACAAATACTCTTTCAATTACTATGCTTGTCATGGTGGGGTGAATAGTCAATATTCTCCTTGAATGAGGATGCAGTCACATAAATAATATGTAACCTGAATCTTTATGTCCTAATTATGCTTGAGAACTTTTAAGGGAAAGGAAATTGAGTGGTGTGTAGCACTTTTAAGGAAAAGGTAACTGAATGTTGAGTTTCAGAAAATACGCTTCACATCAGGAAGTAATTAGATCCATCACAAATACTTGTGTTGCCGGAGGCTTGCTGCCTTTGCAATGCATGCATAGTGAAGTACCCACTGAGTTCAATGGTTGTACATTAATCCCCTTTATGAAAATGGCTGCTTCATCATCTTGCAACATAACAAGACCATTATGTCTCATAGAACAAGAAGGAGATATTCCCACTGTAGTCTTTCTTCTTTGTCCTGTAATCTCTAATGAGTTGCTGGCAGTGGTGTAGCACATACTTATGTGCCACCTTGGAGGAAATGGTGATTTTCCTATGCACTTCCTGCACAATGTACATGTTCAACATTAATGTGCCCCATCTTCTCCACCTTCTGTGCTAATTACCCCCCCAAAAAAACCTTAGTTAGTAGCAAAGTTCGGAACCAGCAATGTGTGCTTTTTTTGTCAATCTAATGTCATTAAGTACTTTGTTTATGCAACATTATTCTAAACTTGATATGACTTAAATTCCATTTTAGAGAGGGTTTAGGTATATGCCGTCAGGGTGGTTTTAAAAACCGGTAACAATTTATGTATTTTAAAGTCCATTGAGCCAGCAATAGTGACCAAAACTCCTAAGAACTGAGGGTCTGATTTAGAGTACAGGTTACAGCATGAGAGATATCTTGTCTGCCTCACTACAAGTGCAATATATCCAGTAGCACTTGTAATGGGGCAGATGGGATATCCGTTACGTTGTGAAGGAGGAACCGGTCTGTCAAACTCTAAATCTGGTCCTGAGCATCGCCAGACAGAGGATTTTGGGGGTTTCTCATCCAAGGACATTTTAAGAAGATGTGCAGTGGAAAACAGCTGTAAGCTGTATGGGTCATTCACACTGGTCAAGTCATGAAAGGGTTTACTTTATAGATGCAGTTGGGGAGGGTTCTCCATATTGCTTTGTAAAGTGAACAATGCTAGTTACTACATCCAAAGTAAGAGGTAATGCAGTTCCCATATACCCAATAATAGGTCTTTTACACTCAGAATTTATTATATGTTCTACTTTACCTTTCTCTGGAATGGACTTCACACATGCCCATACTCACAAATGGATTTTCATGCACATGTTGAACCACAATAAGCTCATTCATATTCATACTAGCACTCACTAATACTCATACACAGACTTGCTCACACCTGCACATGCTTATTCACACTTCAAACACTCACACTGCTACACACAATTGTTGTCTTCCACACATATTCTCTCACAGTCTCACATAATATCAAACACACACATACGCACAAAGGGGTGGAGGCAGAATGTGGTCGATACAAGGAATAAGCGGAAGTAATCAGACAAGGAACAGTATCTAGTATATTCTCAGAAGAGGAGGCAGGGGGAAGCAATTGTTCATGAAAAGGTCCAGTGGTTTAAATGGGGGAAAAAGAAAAACATAAGCTCATCCTGGAGGCAAGTGAAAAATCTATGTGGAAGTAGAAAGCAATGGTTTCATAAGGCTAGTGCTTTAAGTGGGCCACTACTCTCCGAAAGTTTTCTGACAGTGATCCCCACCGTACAGTAACACACAGCAGGCACAGTGTGTGTGTGTGTGTGTGTGTGTGTGTCTGTGTGTCTGTGTGTCTGTGTGTGTCTGTGTGTGTCTGTGTGTGTCCGTGTCCCCTCTCCCCCAAATACAGAAGTGGACACAAACTAGAGAGAGAAGTGGCCCAGGAGACAAAAAAGAAGAGTGTGAGAGAAAGAATGGCCGACTAGAGGAGCAAAGAAATGGGGTGTGTTAAGGAAAGAGAACAAAAGAGTGAAAGGGCGTATATCAATGTTGAAGAGTAACCACCATAATCAGACCCACCCCAGGATATTGCGGCATTGATTTCATAATTTTGCAGCATAAAAATGGAAATTTTGCAGCACACAATTGCATTTATTGCAGCATTTTTCAGCAAATACAGTGATTAAAATGAAACTTTTTTAAATCTTTGGGATAGCTCAATGGGCTACGCCTCGAAAAAGATCATTCCTGGCATCCTGCTGCCCGCAAGTCATCCCCAAAGACCCATATACTTGACATCCTGCCTCTCTTCCCATATGCCTTCATCATGGGTGGGCCTATGTGGAAGTTGCGAGTCAATGTGTTTGTGGTTTACACAAGAAAGAGTACATTGCGGTTTCATTTTCAACCCTTTGTGCATAAGATGCTGACTCTGCTTTGGGAATGCTGGGCACTTCTGCTTCACAGGCCAACTTCCCCAAAACTTGCTCTACCGGCAGAATTATGGTAGATCACTAGCCCTTTGCTTTACTCTAAGTAGTATGTCAAAATATTGTTACCAAAAATATCATCAAACTGAAATAATGTATCTTAATTACCCTTGACAAAGATATTGTGCCCTTTGGTGGACATTTTCTATTATTGACTGCAGTAGGTGATATTTTGCTAAACTATACTTAGTATTCAATATTTCTGTCCTACAGTATTTCGTTAGAGTGTTCTGGTACCATACTGCCTTAGTGGAACCCACCCACCTCCATCTTTCAGTATTATTGCTGGTAGCAAATGGAGAAGTTTGTTTGATCTTCTATCCACAAACCACTAGAACCAGTCAATACTGCTTTGACCTGTGACGCTTGGCTTTGTAGCCAAGGAAAAGTGTACACTGAAAATGAGAAACACATTGGCCATCAGAGGTGGACAAGCACTTAAGCCATTATTTGGTACATTGTCTGTACTGCTAGGAGGCCTCTACATCAGAACATGAAAGAATATTTCAGTAAGACCGTAGTGCTGAGTTGCTTCTTTCCATCTGGACTGGCTGACGTGCATGAATCCTGTGTGAAACTGCAGCAGTGACTTGAGAAGAAAAGTATAGCTTATCTACCTGCATTAGGAGGTAGACTGAGTCTGTCAGGAGAAGCCAGCTTGATCTTAAGAATACCTGCACTATCTTGTAACCGTAAGTGGCTATGTAGAGTGGCTATGTGGAGTATAAACACTAGTTGTTGCAATTCACATACACAAAAGAGCACAGGAAAAGACCTGTGATTTGGTTTTGCAAACCACTAATAAACCTGACCAAAACTAACCTAAATTACCAGAAAGCAAAATGGTAAATAGACTTGAACAGGGACCTCGACGGAGAATGTGGACGAATACTAGGATATACACACACAGTATCAAAAATGCTTGTTTTAAATGTACACAATTTATTTTCTTACTTCGCACTTACTTAACTTCGAAAAAAAACTGCATAGGCTAGCTTAGACAATCCCATTGACAGGCTCTAGCTGCTTACAGACACTAGGTTTTATCATATGGTATTGAGCAGCGCCAAATTTAGACAATATTCAGAGGGCTTAATGGAACAGCTTGAGGCCTTAACAGGGAGAATGAATCTGTGCACACCCGGAGGCTGCCTACTAGGCCATGTCATGCGACCCAATGATAACAAGCATTTGCAATGCAATTGGTCTCGCCTTTGGGACCTTATATGTATTTAGCTATGCAGCACATTAGCCTGGGTGCTGAAACATCTACTGTTCTTTAACATGGAGGTAAAGTAAGCACTAAACTGCGTGACACACCAGGTATGGGAACACATGGAGAGAAATATTGCCTTTCAGCGGGAAATGGAATAGTCCAAAGCTCTGTTTTTAATATAAAATCAGGGCCTTCGGTGGCCATATCACTGAAAATACAAGATTTGAAAAAAATATTATTGTCTAAGGGTGCTCGTGGAAGCCAATTTCTATGGACTGGAATCTAGAGAATGCTAAAGTGATTCTGGTATTTTACTGACCTCTGCTGGTCGTTTTCTATCAAGAAAGTTAAATAGAGGCAGTTGCCAGAAAAAAAAAAAAAGTCTCTCAGCAGAAAGCAATTCTGGTATTTTACTGACCTCTGCTGGTCGTTTTCCATCAAGACCGTTAAATCGAGGCAGTTGAACAGAAAAAAAGTCCCTAAGCGGAAGCAGACAAGTCTTAGGGCTGATCTCCAGAGCCCACAAACTACATACACATATAAGTATATAATAAGTATATACTAAATTATATACAAGAGGTCTCGAATGCTCGCCCTAAAAAAGCAGGCATTATATATATATATATATATATATATATAAATTTAAACCTTTCACTTACACTTGGAAAACGATCGTTGACTACGGCCTGGAAATATCCCATGGCCCCACCTTTGAGGCGATGGGTACAAAAATGGGTCAAAAGTGAAAGCATGACACTCCAAATGCGCTGCTCTAGGCTCGACCTAAAAAATGATCATCAGTGGTATGAAGTACCAGTGGCATTTCTCTTTGAGTTGGATAGCTTATCAGCACAAACCGTTACTGGCTAAGATTTGTCTGGCTATAGGTGTGCAATGTGGGGTAGGGTAGGACAATTAAAGGAACACTCTCAATTACCCTCCCTAATGGGCACTGTATGACCCAAATGCATTAATAGTCAAGGTAAAAGACGGAAACCTGGGCCTGTCAATTTTGCATACTGGGGAACCTGCACATCCTGTACGACTCATGCTCCCACTGAAACACTCCCTTGCCATGACTATTCATAAACTACAGGAGACAGTAAATTTAAACAGATAAAGGGCACATCCCAATCGTTGTGTATGGCATACACAAAACTAACACTGAATGATCAATCATTTCTTTCAGTTCAAAAGTTGAAACAGCTGAATAGCTGCGAGCTCAAACCTCATTCCTATGACAGAAAGGTAGCACTCTGAGTTCCTCAATTTAAAGAAAGACAAAGGTGAGATAGTAACTATAAAGGCAGAGGAAAAAATGTATCAACACTTTGCAACAGTTTGCGCCACTTTTGTGATGTAGCCCTGGCACTAGGGGGCCTATTAGGATGGCGGGCGGATCGCCCCCGCCGGGCCGGCGGTAGCCACCGTCGGCCCGGCGGGGGCGATCCGCCCGCCATCCATGCCTCAGTGACCCCCCGCCATATTAGGATGGCTGGGGGGTCCGCGGCGGACGGGAAGACCGTCCGCCGCTTTTCCGCCGGTCGACTCGTCGACCGGGTGGAAAACGTGCACAATATGGTGGCGGTGTCTGCAAGACACCGCCATCCATATTGTGATGCAGGCGGAGATGTGCCTTTCCATGGCGGCGTTGCCGCCATGGAAAGGCATACGGTCTTTGGTAATGGGGGCCCGTTGCGGGCCCCGGGAGGTGAGGGGTGCACTTGGGGGTACCTATGGTATCCCCCTACATTGGCATGCACAGGGTGGCAGGCACCACGCGGTGCTTGTCACGTTGTGCATGCCAATGCGCAACATGCTTTTTCACATTGCGGCAGGTGCTGCTCACAGCACCGCCCGCCACAATGTAAATGATGCGGGATGCCACCGCCACCGTGGCGGTGGCATCCTAATTGACATGGCGGGACTGCCGCACCTCTTGCGGACGGTCCCGTTTGCCGTTGCAGTGGCGGGCGGACTTTGTCCGCCCGCCATCGTAATGATGCCCAAAGTGTTGATTTTGGAATTTACTTTATGCACAAACCATGTTTTGCACCGGAAAGTAACACAAAACTTTGCGTCAGTTGGGCATATAATAGGTGGTACATGGGAATTCCCTTGCAACCACCCATGTGTTTTTACAAAAAACCCTAATTACTTACATTGTCAAAAGATTTGTGGAAAAAATATACACCTCCTCGAGGCAGGTGTAT
Organism: Calotriton arnoldi; assembly: GCA_963921515.1. Lineage (NCBI taxonomy): Eukaryota > Metazoa > Chordata > Amphibia > Caudata > Salamandridae > Calotriton > Calotriton arnoldi. The sequence goes on from CAWUFW010005646.1 coordinate 660,356, forward strand.
TGTTTTCTTTTGGCAAAACTTTCTAAATTTGCATGTATTCTATACAGCACACAAATCAATATAAAATTGTTAAAATATGTCAAAGCACACTATTTTGTACTGGAAGGATTCCATTTCAATACAAAACCTATGGTTGACATTACACGCACTCTTGCACTATGGTGCAAGGGTTTGTGAATAAGCGCAAGGCATCCTACAGTACACCAGCGCAGGGAGAAACTAAAATACGGCTATATCTTATGGCACTTTTCTGCTCTCTCCCTTTCATGCAATGCAGCGCAGCGCAGCAGTTTTTATTGCTGCACTGTGTTGCGGGAATTCTTTGTAAATTTGGCGCAGACAGTATAGAAATTGCACAACAAGTATAAGAAAGCTGTTGTAACAAATATGTGTTTATGATAAACAGTCAAATACAATATGATAAACAATTGTCATTGTATTACTTGAGGTGTGTTATAAGACGCTGTAATAAAAACAAATTATAATAAAATGGAATTTATAAAAAGATATTCACTTTTTGTGCAACATTTCATTTTTGTTACATATTGGATAATACATACATATTAAAATGTTTACATACAGGATGATACAATTAATTGACAAAACATACAATCGATTGCAGTAGTCAAGCTATTCATTTACCTAGCAAGTGTAGCTTCAGGATTTCTTTCAAGTTTTTTTTTTTTTTATCATACGTTCTACAAAACAGACAATGTGCTTGCAGTTTTATAGACCATTCCCTTGATCTTTTCCACAGTTTCAACAAACTGCCAGATTTCTGTGCTTTTATTGCGACAGATGTCAGAAAAATCACGTGTTCAGGCTTCACAGCTAATTATTTATTTTTTAAAACACAAAATCCCGATAAACTGGAGGGTCTGCATAATAAATGCTTTAGCATGAGATAAAAATTGTCAAAAAGGAGGGGAGCCAGGAGACTATATGGAGAAGAGGGAGCGATGTCCGGTACGTCATCTGGTCAGTCAACCATATAGGCCCTGCTTATGAGTGGGCAGGAGTCAGACTTCCGAGTTGTGGGAGTTTGCTGCACCACTGAGTGCATGAAAGTCGAAGCTTCCATTTCACTAGGTCAAAGATGCCTGAATTTTACAGAACAAAAGAGTACGATATTTACTGTGACATACAAAGTTTAGTATGCTAAGCACCAAAGTCTGCATGTTATTGCTGAAAACGTTGAATGAGTGCAATTTATTGAAAACCATGAACTCTGAAATGCGGGTAGACGGGTTTTATCTCTGTGATACCCTTCTGTGACAGTTGAAATCAGGAGGACCATAGACCTGAGAATCATTAAGTGCAGCGGCACCAGGGCCCAGGGTTGTCTGATGCCCCTTTCCCTGAAATGTGTTTTTTTTTATTGTCCAAGTGGGAGCAGGACAGCACATTCTCGTTCACCTTGCTTGTACTATGGGCCGAAGCGCCCACACTTGCTAGGCATTTCAAGGAAAAGAGAGAATGAGAAGGAAAACTGCCCATTGAGAGAACCTTAGACCTGAACAAATGCATGTGGGAAAAAACATTGACGTCATGAAAAAGCGTCTAACTGCAACGTGCCTAGACAATTAACAACCGTTTGCCCTGCAAATCTTCCTGATAGGAGCGGGGTCGGGGCCATTTGGGAAACGAGGAAGCTACCAGCCCGAACAAACCCTTGATTTTTAGGACAAACTTACATTTATGAGGCAAACGAGCAGTAATCCAGGGTTGTAGTTTGTGCCACCTTTCTTCAGTATCGGGGACATGGGTACTCTGCTTTAACCGGACTCACTCCCAGATCTGACGAGGCACACGTGCGATAGACAGTAACAGAAAAAGTAAAACTAACTATGCTTGTTGTCAGTTCAATTTCAGCCGGTGGGTTCTGGTGCTCGGCGCTGCACTCAATTCTCTACACCGACACTTATGACAGTCCACCACGTGGTGGCATTGTTTGTCTAATTTTAAGATGAACACTGTTGGACCGGCCCTTTTTGCAGGGTTATCCCCAAACTTTTTGCTTCTTCCTCCTATTTTTTCCTGACCTGTTGTTGTTGGTTTTAGGACTCTGGGCACTTTACCACTGCTAATCAGTGCTAAAGTGCATATGCTCTCTGTGTAAATTGTTATTATGATTGGTTCTCCCTGATTGGCATATTTTGATTTACTGGTTAGTCCCTAGTAAAGTGCACTGGGTGTGCCGGGGCTTGTAAATCAAATACTACTAGTGGGCCTGCAGCACTGATTGTGCCACCCACATGAGTAGCCCTGAAAAGATGTCTCAGGCCTGCCACTGCAGTGCCTGTGCGCAGTTTGCTAACTGCCATGTCGACTTGGCAAGTGCACCCAATTGCCAGGCCCTAGCCTTCCCTTTTCTTACATATAGGACACCCCTATGGTAGGCCCAAGGTACCCCCTGGGCAGGGTGCAGTGTATGTGAAAGGTAGGACATGTACGGGTGTGTGTAACATGTCCTGATAGTGAAATACTGCCAATTTCGTTTTTCACTATTGAAAAGCTATCTTGCCCCATAGGACAGAATGGGGACTGCTTTGTAACATTTTACAAGCATATCTTCCCACAGGGATAAGATAGAAAAATAAACTCAGAATTTAATAACACATCTTTTACTAAAGATGGTTTTTAAATTGTGTGTTTGAAAATGCCACTTTTAGAAAGTAAGCATTTTCTTGTTTAACCCTTCTGTGTGCCTCTGCCTGTTTGTGTATTGACTGTCTGGTTTTGAATGACGGGCTGTGGATGTGCATTCTCTCAGCCACCGGGGGGGGGGAGGGGTTGATGTGTGTCCTGCCTTTCCTGGATGAGTCAGAGCTGGGCTGAATAGACCCTGGCTGAATTTAGAGTGGTGGGAGGAGATTTCCCTTGCACCTGAATAGGGCCTGTCTGCCTTACACAATGCTGTCTCCACCTCCTGCCGGGCAGCTGCACCGGAGGGGACAGAACTGGTTTGGACTGGGCTCAGAGACCCTTGCACAAAGTGAACAAAGACATTTTGGGGTATAAGTATTAGACCTAAAACCCCTGAACTTTAGACTACTTCTGGAATCAAGAGGAACCTTTGCTGAGAAGAAGAGCTGGAGAAACTGAGAAGAAGTACTGCCCTTGCTGTGTGTCTGTGGTTGGCCTGCAGTTGCTGTTTCTGCCAAAGAAAGGAGAAGGACTTTGCTGTGTGCTGTGTCCCCTGCTTGAGGAAAGTCTCCAAGGGCTTGAGTAGAGCTTGCCTCCTGCTTTGAAGTCTCAGGAACACAAAGACTTCACCCCCAGCTCCCCTGAACTTCCTTACTGGGAGTTCTGACCTGCCAGGAGTGCCTGTGACTGTGCGGGGCCTCTGGAGGTTGGTTCTGCTGCTGGGAGCTGGAAAGCAACGCAACACCAAGGAAATCGACGCATCGGTCTTCTTGCGACATTTTTTCCGACGCATCGACGTGGGGCGTGAAGAATCTCCCCGCACCACCGCGCCGCTGCTGTAACCGATGCAGCGCCTGTCGCCGCTGCAAGAATCGACGCATCGAGGGATCACGGCTGAAAATGTCCATGCAGCGCCGCTCGCCGCCGCATGGTTCACCGCCGCATCGTACGCCGCCGCATCCCGGATTTCCACACATCGTCCCTGTGAGGCAAGTTTTCCCCGACGCATCACCCGCGGATCGGAGTCGTCTCAGAATCGACGCATCGCTTCCCCCTACAGACCGGACCCGACGCACCGCTCCCCTGTGTCCAGCGGAACTGTCGGATCGCATCCATGAAGGTCTCAGGAATCGGCGCATCTCTTTGTTTTTCTACGCTTCCCATCGCTGCGGCTGTTTGGCTTGGTGAATTTTGATGCAACAACAGTTACTTTGCAAGAAATCACGCATCTATAGTTTTCTATGGACTCAGTTGCTAAAACCTTTTGAAAGTCATTTTTCTTAATACTTGTATGTTGGACTTTTGTCGTTTTGGTCTTATTAAGTTTAGATAAAGATACTTTATTTTTCTAAACCGGTGTGGTGTCCATTTGTTGTGTTATCGCTGTGTTACTGTGAGTGTTGATACAAATACTTTACACATTGCCTTTGGGATAAGCCTGTCTGCTTGTGCCAAGCTACCAAGGGGTGAGCAGGGGTTATCTTAAGTGTGTATCCCCCTTACCCTGACTAGAAGCAAGGGTCCCTATTTGGACAAAGGTACCTACCTCTGCCAACTAGAGACCCCCATTTCTAACAAACACAAAACACAATAATTCCGTATACTTTGAAGATGAATACTACCTGCCACCCACGCCATTCTAGTAGCACTGAGTTGTCAGGAACAGTTTGAATTCTCCCAGTTGTAGGAGTATGGTGGTTAGTAGTTGTGTTGGTTCTGTCATTGGCCACGCCTAGGGGCAATGGGTGGTGCAAGCTGAAGTAGCCTCCTGAGAAGGGCCCTGGCACCTACGTTTTTAGAAATTAAGCACTGCTTGGTGTGTGTCATCTAGACTGAAACTGCACTCTGCGGCGCATATAGTTGTCATGTCACACAACCACCACCTGGGGTACAAGTCTCAGCTCTGCTTGTGGGGGGGGGGAGGGGGAGGGGGAGTTTACACTGAGCCCTCGTTTCCCCAAACAAACTCTGAGGCACGGCTGCTTTAATAATCCTGCTTATTTTTTAAGCTACTGTTTTTTCAAGAGTGAAGAGAGGCCCGAGTGCATATGCGGGGAGCCCAGGGCGATCTAGACTATTCTGGCTTCCAAAAACACAGAGGAATGGTACTTAACACGTGTTTAAGTTTAGAATGTTATGGACTCCCTGGGTGCATCTAAACCTACTATAACATAACAAAATACACACATGCACTAGCAGCATAACGCACACAACACCATGGAGAAAAGCTCTGACACCACATGTGAGGAAAACATATTGGGACTTGGCACGTGTAATCAGCAACACTCACAGGATTCAACATCAACATTTCCTTGAAGACAGGCTGCTCGCCTGCGGTGTATATTGGCGCCTTTAACAGACATACATTTATATAGGAGATTTTGAAACCCCCACAAAGGTCTGCGCAGTAGCCTTCTCATCCACAGATTTTGTATCTCAAAATGCTACTTTAATATATATGTTTGTTTTAAGCGAACGATTTCAGTAACCAATACCTTCATGCTCGGGAGACAGTGGTGGCCTCACACATATTTTACTTTTGGTAAGTGATTGCTGTATTTACCTTTCCTGTTTGTTTCACAATATTCGTTGTTGCACTGAAGTGGATTAATCAGCGAGAAGGGGTTGGAGCCCAAGTCTGGCATGTGGCATATGCCATGACATATGCCACAGCGTGCCACATTTTGTGGATATGTTGTTTGAGCTATAATTGTGTTATAAACCCCGCAGAAGTGCTAGTGGCTTTTTTTTAAAGATATATCTTCCATCTGGGTTGAATTAACAAAAACATAATAAAAAATTCCAAATACATAAGTTATGGGCCTTGAACCCTTGTCAAAAATCATTCATAGCCACTGTTCAATACCACTATACCATCTTCTTTGCTGTATTGATCTATGGGCCCAAAGCCTTTTTGTCATAGAAAAAGTGTGCTGGTCCTTCTTCTATTTCTATGTTGTTTTGCTTTTACATGCCACAAATCCACTCTTGATTTTCATATTTTAAACACAAATAGCACTTCCTTTCTTTCACTCTGGCACTTGCCCCATGCATTTCTTTTTCTTGCCCAATCATCCCCAAATTCTCATTCCACAAAATAAGGGATTTCTTTCATAGCAAACCTTGCCCCCTTCCACATGCCACAGCATGTCACCAATGTCTGACATGCATTGGCTTGACTAAAGAGGCCCCAAATCTCCCATACACTGCTAGTGGGTGATTTACAAAGGGACAGCTTTCATTTGTTTAAATTAGAAAGAAAATGGAAAAGAATATAAAAATCGATTTTCCCCAGCTGGGGTTTGAACCCTGGTCAAAAAGAGATGATAGCCCATGTTAGCTACCACTGTACCATCTGTTCTGTTGAATATTTGTGCTGCCCATAGCCTTTTTGTCATGGAAAGTGTGTGCTGGTCCTTCTTCTATTTCCATGTTGTTTTGCTTTTACATGCCACAAATCCACTCTTGATTTTCATATTTTAAACACAAATAGCCCTTCCTTTCTTTCACTCTGGCACTTGCCCCATGCATTTCTTTTTCTTACCCAAACATCCCCAAATTCTCATTCCACAAAATAAGGGATTTCTTCCATAACAAACCTTGCCCCCCTTCCACATGCCACAGCATGTCGCCAATGTCTGACATGCATTGGCTTGACTAAAGAGGCCCCAAATCTCCCATACACTGCTAGGGGGTGATTTACAAAGGGACAGCTTTCATTTGTTTAAATTAGACAAAAATGGAAAAGAATATAAAAATAGATTTTCCCCAGCTGGGGTTTGAACCCTGGTAAAAAGAGAGGATAGCCCATGTTAGCTACCACTGTACCATCTGTTCTGTTGAATATTTTGGCTGCCCATAGCCTTTTTGTCATGGAAAGAGTGTGCTGGTCCTTCTTCTATTTCCATGTTGTTTTGCTTTTACATGCCACAAATCCACTCTTGATTATCATATTTTAAACACAAATAGCCCTTCCTTTCTTTCACTCTGGCACTTGCCCCATGCATTTCTTTTTCTTACCCAAACATCCCCAAATTCTCATTCCACAAAATAAGGGATTTCTTTCATAGCAAACCTTGCCCCCCTTCCACATGCCACAGCATGTCACCAATGTCTGACATGCATTGGCTTGACTAAAGAGGCCCCAAATCTGCCATAAAATGCTAGGGGGTGATTTACAAAGGGACAGCTTTGATTTGTGTAAATTAGAAAAAAAATGGAAAAGAATATAAAAATCGATTTTCCCCAGCTGGGGTTTGAACCCTGGTCAAAAAGCAATGACAGCCCATGTTAGTTACCACTGTACCATCTGTACTGCTGACTTTTTTGCTGCTGATAGCCTTTTTGTCATGGAAAGAGTGTGCTGGTCCTTCTTCTATTTTTATGGTGTTTGGATTTACATGCCAGAAATCCACTCTTGATTTCCATGCTTTATATACCAATAGCCCTTCCTTTCTTTCACTCTGCCACTTGCCCCGTGCATTTCTTTTTCTTACACAATCATCCCCACATTCTCATTCCACTAAATAAGGGATTTCTTTCATAGCAAACCTTGCCCCCTTTCCACATGCCACAGCATGTCACCAATGTCTGACATGCATTGGCTTGACTAAAGAGGCCCCAAATCTCCCATACACTGCTAGGGGGTGATTTACAAAGGGACAGCTTTCATTTGTTTAAATTAGAAAGAAAATGGAAAAAGAATATAAAAATCGATTTTCCCCAGCTGGGGTTTGAACCCCGGTCAAAAAGCAGTGATAGCCCATGTTAGCTATCACTATACCATCTGTTCAGCAGAATGTTTTGGCTGCTCATATCCTTTTTGTCATGGAAAGAGTGAGCTGGTCCTCCTTCTATTTCCATGTTGTTTTGCTTTTATATGCCACAAATCCACTCTTGATTTTCATATTTTAAACACAAATAGCCCTTCCTTTCTTTCACTCTGGGACTTGCCCCATGCATTTCTTTTTCTTACCCAATCATCCCCAAATTCTCATTCCACAAAATAAGGGATTTCTTTCATAGCAAACCTTGGCCCCCTTCCACATGCCACAGTATGTCACCAATGCCTGACATGCAGTGGCTTGACTAAAGAGGCCCCAAATCTCCCATACACTGCTACGGGGTCGATTTACAAAGGGACAGGTTTCATTTGTGTAAATTAGAAAAAAAATGGAAAAGAATATAAAAATCAATTTTCCCCAGCTGGGGTTTCAACCCTGGTGTAAAAGCATTCATTAACCTTGTTAGGTACCACTGTACCATCTGTACCACTTGAATTTTATGCTGCTTGAGGCATTTTTGTCATAGAAAGAGTGTCTGGTCCGTCTTCTATTTCCATGTTGATTTGCTTTTACATGTCACAAATCTACACTTGATTTTCGTGATTTATAAACAAATAGCCCTTCTTTTCTTTCACTCTGGGACTTGCCCCATGCATTTATTTTTCTTACACAACCATCCCCAAAGTCTCATTCCACAAATTAAGGGATTTCTTTCATAGCAAACCTTGCCCCCTTCCACATGCCACAGCATGTCACAAATGTCTGACATGCACTGGCTTGACTAAAAAGGCCACAAATCTCCCAGACACTGCTAAGGGGTGATTTACAAAAGGGCATCTTTCATTTGGTTAAAATCGAAAAAAATAGAAAAGAATCTAAATATCGAATTTCTCCAGCTGGTGTTTGAACCCTTGTTAAATAAGCACTCAAAGCCCATGTGAACTACCACTGGACCATATTTTTGTTGTTGTTGAATTTTGTCCAAAGCCTATGTATCACGAAAAAAGGGTGCTGTCGTTCTTCTATTTTCATGTCATTTTGCTTTTACATGCCACAAATCCACACTTGATTTTCAATAATTTATAAACTAATATCCCTTCTTTTCTTTTACTCTGGGACTTGCCCCATGCATTTCTTTTTCTTACACAATCATCTACAAAGTCTCATTCCACAAATTATGGGATTTCTTTCATCACAAACCTTGCACCCCTTCCACATGCCACAGCATGTCACAGATGTCTGGCATGCACTCCTTGACTAAAGAGGCCACAAATCTCCCACTGCTAGGAGGTGATTTACAAAGTGACAGCTTTTTATTTTTTATAACTTTATTTATCATTTTCGTATTGCTTACAACATTGCATGGTCATTCACTGTGATCATAGAAATCTAGTAAGAATAAAGACAAGTATCATTTGCAAAACAAGTGTACTCAAGCTTGCAATGCACCAATGTCTCAGGGTAGCATATATATAATAAATTGTGATATCAACATCTGACCAACCCGGACCAGCGGGCTCTCCCTCACTGTCTGACCCACACTTTCCTTGACATAATAAACACAACAATTGAGCAGTTGGGTGGAACATGAATTACCCCACCCCAGTGGGGACTATCCCAGCAGGCTGTTGTGAAATAGGGGCGGCACTAATCTACAGTAAGTAATTTTTAAGAGGCTCCCAAATGTCATTTTGCCTGGATGCCGAGGGATGGGTTGTAGCATAAAAGCCACAATTAGTATTATAGTATGTGAGGCTATTGAGCCAATCTTTCACTGTGGGGGAGGCCCTACTTCCCCATTTGAGAGCTATTTCCCTCTTTGCGAGCAAAAGGGCAATGGCTGTGAATTTGCGCAACTTCTTCGGGAGACCTCCCACATAGCCCAACAAGGCGACCTCAGGTGTAGGGACCATCTCAAGGTGGGTCATTTGTGTTATTAATCTGAAAATGGATCTCCAGAAGTCCCCAATCTTAGCGCAGTTCCAAGTCAGGTGGGCAAAATAGGCTTGCGGGCTACCGCACTTAGGACAAAAGTGTGTGGTCGATTGGGATCAATGGATTGAACCTTTGCCGGGGTCATATAGACCCTCCACAAATATTTGAAGTGTATGAGCTTATGTCTGCTGTTTAAGGAGACCTCTTTCGTTTGTGCACAACAAAAGGACCAGTGAGAGTCTTGAATTGGGTGCCCAAGGTCCCGGTCCCATGCCTCCTGTATCTTGGCCTCCCTGCTAGGGACTAATGACATACATGCTTTGTATAGCTTCGAGATTAGGTGTTCTCCCCCGGAACTTGTGACTAAGAGAGTAAGCGGAGGGAAGGACTCGGGCTCCAACGGGTACTCCGGAATCTTAGCTCTGAGCGCCCTCCGTATCTGGCTAAATACAAATTGATCCATGAATGTTGCCTCACTGAACCTCCCGCCCACTGTGCTAGAAAAATCATAGCCCCCTGGGAACAGATCCCCAATCTTATTTATTGACTATGTAGTGAGTGTACGCTGTGCCAGTTTTTCTTCCGTAATGGGGATCCAGGGGTTAGTATTGACAGGGATCTCCGATGAGTAAAGAGCACCACCTCCAGTCACTTTTGTCAACTTACGCCAGGCCCAGCTAGTGGTGCAAACTGTTTGGATATCCCGGGGATCCCTGGGAAAGCCCCGCTGCAGCACCGTACATAGGGGCGCCGGGAGCACCAGGTCAGCCTCAGGTCTAGTGTAAGGGATCCGCGCGTCCGGGTGATACCAGGAGTGTGCGAAACTCCACTGAGCAACCAAATAGTAGATCTGAAGATTGGGGACCCCAAAACCACCTCTCTCATATGGTAAGGACATGGTGTCCCAGCTAACTCTAGGTCTTCCTCCCCCCAGACCAATCTGATGAGATGAGAACGCAAAGTGCGGAAAAAAGTGTTGGGGAGCGGGATAGCAATGTTGTGAAACAGATATAAAAACCTTGGGAGGACAATCATCTTTACAAGTGCAACTCGACCAGCAAGGGGAAGTGGGAGCCTCAACCAACGCTCGACCTGTTGCTCCAGGTTATGCGCCACCGGGCCGTAGTTTAGTCTAATAATTTGCTTGTTTTCTCTTTGGCTCCGAATACCCAAATAGTTGCCCGAATCCTCACACCACGTCAGCGGGAACTCACATTCCCAATGAACAGTGTTCGGCGTCAGGGGGAAAATTTGCGATTTTCCCCAATTTATACCCAGCCCTGGAAAAATGCCAAAAGGATAATCTCTCTGATGAGCGGTTCAAAATTCTCCTGGGGGTTTCGGACATATAGGATGATATCATCCGCATATAGAGAAATTAGAAGAGGACCAGTTTTGAACTAGAGACCACTGTGCAGTTATCTTTCCTGGAAATGGCTAACCAGAGGGTCCAGTGCCAATATGAAGAGCAGTGGGTAGAGTGTGCAGCCCTGTCTGGTGCCGCGAGTGAGAGCGAACGAAGGGGACAGTGTGCCATTCAATTGAAGCCTAGCGGTGGGCGCGGTGTAAAGCAACGAAGTAAGGTTAATGAATCCCTTAGGGATACCCAACTTTCTCATCACTGCTAAGAAAAAGGGCCACTGCAAGGAGTCGAAGGCCTTTTCGGTAGCGAGTATGACAGCAGCCGCAGGGACCTCCGGAGCGATCCTATGTATTACTGCAAATAATGTGCGCAGGTTTAAAGCAGTCGACCTATGGGGGACAAAGCCCGACTGAGGGGCCGATTCTGATGCGGGTTGGAAAAGCTTCCAGACCGAATCGGTTGGGAAATGGTGTCCGACCCACTCGGATCGGGAAAGTCCGACCAGCGGAGTAGGATGCATCCGGATGCTTCCAGATACGATTTGGTTGAACTCCCATTGACTTCAATGGGAACATTTGTTCCTAACCGCATCAGAATTGGGCCCTCGGTCGGGAAGACACGTTCCCGATCCGATTTGGAAGGAGCAAATGCCGTTAGGAGGCCTACCTAACCGCATCAGAATCAGGCCCTCGGTTGGGAAGCTTTTCCAACCCGCATCAGAATCGGGCCCTGAGTCGGGTAGATAATGCGGTCCAGCAACAAGGCCAATCTCAGCGCAATCATTTTAGCCAAAATTTTGTAGTCTAGGTTTAAAAGTGATAACGGCCTGTAAGAGCCGCATAGAAGCGGATCTTTCCCGGCTTTTGGAAGGAGGATTATTACAGCCTCACGCAAAGTGAGGGAAGTTTCTTGTGTTCGAGTTCTTCATTATAAACCTCTAATAGATAGGGCGCTAATAAGTTCTTATAGGTTTTATAAAAGATACCAGTAAAACCGTCCAGGCCTGGGGCCGTCGAGCCATTCATGGCATCTATGGCGCTACTTATTTCCTCGGCGGAGAATGGCTCAGCCAGAAACTGCTGCATGAACTTCTCAAGCCCCACCATAGAAATCTCTGCAAGGTAGCCATTACGGTCTCCCTCGCTATGCATCACCCGTGTTGCATATAATGTGGAATAATATGCTAAAAATTCATCTTTGATATCTGGGGTATCGGTTAGGGTCTGCCCGGTTGAGGAACGGATGCAGGTGATGTATGAACGCCCGGCCGAGGGTCTCAGTAGCCACGCCAACCTGTGGCTAGGTCTGTCACCCTCCCCATAACGCCTTGCAATAGCATACCTGCTTAAAAAATGAATATCACGCTCCGCTGCTTCTCTGAACCCTGTCAAGAGTGTTAGTCGGTGGCTGAGCAGAGAGGGGTCAGGCCTTGCAACCTGATCTCTATCTAGCATATCTAATTGCTTCTCAATATGCCCAATCATACTATGCAAATCTTTTAGAACCCCAGAATGCTTAGAGATGCATACTCCACGCATAGAGGCTTTAAATGCCTCCCAGAGTATGGCCCACGAGCTCACTGATCCTTTATTCAGTTCAAAGTATTCAAGTATGGCCTCCCGAAGTTCGGAACTAAACACTTCATCCCTCAGTGCCTGCCCGGGGAATCTCCATATCCTGTCACAGCCCTCTGGTCTAGGGACGCGTACTTGCAATACCACTGGGGAGTGGTCAGAATATGTGCTAGGGAGATGCCGTGATGCCTTATACCACGTTGCCAAGTTGGCGGGAGACAAGCCAATAATCTAATCTAGTCCAGGTACCATATTGGGCGGCGTAATGGGTGTAAGCGGCATCTCCCGGGTTGCGCTGATGCCACACATCCACCAGGCCAACAGAATCGCACATATCCAGCAATATGTGGCATGCGCTGGGTTTGGTGTCTGACGAGTTGGGCATACTCTCTTGCGCAGGGTTCAACAGGAGATTAAAATCTCTGCTCATGCATGTACATTCTGCATCTAATTGTAGGAACTGTGTGTGAAGGCCTTGGAAGAACTCTGGACTATCGACATTAGGTGTGAATACACAGATGAACGCCATACAGTGTCCCATCAAGTGACCCGCCACCATCGTGTAGCGACCCTCATTATCAATGTGTGCTTTTAAAAATTGGAAGGGCAGACATTCATGAATCATGACAGCCGTGCCCCGCGCATACATTTTATACCCTGCAAAGTAGCGATGCGGTCCCCAGCCCGACGTGAAAGTGGTGGTGGCAGCTTTGGCCAGGTGTGTTTCCTGTAAGAATGCAATGTCCACCCTGTGAAGCTGTAAATAATGCAAGACCTGCTTCCCCTTCCTAGCATTATTAATCCCCCGGACATTCCAGGTGATCAGTGTCAGATCTGAAAATGTTGACAACCTACCCCGCTCCGACATCCCAATATATTAACAGTGATTTGAAGTGTGCGTCACAGTTATAGCATACCATGCTGCAGTGAATAAACAAGGTTAGAAATAATGGTAACCCAAAAATGATGACAATCCGTCCTAACTCCCCCCACCCATCCCTGCGCACCCTTTCACAGGGAATATCCCCAGTGAACACGTGAAGACATGCATCATGTAAACAGAATCAGTCCACGCTGGCCGCCGAACCACTGTTAGGGGGGAGGCCCTGGAAGTGTCCTTGTTCTTGTGGCTGTTGCTTCCTTTATAGTCCCTAAAATATTTTTGCACCGCAGTGGGGGTATCAAATATGCGAGAACGACCCTCAACATCCATTCGGAGGCGAGCTGGATATAGCATGACATATCAAAGACCCAGATTGCGCAGTGTTGCTTTCACGCCAGTGTACTTTCGCCTGGCCTCCTGCACCATGATAGTAAAGTCCGGAAACAGTGCTAATGTTGAACCTTGCCAGGATATGGAACCCTGCTCTCTCGCCAGCCTTAGCACTGTATCTCTGTCTCGGAAATTTAAAAGGCGGGCGATGATGGGCCTAGGTGGACAACCCGGATTGGGGCGGGGGCCAAGTGAGCGATGAGCTCTTTCTACAAGAAAAGGGGAGGTGAAGGCCTCTTTACCAAAGATGTCTGCAAGCACGGTTTCCATGAATAGATCCATACGCCCTGTGATGGATGACTCAGGGACGCCCAAAATGCAGACGTTATTGCTTGCCCCCAAATCCTCGTTCTTTATGGCGACGTCTTTGAGAATCTTTTCCATGCTGTCTAGGCGCTTGGTGAATTGTGCCGCGCCATCCTCTAGGTCCGACACCCTGCCCTCTACAGTATCTAGGTGTAAGAAACTGGCTCTATATATACTGCACCAAAGTGAGGTACAGTGTGTATAGAGTCCAAGAGTCCCCAAAGGTAGGCAGAGGTTAAAGTTAGATAGAACCTTACTCTCTAATAGTGGTAGCTTGGTCGAGCAGTAAGGCAGTATCAGAGGACAGTGTTAAGCATTTGATGTACACACTCAGTCAGCAAATAAATTCACACACTCAAGAACTGAACTCTAGGCCAATTGTTTTTGTATAAAAAATATACTGTTATTTTATTTTAGAACCAAGCAAGCCTGATACAGGTAAGCATTTAATTCTTCACAGTAAATAAGTTATTTGTTGTAAACAGTGTTAAAAAGCAATGAAGATTGTACTTGATTTGATTTACAGGGGATGCAGTAGGTTGCAATACTTAGTAAATGCAGTACATTGAAATGAATGGCTTTTTAAGGTAAATGCAGGTAACATTACTTCTGCGTTACTTTTGTAATCCAGTGCTGGACTCCTAGATTCAGCACTGGGACATTTACTTAAAACAGGTAAGTAATTACGTTTTTGTAGTTTGTACGATTTTTAAAGAATATTTTCAGATTTCAAAAGTTCACACTTAGATACTTTTTGGACCAGTACATTGAAATACATAGGCTTTTCCTGTAAATTGCAGGTAAGTTACTTTCGCGTTACTTTTGTAATCCAGTGCTGGACTCCTAGATTCAGCACTGGGGCATCTACTTAAAACAGGTAAGTAATTACGTTTTAGTAGTTTGTACGATTTTTAAAGAATATTTGCAGATTTCAAAATTCCACACTTAGAAACGTTTTGGAACGGTACATTGAAATGCATTGATTTTTCCTGTAAATTGCAGGTAAGTTACTTTCGCGTTACTTTTCTAACCTCAGTGCTGGATCCTAGATTCAGCACCGGGACATTTCCTGCAAACAGGTGAGTAAAGTCGTTTTGGTTATTCACACAATTTTTAAGCAATATTTTTGGTTTCCAAAACTCCACACTTAGTCGTTTTTTCAGGAAAAAGGGTCAATGTTGTCCTATGGAGGAAAAACAAGTTATCGGTTTGAAGGTAAGTTTTCGACTGTGTGAGTAATGGTTCTGGGGTTAGACTCGGGGGTCCCCCAGGGTCAGTGATGCACTCTTGTTACACTCTCAGTGGCACTAGGGCGGCCGGGTGCAGAGTGTTGAGGCCCAATGTTATCCTATGGCGGATAGGGGGCCTTCGGTTAGTGGCGGCTGGCGAGCAGGCCACTGGGTTGTGGGAGCAAAGCTCCTGGTTGTCGACTCAGGGCAAATGGGGAAACAAGTAGGCACAAAAAGTGCACCCTCAGCGGCACTGGGGCGGCCGGGTGCAGAGTGCTGTTTCGGCGTCGGGCGCCCTGTTGTTTTCTATGGAGAACCTCCGGTTTGAAGAAACACTGCAGGCTCGGGGACGAGGATCTTCTGGGTGCGACCACCACTTCGAGGGGTAAGTTGGGATGTCTTGGGTTGGTTAGGCACCGTTGGTTTGGGCACACAGGGCCGTGGGCCGCCGGGTGCAGGGGTGCCTTTTAGGGTCGGATTTTCTTACCCGCTCTGGTTGCGGTAGAGGGGATCCTCTGGATTGAGGCTGCAGGCGTCGTCTGGAGGCTTGAGGCAGGTCAGGAGTCACCGGATCTTGGGTCAGGATCGCCGGGGTGACCTTCTCTTGGTGTTTTTCCACTCGAGCTCGGGCCGGGTTCGGCGGGTGCAGAGTGGGCTGGATTCGCGGTTTCTGGCTGCTGCCAGAGGTTGCTGTTTTTTAACAAATCCGGTGTTCACGGGAGAAGCAGTCTTTGGAAGTGAAGGCAGGCAGGTCCTCCGGGGTTCTTGAGGTTGCTGGCTGCAGGACACACCGGGATTTTGCAGGAAGCAGGTTCGAGGGTAGACAGGCCTGTAGGGCTGGGGCCAAGTCAGTGGACGTCGTCCTCTTGTTAGCTGGCTGCACGGCTGTTCGGTCCTTCTTCTTTTCTTCTTGTCGTTTCTGGATCTGAGGAAGCAAGGTTCAGGGTGCCCCCTGAATACTGAATTTAGGGGTGTTACAGGTAGGTAAGGGCAGGGACCAATGGGTCCCTTCAGTGGGGTTGGTACACCCCCTATTGTGCCACCCTCCAGTGGGAGGGGGCAGGATCCTGTCCCTGGTTGGTTGGGTCCCCCCATCCTCAAGATGGCGCGGACTCAGAGTTGTGCTTCACCTCGCCTCCCCCACCTGAGGGGTGGAGTTGGCAGAGGTGGGCACACCTCCCTTCCTCACTTTGTTTTTCCCGCCGGTTCTCCCACCCAAAGTGGGGGTAGAACCAGTGGGGACCGGTTGCTGAGTACAGCAAGTGGTCTGGAGAAGCTCACAAAGGCGGCAGGCCTTTGAAGCTTCTCCTTCGTGGACCCTGCCCATCCTGGGGGAGGAGGCTTGGCACCTCGTCCCAGGATGTGCATTGTTTCAGGCCCCCGAGAGCAGCAGCTCTTGACCCAGGGGTCCAGAAACATGTCTGGTGGTGGCAGCCTAAGCAGCCACTCAGCCAGGACACTAGAGGTGGGTTAGGTTTCAGGGGGCATCTTCTAAGATGCCCTCTGTGTGCATTTTTCATTAAATCCCACACTGGCATCAGTGTGGGTTTAATGTTCTGAGAGGTTTGATACCATACTTCCCAGTTTTCAGTGGGGCCATTATGGTGCTGTGGAGTTCGTAATGACAAACTCCCAGCACCATATAATCTTAATGGCAGCACTGCACTTACAATGCCCAAGAATGGACTTGGGCACTGTAGGGGTACAGGGCTCATGCCCTGTACCCTCACCTCTGGTATAGTGCACCCAGTTATAGGGGTGACTGATCTATGCCAGGGCAGTGGGTTATAGGCATGGCACACAGGAATGTGTGCCATGTCGACTCTTCACTTTGTTCTGCACCAAGACACGCAGCCTGCAAAGGCAGTGTGTGTGTGTAAAGGTACAGTGCCTCTAAGGGTGGCACAATACGTGCTGCAGCCCTTAGAGGTCTTCCCTGGTCACAGTGCCCTGGGTACCTGTGGTACCATTTACCAGGGGCTGACCTGTGGCCAGGGATGCCAATTGGGTACAGTTTTGGGGAAAGAACACAGGCCCTGGGAACCTGATTGGCAGGGACCCAGGGCACATCAAGTTAAAGTGCATCAGTATGCTGGCAAAAAGTGGGTGGGTTACTGCAACAGAAACCCACTTCCTTACACTAGGCGCTTCTCGTGTGTGTCCAATTTGGCGGCCATAGTATCCAAGCATTTTTCCAGGGTGTTGAAGCTGCCATCGAGGGCCTTGAAGCCTGCTCTCATTTCAAGGAGCAGTGCTCCCGACCATGCAGGGGCATTGCTAAGGTTGGCTTCCTGTGAACCCCCCTTGGCCATGTTACCACCAGACTCCTCAGACTGCTCAGCAGGCTTGCCAAATTGGAGTAGCCGTTGTTTGGGTCTTTACACCCTATTACGTCCCTGCAAGGCTCGTTGGTTGCCAGCCTGCCCTCGGGACCCAACCGGAGCCTTCAGCCGCCAAAATGGTGTGTAAGCCTGGCCCACTGCGACCCAATTTCATTCTCTGGGCCCCACAACAGGCAGCTCGGCATGGCAGGGTATCAGGCACCCACTTATGGGTCCCGAGGCCCCAAAGCTCTGAAACAACCCACACGGCACCTTACAAGTACAGTCTCACCGCAATTTGAGCCCAGAATTATGTGCAGCAGCTTAACGGTGGATCAAGGAGCGTCGGTGCACAGTAACTTTCACCCCACGATGCTAGGCCGGAGTTGCGCACTTCATTGTTTATCGCCGTTATACAAAACGTCACTCGACAGGCACACGCACAGCCCAGCAGGCACGACCCCCGCGGCCCACCCGGCTGGCCCAAACAGCTGGATGGCTGGCCCCCAGGCTCACCCGCGGTCCCTCTCACTGCGGGGCTTCGGGGAGCAGGACGGGCCGGACTGCGGTTGTAGGTGCAGGAGGGGGCTGAAAGCAGGGGGAGGGCCGCAAGCAGAGCGCACTCACCTAATGGCCAGCGGGGCCCATCTGATCGATTCTCCGTCTGGTGAGGCTGCCGGAGTGCTGCGAACCGTCGCTGTATTTCGCGCGGCCTAACCTCTGGTCGCGCCCTGCTCCAGCGCCGTCCCCTCGCTCCCAGGGGCCTCCGCATGTGATATTTCAGGCCCTCAGTCACCCTGGACTGCTCCAACTCATGTGGGCACTTTCGTGCATTTAGGCCAGTCGTCCCGCACTGAAAGCGGCCAGGATGGAAGGCAGGATGGGCTCGGATGTTGGGATTGCTGGCGGAGCCTCAGCGCTGCGTGGCCATCTTGGTCGGCAGCCTGGCCACACCCCACAAAGTGACAGCTTTCATTTGTGCAAAATAGAAAACAAATTGAAAAGAATATTAAAATCACCTTTTTTCAGCTAGGGTTTGAACCCTTGTCAAAGAGCACTTATGACCCCTGTGAGTTACCACTGTACCATCTGTTTTGCTGGACTATATGTACCCACAGTCTTTTCATCATAAAAACAGTGGGCTGGTCCTTCATCTATTTTCATGCTGTCTTGCTTTTACATGCCACAAATCCACACTTGCTTTTCATACTTCATAAACAAATAGCCCTTCCTTTCTTTCACTCTGGCACTTGCCCAATGCATTTCTTTATCTTTCACAACCATCCCCAAAGTCTCATTCCACAAATTAAGGGATTTCTTTCATAGCAAACCTTGCCTTGTGGAAACATGCCACAGCATGTCAAAAATGTCTGACGTGCACTGGCTAGACTAAAAAGGCCACAAATCTCACCAGACACTCCTGGGGGTGGGGGGTGGATTTACAAAGGGACATCTTTCATTTCGGTAAAATAGAAAAATTAAGGGAAATATTATAAAAACAAATTTCTCCTAGTGGGGTTTGAACCCTTGTCAAAACGTATACTTTTCCCTCAGTAATGACCACTGCACCATCTATAACCATGACGAAGTATACTGCACGCGATTGTTTTTACACCACATTTTTTCTTCTTCCCAGGTGCCACAACATGTCACACATTTTTTACATGGATTGGCATGACTTCGGGGCGCTAGAGAGCCGGCGAACAAGATGGCTGCACTCCCGTGAGGCTCTGTTAGCCCGGGACCATAATCCGCTTGAATCCTCATTCCAAAAGTGGCGAAAACTGCCTTTAAACATGTTATGCCCAACGTGACTCACCGGGGAGCTGATGGGATGAGTGCGGACTCGCTGACACCGTCTAAGTAATCCCACGCAGCGCATCCCTATTTTGCGTCCTACGGCTGTTCAAGATGGCGGCGATCGGATTGAGCTAGCCGGGTCTGCATCGCCTGGCCCTGCCGTCTGGAATTGCCATGGAGAGACCCCGGCCGCCGCCGCTGCCCGGAACCAGGAGCTGCCCAATGCGGAGCTACCCTACGGGGAGAGGGTCACCCGCTGAGTGAGATCGGGACCGGCTGTGGTAGGCCTGTGCCGACGCTAAGGCTGAGCCGGGCTGAGCCCGCGCTGCTTCCCCTGAGCGACCTTGGGCCTCGGCTGAGGTGATGGGCCGCCCTGATGCGAGTCGCGAGATTGCTGATGCGGCTGGCTCCCGGATCCCCATTCACACACTCACCTGGGCCTGAAGGGATCGAGAGGAGAACCCTGCTGAGACGCGCTGCTAGAAGGGCGCTGATAGACCTGTGCGACCTGTACAGTGCCGGGAGGTGGCACGTGGAACGGTGAGGCCTTGATCCTGGGACGCAGAGCGGCCTTGCTGCCTTGTAATGCTCGGTAAGACAGGCTGAAATGGACATTACCTGCAAAATCCAAGCAAGACACGCTGCTTTTCGTGGGCCCGGGCCCTCTTCAGCGACACAAGAATCAGGGCGGAGGGTGAAGAGTTGGGACGTGGCAGAGCCAAGGCTCGCCTAAATAACTGCACGAAGGCACAAACAGGCCTATATAACCGCCCGAGGGCACAAACTGGCGCCTGTTGACCTGAGTGGGATCTGCACACCCTGAGGGACAAGCGGAGCTAGCCGCTGCATCCTGATCTTCCTGAGAGGCATACAGCGCCCGCCCATACCACGCAGAGGGGAGAATCATGGGTCGAACGGATGGCAAACAGGCCAAACTCCAATTCCCGGCCTGGAAAAACACTACCAATACCGCTGAAGACACAGACTCATGCCGGGAAGAGGAAAGCACAGCATCAACTACCCCACAAGATACAGATCTAAAAGAACTCCTCCTCATGATGTGCCAAAGCCTCAATTCCATCGAGTCCAAAATGGACACCATGAATATGCGCTTGGACTACATCACACAAAGGTTGGAGAAGCATGATGGCCGCATTACCGAAACGAAACAGCGCATATCCACCCTCGAAGACTCTTCCTCTGAGAACCGTGAACGACTCCAAGAGATTGATAAACTGTTAAAAACTATTGCTGCAAAGAATGAATACTTGGAGGCGCGTTCACGCAGGAACAACATGCGTATAGTGGGGATCCCGGAGTCTACAGCAACTGGCCGCATGGAAGACTATGTAGAATGACTGCTGCTTGGGATCTTTGGCGCGGAGGCACTCTCCAGAGTTCTAGTGGTGGAGAGAGCCCATCGCTCACTTGCAGCCAGACCGCCACCGGGCGCGCCTCCCCGGCCCATACTGGCGCGGTTACTCAATTACAAGGACCGTAACACGGTTCTGAGACTAGCAAGGGAAAAGCAAGAACTGGTTTGCGAAGGGAACAAACTCTCGATCTACCCAGACTTCAGCATGGCAGTACAAGAAGCGAGCAGGAAGTTCCTACCGGTCAAGCAGAAACTCCAGCAAACCAACATACAATACTCGATGCTCTACCCTCCCAGACTGCGAATCCCCTACCGTGGGATGACACACATCTTTAACACCCCGCAACAAGCTTAAGATTTCCTAAAAACTGTTGAGAGACGGTCACCCGTAATTTGGGGATGGTGATCCCGGCTCCCGACGGACGTCACCTGCTCCTGAAGAAGACTAAGGCCAGGTCATTGTATGGAATTGCTCACCTGCATCACTGGTAAGACTATGCATTCCCTATTTCATTGCTAATCGGTTTGAAAATATGCGCCGGCCCTGGCGGGAATGGCCACACACGGACCCTGATGGAGCCTGCATGGGCGGTACTGCCGGGACTAATGAAATCGCCAAGCAATAATGACTTCCCGGGCACCTCGCTCCTGCGAGGTGCGCTGACGGCCTCTCTGGTGCATTCCCCCAGTGGGAATTCCCTGAATGATGTACTATGTTGAAGTTATGTTACTAATTGACTCATACGTTAGTATACTGCTTTTACCAGTCTTAGTTTTGTATAAGACACACCTCTTGCATGTTACTAAATTGTCGTTAATGAGTCTATTCTCCTGGAGGTGCCAACATCCATCCTTTCACAACACAACAGGCAGAACAAATAATGGTGGGTTTGGGAGGGATACTATTTACCTACGGGTTTGGGCCGCAGGTGTGGGTGGGGGGCGGGCTTACTTTTGGCTTACTTTTGGTTACACATGGCGGCGCTGCACAGATTAATACTAAGCACATACAATTACGAAAGCATAGAGAACGATCCATACAAACTCACCATGGCAGAACACACTGACCCCTCCGGTCCCAGAGAGGACAAGACAGATATAGCGGAGCCAAGAGCAGACAAGACCCACAGCTACACCTTCCTGACACAGGCAGATCCTAGGATACTTAGACAGACACCAAGTGCAGGTGGCTATGTTGCAGGAAACACACTTGGACCCTAAAGCAGCACCCACCTTTGAAAAGAAATGGGCAGCACACAGCTGCTTCTCCTCCTACTCGACATATGCTAGAGGCACAGCAATCCTTATCAAAGCTAGCGTAAGATACTGCCCGCTAGGGACACTACAAGATACACAGGGCAGATTCATTGTGATGTGGGGCAGATTAGCGGGACACACAGTAACCCTGGTTAGTTGCTTCGCCCCAACATTGATGATGCCAGCTACTTTGACAAGGTATGGGGTCACATATTAGCAATAGGCTCCACTTTTATTATATGGGGAGCTGATTTCAACTTAGCACTAGACTCTCTTGCCGTTCGCTCACATGGCACCTCATCCTCACAACCGCAGGCAACCAAACACCTCACGGGCATCATGACAGATCACCAGCTCTTTGACGCCTGGAGGTCCCTCCATCCATCATGAAGGGAGGGCACATTCTATTCTAGCATGCACTCTAGCTGGTCCTGAATAGACCTATGGTTGCTGTTGAAGGGACTAAACACTTGGATCCAGGCTGTGACGCACTTGGCGCAAACCTCCCTAGACCATTCCCCCGTGCTCATGAGACTATACACGCCGGACAATGAATCCCCATATCGTTCCTGGCGACTCCAGCCCACAACCTTGCTAGATAGAGCCTTCTGTGAAGAAATACGTCAGGAAGTTCTTGAATTCTTCCCTCGCGATAAAAACAGTGTCTCAACACTTGCATGTGTATGGGAAAGCTTCAAAGTCACCATTCGGGGGATATGTATAGCCAAAAGCAGAGGGATCCTACGTTCCATCAGGGGAACACTAAATAGACTAGAAAGAGACATCAAAAAAACAGAGGAGCTCCTAACTTCCGCCCCTAGCCCACAGAGAAGGGTTCAGCTTAAAGAACTACTAATTGAATATTCCAATGAGGCGGAACGTGAATCTAAATTCCAATCTAAATATCATGTGGCCAGGACATTTGGCGAAGGCGAGTGTCCCAGCAGAACTCTGTCCGAGGCAACCAGACCCCCCAGATTCGCTAATCAGATTTTGGAAATAATAGACGAGGAAGGCACTAGGCATATCGAATCGCAGGAGATCCTTAATATTTTGACTGCCTACTATGCAAAACTCACAAGCATAGAAAAGTCCCTCCTGACATAGCGTCCAACTTAAAGGACACTGCTGTTGGGTGGACCAACGACTCTCCCAGAGAGTTTCTGTCTGCCTATATAGCGGAGGATGAAATCCGGGCCGCAAGAATGGGCCTGCGTTCCGGCAAGGCCCCAGGACCCGATGGGCTCTCGGTGGACTTTTATAAATGTTACATAAATGAGCTAGCCCCCTTCCTTAAGCAGGTCTTCAAGGAGCCCAGAGAGATTGGGACTCTTCCCATGACACTGCAGCAAGCCATGATCATATCCCTGCTCAAACCGGGCAGAAAGGCCAGCAGCTTTGAGGCCTACAGACCCCTGTCGCTCATCAACTGTGACACCAAGATCCTAGCTAAAGTCGTCGCAAATAGGTTGACATTGCTGATGGAGGGCCTGGTCCTCCCAGACCAGGCAGGTTTCATACCTGGCAGGGCCACCTCCCATAATCTGCGCACAACATTTGCATTACTACGCGACATTGACCCGGAGGTCAGCATAGCAGGTATCTGCTTAGATGCCATTAAAGCCTTTGATTCCCTGGAATGGGATTACATGTTCATAATATTGGGTAGAATGGGCCTTCTTCAGCCATTCCTGGCATGGAAAAAGCTGCTGTAGGCCCGGCCTGAGGCCATTATACAGATTAATGGTCTATACTCCAATTCAACCCCCATTATGAGAGGCACATGCCAGGGCTACCCTCTGTCCCCGTTGCATTTTGCTCTCGCCATCGCGGCCAAGACACGACAACATCATAGAGAGCATGCTATACCATACTCCTTGTAGGAGAGTAGGATCTGCCTCTTATGGTTGCCCCCACTTTTTGCTGGTGCTTCACTGTTTTTCGACTTTAGTCTGGCTGGGGCCCTGCTAAACAGGACCCCAGCCTAGCTGCTTCCTCTCTAAATGGATTGCTAGTACCTTAGGTACACTTCAGATTGGATTCTGGGGTGCCCTTATAAGTCCCTAGTATATGGTATACTATGTACCCAGGGCATAGGTACCCCAGGGGCCTACCAGGGGCTGCAGCATGTATTGTGCCACCCCTGGAAAGCCTACCAAAATGACACCACAGGACTGCTACAGCAGCCTGAGTGAGATGGTGCATGCAGCCCTCACAGAGATGTAGGTTCACTATGTCTCACCAGCACTGCACATATAAACCTATCAGTCACCCCTATGGCAGGCCTTATCAATCCTGGAGGCAGGGTGCTTGGTTTTATGTGAGAGGGTGCCCATGCATGAGCAGAGCCCCTCTGCAGCTTTCGGAATCCCTTAACCGGAGCTGTCTGTGGTGCAGCCTGACCATATACTCTTAAGTGCATTATAACCTCGCGGTAAATGCTAACTTTGGAATGGCTGCACGCAAACATGTCGTGTTTGGTGTCAAACACTTTGGAATCCTGCCCCCCGCCAGTTCTGGCGGTGGGGGTAGAATTCCACCCTTCTAGAGGGAGAGACATGTCCCCACTGGTATACCCGGTAGAAACCTTAAAGAGCCCTGGCATCACAAAATGGATGCTGCAGCCACAGACACGAGTCTGGCCTCCTGCTGCTGACCGAAACTCCGGCAGGGGAGGCCTGGACAATAGGTTTCCTGTCACAGGGAGGTGTGACCACCTCCCAGACAGGCCTTAGTGGATTGGAGCTGGGTGGGTGCACTCTCAGAGTGCTTTGAAGTCCTGCACTGGGGGCACATTTGGTGTCCCTGTGCATAGTCCAGTTCAAACCGGTTGCAGGGGCTACCAGCCCCTGCTCTGGCATGAAACTGGACAAAGGAAATGGGTGTAGCCACCCCTCTTTCCAAACCCTCCCATAGGTGGGTCCCCAGAGTTAGTCCAACCCCTTTCTTAGGTATAAGTAAGGAACCCCTGGCAACAGGACTTTAGATATCCCTGGACGAAACTCTGCAACTGAATCCTGGAACTTCGACGCTCTACTAAAGACTAGAGGACTGAAGCAATCTCCCTTGGGGTCAAGGAGTGACTCCCCTGCTTGGCAGGCACCAACGAAGCATTTGACCGGTCTGCATCTCCGAAGCTCCCACCGGACTCCGAAGTAATTGCAGCCCAGGAAGAGGATTTCCAGACTTCTCAGAGTCCGACCCGAGTCCCCAGCAAAGCTGAGACCCGCAGCCCTCACGAGTGACGTGGAACCGGAACTCCTGGACACTGTGTACATTTGCTAGTGCATTGACTTCTCGATGTCTCTTGAAGTTCTGCTTTGGGTTACTTGTAGCCCAAGCCCCGAGCACCATTTGCACCGAAGATTGTGGGCCTACACTCCACGAGTGTTCCGTGGGCCCGCTTCTTGCATTTCCGCTTGAGGCTCCTTTGCGATCCCTGGTCCCTCGACTGGTGGGTCCCTGTGAAGGCAACTCTGATTTTCCTTGGGCTTCCCTGGTTGCTCCAGACGTGCCCTGACTCCCCAGCGCGTGGTGAGTCCCTCAGACCTTGCTGGTCTGCACCGAAGCATCTTTCTCCTTTCTGCGTGGGTTGCTGTTGCCTAGGCTTGTTGTATTCAATCTGGACACCAATGCTGCAGCACTCGACATCCTTCGTGGGACAGCTCGAATCCAGCTCCTGGTCATCATCGACACCTCCTGGTCCTCGTGGCTGAAGAGTCAAGCTTCCCCTCCTGCTCCTGAAGCACCCGACATCGGTGGGCATTCGTCTATCGTGCCCCTGGTCACTGGCAAGTGACCCAGACTCTGTCCCCTCTGCTTTCAGGTTCTTCTCATCTTTGATCCAGGCTTGGATCTCTTCGGACACTTTTCCTCTTCACGGCATCAGCACTTTCTTGTCTCCTGCCATTGAAAACGACGACGCGACCCGACACCATTTGACACCTATGCACCCGGCTTCCCTGGGTGAGGTAACTCGAGTACTCCGGTGCTCCTGTGGGTGTTGGCCCTAGAACCATCTAAGTCCAAAAGGGTTTGCTGCTTGTCCACTCCTAAGTGTCCTTAAACTTTAAAATTCCAACCGCGACTTTCCCCATAGAAGATAACGGGCGCTCGCGGCTGTGTTCTCACACTGCTTGCGTCCCCCGTGGGTCCCCTGTGTCACTGCCTTGGGTGGTTCCTTGGAGTCCCAACGATTCTACAGGCTCTAGGCCTTGTGTCTAGTAAAGTCGTGGTTCTTATACCACTATTTTGATATATGGTTTGGTTCGCCCCTAGGGCCATTCGTATATTGTGCTGATTTACTGTGCTATTTGCTGTGTAACATATGTTCTTTTACCTCTAGCCTCATAAAGAGACTAGTAGGGTGTGTTTTAGAATAAATACATATATTTTATATATATACCTTGTGTGGTCTGCTTTCATTTGGTCATCCAAGAGATTATAGACTGGTAAAACAAGCTGCTTTACATTCCTTCAAGACTTAGCCTGAAGGCTGCTCTCCATAGCTACCACTAGGATAGCTTTCAATAAAGGTTGTCTTTAACCTATCATCAATAAGGGGTTGTTTGGACTGGTGCAAGGTGCCCACTATCACTAGTGGACATCATATACCAGGCCAACTTCTCACACTCCTCACGTCAAATACTAATATCATTACATGCCTACTATGTCACCCTTTATTTACGGGACCCACAGATTAGCCTCAAACCGATCCTAAGAGAGTTCATCAAATTTGGTTCCCTCTCCGAGATAGGGATCAACTGGAGAAAATCGCAGATTTTCCCGCTCACGCCCAGCACTGTTCAGTTCCCATTGAAATTGTGTGAAATGGAAATAAAATATCTAGGCGTGATAATAACAAGAAATAAAGAAGAAACGCTTCGCACAAACTATGGCACTGCTATTGAAACCATCACTAACTGGGTGTCTCGATAGATCACGATACCATTCTCATTGGCTGGCAGAGTGGCCTTGATGAAAATGGTCCTATTACCTAAATTATTGCATCTATTCATTAATATAGCCTATAACCCAGGATGCCCCTTCTTCGACACCCTCCTATCATTACTCATCAGACTAGCATGGGGTGAGAAACAACCCCGAGTGGGATGGCGGACCATGACGCAAGCATTCCTCAGTGGGGGTTTTGAAGCCCCAGATATGGAGCTATATTTTCTGGCTGCTCAAGCCCACTACACAATATATTGGCTCCATCCGCCACCCTTTATGCCACACCTGGCCATCGAGCAGGGATATATGACTCCTACGCCCACGAACTCCTTTCTGGGAACGCGCGCCCCTGGAGTAGCCTATCACACAGTAACCTGCACTAACGAAGCCTGGGAGCGCCTAGCTTAATTAGTGGGCAAACCGACACTGTACTCCTCACTTGTGCCTCTCCCGTACCTCTCGTGTGCGCAAGTCACACATGAGGCTGTATGCCGCGAGATGCTCCGTAGGAGAGACCTAATCTGCTAGGGCGACCTTTACCGGGGGGTGCGTTCGGGGAAAGGCAGGAGTTATTGACTGGGGATAATGTCACTCCATTGGAGATATTTCTTTATATAAGACTGAAACACAAACTTAGGGCCAATGTCCCGGGATTCCCTCAGGAACCCCCAACTCTATAAACACTACACACCCTGTTCAAAATGGCTGGACCGGAGCACACGGTTTCTAGCATATACTGGGCCGCACTGCTTGAGAGGACACAGCCGAAACACGGGGTCAGGGAGGCGTGGTATCATGACCTGGAGCTGCCCTTGACGGACGGGCAGTGGACATATTGCTGCACCCAGACGGAAGCTATTACAACAAGCAGTCGCTTACGAATCATACACTTCAAATACTTGCATCAAACTTTCTATACACCCACGTGGCTCTACAAATACAAATTGAGAACTGACGACCTATGTGAGAGATGTCATCAAGCGGGGGCGGGCTTCTTACACCTTGCATGGCAGTGTTGCGAAGTTCATGGGTATTGGCGTGAGGTGATCGCTGCTCTGTCCCAAATGATGGACACCCCTCTTGCCGTGTCCCCCTACTGGCGCTTCTGGGCTACACGGCTGAAATACAAACATCATACAGAAAATTTGTAGCAATGGGTCTGTTGCCGGCCAAATGGAGGGTGGCGTGCAGATGGGGCAGAGGGCGGGCCCACAAATTTAAGGAATTGCTAGCAGAACTTATTTATTGTAAGAATCAGTTAATGAACTATGCGGAACTCCTGCCAGCCTCGTCTCGCCCAAGAGACATCTGGGAGTCCCTGATGGATTATCTGAGGGAACACTCGACCTGAACCTGTGTACTTTGGGTTTGGGTGCACGAACTGGACTTTCAGCTGGGGGCCCTGTGGGTGGGGAGGAACTCACGATAAGTGTATTTCATTTGTCTGCCTATGTCTCATTATGAACAAACTGGAAGTGTGGAATCGTTTCACAATGTTGTGTCCATATCATAGTGAAGGTCTGTGCTTAATTAACAAACGCCTGTTAAAATGATATTGCGATCCGCTGTAGATACTACATTGCAGAATTACCTCTAGCAGTAGGTATGCTTATCGTCCGTGCTGTGCATTTATACGTTGCATCGATGTATGTTATGTTTCTATGTAAGTTGAAAAACCCAACAAGCACATTTTTTTTTTTAAATGGATTGGCATGACTTAATAGGCCACAAATTTCTCAGACAATGCTCGGGAGTGTTTACAAAGACATTCACTTTCACATCAGGAAAGTAATTAAGAATTTAAAAAATAGATGAGAGGCTAGGATCCTGGTCAAAAAGCATAACGGCAAACTGAGGGCCCCTGTGATAAAATAGAGAGAGAGAAACAAGGGGAAATGACACAAGAAGGACAAAACAAAACTCAGATCTTCCTCGGAGGGTGAAAAAGCTTCATTATAAATTGGATTTTACATAAATGTAGTAGTTTTATAATGATTACATTCTGGCAAAATGTACTTGAACAGACTGTAGTATCTTGTGAGTTAATAGTGACGGAACCCTTTTGGGTCCTGATTGTCTCCCTAGAAACGTGAAGTAAGTGTTAGAGCGTAATGCATTGATTGCTGTTTCAGTATGGTGAGTTGCAGTTGCATGTACATGTACACAAATAAAGTCTCCCTGCGTAGCATAGTCATTGGCGAGTAACTGGGCTGGGAAGACACTGCAAAGACCATATTTCATGATTTCTACTTCTCTTACTATGCTGGATTTGTCCTACATGCCACAAATTCTCAAGTTTTTTTAGGCTTCAAAGAGAACTAACCAGTACTCTATTTTTTTACCACTAGCCTCAGATGTCTGCTTCTACCAAACTTAAGCATTATAAACCATTCTCGTTCACACTAATCATGTACATGTAAAATATTTCTGACATGCTTTCCTGTATCTAATCATGTAATAAACCTCTCACACTGTGCCAGTTAGTAATTTCCAAGGGCATCACTTTCACATGGGTAATACAAGAGTTAGAAAAATAAGCAAATGCTCTGAATTAATGGGTTAACCCTGGCCACAATATATCACGTATTAGTATCCTTGCCATTGTAGTGTTCTGCTGAACACAGAACTTAACTACTGTTCCTTAGCGGCTTTATTGACACCCATCCATCACATGCATCACCAGGTAGGTGACTCTGCTAATAACAGGGGCTGGGTGCACAAGTCTGGGACAAGTTCCATGATGTAACCTGTGTCACTTTATTTACTAGCATATGCATTGAGGGTCGACAACACCATAACCATGACACTAAGGGGCCCATTACGATACGGCTCGGATGCCGAGCCGCATCGTAATGGGCCAGTTGGATTCCTTTCCGACCGCCTCATTTTGATGGAGGCGGTCGGAATGGAATCAGACCGGTCATTCCAGCTGGCTTCCGACTGGCTTGGAGAAGCCGTCTGCCAGTAGGAATGCGGTCTGCAATCTCAAGGGTGGCTCTTTTCGCCCTTGAGATTATGATCATGGTTTCCGACATGGTTTCCATGCCGGTCTGTCTGAGATGGAAACCATGTTGTAAAGCGTGTTCGAGAGCCCCAGCAGGGCCCCCTTTGGTGCACGGCCTCCCGTTTGAGGCCGAGAGGACCCCTTGAGGTGCCTACCACGGGGTGCAGGGATGAACTACACCTCCCATTTTAATATGGGAGCATGCATTACGGCTGGTTTACGGCCAGAATGCATGTTCCCATAGTAAAATATAGGAATGCGACAGAACAGTATTCGGTCGCATCCTAATGGGGCGGTCGGGCTGACGACCAGGTGTCAGTTGGTCCCATGACTGAGTCAGTGTCGGGCAGAAGTGATAACACCCAACATTTTCATGAGCCCCTATATCTTTTTGGAGTTTGGTGGGTGGCCGTCAAAAATGATGTCCGCTGTTCACATTGCTTTTTGTAACTTCATAGGACCCATTGTGACTGCTGTTCCTCTGAAGGTACAGAGAAGAGATCATTGCTGGGCTGGAGGTTATCTCTAAATCTGGTGTGCTGTAGTCCATCATAGTGGCGTATGTAATTTCTTCCACCACCCTGACTGACAGACTACCGCCTATCAATTTATACATTGGGCCCTTAAAGCTCAAAGATCTTTCACTAGTCCTGTTCTGACCTTATGCGACATTTTAGATACATTTGTTCTGAAATGAAAGACACAGACATCAAATGAATAAAATGTAACCTTTTTAGACTGGATACAACCAATATTCTCTCTGCTCACTGACTAATACTTCATTCTAGGTGTAAACCCTGAACTTTGAAGAGCTTGTAATGTGCTCTTGCTTTAAGTATTGGAGCTTCTCTCTTCCTTGTTGTTTTGCAGAAGAGTTTAAAGTTGCTATGCACTGGTGTGTGTAGGCAGTATTTAGGACAGCCTATATTAAACTTTCACAAACTCTGAGATTGTTGGCAACTCTGACAATCCTACAGTTGCAAAGCAGGGTGAGAGAATGTAGTGCAGATAAGAACCACATAGAGTACCTGTAAGAAAATGAATTAATACTTTTGAGTAGGTAATGGGTCAGCAAAGTAATAAAGTCACAAACATTTTTGGTCCAAGCTAAGGTTTCAGTAATTTAAACCTAAACTAATCCCCTGGTAGATATAGCACAAAGCAAACACTGTCAAATTAGAGACAATGTGTAAAGCATTCAAAAATACCAAAACACTTAAAAGTTTAAAACACAACACAATAATAATCCAACTCCAGTCTACAAAAATAGATTAAAATTGAATAAACAGATTGACTTCAAAACAATGAAAAACCAGTAAGAGGAACCTGAAGTATTATTTTTTCACAAGAAAGTGTGTCAAGAATATTTCACTGTTCATGGGGGACCTGGAGCTAGGTGCAATTTGAGGCAAACCAAGATGGAATGCAGTCAGATACACCAAACAGGTTCATTCAGGTTGAAGATTTTACCTTAGGACTTAGAAATGGAAGTGGAGATCCTTGAGCGCGGCAATGTTGAAGGCTGAACCAGAAGAAGTTTTCTGGAAGCCAGATAGTTTTTAGGCAAATGTCTTGCTGAAGCTGTTGGTTTTGGAGGGGGTGGGAGATGTCCGAATATAAAGTCCATGCCGTGCAGGAAAGGGGGTGCATGCAGAAAGTGCCCCCCTGCATGCATCCCATGGCCCTGGGGGAACAGGGGGCCTTGTAATGCACCCTTTTTATGGGGGGCTCACCGCCGTGAAAACGTTGGATGTTAGGAAATAGTAATATGCTTGTCGGTGCTGTAGAGGTACTTCCAGCTTTTGTGGTCCTCAGGCCACCGATCCACCGCCAGGGATCGCGGATCTCTGGTGGTTGTGACGGTCCTATGGCGGTGTGACTGCCATCCATGTAATACGGTAGTCCAACCACTGGTGTGGCGGTTCCTGCACTGCCACCGTGGGTTTGACGGTCCATCTCACCACCAAACTCATAATCAGGCACCAAGTTCTCAGAGGTCAGTATCCTCCATCTGACAAGGCTAAAGGTTCTATCTGATGATGAGTTCCACCAGCCTAGATACCTTCTCATAGAGGACCAGCTGAAACAGATTTGCTGCTGCAGAGAAGCTCCTTGCACGAGAAACCTTTTTCTTCAACCCACTGAACCTGCACTCTTGTGGGATTGGCTCAGATGGTTGGTCTCAGTTCTCCTATGACTGGCAGTTCAAAACCATTCTATGTCCCAACTTTTCAGAGATTGCAGCAGAGGTCTAGTTAGACACACCCAAGTGTCCCACGACCTCAGGGACAGCACTTAGAAGTTTAGGCTCAGACTTACTAACATTTTTCATTGTGGTTGTGTCACTTTTTGGAGCAACCACAATTCAAAATGCTATTTGAGATTTAGAAAGGCACTCAAGGACCAATTTGTGTCACCTTGCGTGGCTCTGTAAAAAAACAAAAAGTGAATCATGTTGGTTACACTGTGTCGGGTTAAACGTTAAATGGGGGGACCATGAGCATTGCCATACACCCAACCTTGTATTTTAATGCATTCATGATTTACTGAAGGTAGTAAACCTGATTTCATGTGAAAATCGTGCACCTACCTGAGAGAGCAGTAACAGGGAGAAATAGCTTAATTTTGCTTTGTTACTTCGTCTTTGCGCTTTATTCTGCAGCTCAGATATTCTATCAATCAATCAATCAATCAGGGATTTGTGATGCGTGCTACTCACATGCGAGGGTCTCAAGGTGCTGGGGGGGAGAAACGTGCAGCTACGTCTTACCCAAAGATCCAGGTCTTGAGGCTCTTCCTGAAGGCAAGCAGAATGGGGGAACGTCTGATGCTGAGCGGGAGTTCGTTCCAGGTCTTTGCTGCAATGTAGGAGTAGGCTCTCCCACCCGTTCTGGCTCTGCGGATGCAAGGGGTTTCGGCAAGGGCGAGGTCTGCGGAGTGGAGGTTTCTCTTGGGTGCGTTGAAAGAGACTCTTTCGTTGAGGTACTGGGATCCGGTGTTTTGGAGGGATTTGTAGGCGTGAGTGAGTAGCTTCAAGGTCACTCTCTTCTCGACGGAGAGCCAGTGGAGGTTTCGTATGTGCTGGGTGATGTGGCCTTGTCATGGGATGCAGAGGACGAGTCTGGCAGTGGTGTTCTGGATGGTCTGGAGTTTTCGGAGCAGGGTTTTGTTGATTCCGGCGTAGAGGGCGTTTCCATAGTCCAGTCTGCTGGTTATGAGTGCGTAGGTGGGTGACGGTCTTCCTGGATTTGGGGGGATCCATTTGAAGGTCTTACGGAGGATGCGGAGGGTGTTGAAGCACGTGGGGGTGACGGCTTTGACCTGTCGGGTCATGGTGAGGGATGAGTCGAGTATGATGCTGAGGTTGTGGGCGTGTTCCGTAGGTGTGGGGGGTTGTCGAGGGAAGTGGGCCACCAGGTATTGTCCCATGTGGAGGGGGTGGGTCCGAGGACGAGGACTTCTGTCTTCTCTGAGTTGAGCTTCAGGCAGCTGCTGCTCATCCAGGAAGCGACGTCTTTCATTCCTTCCTGGAAGCTTAGTCTAGTGATGTCGGGTTCCTTTGTGAGGGAGAGGATGAGTTGGGGATCATCGGCATAGGATACTATGTTGAGTCCGTGCTGTCTGACGATGGCGGCGAGGTGGGCCATGTAGATGTTGAAAAGCGTGGGGCTGAGCGATGATACTTGGGGTACTCCACAGCTGATCTCTGTGGGTTTGGAGAGGAAGGGCGGGAATCTGAGTCTTTGGGTTCGGCCGGTGAGGAAAGAGCAGATCCAGTCGAGGGCGGTTACCTCTATGGCGGCGTCGTGGAGTCTGGCGGTGAGTGTGCGGTGGGAGACGGTGTTGAAAGCTGCGGAGAGGTCAAATAGGTCAAATAGGATGAGGGCCACCATGTGGCCCTGGTCGAGGAGAGTACGGATGTCTAGTGTAATCTGTGGTGGCTAGGAGGGCGGTCTCGGTGATGTGGTTGCTGCGGAATCCAGATTGGGAGGAGGAGTCGAGGATGGAGTTAGCTTTGATGAAGTTCGTGACCTGGATGTTGACGAGCTTCTCAGTTACTTTAGCTGCGTAGTGGAGGAGAGAGATAGGTCTACAGTTTTTGAGCTCCATCGGGTCAGCGGAGGGTTTCTTGAGGAGGGGCTTGACTTCTGCGCGTTTCCAGTCATCGGGGAACATGCTTGTTTCAAAGGTGGAGTTGATGGTGTGGAACAGTTCGGGAGCTATGGTGGCGGCGGCTCTGTGGAAGATGTGCGGTGGGCAGGGGTCCGTGGGGGCTACTGAGTGAATGCTCTTCATGGTCGTGGCGGAGTCCTCTGTAGTGACTGGGGTCCAGGCTGAAATGGTAGGCTGGCTGGTGCTGCTGGAGGTAGGTGAGGTACGTTTCTGCACTGTTTTAATATTGCTTCAAAAATCTATAACTCCAGTTATACGTATGCTATTCCGTTCATTTTGTTGTCTAAATTAAGATAAAATTACACTCAATTTGTATAAATTGGTGTCGGATTTCTCTCAAGTCGTGTCAATTAATTATTGTCCATGTTGGTACTCAAATCATTAACACATGTTCCTCTAGAAAAGCCTGATTGCTTTTTGACACTCTACTTACTAGGACTAAGCTAATGATGTATTACTGTGAATCCAAGGACCATCTTTGGGGTATGAGTATAGCATTACAAGGTAGGGCTCCCCAGCCATAATATATAATATTCCACTTTCCTACAGGTAGGCCTAAAGCCAAGTTTTGTACCATCAGTTTAGTGGATGGTACACTCAGTGCTACAGTCCAATAGTGGCATTTAAATTCCCGTCCTTGGGTACACTTTTTACCACATACTAGGGGCTTAGAAGTAAGATTAAATATGCCAAGTTAGAGTATACCAATTTCATCAATTTGAAAGGAGGAGCACAGGCACTTCACCAGTGGGAGGCAGGTGTAACGTATACAAAGTTCTATAGCCAGCAGTAACAGATATGTCAAGACTTTGTGTATATGTAATGCAAAAGATGTTCATTTTCTAAAGATATATCACCGATTTTATGTTTTACCACCATACTCAATTTTACTTGTAGAAAATATTCTGATTATTTATTTTGTTTTACCAGACTGTTTCATCTCAGAAAGTCCACTAAAATTGTTGGCCTTTTGAATTGTGACAGTTGTGACGTGTTTTTCCACCTTTTTGCAAACATCTACACCGCAATTAAGTGCATTCTATATTAATACCAGTTTCAATTATTAATACCATGAATTGGTAGTTGATGTAGAATCCTACTTCTAAAATTGCACTTTATAATAGTCATTTAGATTTTTATGTTCCTCAAACCAATAAATGACGAATAATATGATTCTGATTGTTTATGAGAAGATGTTCTTTTTTTGGAATTGTTTAATAATCTATATTGAAATGAAGCATAATCAAAATAAGCATGAAAATGAATGTCTTCATTGTATGTTTATCTCATAACTACAAATACCTCCATTTGTTTTGCTATTATTTTTTAATTAAACAACAACAAACATTTATGCATATTATATTTTAGCCAATAAATATTTTTCTTAACAATTCTTTTATTCCAATCACATGTAATTCTATACAATAGTTGACATAAACATGCTAAATAATTTATCAATGCAATAAAGAAGACAATCTTTCAAAAATCTTTTTTCAGAGCCTCTCTCTTTTTTAAATGTGTGCACTTCATCTAGTTTATCCTCATCGGAGTCTAGGAAGTATCCTCTCATCAGTACAAGCTCTCCTTCATACCTATTTACTTCTTCCAGTTTTTGGAGAATCGTTCAAATCTCTTACTTACTTTTACTTTTAGCTTTAAAGCTTACATGGAAAAGATACTTACCATTTAACATTTCTTACAAGAATTATAGTCCTGTGTTATTTGATTTTGAAAAATGTATATTTCAGTATAGTACGTTTATAAGTTGGCTTTACTGTCAGGTGTAAAGTGTGTACACTTACTTAATATTTTCAAAAGTTTGATTCACAAATAATGTTTTACATTAGAATTTTCCAAAATGATAAGCTGCTTCCATTCTATTCTTTCCATGCAAACATTTTTATTTTATGTTATACAACAACACACAGATAAATGTACAACCATTTAAGATTGTAAATATTGCTCATCTTTTATTGTCTTTGCTCATTTGAAAATTTATCATTACCCTTGCTAGCTACATTTGTTAACATGTTAATGGTTGTAAGATTTTCCCAATTTAAATATACAATAATAACAGTTTGCCTATTGTGGTTGTGCTTTGAAAATGCTTGGTTAATTCAACTTTCAATGTTTTACAGTCTTTCACTGATGAGTAATACACTACATAGTTTGAGGTTTATGTGAGTACACTTTTAACTAGCCCATTTTAATTTCTATTTATTAATGCCACGATAGACATGTATGTATTAGTTAAAATTTTATTTTGGTAATAGGTAATGAATTATTGCAGTTTCCAGAATAATAACAGATTATGAGGTATGTGTTGTAAAGAGCAAGGCTTACTAATTCATGACAATTTCTTTTTATGCAAATCTTCCTGATGCCCTCAGCAAGTGTACAACCTCATTTTCTTGCACCACATGCCCACATTTTCAATCTGACCACTTGATCACAGGAGAAGGCTAAACGTCAACCCATAGTTTTAGCCATTTTCATCAAAATACATGTTTTTTTAAAAATAAAATATGAACTTTTTATACTGAGTAGACACACTCAAAGAAAATCTTGTTTTGTCTCAAAAGGAAACTCCATAAAAACATTTTTCAATTATAACCCCCATATGCCAGCTTGTGAGTCTCCTAATGCCAATAAATCTCATTGAAAGATTATGCTCGGCCTGACCAGGTTTTATTATCACATACCAGATTTACCTACCATAATGCTAAAGATGCCGACTTTATGCAAGAATGTCCACCGTTTTGTCAGGGACATAACTGCAAAATGGATGCCCACTATAATGCTAAGAACCTCCACAACATGTCAGTCATAGACATTATTATTCCAAGAGTAGCCAGAATGATGTGATATATGGCCACAAATATGCCATGATTACTAACAATGTGGCAATTAAAGCTGCCATTATACAATAATTAGTTCAAGGATGCCTGACTTAAGCAGTATTTAACATTATTATGCCAGTGCAAACATAATAAGAAACAGTTATCATTAATCACAAACGGTCATAATTATGGCAGAGATGTGCTGTACAAACAATGTGGAAAAATATCCATACATTCTTATGAATACTGTACACAGACCAAGTTCTTTAATTTCGGCCCTTGCAGCATCAATTAGAACAATAGGAGACTCAAACCTTTTCCCATACCATAGACATTCAATACTAATTTCCATAGGCTTTGATAATCAGTTGGCTGTGGCTCTTGAACATTTTTGGGGATCAGCTTAAACAACACCCCTACTAACGTGTATGAATTATTATATGTACATAGTCAACTATCATATTCCTTAATTTCCTGCAACGCATCATGTCTAAGGAGATTTTCTCAACAACCCACTGCAGTTTCCTTCTTATCAAACTGGTATATTTTATGCTTGCGTTAGACTTGTAGCACAAAATCTCAGGCCTTAAAGAGGTACCAGAACACCAACTTCCCAGCTACAAAGACATTTAAACATGGTCCCACACCAGGTAGTTTTTCAATTTACATATCTACATTCTACTATTACATAATAACACACTTTTGAATTAACTTCAAAGCAGTTGTTTTGTATAAATGTTGGATATTAGGAAAAAGATCTCACATTTTATTAGTCGAATTGTCAATCTAACTATGCATGGAAGCGGCCACAACATTTTATTTCAATTTTTGTTTTTAGTAATATCGACAGATTGAAGACTTTATATCTGGGCGCAGCAGTAATTAGAGCAGGGTATTTTAGTTTAAATGTATTTGAAAATAAAGGGATCTTTTATAATGCTGACAATCGGGCTACTACTTATGATTAAATGGGGGATCCCCCAGTAAAAATTCTCAGACAAACAGAGGGCCCTGAAATTTTAGGTCTCTTTCACACCTTTCACATCTCTTTCCTTTAAATGGCCTCCCCTCATTTAATTGTTCACCCCTGTAGGTGGACCACACAAGATTAGAGATTCAGTTCATGTTCACTATATTAATTCTGTTTTCAATTTAATGTGTTTCAGAGGAACAAGATTGACCACTTCCAGTACCCGCGACAGGCTAGGGCCCAAAACATTTTGTGATAGGCAATTTTGATGTTGCCTCAATACGTTTTTGGCCCTTGCCTGTCGCGGGTACTTGGGCCTCCCACACGAGTGAGGCACCATTTTTATCGGGAGACCTTGGGGAACACTGGGTGGTAGGAAATTCGTGTCTGCCTGGCGATGCCACAACTTTCCCACACAAAAATGTGTGGAAAAAGTGATTTTTTCAGCTAAATTTGAGGTTTGCAGGGGATTCTGGGTAAGAAAACGTTGGGGGATCCACGCAAGCCATACCTCCCTGGAACCACCCGGGTGTCTAGTTTTCAGAAATGTGTAGGTTTGATAGGTTTCCCTAGCTGGCCGCCGAGCACGGGGCCAAAACCGGAGGTGACCCCCTTGCAAAACCAGGTTGTTTTGTGATAGGCAATTTTAATGTCACCTCAATACGTTTTGGGCCCTAGCCTGTCGCGGGTACTTGGGCCTCCCACACGAGTGAGGCACCATTTTTATCGGAAGACCTTGGGGAACACTGGGTGGTAGGAAATGCGTGTCTGCCCCGCGATGCCACAACTTTCCCACACAAAAATGTGTGGAAAAAGTGATTTTTTCAGCTAAATTTGAGGTTTGCAGGGGATTCTGGGTAAGAAAACGTTGGGGGATCCACGCAAGCCATACCTCCCTGGAACCACCCGGGTGTCTAGTTTTCAGAAATGTGTGGGTTTGATAGGTTTCCCTAGCTGGCCGCTCAGCACGGGGCCAAAAACCGAGGTGACCCCCCTTGCAAAACCAGGTTGTTTTGTGATAGGCAATTTTAATGTCACCTCAATAAGTTTTGGGCCCTAGCCTGTCGCGGGTACTTGGGCCTCCCACACGAGTGAGGCACCATTTTTATCGGGAGACCTTGGGGAACACTGGGTGGTAGGAAATGCGTGTCTGCCCGGCGATGCCACAACTTTCCCACACAGAAATGTGTGGAAAAAGTGATTTTTTCAGCTAAATTTGAGGTTTGCAGGGGATTCTGGGTAAGAAAACGTTGGGGGATCCACGCAAGCCATACCTCCCTGGTACCACCCGGGTGTCTAGTTTTCAGAAATGTGTGGGTTTGATAGGTTTCCCAAGCTGGCCGCCGAGCACGGGGCCAAAAACCGAGGTGACCTCCCTTGCAAAACCAGGTTGTTTTGTGATAGGCAATTTTAATGTCACCTCAATATGTTTTGGGCCCTAGCCTGTCGCGGGTACTTAGGCCTCCCACACCAGTGAGGTACCATTTTTATCGGAAGACTTTGGGGAACGCGGGGTGGGTGGAGTTTTGTGGATCCACGCAGATTCCAGAACTTTCCACCACAGAAATGTGAGGAAAATGTGGTTTTTATTTTACAATATTTTAGGTTTGCAAGGGATTCTGGGTAGCAGAACCTGGTGAGAGCCTGCCAAGTCACCCCATCCTGGATTCCCCTGGGTGTCTAGTTTTCAAAAATGTATAGGTTTCCTAGGGTTCCCTAGGTGCCGGCAGAGCTAGGGTTCAAAATCTACAGCTAGGCACTTTGTTGAAAAAGGGTCCGTTTTCACTGCGAAAATGTGGTGTGTCCACGTTGCGTTTTGGGCCATTTCCTGTCGCGGGTACTTAGGCCTCCCACACAAGTGAGGTACCATTTTTCTCAGAAGACTTTGGGGAACGCGGGGTGGGTGGAATTTTGTGGATCCACGCAGATTCCAGAACTTTCCACCACAGAAATGTGAGGAAAATGTGTTATGTTTTACAATATTTTAGGTTTGCAAGGGATCCTGGGTAGCATAACCTGGTGAGAGCCAGCCAAGTCACCCCATCCTGGAGTCCCCTGGGTGTCTAGTTTTCAAAAATGTATAGGTTTCCTAGGTTTCCCTAGGTGCCGGCAGAGCTAGGGTTCAAAATCTATAGCTAGGCACTTTGTTGAAAAAGGGTCCGTTTTCAGTGCGAAAATGTGGTGTGTCCACGTTGCGTTTTGGGCCGTTTCCTGTCGTGGGTACTTAGGCCTCCCACACAAGTGAGGTACCATTTTTCTCGGAAGACTTTGGGGAACGCGGGGTGGGTGGAATTTTGTGGATCCACGCAGATTCCAGAACTTTCCACCACAGAAATGTGAGGAAAATGTGTTTTGTTTTACAATATTTTAGGTTTGCAAGGGATTCTGGGTAGCATAACCTGGTGAGAGCCAGCCAAGTCACCCCATCCTGGAGTCCCCTGGGTGTCTAGTTTTCAAAAATGTATAGGTTTCCTAGGTTTCCCTAGGTGCCGGCAGAGCTAGGGTTCAAAATCTACAGCTAGGCACTTTGTTGAAAAAGGGTCCGTTTTCACTGCGAAAATGTGGTGTGTCCACGTTGCGTTTTGGGCCGTTTCCTGTCGCGGGTACTTAGGCCTCCCACACAAGTGAGGTACCATTTTTCTCGGAAGACTTTGGGGAACGCGGGGTGGGTGGAATTTTGTGGATCCACGCAGATTCCAGAACTTTCCACCACAGAAATGTGAGGAAAATGTGGTTTTTTTAACAATATTTTAGGTTTGCAAGGGATTCTGGGTAGCATAACCTGGTGAGAGCAAGCCAAGTCACCCCATCCTGGAGTCCCCTGGGTGTCTAGTTTTCAAAAATGTATAGGTTTCCTAGGTTTCCCTAGGTGCCGGCAGAGCTATGGTTCAAAATCTACAGCTAGGCACTTTGTTGAAAAAGGGTCCGTTTTCACTGTGAAAATGTGGTGTGTCCACGTTGCGTTTTGGGCCATTTCCTGTCGCGGGTACTTGGGCCTCCCACACAAGTGGGGTACCATTTTTATCAGAAGACTTTGGGGAACGCGGGGTGGGTGGAAATTTGTGGATCCACGCAGATTCCAGAACTTTCCACCACAGAAATGTGAGGAAAATGTGTTTTTTTGGACAATTTGTTAAGTTTGCAAGGGATTCTGGGTAACAGAACCTGGTGAAAGCCAGTCAAGTCACCCCATCCTGGATTCCCCTGGGTGTCTACTTTTCAAAAATGTATAGGTTTGAAAGGTTTCCCTAGGTGCCGGCAGAGCTAGGGTTCAAAAACTACAGCTAGGCACTTTGTTGAAAAAGGGTCCGTTTTCACTGCGAAAATGTGGTGTGTCCACGTTGCGTTTTGGGCTGTTTCCTGTCGCGGGTACTTGGGCCTCCCACACAAGTGAAGTACCATTTTTATCGGAAGACTTTGGGGAACGCGGGGTGGGTGGAATTTTGTGGATCCACGCAGATTCCAGAACTTTCCACCACAGAAATGTGAGGAAAATTTGTTTTTTGGGACAATATTTTAGGTTTGCAAGGGATTCTGGGTAACAGAACCTGGTGAGAGGCAGTCAAGTCACCCCATCCTGGATTCCCCTGGGTATCTAGTTTTCAAAAATGTATAGGTTTGCTAGGTTTCCCTAGGTGCTGGCAGAGCTAGGGTTAAAAAACTACAGCTAGGCACTTTGCCAAATAAGGGACATTTTTCACAGTGAAATTGAGGTGTGTCCACGTTGCGTTTTGCGCCGTTTCCTGATGCGGACACTAGGCCTACCCACACAAGTGAGGTACCATTTTTCTCAGAAGACTTTGGGGAACGCGGGGTGGGTAGAAATTTGTGGATCCACGCAGATTCCAGGACTTTCCACCACAGAAATGTGAGGAAAATTTGTTTTTTTTGACAATTTTTTAGGTTTGCAAGGGATTCTGGGTAACAGAACCTGGTGAGAGGCAGTAAAGTCAC
This sequence comes from Calotriton arnoldi, assembly GCA_963921515.1. Lineage (NCBI taxonomy): Eukaryota > Metazoa > Chordata > Amphibia > Caudata > Salamandridae > Calotriton > Calotriton arnoldi. The sequence goes on from CAWUFW010005646.1 coordinate 702,113, forward strand.
CCAAACCTGGATTCCCCTGGGTGTCTAGTTTTCAAAAATATATAGGTTTGCTAGGTTTCCCTAGATGCAGGCAGAGCTAGGATTCAAAAACTACAGCTAGGCACTTTGCCAAAAAAGGGTCATTTTCACTGTGAAATTGGGGTGTGTCCACGTTGCGTTTTGCGCCGTTTCCTGATGCGGACACTAGGCCTACCCACACAAGTGAAGTACCATTTTTCTCAGAAGACTTTGGGGAACGCGGGGTGGGTAGAAATTTGTGGATCCACGCAGATTCCAGGACTTTCCACCACAGAAATGTGAGGAAAATTTGTTTTTTTTGACAATTTTTTAGGTTTGCAAGGGATTCTGGGTAACAGAACCTGGTGAGAGGCAGTAAAGTCACCCAAACCTGGATTCCCTGGGTGTCTAGTTTTCAAAAATATATAGGTTTGCTAGGTTTCCCTAGATGCAGGCAGAGCTAGGATTCAAAAACTACAGCTAGGCACTTTGCCAAAAAAGGGTCATTTTCACTGTGAAATTGGGGTGTGTCCACGTTGCGTTTTGCGCGATTTCCTGTCGCGGGCTCTAGGCCTACCCACACAAGTGAGGTACCATTTTTCTCGGAAGACTTTGGGGAACGCGGGGTGGGTAGAAATTTGTGGATCCACGCAGATTCCAGGACTTTCCACCACAGAAATGTGAGGAAAATGTGTTTTTTTTGACAATTGTTTAGGTTTGCAAGGGATTCTGGGTAACAGAACCTGGTGAGAGGCAGTAGAGTCACCCCATCCTGGATTCCCCTGGGTGTCTAGTTTTCAAAAATATATAGGTTTGCTAGGTTTCCCTAGATGCAGACAGAGCTAGGATTCAAAAACTACAGCTAGGCACTTTGCCAAAAAAGGGTCATTTTTCACTGTGAAATTGGGGTGTGTCCACGTTGCGTTTTGCGCGATTTCCTGTCACGGGCTCTAGGCCTACCCACACAAGTGAGGTACCATTTTTCTCGGAAGACTTTGGGGAACGCGGGGTGGGTAGAAATTTGTGGATCCACGCAGATTCCAGGACTTTCCACCACAGAAATGTAAGGAAAATGTGTTTTTTTTGACAATTTTTAGGTTTGCAAGGGATTCTGGGTAACAGAACCTGGTGAGAGGCAGTAAAGTCACCCCATCCTAGATTCCCTGGGTGTCTAGTTTTCAAAAATGTATAGTTTTGCTAGGTTTTCCTAGATGCAGGCAGAGCTAGGATTCAAAAACTACAGCTAGGCACTTTGCCAAAAAAGGGTCGTTTTTCACTGTGAAATTGTGGTGTGTCCACGTTGCGTTTTGCACCGTTTCCTGTCGCGGGCACTAGGCCTACCCACACAAGTGAGGTACCATTTTTCTCGGAAGACTTTGGGGAACGTGGGGTGGGTAGAAGTTTGAGGATCCGCGCAGATTACAGACCTTTCCACCACAGAAATGTGAGGAAAATGTGTTTTTTTGACAATTTTTTAGGTTTGCAAGGGATTCTGGGTAACAGAACCTGGTGGGAGCCAGTCAAGTCACCCCATCCTGGATTCCCCTGGGTGTCTAGTTTTCAAAAACGTATAGGTTTGCTAGGTTTCCCTAGATGCCGGCAGAGCTAGGGTTCAAAAACTACAGCTAGGTACTTTGCCAAAAAAGGGTCATTTTTCACTGTGAAATTGGCGTGTGTCCACGTTGTGTTTTGTGCAGTTTCCTGTCGTGGGCACTAGGCCTACCCACACAAGTGAGGTACCATTTTACTCGGAAGACTTTGGGGAACGCGGGGTGGGTAGACATTTGTGGATCCATGCAGATTCCAGAACTTTCCACCACAGAAATGTGAGGAAAATGTTTTTTTTTACAATGTTTTAGGTTTGCAAGGGATTCTGGGTAACAGAACCTGGTGAAAGCCAGTCAAGTCACCCCATCCTGGATTCCCCTGGGTGTCTAGTTTACAAAAATGTATAGGTTTGCTAGGTTTCCCTGGGTGCCGGCAGAGCAAGGGTTCAAAAACTACAGCTAGGCACTTTGCAAAAAAAGGGTAATTTTTCATTGTGAAAATGTGGTGTCTTCACGTTGCGTTTTGAGCCGTTTCCTGTCGTGGGCACTATGCCTACCCACACAAGTGAGGTACCATTTTTATCGGGACACTTACGGTAATTCAGATTTGTAAAGCAACTGTTATTACCTATTGACTTTCGATGCATTTCTGCCTTCCAAATGAAAGACAATGTGTAAAAAAGAAGTTATTTTGAAAAATGACCTATAATTCTCATGCTAGTATGAGTATTACCAATTTCAGAAATGTGCAAATATCTACTGTTTCTAAACTCTATATTGTGTTCCCATTTCAGAAATGCATAGGAGTCTTTCATACCGAATATTCCATGTATACATTTTCCCAGAATAATTGCTATATACCCGGTACATAATAAAAAACCATTGCAAGACGCTGCTCAGTTTTTGGCTCTGGGTTCGTCGGGTTCTTGGTGAACCTACAAGTCCTATATATCCCCACAACCAGTAAGGTCCAGTGGATGTAACGGTATATTGCTTTCAAAGAGCAGTCATAATTAGAAGAAGTTACAGGTGAAAACGTTGACACAAAAGGCTGTTTTTTTCAACTAATTTTCCATTTTTCCTATATTTAACTGTTAGTTTCTATAAAGAAACCTTGATAGATTTACACAAATGACCCCTTGCTGAATTCAGCATTTTGTCTACTTTTCTAAAATGTATAGATTTCTAGGATCCATTATTGCTTTCATACCCATTTCTACCATTAACTGGAAGGAGGTTGAAAGCACAAAAATAGCAAAAAAAGGCTATGTCCCAGAAAAATGCCAAAACTGTGTAAAATTTTTTGGTTTTCTGACAAAAGTCTGTCATTCCCTAAAATCTGGGAAAATTGATATTTCAGCCCCACAAACCCTTTTTTGATACCATTTGCAGGGAAAAACCCAGACGCTTTCATATGCGGGACTTTTTTCCCATTTTTCCCCAAAAAACCAAAATTTAGCTGTATTTTGCCTAAAATCTGGGACCCCTCCAGGGGAATCCACAAACCCTGGGTACCTTTAGAATCCCCATGATGTTGGAAGAAAAGGACGCAAATTTGACGTGGATACCTTATGTGGTCAAAAAGTTACAGAGGCCTAATCGCGAACTACTACAAATAGCCAAAAAAGGGCTCAGCACTGGGGGGGAAAAGGCCCAGCAGTTAAGGGGTTAAAAAGTGATCAGATGTCAACCTTGTATCAAACCGGTGCTACTGCACTCAGTTCTAAGGTTTTGAAATCACTGCAACTGATGGTTGAGGTTGGATAATGATTTTCATAAAATCTCTATATCTTTTTCTGCAAATCTTCAATCTGAAAGAGGTTAACTCGGGTAGTTCAATATGCCTCCAAGGTCATGAACCCTTAAGTTAGTGAATCCAAGACCTCACTCCAAAATAATTAGGTCTGTTTAAAACCGAAACTGCCCTTAATCGCGTTTCGTCTTCCAATCACGGGTATCAATGTTTTCCCGGCATTCCTAACAATAGGGTAATTTGTTCGTGGCTTTTAATTCCAACGAAACTCCGTCCCCTAAAGTTTTTCTTCCGCCAGGATCCGTGCCTTAATCATTGGTGAGTACTGTATGTGTGGTATATAAGCATGGCAGACTGTTGAGAGTGAGTGGTTGAATATAGGTCCCATCCAAGGGGAACATTTCTTTTAACTTGATAGTTACTGGGTGCTCCATCCCTTTGGACAAAAGAGCCCCCTATCCTTGATTTCAAGGTTTTTGTGTACCACCTCATTGTTGGCCGGAAGAAGTTGGGGTTGCCAGCCTTGTTGGCATGCAAACTCACACAGCTGCCCCGTGAAGGGACCTTGCCCCTGTACCCTTTCACCCCTCTTCAGCCAGGATAGCTTGATTCCAGTGGCATGGAGAGCACGGGACCCACGTCTGGGCATACCCGTCCCACTCGGGGTGACAAATGCAAAAACAACAGTTGATGGACAGAATGCAGAACAATGTCATACATTCACCCCAGTACAGAGATCTGGGCCTAAATCCATCGTTTTTTTGCTCACCATGCCATTCCAGTTTGAACCCAGCCATATGCAAATCAGTCTTGACCCTGTGCCTCATGGGAACAGTCCAGCCCGAACTGCCAAGCCAGGTCCTCCCTGGACTGGAAACAAGCATCCTAGGACCGGTTTCGGGGTTTCACCCCTCTTCAGCCAGGATAGCTTGATTCCAGTGGCATGGAGAGCACGGGACCCACGTCTGGGCATACCCGTCCCACTCGGGGTGACAAATGCAAAAACAACAGTTGATGGACAGAATGCAGAACAATGTCATACATTCACCCCAGTACAGAGATCTGGGCCTAAATCCATCGTTTTTTTGCTCACCATGCCATTCCAGTTTGAACCCAGCCATATGCAAATCAGTCTTGACCCTGTGCCTCATGGGAACAGTCCAGCCCGAACTGCCAAGCCAGGTCCTCCCTGGACTGGAAACAAGCATCCTAGGACCGGTTTCGGGGTTTCACCCCTCTTCAGCCAGGATAGCTTGATTCCAGTGGCATGGAGAGCACGGGACCCACGTCTGGGCATACCCGTCCCACTCGGGGTGACAAATGCAAAAACAACAGTTGATGGACAGAATGCAGAACAATGTCATACATTCACCCCAGTACAGAGATCTGGGCCTAAATCCATCGTTTTTTGCTCACCATGCCATTCCAGTTTGAACCCAGCCATATGCAAATCAGTCTTGACCCTGTGCCTCATGGGAACAGTCCAGCCCGAACTGCCAAGCCAGGTCCTCCCTGGACTGGAAACAAGCATCCTAGGACCGGTTTCGGGGTTTCACCCCTCTTCAGCCAGGATAGCTTGATTCCAGTGGCATGGAGAGCACGGGACCCACGTCTGGGCATACCCGTCCCACTCGGGGTGACAAATGCAAAAACAACAGTTGATGGACAGAATGCAGAACAATGTCATACATTCACCCCAGTACAGAGATCTGGGCCTAAATCCATCGTTTTTTTGCTCACCATGCCATTCCAGTTTGAACCCAGCCATATGCAAATCAGTCTTGACCCTGTGCCTCATGGGAACAGTCCAGCCCGAACTGCCAGGCCAGGTCCTCCCTGGACTGGAAACAAGCATCCTAGGACCGGTTTCGGGGTTTCACCCCTCTTCAGCCAGGATAGCTTGATTCCAGTGGCATGGAGAGCACGGGACCCACGTCTGGGCATACCCATCCCACTCGGGAGGTGACAAATGCAAAAACAACAGTTGATGGACAGAATGCAGAACAATGTCATACATTCACCCCAGTACAGAGATCTGGGCCTAAATCCATCGTTGTTTTGCTCACCATGCCATTCCAGTTTGAACCCAGCCATATGCAAATCAGTCTTGACCCTGTGCCTCATGGGAACAGTCCAGCCCGAACTGCCAAGCCAGGTCCTCCCTGGACTGGAAACAAGCATCCTAGGACCGGTTTCGGGGTTTCACCCCTCTTCAGCCAGGATAGCTTGATTCCAGTGGCATGGAGAGCACGGGACCCATGTCTGAGCATACCCGTCCCACTCGGGGTAACAAATGCAAAAAGAACAACTGATGGACGGAATGCTGAACAATGTCAAACATTCACCCTAGTACAGAGATCTGGACCTAAATCCCTTCCAGGGTCAAGACTGATTTGCATATGGCTGGGTCCAAACTGGGGTGGTGTGGTGAACAAAAAAACGATGGATTAAATACAGATCTTTGCAACTGGAGGTTAATGTTTGCATTGTTCTGCATTCCGTCCATCATTTGTGCTTTTTGCTTTAATTATGTAAAAACATGTTATGATACAAGCATGGGGCGCTCAGGAAAGTCTGGGCCTGGGAAAGGGAGCGCCAGCTTCCCTCCCCTTGTGACGGTCCTGATAACAGCAGGCTTTGATCTCAATTCATTGACTAACTTTTCAGGGGGTGCCCATGGATGCTGCCAGTCCTGCCAAGAAGCTTGTGGGTTTCTTCTTTGCTCTCTCTGAGCAAAAGTACAGCGCCTGCCCTAGTAAGTAATCCTCCTTCCATTCCTCTTTCACCCACAGCCTGTATGCCTAAATCTGGGAGAGTTAGATACCAGAATCAAGACCTAGCAGAGAAAGACTTTTAAGGTGTTACCAAAACCAAAGCATCATCCATGTTTTCAGTGACCTCTCTTACTTTTTATGTATATTTTATTATGTTTTTTCCTTTAACTTCTGATGGTTTGTGTCACAGCTAGCCAAATCCATTTTCAAATTTATGTACTGTGCTTCAGTTTGGTTAGCTAATAAATTACCTTAAATCAAGGGGTGAGTCCTTGTCTCCCATATACCTGTTATTTACCCGCTTTTGCTGCAGCCAGTCAGTTGCAATACTTCTCTAGTATTGGTTCTATCATAGATTCACTTGCTTGAATTACCCAGTCGTCGAGCTGGAGTTGCGCGATAGATATAGTAGTTGAAGTTTTCTGCATCGTTTAAGGAAAATATCTTAAAGATTTATGCTGGACCTCCCTCTGCATTGACAATTCAAGCCTCCTTCCTCAGTGGCAATGGGATCCTCATTCGCCTCCAACCAGGTCTGCTTCTTGAACAACTTCAGGCCTTTCTCCATTGAATAAAAGCAGCAGGTTCTAATGCAAATGAAATCAGGCTCACCTAGTGACCCCGTCCCCCTACACATTCATTAACTCTGCAGAGACCATATTCCTGATCTTGCACCTGCTGTATAACAACTTGCAGGAGTCAGCAATAGTCCCCTACTCCAGGAAAAGAGCTAAAGTGGTCCCCCTCTTAAAGAAATAGTCTGCCAATCTATCTGAAAGAGACACGTTAGTGACAGATTCCTTACCTTAGAATATCCCCAGGCGTCAGGCTGGATCCGGAAAGTTTTTTGCGTAGCAGTACCCTTGCGCGTCGGTAGGCGGCGTCGTGCGGCTCCGCGTCCGTCGTCGGCGTCGTGATCGCCGGGATGACGTCGCGGGCAGTACTTAGGCGCCGCCCCTGCGCGCTGACGTCAGTTCTTCTTTTTCCGCGCCAGTAAGCGCAGATCCGGGAAGAGCAGTGCCCTAGTCACTTTTGACTATCTTTTTGTGAAATTTTTCACTGTTCTCTTCAACGAGTCTTCACGACTCCTAAGGTGTCGTAGGGATGCCCGGCTTTAAGCCCTGCGAGGTATGTGGTCGTATGATGTCCATCACGGACCCCCACCTCGAGTGTCTCTTCTGCCTCGGCCGAGGCCACGACACGAAGTCGTGCCCTGACTGCCGGAAACTTCATCCGAAGGCTTTGCGAGAGCGGTCTCGAAAGCTCCTTGAAGTCCGGCAGTCGGCTCCGCGCCGCAGCAAGCCCCGGTCCCGGGAGAGGTCGAGGGCCGGACGCGGAGTCCCCGCCGTTCGTCGGAATCCAAGTCTTCGCGCTCCTCCGGTAAGTCGAAGCACAAGAAGTCTAAGCGGCGTCATCGCTCTAAGACTTCGCCTCGCCGGTCGCGCGACTCGGCTGAGGTCCCTGTCGGCACCGTCCCGCCCCGCGGCCCCGGACGTGCCTGTCGAGTTGCCCCCGCATTACCCGTCCTTCCCGGGTTCGGGGGCGACTCCGGCCGAAGTACAGAAATTCCTGTCGGCCATGGCCCGCCTCTTCGGGCCTCAAGGTCCCTCCGGTGCGCCTTCGGGCCCCGCGGGCCCAGATGGGGTTGCTCCGGCGTCGCCGTCGACTCCGGTCCCGGCGTCGCCTGTCCCACCAGCCTTCGTCCCGGCCTCGGCTCCGGCCCCGGCCTCGACCCCGGTTCCGGTGGTGCCGCAACCTCCATCGACGCCGGTTGACCTAACCACGCCTCCGCCGACGCCGATGTCCCCGGTGCCGTTTCCGACGCCGTCCGGGGCTCCGGGCGGCGTCGTTCCCCGGTTCTCCCCGGGTCCGGACATGGAGCCGGACCGGCGTCGCCCGACGCCGGTTCCGGCGCCCGATGAGGCCTTGGGTCCCTTATGTCCCTCCTCCTCCATCTTTTCAACCTGAGGAGGACCAGGAGAGCTGGGAGGGGTCTGACGACCCTCTCACACAACAGTGCGAGTTTGACCCGGACTGGGTTGAGGAACTTGGGGATGCCAGTGGGCTGGATACCTCCCCCGACTCTGGCATGCTGTCTCCTCCCGTGGCAACGGAGGAGGGGCTAATTTTGCAACGGTGTTGCGTAGAGCTGCTGGAGCCTTAAATCTCCAGTTGCCTACAGTGGCCGTCAGGACTAACCTCCTGACTGAAGTGCTTCAGCCGGCGGCCTCCTCTTCGGAGCCTGTGCTGCCGTTCAACGATGCACTCACTGACGTTCTTTTGGGTGCCTGGTCCAAACCCACCACAGGGGCTCCTGTGGATAGGAACGTGGCTCGACGCCATCGCCCGGCTCCGGGCGACCCCTGTTTCTCTCCCAACACCCCACCCCTGAGAGCTTGGTTGTCCAAGCCTCTGCCTCCCAAACAGCCTTCCCTACCGCCCCTCCGGATAGGGAATCCAAGCGCCTGGATCACTTTGGGAAGAAGGCTTTCTCTTCCTCCAGTGCTGGCTTGCGGTCTGTTAATACCGCTTGCCTCTTGAGCCGATACACCCACTCCCTGTGGGATTCGGTGGCTGATGTTTTGCCGCAGTGTTCTGAGGAGGTCCAGACACTGCTTACCCGCGCTATTGCGGAAGGGCGTGATGCGGCTAAGTATACCATCCGCTGTGGCCTTGATACCGCCGACTCGCTGGGCAGATCGCTTGCAACGACGGTGGCGCTGCGTCGCCACGCCTGGCTGAGAACCACTGGTTTTTCAGGGGATGTCCAGAATACTCTCATGGACATGCCCTTTGATGGAGTCGGTCTCTTTGGTTCAAAGGCGGACCATGCGCTGGAGCGTTTCAAGGATTCACGGGCTACTGCTAAGTCCCTGGGCCTTGCTGTTGTGCGCCCTCCGCATACGTCTGCTTTTCGCCCCTTTCGTGGCCACGGAAGGGGCGCCCAGTCACGTCCACAGCCCGGCCAACGGCCCGCGCAGCAAGCGCCTTCGCGTGGCCGAGGACGTGGATACCGCCGTGGCGGTTCGGGCAACCAGCGTGCGGGTCAGGCCACCACCTCCAACCCGTCCGCGGCCTCCAAGCCCTCCTAGTCCCTCCTTTCAGGTGCACAGCACGCCAGTCGAGGCAGGGTCCGCCATCACCTTCACCACTGGCGTCCCATCACCTCGGACAAGTGGGTCTTGGACATTGTCCGAAGGGGCTACTCCCTCCCCTTCGAGACCACCCCCAGCCATGCCACCTCAATTCCACCGCATGTCGGGGGATCACTTGGTGCTTCTACAGAAGGAAGTCACGGCCCTCTTGGCCAAGAGGGCCATCGAGCATGTTCCGACCCCAGAAGTAGGGCGTGGTTGCTACTCCCACTACTTTCTGGTGCCCAAAAAGGACAAGGAGGACATGCGTCCTATCTTGGACCTCCGGAACGTCAATCGCTTCCTCCGGAAGGAGAAGTTCAAGATGCTCACCCTAGCTCAGGTCTTGACTGCCCTCGACCCCGGAGACTGGTTGGTAGCGTTGGACTTGCAGGACGCCTATTTCCACATCCCCGTCCTGCCGGCCCACCGGCGTTACCTTCGGTTCACGGTAGGCCTCGAGCATTTTCAGTTCACCGTGCTCCCCTTTGGCCTTACCAGTGCCCCTCGGGTGTTCACGAAAGTGATGGCGGTGGTCGCAGCTCATCTGCGCCGGGCAGGGGTTTCAGTCTTCCCCTACCTCGACGACTGGCTGCTGAAGGCGGGCTCGTCCCAGGCAGTTGTCTCCCACCTCCAGACTACGGCCGAACTCCTGCACTCGCTGGGGTTCTCCATCAATGTGCCAAAGTCGCATCTGATTCCTTCTCCACAGCTCCTTTTCATCGGAGCAGTTCTGGACACGACGCAGTTTCGGGCCTATCCTCCCGAACGGCGAGTCCGGGATATTCAGGCTATGATTCCGATCTTTCAGCCCTTATCCTGGGTTTCGGTACGGATGACCCTGAGGCTGCTGGGCCTCATGGCCTCCTGCATCCTGCTGGTCACTCATGCCAGATGGCATATGCGGGCTCTGCAGTGGGACCTGAAGTTCCAGTGGGCGCAGCACCAGGGCGACCTGTCCGATCACGTCCAGATCTCGGAGGGGACTGCAAAACAGTTGCAGTGGTGGCTCTCGACCCGGCAATGGGTCATGGGCAGATCCCTCTCCCTTCCCCAGCCAGAGCACACAGTTGTGACGGACGCGTCCCTTCTGGGATGGGGCGGTCACATGGGAGAGGCGGAGATCAGAGGCCTCTGGTCTCCGGCGGAGTCCCGGCTCCATATCAACCTTCTGGAGCTCCGGGCGATCCGACTTGCACTCAAGGCATTCCTTCCCTCTGTCAAAGGGAAGGTAGTGCAGGTGTTCACAGACAACACCACTGCCATGTGGTACTGCAACAAACAAGGCGGGGTGGGGTCGTGGACCCTTTGTCAGGAGGCTCTGCGCCTCTGGACATGGCTGGAACACCAGGGCATGTTCCTGGTGGTTCAACACCTGGCAGGTTCCCTGAACGCCAGGGCGGACGAACTCAGCCGCAGGTGCATGATGGATCACGAATGGCGTCTTCACTCGGAAGTGGCGCAAGGACTCTTTCTACAGTGGGGAGAGCCTTGGTTAGATCTATTCGCCACCGAAGAGAACGCGCAATGTCATCAGTTCTGCGCGTTGGAATTTCCAAGGCGGCACTCGCTCGGCGACGCTTTTCGTCACGAGTGGAGTTGCGGTCTATTGTACGCCTTTCCGCCTATACCACTTCTACCCAGAGTGTTGAAGAAGATTCGGCACGACCGGGCCCAAGTCATTCTTGTGGCTCCGGACTGGGCTCGAAGAGTTTGGTATCCCGAGCTACTCAATATGAGCGTAGATCCCCCGATCCGTCTGCCTCTTCGGGAGGATCTTCTGTCGCAGCAGCAGGGACGGTCCTCCACCCGAACCTGTCCAGTCTACACCTGCTTGCGTGGAGATTGAGCGGCGGCAGTTGATTCCTTTCGACTTGCCTCCCGAAGTTTGTGATGTGATTCTGGCAGCCAGGCGTCCCTCCACTAAGGTGGTATACGCCTGCAGGTGGAACAAATTTGTGGCATGGTGCACAGCAAAGGCTGTGGATCCCCTTTCTGCCCCTCTTTCTGAGGTCCTTCTGTTCCTTCTCTCTCTGGCCCAACAGGGTTCTGCCCTGGGTACCATCAAGGGTTATCTTTGTGCTATCTCGGCCTTCCTCAGGCTCCCTGATCAGCCCTCCCTTTTCAAGTCCCCTGTTGTTAACAGGTTCTTAAAGAGCATTACTCACCTCTTCCCTCCTGTTCCGTTTGTGATGCCTCAGTGGGACTTAAACTTGGTTCTTACCTTTTTAATGTGCGCTCCCTTTGAGCCTCTACATAACTGTCCTCTTCGTCTTCTGACTCTGAAGACAGCCTTTCTGGTGGCCATCACCTCCGCTCGGCGGGTGAGTGAGCTCCAGGCTCTATCTTGCAAACCTCCCTTTCTGTCTGTTCATCCAGACAAGGTTGTTCTTCGGACGCGTCCGTCCTTCTTGCCAAAGGTGGTTACTGCTTTCCACATTGGGCAGACCATCACTTTGCCCACCTTCTTTCCGCCTCCGCATCCTTCCAGAGAGGAAGAGAGGCTCCACCGTCTGGACCCAAAACGTGCGCTCTCCTTCTATATTGACCGCACAAAACACTTCCGGGTGGATGACCAGCTCTTTATTGGCTACGTGGGCGCCAAAAAGGTCGGGCGGTGCACATGAGGACCATCTCCCGCTGGGTTACCTTGTGCATCAAGACCTGCTATTCTTTGGCTAAAAGGAGCCTCCTGTTGGGCTGCGTGCCCATTCCACCAGGGCAACGGCTGCTACCACGGCCTTGGGCCGCGGTGTTCCGCTGCCGGTTATCTGTCAGGCAGCTACGTGGGCCTCGCTGCACACGTTTACAAAGCATTACTGCCTTGACAGTCAGGTCCGGAGGGACGGCTTCTTTGGCCGTTCTGTCCTCCAGGACTTCCTTGTCTGATCTTTGTTCGCAGACCCACCACCGGGGTTGGTATTGCTGGGGTATCTATTCTAAGGTAAGGAATCTGTCACTAACGTGTCTCTTTCAGATGCACAAGTTACTAACTTGTGTAACGATATATCTGTAAGAGACAGTAGTTAGTGACAGATTCCTACCGCCCACCATCCTCCCGTTCTGCGAACTGATTTCTAGGGTTAAGGACATCCCTTTCAGGGCCCTAGTATTTTTCAGACACCTATGTCAGCTTCTTGCATGGCTCTGCGTTCCTGGCGCGGAAAGTCGTGTACAGAACTGACGTCAGCGCGCAGGGGCGGCGCCTAAGTACTGCCCGCGACGTCATCCCGGCGATCACGACGCCGACGACGGACGCGGAGCCGCACGACGCCGCCTACCGACGCGCAAGGGTACTGCTACGCAAAAAACTTTCCGGATCCAGCCTGACGCCTGGGGATATTCTAAGGTAAGGAATCTGTCACTAACTACTGTCTCTTACAGATATATCGTTACACAAGTTAGTAACTTGTGCATCAGTTCTGTCTATTTTTCATCCTATTTCCCTGCCCACCTATGTCACTAAAGTGGTGGAAAAGCTGGTTGGTTAATATTCAGCAATCCATGTACTTGGAGGTTATCAAACTTTATTCCACTTAGTCGTGTTTCCACTTCTGTCGTGGTATGGAGACAGCCCTCCTTTAGGTTACTGAAATAGTCAAGCTTGCCCTGGTTAAAGTTAAAAGTGGCACCATAATCCTGTTGGATCTGTCAGTGGCATTTGATACTGTCTCTCATCCCATCTTGTTACAGTGCCTGACGCCTGGTATTGGAGTCCCCGCCTGGTGCTGGCTAAAATCTTTTCTGGAGGAGCGAGAGCAGGAAATCTGACTTGCTCTTTATGCCTCATCCAGCAAGCAGCTTATTTTTGACGTACATTTACCCCCCCTAGGCTAAACTAAAAGAATCACTTGGCCATTTTGTATACTGACGATACCCATTACTCCTCACCAACAACCCTTCATCTACAGACACTCTCCTCCAGATCCTGTCTGATACATTTTCTGCATTGGCTGCGTGAAAGCCAATTACTGAGGAGAAAACAGATATTCTCCTTTTTGGACAAGTGAGAGAGCAGTGGGTAAACAACTGCTGGCCTAAGGACCTTCATCCCCTCCCCCACAGCACCCCTAACAATTGTCAAATATATCGGAATTGAGCTGTATGACAAATTTTCCTTTCAACCGCGAACTCTGTCCGTGGAGGGGACCTGTTTTTCTTTGCTCCAATATAGCAGAAAGATCATTGATCACCTCCTGTACACAACACGTAGGATGGACACCCATGAGCTGATAACATCCAGGTTAGCCTATGTGAACATTTTATACTTAGGCCTACCAGAAAGATGGATTTAAAAACTCTAAGTAGTACAAAATGCAAATGCCAGCCTTATTTTGGAGATTCCAAAATGGGATGCCATTTCACATCATCTTCTTGATTTGCACTGGCTGCCTGTCAATAAAAGGGTTCCTTTTAAGGTTCTTATTATAATACACTGTTTTAAAAGCGTGGCCAGAAGTATCTCACTATGAGGATCGTGCACTATCACCCGCCTAGAACTCTTCAGTCCACATCTGCCTTATTAGTCATGGCACCTAGATTTCATAGGATCAGGGAGAGAGGGCGTTTTGTCACAGTCCTTGCGAGTAAAGAAAGGAAACAGCTTCCACTTTCACTTTGTACCATATCTCATAAACCTTAAATCAGGAAAGTGCATAAAACCCACCTATTTGCATCATACTAGTGTGATTGTCTGTGGTTTCTTGCTCTGCCACTTTAGCACCAGAACACTCAGTGGAGTAGCCATGTGCTCTATAAATTATTTGTTCAGTCATTCATAGTAAGCAGTGCAGTGTTGAAGAAAGCCTGGAAAGCGAACATGATCACATTCATAGCCTATCCACATCATTACAAAAGAACAAACTTCAAGCAGTCCGAAACAAGCTCATAGAACACGACCACCATATCTCAAATGCGTACCACCCAAAATGTGTGAAGGGAGTTCACTGAATTTGTTTATTCGTTTTATAGAACTCAACGAGCGGTAAAAAAAATCAATATGCAAAAACAGTAAAAGAAAGCTGCAGTAAGTCCAAGATTACATTGAAAAACAAGATAAAAATGTACATCAAAAGGATCATCACACTTTTAAAAATGATTCTGAGTAAGACATCCAACTTCCCCATATCCTATTGTTCTCTCAGGGCACCACCTAGCTTTATAAACATATTTATCTGCCTTGGCAGCAATGCCCATCCCCTAGTCCACTCCAGAAAGGGCAGAGCACGCTGAGATCGCCAGTGCCAAGCAATCCCCCCCCACCCCCTTTTACAGGTATCCAACAGGCCTAAAAGAATCCGCTTCAGGTCTAAGGGAGCTAATCTGTGTATGAGGTGAGAGAAAGTAGTGCAGATGCGTGACCAGTAGCCTTGTATAATGGGGCAGTCCAAAACTATATGGTAAAGGAGCCCAATGGATGCCTGCACCTCTAGCATGACCGTGTCATCGCGCTCCCCATACCACACAGGCCCGAGGGGCTGTAGTGGACGTGGTAGAGGTATTTTAATTGGATAAGGCAGAGCCTCATCGATATCGCTAAGGATCTAGGGGCAAATTTGGCCTCCACCCAGTTCTTGTCGTCCAAAGGGCCCATGTCTCCCTCCCTGCATTATTTACTAATGTGGGGTAGAGGTGGGACATGCCTTTCTCAACAAGGTGTGATTCGAGCAAGTGAGCCTCGAGGTGATTAAACTGAAGGAGGGGCCTTCTGCACTCTTTTTCAGGCAAGTGACCTTTTAACTCAATTGGGTTTTTATGTTGAGAGGGAATTCAACACTTAAATTAATTTTACATCTGGATCAAACAGACGATGCCCGACTCCTCTAAAACAAGGTATTTTCAGGCCCTGTGAAAACTATGGTAAAAAGAGCCTTTATTGTGAAGATCCACACAAGAAATTATTTTATTGCATCGCTTGTGACCACAAGGCTAAGGATTGCAAGATCTGTCACACATTTTCCACAAAGACCCTCAAGGACAGTAGACTTTTACTTACTATGGCCACAGAAATAAAAAATCTAAGGATGTGCTATCTTCAGATGAGGACTCTGATGGTTCCTCTAGAACATCTCAAAAGCCCTTTAAAGGACTCATTCTCTGCAAGGACACTCACAAAGCCACTTCTGAGTAGATACCTTCTCCTTCCAAAGAACCCTTCTAAGAAAGTTCTTTAAGAAATCCAGAGACAAAGTTTCATTGCTTGAGGTGGTCATCTTAACTGAAAGAATGACCTCAAAGATGCCTTTTGAGCCTCCAACACCCCGGAAAAAGATATCTGTAGAATTGCAGAAACTAAAATTGTCAATGTCAATTTAGCAACATGTTTACCTTTGAATATGCTAATGCAGGGTGAATTCTCATGTGAAGGGAACCAGGCGGTGAAGATTCCGATATTTTCTGTTATTCGTGCTGATCTTCATGCACGGTAGATAGCTGTACTTCTAAATTTGCAGCTTTTCACCCATGAATTGCTTGTTTCCTGCACAATGTTAGCTTGCATTGGTACCGGTTTGTGTCTAACCTCTGTCTCAAGGCCTCAAAAGCTTTTTTAGCTGTCTAGGTATTGAGGGCTTCTCCAGAGAGGGGCAGTGGCTACATTAGGTAGCACCCAGTGGTGTTGAATATGCTGAAGTGCAAATTAACCGTGTTCTTGGGCTTGCTTCAGTGACAAAACATAATTGAGGGTCATATCTGGCAAATAAATGTAACCCCTTTGCACATTAGCTTAGTTCCTACTTTCCTTATAGCCTGCAAATCAGATGTTTACTCAGTTGCAGGTAAAACAAATGGGTGGCCCCCCTCTTTTGTCCTTTTAGACCTTATCTCTTCAATGCAACATAAATCTGTGTGCCTTGAAGGTTTATATATCACCAGGGAACATAGATGTGGAGTTCAGAATAGTAAACCTGTATTTACCTGTACATACTTCACGGTATTTTGGTTGTTGATATTTTGGCTAAAAAGCAGGAAAAAGAACTCCTCTCCCAGCAGGCTCCGCTCCCAACAATATGTGAGGGTTCCATAACTTGATAGAGAGAGCATCAAAAAGATTTGACCTTCCAGTAGCTTCAAAGGAAACCGATTGTTTTCTATATGGCTATAAGGAGCTAACAAGGATTCATTCAGAGCGATTCCAATCATTGATCACATCTGGTCTGAGGAGCTTAATATGATGAAGAATTCAACTACTTTAACTACTGATGTACCCAGACTCAACAAGAAGTACAAAGCCCTTGAGTATATCGCCGCTTGCCTAATTGGTCAGCCTTGGGCATACTCGGTGGTCATGCAAACTGCCCAGAGGTGATCCAGCAATCCATCATCACCATGTTCTGAACCACATGACTGAAAAGACAGGAGACTTGATAACATCAGGAGCAGATTCTCTGCGACAGCAACGACTTAGCTTAGGGCTTCCAATGCACTAGCAATCCTAGCCCACTACAAACTGCAGATGTGGTCAGATATTGCACCATATTTAGACTTCCTACTGGTTGATAAAAAAAGAATGACGTGAAGGCTATTCTCTCGGAAGGAGAAAGAACATCTTCAGTCATAATATATACTGCTATGGACATTGCGATAACTGTATTTAGTCATTTAGTTGGGTGCAGCAGTGCTGGGTAGGTAAGGTTGGTTGAAGGCCACTTCACTTCGACATGAGGTGCAGAGCTGTATCCTAGACATGCCCTATGATGGAGTCCTTATATGGGCACAATGCTGATGAGGCTGTACAATCTATTAAGTCTGATACAGACAAATCAAGATTGCTTGGAGTCTACAGGGATGTAGAATTCCTATAGCCCGATGCCCTGTACATATTGTTTGGGGTCAAGGGCAACACGTTTTCATGTGTATTTTGTCCTTGGGACAAGTAGGCCCAACCCCCTGCAGCACAAACCCTTTGGCTGCCAGTTTGCAGTACCACATTATGGATCAGGGAAGGGCACTGTCTGCAGTTAAGGTAATATTTTTGTCCATATGTTAATGCTGTTCAAACTTGTATTTATGGTTCATTAATTGAAAGCCTTTATTATTAGGGTGAGTGCTCTAAGTAAATGTTGTAAGCTCTGACTACACTACTGACAGTGGTTCCAGTATAAAAATGTGTACACATGTTTTCAAAGTTTAGCAATATGAGGCTATGTATAATGCTTCCAGAATGCAAAATTGAGGATTCTTTGCTTTCAAAATAAAATGTTCATAAAAAAATGAAAGCAGGAAAAAAAACAGGTCACTAAATTACTGTAAAATTTCAGGTACCCTTTCTTTGCAGCATCATTTAGTAACATGTGTTGATGCATGGTAGTATTTCCCAAAAACATTCATAATGGAAAATCAGTGTAACCAGTTTAAATAAGATTATGGGCGACACAAATAAACCAGCATTGGCAAAGACAGTAGGTCTGAAATTGGTGGTCAGCTTTTTATTTTTGTCAGTGCGTGACTTGTTTTGGCATGGTTTTTGTAAAACCTGATTGGTGTGGGAGCTGCAGGGCCTTCTCCATTATAAACAAACATTAGCAAAAGCAAAAATTGTTTTTATCTCAAAAGCACCCACTACCACAGTGGTTACTGGCACTGAACAAAACTACTTTGTGTGCCAATATGCTCCGTGTGAAAGAACAGAATGCTGTCACTCACAGTGAAGCCTGCCGATACAGAGAGAGAGAGAGACAGAATTTTAATAAACTCAAAAGGTCATGGTCAACGCCAGACCAAATTAGGGGCCCAATTATTAAAGAAAGTCTCAAAAGTGCACCCATGGTATATGTCCTTGGATTAAGTGCAGCTATACTGCTTTTGTGAATTCCCTAGTATTTACAGAAGTAGGACAAGAAATAGTACTCCTAGAAAATATTTGTGAACTGCATTTTAGCATGAGCCAATATGCATGTGTAGAATTGCTCATGGGAAAATCTAAGTGTTTGCAAGTTCACTTTCACTTAAACCACTTTGTTCCCAACTCTGGAAGTCAGGAGTAAATTTCCAACATTTCTCAGTATGGGAAAAGATTGGAAAAGAGTTGTTGAAAACCCTTAAAACATGCAAGTTAGTAGGTTTGCACAGACTCAAAAGGGCATTCTAACCCTGGAACTAATGCTTCCCACTACCATCAGCCCCAGTATGTAGATCTGCGGAAACGTGGCAACGTAAGGGGATTGCACGTATTCAACCACTACTATAGTATGAGCCCTGGCATAATCAGAGAGGCTATATCAGAGCTCTTATATAATGAGATTGCTGCCATAATTTGTCGCCGCACTACATGGCACCAAATGGACAAGTGGATTTTGTTACAGGACAAGTAGATTTATGAAGCAACCTGCCCCATGGACAAGTAGATATTTTATTAAATCCCACACCCCTGCAGTCTAACAACAAGGACAACCCCAGCCGTTTCGAGGAGCTAGGGAAAGGGCCAGTACTCCTATACAGTTGGATGTCAATCCTACAGGTACCAGCCACATAATTTGCCTCAACAATCGGTTTCTCACCCCGTCACATGTGTTGTAATAATGTCTTCTTTGCCCCCTCACATGGAGTTGAGAGACCACTATGGCCTTCAATCCCAACTTTGAAGGCAGACTTTAATTAGCTAAGCAGACTCAAAGCACTATTGTTTCAAAAAGAAGTGGCTCTCACATCTGCCCGCAAGACCATTAAGTTACAGGTGGCCACTACATTTTGGCAAATTAATTCATCGAATTTTTAACTAATCTAACACTGCTGGTCTTACGCATTTCTTTCAAGTTTTAGGCTCCAGCTTGGTCACTTCATTCCAAACTATATTTGGAGTTACACCGGCTTTTATCCATTCTCTTTTTACTAGTGTGTTCGGACGACTCTAACTGCTGTTATTCCTCATTTGTGGATTTTGATCCTATTTTTGCTTCTCCGCAATGGATGTTCCTTTGCAAGCCCTTTGGAACTACAAGCACTCCAGTAGTGTCGTGACCGTATGCTTCATTACTTTGGAATCTTTTTGCTTCAAGAATTAGACCTTGACTGGTCGGTAACATTCTGACCTGCCGGGTTTACCTGCGTGCAACCCATGTTTCGCTACCTCTAGTGCCCCTTCAACTGGGCACTAGATGTTTGCCTAGCTTTGCAGACGCTGTTCCCATGGACATGGAACAGCTGATGAGTCCTTTATCGACCCATTATCAAAGTTGTTCCTTGGGTTTGCGGCTTCTCCATCATGCAGCGTGTGAGTCACTCCTTCTTGAGGAGATGCGTGCATCGGCACATGGATCACTAAAAACTGGCTCTCCTAAAATGGATGCAGGTTCTCCGGTATCTGTCTCGGCATTGGCTGAGACCGAGGATCATATCTGTTCTCTGGAACTTGTGACCTGAGCTGTCGACCAATCATCTTCTGCGGAGACAGACTCCTTCCGGGAGTCCCTGGATTTTGACTGTGTGAGTGACATCATGGATTCCTCCGACTCACCATAATTTGGATATCTTTATCTAAATTGACATATTGGATTTTTATATTTTATACATTCATAGTAAGGCGATGCTTAGTGCACATGCTTTGAGTTTGCTTATCTTGTGATCGCAGTCGTTTTTTTAGCTATTTGTCGTGCTATTGCTCAGACCAAAGGGAGGGTGTTTTGCGTTTCCTAGATGGACATTGTCTTATTCCCTATGTTATCCTAACTATGCACGCAATAGGCCGCTTCTGCTTTGCACACGTTACCAAAGCACAAACATGGTTTTGTGCCATATTGCATTTTTGCATATAGTTAGCACATGTTTTTGTATTTTGTCCCTTTCCTGGGATTTGGTCTGCACAGCCTAGGCAAGGTCAAACAACTTTCCCTTTGTTATTTTATGTGGTTGGACACCAGCACCTAGACATATTGGAGACACCCAGCTGCTGTTTTTGAAAACACATGTTTTGTCATACAACCCAGCACATGTCTTTCTAAGCAAACGGAGAGCGAAGACTAGCAGACAGCACAAAGGTCCTGAGACAAGAGAGCTGCGTCAGCTAGGATCTAGAACAATTATCTATGAATGCTAAGGTATGTGGTCTGCCACTAAGCCCAGAGATCTATAGTTTATACTCATTTAGCTTTTGTAGTGAGGGCGGGTTTAGGCAAATCTATCAGATAATATGACAGAGTTTTTTGTTGTATACGATCTCATAGCCATGCTAATGACATTACGGACCTGTATTTGTTTGCCAGTTGTGGCTCAACTATTGCACATTAGAGCACGATAGTTGAAATAAATATTATAAACTTTCCTTATGTCTCTTTTCTATTTATTGTGGACAAGTAAGAGTGAGAGAACGAAAGGGGGTGACCTGCTACAGCGATCCTGAGAGGATCTGGAGTGTTGTGTTCTGGGATGCCAAATCACTTGTGTCTCTGGAAAGGTTAGGAGGGCAAGTGAGACACTATGAGCTAGTCGGATTCCTGCCCATAGATGCTAATAGGGTATGGTGACTAAGTCCCTACATGCTGACCTTCTATCGTTCGGTTCCTGAGCAGAATTCCTGCAACATGGGATATTGCCATCAGCAGTAGACACCTCAAGCCCTGCCTCAGGCATCGTATTAAAGACAGGCTCCTCGTTGAAGAGGCGGCAGCCAACCTTAAGACCAAGAGTCATCACGAGAACAGTGACAGCTTTCTGGTAACTGTCGTGGAATCTACAGACAACCCTGTAAAGGGGCAAGATCTCTTATTACTTCAAAGCAAGAAAAACATAGCGTTGGACAGCTGTGTTCTGAATCTTATACAATTTGGCTATAGTTTTGAGTTCGTCCAGAAACTTCCACCAACTCTCCCATCGAAACAAAATCATCAACATCTTAGTCTGTTACAAGCTGAGCTATACTCAGTGCTAAAAAAGTGAGCAATAGAACTGATCCCCAACGCCCAGTGCTTTTTTCTCTTCAAAAAGAAATCTGGCGAATTTAGACCAATCCTAGATCTAAGGCAATTAAAAAAATTCTCAAGAACCAAACATTTCACATGGTAACCTTACAAGAAATCCTCCAGATCTTTCGAAAAGGAGGTTACTTGTCCACAGTAGACCGACAGAATTCATATTTTCATATTCCCATCCACCTCTAGCATCGAAGATTTCTGAGATTTAAAGTGGCAGATCACCACTATCAATTCAGAGTCCTCTTAATCAGCCTCAAGAATATTGACAAAGTGCATGGCCTCAGTTGCTGCATATCTCAGAAAGTGGTGGCACCAGGTTTTTCCCTATCTTGACAATTGGCTTGTCTAAGGAAATTCATTCACAGCAACAGAAACCTATACCAGCGCCTGTCTGAGCTTCTTCAAGAAGCTATGCCTTACTTTAAACAAAGCTGCCAACATTGCAGCCACCTTCGTTGCAAGACACCAAATGCTCCACTGCTGGATCACTCCGCCTCCAAAGGACACACAGAGGATGACATCAGATGTCTGGTCATCAGCGTAATAAAACCCCCACCGAGAGGCGCAGATATTGATCAACTACAAAACAAGGAGGAATTAAAATGGATCCTTCGAACAGGACTCAATCAAATGGAGGATTGGACCATTTTGCTTTGATTCTGATGAACTATTGACATTTCATGCACTCTGACCAGCACGTTCGCATACGCATTATGACTTTTCTACAAAGAGCTTTGTTTGATATTATTTTCACAGTCCGCAGGATCCACAAATAACATGATCTCTCTCTGTTTTTCTTGAACTCAGCATCTCCTCATTAGGAGACTTATCTATAACATGGTCTTGGTTTTTAATGCTTTTTATGTTCCTCAATATTCTTTCCAGGTCTCATCCAATTCGATTATCATGTGTGTCCTCTTAGTTTAATATCTAACCTCCAATCGGCATCACGGTTAAGTGTATTCTATGCCATAATTCTCCCTTGAACCATATTATGGTTATAAGTTCTGGCGTGTATCCAAACCATTTTGACATGTATACTGCCACCTTGTATGTGCTCCAGATTGACATAGTTTTTCATGTACAGTGCAAATAATACCAGTTGTGGACGCTCTTTTTATTGTAATTATTCTAACTGATCTATTGCTCAGTCCTTATTCCACCCACTTCCAATATGGCCGCTTCCTTTGATCTATTTTGTCTGTCCACTCCGATTCTGTCTGTTTGCACTGTCACCACCCCC
This sequence comes from Calotriton arnoldi, assembly GCA_963921515.1. NCBI lineage: Eukaryota > Metazoa > Chordata > Amphibia > Caudata > Salamandridae > Calotriton > Calotriton arnoldi. The sequence goes on from CAWUFW010005646.1 coordinate 724,467, forward strand.
ACGTGACCGACGTTACGCGGTCACATGACGTCAGACGCCGCTTTTCACTCAATATGTCTCCCGCCACTTCCGCATTTCACCCGAACACAGACAGCGGGACTTTCACATCGATTCGAAAGTGTTCTGTACTGAGGTACGATTCCTTTTGCCCGGTTTCTCCAATATCGGTAAGTACAGTAGGCTGCTATACCGCTTCTCAGGAACGGTACAAATACCTCCCCTAACGGTTCTCCTCCGTTTTACTCCTACGGATTATTTTCAACCTTGATAATTACTCACGCTTCATATTTAGTAATTGGACCGCGTTTGTGATAAGACCTCAGTTCCCAAACCACTCTTTAAGGTCACTGTCACACTTACACCACCATTTACTTCTCTTATTCACTTCATAGGTTTTTGTGGTAAGCAGATGCTTGCCTCCTAGTTTCTCTGAGTCCACTGCGGGACTATTGCTTTCCCAGCAGGTGGTAAGTTAACGTCTTCCACATCTCTCACCTTCACAAGGACACGTTTCCTCTCTTCACCGAGGGCAACAATAGATCACCCGCGGTAAAATTGATCACCCATGATATAATTCGCCTAGGAATTCACTTTTTCCTTCCTGTCTGTCTTTTTTACTAACAGGACCAATATCTAACTAGAGAGATGTAAACCCGTACACGCTTCTATGTCTGCATGACTGTCCTCTGTCTCCAATCTATACGGTCAACTTTTTAAACTTTTAACTCCATATCCCTGAATTTACCTCTCTTTTTCCTTCCCCCCCACCCTCATTTCCCACCCCCTCTTTTTCTTTACATCTACAGGCATCAATCTCAGGCATGTAACTGTATGTCCTGATGATGATCCCGGTATTTCATGTATGGGATCGAAACGTCGTCGACTCCTTGACACTATCATATGTATCACGGAATTGTGCTATAGTGTTTGCCTTTATTTATGTTTCACAATTTAATGATTCTTTTTCCAAGCACTAAGAAATGCCTGAGCCCTTGTTCTTTTTCTTGTTTTCATTGTCGCAGAGTTTGTTTCCACTTTATTGTTCTTGTCTAAATACATATAAAATATTAAAAGTATTTGTGTCCGGCTGGACAACGCAATATAGATCTCATTGTATTTCTATATTTATTGCTTCTCCCTTATCCTTCCTGTGAGGGACCACTGTTTATACAACTTACTTTAAACAAAGACAAATCGTATCTAGGTCGCGTGAAAAACATCCAGTTTTTAGGAGAAATTTTGTATACGGAGACTGCAAAACCTTTCCATCCAGAGGACAAATGACGCGCCTTACTAAGTTAGTACTTCATTTGCAGCAGCATGGTAGACCACCACCCAACTTATTAAGTCTCTCTGCAGAACATGTCCTCTAGTATTCATTTAATCTCAAGCTGCCGCCTACACATGCGACTTTTCAAGGAAGAGTTCGACAAACAATGGGTTCAAAGACAAGGTACGTTTGACTTGCTTGTCACAATAACACGAAAAATGAAATAGGCTTTGCCTTGGTGGACTCGGCACAAAAATACAATTAGATTGAGGCTCCTCCAATAGGAATCCAAATTTTTAATGACAACAGTTGCTTCTCAAGGTGGCTAGGAGCACATCATCAGGATTTAACCATCAGTGGCACGTGGTCAGTGAACAAAGCACTTCTTCACTGCAATATCCTAGATTAAAGGGCAACCACATTAGGGCTACAGTCATTCTTTCAAGTATCACAGTAAGTTCAGTACTGATACAATGTCCATGTATTATGTAAACAAAGAGGGAGGAGCATAATCTCCTCCCCTGTGCGAAGAAATGCAAAGGATATGGGATTTGGCCACTCAACAACACATCCAAAACTGTCAGCAGGACCTCGAAAGAGCGACACAAGTGAGAGTTAAACCAGACTCAGTTGAACAAAATCTTTATTCGATGAGGCAAATCAAATCTGGATTTGTTTGCAGTTGATGACAACTGAAAATGCTGATAATACATCAGTAGGTACCCCCTTTGTGGGTGGTGGGGTAATGCGTTTTCGACACAATGGTCACGGCCCTTGCCTACACTTTGGCTCCACTTCCCCTGATACCAAGTTTGTTAAATAAAATGAAGAGAGAGAAAACTGTGCCGTTTAATCCTGATCATCCCAAGGTGGATGAGACCTCATTGGTTCATAGAGCTACTACTCCACTCAGATTCTGCTTCCTTTTTTTTTTTAAAGATTTTTATTCTTGAGATAAGATGTCTTCCACAGCTGAAGGCCTACATCCCCCACAGGGCCGGCACAGCGATGCAATATATATGGAATATCCAATGAGGGGGGGTGGGGGATAACACAGCAAGTCGCCTACAACCACAACGGGCCGGCCGCGTCTATTAACAGGAAAGTAGATTGAAGAATCCCTTAGTTCCAAGTAGGCTCAAGGGTGTGGAGCACATCTTGTTAACAAACAATATAACAATTCCACTCTCACGGTCCAGTCCATGTGAGCTAGCAATGTGTAGAATGACGTAATCTATGTATTGTGTGGTATCAAATGGTGACCCGGGATTGTCCCACCGTGCGGGCAGCGGAGGGGGGGGGGGGTGTTTCGCTCAGGTTGGGGCGAGTAGTCCTGTAGTGTGTCCCTCTACTGTTAGAGTTACGGGGGGAGGGGGACGCAGGGGGTGTGGTATCAGCATTGCCCAAGAGGTACGCTTGCAAGGGCGCCCATATATCCCGTGGCTGGGAGGATGGAGGCAACAATTCCGCATAAACCCGCAGTTGGTCTTGACAGTAAGTGAGGTTATGAAGCCATTCCTTAAATTTCGGCGCCCTTCCTCTCCCCCATCTGCAGGCGACTCGTCTCTTAGCCAAGAGGAGCGCAAGTGCTGTGTATTTACGAATTTTCACCTCTAGGGGGGCAGTATATATCCCAGAAGCGTGATCAATGGATCGTCCGGGACATGTAGGCCCGTCATGCAGTCTAAAGCGGCTAGCACCTCCGCCCAGTATTGCCTGATTGGGGGCAATCCCATGCTATGTGTAGGAAGTCCGCTCCCTCATGACCGCAGCGGTCACATCGGTCATTCTCCCGAAGGTGCCGCCGGTATAAACTCGCTGGTGTATAGTATAGTCGGTGTATGAATTTGAAATGTAGGATGCGGAATTTACTGTTAGCTGAGATTTCACCCGTTTGTCCACAACAGTATGCCCATTGGTCGTCGGTCACAGGGCGGCCCAGCTCCAGTTCCCATTTGACCCTTGCTGTGGGGGGTCCATAATTCCTTTCCCTCTGTACCGTACGATATAGTACCGAGATGACATGGGAGGGGGTAGATTGTTGTAACATGGTGTGTAGGGGGACCATGATAGGGGGCACCTGGGGATATTCTGGGGTAATTGTTTTTACCGCTTGTCGCAGTCTGATATAATAGAAACTCTCAAGGGGGGAGGGAGTAATGGGGCCAAAGAATTCTTCCTTAGTACAAAATTTGTTTTTTACATATAATTGTCCCCAAGTGTGTATTGACCGTTTGCGGAGGAGATTGCGGCATCCGCCCTCTTGTGTGACAGGGATATCATGTCGTCCTGTGAGTGGTAGGAGTTGAGAATAGAGCAGGGCGGCCCGTGTGTGGCGCGCTAGGTCGCGCCAGGCACTGGTGGTGCACTGAACAGTGGTGGAGGCACCCCTGCTGGGTACAGCAGGGGTGCTTAGATATGCAGTGCTGGGGGTGGGGTTCATATATCAATTTTCTATAGCGTGGTGTGGCATGTAGGGGGGGGGGGTGCATCCAATACGTTGCAAAGTGGGCATGGGCACAGCTGAAGTATACTTCTAGGTCCGGGATTTCAAAGCCACCTTCATGGAAGGGACGCGTGAGGATAGTCAACTTCAGTCGCGCTTGTTTACCTCCCCAGATTAGTCTGATAAGTTGACTCTGAATGGTTGAGAAAAAATACCGGCTGGGAGCGTAGGGGATGTTCACAAATAGATATAACAGTTTGGGCAGTATGACCATTTTGATGAGGGCGGATCGTCCTGCCATGGAAAGAGGTAATGCTATCCAGTGCGTGATTTTATCTGTTAACACGCTCAGGGCCTTTCCGTAATTTTCCCTCATTAGCTCGTCCCGACTACGGGATATGATTATGCCCAGATAGGTAAGTGTGTCTGCGCACCATGTGAGGGGATAGTCGGATGTGAATTTGGGAGTGGAGTCTGTGAGAGGGTAGATATGGGATTTGCTCCAATTAATGTTAACCCCAGATAGGTGTCCAAATTGAATAAATAGACGGAGGATGGGGTTCAGGCTCTCCGCCGGTTCTCGCAGATAAAGGGTGATATCGTCTGCGTATAGAGAAATGAGGATTTGTCTTTCTGGGTAAATAAGGGCATGCTCTCGAAAATGTTGGCGTATCTTAGCGGCTAGGGGCTCCACCGCAAGGGCAAACAAAAGAGGGGACAGAGGGCATCCCTGTCTCGTGCCTCTGGCTATGGAAAAGGGAGTCGATCGTCTGCCATTGATTAGGCCAGTGGCCTGGAGGCGCGTATAAAGGAGGTTGATCCAAGCTAAAAACAGGGGGGGAAATCCCATCCTCTGCAGGACGAATGCCAAATAATCCCATTCTAGGGAGTCGAACGCTTTAGTGGCGTCTAGAAAAATGGCAGCTGCGTTGATGTCTGGGTCTATGTTTTGGAGGATCGCGAAGAGTGTACGCAAGTTATGAGAGGTGCTTCTGGTTGGTATGAATCCCGATTGATCTGGGAGTACCAGGACGGGCATGAGTGGATTGATGCGGTTAGCTATGAGTTTGGCCAATATTTTGGCATCCACGTTTATTAGGGACAGGGGCCTATACGAGTCTGGGGGGTGGTTTCCCCGACTTGGGTAGTGAAATTATTAACGCTTCTCGCATTGATGGGGGTAAGATGCCAATATCTCCCGCCTCCTCAAGTATATGACGTAAGGCAGGGATTAATAGGGTTCGGAATGTTTTATAAAATTCCACCGTAAGGCCATCAGGCCCCGGGGCCTTCCCGGATTGCAACTGCATGATTGCGGAGACAATCTCCTCATCCTCATAATGTGCTAGAAGGAGTTCTCTTTGGCCATCACCTAGCCAGGCAATGGCGACATCATCAAAAACCGGTGCAAAGTCTATCTCTCCCGTGCGGTGAGTCTTGTACAAGTGCTTATAGAATTTCCGGAATGTCTCTACTATATCTGCAGTATTTCTGTGTGTCTGCTCGTCCTCATCTTCTATCTCTAGTACAGTGTTAGCAAATCGGGGAGGGCGGACCACCTGAGCTCGCGCTTTCCCCGGGCGTTCCCCCTCCCCGTAGCTGCGGGCCTGGTGGTACTTCCCTCTGAATCTACACTCCCTTTCTGCCGTGTTTTGGTAATCTGTGAGGAGGTCTCGCAGTTGCGCCTTAAGTGGTGGAGTGGGTGTGGTAACTAACAGTTGTTCCGTGTGTTTGATATCTCGTTCCAGTTTCATCAGCGTATTGCGTATGTCTTTTAAAATCCCTCCACTCTTGGCTATACAAATGCCCCGTATGGTGACTTTAAAAGCCTCCCAAACCGTAGAGTAGTTCGGAACTGAGGCATCATTTCGGGGAAAAAAGTCTGTTATTTCCTGCTCTAGTACCTCCCTGAATACGGGGTCAAGAAGGGATTGCGGATTAAGCCTCCAGGAGAGATATGGCGATTCTTCATGGGGAGGGGCCAGGGACAAGAGAACCGGTGAGTGATCCGAGTACGTACGGGGGAGGTGAGAGGCACGCGTCAGCCAGGTGGTGAGACCTTTATCAAGGAGCCAGCAGTCTATGCGGGACCAAGAGGAATGGGCTGTGGAGTGGCATGTGCCCTCTCGAAGGTGTGGATTGAGGGTCCTCCAGGCATCAGTTAAATAATTTTCCCCCACAATGTGTCGAAGGGTCGCCTGCGCGTTAGTGTAGTGTCTGGGCTGGGGGTGTGATCTGTCCAACTTAGGATCAATTGTCTCATTGAAGTCTCCTCCCCACAGCAGATGTGTAGACCCTATATCCGTGATTTTCCCCCAGAGGATCCGGAAGAATTATGGGTCGTCTGTGTTGGGTCCATAACAGGAGACGAGTGTGATGGATTGCGCAGCTAGTTTTCCCCAAAGGATACTATATCTTCCCTGCGGATCTCCCTAGGAGCCAATAGGGGTATATGGGAGCGAGCGACGTATCAAAATGAGAGTGCCTCGGGCATATGAAGAATAGGACGAGAAACATTTGGTGGTGGCCCAGCGTGCTGCAAATGTGGGGGGGGGGGGGATGGGGCAATATGTGTCTCCTGGAGCATGGCGCAGTGAATATGGTGACGTTCTAGGTATGAGAGGATATGTCGGCGTTTTCGCGGGTCTCCTAGCCCTCTAACATTCCATGTCAAGAAGTTATATTGTACCGGTGCGGTGCGAGTATCCATGTGTATGGTGACTAGTATGTGTAGCATTGGTGAGCGAGATAGAGTCGAATTGTACGTCAGGACCGGTGTCATGTGAGGTGGAATAATAAAACTGTTGACAATAAACTAACCCATTCCCTCCCCCCTCCCACTGCAGCGACCCAATCTCGCCGTGTCCCTTCCCTCCCCCCTCCCAAAAAAGGCCTTTGGCCGTCACCCCAACCGGGGGTGAGGGGGCCATCCCAATAGTCTTTGACTGATGAAAGAACTTAGGGTTCTCCTGCTGGGTTGCGTCTAGGGGGCAATCCTCGTCGAAGCGAGGGTGCTCGGACAGTGATGGGCACGTATTTCCCATTCTTCTTTGATGGGTCACAATTGAAGTTCTGCATCTAGAGCTTACAGTTCCGGCTTTACATAGTTTTTGCAAAGTTGTGGCTGAGAAGCCTGGTGTTGGGGCTGGCCTCGCTATACAGATCAGCATTTCGCTTCCTCAGGGGGCGGCTCCGTAAAGTGATGAGGGCGGCCAGGAGTACATCTGCTACGGTAGTAGGGCCCCATTTGTGAGTCGGCATCTACCCCAGGTTTGTGCGATAGAGGTTAGCCCAGGTGCTTGTGCGGGGCTCTTGTTGGCCGTCTCCGGTTCCACAGTTCACAGTGTGTGGGGTACGAGCCATAGATTGCTCCGGCCTCCACCTGATCCCCGGGGACGGGGGAGGTGCGCCTGTTCGCTGGCCTCAGCGTCAAACTTTGCAAGGCGACAAGGGTCTGACCAGTGATTTATTCAGTGTCCGATGCGTGTCCGTGTCCCGCCGGGCGGCGCGCTGGGGAGAGCGTTCCTGCGGACGCTTGGGGTAAGGTTTTCAGGAAGTCCTGTGCGTGTTGCGGGTTTGTAAAGAAGTGCTGCTTACCCTGATGTGTCACTTTGAGGCGGGCCGGGAACAGCAACGCGTATGGCAAATTTAGTTGTTGCAGTTTTTTCTTGACCGGTAGGAATTTGCGGTGTTGATCTTGAACGGCCATGGTAAAGTCCGAATAGATTGCCAGTTCCATTCCCTCGTGTTTGAGTGGCCCTTGTTCCCTAGATAGGCGGAGGGCAGTGTCCCTGTCGCAATAGTTGAGCATCCTGGCTATTATAGGTCTGGGCGGGGTGCCCGGGGCCGGCCGGGCCGCCAGTGAGCGATGGGCTCTTTCAACTATCAGAACCTGCGAAAACGCATCTCTGCCAAAGAGCGTGATGAGGAGTTTCTCGACGTAGTCCTCCATCCTTCTTGTCGCGGTGGATTCCGGTACGCCAAGAATTCTCAGGTTATTTCTCCGCGAGCGGGATTCCAAGTCCTCATTCTTCGCTGCAATTACCTTTAAGACCCTCTCCATCTCCAAGGTCCGGCTTGTGGTGGCACTGGTTGTGTCCTCCAAGTCTGAGATCCGTCGTTCCGTTTCCACCAGCCGGTCATCATGTTTCTCCACCCGGTGTGTGAGGCTATCTAGTCTGGTATTCATCAAGTCCATTTTGGATTCAATAGATGTTAAGCTGGATTGCATCGCAAGTAGCAGTTCCTTAAGGTCTGCAGTGGAGGGGGCCTGGGCGTCCTGTTGTTCTTCATCTGGGTCCACCTGGGAGCGGGGTGTCTTACGAGTGTCAAAGGACAGTTTGGCCTGCCGCCCATCCGTTTTTCCCATGGCCACAGAGGTCGGAGAGCAGTGGACAGCGATGAACAGGGAAGGCCCGGTCGGAAACCGTGCAGAGGCTTCCCTGTCTTTCCACACAACACGGGATGATGATCAGGAGGGTGTGGGGTCGCTTGTGGCAGAGTTGGAGGGTATATCAACTGGTGATTCCGCGTGATCTATGTCAGCATGCGGGGGGAGTGCTGGGCCGGCAGTCTGGGATTGCTTTTCACTTCTATGTGTCAGTCTGGTGCTCTTTCTACTGTGGCGGCTAGCGGGAGCAATATTAAGCGCGGTAGAACCTCCGCGTCAGGGCCACTTTTATCCCACTCGTATGCCCCTCCTGTGTCTCGTGGGGCGGATGGTCAGATTCAGTCCTGGATTATGTGAGGAGGCGTCCAGATCCTCCCGAGGCAGCGGGGCCCAGGGGTACCGGATACGGCCCGCCCCCCTCCGGGACCCCCGCCGCTACTCGTCCGGGGTGAAGCGTGGGTTGCAGCCACACCGCGCTCCGGTCTCAAGGTGCCGGTAGATGGAGGCGGTTCTGCCCCGCGTCGTGCTGTCTCCAAGTTAGTGAAGCGGGCGGTCTTGGATTACCAGGCGGGGGTCAGGGCACAACATGCTGGCAGTGAGAAGGGAAGGCCGTAGAGCGATCCACCCCCCTCGGTGTTGGCGTGGACCAAGTCTTGTTATGGCGGCTGTGGGGGGGGATCAGCGCGGCACCTCCGCCGCCGACGTCTCCTACCTGTCAGGCGTGCATGGAAGCTTTGCGGGCAGCGTCTTTCTCCCCATTCCGGCCGCAGTGGTTTCCGATATCTCCTCTGGACGACCGTCGCTTTTCAGGACTGTGTCTTCCCACTCCTGGTTCTTCCGACATGGGGGGAGCTCCACCGCTCTTTCTGGTCCGCGGCTCCCCGGTCGAGCACGGTCGCCCGGCAGGCCGCGCCAGGCACTCCAGGCTGTCTCGATCGACCGTCACTGTTCAGCGAAGGTCGGGGGGGAGGGGAAGCGGGGGCCTTTTCCAAGACCCCAAAGCCCAGCCTCTTGCTCAGGCACCGGGACGGGGTCTCCGCAGCCCTGTTCGTTTATGCGTTAGGCCGCCATTTTGAGCCACTCGCTCCGTCGGGAGAGTGCCTCGGGTTTCTCGTGTTTCACTGGCGGCAATCAGGACGCAGAGCAGCTCCGCCGGTACTGCAGGGGTTCTCCCATCATTTACTGCGTTCAAATCCTGGATAATGAACGGGATGAGGCGGATAATGGACGGATGTGGGTCCGAGCCGCAAGAGCCTCACATAAATGCGCCCATCTTGCTTGGCGCCCCCCTCAGTTTCTGCTTCCTTCTCTGCCGAATCTTCTACATCACAGTGAAGGTCAGATCTTGCACTCAAACCCAGAGTCATTGGATTTGTCGGCTTGCCTCCTGAATATAATGAAGTCCGCCTCTTAGACATTGCTGATGACTGCAGACACACATTATCCAAAGCTACAGCAATGTCTACTAATAAAACGTACGGAGCAAAATGGAAGCACCTTTGTTTGTGGTGCAATCAGCACAGCCTGCATCCATTTTCTTACACTCTGCATCAAATTTTACCTTATTTATTGGCCTTATCTCATTCAGGCCGTAGCCAGGCATCTATCGAGGTCCATTTAGCAGCCATTTCTCTCTTTAGAAGGACAGCGGATCAGCAATATCCCTGGTCCAATAGATTCAGCAAGGAATATCTTCAAGGGTATTTTATGGCCTTTGCACCATTGAAGCAACCAGCATATCCTTAGAAACTTAATACAGTACTTTCCCAACTTATGAGAAATCCCTTTGAACCAATACACAGAGTGGAATTAAAATGTCTCTCTAGGAAAGTTGATCTCCTTTTGTCATTAAAGTACACAAGAAGAGTAAATGAAATTCAATAATTTACAATTAAAGTGCCCTATTTGCTATTTCTCAACAATAGTCCTCTTAAGCACAAATCCTCATATTATTGCCAATGTATAGTCAGAATATCATTTAAATAAACCAGTGGCTCTTAAAATTTTCTTTAAGGATACTAATACAGCAGAACAAGCTATTCATACCCTGGATGTTAGTAGATGTCTACATTTCAGTTTTCACAAGACAAAGAAGTCTAATCCGCTATTAGTAGTTTATGGTCCTCCTATGAAAGGGCAGTCTCTATTAAAGGAAAGTATAGCTAGCATGTTTATTCAACATTACTGCCTGGACTCAACAGTGCAGAAGGAAGCTGCAGTGGGACAGGCTGTTTTGTGTAATCTTTTTCATTGAAGTGAACCCTTTTTTAATTTCATTATTCTCCACCAACTTTGCTAATCTGTTTAAGCATGAGAACTTTGAAAGATCCAGTACTGGAGAAGAAAATGTTTACTTACCTGTAACTGTAGTTCTCCAGTCATGTTATCTTTCATAGAATCACATGTGACCTGTCCTGTTCTCCAATTTGGTATCATTATAAATATATTCTCACACTTTTGCCTTTAAATCTGAGGTCTTGTGGTCCCTGGGTAGAGTGGTGTTCTGTGAGCTACTTCTTATTTGGTAAAGTTTGGTTCTTTAAAAATGATGTGAATAGGTTAATAATGTGACCATGTTAAAGCTTTCCAGGCTATATTTAACATTGGACTGCTCTCTATGTTTACTATGAGACTCAAAGCTTGATGATAGAGATGATGCAAATATGTGAATTTATTAAAGAGAACACCACTGGGGAACTACAGTTACAGGTAAGTACTCCTTTCCTTTTCTGCTCATTTGGTGTAAATTTACAGCAGTAGGCAGTGTCTTTGGATTAAAAACATTGCACCGTTTTTTCTTAGGTTTGCTACCGTATGTATGTTCTATTAATTACAACAAACCTTGCCAAAAGGCAGCAAGTTCTCCACAGGATCTAAGGCAAGGATACAGTCAATGAACGATTGGAACAGTAGCTGGTTTCTGGGAGCTGAAGTGTTCTTTAAAGAGGTGCTTCTTCACCTAATTCCTAATCTGGAACAGGGCTGAATGACCCTAATGAATAGTGAGATGTTGCTCCAGATCTTAGGTGCATAGTGGAAAATACCTGTTCACTTGTGTTTTTAGCACTTCTTTGGCTCCAATCTGATGGTGTTCTCGTTTCTGGTGAGCGTTCAGAGTTGGTGCGTTTATCAGCCAGATAAGCGGGGGTGCCGGTTGTGATGGATTTATGAATGATGCAGCTTGTTTTGAAGTTAGTGTTGACTGGAAAGGGGCCCAATGGAGTTCCATTATGATGTAGGTGATGTGATCATAGTTCTTCAGACTCTGGATGAGACCTGATGCGGCATGTAGGATGTCCTTGATGGAGGGCTAGTGTGGAGTCTGGGAGTTCATGGAGCTGGGTATTTTCACTAACAGATGCAAGTGTGTGAGGGTTTGATCAACACTTCTGAAGTTGCTTTGTGGGAGGAGCAATTCAATTGCTTTAAAAGCTGGTGTCCGGTCATATTTGTTTTCATGGCAGTGTGTTCCTTGAGAGTGAGGTTCGTGTCCAGGATGTATGCAATTGACTTGGCATTAGGTGACATTTGGGGATTGAAGATTCATTCCATGGTGCCACATATGGACTATTTTTGCTTGTTGTTCTTGGCAAATAACATAAATTCAGTTTTGGTGTGGTTGAGCTTCAACTAGGAGTTTGACATTGATTTCTGGATAAGGTGCAGGCAGTGTTAAAGAAGTGGATGACTTGCCCGGAGGAAACTTTAAAGTAAAGTTGTGTCTCATCTGGATATTGGTGAATTTTGAAGTAGTTATTGGTGAGTAGATCCCCAAAGGTTTCCATGTAGAGACTGAAGATGACGAGAACTGGATAGAATACTGAGGATATCATCAGGTGATCAGGCTCTTCTGAGACCATGAGGACGGCCTGGTGTTTCCTGGAAATTTTAGAGGGGAACTGGTCAGGGACATTGCCAGTGAATCCCATTTGTGACTCAAGGGTGCAGATGAGTGTGGGACGGTCGTCTTTTTTGAAGGCGGCTGAGAGTTCCAGCAATATCAGGAGGCAGAAGTTACCTTATCTGTGTTAAGCAGGATCTTGTAGCTGTCTCTGTGCTGCAGCTTGATCTGATGCCAGATTGGTGGTTTTGAAGGAGATGGCATTGATGTTGTCTTGGAGATGAGCAATGCTTTTTCGATAATCTTGCCATTGAAGAGTTGATGAGTGTTAGGCTGGTAGTTGACAAAGTCATCAGGGTGTAGTCTAGGTTTTGTTAGGAGAGGGGGCGGTGGGGGAGGGGGCAATCTGACCTGTCTTGAGAGCATCTGGGAATAGGACTTGAATGAGGGAGGTGTTAACATTGGTAAGTAGGAAGAGAGAGATTCTCCAGAGAGAGCTTTGATGAAGGATGAGGGTAACACATCTTCATTGGAGGTGGCTTTGAGGGAGCTGAGTATGTTGGTGAGGGTTTCAAAAGATAGGACTTTGAAGGATGACCATTGTGGGATGCTATGAAAAGGGACGTGCCAAAGAGGAGAAGCAGGCTTTGTGTTGTCAATGAGCAGTCAGGTCTTCTTTAAGCCTACTGTAGTTGTGCCTTTTCCATTTGTTTCCCCCTTCTCTTTTTGTTATGTCTTAGTGGACCTTACACTCGTGGTTATGTTTTGGATGGGTTCACTCTTTGAGCCTATGCACAGGTGTCTGTTGGAGCTGCTTACTTTAAAAGTTGTGTTTTTGATCACCATTACCTTGGTTTGGCATATTTGCAAGCTGTATGATTAGTCTGCATGTCTTCCTTTACCACATTTTTCCAGAATAACTGATTCCTAGGACCAAGGTTACTCTTCTTGAAGGTTGTCACCCCATTTCACATGGGTCGGTGCATTACCCTAAAAATATTCTGCCTGCCTTCTCATATTTACAAAAGAGCAATAGTGATTGCACTGCCTTGATCCTCATAGGGCCCTCAGTTTTTAAAGGACCCACAAGAACCTGATTGATGATCTGCTTCTCCTTGTCTATACTGGTTCCAAGAAAGGCAACGTGATTCAGAAGCAGACCATTTCCAGCTGTATTGCACTGTGCATCAAAGTCTACTATGCTCTTCAAAAGAAGTAACCTAAGGGGCCATTTTACCAGTGTAAAGGCCACTTCTTTGCACTGTCCAGGTGTGTTCCTTTCCTGGATATCTGCTGGGCTGCAATGCAAACGTCAGTGCACACCTTCAGCAAGCATTATTGCCACAACTCCAAAGGTCTGCAAAGGTAGCCAGTTTGCGCAGTCTGTGTTGCAAGACTTTGTGACTTGACCATCTCCTTAGACCCATCGCCTCTGGGGTACTACTTGGGTATTAGGGGTGCCAAATCTGCAGGTAGAACTATCTATCAGAAGAACAAGATACTTATGTTCAGTAACTACCGTGCTGGTGGATAATTTGTCTACCTGCAGATCTCGCCCATCGCCTGTTTTTGGGGATGGGCCATGTGATTCTTAATGACTCCCAAGTTAGTTTTGTTACACTGCAACTTCTGCCATTTTCTGCCTTGTTGTCACATATGTGATGTCAATTCAGTTGTGCATCGGTTACAGAGACTGAACTATTGCATCTCCTATCAAAGCAGAAGAGCACTCTACATTTTCCAGATCTCATCTCCCACCTAGAAGTGATTCAAGAGGTGCAGAGTCTGCAGGTAGACAGAACATCAACCAGAAACATTGTTACCAAAGAAAGGTAACTTGTTCTTTTGGTGAATACTTGATCTAACCACCGATTCCTCACTGCTCACCCGCCATCCTGTACTTTGGAGTGGACGTTTGGGGTGTAAAATGCATTCCACGTTAGATCTAGCACACTTTCAGCTGCATTTAAATTTGTTTTCTGCACTCTGCGTCTTTGGACACTGAAATAAAGAAAGATTATACTGATAATGCACAGAGTTAGCGCCTTTATGCGGCTCTTTGTTGTCATTTCCAGAGGAGGGATGACGTGGCAACGAAAGCCAACGGCACCACATTCCTATATACAGGAGCTTTTGAAAGAGATTTCTGGTCAAGTCTAGCTCTTGGGGAGATTTAGAAACTGATGGAATCTGAGGTTACATTTTCAACCAGATGATTTGTTACCAAAGGTAAGTAAATTATTCTTCTGTACAGAAACAGCTTCAGTATTTGGAGCAAGTGATCATTCAGGGCAGAACCGCCGCTTGTTTTTATTTCAGTGAGGGATGGTGATTGTTTTCTTTCTTCAGAATTTGATAGCAACATTTTGAGTAATTACATTGTGCCTGTGAACAGTTGAGAAAATAATTGCTTCTAATGTATTTAGTCCTAATGTTGAATGCAGGCTGTGATAAATTTAAGCTATTCGCTAGTGGGATGACATCATTGATTTCTGCCTGAGATGCTTTATGAATTTTAATTATAAATTAATTGTGAAACAACCATGCTCATATTAACCATTGAGGTGCCGGTGTTGGCTGGAGCTCTGGATTTAGAGGGTAGTTCATGAACTTAAGTATGTCTTTAATAATTTGTATGTATCTTTGGAGTGGGATTAAACATATAGATTGTGAGTTACATAGCAATTACACTGCTTTTTTGGTATTCAGACATAAAAGGATATGTATATCATGCCAGAAATGTGTTTGCAGTTAATATTGTTATTACTCAACATTTGTATAGCTCTGTGATAACACTTTTTTATGAGCAGTACAAATGGACATCATTTGTCTGTGTCCAGGTCAGTTGTGCTGCCAGGTTCATGACACTCCGACCCAGTGGTTTACATCATTTTGATTTCCACATGTTTCTTAGAGGAATGACCGGTTTATCATATTGATATGTTTACTCCGATCCCATTAGAAAGGGACGGATACACACACTTTATCCTCACTTAAATATAACTTAGGTACACAAAAAATAATCTATGGTCCTATATGCAGGGCTCGTGCTAAACATAGTTACGTCCTTGGGACATTTACAATCACTTAAAAATGTAAAACTGGACAAGATCAGTTGGTTGGGCTGATTGTCTGCTAGTAATAAATTTAGTGTTGCCGGATGAAAGATGTTATATCTGAGGATGGGCATGTAAAACACACTGCACAACTACAAACATTGTTAGTTTGTAGGTATTCATGTATTTTTTTGAGTTGTTTTGTACTCCGGAGACAGGCATAAAACTACTCCTGCAGACGTATCTCCAGAGCTGGAAGTGTTCTGGAGTGTAAGCGAAGGGTTTCTCCAAAGGAAAAACAAATTTTTTGTTTTTGCAAATGCACAGTTCAGCACACTTTGTTTTTTAATGCCTTGTAAAAAGCTGCAGGAGTAAGTTTAGTATAGAGGAATCATGAATGGAATCTATGATTTGCATAGATTCTCTCAAGTATTTTATCAATCTGTTTATAGTCAGAAATCTGCACAAGTTTACTATCTACTATCTGAATCAGCCTCTTACCTTTCGTTTAGTTTCAGCTTATAGTTAAATACAAGTATAATTTCTGTGTAGGCATGCTAGGTAAACTTTTATCTCAGTATTACCACTGCACTCTACTGATGTTAAGCTCATACTGGTCATTTGAGATGTCATCAATGATGTCATCAGTGATGTCACTGACCATGTCATAAGTGATGTAATATGTGAGGTCATAAGCAGTGCATTGCGGGGCGTAAGTTATAGTTAGCTCAGGTAACGATAACTGCTGAATTTCAGTGGTTTTGTACGAGTGAAATCTGAGCCTAACTATAACATCCCTGTAACCTTTGGGTTTTTTTCAGTGAATTTGTACGAATTTTCAATTCTATTTCCTAACTATAACGTCCCTGTAACATTTGTTTTTTCAGTGAATATATATATATATATATATATATATATATATATATATAAATAAATATAAAAAATGCGTGTTTTCATATCTGTGTAATTCACAGTGAAGCCTATGAAGAAGGAGCACAGAAGCCCCGAAACGCGTCAGGCAATGTAATTAATTTCGGACTGCAAATGCTGGTTTTTGTCATTAAAACTCCGATTGGAAACTTCCAGAGTCGAGTGCATCTCTGCTGCAGGGCAATTTGTATATATATATATATATATATATATATATATATATATATATATTTCTTGAGTCGTTTCTGCACTTGCACGCTGTTCACCAAATCGAAGGGTGCGTCGTCATGGGGATCTTTGCAGCAAAATTCAATTAATTACAACAATCCTTTCAAAAAGGAAGACGTCGCCATGTGCGATTCAAACTTAATTTATTCGTCACACCGCCATCGGACGCATTTCGGCTGATCCCAGCCTTGCTCACCAATGGTGAGCAAGGTTGGGATCAGCCGAAACGCTTCCGATGGCGGTCTGACGAATAAATTACGTTTGAATCGCACATGGCGACGTCTTCCTTTTGAATGGATTGCTGTATATATATATATATATATATATATATATATATATATATATATATATATATATATATATATATATTCCACACAACCTACTTCCTCAGAACAAGAAGAGGGCACGCACACTAGGTAAGTAAAATCTGCAGCATATCTTTATTGTCATGGGCCTCCCACGACTCAGTACAGAAGAGAGACGCGTTTCGGCAGGGAACCTGCCTTTGTCAATCTAACAGACGCCATGCAAAAACTGCATTTAAATACCAAGAGATGCTAAACATAGACAAAATACTTGATTTCAATGAGCAGTGAGTAGGTCCCATCAGTGATTCATTTAGTTATCTACTCATTATTTAGAGAATCGAACACTTTCAAATGCATACATAATTATCAAAGTCTGCAAAAATAACAAGTAATAAAAAGTCCAATGTCTTTCTTAAATGTCGCATGCCAAATATAAATATCCAAGTGATGTTTGTGTCCTTGGCATTGACGATGCTGTTGTCCTATTGCAAACCAATTAGTATAGCATGTTGGGACTGATTGTTCTGAACCTGCATCTGCACATTCGATGATCTGTATGCACATTAACTCCAATAAAAATAAAAAAACATAGCAAATATCAACAGCTAGTACGTACTGTCGTTTTCCACTTTATGGCTTCTTCAAATGCCCTGTGACTTTGCAAATTCCAAGAAAATACCTCCAAATAGGCACGTTGGTTAATGGATATATTTAGCATATCACCGTTTGTTCCTAATGATCAACAAACTACCAATACCAACATGCATCTGGCGAGTTACTCTGGGTCATTAGAATACGACACGATAGCAGTACAGTTCAATGCTGAAAGGCAAAGTCGAGGGAGGCCTGCCCACATAAAAAACATGAATGGCTGTTCACACACCTCACCGTTCGGAGTACATAACTCCTACAGTGCCCAGTCACCAAAATGCAGCAGGCCTTCTGAGTGAGGTCGTCAGTCCGTATCGACAGGACGCGTACTCCGCGCTGAAAATCCCTGGATTTCCTCGTGCCGATGTATCGTCCTCCTCCACGAATCACGCCTCTAATTACTCTTCCCTGGGTGCAATCTGGGAGCTCACCCATATGGCCTCACGCCTACTCCACTTTCCACTGCGGTGACAATCGGCAGCCCAGAACGACTGGTGTTGCGTGCAGAAGCATCACCGCAACGCTGCATAAATATTCCACACAACCTACTTCCTCAGAACAAGAAGAGGGCACGCACACGAGGTAAGTAAATATATATATTGCTCAAAGAAAACACGGAGCACTCACGGGGCATGTTGATTGCTGCTTTAATTTAAAAAGACGCGTTTCGGCAGAGATGCCTTTTTCAGTGTTCCTCAATTGAATGCAACTTGTAGCGCACAAAATTTCCCTCATTTTAAAATACCAATCCCATTTCAATTGGCTGCCTAAGACAATGAACAGTGACAGAGTACTGCAAGTTCTTATTGTGAATGTCCGTTTTGATATCCGCCATGTCACAATGTTCATTCCTCATGTTTCGATTGGCAACCTAAGTATTTCTCCTCCGTGATTTAAATTGAAGACCCCGGGAGATAGGGTCCCCGGGGCCAAAATCAGTCCAGGGAAGGGAGGGGGCCACAAAATTTCTCTGGTTTTGTACGAGTGAAATGTCAGCCTAACTATAACGTTCCTGTAACCTGTGGTTTTTTCAGTGAATATCTAAGGCTTTTTAAATGCTAATTCCTAAATATAACATCCCTGAAACCTATGTTTTTTTCAGTGAATTTCTAAGGTTTTTTAAATGCTAATTTCTAACCATAACGTCCCTGAAACTGCGGGGTTTTTCAGTGAATTTCTAAAGTTTTTAAAATGCTAATTGCTAACTTCGCTGAAACCTGATTTTTTTAGTGACTAAATGTATACATATACAAAAAAGATTTTTTAAATATATTTAAATATTTTTATATAAATTTTGTATATAATTTATATATATATATATATAAGCAGTAAATACATTTTTGTTTAATATAAAAATGGGCTGCAAGATGCTACCTTGCCATGATACAGGGGAATGATTGGATGAGTGCATAGGTAGTGCCTGAGTGATTGGATGAGTGCATGGGAAGTGCCTGGGTTACTGGATAAGTGCCTGGGTAGTACCTGAGAGAATGCAGGAGTGTATGCAATTGTGCCTGAGTGAATGGTTGAGTGCAAGGATAGTGCGTGAGTGATTGGATGAGTGCATGGGTAGTACCTAAGTGAATGATTGAGTGCAAGAGTAGTGCCTGAGTGATTGGATGAGTGTATGGGTAGTGGTTAAGTGCAGTGCCTGAGTGAATGGTTGAGTGCAAGGGTAGTGCCTGAGTGATTGGATGAGTGCATGGGTAGTGCCAGGGTGATTTTATGAGTGCATGGATAGTGCGTGAGTGATTGGATGAGTGCATGTGTAGTGCCTGGGTGATTGGATGAGTGCATACGTAGTGCCTGAGAGAATGCATGAGTTAATGGGTAGTGCCTGAGTAATTAGATGAGCGCATGGGTAGTGGTTTAGTGATTGGATGAATGCATGGGTAGTGCCTGGGTGACTGGATGAGTGCATGGGTGTTGTCTGAGAGAATGGATGAGTGCATGAGTAGTGCCTCGGTGATAGAATGAGACCATGCATAGTGCCTGAGTGAATGGTGTAGTGCAAGGATAGTGCTTGAATGATTGGATGAATGCATGGGTAGTACCTGGGGGACTGGATGAGTGCAAGAGTAGTGTCTGCGTCATTGGATAAGTACATGGGTAGTACGTGAGAAAATGCAGGAGTGTATGCATAGTGCCTGAGTTAAAGGATGAGTGCAAGGATAGTGCCTGGGTGATTGGATGAGTGCGTGGGTAGTGCCTGAGTGATTGGATGAGTGCATGGGAAGTGCCCAGATGACTGGATAAGTGCATTGGGAGTACCTGAGAGAATGCAGGAGTGTATGCATAGTACCCGAGTGAATGGTTGAGTGCAAGGATAGTGTGTCGGTGATTAGATGAGTGCATAGATAGTACCTAAGTGAATGACTGAGTGCAAGAGTAGTGCCTGAGTGATTGGATGAGTGAAATAGTAGAACATTTTCCCTGGCAGCTTCACTATTCACCGACTGCTCAGAATGGTGGGCCTAGCCAAATATGAAACAGCAACCCTTCCCATATCACTGTTGTAAGTCTTACCATGTTTCCGAAGGCTTCAATGCTTGTGTCTGTGCCTTTTCCTAGTGACACGATACATAAAAAGAAACCTAGAAATAGTAGAATACCTGTGTTTCAGACTGCATGCTCTCTAAGTTTCTGTAGAAGAAGGTGTATGTATTCCTTTCTGCTCATAATACAGGGCACGTGGGTATTCAACAGTCTATTTGAGGGGTTCTGTGACACCTTTATAGATAAGACATGTCTCCCTCGCGACCGAATGATGGAGCGTAACTGAGAAGATTTGTGCACCTGTATGCGAAGCACCAATTTTTTAAACTAGGATCTTCAGACGCACACCACGTGTCAGAATACATATACAAGTAGACACATACCTGAGTCACGAGAGCACGCAGACCTTTAAACTTGACAGAGTGCACTTCCCATTGCAAGCAGACACCTAAATGTATACGGCCTACTTCAAGTGTACCTTTCTAGAGACTCATACTAAGTAGCCTAATCCCTAATCCCTCTGCCAACATGTCTTAAACCTCACTTTTCTCTGGCAGCTCCACTATTCACCAACTGCTCAGAATGTTGGGCCTAGCCAAATATAAAACAACGACCCTTCCCATGTCACTGTTGTAAGTCTCACCATATTTCCGTAGACACACCCACTCACACCACTGATGAATCTTTTATACACCCACTGCCGCTCCCCCACAACCATTCACAAAGCCATACCAGTACTTAAACACCCACTCACTGATTCATTGATCTATACACACATCCACTCGCTCACCCATACTGCCACTCATAGACCCACTCACTCACTAATACAGCCATTGACATATCCACTCATATAGGCATACAGGCGCTGACACACTGAGTGAGTCACCCATAAAACTACTCACACACCTAGACACTCACCCATGCAGTCAATCATACAGCTACACACCCACCCACTTACTTACTCATAGAAATAGGAACACATACTCACTCAGCTATACAGTCACTGACAGAAGCATGCACTCATCTATATAGCCACTCTCACATTCACTCATACAGTCACTCGTATACCTCGTCACTCATGTATACTGCCTTTCACATACTCAGTTACTCACCCATACTGACACATGCACTCAATCACCGACAGAACCATACAGACACTCAATCACTCATACAACTTTTCACACATGCAGCAGTACCCCATACAGCCACTGACTCATCCAGTCACTGATCCATACAGGCAGTCACACACCTCCTCACACAGACACCCAGACAAGCATAGATGTAGTCAAACAACCAATCAATCACCCATATAGCCATTCACGTACCCACTAACACACTCATACACCCACTTAGACATTAACTGACAGACCGATACACACATTCATACAACCAGTCACTCACCCGTACATTCACTGAGACACCTAATCACTCACTTATACAGTCAGTCACGCACACACTGAGTCATCCATACAGTCACTCATAAACCCACTGATTCACCAATACACCTTGGTGTATATATATTTAACACTCATAAACGTTTTAAAAAAACACTCAAGGTCACTGGAACCAGCGCTCAGGAATTCAGCTGCGTAGGACTTACAGGAGGTACCAGGTGGACTTCTTGGCCCCCAAGGACCCTCATGAGTAAAGTGGACTTCATCCCCCAACCAGTAGTGCGCCACGAGGCGCGTTTGCAGAGTAGTGGAGAAAGAGGCGTGGCTTCCGATATCCTCTTAGCAATCCCACTGTGTGGGACTTTCTGGAGTTAACAGGATGGGTAGTTGGCACCCAAGGACATCCGTGGGGGCCAACTACCCCTCCTATTACCTCCAGTAAGTCCACAAAGCAGGATTGCTGAGTGATACCAGGCCACGCCCCCTTTGTCAACCACTCTGCAAACGCGCCTCATGGCACGCTCTTGGTTGGAGAATGAAGTCCCTTTCGCTGCTGGGGGTCCTTAGGGGCCAACTAGCCTACCTGTTACCTCCAGTAAGCCCCACACAGTGGAATTGCTGAAAGGTTTTCGCGACGGGGACTTCATCCCCCAACCAAGCGCGCCCCATGAGGTGCGTTTGCAGAGTAGAGCAGAACGGGGGCGGGGCCTCCGGCGAGTTGCTGGTTCCTATATATTTTTTTAATTTTAATTTAGGAAAGGGGGCTGTGTGGCTCCCCTTCCCTTGGCGCTTTTCGGCCCCAGGGACCCCATCCCCCGGGGCCTGAGCCATTTTATTTTTTACTAAATAAAAAGGGAGGGGGGCACATGGCCCCCCTCCCAAGGCTGATATAAGCCCTGGGGACCCTATCCCCCGGGGCTGGGCCTTTCTATACTTTCTTTTTTTATATAACTAAAGGGTAGGGGGGCCCCCCTCCCTTGGCCGATTTCGGCCCTGGGGACCCCATCCTCTGAGGCTGGGCCAATTTTTGATTTTTAAAAAAATGTTTTTAAGGGAGGGGGTCCCTGGGGCCACTTTTAGCCCCGGGAACCCCATCCATCGGGGCATGGCAACATCATTGGGGACTGCAGGGGAACCCCAAGGCGCCCGTGCTCCCTGCCGGCTCCTCCCCTCCTGAGGGAGCTGGCATTGCTTTTGGACAAAAGGAACTGCTAACATGCAGCTCCATTTGCCCAAAAGCAATTCTGCTTCTGCTTCGCTTCATGGAAGCGAGAGCATTTTCAATGCTCTTGTTTCCATGAAGCGAAGCAGTGTTTGCTATGGCATGGTGGGAGCAGTGCTCCCGCCAAGCCATAGCAAGCTGCAATGTCCCGGGGGTGGGCACCCCGGGACATTGCTGAAGCCGGCCCTGGGGGGTGCGTTCCCCAGGGCCATGGAGGGCTCCTGGAGGGGGGCCGCGCAGCCCCCCTCCCATCATCTGTGTATCCCTGGGGAGGTGGTGATCCCCGGGGCCGGGGATCCGCAACGGACCCCCGCATTTAATTAATTGGTGCCCTGGGGAGGTGGTGGTCCCCGGGGCTGTGTGGGGGGGCTCGAGTGTCCCCACACTTTACCTTTTAAAGATAGGCCCAGGGAGGTGGCAGACCCCGGTGCTGTGGGGGGGCCACGTGGCCCCTCGCATTTAATGCATATATCCCTGGGGATGTGGCGATCCCTGGGGCTACGTGGTGGGGACGGGAGCACCCCCCCCCACGCATTTTTTTTTAAAATAAAGCCCCGGGGAGGTGGGGCCCACGTGGCTGCGGGGGGCCCACGTGCTCCCCGCATTTCATTAACATAGCCCCAGGAAGGTGGCTGTCCGCATCCTAATCTGCCATTGCCCCGGGACCTGGGTCACCCGAGGACTTAAAAGAAACAAAGCGCGGGAGACCGTGCTTTGTTTTTTTTTATTATTATTTTAGGCCAATTTTTTTTTTTAATGCTTTTTTTGGCTCTGGGGAGCAGGCCTGGGGGTCAGGGTGTTTCTACCCTGCCCCCTTTACTTGTTTTTTTTATTGTTTTCCAACCTTTTTTCTTGTGACTCGGTTCAACCGATTTACAAGCTGGCTGCCAACTCCTCCTGGTTGGAACTGTTGGCAGCCAATCAGATTGCAGGCTCGAGATCAGGAGGGTTTGCGGATCCTCCGCGGGGATATTTGTACATCTGAGAAATGTTTAAATTTCTCAGGAACTACTGAACGGTTTTACACCATTTAACAAAAAGAGTGCTTTCTGAACCAAGAGCTACCTTTTTGCCAATTAACATGGAGAAAACTCGTTTTGAGACCCCCCCTTTTTCTTGGCCCGCGCTTGACAAATCACCCCGAAACTTTCAACACAGGAGCTGACTTGACCACCCCATTAGTTTTGAGAATTTCGCGAAGATTCGTCATACGGCGCCAACAATATTGGCAAAAGAAAAACACGCTTTTTAATAGAAACAAGGTCCTAGCTATAACTACCTACTGTCGACCGCCAGTAGAAGATATATATATATATATATATATTTATATATATATATACATATACATATATACATATATCACCAGTAGGTAGTTATAGTTAGGACCAAAGTTTCCATAGGAAAAGCATTTTTTATTTTGCTAATAACTTTGACACAGCTTGATGAATCTTGACGAACTTTTCACAAAACGTCCCCTTTTTCGTTCAGCTGCTGTGTTGAAAGTTTCGGGTGATCTGTCAAGCAGGGGCCGAGAAAAAAGGGGGGTCCGAAAACGTGTTTTACCCATGTTATGTCTATGGTGATTTTTTATCTTTTGAACACGACTAGAGCCCAAACTGCTGAACGGAGTTTCGCCACATTTGGCAGAAACCTAGATTTGGGTCCAAAAATCGTGCTTTTTGTGATTTGATGTAAATGCATTCAGTAGTTTCAGAGAAATTAAAGCTTAAAAAATATAGATATCTGGGGACGCGAGTCCTTGTAGTGAACTCGCGAATCCTACTAAAATTTGATTGGCTGCCAACACTTCATCCAGGAAGTGTTGGCAGCCATCTTGGGACTCAGCTTGAAGCCAAGTCCCAGAAAAAAAGTAAAAAATAAAGAAAAGGGGGCAGGGTAGGAATACCCTGACCCCCCAGATATGGTGGGGGGTCCCACAGGGACCCCACTGCGTTTTAAAAGCATTTTTTTTATATTGCCGCAGACTCTCGGGTGGATACACGTATCGGCGGCAACATTTAAAAAAAAAGACTTGTGGGCTTCCGCACTTCTTTTTTTTAAAGCCACTGGGTGGGCCAAATCCTGCGGGCATGAAGGAGGGGGACTCATGGGGGCCCCCCTCTTGGGCTTATGCAAAGGCTCGGGCCACCACCTCCCTGGGAATGTTGACAATAAAAATGCGGGCGGCCCGCTTGGCCCCCTACAGCTGCGGGGACCGCCACCTCCCCAGGGCAAATGAATGCAGGGGAAGCCCTTATGGCCACCCCCGGGGACCGTCACTTCCCAAGGGCTAATTATGACAGATGTGGGGGGCCACGCGGCCCCCCGTGGACCGCTTCCTCCCCGGGGCTAATTTGAATAGTGATGTCATTTTGAGATGTCATCAGTGATGTCACTGACCATGTCATGAGTGATGTAATGTGTGAGGTCATTAGCAGTGCATTGCGGGGGTGCGAGTTCTAGTTACCTCAGCTAACTATAACTGCTGAATTTTACTGGTTTTGTACTAGTAAAATCTGAGCTCAACTATAACATCTCTGTAACCTTTGCTTTTTTCCTGTGAATCTAATGTTTTTTAAATGCTAATTCCCAACTATAACGTCCCTGTAATCTTTGGGTTTTTTCAGTGAATATATATATATCCCTGTGGCAGTTGCCACTGGGTAGTTATAGTTAGGTCTGCTTTTCCATAGAGAGAGCGCTTTTTGGTTTGCTAATAACTTTGGCACCATATGACAAATCTTCAGAAAACTTTCTAAAAAAAAAGTTCATCCACCTCAGGTCCTTCCAGTTCTTTCCTGGCAGAGCTGAGGGCCATGCATGGCTGGGGTTGGCTGCCAACCGAGCGTTGTTTCAGGGCTTGACCGTGGGCCATGCCCTGTGGTCAATCACATGCAGTGTGGCATAGGATTGCTTTCCTGCGAGGGGTTGGCTTCAGGCCAGGCGCTGTGGCCAAACACCAGCCATATACGGCTGAAGGCCGCGTGCGGCGGGGGGTTGGCTTTACCAGTGGTAATATAATATTACTTTGTGTTAAAAAACCTGGAAATTAACTGAAAAAAAACATAGGTTAAAGTGATGTTATAGTTAGGTGTGATAAAAAGATCTGACTCTGTTTTCAAAAAAAAAAAAAAGCTTAGAAATTCATTAAAAAAAACAAAGGTTAAAGTGAAGTTATATTTAGGTGAATCTGTCAGTGCCAACATAACGTTTTTTAACTAAAAAAAAAACCACGGAAACTATAACTTGCGCCCCCGTCATGCAATGCTTGGTGAATTTATGTGTTTTTTTTAGTTTAAAACGGTATTTTGGCACTGACATGTTCACCTAAATAAAACATCACTTTAACCTTTGTGTTTTTTTAATGAATATATTTTATACATACAGAGTTGCAGAATAACACTGATAATTCGCTTAATGAGGCATACTGTTATGCAGTGACTTAAAGAATAACTACAGCACAATTCATCAAAGATACAAAAAAAAAATAATCTTGTAATAATATGCTCAGCTCGACTGAGTTTATAAACAAGGGCCAAGCCTTGCAATAAGCGAGCACAATCCAGGAGACATTGTGCAGTCCCCTGCATATCCCTTCACACAGCCCCTGACCTCGTTGCAGACATATGTCATATACATTGTGGTACCTGAGCGTGTCATTACACATTTCTAACGTCCCAACTGCGCGGGGCCGTTTTTTGGGGGGCTGGAAGTTGTGTGCTAGAACAAATTAGCAGTGAATCCGAAAAAGTCGATGTTTTTGGCTAGGGGAACATCTGTTGCCGGCCTCCATTTTTGTCTGCAGTGCTTTATAAATTCCTTGATCTGTCACCGGGCGCATCTTCCTTTTATTGGGCACTGCAGACAATTGATAGGCGACGCACAGAGGCATATGGTGCAAATCTGACGTGCTTGGGGGGGGCGGGGGGGTGAGAAAGCCGAAAGTACTACTAATGAGGATTCTGTGGAAATGCGAAAAGCAGCGCAGCAGATACACTCGGAGGAAGCGGGGTTTTAGCATCTTGAAACAATATATCACACTCCAAGGGACAGAGCCGGGCTGCGCAATCTGTTGGCTCATTCTCGACCAATCTGCTCGCCTCCTTTCTTTCGGAGCCAGCTTTGTCATCGGCCCTTTGAGTTATACTCTGACTCAAATGGTTTTCAGGCCTTGTGTAATGTATCTAGTCAAATGGAATCCTATCTTTGTACAAAAGCTTTTTTTTGCGGCACAATAAATTTGAAAAGATAGAAAACACTACTATTAAAGGAAATGGTTCAACAGTTTACATATGCGAGTCACAGGAGAAAGCGACTACTGCTGGCCTTTGAAGAAATTTCGCTTTTCTAGGAGAGCAGTTTTTTTTTCTTCCATTTGCAATGCATTTAGGTTTTGGAAGGATCACAAGAACAAACCAAGCAGTGGCAAAGCAGGTAGGTCTGGCTTTTTGTTAGGGAAAGTGTTCGGTAATAATTGACTTTATGGGTGCTCCACCCTCCGCCCCCCAACATCTGTAAATAAAACCCCATTATTAAGCATTATCTTGGGCTACTGCAATATGTAATGCAGGATAAAGTCCATTTGTTTATCTAGACTGCATTAGCATAGCTGTAACCTCAATCCTAAGTATTATGAAAAGCAGATGAACTTTGCTCTAAGTGGTGAACTTAAAAGCTATACACAGCAAAATACTGTGGAGTAGATTCTTTTGACTAAGGATCAGTATTCTTTTTGCATCGGTAAAAAAGCCAAAATACCTGCACAGCTTTACTTTGAAAGCAAAAAGCTTTAAATCGAATATGTTATTATGACATCAAAATGAAACTAATGTATTATGCCACTTACTGACCAGCGCTTTGCCCAGATGAAAGGCTATGGAATCTAAACAGAAAGGACTTCCAAAGCAAAAAGCTATAAGTCGGCAATTAAAATGATGTGTCAGCAAAATAAATGCTCGTACTCATGAAGGCTATGGAATCTAACAGCAAGGACTTCGCAAACAAAAAGCTGTAAATCAGCATTTAAAATTGTGTCAGCAAAATTAATGCTTATGTGGGTCTCGAGCTACATGTTGCATTTGTATGTAGTACTATAAGAGGCTACATGTTGCATTTGTATGTAGTACTACAAGACGCTACATGTTGCATTCGCATACTGCATAACAAGAGGGCTACTATATGGCCCCATCAACAAAACGTAATGGAAATAAAAATAGGACAATGTAACCTTCCTCAACATGCTATGGTCTTCATGAATAACCTATCTAAGCAATGGCAAACCATGAAAAACTAATTAAAGTCAATAGCTGAAGGGAACTGACCCAAAGCTATTCTCAGTTCTTTTTAATGTACTTTTTTGAAGAATTGATAAAATGAGCTGGAAGGGCTTGGTCTGGTCACCAAGTCCTATTTTAGAACAACTTTCAATAAAATACCTTTACGTCTGTAAAGCACTGAAGGTGTAGACACCTGCGTGCTTGTGCACCACCATTGATTAGACTGAGAGAGCAACAATCACAATGAGCCCTGGAGGCAAACCTATGAGCTGCTGATGCGGAATCTTAGAGCCTTTTAGAATGTCATACAGCCACTGAGGGCTCATCTTAGAATCCTTGATGGCGAGACAGAGAGAGGGTGAGTCAGTGAGCTGGATAAAGTGAATAAGTACGTTTGATATGTTTTTTGTATGTAAATTGCTGTGTGGGAGTTGGGAAACGGTGTGTGTGATGGCAGGTACACTCGTACACTCGCCTGAAAGCAACACATGGTCAACACGAGGGAAACTGACAGAGGACTACGAAGCCATCGAGGGTGAGTGAGTCCTGAAGCTGCTGAGAGAGAAGTGCAGCTCTGCAAATGAGACTTAAAGCCACTGAGATTGCACCAGAGAGCCTCAGAGTGTGAGTGCCCTTATGGTCAATGATGGAGGCTTCTGGCTCGTCATTATCTCCGTCAGGGGAAAAAAGCATGTAGCTAAAGTAAGTTACAGAATTCCGATATGAGGGCTGAGACTGACAAAGGGGATACAACATAATATAAAGGAGTAGGGCAAACTGGAGTGCAAGTAGTGTCCAGTGTTACAATGGGTAGGTAAGTGGCGTTGCTGGATGGGCTCTGGAGTCCCTTACATGCCTTCATCCATGTACTTCTGAAACGTGGAATTTGCTGAAGGGGTTGAATAAATATGACATTGTGGGACAGCTGATTGGAGCAGACAGTGAGCATTGATAAAATGGATGTACTCTGTCTTCTGTTTTACTCTGCCTAAGTAGTATTGCTGCATACATTTGTTCGAAATGCTATAGATTCAGTCAATAATGATTTTTAAAATAAATGTTTTCTTGTTCGTTTTTTTCCCTGTAATTAAAGTCCCCTATGCTTGCTTTATTTTAGAAGGGGTAATTGACAGTGACAGCAGTAGAGAGACACATGTTCAACGCTGTGCACATTTAAGCTTTGATTCGTGTCAAAGGCAGATAAGGATTGTGATGTTAATTATTTTTTGGTTGTTTTTTTGGGTGGGTTTGCAGTTTGTTGAAATTATTTTGAGCAAGCCGGTAAAAAAGGCATAACACTAGGAAAAAAAGAGTTCTAAATTGTCAGGGGGACTTACAAGGCCCGAGATGCGTGTCTGCGGGTAAAATAGTTGTGTTTACTCTATTGGTTTATGTGCAAGTAAAGGAGGGAGGGTCAGCATTGACCAAGATTACCTGCTGCTTGAACGACAGTGGAACTGCATAGGCTCCTGCTCTCCTGCTAAGGGCCCTTCAGTTTTCGTGTGGTCAATTGCACTGCGTTGAAGGTGGGTGACTAACTGCTCCACAGGGCACGAGCCCTCAGGAAATGAAAAAAATGTAACCACGGATGATGGTGGAAGTCAGAAGACCATTCTAAGCAGTGAGGCTTGTGGGTGTGGTTTGCTGAGAAGCTGCTTAGAAATGAGGAGGAAATACCGAGCAGCCTTCCATTCTGGGGTAGCTGCCATTATTATGTATTTTGTTGTAATTGCATTTATATAGCGCTTACTACCCCTGACAAGGTGTCAAAGCGCTTTTCCGGCGAGTAGCACCCTACTCCGGAACCCATAAAAGATTAGTGTTGAATTAGTATAGTGAAATATGAAAGTAATTTGAGTGGTGGATATTAGTCAATTATTTGGATTCAGAAGTATAGTGGGGGGGATAGAAGAGGGAAAAAGGTTTACATTTATTTAGCGCTTGCTACCCCTGGTGGGGTTTTGAAGTGTTTTTTTGGCAAGTAGTACGTTACCCCGGAAACCCATAAAGGATTAGTGGTGAGTTAGTATAGTAAATATGAAAGTAATTTGAGTGGTGGATATGTTAGTCAGTTATTTGGATTGAGAAGGGTAGCGGAGGGATAGCAGAAGGAAAAGGTTTGCATTTATATAGCGCTTGCTACCCCTGATGAGGTGTTGAAGCACTTTGTGAATGTGGTTATGCCAAGGGAAGAAAGTGACTGGTTAATGAATCCACTTGTTGCTCTCGTGTAAGAGAAGACACGTTTTTAGACAAATGGCTAACTAAACGCCACTTTAGAAATGCGAAGTGAATTAAATAATCTGAAAATATATTTAATCGCCTCTCACGCAGAGCTCTACAGCTGCATTTGTTTGTTTTCCTTTCACGCCTTAAGAAGGTATTTTTTTTATCATTATGTGTTTTCTACTTCAGTTTATTTTAATTGAAGTCTTTAGCAACACCATTTTTGCCTGATTACAAATTGTTTATTTTATTGAAACTATTGGACCGAAGTACATCAGAATGCCAGATGCTGTATATGCAAACCAAACGTTCTAGATACTCCAATATGGGTAATTTGGAGATTCAGAGTTTCCTGGTAATTTCGAGAAACCCCTGATAGAATGGGGGATTACTGAGAAAGTGTTGGTATGGCATGGATTTCTGCCAGGCTTTGTTTCTATAGATATATTCCACTAGGTATGATGGGCAGATACCAGACGCCTGAAACACCTGAGGAAATTCAGAATGAGATAACACGGGATCCATTAATCCAAATTGACAAATTCGGTCAGTAATTCCTTTTACCTCCCAAATCGAGACTTCCAAGTGACTCAGAAAAAATGCCTTTGTGTTTAAAAATATATATATATTTGCAGTTTTAGGTGTATCTGAGTCAGGTTCAGTAGCACTTTATTGATTCATGGCTCTCAGTAATGACATCATCAGTATTGCTCTGATTGCTTGACCCACAATATTGTTTGCATTGGAATATGCTCTCAATTTTGTGAGTCTAACACTGGTAAACATTCAACGCAGCTTGCCCTTTATTCTTAAGACAAACTTTAAGCTACCCGCACTTGCTATAAAATCTTATAGCTGACCTCTACTTACAAATCCTGTTTCTGCAAGAAAGGATGGGAGGAAACGTGGTAGAACGATGAAGAGTAGAACTCATATTAAAGATTATCACTGTGTAAATGAAGTTTTAGCACTTTGTCCCTCTTCCTTGTCACAATAGGTAGATACAAGTACGACTGGGTATGTAGGTTTGCCAGCCCAAGCCCACTGCTCATAAATGCATGTGACTACCTGTAAAATCTGAGGACTCTGACCGGGGAACCTTTAGCATGACTACTGAGGCAGAAGCAGCTAAAGCAGAGACCAATAGGTAACAAGGAAAGCAACACACTGTATTTCTTCATATCCATTGATATAAACAGCAGTGGCACAAATCCAGGAAGTGAGAAGATGCCTGAAATGCCACGACTATCCAAACAAAAAGTGGATTCCCCAAATAAACCTATAGATATGTGCGTGCTAGAGTTGAGACAGACAGACATTGATGCACTCAGGCCATGTCGAATATCTTGAAAGTTAGGGATAAACCAGGAAAAAGCATTCCATCAAAACATGAAGCCAGCAAAGAAACAAATTTGAAGTAGTCAAACTGGCTTGACAGATTGAAACCCTGGTTTACCTAGTTGGGGATATGCAAAGTTTTCCAAGAGCAGCAACCTCAGTTGCAACCTAGTTATTGTACCTCACAGCTGTAGATCTTATAATATTCTTCTGCAAATGAAAAGCAAAGCTAAATTAGGACCTGAACAACAAAGGAGCAGAACTTGCCATGTGATGAAAACACAAGAACCATTTGAATCGTATTCATTTGAAGCCTCCTACAGGCTCCCACTTTTCTCGGGTGCTTAAAGCATGCCTTAAGAAACATATAAAGGGCATACTTGAGAGCTGTGCTTGCTTAATACAGGAACATGTAACGCTAAGCACCATTTGTACCAGTCTTCATACTTGCAGAACACATTTCAGTGTCTTATATCTTCATATAAAACATAGGGACATGCCCTCCAATAAAGACTGAAAGACCAGAAATTGGAAAGAAAGATTGATCAACAGATCAGGCCAGAAACTTAAGGAGATCCGAATTTGCCAGATGAACAATCTGTGATAAGCTGAGAGCATGAAACATTATCTTTGACACTGCCCGCATTCAAAGCCACATGGGCACACATATTATACATTCCCCAAAGATTAAAATTATTTTATGAACAAAAAGTCTTTACAAAGTTCACTTCTTTCTTGTCGTAAGCCAGAAATAGCAGAGAGCAGCAACACCCCATTGTCACCAGATAATCTTAGGCACATACAAAAATGAATGGTGCCCAATAACCTGGAAAGGCAGTATACAAAATTGTCAGATCACATACTTTGACAGTACTTGTTTTAGTTCTCATGGCTCCAAGTCATTTTATTGAATTCTATTCTGTTCCACTAAGCAATATAGCAAAGCCTAGACTGGAATAAAATGCCTTTGGACTCCCCAGGCCCAACGCTACCTCAGTCAACAACAAAGTGAAACCTGGGCTACAAATCATGTCTCAGTCATTGATGCCATACACCCGATAACCAGAGGTCACTGACTGTGAGAAATTCATGCCATCATAACAAATTGAAACAGGATTTGTAAAGCGCCTGGTTACCCAAGGGCATCCCCGCGCTGTTGCCTATTGGCACACTGAACTGTAAGCCCGCTCTCACCTGAACATCTCCTCACACCTACAGACTGAAGGACACGTCACATTACCTGCGAATGTCCGCTTCACCGTTCCTCCATATCTTCCACCCTTTTCAGTCTGCTGCCCTTCCATGTTTCATATATCTTAATCTGCTTGCTTTCCATGCTTCACGTATTTAGGTTTTGAATTTCTCTGTTGTTTGCTTTGTTTAAATGGTCTTCGGGTGTCAGGTTTTGTTTCCTTTATAAATTATAAAGGACACCAGCACACTCCATAGCAAGAATAGTGCTAGATAACCCTCAATAAATAAATTTATGATACCTTTAGCACCACCGACATGGTTTATTGCTGTAGCAGATCGACCTTCTTCCAGAAAACCAGTGTTTATGGCACAATTAAAAAATTACCAAATGAAAACTTCCAA
Source organism: Calotriton arnoldi (assembly GCA_963921515.1). Lineage (NCBI taxonomy): Eukaryota > Metazoa > Chordata > Amphibia > Caudata > Salamandridae > Calotriton > Calotriton arnoldi. The sequence goes on from CAWUFW010005646.1 coordinate 757,135, forward strand.
AATAAAGAACTCACTGACCAAAGCCAGGGTGGACTAGACGAATCTTCAGTAGATCAGGAGTGATGAAGCAACAGCACCGGTGGAGGTATAGTCGTGGAGCAGGGCAATGGAACAAAAGGCCTGACATGCTTATTACAAATCGAAAACGAATAACGGAAATTATATAAAATGAGTCATGCAGAAAATAGTTACAGAAACACTCAGAATTTCAATTGTTTTGTCCCCACAGCCATCTGTATTGAGTCGGCAAAAAACCGGTTCTCCAGGCCTTGATTATATCAAGACTAGACTATTGCAATGTTCTGTATCTGGGAGTGACTCAGGTATAGATCAAAAGACTCCAGAGAGTGCAAAACTCTGCTGCACGCCTTCTTCTGAATTTGCCGAAATGTGTGACTATTGGGGCCGCACTCAGAACATTACATTGGCTGCCAATTAAGCAGAGATCATTGTTTAAAGCTTTGTGCTACTGTCACAAAGCTATTACTAACAAAGGGCCAGGATAACTTCAGTCTCTAATAAAACCGTATGTCCCCTCAAGGAATCGAAGATCTGTAGGGGAGTTGCTGGCGACTGTTCCAAAAGTAAAGAAAGTGTGCTCGGGCGGGAGCTCTTTCAGCTACCGGGCGCCAAAGTTGTGGAACGCCTTGCCCTTATCGGTTCATCAGGTGCAATCAATAGATCTTTTTAGGAAACCACTTAAAACTTTTTTTTTTATAGATCAGGATGCTTGAGAATTTGAAAGCAATAGGCAGGGTGAGGAGATCATCAGCTTCTAGCACTAGGACACCTCAATTTGAGGTAGCCATGCGCTTTGCAAATTGTATTATTATTATCTATATCTTTATTGCCTCTTCTGTCCTCTCGTTGAGCCTTTTGGTCTGTATCTGTATCTTTATTGTCTCTATTGCATTCTCTGCCCTCTCGTTGTGCCTCTGAATCGGTATTTTTAGTGTCTTTATTGGCCGCTCGCCTGGTTTCTTATTCTGCCATCTGTCCTTTAATTTCTGTCTGCCCTCTCATGTCTCTCTTTACCCATCGCTTCCTGACATTTTGTGGCGCCACACCCCGCCACAAGCCCCACCCATCACCTCCCAGCATCCCTCCTAGGACCTACTTAATGGAGGCCACAATGCGACCCCATTGAGCAGGTCCTAGTGCCAGCTCCCCCCTCTGCCAGATTGCCTCTGTCCTGTGCGCTGAATCTGTGAGCTTTACTTTTGTCTCTTCTGCCCTCTCGCTGTCCTCTTGTTCTGCATCAGTATCTTTATTGTCTTTATTTCCTTTTCTACCTCCTGGTCTGCATCTGTATCTTTATTGTCTTTATTGCCTTTTCTGCCCCCTTGTTGTGCCTCTTGGCCTGCATCTGTATCTTTATTGTCTCTATTGCCTTTCTGCCCTCTTGTTGCGCCTCTGAATCAGTATTTTTATTGTCTTTATTGACTGCTTGCTGTGCCTCTTATTCTGCCATCTGTGCTTTAATTTCTGTCTGCCCTCTCTTCTCACTGCCTGCCGGTTGCTTCCTGATGTTTTTTGCCACTGCTTCCCGCTGCAAGTTCGTCCACCGCCTCCACTCCCAGGATCTACTTAATAGAGGCCTCATCGTGACTGTGCAACGGGCATACCGCTGGTGCACCGAAGTCAAGCCCATCTGTGCCCGTATATGCCTGGATCCCGCCCAGCGCCAGGAACCCTGGTTCTTTCACCCCACACAGCTACACCGCTGCAGACCTCTGAGTCCTGGATGCTGGGTGCATCAATATAGCAAACTACAATGGCTCTGTCGGGGAGCGCCAATCACTTTGTTTACAAAAACAAATCATCGGGAAATGTGGATACTTATGTTTACTTAAAGAATCCAGTAGCAAAATAAGCAGAATAAATCAGTGCGCGCAACAAAGCTAGAGCAAGTATCAGAACACCCTGATAAGAATGAAAGACTCAGAAATACTTGCACAAAAATTATTGTTATTGAATTTCAAAAATTTTCATCAGACAACATAAATTTGCATATTGTTGGGCTGTCCAAATAGAATCAAGTAAAAAGTGACAAGTGTTTCAAAGTGACATAAGTGCTCAGTGCTAGTGACACGGTGCATATGTACAGTTGTGAGGCTATGTACAAATATATACAGTTTTCAAAAATGGTCAGAACAATGATTAAGGAAATAGCTCAACAGTGGGACCCAGAGATAAGTAAAGGCTGAACCGAGGTTAAGAGTCAACGTTTCGACCCTGACAACGCATGAATGAAGTGTCGCAGCGGGTCTTCATCAGGACAGGGGACAGCCCCTGATGCAGTAAGGCGCCCCGCGCAATGTAGGGGCAGCCGAGGAGATCTGCAGATGTAAGGAGGCACAATCTCAACAAGGAGTAAGGAGGGGTAACATCACCTCCAAGGGAGAGCATGAAAGAATCAAGGCCAATACCCTGTGGCTGGATGCGTGGTCTGGAACAATTCCAGTATAAACCAGCATAAAAAATCCTGTGGCTGTGTAGAAATTCTGGAACAATCAAGACGGGTAATATCTACATCACTCCAGGCAAAAAGTCCGAGGAGTCAGGCATCCGCTCTGCGCATCAATAGCAACCACTGCTGCCGCACATCTCCAAGCTCCACCAAAGGAGCGTTCTTCTGCCAGCACTGCCGCTTCACCTGCAACACTGGGGACACTGCAAACACAACTGCATCTACCACGCTGACCGAGACTGCCACGGCACAACTCCCCAGTGCGTTTTACTGGACGCACGATTGCTCTGCAAACACATCACGGACATCTGGGACACGATCACATCCCTCACCCTGGACGTCATCTTCCTTACAGAGACCTGGCGGAACCCCGCCTCCATGCCAGACATCACCATCGCCACCCCCTGGAGGCCACAAAATAACCAACAAACATTGATGTGGAATTGCCAACACTCAAAAAGCACCATTGGAGGCACCCTCGCCTATAGACTACCAGGACCACGCCCCAGCTTCTGCAATGCCATCCCTGCCCTCATCGCCATTTATTCTGAGCACTACATCTTCTTAGGGGATCTTAACTTCCACTTCGACACCAACTCAACCGACCTCCTGGAAAGCATGAGCAACATGAGCCTCAAGCAACTTGTCACCGACTCTACCCACATCGCAGGACACACGCTCAACCCCATTTTCACGTCCAGCGACAGAGTCAAGTACAACCACGTCTTACAGCTCACCTGGATCAACCTCTACAACGTCCTCTTCAACATCTCATTACCTACCTACACTGGCCCCATGCCCCCAGCTCCACGCGCAGAAACTGAAAAAAGATATCCGAAGACCGGTGGAACAATGCTTTCAACTCCCACCTCCCAGACACAACAACCAACCCAGAACAGGCTGTGAAGAACTTCTTGCAGTGGATCACAGAATGCGCCGACACAATCACCCCTGCCAGGCCAGCCAAATCCAAAGGACCTGCCAGAAGAGCCAGCTCAACCAAATGCAACTGCCAGCAACTAGAAAGGAAGTGCTGCACCGGAAAAGAGACAGGAGATCCTACCACCTTCAAGACAGGCACTCAACCAGTACCCCTGCCTCCTGAAAAAAACAAAGAAGAATGCCCTAGCAGAGCACATAGTATCAAGCATAAACCACAGCAAAGAGCTCTTCGCCATCGTGAAGGAGTTTTCGAAACCTGCAGTCGCCCAGAACAACATCACCCCCTCCCAAGAACTGGGTGACACCCTGGCGTACTTCTTCCATGTCAATCAAAAGGGGGGGGAAAAACAAAACGGACTAATCTTTAACCAGGTCCAGCATACATGTCCGTGAATGAACTTCAACACAAGAAGTATGCAGTTCCTAATATTAAAAAGCAGGAGGAAGTGTTTATTTCGATATAGGAACTCCACATAAAAATGTGCGGTAGTGAAAAGTGGGGAGAAGAATCCTCTCCTCTTGGAAAAAGACCCTCGCACACCCAGCCTGCTAGGTGTCATGCTTCATCATCGGGTCTGCTCCTTATCGGGTCGGCGCTGCAATCCCCGATCGGCACCCGTGATGGGGCCTCCTTGGCGGAGATCTTTATTCCATATGCCGGTGGGTGAAGTGCGTGTGAGGGCCACTAAAACAGTGTAGGTGATATAAATGTGTAGGGAAGTAAAAAAGGGGAGGAGGTCCACTCAAAATAATTTTATTAAATGTGGCCCCTACCCTGGTTAAAAAAGGAAACAAAACGCGTATCTATACTCTGAGGATGTCGAGATTTATGCGTTTGTAAAAAAGGTCAACATGTTTCTTGCCTGAAAATATATTAAATGGCAATTCTTCAGGACCAACGATGATCTACCTACACTTAATGGTAGTGGTCAACAAAGAAGTGGAATGAAAGTAGTGACCACCATTACAGCACCCTAAAAAGTGGTACCTGTAGATCAAAAAAACACAACCTGCAAGGGAAGCAGAACAACAACATTCACGTTAAATGTCGCGGTAATATGTTCTAAATTAAAAACCAAACACAGGCAACAAGAGTACCACACGGTGTTATTGATGCGGCTCAAGCATGCTGAACACAAGTGACTCGTGGCATGCTTAATGTGCGTATTCAGTATCATAACAACTGAAAATGTATCCTAAAACTGAGCAACTAAAAAGAGCAACCATCTAAACACTCACCCTAATCGGGTCATGGATGCGAGGCATCAGTACCGGCTGGAGTAGACACTAAAATATAGTGTCCTGATGGGGGGGGAAGAAGAAAAGGCATGAGTGATCAAGATCAAAATTGACATCACCCAGGTCCAGTAGCCTGAAGGTAGAGCAAGCCAACCGGAGCACAAGGGCACCCAGCACGACTGCCCTGTATGCAGCTCATCAAGTGACTGAGTCAGACGACCAAGGGGGGCACATAAAAAATATATCTATATAATGCCCAGGGTCATAGCAACATAGCTGGGACCCCAACCAGCGCCCCAGCCGGCGTCCCCGGCCCCCACCGAAGTGGAGAAAGGAGTCGCCCGCAGCAACGCGATCGGACTACCCAGCCAGTGCTGCGACAGGCGTCCTATCAGTAACCAACCACCCCCGTGTTGCAAGTAGAAAACATGGAGTCAGAAGCGGGAGAGACGGGGACCCGTGCTGCCTGCAGAGCCACTGCTCCTACATGTGTGTTTTCCGGGCGAGGTGCACAAGGAACCACAAATATCACCGCAGCGACCAAGCTACGACCCTCAGCACCGGAAGGGTGCCGGTAGCGTAAGGAGCCCGGGCGGCGTTGGAAAGCAAGCTCGCATCACTTACGGTAAATTGAGAACAAGGCGGCGGATGTCCTACCCTCACGCAGCCGGTCCGGGCAATGTACCCGATTGACAACACAGCGCGTACAAGTACCCGCGCTCGGCTAGCAGTGAGGGGCGGGACTTCCGGGTAAACCACCGCTGTTGCAAAACGAAACTAGAACGCGAGCTTGATAGCGGGCGCCATCTTGGGTAACCCTAGTGCCCCGTAGACCAACTATATCACACCTACTAAACCAAAGGATTGCCATGTTTCCTACGGTAGTAATGGTAATCAGTGTGAGTGCCATGTTACTAATCTCAGGACCCAAAGGCATGTGATGGCCCAATGACGGTGCTTGTAATGGCACATAGCAGAGGGGTTGGAGAGAGGGTAATGGGGTTCTATAATTCTATAAACCAGCTATGGTTAGGTGACTAAGGTTGTACTCCTATAAACGTGAGCTGGTTCGTACAAGTAGTGTGCAGATGGACTGGCCAAAGGGAAAACCCCTAAGTGTGATAAAAGCCGTATAAATACTGAAACCAACCACAGTTATTTATATGTTTCTGGTATGTATCAGTAACGGTGGAGATATTATTGGATTCATGATAACAGTTAGGTCAGAAGACTCCAAGGGATATTTTCATTGAGCCCTGATTGGTCAGTAGCCAATCGTAGGACCCACCGTTGTTCAATCCGGAGCAGAGCATTCTGGGAAATCCCGGGTGTGCCTCTAGTACACCCCATTCAAATGAGTCAGGTGGATGTTGTACCTCTTTGAAATGGGTGGTCATTTTAGTGTTGTTCTTCAGACACCTAAAGTTACTCCTGTGTTCCATTATCCGGATTTTAACCGGCCTTGAAGTCATGCCGATATACAGCATGTCACACTTGCACTTCAATATATATATGCAATTATTGGTGTTGCAATTTGTGTGTGTAGTTATCTTCCAGCTGAACCCATTGGGAAACCTCATTTCTTTAGTGGCTTTGGTAAGGTGACAAACGGAGCATGAACCACACGGGTAATGCCCCATGACCGGGGGTAAATCCCACAAAGTTCTTTGCATTTTGCTCTGTTGTTTCTTCGGTCTCGTGTGGATTAACAAATCCTTGATGTTACTAGATCGTTTGAACGCAAACCTTGGTGTGGGTAAATTCAGAGTTCCTGTATTAAGGATATCCCAATGTTTGCGGATTATTTTCTTTATCCTGTTGGAATCTGGGGTATATGTGGTAACACATGTGATGGTCGTGTCAGGTTCTCTAATCCTGTCTTCTAACAGGATCTCACGATTGTTGTTTTGAGCTCTTTTGTACGCGGTGTTAATAACCGGTCTAGGGTAATCACGTAGGAGAAGGTCTTTCTTTAGTGTGTCAGACTCCTTTTTGTAGTCAGTTAACGTGCTGCAGTTCCTTCTAATACGTAGGAACTGCCCAAAGGGTAAGTTCTGTCTCAAGGCCCTAGGATGATGGCTACTAAAAAGTAGGAGGCTGTTCCTATCGGTCGGTTTACGATATAGGGTGGTGGAGATTTTATCACCCTCTAATCTGACCAGTAAGTCAAGAAAGGGAATTTCAGTCTCAGAGATTGTGTATGTGAATCTCAAATAAGGGTTCAAGGTATTGATCCAAGAGCAGAACTCATCACATGTGGTTCGATCTCCTGTCCACAAAATCAAGATGTCATCAATGAATCTTTTCCACATGAGCACATTGGTTGTATATGGGTTTCTAGGACTAAAAATCTCTCTTTCCTCGAATGCTGACATGTACATACATGCCAGACTTGGCGCAAATGTACCTCCCATCGAAGTGCCCTGTGTTTGATGATATAGTTGGGTGTCATATTCAAAGAAATTCTCTGTAAGTGCTAAAGTGGCACATTCCAGTATGAAGGCAACAGGTGTCGGTGAGTCCCACTCACTGTTGACCAATGCATCTTCAATCACCTCAAGAGTAGCCATTTGAGGGATGTTGGTGTACAGAGCCTCAACATCCAGTGTGACCAGTAGGTCTACTGATTCTGGATGCTGAGTGCCCTCGAGTAGACGTAGGACATCTGTGGTGTCCCTGATGAAAGAGGGAGTCGCCCTGACCAATGGTTGTATGAAGTGGTCCACAAATTTGGACAGGGGTTCCAAAATGGAGCCGATCCCTGACACAATGGGACGTCCCGGGACCGGGACAGTATTCTTGTGGACTTTGGGAAGACAATAGAAATAGGGGATTATAGGTTCTTTTGTTACCAGGAAATCAGCTTCCTTCTTGGTGATCCACCCCTGTGATTCTGCAGTAAAAACCAAAGTGGAAATACTTCTACTCAATCTCGGAGTAGGATCTTCCCTTAAAGGAGTGTAATATCTCCTGTCACTTAATTGTCTCTGGCATTCCATATCGTAGTCCGATGTGGACATAATCACTATTGCCCCTCCTTTGTCTGCCTGTTTTATGGTGATGCTGACATCACTCGATAAGGTTCTAATAGCAGTAGTTTCGTCACAGGATAGGTTACGGAATGGAGCAGTAGTTGTCATACTATTTAGATCTTTCAACACTGCTTGTTCGAAAGTCAACACTTCGGGAGGAATCATACTACTATTGGGTGTAAAAGTAGAAGGTTTATGTAAACCAGAGTCATTGGTAGGTGGTGGTGTTCGATCTTGGAAGAAAGCTTGTAAACGAATTTTACGAAAGAACCCCTGTACTTCGCATATGTCTCGAAATTTGTCATTTTTAGGGGTTGGAACATAGCCCAGACCTTTCTGTAGGACCCTTTCTTCTATGGGTGTGAGGGCTCTCAAAGAGAGGTTAATAATTAGTTTCTCTTCCCCCTGGTTTGACTCCTGGTCTCTACTGATCGTGCCGGTGTATCCAGCCAATGGACTCTTTTTTGACCTCTTCTGCGCCCTCTTCCTCTGCCCCAACCTCTGTCTAAAAAAGGTTGGTCAGCCCCAGTCTGGAAGAAGGGTGGGGGGCCTTGTTGGTACATGGGAAACTGCCAGTAGGGTGGTCCCTGATATGGGGGTAAGTTATAAGGTGGAAACATCTGATGTTGAGACGGTCGATTTCTTCTATTGTTCCAACTCCCAGTGCTGGAGTCACTGTTGGAAGAAGAACCCCTCCGTGATGAAGCGGAGCCTTCATCAGAGGAATAACCAATGGCTCCAGCAGTAAAATCTGCTTTTAGATATGGATAAACTTTCTCAGTAGAGAATTTCTGGATATCCTTCTGAAGTTTTGAAATTTTTTGTTTCATAAGATACTCCCGATTATCTGCTATCTCTGCATTTATCTCAGCCAGTTTACTTTTAAATGCAGCTGTTTGAACAATGACCTTAATCCCCCCCTCCGCTGTTTGTATCCTGATCAGGAGTGCGTCCGCAATTCTTTTTGGCCGTGTTGATTATGAGAATCAACCAATCCCTAGTGCATTTCCATGCTACTAGGGACCATTCTTTTTAAAAATAGCGTCCTCCAGGAACAGACGAGGGACATTGTTGACGATCAGGCCATTAGGGGCTATATTGGCTCTAAGATATTCTGTCATCATTGCCCCATGTAAAGTAACCTTAAGCCATTCGTGTTTCATATTGGCTAATGAGGTCCAGTCTTCTGACTGGCTCCCGGATGCTGAGCTGCCATCGGGCGCCAGCAGTGATGGTGCTCTCAGAATCTCAGTTGCTGCTTCATCACCGAAGCTCAGTCCTTGATAGTCCTCCATCTTAATAGTAGGAGGTCCTAATGGACTAGAAATACTTATAGTGTAATAATTGAAATCACACTACCTACAAACTTGGACCAAAGGAGACATAAAGTATGTTCTTGGTAACCTAATAGAATCCCGCGGGCAAAAGCCCGTGCAATAAGTCAATCAAAAGGGGGGGAAAAAACAAAACGGACTAATCTTTAACCAGGTCCAGCATACATGTCCGTGAATGAACCTCAACACAAGAAGTATGCAGTTCCTAATATTAAAAAGCAGGAGGAAGTGTTTATTTCGATATAGGAACTCCACATAAAAATGTGCGGTAGTGAAAAGTGGGGAGAAGAATCCTCTCCTCTTGGAAAAAGACCCTCACACACCCAGCCTGCTAGGTGTCATGCTTCATCATCGGGTCTGCTCCTTATCGGGTCGGCACTGCAATCCCCGATCGGCACCCGTGATGGGGCCTCCTTGGCGGAGATCTTTATTCCATATTTTACCGTAAGTGATGCGAGCTTGCTTTCCAACGCCGCCCGGGCTCCTTACGCTACCGGCACCCTTCCGGTGCTGAGGGTCGTAGCTTGGTCGCTGCGGTGATATTTGTGGTTCCTTGTGCACCTCGCCCGGAAAACACACATGTAGGAGCAGTGGCTCTGCAGGCAGCACGGGTCCCCGTCTCTCCCGCTTCTGACTCCATGTTTTCTACTTGCAACACGGGGGTGGTTGGTTACTGATAGGACGCCTGTCGCAGCACTGGCTGGGTAGTCCGATCGCGTTGCTGCGGGCGACTCCTTTCTCCACTTCGGTGGGGGCCGGGGACGCCGGCTGGGGCGCTGGTTGGGGTCCCAGCTATGTTGCTATGACCCTGGGCATTATATAGATATATTTTTATGTGCCCCCTTGGTCGTCTGACTCAGTCACTTGATGAGCTGCATACAGGGCAGTCGTGCTGGGTGCCCTTGTGCTCCGGTTGGCTTGCTCTACCTTCAGGCTACTGGACCTGGGTGATGTCAATTTTGATCTTGATCACTCATGCCTTTTCTTCTTCCCCCCCATCAGGACACTATATTTTAGTGTCTACTCCAGCCGGTACTGATGCCGCGCATCCATGACCCGATTAGGGTGAGTGTCTAGATGGTTGCTCTTTTTAGTTGCTCAGTTTTAGGATACATTTTCAGTTGTTATGATACTGAATACGCACATTAAGCATGCCACGAGTCACTTGTGTTCAGCATGCTTGAGCCGCATCAATAACACCGTGTGGTACTCTTGTTGCCTGTGTTTGGTTTTTTATTTAGAACATATTACCGCGACATTTAACGTGAATGTTGTTGTTCTGCTTCCCTTGCAGGTTGTGTTTTTTGATCTACAGGTACCACTTTTTAGGGTGCTGTAATGGTGGTCACTACTTTCATTCCACTTCTTTGTTGACCACTACCATTAAGTGTAGGTAGATCATCGTTGGTCCTGAAGAATTGCCATTTAATATATTTTCAGGCAAGAAACATGTTGACCTTTTTTACAAACGCATAAATCTCGACATCCTCAGAGTATAGATACGCGTTTTGTTTCCTTTTTTAACCAGGGTAGGGGCCACATTTAATAAAATTATTTTGAGTGGACCTCCTCCCCTTTTTTACTTCCCTACACATTTATATCACCTACACTGTTTTAGGGCCCTCACACGCACTTCACCCACCGGCATATGGAATAAAGATCTCCGCCAAGGAGGCCCCATCACGGGTGCCGATCGGGGATTGCAGCGCCGACCCGATAAGGAGCAGACCCGATGATGAAGCATGACACCTAGCAGGCTGGGTGTGTGAGGGTCTTTTTCCAAGAGGAGAGGATTCTTCTCCCCACTTTTCACTACCGCACATTTTTATGTGGAGTTCATATATCGAAATAAACACTTCCTCCTGCTTTTTAATATTAGGAACTGCATACTTCTTGTGTTGAGGTACTTCTTCCATGACAAGATCTCAGTCATATACTAAAACGTCAAACTCCAACCCCCGCTGCCGACAGCATCAGCCTGCTCACACCCATGAACACAAACCCCGAACACCTACTCACCAATTGGGATCCTGTCACAGCTCAAGCCACAATCTCTATCATGAACTCCATGCACTTAGGAGACCCCACGGACCCATGTCCCCACCACTACTTCAACCTCTGGAGCAAAATGATTGGTGACGAGCTTAAGAAAGTCCTGAACACCTCCATAACATGAGCCTCCTTCCCTAGGACTGGAAAATGCTGAAGAAACCATCAGCTGACCCAGCAGAACCAAAGAACTACTGGCCCATCTCCCTGCTCCCCTTTCCAGCGAAGGTTCTCGAGAAGGCAATCAACCAGCAACTCACCGAACACCTGGAACACAACAACCTCCTGAACCCCTCTTAGTCTGGATTCCGAGCCAACCACAGCACCGACACAGCCCTGACCGCAGCCACCGACGACATCAGGGCCTTCCTGGACCGTGGCAAAAACAGCAGCCCTCATCCTCCTGTACCTGTCAGCCACCTTCGACACTCTCTCCCATCACATCTTGATCAACAGACTCCACCACATCGGAATTCAGGGAGATGCCCTCTAACAGATCACCTCATACCTCACCGGAAGAGCCCATAGAATCGGTCTCCCACCATTCACCTCCGAGACCGAAACAATCATCTGTGGCGTCCCCCATGGATCATCCCTTAGCCCCCCCTTTAACACGTACATCTTCTCCTATGCCGACCCCCAGCTCATCCTCTTGCTGTTTGAAGACCCCTCCACCACCTGAGCCAACGTCCACAGATGTATGATGAATGTCACCGACTGGGTGAAGGACAACTGTCTCAAGCTCAACACAGACAAGACGAAAGTCCTCATCTTTGGGTACAGCACCTCGCCATGGAATGGTGGCCTGGTGAATTGGGCCCATCTCCCCCGCACCGAAAGGCCATGCCTGCAACCTCTGCATCATCTTAGACAGCAAGCTATCTATTAAGAAACAGGTAAACGCAGTGTCATCCGCCTGCTTTCACACCCTACACATGCTCCGCAAGATCTTTAGGTGGCTCCCAGTCAACACCAAAAGGACCGTCACACAGGCCCTCGTCATAGGAATCACAGCACGCCTCCTGAAGAGACTACAGACCATACAAAACTCAGCGGCAAGACTTATCCCCGACCTCCCCAGACAGGCCCACATCACACCCCACCTCAAGAAGCTACACTGCCTCCCGATCCAGAAGAGATGCCAGTTCAAGATGTTGACCTATGCATACAAAGCCCTGCACAATGAAGGACCAGCATACATCAACAAACGCATGACCTTCCACCAACTGACCAGACACCCGCGGAGGCGACAGCAGAGGAGGGCTCCATCTCATACCTAAGGCCAAAGCTTGGAACGACCTTCCCCTGCACCTCAAGGCCCCCTCATCGCTCCAGAAAGTCAGGAAAGGACTCTAGACCTGGCTGTTCGACTGAACAGATCACCGCGAAGCAGTTAGCAACTCCAGCACCTTGAGGGCCCTCAGGGGTGATTTGCATCGCTTTATAAATCCTAGATTGATTGAGGGATGCATGATCAGCTGCGTCAAAAAAGAAGAGATGGGGGGGGGACCAGGAGCCTATTAAGGTCCAGTGTCCGTGCTCCATAAGTGAACGTCAAATCACAGGAGACACTGTTCCAAGATAGGGGTGCAAGAATGTCACCCTCTCATCAACAAGAAAAGATAGAGAATAGAGTCAAAAAAGAGGGAGAAGAAATAGAGAGAGGCAAGATATCTCCCCAGTATCAAGGATCCAATCCCGAAGGGGAGGGCCAAGTCTTGCCTCTTAGTAGCCCTCACACACCCCAAGGGATGTCATGCTTCATCATAGGGCCTGTGCTCCTCGTCGGGCCGGCTCTGCAATGCCCAACGGGTCCCCCGAAGGGTCACTTTTGCGGAGATCTTTTAAGAGAAAAGCCGTAAGATGAGTGCAGGTATGTGGGGCGGATCCGGAGGTGGAAGTGATAAAAGACGTGCAGTGAAAGGTGCTCAAAATTAAAACTACCTAGGAGTATCCACAAGAAGAATTTTAATCACGTGGTGCCCCTGGTAGACTAAAAAACCCGAAGGTAAGTAAGTTACTGTGGGGCTGTATGTGCCCAAGTAACTATTCCAAGGTCGACATGTTTCACGCCTAGTGTGTCTGAATGATCAATGGCGTTTCCTCAGGACCTAACAGTGAAGATTATAAGATAAGTGCACGTAAAAGGGGGTTCCAAAATGAGGATGGTAACCCACAAAAGTGAAAGGTATATCTGGGCAATCCACACAACTGTGTTCCTTACAGTTTGGTTACTATCTAAACTATAGATGTGCCCTAAACAATGAAGTACCCTCACATCTAGGGGAGAAATCTCCCGAGGCTAGTACATGCTGGACGCCTGCACCTTATTGGGATTGCGTCGGGTGCCGGCTCACTCGCACCTACCCTCTACCAGCGACTGCCTGCTTTTTTGACTCTATTCTCTATCTTTTCTTGTTGATGAGAGGGTGACATTCTTGCACCCCTATATTGGAACAGTGTCTCCTGTGATTTGACGTTCATGCATGATCAGCTGACATTTGCCAAGACAACTACTCCTCTCACTCCTTCAGGATAGGTGCAACCTCATTGACAATGTGGCAGGATTTACTCAGGAAGAGGTCAAGAACCATAGGGCGGTGGCCTTCTCCCTGTTTTAAACACTATGTCCTTGAGCTGCTGCAGGTAAGGAAGTTCCACTTGTGTTTCATACTGTACTTTTCATTCTCTCTTGGTAGCGATGTCGGTCAAAGTTGTGTCATCAGCCATTCCTTTGTCCAGTGGGCCCCGTGCAGGTTGCGAAAGCTGTATTGGCCTAGGCCTGCGGCATTGAGGAATGTCTTTTTTAGATGGTGTGGTGTCGAGGCTTGAGGGTGTCACAGCTTCGCAATTTGGTGGAAGGCGCAAAAAGGTTGTGAGGGACTGCAGTATCCAGAGCTTATCATCCATGTATGTGGTAATGACTTTGTAAAAAAAAGAGTCAGATATAAATGAGAGAATTTGTTTGAAAGAGTTCTTCTGGCTAAGGAGGTCATTCACTGTGGACTTATTGGCGTGGTCGCACATGATCCCTATGAGGGTGTGGGGCAAGGGCTATTAAGGTCTTTTTGAGGCGCCTCAATTTTGAAATGGCCAAGTTATGCAAAGGAGTGGGGTCGCTTTGGTACAGTACTCATAAGTTGCTGGGAGAGGAAAAAATATTTCTACAAAGATGGCATCTATTTGTCAGACATGGGCACAGACTTTTTCACTGATACAATTTGGGCCTTTGCAACTTACCTGTTAATTGGTTGGGCGGAGGGCGAACGACTTGTGGGCCCTGATCAGCCTTGTCGCAGGATAGCAGGCCACACAAACTGCTAAGTTTAAGGTTAAGCCACCTCTTCAGCATCATCTTTATGAGAGCACTGAGGAAGTGAGACAGGTTTCAGTCTGTAAGGACATTTCACACCAGGTTCTGGGTGTAGACTCACAATTTCTCTCAGCAGTGTAGGGCGTGGGACTGTTGCTCCCAGTGACACCGCGTTGGGGTACCCCCTTGATTCCTGAAGGTGGGAACAAGCGTGTTCCTGGTAGATGTTAAGTTTGGGCAGAGGTCCGGAACCATCCTCAGGGATACTGGCGGTTTCACCTGTGTGTTCTAAATCAATCAATCAATCAATCAATCAATCAGGGGTTTGTATAGCGCGGCTACTCACCCGTGAGGGTTTTAAGGCGCTGGGTGGTGGGCTGCTTATCCATCTGGGTGTGGAAGTTCAGTGGAAGAGTCAGATCTTGAGGTCCTTCCTGAATTGGGTCAGCAACGCGGATTGACTGAGGTGGAGGGGCAGGGTGTTCCAGGTCTTGGCGGGGAGGTAGGAGAAGGATCTTCCTCCGCTTCTTGTCTTGTGGTTCCTTGGGACAGAGGCCAGGGCGAGTTGGGCAGAGCGGAGGTGTCTGGCGGGTGTGTGTAATGCGAGGCGGTTGTTCAGATATTCTGGTCCTGCATCTTGGAGAGCTTTGTAGGAATGTGTGAGGAGGTTGAAGGTTATTCTCTTGTTGATTGGGACCCAGTGGAGTTGTCGGAAGTGTTGTGTTATGAGGCTGCGGCTGGGGATGTCGATGACCAGTCTGGCTGCGGCGTTTTGAACGTTCTGTAGTTTCCTAGGCTGTTTCTGGGTGACGCCGGCATAGAGTGCGTTGGCATAGTCCAGTCTGCTGGTGATGAGTGTGTGGGTGACTGTCTTTCTGGATTCTTTGGAGAATCCATCTGAATGTCTTTAGAAGCAGGATGAGGATACTGCATTGATTTGGCGGTTCATTGAAAGCGAGGAGTCCAGTATGATGGCTGAGGTTGCGTGCGTGGTGCGTAGGGGTGGGAGGGGTTCCTAGCACTGTGGGCTACCAGGAATCGTCCCAGG
The DNA here is from genome assembly GCA_963921515.1 of Calotriton arnoldi. Classification (NCBI taxonomy): domain Eukaryota; kingdom Metazoa; phylum Chordata; class Amphibia; order Caudata; family Salamandridae; genus Calotriton; species Calotriton arnoldi. Next base: position 772,562 of record CAWUFW010005646.1, read on the forward strand.
CTGAGGGGGGTGGGTCCCAGGATGAGTACTTCGGTCTTGTCCGAGTTGAACTTGAGGCAGCTGTCTTTCATCCAGGTAGCAACGGCCTTCATACTGCTGTGAAAGATGATTCTGGAACGAGTGGATCCAGTCCAATGCCTTCTCGCGAATGCCGGCGTCGTGGAGTCTCTTGATTAGGGTATGTTGGGAGACGGTGTCAAAAGCGGCCAAGAGGTCCAGTAGGATGAGGACTGTGGTTTCGGCCCGGTCGAGGAGGGAGCAGATGTCGTTGGTGGCGGCGAGGAGTGCGGTCTCGGTGCTGTGGTTGCTTCAGAAGCCGGATTGGGAGGTGTCCAGTACGTGGTTCTCTTTGATGAACATGGAGAGTTGGGCGTTGATTGCCTTCTTGATGATCTTGGCTGGGAAGGGGAGGAGAGAGATGGGTCTGAAGTAAGTAGACTGAGATCAAGAATGGGCCTGATTGCCGTGCAGCAAATCTTGCAGTCAGAAATTGTTAATTGTTGTAAATCATTTTTGCGAATTTAGGAAGGTACAACTGTTCAATAGATTTGTGTCATTTCCTGTGATTTGTTAAGATTGGAATGCCATGATAAGTGTTTACATTTTAAATATGCTTGATGACAAAGTTTTGATGCAGTGTTATGTTTCTGTTGATAGACATGACCTGTTGGTACTCAATTCAGGAGTTTCCAATCATGTCATTGATTCGACTGAGTTGGAGCAGGATCCATAACTGGGAGGAGACTCCTTGGCCTGTGAAATTGAAGCCAACCAGGGACTAGCAAAGGGCGGGGCCTACCCCAATAGTACGCTGATAATACATCTTGCAACAGACAGCGCATGCACTTTCTAATAGGCAAGATATAAAAAGAGATCTAGAGTGAAATTATAGGAAAGGAAAGTGAGAGTAACTCTAAAGAAGTGTCTCACTCAGAGCTACACAGTCATTTATAGAGAGGGAGTGGACAATAAGTATAAAAGTGAGAGTTTCATGAGTGGGTTTGCAACAGGTGAAGATGTCTGTTGGCATAGCTAAGTGAGTGGGTGATGTAAAATCCTATGTTCTCCCACACTGGGCAGGCTATGCGTGGGGCTGTCTGCCTCTGCACTTGGTTGGACAAATTGCAGGAGACCCCGCTCGCTACTGGGGAGTGACACCCACTCGGTTGATGTAATGGTGAACTTACATGTTGTCAATACTGCTGTCTGCGCTACATGCCTACTTGTTACCCTTCCTAATTGTATTGTCGTTCAGATGTTCACACTTGACATGCCCACTTACTCTGTATGGCGCCAGTGAATTACTTGTCAATATTCTCTGTATGGTTGTTTCAAAACGAAAATAAAGTTCGAAAAAAAAGTAAATAAGAAAATGTGGCATGTTCTGGCCCAAGCGAATCAGAGGCGGGACAAAGGAGTTTAATAGTATATGCCGTAAGTTGCATCCTCATGAGGTGTAAGTATTCTAGAAGATTGTTTTTACAGAATTGCATGTTTTGGAACCGCCGCACTGAAATAAAGTTATATCTGATTGATATCTGGAATATTAAGTGGTGATGTGTTATGTCGGCAATCAATATCTGAATTGAAGGCGATTCTCAAATGAAATGTGTCCGATTTACTCTAGGGAAATTGAAATTGGAAAAAACGCTGGCAATAATAGCCAAATTAATTAATTTCTCAAAATCTGAACTCGCCGGAAGAGCGCATTCTGTAGGTCAGCCTGACCTCACTGGTAAAGAACGGGGAGCTGGCTGCATGTAAATTCATAAGGAATTAGACCCGTGGCTCTCGACACGCATGAATAGTCTCATTTTTTGAAATCCAAAAATGCTCTCTAGTAAGAATGTTAATCTTCTGCATTTCCAGATGAACGATATCATCGTGACCTTGCGGGACTCGAACCTGAAGCTGACGCTCGCCTTCGGCATAGGCATGCACCACGCCGGGCTCCACGAGAGGGACCGGAAGACCGTGGAGGAGCTATTCGTCAACTGCAAAATACAGGTGGGTGTGAGGGCCAAATAATGAGGTGGGAACATGTGTTAAAAGCAATTATCTTGTTACCCAAACCTCATTAAACCTCTTTTCCGCATTAGGTTCTAATTGCGACAAGCACATTAGCTTGGGGTGTGAATTTTCCAGCACATTTGGTAATTGTGAAAGGGACGGAGTTTTACGATGGGAAAACAAGGCGCTACGTGGACTACCCAATCACAGGTATTTACAGTAAATGCTTTGCATGTTTACTGAGTTGTGTGTTGGCTTCAGAGCAGATATTGTGTAATTGATAATTATTTGTCAAGGGAAGCAAGCAGTTGCCATGAGTGATGGCGGAAGTGAGTACAGATCCTGCGCATTACGTTTTTTAATGTTCCGCGCCACATTCTCAAGGGCTCTGTTCGTTGAGAGGGATAAGGCGGCCATGAAAGTAGTCTCCCTCTCGTCTGCTTTTCCACGTTATATCTGCAGATATACGGCTTCGATATGAGTTGGCCGCCATTTCTGAGCCACATTATCATAGGACCCGGACCCCCCAGGTTGGCTCCCGGCCCCGCCCCCATCCAAACCCACAAATCAATACTTGACGACCAAAGCTGTGGGTAAAAGAGGCCATGTTTATTACAAACCAACACACAAACATGACAATATATAATTAATACAATTCGATACGATATGGATTTATCAAATTCAATCGTTAAGCAATATGTACATTTAAGTTGATCATAAAATCATAATCCATCAGCAAGTCTGACAGAACCTAATTTATATACCAGAAGAATGTTGTCTATTGCTCCAGCACTAAGGGGCCTTCTGGCTCGCGTCCCCCAACCAACTGAGAGCCACGCAAGGCGCAACCCACCTGCGTCCTTGAGAGGTGAGCCCCTGCCATCTGGTCCTTGTCCGCCACCTGAGGGGCCCACCCCTCCACCACCAGGCTGCCCATCGGGGCTCGTAGGGAATAACCAGGGGCGGATGCCCCATGCCCTAGTTTGTAAACTGGCGCCCTTGCCCCCAGCCGGTGTCTCCATTCTCTCTGGGGTGAGCTTACCGTATCACCCCTCAGTGCTGGCCTAGGGAGTATGCAGGAGGACTCCCTTAACAATGTAAGGCAATTTATGTGGCCTCCTTACCGCCACTCTCTATTCAACTTCCAACACCTTTCCCAAGCTCTACCTCTAGGGATGGGTGGGTGGGAGATTCACGGAGTCCCCTGCATACCGGGGTCGGCGCCGTAAGGAAGAGAGGGCGAGGACCCGGGCAAGTTGCCCTAAATAGGCCCACGCCCACTCCTCCCCCTCGCTGTTGCCTGCTCCGGCCGGAAGTGACGTCACGACGTTGCCCCGGAAGTGATTCACGCTGTAGATACGCCCAATCCTTTGAAGAGGAACCGCGAGGGCGTGGCCGGGTTCCCGGGGGGCCGCGTCCTAATGGCGCGCTTCCTTATATTTCGCGCTTTTCCATAGGACCCGGACCCCCCAGGTTGGCTCCCGGCCCCGCCCCCATCCAAACCCACAAATCAATACTTGACGACCAAAGCTGTGGGTAAAAGAGGCCATGTTTATTACAAACCAACACACAAACATGACAATATATAATTAATACAATTCGATACGATATGGATTTATCAAATTCAATCGTTAAGCAATATGTACATTTAAGTTGATCATAAAATCATAATCCATCAGCAAGTCTGACAGAACCTAATTTATATACCAGAAGAATGTTGTCTATTGCTCCAGCACTAATCAATCAATCAAGCATTTGTATAGCGCGCTACTCACCCGGAGGGTCTCAAGGCGCTTGGGGAGGGGGGGTCCGCTACTGTTCGAACAGCCAGGTCTTGTGGGTGGGTTGGCTGCTGCGGGGGCCAGGGGTTTGGCGCTGGGCGCGGTCCAGGCGCGGACGGGCGCAGACGGGCTTGCCTTAGGCGCGCCTTCGGCGGCGCCAGCGCGCGGCCGCGCAGCGGCCGCCATTTATGGGGAGGTGGGAGGGAGGAGCAGCTGGGAGGCGGGAGGCAGGGGCAGCGAATGGGCAGTCAGGGGCGGGGCCGCAGGGACGCAGCGGCGGGAATGGCGAGAGGCAGCGAGGGGTACAGAAGGAAAATTGGAGAGAAAGCGGACACAAATACGGGCACAATTCAAAATGGGGCAGCGAGGGGTACAGAAGGAAAAGGGAGAGAAAGCGGACACAAATACGGGCACAATTCAAAATGGGGCAGCGAGGGGTACAGAAGGAAAAGGGGAGAGAAAGCGGACACAAATACGGGCACAATTCAAAATGGGGCAGCGAGGGGTACAGAAGGAAAAGGGGAGAGAAAGCGGACACAAATACGGGCACAATTCAAAATGGGGCAGCGAGGGGTACAGAAGGAAAAGGGAGAGAAAGCGGACACAAATACGGGCACAGTTCAAATGGGGGCAGCGGGGCGCAAAAGGGAAAAGGGAGACAAGCAAGCAATACGGGCACCGAGGCCACAAACGGAAGGGCGATCTTACCAGCAGCAGCAGCGGGCGGCCAGCACAGGCGGATCTGTGTGGTGGGGAGCGACCTACCTGGCAAGGTCAAGGGTCGCTCACCTCACCGCGCAGCGGCCGCCATTTATGGGGAGGTGGGAGGGAGGAGCAGCTGGGAGGCGGGAGGCAGGGGCAGCGAATGGGCAGGCAGGGGGCGGGGCCGCAGGGACGCAGCGGCGGGAATGGCGAGAGGCAGCGAGGGGTACAGAAGGAAAAGTGGAGAGAAAGCGGACACAAATACGGGCACAATTCAAAATGGGGCAGCGAGGGGTACAGAAGGAAAAGGGAGAGAAAGCGGACACAAATACGGGCACAATTCAAAATGGGGCAGCGAGGGGTACAGAAGGAAAAGGGAGAGAAAGCGGACACAAATACGGGCACAATTCAAAATGGGGCAGCGAGGGGTACAGAAGGAAAAGGGGAGAGAAAGCGGACACAAATACGGGCACAATTCAAAATGGGGCAGCGAGGGGTACAGAAGGAAAAGGGGAGAGAAAGCGGACACAAATACGGGCACAGTTCAAATGGGGGCAGCGGGGGCGCAAAGGGAAAAGGGGAGACAAGCAAGCAATACGGGCACCGAGGCCACAAACAAAAGGGCGATCTTACCAGCAGCAGCAGCGGGCGGCCAGCACAGGCGGATCTGTGTGGTGGGGAGCGACCTACCTGGCAAGGTCAAGGGTCGCTCACCTCACCGCGCAGCGGCCCGCCATTTATGGGGAGGTGGGAGGGAGGAGCAGCTGGGAGGCGGGAGGCAGGGGCAGCGAATGGGCAGTCAGGGGCGGGGCCGCAGGGACGCAGCGGCGGGAATGGCGAGAGGCAGCGAGGGGTACAGAAGGAAAAGTGGAGAGAAAGCGGACACAAATACGGGCACAATTCAAAATGGGGCAGCGAGGGGTACAGAAGGAAAAGGGGAGAGAAAGCGGACACAAATACGGGCACAATTCAAAATGGGGCAGCGAGGGGTACAGAAGGAAAAGGGGAGAGAAAGCGGACACAAATACGGGCACAATTCAAAATGGGGCAGCGAGGGGTACAGAAGGAAAAGGGGAGAGAAAGCGGACACAAATACGGGCACAATTCAAAATGGGGCAGCGAGGGGTACAGAAGGAAAAGGGGAGAGAAAGCGGACACAAATACGGGCACAATTCAAAATGGGGCAGCGAGGGGTACAGAAGGAAAAGGGGAGAGAAAGCGGACACAAATACGGGCACAATTCAAAATGGGGCAGCGAGGGGTACAGAAGGAAAAGGGGAGAGAAAGCGGACACAAATACGGGCACAGTTCAAATGGGGGCAGCGGGGGCGCAAAAGGGAAAAGGGGAGACAAGCAAGCAATACGGGCACCGAGGCCACAAACGGAAGGGCGATCTTACCAGCAGCAGCAGCGGGCGGCCAGCACAGGCGGATCTGTGTGGTGGGGGAGCGACCTACCTGGCAAGGTCAAGGGGCCTTCTGGCTCGCGTCCCCCAACCAACTGAGAGCCACGCAAGGCGCAACCCACCTGCGTCCTTGAGAGGTGAGCCCCTGCCATCTGGTCCTTGTCCGCCACCTGAGGGGCCCACCCCTCCACCACCAGGCTGCCCATCGGGGCTCGTAGGGAATAACCAGGGGCGGATGCCCCATGCCCTAGTTTGTAAACTGGCGCCCTTGCCCCCAGCCGGTGTCTCCATTCTCTCTGGGGTGAGCTTACCGTATCACCCCCTCAGTGCTGGCCTAGGGAGTATGCAGGAGGACTCCCTTAACAATGTAAGGCAATTTATGTGGCCTCCTTACCGCCACAAGGGCGACCAGGGCAAACCGCCCTTCGCCCTCACCACCACAAGGCAACCCTTCCTATCAATCTTCAGGCTCGGAGCCATGTCTAATTCAAATGCATGGGTTCCTCAGTCTGGTTACCTCTGTAATGCGGGATAAACCAACTCAGGGGACAGCAGTCCCACATGGCGTCTTCCGCCAGCTGCTAATGTGTGGGATCCGAGGATCACCCATGTCACTCACCCAAGGGAGACCTTTCCACCGCCCCCAGCTTCAACTCGCTCTGCTGGTTGCAAAAGAGCCATACGAGCCCAACGCACGGGCAAGCGACCCATTATTAGTCGTGGCTCTTAATTTCGTCCTGTCGCTATGAGACCACGCTACCTTGGAAACGTCCTATCCAAATTTGGGTAACCCAGACCGAGCTGCCTCGAGGCCTGTTGACCCAATCCAACCGTATCATTACCTCTGTAATGCAAGATAAACCAACTCAGGGAACTGTAGTCCCACATGGTGTCTTCCGCCAGCTGCCAATGTGGGGGATCCGAGGATCACCCGTGTCACTCACCCGAGGGAGACCTTCTCACTGCCCCCAGCTTCACTCGCGCTGCTGCTTGCAAAGAGCCATACGGGCCCAACGCACGGGCAAGCGACCCAGTATCTACATCGCTTTGGCAAATATACTGCCTCCATCTTGTCCGGTGACATATCTGGCTTGCTGCGCATGTCGCTGCCCCGATTCTGATTAGAGTGACCTCCTCCCTCGATCCCCCAGCTGCGGGAAATAGTCCAGCACGCGATTTGCCCTAACTATACACAAGTCTGCACCTGATAATCGGTGGGCATGTACGCCCCCCTGAGCATCAACCAGCCGCTACAGATCCATTCCTAGTAGGCTCAGGTTATAACCTCCCCTAGGGAGTGAGTCCATCTACCTCCAAACCCAGTGAGCTGGAACTGCAGACCCCCCCATTGTCCCGAGATGCGATGTCCCTACCAGTTTGCTCCCCCTGGAGGGGTCCCCAAAATAACCCTGCACCTGTTGCTGGAAATAAGGCCAATCCCTCGGATGACTACCCCCAAAGTGGAGGTCACTCCACATGTAACTTGCTAGGATCTTGTCCCAAAGGGAGCTGAAACCCAATTAAGTCAGCTTTTCTGCCTTCAGTTATATCGATTGTTTGAAGAGTTTTGGTACTGTCGGTTTGAAATAGAACAGGGAAATGCACCAATAATGAATGATTCGTTTGGCCCAGTTCTATATTTCTAAACAGCCATCATCTTCACAGATGTGTCACGTGGCAAGGGACCTGAACGGCCCAAAATTAGTGATGTATTATAAATGCAGGTGTGCCGAAAGCCCCCTTGCCCAACCTCTTTCCCGAAGATTTATATAGCGCAAACTCGACCCGAAGGTATAAGAGCGCTGTACCTGGGCACCAGTTGCGTTATAGACAAACACAATCAATTTGTTATGCATGGTCACATCAAGGGGCAGATTTACCAGCCCCTTGCGCCGCTTTTGCGTCACTTTAACCAGGTAAATTCCATCTTACTCCAAAGGAAAGATTTCTGGCCAGGCAATGAATGGGAAGCTACATTGAGTCATGAATCACTAACGGGCCTCATCCAGTAGTAAGCTGATTAAACGCGGAAAACCCCAAACAATGAAGAGGGATGGCTGATCATGACAGCTAACTGATGCACCGATGGGTGGCCTCGCAGGACACTCAACTTCACCCCATTAACCAATGCGAGGTACCCGACTGACTGGCATCCTGCAAGTGACAATAACTGAATCCTGTAACCAGAACATGCTGCCCCGTAAGCACCCTTTATTAGGCAATCATGTAAGTATGCTACCTGTCTGTACACTGCCCACACCGGAACGCATGGCAGCCCTGCACTAAGGGTGCCTCTGACTTATGAAAGAAAGCGATAGCGAATGTTCCATGCCAGCAAGTCTGCCCGCGCACAGTACACAGCACCACCCCTGGCCCATGAACGCCCTCCCTGGAGGGAGCAATGCGGCAGAGGGGCAGGGGACCCAGGGGTAAACATGGGCAGTGTGTTGTAAGCCCCCTGAAGTGTACACCTAGGATCCCCTACCCTATTCAACAATCCCTGGGCTGTGTTTACTGTCTCCTCGTTGTCCCCCCACCAGGTTCATGCCCCTACTGCCCATTCCTCCTCCTCATGTTATCGATGCAATCCTGAAGCTGGTGACGCCACCTCACAGACGCCTACGATACAAATTGCAACACAATCTGTGTTAACAAGGGGCCGGTTCTGGCCCAGGGACACGCTAGTATGAAGAGAGATAGGTGCCCGTTCAGGAACACACATGTACTAAAAACGAAGATCTGGGCCCAGGAACGCAAATGTACGAAGAAAGGAAGGTGCCAGTCCACAAAGACGCATTCACGAAAAAAGGCATGTGAAACCCCAGGATCACGCATGAAGTTAGAAGCGACAGATCCGCGAACCCACCTTCACCAGGCGAATCCCACCCTATGGGCACATTTGCTTACCCCGTCCCAAAGAACCGACAGACCCTAAAGACGCGCACGTTAAAAGAGATGTGTCCCATGGAGAGACATATCAATCCAAGGTGTAGACCGACCTTGCGGATGTACCCATTCTAGGAAGGGACAGATCTAATGTTGAGACATAGCCAGGGAACATACGAGTCCTAATAAGACCCACGGTGTAAGAAAAGGCAAATCTTAACGCGAAGACAGCAAGTGCAAATGGGAGACCATCGGTAAAAGATGGAGACAGTCTTAGCCAACAGGAGTGGGAAGAAATGACCCTCCTGCCTCCCAAAATACAACCGTACTAAACTTAGCTTGTAGGAAGAACAAAGGTCGCAACACAACCAACAGTTTAGGCAAGTCCAGACAGTAACCGCTAGATACCGCCACACTCGTTTGAACACCGACGATATAACTTACGAGATTGTAACCTGGAAATTAATGTGTGCAAGAGGGTCTCACCATCTGGCAGACGGCCGCACCTCCTTCGTGGCCGATCCCAACCACAACACTCATACCTCACACACTAGCTCTGCCCCAATACTGGGCCGCTGGTTCTCCCTTTTAGAGGTCATCCTTAATGGAGCGATGGAGCTCAGGGACTTGGCCCCTTCCTTCCCGGGGCTTTCAGTCGCCGGCGCGTTAAAATGCTGCGTGGATTACTTACTTCTGTCAAGATACACCTTTCAAGTCACAAAATGAATCCCTGAGATACTGACTCCCCCTTCTACCCTTCCTAGAAGGATAAATTGTATGCGATAACACTTTTAGTGGAGCCTCGAGACTTTATTGACTGCGTTTAGCAATAATCTTTATTAAATGTCCTACTCTGACTTAAAAAACCAGCCATTCTCCGTTACCTCTCTCTCGACATATCACCGCTAAGGTTGAAAGCAAAGCCCTCTTTCACGACCATTCACTAATTGGCTTCTCTGTACAGAGATCAGTTTAGGGGGAAGTCAGAGATCAGCTTCTGTGCCCATTCAGTCCTTGGCCTCTTTGTCCGTACGTCAACACTAGGGACGAGTGGGAGGTCTGTCTCAAAGCATAGTCTCTTTTAGACTTCTCCAAAGTGTGAATCTTACAACGAGGAGAAACACGTCACCAGAAGCAACTTTCTCGGGTAAAGGGATGACAGTGCTAGACGTTTTGAGCACTCGAATGTTTGCAAAATTGCCGGGAAAAACACAGCTGCAGCTCGCAAATGTTTACATTTGCCCAAGGGAGCTCTCTTTTTACGTTACACAAACATATGACCCCCAGGACTCTGATTATAACGTGCAACCTGGGTACTGCCGGCGTGCCAACTCGGCATTCCACATTAACATCACCACGCGATAACACCCTACCAGTAGTACGCCGTTACGAGTTAATCCCCACGGCATGACGCTACCTGTGCTGACCTGGGTTTACTGGGCAGCCTTCCTCATTGTATTTCGTGTTCCCGAGTATTGAATCTGCTGGCAAGAGTAGTGTAGCGCCTAGAATACCTGCGGTTTCAACAGTGAGCACCCGGCGCCAAGAGCAGCCAGTGCCTTAAACAACTCACCAATCTAACGCTCAGACCAACCACCCTGTTAAAAGCACACAAATCGGCGCCAGTAGCAGGCTCAACACGGTACCCCCAATATAGTGCCCAAGAGCAGCAACTAGCTTGAAACGCACCAAATACGTACAGCCATTGCATAGAAATTGAGGGACTGTGGCTTCATTAGCTAAACGGGTACAATACTGCGCCAATAGCCTTCGTACTTAAACACAGACTAAACGCCGTCATGCATTGAAAATTCGGTGTCCACTAGTGTAAGGTAAATACCCCTACTGCCAGACTAGCTACTCTCTGTACCCCTAGGCAGCCTCTACATTAAATCAGCGATATGGATTAATACTGACTAAATTCGGGAGGGAGCGTCCGAAACTGCTCTCATTTTTACCTTCTCCCAAAACGTGCCCGCCCGATATTTAGAAGAGGGAAGGGACTGACTAATTAACGCGCTCTATTCCTTCTCACGCGCTCTCCAATTATGTGCCCCGGGCAGCCGCAGGTACCGGAGGCGTGAGGGTCACCGGATACAGTCTCCCCCCACTCGCCAACAAAATTAAACAGCCTCCACCCGCGACTGCCCCGTGCAACAATCAAAGGCCCCCCCTTCACCTCTGTGTACCGCGAGTACACTCTACTGCTCGCTCCCCATTTCCTAACGCTGCGCCGCACTCCTCCTAGTCTGCGCCCAGCTCCTCCTCCAGAAGAATAACGACTCTCTCAAACTTCCGGCACTGCTGCGATGTGCGCCCACGACGGCCACACCACGAAGAGCCGGCCCACCAACGTCGCGTCGACCTGCAGAAGGAAGAGAAAGAAGAGCCTGCGACGATCCTGGATCCCGGAGATTCACGGAGTCCCCTGCATACCGGGGTCGGCGCCGTAAGGAAGAGAGGGCGAGGACCCGGGCAAGTTGCCCTAAATAGGCCCACGCCCACTCCTCCCCCTCGCTGTTGCCTGCTCTGGCCGGAAGTGACGTCACGACGTTGCCCCGGAAGTGATTCACGCTGTAGATACGCCCAATCCTTTGAAGAGGAACCACGAGGGCGTGGCCGGGTTCCCGGGGGGCCGCGTCCTAATGGCGCGCTTCCTTATAGTTCGCGCTTTTCCATAACACGTCATTTCAGCTGACATTTACCAGCTGCTTTGATCTGTGGGTGAGGGGCAGTGTTGGAGGGGTGAGCAAGGGCCTGGAAGGGCAGAAACAACGCTAGGGGAGCAGTATCTGCTCTTCCCGTGGCGCTGCAGAGACAGGGTAGTTGCTGGGCATACCTCTACCCGCAACCCATGCCCCTCTCCATTCGCAGTGTTAGTCCGGGCGGAACTTGTAAAAGTGGCTCCTAACTTCCGGTCTGGAAACACAGGAGGAGGGAGAGTGCTCTGCCACAGTTAGGCCCATTAGTGGCAGCTTTAGGGTGGTGCGACCGGTTCCGAGGCGCCACACGTAGGCTGAGGCGAGATATGAGCAGCCCGCAGAATCTTTGTATACACTTATCAGGGGATAATAATAAAGGCGTGATAACTCTGGTGATTAATGAACTTGATGGAGAAATCAGTGATTTGTCTACTCACAGTTCTCACTCATGATAAAATAGCATAGAGAGTTAATGTTCCCACTGCAAAGCACAAAGTGTATAATGCAGCTCGCAGATTTGTATTTTACGTGGCTAGCTCAGTGGGTTACTGCTTTTGTCACAGAGAACCTTTTGTTACTTGAAATTCGTAAGTTACAATTCTTGTAATATAGCACATTGAGCTATGAGCTGGCATCAAAGCACTGCATGCAGATTGCAAGCAAATGTTTAGAACCTTATTGTTTTTCCTCATTCTGTCGTTATTCTAACATTGCTCAAAAGGGTTCCTTTGGCTAGTAACACAATTTTATTAGTATATCACCCCCAATCGTGTTACATTTCAAGTCAAGATTTTCGAACACTTTGTGCCTAGTTTCCATCACAAAAGTTTTGTTTTTGGGGTTTACTTTCCAGTGCAAATCCTAAAATACGTTGGAAAGTAGCCCTAAAGTAACACAACGTAGCACTATACGCTACTTTGCACCCAGAAGATGTACCGTGGGTAGTGTATCGATGTGCCTTTGCACCCACCCTGATTCAACTTTGGGGGCAAACAAGCTTGTGACCAGCATATCTGAAAGAGACAATTAGTTATAGATTCCTCACCTTAGTTATGGATTCCTCACCTTAGAATTACCCCCAGGCGTCAGACTGGATCCAGAGAATTTTTCTTTAGCAGTACCCCTGCTCGTCGGTAGGTGGCGTCGGTCCACTCTGCGTTCGCCGTTGGCGTCGTGGTCGCCGGAATGACGTTGCAGTATCTACTTGGACCCCGCCCCTGCGCGCTGACGTCAGTTCTTTCTTTTTCCGCGCCAGCCAGCGCAGATTTGGAGGGAGTGGTACCTCGAGTCACTTTTTGACTCTATTTTTGCGACTTTTGTCGACGTCTTTTAGAGTCGTTACGTTCTCCTGGTGCACAGGGATGTCATCTCGGCGGACCGGCTTCAAGCCTTGTGACTCCTGTCACAAACTGATGTCAGTGACGGGCCCCCATCATGTGTGCCTCTGGTGCCTGGAGCGCGACCATGACCCAAAGTCGTGCTCCGACTGCCGGGCCATGGCCCGAAGTCTTTGCGGGAGCAGTCCCGAAAGCTTCTGGAGGCCCGGCAGTCGGCTCCGCACCAATTGAGGTCCCTGTCGAGAAGGAGGTCACGGGACCGGTCGCGGAGCCATCATCACTCTTTGTCGTAGTCTTCGTCTTCGGGTAAGTCAAAGCGCAAAAAGAAGGCAAAGAAGCACCATCGCTCTTCGCGTTCTTCCCGTCTGTTGGCCAACGCGACGCGGGATGCGGATGGTAGTCGCCCGGCTCCACCCGCGGAGTCTGTTGGGTCGACCACGAGCCTCCCTTCCTTTCCGGGAGCCGAGGCGACCCCTGCCCAACTTCGTAGCTTTTACGAAACTCTTCATTCTATTTTTGGGCAGCCCGACTCCGCCGGCGTGCCTTCGGGCCCCGCGGACTCGGCTGGGGGCTCTGGGCCTTCGATGCCGGCGGCTTCTGCCCCGGTGCCGCAGGGCCACCAGGGATCCAGGCCTGGATCCGGATCGGCTCCGGTCGACCTCGTGACACCTCCTCCAGCGCCGAATCCATTGGCGACACCTCCACCCCCTCCGACGCCGGTTGTGTCCCCAGCCAACGTCGACCCCGGCCTCCCCCTCAATGTGGACATGGAGCCGGACCGACGTAGGGACCGGCGCTGACCGGTACTTTTGTATCCCTGTTCTCCCCTGGTGTTACCTATCGCCCTGAGTGGCTACCAGAGGAGGGTGAGGATGACTGGGAGGGGTCTGTGGACCCTCTGGCAGACCAGTTGGAAGAACTAGACTGGAGAGAGGAGTTGGGTTAGGCCAGTGGTCTGGACACTTCCCCAGACCTTGGCAGTGCGTCATACGCAGTGGTGTTGTATAGGGCAGCTGAGGCCTTAAACCTCGAGCTTCCTACGGTGGCGGTTAGGACTAACCTCCTGACCGAGGTGCTTCAACCGGCGGCAGCCTCTTCGGAGCCCCTGCTGCCCTTCAATGAGGCCCTTATGGACATCCTTTTGGGCACGTGGTCCAAGCCCAACACAGGGGCTCCTGTGGACAAGATGATTGCCTGACGCCACCGCCCGGCCCCGGGCGACCCCATTTTCCTCTCCCAACACCCTACCCCTGAGAGCTTGGTGGTCCAAGCCTTGACTTCCAAGGGTGCATTCCCTACCGCACCACCTGATAGGGAATCCAAGAAGCTGGACCACCTTGGGAAGAATATGTTTTCTTCCTCCAGCTTAGGACTGCGGCCTGTGAACACTGCATGTCTCTTGGGCCGTTACTCCCACTCTGTGTGGGATTCGGTCGCGCAGGTGCTGCCCCAATGCCTGGAGGAGGCCCGGGCTGTACTCTCCCGAGCAGTGGCCGAAGGGAGAGATGCAGCAAAGTTTGCCATCTGATGTGGGCTGGACACCGCCGTCTCGCTAGGCAGGACGATTTCCACGTCAGTAGCCCTTAGACGCTACGCCTGGTTGAGGTCTACTGGCTTTTCGGGCGATGTCCAAGCTACTCCTTTGATGGCCGTCGCCTGTTCGGCGACAAAGCAGACAACACGCTCGAGCGCTTTAAAGACTCTAGGGCTACGGCCAGATCCTTGGGCCTCGCTTCCACCTCTCGCCCCGTGCAGTCTACTTTTCGCCCCTTTAGTGGCTACAGAAGGGGTGCCCCGTCACATTCCACCCAGAGCCACAGGCATGCGCAAGCTGTCCAGCCTCTGTGCGGCCGGGGACGTGGGACCCACCGTCGTGGGTCAGGGAGCCAGCGGGTGGGCCAATCCACCAGCACCCCTCTGCAGCAGCCTCAAAGCCCTCCTAGTCTGACCTGTCAGGGCCACCAATCGCCAGTGGGTGGCAGGATTCGCCATCACCTCCCCCACTGGTGCAATATCACGTCGGACAGGTGGGTTTTGCAGATAGTCCGAAGGGGCTACTCCCTCCCCTTCGAGACTACCCCTCCATACATGCCACCTCAATTCCATTGCATGTCGGAGGATCACCTGGCCCTTCTCCAACAGGAAGTCACGGCCCTCTTGGCCAAGGGAGCCATCAAAAGAGTTCCTGCCCCAGAAGTAGGTCATGGTTGTTATTCCCACTACTTTCTGGTGCCCAAGAAGGACAAAGGCCTGCGTCCTATCTTGGATCTCAGGAACGTCCCTGCTTCCTCCGGAAGGAGAAGTTCAAAATGTTGGCATTGGCTCAGGTCCTGTCTGCCCTCGACCCTGGAGACTGGATGGTAGCGTTGGACTTGCAGGACGCTTATTTTCACATCCCCGTCCTGCCAGACCACAGGCGTTACCTACGGTTCATGGTAGGCCACGAGCATTTTCAGTTCACCGTGCTCCCCTTTGGCCTTACCAGCGCCCCTCGGGTGTTCACGAAAGTGATGGCGGTGGTCGCAGCTCATCTGCGCAGATCAGGCATTCCAGTCTTCCCCAATCTCGACGACTGGCTGTTGAAGGCGGGCTCGCCCCAGGCTGTTGTTTCCCACCTCCAGACTACGGCCGACCTCCTGCATTCGCTGGGGTTCACCATCAACGTGCCGAAGTCACACCTGATCCCCTCTCAGAAGCTCCTTTTCATCGGAGCGGTCTGGACACAGCGCCGTTTCGGGCTTATCCTCCTGAGGAGCGAGTCCGGGATATTCGGGCTATGATTCCGATCTTTCAGCCTCTATCCCGAGTTTCGGTCAGAATGACCCTGCGGCTACTGGGCCTCATGGCCTCTTGCATCCTGCTGGTGGACTATGCCAGGTGGCATATGCAGGCTCTGCAGTGGGACCTGAAGTTCCAATGGGCACAGCATCAGGGGAATCTTTCTGATTGCGTCCAAATCTCGTAGGGCACTGCACACCAATTGCAGTGGTGGCTAACGAACCAGGATTGGGTCAACGGCAGATCCCTCTCCCTTCCCCAACCAGAGTTCACAGTGGTTACAGATGCCTCACTTCTGGGGTGGGGCGGCCACATGGGAGAGGCGGAGATCAGAGGCCTCTGGTCTCTGGCGGAGTCCGGGCTCCATATCAACCTTCTGGAGCTTCGGGCGATCCGTCTTGCACTGAAGGCATTCCTTCCTTCTGTCAAGGGGAGAGTAGTGCAGGTGTTCATGGACAACACCATCGCCATGTGGTACTGCAACAAACAGGGCGGGGTGGACCCTATGTCAGGAGGCACTTCGTCTCTGGAAGTGGCTGGAACATCAGGGCATGTCCCTGGTGGTTCAACAACTGGCAGGTTCTCTGAATGCCAGGGCGGACAAACTCAGCCGCCGGTGCATGAAGGATCACGAATGGCGTCTTCACTCGGAGGTGGCGCAAGGTCTCTTTCAGCGGAGGGGAGAGCCTTGGTTAGATCTATTCACCACCGAAGAGAACGCGCAATATCAGCACTACTGCGCGTTGGAATTTCCAAGGCGGCACTCGCTCTGCGCGCTTTTTGCCGCGAGTGGAGTTGTGGTCTTCTATACGCCTTTCCACATATACCACTTCTACCCAGAGTGCTGAAGAAGATCAAGCGCGACCGGGCCCAAGTCATTCTTGTGGCCCCGGACTGGGCACAAAGAGTCTGGTATCCCGAGCTCTTGCACATGACCATCGATCCTACGGTCAGACTGCCCCTTCGTGAGGATCTTCTGTCGCAGCAGCAGGGGACGGTCCTCCACCCGAAACTGTCCAGCCTCCACCTCCTTGCGTGGAGATTGAGCGGCGGCAGTTGACAGCTTTTGACCTTCCTCCCAAAGTCTGTAGCGTTATCTTGGCAGCCAGGCGTCCCTCCACCAAAATGGTATACACTTGTAGATGGAACAAGTTTGTGGCATGGTGCGCAGCAAAGCCGTGGATCCCCTTTCTGCTCCCCTTTCAGAGGTTCTCCTCTTCATTCTTTCTTTGGCCCAGCAGGGCTCTGCTCTGGGCACTCTAAAAGGCTATCTTTCAGCCTTTCTTCGGCTTCCTGACCAGCCTTCTCTTTTCAAGTCCCCTATTGTAAATCGCTTCCTTAAGGGCATTACTCACTTGTATCCTCCAATTCCTTTCGTGATGCCTCAGTGGGACTTGAACCTGGTTCTGACCTATCTTATGTGCGCTCCCTTCGAGCCGCTACATAACTGTCCTCTCAGACTTCTAACACTTAAAACTGCCTTTCTGGTAGCCATCACCTCTGCTCGCAGGTTGAGTGAGCTGCAGGCTCTTTCTTCAAAACCTCCTTTCCTGGCTGTTCATCCGAACAAAGTTGTCCTTCGCACTAGGCCTTCTTTCCTCCCCAAAGTGGTTACCTCTTTCCATATAGGACAGACCATCACTTTGCCCACCTTCTTCCCGCCCCCGCATCCTTCTAAAGAGGAAGAGAGGCTCCACCGTCTGGATTCAAAACGTGCGCTTTCCTTCTATCTGGATCGCACAAAACAGTTCCGGGTGGATGACCAGCTCTTTGTTGGCTATGTGGGCGCCAAGAAAGGTTGGGCCGTGCAAAACCGAACCATCTCCCGATGGGTCGTTCTTTGCATCAAAATCTGCTATTCCTTAGCGAAAAAGGAACCTCCAGTGGGGTTGCGTGCCTATTCCACCAGGGCGACGGCAGCCACTACTGCTTTGGGACGTGGGGTCCCCCTTCATGACATCTGCCAGGCAGCAACGTGGGCTTCTTTGCATATGTTTACTAAACACTACTGCCTGGACAGCCAAGTCCGGAGAGACGGCTTCTTTGGCCGTTCTGTTCTCCAGGACTTCCTGGTGTGAACTTGGTTCGCAGACCCACCTCCGGGGTTGGTATTGCTGGGGTATCTATTCTAAGGTGAGGAATCCATAACTAATTGTCTCTTTCAGATGAACAAGTTACTTACCTTCGGTAACAATATATCTGTAAGAGACATAGATTAGTTATGGATTCCTCACCGCCCCACCCATCCTCCCCGTTCTGCAAACTGACTTCTAGGGTAAGGGACTCCCTTTCAGGGCCCTAGTTTTGTGCACCAGTGGTCAGTGTCTTGCATGGCTCTGCGCTTCTGGCTTGGAATGTCGTGTAAAGAACTGACGTCAGCGTGCAGGGGCGGCGTCTAAGTAGATACCGCGACGTCATTTCGGCAACCACGACACCAACGACGAATGCGGAGTCAACCGACGGCACCTACCGATGCGCAGGGGTACTGCTAAAGAAGAATTCTCCGGATCCAGTCTGACGCCTGGGGTTAATTCTAAGGTGAGGAATCCATAACTAATCTATGTCTCTTACAGATATATCGTTACCGAAGGTAAGTAACTTGTTCATTACCGCATGTTTAGATAGCGGGCCTTCAGCTCACTGAGCCATGAAGCTTATTCTGCCCCCCCCCCCCGACCCCTCCCCCACCCGAGCGCTCACGTGCTACCGGCCCTGAGAAGCATTACTTTACACAAATTCACTAATGTATGCATGGGATGTGTGCGAGTAGGAGTCCTGCGGAGCAGAGGTGTCTGGGTGGCTGGTGGAAGGAGGTGTGACTGTTCAGTTAGGTGGGGCCTATGTTGTGTAGCGTATTTTAATAATATTTATACATGGGTGATGGTGGTGTGTCTGCACAGTGGTGTTTTCATGGCCTACAATGATAGTGCAACACATGCAAATAATATTATTTCTTACTACAAGTTTGCATGCTGTTTCAAAAGACTCCATAATATTTCTATAAAAGATGCTTAAATACTGACTTTAGCTTAAAACTTCCAACTCTCAACACTTGATTTCTTTCAAATTGCTCTCTCCTTCCTTTACATCCTTTGCATGCCCCCGCCCTCTTAGCACAGACTACTCTAAATCGCATGCATGTTTCTCTTAATCCGTACCATTGTATCTCTGCAAATTACCCACATCTTATTTTAAAGATCACAACCCTTCTTTAAAAGTCATACTCTGCACCCTAACAACACATAATCTCCCGTAGCTTATCTATTAATACCGCCAACCAATGCATGAAACTCCCATATCCCCCACTCCCGCTAAAAATCAAACCTAATTTCCAAAAATGTAATCTACCACATAGACAGTGGAGTAAAGGCACAGAATGGTTCCTGTAGAGCACAAGACTAATCCCAATAACCAACAATAACTGCCAAAAAAAAGTCCCACTAACCCTGGGGCCCTGTGCAGTGTGCTGTCCAAGGTAAAAGCACAACAATGCCTCATCAGGGGTAGTAGGTGCCAAAAACTGCAATTACAATACAATGCATACATCACTCTAACACAGTCAATTGTAGTTTCTACAAGCTGCTTAATTTTTTTTTTCTCCAGAGTTTTATATAGCGCAAACTTGACCTGAAGGTATCAGAGCGCTTTACATGAGCACCAGTTGCGTTACATAAGGACACATTCATTTTTTGTTAGGCACGGGGAGATTAAGTGATTTGCCCAGATCACAGGATGTTGAGCGTCCTTGCCGAGACTCGAACCCAGTTCCCCAGATTTGAGGTCCACTGCCCTAGCCGTTAGGCCACATCCTCTCCCCATAATAATTCTCTTTCACTGCTTGACAGTCTTACACTCACATACAACAAAACTGCTTAGAGTCATATCCCTCACCCAGTACTACACCATTACACAGCAATAAACCACCCGTCACCGACTGAAGATACAGAATAACTGAAGAGATTTGCTGGGATGATATTACCAAAGTCCATCCGAGCGGATCTCTCCACCACTTCTCCCTTAACTTATGCCTGCTCAGGAACATAAACTTTAAACAAAATATCTAAGAATGCACTACCCAGATCAATAACTTGGTAAATGGACTATGAAAAATAAGAAATACCAAAAAAGGGACCCGTGGAGCGGCTGAAAGCTGCCAGCTTACTGAAAACCGTAAACTGCGCTCCTATCTCTCACACTTCTTCATCCATCATACTACTAAGCGCTTTGTCACATAACACAATAACAATATATTATCACAAGAACAACCCCTTCTATGCCCACGTGGACCAGGATCAATACTATTTATATGCAAACAGAGTCCACTGTGGGACTCTTTTCAGAAAAATGAACCCTCTACCCACTGTTTACGGAAGCCACCATTAAATGTATTTATTATTAAACACCAAGTGGTACCTACACACTTTGGTAGTCTTTCATACAAAAGCAAGTGTAATAAATTGATAAAAAAAACTGCTGACGAAGGTTTCCGTGGTTATTTTTTGTATTATTTTTTAAAGGATTATATATGCAGATAATAATACAGTTAATAACATAAGTGCAGGCAATGCAGTTCTCCACTGTGAGAAACAAATACAGGTTATACACATAAGACACAGAAAAGCAAAAATTCACTGGTTTTACGTATTACAGAGAAAAAAAAGCACATTTAGATCACATCACAGAATGTGAACCAATTGTTGATTAAAACAACCAAGTGAAACAAATGTTGACGTTTCGACCCCTGTTGAGTCTGAGGGTCTCCTCAGGACAATAGTTGTCTGACTTATTACCTGCAAGGTTTGGGAGGACAGAAACCAAAACCAATAGTCAGTCTATATCCACTTAATGCTCAGGGTATTTGTGTTCAGTTATGGCGTCACCCTGCCCTGATTTACCATAGCTGAATAGCCACTGTCCAGTGTGTGTTCCAATCTAGGGAAATCTGGCTAAAATCATCCGCGGTCAATACCACTCGATAATCGTAATTTCAATATCACCAACAATTCCAATGGGCATGGGTCATTCTGACTATGCGTGATTCTGAAAGAGTTAAACATTGTATATATGACTGTCTGTACTATAGAGTACCTAAGCCACTCATAATAAGGCATGCACCTCCTTCACAGTTCGATCCTCCTAGTCACATGATGAGCCCAGAGATCTTAGCTTTCGAAAACATAGTCTTGAGACAGATCAATGCTCTGGAATCACGAAAAAAGTATATACATTATAATATTTAATCTAGCGAGCGATAGGCCCTGGACTCATTAGCCATGAACAGGGATATTACTATTAAACCGGCTGATAAAGGTGGCTCAATTGTGATCCAAAATACCACTGATTAAAATGAGGAAATTATGAGACAACTTACAGATCACAGACATTACCAGACTATAACAGGATCCTCTCAAAAGAATTCAGAAAGAGATACAGCAGATCACACAAACTGCGTTGGAGGACGTTTTTTTGAATGAAAAAGAACATCAGTATCTTAACAAGCTACATCCACGTATTCCGGTGATATATACCCTACCCAAGGTACACAAAAAACTTGATAAATCTCCGGCTAGACCCATAGTCTGTACTTGAACCAGTGTGCAGATACATTCACACTCATATTACAGACGAAGTTCCCAAACTTAGATCATATGTAAGGGACAGCATGCAATTCATTAATGACATTGAGGACACTCCATTTGAGAGTAATCAGGATATTCTAGTGACTCTATTTGTGGAGTCACTTTACACGAATTAACCACAGAACGAAGCGATTGAGGTGAAACGCCAAGTACTTGCCTCTACAGACAAAGATTTTTTTTTTAACATATTTTATTCATTTTCTGCAAGTTACCAAAAATTACATTTGTACAGCAGGACAATGCATATGCACATGAAAGTGGTGCAAATTTGCACTTGTATAACATTTTGTCCTTCCTCAGTACTTAGTCGTGAATTGTCCAGAACATGGCATGTTCCAACATTGACCGTGCGGACATTAGGTATTTTTCCTGCTTGTACATTAAAATGATTACATTTCTTGATGAGAATGAAATAAAAACATAACATTGTAAACTACCCACCCTCCACCCCTTCTGATGGGCGCGAAAATAAAAAGGAAAAAAGCGGGGGGGACTGGATTATAGAGGCTGGTTACAGCGTACCAGGTTAGCTTTGGAAACACATGAATTGAGAACTGCAATGAAGCTGTTTAGAATTTGCCTGCTATTCTTCAATATCTAGAATTTGGGGAAATGGTGAATTCGGGGATCGTGTCTGTGTCCACCGATATATGTTTCCAGGGAGAGTAAGTGCTGTTTCCTGAGTAGGAGTATCTAGGTTTTGGATATAAGGAGAGCTCGTAAATGAGTGTTATGCTAACCTCAGGGGCTGAAAATGTCAGCAGA
The DNA here is from genome assembly GCA_963921515.1 of Calotriton arnoldi. Taxonomy (NCBI): domain Eukaryota; kingdom Metazoa; phylum Chordata; class Amphibia; order Caudata; family Salamandridae; genus Calotriton; species Calotriton arnoldi. Next base: position 794,567 of record CAWUFW010005646.1, read on the forward strand.
TTTAAAAGATTCTAACATGGTATCCCAGCTCATAGCAATAGGCCTCTTTCTTAATCCTCTACTTTCTTCTCTACGAATAGCTACACTTTCTGCCAATCCCCATTTTTCTACTTCTTCTTTCCAGCTGAGCAATGTGGGGGCTGATGATGATTTCCATCTCCTTGTGACACCTCATTTTGCTAGTATAAGAGCTAGGTCTGCAAATTTGGCCTGCACTTCATACCCCTTTGGTCGTCGATATAGTCCCAGTATACATGTTTCTGCTGTTTGCCATCCCATATCTCCCACTACTTCCTCTAGGGCAGCGGTTATCCCTCCCCAGTATCCCAGCAGACTGGCACAAGACCATATCATATGAACGAGATCTGCGTCCTGTTCAATACACCTGAGGCATGATGCCGTAACACTGGGGAAAATGGAATGTAATTTGTGTGGTGTTAGATATGCCCTTTGGGTTATCATATATTGAATACATTTAAATCGCGTATTTCGGGATACTCGTTTTGGATATTCCAATATTGTTTTCCACTCTTTGTCTAGTAGTGGTCTGTTGATATCCCTCTCCCATTTGTTATGTATTGGACTCAACGGGGACGGTTGGTGAGTGCATATCCCGCGATAGAACCAGCGGGTGAAATGACTACCCGTTCCCATAAGGTACATTAGATGAACTAGTTCATTTGTATTTGGTTCCGATCCTTGGGGCACCCAGTTTTTCTTTATATAGCATACCAGGCTTGCGTGCGTTAAAAACAGTGTTCCCGTGACCCCTCGGTCGTTCATGAAATCTGTGTGTGGTAGCAGCGTCCCTTCTCCAAAGAGGTCCCCTACTGTGTTAACCCCGGCTTGTATCCAGGGCTCTAACTGACGGTTGGTTGGAGTTCCCATATTCGTGGAGATGCCCAATAATGGTATGTCGGGGGCCTATGCTGGGGTGTTAATAGTATATTTTTAATGCTCGTTTCCAGTATGTGATTGCAATCTTAAGCAACGTTTGAACCGAAGGCGGAATCGTACTGCTGGGGCATAATAATCTATGTAAGGTACCCTGTGCGAGCATCTGCTTTGTGTAGGCTATTTCCTGTAAATTTCGGCCTGTTAAATCAAGATTTTTTCATCAAGATTTCGTGACTCCTGTGTATTATTAATGTACACTCCCTTAATTAAGGGTTGGATAATTTATATATTTGGTCTATATTAATTATGATGTCTGGGCATCATCAATGATGGAAATGTGAAGTTTCTAAAAAAGATTAATGATATTATCAATGATTACACATGTGTAGATAATAGACACTCCTGTCCTGTATGTGCTAAGTAGTTTTGTGTAGTGATTCGTTGGCGGTAGAATCACAAACAGTTGAGTGTCTGGGTCTAATTAATGAACGAATACGGATAAATACTAGTGCGACTGTCCTATAGCTCTACTGCCTTTCTTTGTCTTATAAAAATGAAGTATAAATATCTAATTTCAGATAGCTATTAAGACGCTCGGTCAGAGTCCAAAACACCAGGACCTGAGTGTGCAGGTAATGCCAATATTTAAAGAGCACATAGGGATACGCATGAATCGCTTTTGGCCGTATGCCTCGAATGTAACTATGCTGTTCCCCTCATATGGGATTGCATATACAAAACACGCCGTCCACGTTACTATATGAGGGGCACCTCACGTTTAGATAACTGTGCATCTGAAAGAGACACGTTAGTGACAGATTCCTTACCTTAGAATATCCCCAGGCGTCAGGCTGGATCCGGAAAGTTTTGCGTAGCAGTACCCTTGCGCGTCGGTAGGCGGCGTCGTGCGGCTCCGCGTCCGTCGTCGGCGTCGTGATCGCCGGGATGACGTCGCGGGCAGTACTTAGGCGCCGCCCCTGCGCGCTGACGTCAGTTCTTCTTTTTCCGCGCCAGCAAGCGCAGATCCGGGAAGAGCAGTGCCCTGGTCATTTTTGACCATACTTTTTGGTGATTTTTTCACTGTTTTTCCATCTTTCAAGGTGTCGTAGGGATGCCCGGCTTCAAGCGATGCGGCGCCTGTGCGCGGATGATGTCCGTCACCGACCCGCATTGGGAGTGTCTCTTCTGCCTCGGCCGAGGCCACGACACGGCGTCTTGTACCGACTGCCAGGCCCTCCACCCGAAAGCTTTGCGAGAGCGGTCTCGAAAGCTCCTCGAGGCCCGGCATTCGGCTCCGCGGAAGCCCCGGTCGCGTGAGAGGTCCAGGGGTCGATCGCGGAGTCCACACCGGTCGTCGGCGTCGAAGTCTTCTTCGTCCGGTAAGTCGAAGCACAAAAAGTCCAAAAGCATCATCGCTCTAGGACTTCGCCTCGCCGGTCTCGCGACTCGGCTGAGGCCCCTCCCGGCACCGTCCCCGCGGCCCCGGACATGCCTGTGGAGTCGCCCCCGCCATACCCGCCCTTCCCGGGTTCGGGGCGGATCCGGGCAAGTACAGGAATTCCTGTCGGCCATGGCCCGCCTCTTCGGGCCTTCAGGCCCCTCCGGTGCGCCTTCGGGCCCCGCGGGCCCTGATGGGGTTGCTCCGGCGTCGCCGACGGCTCCGGCCCCGGCGTCGCCCGTGCCTCCAGCCTCGATCCCGGCTCCGGCTTCGGCCCCGGCCTCGATCCCGGCTCCACAACCCCCATAGACGCCGGTCGACCTAACGACACCTCCGCCGGCACCGATGTCTCCGGTGCCGTTCTCGGCGCCGCCCTGGGCTCCGGGCGTCGTCGTCCCCCTGTTCCTTCCGGCTCCGGACATGGATCCGGAGCGACGTCGCTCGACGCCGGCTCCGGCGCCGATGGGACCTTGGGTCCCAAATGTCCCTCCTCCTCCTTATTTTGAACCAGAGGAGGACCAGTTGGACTGGGAGGGGTCTGATGACCCTCTGACGCGACACTGTCAGTATGATGAGGACTGGACAGAGAGTCTAGGGGAGGCCAGTGGTCTGGATACTTCCCCTGACACTGGCATGCTGTCTCCTCCCGTGGCTACGGAGGAGGGGCCAATTTTGGTACGGTGTTGCGTAGGGCAGCTGGGGCCTTACGTCTCCAGCTCCCTACTTTGACGGTCAAGCCTAACATCTTGACAGAGGTGCTTCAGCCGGCAGCCTCCTCTGCGGAGACTGTGCTGCCGTTTAACGACGCCCTCACTGACGTTCTTTTGGGCGCCTGGTCCAAGCCCAACACAGGGGCTCCTGTGGATCGGAACATGTCACGGCGCCATCGCCCAGCTCCGGGCGACCCCTGTTTCTTTCTGTCCACCCCACTCCTGAGAGCTTGGTTGTCCAAGCCTCCGCTTCCCAAACCGCCTTCCCTACCGCTCCTCCGGATAGGGAATCCAAACGCCTGGATCAGTTTGGGAAGAAAGGTTTTTCTTCCTCCAGTGCTGGCTTGCGGTCCGTTAACACCGCTTGTCTTTTGGGCCGATATACCCACTCCCTGTGGGATTCGGTGGCGGATGTTTTGCCCCAGTGCCCTGAGGAGGTCCAGGCACTGCTTTCCCGCGCCATTGCGGAAGGAAGGGATGCGGCCAAATACACTATCCGTTGTGGCCTTGACACCGCCGACTCGCTGGGCAGGTCTATTGCAACGACGGTGGCGCTCCGACGCCACGCCTGGCTGAGAACCACTGGTTTTTCAGGGGATGTCCAGAATACTCTCATGGACATGCCCTTTGATGGAGTCGGTCTTTTTGGGTCCAAAGCAGACCATGCGTTGGAGCGCTTTAAGGACTCACGGGCTACTGCCAAGTCCCTGGGCCTTTCTGCTACACGCCCTCCGCTGACTTCTGCTTTTCGCCCCTATCGTGGCCACGGTAGGGGCGCCCCTTCACGTCAGCAGCCCAGCCACCGGCCCGGGCAGCAGGCGTCTACGCGTGGCCGAGGACGTGGATTCCGCCGTGGCGGATCGGGCAACCAGCGTGCGGGTCAGGCCACCACCTCCAACCCGTCCGCGGCCTCCAAGCCCTCCTAGTCCCTCCTTTCAGGTGCACGGCACGCCAGTAGGGGCAGGGTCCGCCATCACCTTCCCCACTGGCGCACCATCACCTCGGACAGGTGGGTCTTGGACATTGTCCGAAGGGGCTACTCCCTCCCGTTCGAGACCACCCCCAGCCATGCCACCTCAATTCCGCCGCATGTCAGGGGATCACTTGGTGCTTCTACAGAAGGAAGTCACGGCCCTCTTGACCAAGAGGGCCATCGAGCATGTTCCGACCCCAGAAGTAGGGCGTGGTTGCTACTCCCACTACTTTCTGGTGCCCAAAAAGGACAAGGAGGACATGCGTCCTATCTTGGACCTCCGGAACGTCAATCGCTTCCTCCGGAAGGAGAAGTTCAAGATGCTCACCCTAGCTCAGGTCTTGACTGCCCTCGACCCTGGAGACTGGTTGGTAGCGTTGGACTTGCAGGACGCATATTTCCACATCCCCGTCCTGCCGGCCCACCGTCGTTACCTTCGGTTCACGGTAGGCCCCGGGCATTTTCAGTTCACCGTGCTCCCCTTTGGCCTTACCAGTGCCCCTCGGGTGTTCACGAAAGTGATGGCGGTGGTCGCAGCTCATCTGCGCCGGGCAGGGGTTTCAGTCTTCCCCTACCTCGACGACTGGCTGCTGAAGGCGGGCTCGTCCCAGGCAGTCGTCTCCCACCTCCAGACTACGGCCGAACTCCTGCACTCGCTGGGGTTCTCCATCAATGTGCCGAAGTCGCATCTGATTCCTTCTCCACAGCTCCTTTTCATCGGAGCAGTTCTGGACACGACGCAGTTTCGGGCCTATCCTCCCGAACGGCGAGTCCGGGATATTCAGGCTATGATTCCGATCTTTCAGCCTTTATCCTGGGTTTCGGTACGGATGACCCTGAGGCTGCTGGGCCTCATGGCCTCCTGCATCCTGCTGGTCAATCATGCCAGATGGCATATGCGGGCTCTGCAGTGGGACCTGAAGTTCCAGTGGGCGCAGCACCAGGGCAACCTGTCCGATCACGTCCAGATCTCGGAGGGGACTGCAAGACAGTTGCAGTGGTGGCTCTCGAACCGGCAATGGGTCATGGGCAGATCCCTCTCCCTTCCCCAGCCAGAGCACACGGTTGTGACGGACGCGTCCCTTCTGGGATGGGGCGGTCACATGGGAGAGGCGGAGATCAGAGGCCTCTGGTCTCCGGCGGAGTCCCGGCTCCATATCAACTTTCTGGAGCTCCGGGCGATCCGGCTTGCACTCAAGGCATTCCTTCCCTCTGTCAAAGGGAGGGTAGTGCAGGTGTTCACAGACAACACCACCGCCATGTGGTACTGCAACAAACAGGGCGGGGTGGGGTCTTGGACCCTTTGTCAGGAGGCTCTGCGCCTCTGGACATGGCTGGAACATCAGGGCATGTTCCTGATGGTTCAACACCTGGCAGGTTCCCTGAACGCCAGGGCGGACGAACTCAGCCGCAGGTGCATGATGGATCACGAATGGCGTCTTCACTCGGAAGTGGCGCAAGGACTCTTTCTACAATGGGGAGAGCCTTGGTTAGATCTATTCGCCACCGAAGAGAACGCGCAATGTCATCAGTTCTGCGCGTTGGAATTTCCAAGGCGGCACTCGCTCGGCGACGCTTTTCGTCGCGAGTGGAGTTGCGGTCTGTTGTACGCCTTTCCGCCTATACCACTTCTACCCAGAGTGTTGAAGAAGATTCGGCACGACCGGGCCCAAGTCATTCTTGTGGCTCCGGACTGGGCTCGAAGAGTTTGGTATCCCGAGCTACTCAATATGAGCATAGATCCCCGATCCGTCTGCCTCTTCGGGAGGATCTTCTGTCGCAGCAGCAGGGGACGGTCCTCCACCCGAACCTGTCCAGTCTACACCTGCTTGCGTGGAGATTGAGCGGCGGCAGTTGATTCCTTTCGACTTGCCTCCCGAAGTTTGTGATGTGATTCTGGCAGCCAGGCGTCCCTCCACTAAGGTGGTATACGCCTGCAGGTGGAACAAATTTGTGGCATGGTGCACAGCAAAGGCTGTGAATCCCCTTTCTGCCCCTCTTTCTGAGGTCCTTCTGTTCCTTCTCTCTCTGGCCCAACAGGGTTCTGCCCTGGGTACCATCAAGGGTTATCTCTGTGCTATCTCGGCCTTCCTCAGGCTCCCTGATCAGCCCTCCCTTTTCAAGTCCCCTGTTGTTAACAGGTTTCTTAAAGGCATTACACACCTTTTCCCTCCTGTTCCGTTCGTGATGCCTCAGTGGGACTTGAACTTGGTTCTTACCTTTTTAATGTGCGCTCCCTTTGAGCCTCTGCATAACTGTCCTCTTCGTCTTTTGACTCTAAAGACAGCCTTTCTGGTGGCCATCACCTCCGCTCGGTGGGTGAGTGAGCTCCAGGCTTTATCTTGCAAACCTCCCTTTCTGTCTGTTCATCCAGACAAGGTTGTTCTTCGGACGCGTCCGTCCTTCTTGCCAAAGGTGGTTACTGCCTTTCACATTGGGCAGACCATCACTTTGCCTACCTTCTTTCCGCCTCCGCATCCTTCCAGAGAGGAAGAGAGGCTCCACCGTCTGGACCCAAAACGTGCGCTCTCCTTCTATATCGACCGCACAAAACACTTCCGGGTGGATGACCAGCTCTTTGTTGGCTACGTGGGCGCCAAAAAAGGTCGGGCGGTGCACAAACGAACCATCTCCCGCTGGGTTACCTAGTGCATCAAGACCTGATATTCTTTGGCTAAGAAGGAGCCTCCTGTTGGGCTGCGTGCCCATTCCACCAGGGCAACAGCTGCTACCACGGCCTTGGGCCGCGGTGTTCCGCTGCCCGTTATTTGTCAGGCAGCTACGTGGGCCTCGCTGCACACGTTTACGAAACATTACTGCCTTGACAGTCAGGTCCGGAGGGACGGCTTCTTTGGCCGTTCTGTCCTCCAGGACTTCCTTGTCTGATCTTTGTTCGCAGACCCACCACCAGGGTTGGTATTGCTGGGGTATCTATTCTAAGGTAAGGAATCTGTCACTAACGTGTCTCTTTCAGATGCACAAGTTACTAACTTGTGTAACGATATATCTGTAAGAGACAGTAGTTAGTGACAGATTCCCTACAGCCCACCCATCCTCCCCGTTCTGCGAACTGATTTCTAGGGTTAAGGACATCCCTTTCAGGGCCCTAGTATTTTTCAGACACCTATGTCAGCTTCTTGCATGGCTCTGCGTTCCTGGCGCGGAAAGTCGTGTACAGAACTGACGTCAGCGCGCAGGGGCGGCGCCTAAGTACTGCCCGCGACGTCATCCCGGCGATCACGACGCCGACGACGGACGCGGAGCCGCACGACGCCGCCTACCGACGCGCAAGGGTACTGCTACGCAAAACTTTCCGGATCCAGCCTGACGCCTGGGGATATTCTAAGGTAAGGAATCTGTCACTAACTACTGTCTCTTACAGATATATCGTTACACAAGTTAGTAACTTGTGCAATAGGCACTCACCTCCCATGGTTGCATTTTGGGAATAACCTGGTAATAGTGGCAATATGGGGCATAGATTAGCCGTGGTGGGGCACAATATCAAGTCGGACTGAAGACGTTAGGAAGTGCGTGAATCTCACTATGCGCAATAGGTTTCATCTGATAGCACACAGGTTTATGTCGGCTCACATATGTAAAAAAAAAGGTGGAAAAGTGCTTTCTCACACATTTCTGCAGTGAGCATTTCACATTGTACAGGAATTATTTTCCTCAAAATGATGTACCAAATTCCATGAGCTGTTGGAGCAGTTTTTAACTGGGCATGCTGCAAATATTTAGAGCTTCTTTGTAAGCATGAACAATAATGCCTGAGGGGAGCAAATTTCTAAATTAAAAGCCTGTTCTGTGACGTCTTGTGAAAACATTGAAATCGTGCCTGTTTTGCTTGTAGACAGGAAATCTGACACTCCCCTAGTAATGCGCAACAGCGCAGAGTACACGCGTGGTCATTATCCTTAGAATTTCATGGGTTGCCTTAGATGATAACTAATATATAGGTAATCTGCATAATAGAGGATAGTACCAGGATCTTGAGCCAAAAACTATCCTATTTGGATGGAGTCAGTGGTTATGCATGTTTTGATGCACACACCGCATGTTTTTCAGATTGTGTGGTAAATGCCTTTGTGTAATTGAATGAAGAGTAACAACAAAGTAATATTGTTGAATCAAATCAAAGTCAAATAAGCACTTTAGGATTACAGTTGCTTGATAACACTGCATAGGTAGCAATGGTGAAATACAGCCATCCTTTTTTTTTAATTCCGTAGATGTGCTGCAGATGATGGGCCGGGCTGGCAGACCTCAGTTTGATGACCAAGGAAAAGCTGTTATTCTGGTTCATGATCTCAAAAAGACTTTTACAAAAAGTTTCTTTACGAACCTTTTCCAGTTGAATCAAGGTATGTGTTTCAAAATTAAGAATGGCCAGCTCAATGTAATTATCATCAAAAAATATTTTCTTACGTTACTTTTGTCTCCCTTCTACTCCTCTGAAATGTTTATCTTTGTGTTATTGTTTTGTTTCTCCTTTGTTGTGTTATTGGCTTTTGTAGTTTTTTGGTGTTGTCTTCAGTGGTTTAGTGTTTTACATGACCCTCATATTGATATCTAGCATGGTTATGGTCTTGTTCTTAGGAACACTGTTATCTATCATGTCATTTCTGCGTCCACAGCATATTGTAGGGATGGGTGCAGAGGCAAAGGAGCTATCTGCAGGTGCAGTATCTCTGCGCTACATAAAAGTGGCACACAGTCACTGAACCCTCCTCCCCCCCCCCACCACTACCTGTGAGCAACCTTTGTAAGGGAGGTAAGGTCCCTTGACCCCCCTAGACATCCCCCTGCAATTTGTGGTAGTCACTCTGTAATGGGGTTCAAGGGATGATCCAGACCAGTGATGTTTGATATAGGGATGTTTATACTTGCATAAACATAGACGGTAATGGGTTGGGTTAGAATCCGTAGGGATTGTGTAGGGTACTTGTCTTTCAGAATGGCTTCCGTGGGGTTCCGTGGGGTTGCGAAGAGTCTTCTCCTTCGGTCTGTACTCGTCCTCCAGAAATGCCCTCAGGGAAAACATACATAAGGAGAGACTTTAATTATCAGGCTTGCTCCATGTTTCAGCATTCCGCCACCACACTGAAATGGGACAGGACTTGTGAAAAGGGGTTTGGGGTCCGTGTCCCGTGAGTGCTTGGATACAGGACTGTTGTGAAGGAAAAAGGAGGGTGGAAGATATATTCTCTTTGTATATTCTCCTGCATCTCGATCCCCCTACCACTGTGCTTTGTGAGAGGATTCTTTGTGCTCCCCTTGTTTCTCCGTGCAGTGCTCTCATACTATGTCAGGGTATAAAAATACCTGGTATACCACAGCGCATTGGCCTTCCCCGGTCTTTAAAACCCCACTAGATAGCCCTGCATTAGTGCCCAATAAACCACTCACCGAAAACCCCATTTGGTACTCGCCTGAGGCTGACTCTGTCCTCTAGTCATGGCGGTATCATCCAAGTCACATTTCCCTGTGGTCTGTTGTACGGCGTCTGCCTCCTCCGATCATTGTACCCGTTCCTGCCAGTGGATTGGTTTCTTCTTCCGCTCGGTAGCATCCTGGAGCTTTGGCGTTCTGTCCGACTCGCTCTGGTTCGTGTCCCCTTCTCCTGGCCTCTGCTCTTGACTCCCGAACTCCTGCCATCCTTCTCCTCCTCCTCGAATCTCTGCTGTTCGGTGTTCTCCTTGTCCCTTGCCACTTCCTCTTCCGCGTCCTATAAGCGTACCCGGAGGCTTCCAGGGGTGTAGTTTGCTCAACCACTAGAATGTTTGCCTGTTTTTGTCCTATACTCCTGGGGTCCCAGTCAGGTTTGTTTCTGGGCGTCTTCTTGGGCACAGGATCACAACCAGGTGTGGCCGATCGGGCTATGAGGAAACAGGAAAGCGAGACAAGAAGTCTGTATTGCCTTGGCGACTCCCGGGAGGGTGATGGGTCTGAAAAGAAAAGGGTTGAAGGGCTAAGAACCATCCAAGCACCCTTGCATTAGTGTCCTTATTAGTACCACTCTAGAGGAGCTTGGACAGGGTAAAGGGTCTTCCCAACAAATAATACTGTAGGGCTTCTACAGTAGAAGAGGTGTGGCGCAGCGGCCAGGGCGACTGACTCCGGAACCTGGGGCTCATTGTTCGATCCCTGCCGGCAGATCAGCCCAACACCATGTGACTCTGGGCAATAGCTCGCTTAATCTTCCCGACGGCCCCCAGCGCCGGGACACCTCTCCGGAGGTAGCTGTGCGTTTTACAAATACTGGACATTTACATTTGCATTCTGCAGCCCTCTTGATTGTTAGGAACTCTTTTTCGATGGTGGGGTAATGAGCCTCGTGAGGTAAAAACTTGCGGCTGATGTAGACCACTGGGTGCAGATGACTCGACGGATCCGGTTGGCACAACAAAGCCCTGAGACCTCGATCCAAGTTGTCCGTCTGTAGAACAAACTGCTTCGAAAAATCCGGACATACTAATACCGGATGGTTACACAAGGCATTCTTCAACCAGTCATAATTGCTCTGATGGGACAGAGACCACACCGTGATCTTGTTTGGCTGTTTTTTTTTTTTAATAGATCCGTCAAGGGGGAGGCCATCTCTGAAACTCTAGGGATAAATCGACTGTAGTATCCTATGAGTCCAAGAAGCGGCCAGACTCCCTTTTTAGGTCTCGCCTGGGCCAGCGCATGCGCTGCTCTGCGAGACATTTAGTATGTGGGTTTTCAAAGTGCTACCTACAGGCTTTTGCTGGCCTCCAGCTTGCGTTCACGATCGCGTGCACGCGCGCAGCCGCCATCTGGCATTTCTATCTTTTCCTCATTAAGGGCATCGCTCAAGCGCATCGCTCGCGGGCACCCTTGCGATCACTTTCGCCGTGCGGCCGCATCGCTCGTGGGCACACTCGCGAACACTTTCACTTTTGCGGCGCTCAGTGCTCCGCCCCTCCCCCACCACAGAGCGCGTCCCTGGGATCGCGATCATTTTCGCTTTCACGGCCGCGTTACTTTTACGGCCGCGCGGCCAATGCTTGTCTCTCCTGTCCTCACTCCATGTTCGGCAAGACTTCTTTTCTCTCTCCTCGCTATATGTTTGCAGTTATTTTATCGTCACTTAAGTTCTTTGCTCCTTGTTCTTTTGTCTCTCGCGCCCTTGCTCCGTGTTCAGAAGTTCTTCATTTGTAACTTAGCTTCTTCTCTGTATTCAGTTGCTATTCTTTTGCCTCTCCTGTCCTCCAGCCATGTTCCACAACTCTTTTGTCTCACCTACCCTTGCTTGATGTTTAGCGCCGCTTTCCTCTCTTTCTCCGTGCTCAGCAGTACTTGCTTTCTCTCTGTATTCTTTGTTCCATGTTCTCCACTGGGTATTTTGTCGTGCATGTCGTTGTTCCAGGTTCACCAGAGACTCCCCAGCCTTCTGGCTCTTCTGTTTACCACGACCTCAGCGATTGTTTTTAATATACTCGTTGTATTACAATCCCGGGAGCTGTTAATCTTTCCCCTGTGCTCAGACCGCGTGCATTCAGTGCATTTTACAATGACACGAGAGCTTTGCAGGGTCAGCACATATGAACGCACCACCCTGGGCTCTACATCGTTCTTAATTCGGTCCAATTTTACGTTGACAGTGAACCATGTTTAGCAATAACAGCCATCAGACCCCAGGCTGTAATATGAACAAGCATTTGCAATGCAATAGGTCTCGCATTTGCGAGAGTTTGAACTATTGGCATTATAAATGTCAATGGCTTTTATTTATGTGTTAGGAAAACCTGCAAAGTACAAAGTGCATGTTTACGCACTGCTTGCAGGTTTTCAAAACATATAAATCAAAGGCATTGTCATTTACAATGCCAATAGCTCAAACACTCGCAAATGCGAGACCTATTGCATTGCAAATGCTTGTTGTCTATGGGCCCAGGGTAGGTCTTTTATCGCCTGCACCGTGTCTACCTGGGGGCTGATGTTCCCATCCTGTACATGGTATCCTAGATACTTCACAGAGTTGGTGGCGAGTTTACACTCATCCAGATTTGCTGCGCGACCATTGCGCCGGAGGGTAGTGAGCACCTCCTCTAGGTTTTCTAAATGCTGGTTCCAGGAGGGGCTATAGAGGACAATGTCATCCAGGTAGGCGGCTGCGTACCCCCGATGGGGCTGTAGCAGGACATCCATCAGTCTCTGAAAGGTAGAGGGTGCTCCATGCAAGCCAAAGGGTAGTACCCTAAACTGAGATAGGCCTGACGGTGTGGAAAATGCTGTTTTCTCCCTGGCGTTTTGAGTCAGTGGTATCTGCCAGTACCCTTTTGTCAAATCCAGGGTGGTGAGGTAGGTGGCATACCCTAGATTCTCAATAAGCTCATTCACCTTAGGCATGGGGTATGTACCGAATTTAGAGAGGCTGTTGATTTGGAGGAAATCTATGCAAAAATGTCTGGTGCCGTTGGGTTTAGGCACTAGTACTACTGGGGAGCACCAAGGGCTACTGGACGGTTCTATTATCCTCTCCTTCTAGCATTCTGGTTACCTCGTCTTCAACAGCCTGTCTCCTAGCTTCAGGAATACTATACAGCCGTAAGCGGACGACCCATCCCTTCTCTGTGTGTATGTCAGTCTGTACTATGGTGGTTTTCCCGGGGTGCGAGAGAAGACGTCTTGGTTCTGTTCCACCAAGCTGAAGAGTTGTTCTCTCTGCATGGGACTCATATGTGTTCCTACTCGTGCCTCTTCTGTGCTAAAGGGTTTTTGCTCTGGAGGGAAGGAGATCTCTAGTGGTTGTGTATTGGTCACTAAGAGAGTCGGGTGAGGGGTACTCCCTGGACTGTGATCCTCTTCCCCTATTTTGAGGAGATTAATATGGTATGTCTGCCCTTTTGCTGGGCAGTGAGCTACTGCTAGTTGGTTGGTCACCGGAGTGATCTGTGTTGTTACTGTAAAAGGGCCGGAGTATCCCTTCTGCCAAGATCCTAATCAGGCCCTAAGAGTTTATTACCAGAAGACGGTAGGAGGATCAATGCTTTCTCGCCCACTCGTAACTCTCTCAGTTTACTGTGGTGGTCGTACCCCAATTGCTGTCTCTCCTGTACTTTCTCCATATTCTCTCGGACCTGTTCCCAAAGGTTGTGTATCTTTTCTTTTAGGCTCTGTGCATACTCAAGTAGACCCAGCCCTTCATCCTCTTCTGCTTCCCATTGCTCCGCTGCCATGTCTAGCAGGGTCCTAGGTTGTCTGCCAAACACTAGCTGGCAAGGACTGTAACCCGTGGAGAATTGAGCGTGTGTACGCATTGCATACAGTACCAAGGACAGTGTCCGGTTCCTGCCTGTTTCGGACACCAGCTTTTCTAGGATGGTTTTGACGGTCCGTTTGTACCGTTCCACAATACCATTGGTTTGTGGGTGGTACACTGACGTTCTTATTTGGGTGATTCCTAACAACTGACATATTTGGGCCATGAGTCTAGACATAGAGGGGGTTCTCTGGTCCATGAGGAGTTCTTTGGGAAACCCCACTCTGGAAAAAAAAAAAAAACAGTCATGGCCTGGGTTACTGCTTTGGTGGTCATGCTGGAAAGGGGAATTGCCTCGGGCTATCGTGTGGCATAATCCACGAGCACTAATATATACTTGTGTCCCCGGACAGAGGTCACCTGGGGACCCATCAGGTCCATGCCCACTCTTGAGAAGGGTATATCTATGATGGGCAGGGGTCTCAATGGGGCTTTAGTTGTATGGGGGGTTAACCAGCTGGCATCGATCACAGGCCACACAGAATCTACGGATATCCGAGAATACCCCGGGCCAGTAAAAGCACCTCAGGAGGTACTCCTCCGTTTTTTCCCTTCCATAGTTCCCTCCTCCAGTCTGACTGTGCGCTATAATCAGGGCCTGGTCCCTAAAAGGTACGATCAATTGTGTAACAACCTCTCCTTCTTTCTCTATCTTGCGATGCAGAAGGCCCTTGTTTACCGAAAAGAAAGGGCCCACCTGGCCATCCTCCTCAGCTATTGCGCTAGCCCATGCTTGCCGGAGATTGGGATCCTCTCTCTGTGCTGCATGGTAGCTTCACTATGCATTCCTTATGGTCCCTGCAGAAGAAGAGACAGGGGTAAGGTTAGTGTCGCCTGCCAGAACATATTGCCTGTTGTGCTTGCACATCTCGCTGCGACTTTGGCTTGTTTTACTCTTTACTCCCGCTTATCGCCTCTGATCGGAAGGGGGCCTCCCTCAACCACACGAGATCTGGATCCTTCTGTTCTGCAGTGGCTAGCAATAGGGAGAAGTCTTCATAGTCCGTCCCTATGATAATTTCCTTTACTAGATGCAGCACTGCGTCCACCCTTAGATACTCTTCTTGTCCTCACCAGTGGATAGACATCTCTGCTACGGGGTGTGCCTTGCTGTCCCCATATACGCAAGTTATCAGGATGGTGTTGCACTTTCTTTATCAATGGGGACAGACCTTTTCTGCACTGAACACAGAGATCAGACACTCACTGCTCCCGCCTGCATGTAGATCCCTGTCCCCCTTTGAAGGGAAGACTGTGTTGCTGCCTGCAAAGTGAAAGATGGATCTGCTGCTTCAAAAAGCCAATCTGTCATTCCCTAATGCGCTGCCCCCAGGTCAGGCACATGTTCACAGTGGCTTTGGGTGCAGCGAATTAACTATAATAGGGTGTACTGACTTGGTCTACGCTCAGTAAACCCAGCTTAAGGTACTCCACTTCACAGAACTGGCCCCAGGTGTTGTAAGGACCATGTGAGTTAAGTACTTTAGGAGCACAAATAAGTTAATGTGAGGAACAACAAAAGGGAGACAGTTTACCAAGGCATGTAAGAGTCCATGAATTAGTACTCCTGTAGGTCTACTTCACGTACTCATAAAAACCTTTATGAATTGGCCGAATCGTTTGGAATGTAGACGAGTATGAAAAATGAGTTTCATGTGCCCTAAAAAAGTTGTCATTAAAATGGGAGACCACTAAACACAAACGAAACATTAATTTAGGCTTACTTTAAAGATTATGGGGCCAATTTGCAAAAGTATATTTAGGATGTGAGATAGTGTTACAGGACAACTGCTTCTTAAGTTCACCGAATTGGCCCTATTGAGTCATGATGATAAGGCTGTTACGCTGTATCATAATTTCAGGCGAGTAAATTTCCGGGATATGTTGAAAGGAAATGGGATTCATAATCTGGGATGGAGCATGAAAAGGATTGCCTTTACCCTGACAAGTTCAGCCTGGTGAGAATCTTGCTTCTGGTTGGTAGTAAACCCTCAGTGTAGATCAGTTTTTCAGATAAGAATTGAAGTTGGATGTGTTGCAACATTTTGACAGCTAATCGAAAATATAGTGAGTGCACATGTGGTGATTTGATAGGACTTTTCAGCTCGAATGAACTGTGATATGAAGGGTGAAATTCAAAGGATCAAGTGTGATAGAAATGAGGAACATTTGAACTGTATGTCAGGTAATTCTAAGGTATGATAAGTAGTGCTGTGAGAGTCCAGCAAAAGAGGTTCTGGCAAGTGTTGTATGCTTTAAAAATAAATAAATCCAGACTGCTGTGAAAATAGAACGTCTTGCAAAGTTTTCTGTGGATGATTATTCCTTGTATGCTTTTTTGTCAGCTTGCTGGAAGTGCTGGCAGATCACTTGAATGCAGAAATAGCTGGTGGAACGATCTCCTCAAAGCAGGATGCAATGGATTACATCACATGGACCTACTTCTTCCGTCGCCTTGTCATGAATCCCAGGTGAGCCATTAGGTTTACTCAAACATACGTAACAGAACCCATGTTTAAAATAAAGATTTTAACGGATTTTAGTATATGCACTAGTGTGTGTTAAATCTGAAAGAAACAGTTAGTTATAGATTCCTTACCTTAGAATTACCCCCAGGCGTCAGGCTGGATCCGGAGAATTTTTCGTCAGCAGTACCCCTGCGCGTCGAAAGGTGGTGTCGGTCGGCTCCACGTTCGTCGTTGGCGTCATGGTCGCTGGGATGACGTTGCGGTAGCTACTTAGACGCCGCCCTCGCGCGCTGACGTCAGTTCATTCTTTTTCCGCGCCAGCCAGTGCAGATCCGGAGAGAGCGGTACCTCCAGTCACTTTTTGACTGACTTTTTGACGATTTTTGTCGTCACCGTTTTTGAGTCTTCGACTCCTGGTGCACGTCAGGGAGGCCTGGCTTCAAGGCTTGCGGTCCCTGTAGCCGACTGATGTCGGTGACGGATCCGCACAGGGGATGCCTATTCTGCCTGGAGCACGACCACGACCCCAAGTCGTGCTCCGACTGCCGGACCATGAATCCGAAGTCTTTGCGGGAGCGGTCCCGAAAGCTTCTCGAGGCTTGGCAGTCGGCTCCACGCCACTCGAGGTCCTGGTCGCGTAGGAGGTCGAGGGACCGGTCGCGGAGCCACCATCATTCTTCTTCTAAGTCTTCGCACTCGGGGTCAGGTAAGTCGAAGCACAAGAAGAAGTCGAAGAAGCATCATCGCTCTTCGACTTCTCCCCATTCGTTGGCCGACGCGACGAGGGATGCGGGTGGTGCCCCTCCCGCGGCTCCGCGTGCGGAGCCCTAAGGGTTGACTCCGGGTTTCCCTTCCTTTCCAGGACCTGGAGCGACCCCTGCCCAGCTTCGTCAATTTTACGAAGCGATGCACGCCATCTTTGGGCAGCCCGACTCTGCCAGCACGCCTTCGGACCCCACGGACTCGGCTGGGGGCCCTGGGCCTTTGACGCCAGCTGCTCCGGCCTCTGCACCGTAGGGTCCCCTTGGATCCAGGCCTGGATCCGGATCGGTGCCGGTCGACCTAGTTACACCTCCACCAGCACCACGTCCGCAGCCAACGCCGGTTGTGTCCCCAGCCGGCGTCGACCCCGGCCTCCATCCCAATGTAGACACGGAGCCGGACCGGCGTCGACCGAGGCCGGATCCGGCGCCGACGGGTACTTTTGTGCTCTTGTTCTACCCTGGCTCTTTTAGACCGGATTGGCAGCCAGAGGAGGGTGAGGAGGACTGGGAGGGGTCTGGAGACCCTTTAACTGACCAGTTAGGCTATGAACCGGACTGGAGAGAGGAACTGGGGGAAGCCAGTGGTCTGGATACCTCACCAGACCTTGGCATGTTGTCTCCTCCTACCGTGGCTACGGAGGAGGGAGCGTCCTTTGCAGTGGTGTTGCGTAGGGTGGCCGAGGCTCTCAACCTCGAGCTACCTACGGTGACAGTCAGGACTAACCTCCTGACAGAGGTGCTTCAACCAGCAGCGAGCTCTTCGGAACCCCTGCTGCTGTTTAATGGAGCCCTGACCGACATCCTTTTGGGCACCTGGTCCAGGCCCAACACCGGGGCTCCTGTGGATAGGATGGATGCCCGACGCCACCGCCCTGCCCTGGGCGACCCCACTTTCCTCTCCCAACACCCCACCCCTCAGAGCTTGGTGGTCCAAGCCTCCACCTCCAAAGGCGCATTCCCTAACGCACCACCTGATAGGGAATCCAAAAAGCTGGACCATCTTGGGAAGAAGATGTTTTCTTCCTCCAGCTTGGGGACTGCGGTCGGTAAACACTGGATGTCTGTTGGGCCGTTACACCCACTCCGTGTGGGATACAGTGGTGCAAGTGCTGCCTCAGTGCCCGGAGGAGGCCCGGGCCGTACTCTCCCGTGCAGTTGCCGAAGGGAGAGACGCAGCAAAGTTTACCATCCGCTGTGGGCTGGATACCGCCGACTCACTAGGCAGGACGATTTGCACGTCGGTAGCCCTTTGACGCTACGCATGGTTGAGGTCGACTGGTTTTTCAGGGGAGGTCCAATCCACCCTTATGGACATGCCCTTTGATGGCCGTCGCCTATTCGGTGACAAGGCAGACAACGCGCTGGAGCGCTTTAAGGAATCTGGGGCTACGGCCAGGTCCTTGGGCCTCTCCACCACCCGCCCTGCGCAGTCTGCCTTTCTCCCTTTCGTGGCTACGGAAGGGGTGCCCCGCCACGTCCCGCCCAGAGCCACAGGCCAGCGCAAGCTGTTCAGCCCCTGCGCGGCCGGGGACGTGGGAACCACCGCCGTGGTTCTAGGGGCAAGCAGGCGGGCCATTCCACCACAGCCCCCTCTGCAGCAGCCTCCAAGCCCTCCTAGTCCGACCTTTCAGGGCCACCAAACGCCAGTGGGCGGCAGGATTCGCCATCACCTCCCCCACTGGCGCACCATCATGTCGGACAGGTTGGTTTTGCAAATAGTCCGAAGGGGCTACTCCCTCCCCTTCGAGACTACCCCTCCATCCATGCCACCCCAGTACCATCGCATGTCGGAGGATCATCTGGCACTTCTCCAACAGGAAGTTTCGGCACTCTTGGCCAAGGGAGCCATCGAGCACGTTCCTGTCCCAAAAGTAGGTCGTGGTTGCTATTCCCACTACTTTCTGGTGCCCAAGAAGGACAAAGGCCTGCGTCCTATCTTGGATCTCAGGTACGTCAACCGCTTCCTCCGGAAGGAGAAGTTCAAAATGTTGACGCTAGCTCAGGTCGTGTCTGCCATTGATCCTGGAGACTGGATGGTAGTGTTGGACTTGCAGGACGCTTATTTTCACATCCCCGACCTGCCGGCCTACCGGCGTTATCTGCGGTTCACGGTAGGCCACGAGCATTTTCAGTTTACCGTGCTCCCCTTTGGCCTTACCAGCGCCCCTCGGGTGTTCACGAAAGTGATGGCGGTGGTCGCAGCTCATCTGCGCAGATCAGGGGTTCCAGTCTTCCCCTATCTCAACGACTGGCTGTTGAAGGCGGGCTCGCCCCAGGCTGTGGTCTCCCTCCTCCAGACTTCGGCCGATCTCCTGCATTCGCTGGAGTTCTCCATCAACGTGCCGAAGTCACACCTGACTCCCTCTCAGAAGCTCCTTTTCATCGGAGCTGTTCTGGACACGACGCAGTTTCGGGTCAATCCTCTTGAACAGCGAGTCCGGGATATTCGGGCTATGCTTCCGATCTTTCAGCCTCTATCCCGGGTTTCGGTCAGGATGACCCTCAGGCTACTGGAACTGATGGCTTCCTGCATCCTGCTGGTGGACCATGCCAGATGGCATATGCGGGCTCTGCAATGGGACCTGAAGTTCTAGTGGGCACAACATATGGGGAACCTGTCCGATTGCGCCCAGATCTCGGAGGGCACGGCACGCCAATTGCAGTGGTGGCTAACAAACCAGGATTGGGTCGACGGCAGATCATTCTCCCTTCCCCAACCAGAGTTCACAGTGGTGACCGATGCATCACTTCTGGGATGGGGCGGCCACATGGGGAGGCGGAGATCAGAGGCCTCTGGTCTCCGGCGGAGTCCGGGCTCCACATCAACCTTCTGGAGCTTCGGGCGATTCGTCTTGCACTCAAAGCATTCCTTCCCTCTGTCCGGGGAAGAGTAGTGCAGGTGTTCACGGACAACACCACCGCCATGTGGTACTGCAACAAACAAGGCAGGGTGGGGTCGTGGACCCTATGTCAAGAGACCCTATGTCAAGAGGCCCTCCGCCTCTGGACATGGCTAGAACATCAGGGCATATCCCTGGTGGTTCAACACCTGGCAGGTTCACTGAACGCCAGGGCAGACGAACTCAGCCGCAGGTGCATGATGGATCACGAATGGCGTCTCCTCTCGGAGGTGGTGTAAGGTCTCTTTCAACAGTGGGGAGAGCCTTGGTTAGATCTATTCGCCACCGTAGAGAATGCTCAAAGTCAGCAATTCTACGCGTTGGAATTTCCAAGGCGGCACTCGCTAGGTGACGCTTTTCGTCGCGAGTGGAGTTGCGGTCTTCTATACGCCTTTCCGCCTATACCACTTCTGCCCAGAGTGCTGAAGAAGATCAAGCGCAAACAGGCCAAAGTCATTCTTGTGGCTCCGGATTGGGCACGAAGAGTCTGGTATCCCGAGCTGCTACACATGGCCATCGATCCTCCGATCAGACTGCCTCTTCGGGAGGATCTTTTGTCGCAGCAGCAGGGGACGGTCCTCCACCCGAACCTGTCCAGCCTCCACCTCCTTGCGTGGAGATTGAGCGGTGGCAGTTGACGTCGTTTGACCTGCCTCCCGAAGTCTGTGATGTTATCTTGGCAGCCAGGTGTCCCTCCACTAAGACGGTATACGCCTGTAGATGGTGTGCAGCAAAGGCTGTGGATCCCCTTTCTGTGGTTCTCTTGTTCCTTCTTTCTTTGGCCCAGCAGGGCTCTGCTCTGGGCACTCTTAAAGGCTACGTCTCGGCCATTTCAGCCTTTCTTAGGCTTCCTGATCAGCCTTCTCTTTTCAAGTCCCCTGTTGTAAATCGCTTCCTAAAGGGCATTACTCATCTTTTTCCTCCTATTCCCTTCGTAATGCCTCAGTGGGACTTGAACTTGGTTCTGACTTACCTTATGTCCGCTCCCTTTGAACCACTTCCTAATTGTCCTTTTCGTCTTCTTACCTTAAAGACTGCTTTTCTGGTTGCCATCACCTCTGCTTGCAGGGTGAGTGAGCTCCAGGCTCTTTCTTCAAAACCTCCTTTCCTGGCTGTTCATCCGGACAAGGTTGTACTAAGGACCAGACCTTCCTTTCTCCCCAAGGTGGTTACTTCTTTCCACATTGGCCAAACCATCACTTTGCCCACCTTCTTTCCGCCTCCGCATCCTTCAAAAGAAGAAGAGGCTCCACCGTCTGGATCCAAAACGGGCGCTTTCCTTTTATTTGGATCGCACCAAACACTTCCGGGTGGATGATCAGCTCTTTGTGGGCTACGTGGGTGCTAAGAAAGGTCGGGCCGGGCACAAACGGACCATCTCTGGGTGGGTCGTTTTGTGCATTAATGTTGTGAATTAATGTTATTGCTTGGTAAAGAAGGAGCCTCCAATGGGGCTGCGCGCCCATTCCACCAGGGCGACGGCAGCTACTACTGCTTTGGGACGAGGAGTCCCCCTTAATGACATCTGTCAGGCAGCTACGTGGGCATCTCTGCACACGTTCACTAGACACTACTGCCTGGACAGCCAAGTCCGGAGAGACGGCTTCTTTGGCTGTTCAGTTCTCCAGGACTTTCTGGTGTGAACTTGGTTCGCAGACCCACCTCCGGGATTGGTATTGCTGGGGTATCTATTCTAAGGTAAGGAATCTATAACTAACTGTTTCTTTCAGATGAACAAGTTACTTACCTTCGGTAACGATATATCTGTAAGAAACATAGGTTAGTTATAGATTCCTTACCACCCCACCCATCCTCCCCGTTCTGCGAACTGACTTCTAGGGTCAGGGAATCCTTTTCAGGGCCCTAGTTTTGTGCACCAGTGGTCAGTGTCTTGCTTGGTTCTGTGCTTCTGGCTTGGAATGTCGTGTAAAAGAACTGACGTCACCGCGCGAGGGCGGTGTCTAAGTAGCTACCGCGACGTCATCCCGGCGACCACGACGCCAACGACGAATGCGGAGCCGACCGACGCCACCTTTCGACGTGCAGGGGTACTGCTGACGAAAAATTCTCCGGATCCAGCCTGACGCCTAGGGGTAATTCTAAGGTAAGGAATCTATAACTAACCTATGTTTCTTACAGATATATCGTTACCGTAGGTAAGTAACTTGTTCGTCCAGAAATCTCCAATTTCCTGTATGTGGGAAATGGTGCTCTCCTGCTTAGCATCCTTGCATAGCTTCTTGTACCAATAACAATGTAAAGATTGTACACAACCAAACCACTGCTTACTCAGCACCCACTTCTCAGTTTCTTTCTGAACAGTGCCCACTGGGATCTGTTAGTTGCTCTTTAACTATTTTTAAGTATATGTAGGGTTCATGGCTTAGCTTTTCAGGGCTATCAACACTTTAGTCATTGTTCGACAATGCTACTATCCAAAATGAAAACATGATTTGCAATGATAACTCCTTTTTGTTTAACTTCATATTTCAAGTGATTGGTGCATGTCATTACAGCCCTGCTCCACACTATGCACTTTATTCCGTAGATATTTTTCTTCATTTGATCTTCATAGTGGAATATACCTCATAAATTCAAAATGTTTACTTTTTTATTTCTCATTTTATATTTTTTTGCTTTATTCTCCTCGGTACTTTTGCATTTTTTCCTTCCCAAGGTTTGTTTTAATCTTTAATGTGGTGTTTTCCGCTGTGCCTACTTCCCCCTTTCTTTGTTTATTTTGTATTTTCCACTTTCGTGTTTGCTTGTAGGTATAACCACTATATCCAATTGTTGTGTAAGCTGCGACTTTGGCGTAGCTCTACAAGGTGTGCTTTTCCACCCACCGGTGACACAGGTGAACTTGGTTCAATGCACCAACAATGAATGTGAAAGACAGGTTTTGTAGCCCCGCAAAACACTATTTAATGTGTTATTGAAATTAAGATGTTGCTTTTGGGTTACTAACAATCCCCATGAAGGGATCAGGGCCACCGTGGTAACAGTAACAAACCGATTTTATTATTCACAGTATCACATACACGGGGCACTAAGAAGAATGAACACTATCAGGTAAAAAAGTATTTATTGTTAGAGGAACAATCTGTTTTTCAGTACACCTGAAGCAACTACACAGAATTTATAAAAACAGCAAGAAGACACATTATAAATAACGAGAATAAAATAAACATTTCTAACATGGTTAAAATGTAATCTAGAACCTAACACCCTAAGGCCTACTTCTATACGCTACACTAAGAGAGCATGGAAGACAGAGCAAATTGTAATCTAGAGTTTCTTAGGGAGAGGAAACACACTGCATACCTTGTTGACAGCAAAGGCTTTCTTTGTCAGCAGAGGTGTAACAACAGTCTTCCCTGCGAAGGGCAAGCACACACTGCGGTCTTCCTCTGGTACTCAGCTTTATCAGCTTCAGGCAAGATGTAGCATCTGCAAAGTGTGCTGGCAGTAGTTGAGTCTGTCTCTGGCAGAATCTCAGTCGATAATCTGGGCGAAGGACCTTTCCTGACAAGTGGTCAAGTGGCTGTCCTTATATACTAAATCTTATTGGACATTGGAATTCCTGACATAAATATATGAATGTCTGACATAGATAATGTGCATGAAGGTGTGTGTCCCAGATGTTTCCTCATAAACTTACAAGGTAAAAGGAAGTCAATTCAGACCACACTATTTCGGCTAAATTTCTGAATTTGTTCCTATTTAACCTTGACCTGATTAAGAGTAGACATTTGACCCAGACGATTGTCGCATCAAGTGTTGTATGTATGTCATTAATTGAATGGCTCAATGCTTTCATATTTCTAAGAAAGATAAGGTAAGGCGACATCTGCATTTAATGGCAGACATGACAATGATTCAGCATAAATCAGGGAACATGGCAACTTCACTTTGTCTAACATTAAGAAGACGGTGACCTCCATTATCCAAGATGGAGACGGGTCTACATAAAATGCAGTGGAACATTAGGCTCTTTACGTCACAGTTTTTAGGTCTGGGATTTGATAGCTAAGTCATCAGTACATAAAGCCTGAGCTTTAGGTTTGCTTATTTCACACCTCTTTCAGCCATTAGAATGAGACTTTCAGTTACATCTTGACTCATATCTCACCTAATGCTATTGGAAGTTTTGCTGTATCCTTCCACCTCCACTTGAGTGCCTGCATTGAACAGCATGAGGAACTGCTTGAAGGCAAGGGAATCTTCAGTGCACCCCATCTTTCAGATCTATGGAATGGAAAAAAAAACCTGGTCCTGGTAGCATATAAGAAAAGCTGCCGGGATAAATCCAAGGTTTCTTACTTCTGAGATGTTGGTGGTACTCCTAGTTCTTCATGTCACTGGATTATAGTTTTTCCATTCTAAGCACGTTAGAATCTCAGATGCGTTTTTTTTTTAATTTAAGAATTATCTGGGTATCATATTCCATTTTATGTGAAATAATTTGACTAGTTATAGGTGTTGACTAAGGTAGATGTTGAAAGGGAATGGTGAGATGATTGATCCTTGAGTTATGCCTGCCTTGATTCTGACTGGTGTAGTGATGAACTAAGGCAGGGAAAAAGTGCTTGATTTGTTCATCATGTTTGAGGAGATCCAGCCTAGCGTGTTTTTGTTCATTGTCAATTTCCTTTAGTGTA
The DNA here is from genome assembly GCA_963921515.1 of Calotriton arnoldi. NCBI lineage: Eukaryota > Metazoa > Chordata > Amphibia > Caudata > Salamandridae > Calotriton > Calotriton arnoldi. Next base: position 818,670 of record CAWUFW010005646.1, read on the forward strand.
CATAGAAGTCTTTCATTCTGTGCCACGTCAAATGCTGCAATAGGTCGAGGAGCAAAAGCATTTCTATCCATTATCATTTTTAGTTTATCTCACATGGGATGAAAGCAGATTCAGTAGCCTTCCATGGGCCAAAGCCTGTTTGTTGTTTGGAAAACTGTAAATCCTCTTCCAGGAAATTTGAGTTCTGCAAGAAACGTGTCTTTTTGATCAGATTTCTGAGTGATAAGCCATTTGAGATTGGTCTATAGTTGCTAGGGCCAGTTTTTTATGGGTTATTTTTCTTGAGAAGGGGTCGTATATTAGACAACTTGAGTTCTACTGGAAGCAAGCATTTGAAAAATGGTTGTTGATAACATTAATTGTTAGAATTGCAGTTGATAGTATTTTCTTGAACATTTGAGAGGGGTAAGGGGCTGATCCACTGGCTTTTACTAAATTGTGGAATTCCGGGATGGTCAAGTCCTGAAAGAAAGTAAGCGTAGTGATTTTCTCTTTCGAGCGGTCCTTTTTATCCTGGCATTAATATTGCCCACAGTTTTTTTTATTTAATTGGAAACAATCTAATGTTTTTGCTTTGGTAATGAAGAAATTTTGAGACAGAAGAGATGACTCCAGATTGCAAAATTCGGATTTTGTGAAGTTCCTTTATGTGAAGTACTAGGCTCAAGAAACCCTGTTTGAGTTGCAGGCTTTTTGGACTTTTGATGGCTGATTTAAAAATCCTGTTGTGTGTGTGTAGGTGTATTTTTTCTTAATTGCTTTTTGATTTGTACCATTTGGTGTTGAATAGTGCACTTTTTATTCTTTATTTCATCATTCATACTCAGTGTCTTCTACTTCCTTTTTTGATTTGTTTAAGATTTCTTTGACATTCTGTTGAAATGTCTGATCTTCCACCGACACAGTTTTTCTACTGTGAATATCTGTTAAGCTAGCTGTAAGGCAGTTATTAAGTTCTTCCATGTTGAGTTTGTCCCATTGTCTTTAGGTTATCAGATGCAATGAAGATTTGTTCATAGAGTGGGATGGGATATTTTAAGTGAAAGAATTGAGGTGGTGGCCACTCGAAGGAATGCAATTAGTATTTTTGATGTTCATTGACTCTGAGTTGCTGAAGACTACGTCAAGCCTATGAGTAGGTTCTATGGAAAGTTGATGGGGATTGTGAGCTTCCAGGTTAGTTGTGATGCTACTTGATAGTGGCCCGTTTTCTTTATCAAACCAAATGTTTAGGTTGCCAAGGATGCACAAGTTAGGGTATATGATTGATATGTCTGATATGTCATCTAGGAAGATGTCTGTGACTCCTCTGTTGCTTGGTGGTGTTCTGTACAGTAGTAGAAATACACAGCAGACTGTAGGTGTAGGATTTCATCTTTTTAGTAGTGACTCACAGTTTGACAGCTGTTTTGGTGGTTGTGCTGGATTCTTTGAATATCATTGCTAATCCTCCTCCGGGTATGTCTTGTCAGTTATGTGTATGACTTTGGTATCCTGCTGGGATTGCCTCAGGGAGCACTGTTGTCATCTCATCTCCCAGCCATGTTTCAATAATGAAATACTGGTCTGATCTTAAGTCACTTATTCAGTTGTAGATATTTTGTCTATTCCAACACATTGATAGTGTATTGACCAGCATACATTTTAAGTGGGGGTGATATTGTATGGGGGTAAGGTAATGGGTTGGGTTGGAGCTTGACGCAGGCTCTGAATCAGACTTAGGTGTGGAATGAGGCAATTTAGGAGTTGGTAGGGTGTGTGGTGTGTTTACGTAAGAGACATCTATGATGAGGGTGCAGAGGTTGGTGTTGAGAAGCATTCAGTGTTGTCAGGGTAGTTAGTTTCCTTTTCCATATGACTTTCAGGAGAAACGTTCTTTCCAGAAATTGCAGACTCTGTGTTAGTGGTGGTCATAGGGGGTTCAGGTTCAGCTTGAGAGCTCTGAAAGTTGTGATTAATGTTAGTTGTGCGTTTGATTCTGTATATCATTTGAGTGTTCAAACAGGAGAGGTTTTAGGCTGTTTCTTTGTTGGCGTAGTTGATGATTGCAGTTTAACGTAGAACCTATTGATCCTAAAGGGGTAGCTGTAGATAAAGTGATAGTAACAAATGGTGGTGGAGCATTAGACATCAGTTAAATGGTGGTGATATTGGTAATTGTTGATGTGAAAGAGGCGGAAATATTGTTAGGCTTTACCTTTAAAAGTTGAACTTATAAGGAATTCCTAGTTTGTTGGATGGGCAAGGTTTGGTGGTGTTGTTAGCTTCCTAGTTAGATGTGTGTTGATAGCTGTATGGGAGTGAGATGAATGAAGAGGAGGCCAGTGATGGAGGGGATGTGTATGGATGGCGGTGTGGGAGAGAGATGAATGAAGAAAGGGCCCATAGCTGGAGGGAGGCTGATGAGTGGTGGATGAGGAGCAGAAGGTAGTATGTTTTTTTATGTGACCATCAGGCCATGAGGTGGATTCAGTGTAGGGTCTGGTGGAAGAGTTAGGAGGGAGAATAGGAAAGATTTGTAGACGGTGGCCTTTGTTAGGTTAGGAGACTCCATACCAAGGAGAGCCAGATGGGTTATTGTCGATAATGGCTAAGGTAAAGGATATAGGTGTGAAGGATGGAGAAGGGTGTTTTGAGTAATTGGAGTAACAATTCCAGTTGGGAGTGTAAAGTAAGTTGAGAGGGATTGGAGTAGTTAGTGGTGTTAGGTGGGTGTAAGTTGTGAAGGAAACAGTGTTCTGATGGGTCATGACATTTTGTGAGAAAGAAGGAAGCTTGTATTTCATTTTGAAGGATGGAGAGCAGAGTGTGAATTGGGAGTGTGAGAGTCAATGAGTGTCTTGCAACATAGTTAGTTGTTGTGGTTAGAAGGGATGTTAACTAGCCAGGTTTTTGCTGTGTACCTTATGGAAGGGTACATGGCCGATGCAGCACTGCAAGAAGGTCCTCACAGATCGCTGGCAGAGTAGCCTAATCGGTAAAGGAAGAGTCCGAAGTCCACTGGAAAAAGATCCCTAGTATGATGGCGCTGACTGGGTGTGGCAGGGATGTGATTGAGGGTCCGAGAAGGCATGTGACTTTCTTGCCCTCTGGTCTGTGCTCATATGGCCAGGTATTTGCCGAGCCCCCGCCCCTCACAGACACCTCCCTTCCATCCAGTGGCCTTGCGGGTACCACCCCGCTCTCCCCGAGCAATAGATCACACAAACGACATACCAAAACTTATCTTTTGGGTTAGGGGTCGTAACAACCTCGGCCGTATTTTATTAAACAAGACAACGCATTAACATTTTGTATATTCAAATATGCAGAACCCCCCCATAACACTCCATACAATATTCATATGCAATATTGTGTACAAATATTATTTGTGGATGGCTAATCTTAACAGAGATTCTAATACATAGCCATTCCTAATCCTAAACTAAAAAATATATACATTTGTTTCTGCGTATCACAAATGAGCCGTGCGCAGGAGGCCCGTCTGCCCAGAAGGTTACCTACCTCGGGCACCCCCTATGACCTCAAAATACCACCCCAAGGGGCTGCGCTGTTATGCTAATTTGGCGCCCATGCGTCTGTGCGGGTATTGGCCGCAAGGGCCTACTGGAAGCGTGCACTTCCCCACCCCCTGCAACCTCCGGCCGACTGGCTGTAAGCGCCCCCTGGAGTTCCATGAAAGACCGTTGTCCCCCAGCTATCCCCATTAACAATGGGGATGCCTACCAAGGACCGTAAATGCCCCATCAATCATAACATCTGAAAGAGACACGTTAGTGACAGATTCCTTACCTTAGAATATCCCCAGGTGTCAGGCTGGATCCGGAAAGTTTTGCGTAGCGGTACCCTTGCGCGTCGGTAGGCATCGTCGTGCGGCTCCGCGTCCGTCTTCGGCGTCGAGATCGCCGGATGACGTCGCGGCCAGTACTTAGACGCCGCCCATGCGCGCTGACGTCAGTTCTTTCTTTTTCCGCGCCAGTAAGCGCAGATCCGGAGAGAGCAGTGCCCCAGTCATTTTTTGACTGAACTTTTTCAGATTTTTTGTCACTGTTTTTCTCGAGTCGTTTGACTCTGACGGTGTCAGTAGGGATGCCCGGCTTCAAGCAATGCGACGCCTGTGGTCGGATGATGTCGATCATGGACCCGCATCGAGACTGTCTCTACTGCCTCGGGCGCGACCACGACTCCAAGTCGTGCCCTGACTGTCGGGCCTTGCATCCGAAGGCTTTGCGAGAGCGGTCTCGAAAGCTCCTCGAGGTCCGGCAGTCGGCTCCGCGCCAATCCAAGCCCCGGTCACGAGAGAGGTCAAGGGGCCAGTCGCGGAGTCCTCATCGTTCTTCGGGGTCAAAGTCTTCGCACTCCTCCGGTAAGTCGAAGCACAAGAAGTCGAAGAAGCGTCATCGCTCGACGACTTCCCCTCGCCGGTCGCGCGACTCGGCTGAGGGTCCCGTCGGCACCGTCCCCGCGGCTCCGGGAGTGCCTGTGGAGCCGCCGCCGCATTACCCGCCCTATCCGGGTTCGGCGGCGACTCCGGCCGAAATACAGGAGTTCCTGTCAGCCATGGCCCGCCTCTTCGGGCCTCAAGGTCCCCACGGTGCGCCTTCGGCCCCGCGGGCCCTGATGGGGTTCCTACGGCGCCGCCGGCGACTCCGGTCCCGGCGCCGCCAGCAACACCAGCCCCGACCCCGGCTCCGGTGCTGCCACAACCCCTGTCGACGCCCGTTGACCTAACGACACCTCCACCGGTGTCGATTTCACCGGTGCCGTTCACCACACCGCCCGGGGCTCCGGGCGGCGTCGTCCCCAGGTTCTCTCCGGATCCGGACACGGCGCCGGACCGACGTCGATCGACGCCGGCTCCGGCGCCGATGAGACCTTGGGTCCCACATGTCCCTCCTCCTTACATTGAACCTGATTTGGAGAACGAAGAGAACTGGGAGGGGTCTGAGGACCCTCTCACTGCCCAATGTGAGTATGATCAGGACTGGGCTGAGGAACTTGGGGATGCCAGTGGTCTGGACACCTCTCCTGACATTGGCACGCTGTCTCCTCCTTCCGTGGCAACGGAGGAGGGAGCAAACTTTACTACGGTGTTGCGTAGGGCAGATGAGGCCCTGCACCTCCAGTTACCTACAGTGGCTGTCAGGACTAACATCCTGACGGAAGTGCTTCAACCGGCGGCTACCTCCTCGGAGCCACTGCTGCTGTTCAACGAGGCACTTTCGGACGTTCTTTTGGGCACCTGGTCCAAGCCCACCACAGGGGCTCCTGTGGATAGGAATGTAGCCCGACGCCATCGCCCTGCTCCGGGCGACCCCCTGTTCCTTTCCCAACACCCCACCCCGGAGAGCTTGGTTGTCCAAGCCTCTGCCTCTCAAAGCGCCTTCCCTACCGCTCCCCCGGATAGGGAATCCAAAAACTGGACCAATTTGGGAAGAAGGTTTTTCTTCCACCAGTGCTGGCTTGAGGTCTGTCAACACCACTTGCCTCTTGGGCCGATATACCCACTCCTTGTGGGATTCGGTGGCGCACATCCTGCCCCAGTGTCCTGAGGAGGTCCAGGCACTGCTTTCCCGTGCCATTGCGGAAGGAAGAGATGCGGCAAAATATACCATCCGCTGTGGCCTAGATACCGCCGACTCGCTAGGCAGATCGCTTGCGACGACAGTGGCGCTGCGCCGTCACGCCTGGCTGAGGACCACTGGTTTCTCGGGCGATGTCCAAAACACACTTATGGACATGCCCTTTGATGGTGTCGGCCTTTTTGGCAACAAAGCAGACCACGCGCTGGAGCGCTTTAAGGACTCGCGGGCTACTGCCAAGTCCCTGGGCCTTTCTGCTGTGCGCCCTTCGCAACAGTCTGCTTTTCGCCCCTTTCGTGGCCACGGAAGGGGCGCCCAGTCACGTCCACTGCCCAGCCACCGGCCCGCGCAGCAAGCGTCTTCGCGTGGCCGAGGACGTGGCTCCCGCCAAGGCGGGTCGGGTAACCAGCGTGCGGGTCAGGCTACCACCCCTGCCCCGTCCGCGGCCTCCAAGCCCTCCTAGTCCATCCTTTCAGGTCCACAGCACGCCAGTGGGGGGCAGGGTCCGCCATCACCTTCACCACTGGCGTGCCATCACCTCGGACAAGTGGGTCTTGGACATTGTCCGAAGGGGCTACTCCCTCCCCTTCGTGACTACCCCCTCAGCCATGCCACCTCAATACCACTGCATGTCGGGGGATCATTTGGTGCTTTTTCAAAAGGAAGTTGCAGCCTTCTTGACCAAGGGGGCCATCGAGCGCGTTTCGACCCCAGAAGTAGGGCGTGGTTGTTACTCCCACTACTTTCTGGTGCCCAAGAAGGACAAGGAGGACATGCGTCCTATCTTGGACCTCTGGAAAGTCAATCGCTTCCTCCGGAAGGAGAAGTTCAAGATGCTCACCCTAGCTCAGGTCTTGACTGCCCTCGACCCTGGAGACTGGATGGTAGCGTTGGACTTGCAGGACGCATATTTTCACATCCCCGCCCTGCCGGCCCACCGGCGTTACCTGCGGTTCACGGTAGGCCTCGAGCATTTTCAGTTCACCGTGCTCCCCTTTGGCCTTACTAGCGCCCCTCGGGTGTTCACGAAAGTGATGGCGGTGGTCGCAGCTCATCTGCGCCGGGCAGGGGTTCCAGTCTTCCCCTACCTCGACGACTGGTTGCTGAAGGCAGGCTCGTCCCAGGCAGTCGTCTCCCACCTCCAGACTTCGGCCGAACTCCTGCACTCGCTGGGGTTCTCCATCAACGTGCCGAAGTCGCACCTGATTCCTTCTCCACAGCTCCTTTTCATCGGAGCAGTTCTGGACACGACGCAGTTTCGGGCCTAACCTCCCGCACGGCGAGTCCAGGATATTCAGGCTATGATTCCGATCTTTCGGCCTCTATCCTGGGTTTCGGTACGGATGACCCTGAGGCTGCTGGGCCTCATGGCCTCCTGCATCCTGCTGGTCGATCATGCCAGATGGCATATGCGGGCTCTGCAGTGGGACCTGAAGTTCCAGTGGGCCCAGCATCAGGGGAACCTGTCCGATCACGTCCAGATCTCGGAGGGGACTGCAAGACAGTTGCAGTGGTAGCTCTCGAACCGGCAATGGGTCATAGGCAGATCCCTCTCCCTTCCCCAGCCAGAGCACACAGTTGTGACGGACGCGTCCCTTCTGGGATGGGGCGGTCACATGGGAGAGGCGGAGATCAGAGGCCTCTGGTCTCCGGCGGAGTCCCGGCTCCATATCAACCTTCTGGAGCTCCGGGCGATCCGACTTGCACTCAAGGCATTCCTTCTCTCTGTCAAAGGGAAGGTAGTGCAGGTGTTCACAGACAACACCACTGCCATGTGGTTCTGCAACAAACAAGGCGGGGTGTGGTCGTAGACCCTATGTCAGGAGGCTCTGCGTCTCTGGACATGGCTGGAATATCAGGGCATATTCCTGATGGTTCAACACCTGGCAGGTTCCCTGAACGCCAGGGCGGACGAACTCAGCCGCAGGTGCAGGTTGGATCACGAATGGCGTCTTCACTCGGAGGTGGCGCAAGGACTCTTTCTACAGTGGGGAGAGCCTTGGTTAGATCTATTCGCCACCGAAGAGAACGCGCAATGTCATCAGTTCTGCCTCGTTGGAATTTCCAAGGCGGCACTCGCTCGGCGACGCTTTTCGTCGCGAGTGGAGTTGCGGTCTGTTGTACGCCTTTCCGCCTATACCACTTCTACCCAGAGTGTTGAAGAAGATTCGGCGCGACCGGGCCCAAGTCATTCTTGTGGCTCCGGACTGGGCTCGAAGAGTTTGGTATCCCGAGCTACTCAGTATGAGCGTCGATCCCCGATCCGTCTGCCTCTTCGGGAGGATTTTCTGTCGCAGCAGCAGGGGACGGTCCTCCACCCGAACCTGTCCAGTCTCCACCTCCTTGCGTGGAGATTGAGCGGCGGCAGTTGATTCCTTTCGACTTGCCTCCCGAAGTTTGTGATGTGATTCTGGCAGCCAGGCGTCCCTCCACTAAGGTGGTATACGCCTGCAGGTGGAACAAGTTTGTGGCATGGTGCACAGCAAAGGCTGTGAATCCCCTTTCTGCCCCTCTTTCTGAGGTTCTTCTGTTCCTTCTTTCTCTGGCCCAACAGGGTTCTGCCCTGGGTACCATCAAGGGCTATCTTTGTGCAATCTCGGCCTTCCTCAGGCTTCCTGATCAGCCCTCCCTTTTCAAGTCCCCTGTTGTTAACAGATTTCTTAAAGGCATTACACACCTCTTCCCTCCTGTTCCGTTTGTAATGCCTCAGTGGGACTTGAACTTGGTTCTTACCTTTTTAATGTGTGCTCCCTTTGAGCCTCTACTTAACTGTCCCCTTCGTCTTCTCACTCTGAAGACAGCCTTTCTGGTGGCCATCACCTCCGCTCGGCGGGTGAGTGAGCTCCAGGCTCTTTCGTGCAAACCCCCCTTTCTGTCTGTCCATCCAGACAAGGTTGTTCATAGGAGGCGTCCGTCCTTCTTGCCAAAGGTGGTTACTGCCTTCCACATTGGGCAGACCATCACTTTGCCCACCTTCTTTCCGCCTCCGCATCCTTCCAGAGAGGAAGAGAGGCTCCACCGTCTGGACCCAAAACGTGCGCTTTCCTTTTACCTTAACCGCACACAACAGTTCCGGGTGGATGACCAGCTCTTTGTTGGCTACGTGGGCGCCAAAAAAGGTCGGGCGGTACACAAGAGGACCATCTCCCGCTGGGTAATCTTGTGTATCAAAGCCTGCTATTCTTTGGCTAAGAAGGAGCCCCCTGTTGGGCTACGTGCCCATTCTACCAGGGCAACAGCTGCTACCACGGCTTTAGGCCGCGGTGTTCCGCTACAAGATATATGTCAGGCAGCTACCTGGGCCTCGCTGCACACTTTTACCAAACATTACTGCCTTGACAGCCAGGTCCGGAGGGACGGCTTCTTTGGCCGCTCTGTCCTCCGGGACTTCCTTGTCTGAATCTGTTCGCAGACCCACCACCGGGGTTGGTATTGCTGGGGTATCTATTCTAAGGTAAGGAATCTGTCACTAACGTGTCTCTTTCAGATGCACAAGTTACTAACTTGTGTAACGATATATCTGTAAGAGACAGTAGTTAGTGACAGATTCCTTACCGCCCCACCCAAAACTCCCCATTCTGCGAACTGATTTCTAGGCTTAAGGACATCCCTTTCAAGGCCCTAGTATTTTTTCAGACACCAATGTCAGCTTCTTGCATGGCTTTGCGTTCCTGGCGCGGAAAGTCGTGTACAGAACTGACGTCAGCGCGCATGGGTGGCGTCTAAGTACTGGCCGCGACGTCATCCCGGCGATCTCGACGCCGACGACGGACGCGGAGCCGCACGACGCCGCCTACCGACCGCGCAAGGGTACTGCTACCCAAAACTTTCCGGATCCAGCCTGACGCCTGGGGATATTCTAAGGTAAGGAATCTGTCACTAACTATTGTCTCTTACAGATATATCGTTACACAAGTTAGTAACTTGTGCCTTACCGCCACAGGCCAGCATAGTTGCCCGACTATCTCCCCCCCCTCCCCTCCTCCCCCCCACAACTGACAAAGGTCATGCCTTGACTCTGATCACTTCCTAATTAAATTCACCATCAATAACATTACCTCGGCCAAACCCCCACCTCTGAAGGGGGAACAACAAGGAACTGGAACAAAGTCGACAAAACTCTATTCCTCAACACACTGGCCAACTCAGTTCCACCCAATCTCCCCTCTATCAACCATAGCGAAGGAAATTTAACTGCATGGCTATCAGCAGCCAGCAACAAACATGCACCCCTCAGGAAAACACACCTTGCCCGTCGTCACGAAGCTCATAGATGGTTCTCCACCGACTTAAAGACCCAAAAACTAGCTCTTCGGCAACTTGAAAGAAAGTGGAGACACAACTACCTATCTGAGGACAAAAGGTCCTATTTAGACGCTATGAAAACCTATAAAAAAGCGATTCTGACCAACAAAGCTGCCTATTTTTCCTCTAAAATCTTGACTGCAACCAATAAGTCCAAGGAGATCTTCTCAATTGTCAATGAGCTGTCCAATCCTGACAGAGTTACAATGAAACCCACTCCTTCTTAAACCCTATGTAACTCCCTGAACACCTTCTTCATTGACGAAATTGCAAAGTAAAATCAGGCTCACCCAGGGACTGCTGCCCTCCGGGCATCTTAAAAGAAATATTCACCGCTCTTCCCAGTCCAGCTCTATCTCTTCTGAACGAGTCACTGTCCCAGGGCCTTGTCCCCGAAACTTTCAAGGAGGCAACTGTTGCCCCCCTCCTGAAGAAATTAGGGGCGGACCCTCAAGCCCTGACGAATTACCGTCCCATTTCCCTTCTCCCATACCTGGCTAAGGTCCTGGAAGCCTACGCCACAAGATGCCTCTCCAGATTCTTAGAAGAGTATGAATACCTCGACCCCCATCAAGCAGGGTTTCGCCCAGCACACTCCATGGAGGCCGTAATAGTGACAGTATTGGATACTCTCCAAAGGGATGCCGATAAGGGCTCCCCGCAGGCTCTTGTCCTGCTTGATCTTTCCGCGGCTTTCGACACGGTTGACCATGGTATACTGGTCGACCGTGTCAGAGACGCGGGGATCCAGGGCCCTGCCCTGGGCTGGATCAGCTCCTTCTTGGGAAACCGTTCCCAGTCGTTTCGCATTGCCCAGTATACAGCTCCCAAAATGAGGACCACATGTGGTGTCCCGCAGGACTCCTCACTTTCCGCCCTCCTGTTCAACCTCTACCTCCTCCCACTGATTCGGGCCTTGAGAGAGAGGAAAGTCTGTACTTTCAATTACGCCGATGACTTCCAACTAATATTCTCCATTAGCAACTCCCCTGACTCGGTCCGTGATTTCCAGTCCACCATGCTATTCATTAGCGGGTGGATGAATAGCAATCACCTAAAACTCAATCCGGACAAAACCGAGCTAGTTCTAACAGGGGGCATTCACAACCCGTGGGGCTCACACTTTTGGCCAAAGGAACTGGGCCAACCTCCCTCCCCATCTGCCTCGGCTAAAAGCCTCGGGGTAACAATAAATCACGACCTCACCATGAAGTCCCAAATTGGGTCAGTGATTTCCACCTGTTTCTTCCAGCTGAGGAAAATTAGAAAGATCAGAAGATTTCTCACCCAGGGTGCTTTGACCCAGGTGGTCCTTGCCATGGTCATGTCCCATGTTGACTACACCAACTCGCTATACTTTGGCATCCCACTCTACCTAACCAAACGCCTGCAACTGGTACAGAACCAAGCAGCAAGATTGATTCTTCAGCTGCCTAGGCACCATCATGTCACCCCCTTCATGAGGAAGCTGGACTGGCTCCCCATCTCACAGCATTGCGCCATAAAGGTATGCTGTCTCATCTTCAAATCTCTGACTGGAAGAAGCCCGAAATTCTTGGATAGCCTTATTCAGAGGCACATACCCACGCGCAACTTGCGCTCGGCCCACAAGCACCTTCTGTCAACCCCCGCCTTCAAACTAAAGCGCCTGGGCGGTGCTAGGTTTGCCGTTCTAGCCCCCAGACTCTGGAACTCTCTCCCCTCCGAAATCCGATCAGGCGACAACCTCCTAAGCTTCAGGAGGCTTCTCAAGACCTGGCTATTCAGACAAGCCTACGAGTAACTCCCTAGGGTCAGGTACCTCTCAGAGTAGCGCCATGAAACCAACCCGGTGTACGCGCGCGTTACAAATCTTTTTTAACATTAACATTGACTCATCCCCAGGTCAACCATGCCAACAAGGCAGTCCCCCATTTTCTAAGAAAACTGATTCCCTAACTTTGAGAGGTGGACACCATCCTGTAAGAAAAAACCTCTCCCCCCGAATGCATCCATGTGAGATGGTGTGGAGTTATGGGGACCTAACCAACTTATCCATCTTCTTATTAGGTCTCCTAACAGAATGGTTCAGGGCCCAGACCGAATCGTCCCCCGCCACTGTAATCTTGGGATGATGTGAGACCACGCTAAAATGGATTGCCCCTGTGCATCCCTTGATAACAATTTCAGAGTGAGATCATGACTATTTCAGGACTCTTCTTCTTAGAACACCTTGTCCAATACTATCTTGGACATGGGTAGGTCCCTCTTTTGTGAGGACCCAACACACCAATCTCCCATACCGAGAGTGCTTGTGCAGGGGGCCCGTCTGCCTGCTAGGATACCTCCCTCGGGCACTCCCATACACCCATCTTCCTCCCTCCAAGGGCCTGTGCTTAGCTTGCGCACACTGCGCATGGGCGGGTGGGTGTTGGTCAGGGCCGCGTGTCAACAACCGCCCCTAACTCCCCGCGCCACGGTAACCTTTTCAACTTGTTGTCCGCACCCCTTGGAGGGACCCGTTATGCCACTGTTACTTTGGTCTAAAAAGGTGGGGTGTTTCATGTGCCCAAACTGTCGCACCAATCATGGCCTCACCCATCAACTAACAAATACAAGATGAATCTGACCAGCAGCCCTGCGCCCGCACCTCTGTAAACCCCTTCTGGGTCCACAGAAGGTGACAAAGGATCCAGCTGCTGTTCCAAAAAACTCCTTGCACCTTTCCCCTTGGCAATGCCTCACGTATGAGTGGCCCTTCACCGGGACCCTTGAAACCGCTTCCACGTCCACAGAAGACAACGAGGTACCCAGTTGCTGTTTCAACTCCTCATGCTGTTCACTTGCGCTGACCGGAGGATATAAAAAAGAGAGAAAGGAGTTATAGGCAAACCTAACAATAGGATTAATCTCACCTATTATTTGTAGCTTTCAGATTCCAACACACCAGGCCTTCGCACCACTGGCCCAGCTAGCCAATCATTGCCCCCTCAGTGGCGGCTCTAAATCAAGAGTGGGAGCCCTAGCATGGCGGCTCCTCACTTCCGCCCAGACCTGGCCTGTATGACTGACCGGGAAAATTGAGCAACCCTGTGAAATGATACGAATAGCAGGACCCGACTACCCCACTTTCTTGGACACCAGACGGTCTGCCCATGGCTGCGAAAAAACAACCTTGCCTTCCCCCTGGAGGATCCCAGATAGACCCACCAGAGAGTCCAATTCAATTAACCGCAGATGTAGCTGGACCACAAGTCTATTCAGTGCTACTCGTCCTCCAACAGGGCTGTAATGACATTTGCGTAAGCAACATGAGAAGCATTGTACTTCAGCTTTGCTGAGCTATGCCAAATCGAACGATCTTGGCAAGAGTGACCGTACTGCAGCATCATCCAGGCTGTGAAGCCTGCCGGCATTCCTCGCCGAGATTATAACACCCCCCACAATGGCGAGGGAACTGTCATAATCCACCTACGCATATAAGACTCCGGCAAAGACAGACGCAGCTTTCTGACCACGTGAAATAAACAGAAAAACTTTGACCCACCCTTGCTTTAAATGACCCAAAACTGCCCAAGTGACTCGTTTTAGGCAGATGGCCCATCATTATGGAGGGTAACCCCGGGTTAGGAGCATCCCGGCTAGATAAATTCCCAGATACTACACTCTGAGACAAGCCAATTGCATTCGCCAGTTGCAAGGCAACAAAGATTTCGGTGGCCAGTGAGAAAATACGCCAATAGATGCACATTTACCGCTAGCATGGAGTATTGCCAGGCTATATGGGGCCGAACCATTGCCCACTGAACACTTTGAGTGCTCTGAAGCCAATTTTTAAAATTCTTTTCGAGCTGATCACTGCTTGAAAGGGGTATAATTCCCTAAACTTAACCCTTTCCATGGACTTCGTTGCAATTATAATGGCTCAGTCAATGACAGATACATTTCCCTGGCAATAGTAAAATGAGAACCTCCCCTCATGAGTTTGGGTTGGAACTTCAAGTGGGCAAGAGACTTATCACTGCATAATAATGTGCCCATTAACAACACACCTAGATACTTTGACCCTAGCTGTTGCTATCCATGACCTACAACTAGCATAACGTGTACCTGTAAAGTACACGTTCACCATAAAGGGCATATTGGCGCTGAATAACAGATATTTATTGTTACCCAATTCTATGGCACTTGTTTTTTTGCCTCCAGAAGGATGAAAGGCTGAATGAACCCGCCAGGCATTGAACCTGTGGCCATGAGGTCACACACAGGTCCCAATATTGGAAGATTTAGCCCACTTAAGCCACCAGAACTGGTTGTGTTAGTTGTTTGCTTAGGGCAATGGCCCATACTTATCGAAAAAGAACTCCGGTCTGAGTTTGTTCAGGCCACATTAATTGTTATTGCGGTCAGTCCCCAAATCTGGTGAAACACCTCCACCCTTTTGTTAGGTAGCATTTAGTTCAGTGGGCATCAAGGAAGCCACTTGCACGCTGCCTGTCTATCTGGCCCCCCAACCTGCGTATTAGTTGGTGGAAGGGTCAAATGCATATTAATCCTAGTCACATAATAAAATTAAAAGAATCACTGGCTTAGCGATTGCTTATCAGCTAGTTCTGTCACCATCCACCACTGATGTTCTCAAAAGGGGGCATGCTATGGGTTTCTAATGATTATTCCTAAAAAATACACACAAGCATGTGACAATTGTGAGAAAGTGCCCTCTTTCTGCATGGTTGCCCCTACTTTTTGCTGAATTGCTGATGTGCTTTGACTGAGTGTGTCCTGGGCTCCTGCCAATTAGATGCCCAGGGCCTATGTTCTTTCCCTGAACCTGCATTAAAAACAAAACCCAATTGGCATCTCTGGCCACAGGTCAACCCCTGGTAAATGGTACCACAGGTACCCAGGGCACTGTGACCAGGGAAGACCTCTAAGGGCTGCAGCACTTATTGTGCCACCCTTAGAGGCCCTGTACCATTACACTCACACACTGCCTTTGCAGGCTGCGTGTTTTGGTGCAGAACAAAGTGAAGAGTAGACATGGCACACATTTCTGTGTGCCATGCCTACAACCCACTGCCCTGGCATAGATCAGTCACCCCTCTAGCTGGGTGCACTATACCAGTGGTGAGGGTACAGGTGCATGAGCCCTGCACCCCTACAGTTTCTAAGTCCATTCTTAGACATTGTAAGTGCAGTGCTGCCATTAAGAGTATATGGTGCTGGGAGTTTGTCATTATGAACTCCACAGCACCATAATGGCTACACTGAAAACTGAGAAGTTTGGTATCAAACTTCTCAGCACATTAAACCCATACTGATGCCAGTGTGGGATTTAATGGAAAATGCACACAGAGGGCATCTTAGAGATGCCCCCTGAAAAACGACCTACCAATAGTGTTCAGGCTGAGTGGCTGCTTTCAGCTGCTACCACCAGACATGTTTCTGGACCCCTGGGTCAAGAGCCTGCTGCTCTCGGGGGGCCTGAAACAATGCACATCCTGGGACGAGGTGCCAAACCTCCTCCCCCAGGATGGGCAGGGTTCACGAAGGGGAAGCTTCAAAGGCTTGCCGCCTTTGTGAGCTTTCCCAGGCCACTTGCTGCTTTCAGCAACTGGTCCCCACTGGTTCTGACCTCCCACTTTGGGCGGGAGAACCTGCAGGAAAAACAAGTGAGGAAGAGATGTGTGCCCACCTCTGCCAACTCCACCACTCAGGTGGGGGAGGCGAGGTGAAGCACAACTCCTAGTCCCCGCCATCTTGCAGCTGGGGGGACTCAGCCAACCAGGGAAAGGCTTATACCCCCTCTCACTGGAGGGTGGCATAATAGGGGGTGTACCCACCCCAGGGAAGGGACCCATTGGTCCCAACCTTTTTACCTACCTGTAACACCCCTAAATCTAGTATTTAGGGGCACCCCTGAACCTTGCTTCCGCAGAGAAGAACCTGCAAGAAGAAAAGAAGAAGGACTGAACAGCCTTGCTGAAGCTAACAAGAGGAGGACGCCCACTGACTTGGCCCCAGCCCTACTGGCCTGTCCCCACCTCGAACCTGCTCCAGCGAAATCCCGGAGTGTCCTGCAGCCAGCAACATCAAGAAACGCGGAGGACCTGCCTGCCTTCAATCCCAAAGACTCTGTCTCCCGTGAAAACCGGATTTGTTCAAACAACAGACTCCAGTTCCGCAAGGATCCGCGGGTCTGCACCACTCTGCACCCGACGCCCACAGCCCGAGTCCGAGTGGCCCAACACCAAGAGGAGGTCCCCCCGGCGATCTTGACCCGAGATCCTGCAACCCCATGACCTGCCTCCAGCCGACGCCTGCAGCCTCAAACCGGAAGGTCCCCCCAACCGTTAGTAGATCCGACCCAAAAAGACACCCCTGCACCCGACGCCCCACGGCCTTGGGTGGCCCAACCGATGGTGCCTAACCAACGCCCAAGATCCCAACTTACCTCTCCAAGTGGTGGTCGCACCCAGAAGACCTTCGTCCCAGAGCCTGCAGTGCTTTTGCAAACCGGAGACTCCCCATTGAAAGCTACAGGGCTTCCGATGCCAAAACAGCATTCTGCACCCGGCCGCCCCAGTGCCGCTGAGGGTGCATCTTTTGTGCTGGCCTAAACCTCAATTTGCCCTGAGCTTAAGTCCAGGAGCTTTGCTCCCACAACCCAGTGGCCTGCTCGTCAGCAGCCACCAACCGGAGGCCCCCCATTAGATAACATTGGGCCTCAGCACTCTGCACCCGGCCGCCCTAGTGTCGCTGAGGGTGTAACAAGAGTGCATCCTTGACCCTGGGGGACCCCTGAGTCTAACCCCAGAACACCAACTCCCACAACAAAGTACTTACCTTTCAACCGATAACACCATCATCATATAGCTTTATTCGGAGTCGTAACAAGCATCCATAAAAGCATTTCCACAAGTACAAAGAAAAAGCATACATCAATTTCATTTCATCTAGTAAGATGCAATTGAATACATTAAAAAGCAATGTAAACGTAAGCTCAAAATGTTAAAAATCATCTAATTAAATACCATCAGGTGCATTAAAAAGTAATCTAAGCGTGAGCTTTAGACTATTAAAAGCATATAGCTGCCAAAACTTCCATTAAGCATTTTTACAGACATATTCCTACAGGTATTAAAGTGCATTAGTGCAATATTTTCCATATTAACTTCCGTCTTTGATTCTACACGTGGTCCATTGCAGCTTATGCCTCTCAAATCTATAATCTTATCGCCATATTCTAGGTAGTAACTAATGCCATTCGTTTTCTTGCATAGAAAACGGCCCATAAAAAAAATGACATTCCACAACAAATTTCTAGCGATGGCAGTGATTGCAGAAACAAATATGCAGGGCGACATTGTGTAAAATTAACTACCTTATGATAGGTAAAATATACTGCTTCCTATACTGGGGATAACATTTACACAGGAGAACCACATGCATAGTGTTCTGGGGCATCCTGTCATCACAGGGACAATTTATCAGGTTTGTGGACCAATCATTCATGGTGGGGAAACTGCATAGTCTATGGAATATGTCCAGTCTTAAGCGTGTAAGAACAAACCTATGACGTGAATTTAAAACGTATATGAGGTAAAGCTGCATATTAAAAGTGGTTAATATCAGTTGATTTTTTAAAACAGAAGGTTTAGGAAGTTCAGTTATCAGGTTAAGATTTTCCAAGTGAATCATAGCCTCCCTTTTCAGTGTTTTTCTGCTAATAGTAGCCAACGTGTCCGGTTTTTCGAAATATTCAAGGTGGGCCATATCGCCAAAAAACCGCTGGACATACGCCAACCATGGAACACACGCATATGCAGCTCATTTAAGGCAATCCGCTAATATTGCTCGATTGAAGACTGTGTATCCTGAGGTCCATATTTTGTGCCACAGCAAAATTGGTTCTAGCTTGATTAAGTTTGTGAAAAGAGGGGCACCAAGTTCGGAATGGAGTACATATACTGATGTGCTTTTGGGGACTGCTAAAAGATATCAAAAAAATTCATTTTCTATTAACTGCACCCCTGCACATTTTTTGTGTCCCCATATACCCGCCCCATAGAGTACTATGCTAATGCATTTTGCTTTATATATTTTCATCATCATGTCTGGCGGCTTGGTGCCCAATCGTCTAGCAAAACCTCTCAGGGCCCAGCAGCCCTTATTAAAAAGAATTTTTCTGTTCTCAACAGCCTTGTTCCATAACCCATCTTTGTCGAATAGGACTCCGAGGTAAGAAAAAGCGTTGGTGGAACTAATCTTTTTTCCATTTATGGTTATATTTCTGCATTTCTTACTATTCTTACCGCACTTCATAATGAAGGTTTTCGATTGGTTAACTTGGAGGCCCAGTTTCTACATGTACTCGACAAAGTTAGTGAGCAGTGACTGTAAAGCCAGGGGTGTGCAGGCCATAAGGACTGCGTCGTCGGCGTAGAGGAGGGCCGGAACAGGGCGCGTACCTATTTGCGGGAGATCTTTACAAGCGACCGCAAGCTCCTCCCCTACACTGTTTATATATAGTGAAAACAGGAAGGGGGCCAAGACTCATCCCTGTCCCACCCCTCTCTCCACGCCGAAGGATTCAGTACATTCTCCACGGTACCATATCTTACCTTGGCTCTACCCCCGTATATAGATCTCTCAGAAAGCTAATGATTGGCCACTCCACCCCCATATCTTTAAATTTTAGCCAGAGCTTGGCGTGTATTACACAGTCAAATGCCGATGAAAGATCGACGAAGGCTAAATAGATTTTTCACTTTTAATCCTGACGTATTTGCCAGTGAACATATTGTCCCTATCCCGGGTCGAAAGCCATATTGCAGTTCTGACAATTTACCATGGATTTCGGCCCACTGCTGTAGTCTTTCCAAAATTATGCGTCCGGCTATCTTTGCTAGGGAGTCAATCAAGGAGATTGGCCTATATCATGCTGGGTTAAGTCGATCTCCTTTTTTAAAAATAGGTACAATGTTTGATTCTCCCCAAGAGGGAAGGAAGCCTGTTGTACAACATGACCGGAGTACTTGGGTCAACAAGTGGGCCCATAAATTAATATTGTCTTTATACAGGTCGGCTGGAATGGCGTCTGGTCCTGGAGCTTTACTGTTTTTGCTGGCTTGAATCGCATTGCTAACTTCCTCCAAGGAAAAAGGTTGAATGGAGGAAGTTTGCGAGGCGGTAAGCGTCTCATTATCCGTTAGTCCCAACTCTTGCCAATTTGTTGTGGCCGGTGCGGAATAGATACCAACAAAATGCTTAATCCATTCATCCTCCAAGATTGCAGTTTCGATTTTAGGGGACACATCTGTACTCCATGGTGAGGAGTTAATTATCTTCCAGAATGCTCGCTCATCCTTACTAGCCCCAGCCTCCTGCAGAGTTTCCCAGGCAGTCTCTCTTAAATGTAATTTCCTCCTCTTTACTGCCTGTTTGTATTCTACTCTGCATTGGTGTACTTCGCTATTACTCCTAGGTGTTTTGTGTAACGCCTCCTTCAAGCGCTTGTGGGCTTTACTGCAAAGAGCATCAAACCACCCTTTTTCTCCCTTTTTTGTCTTCCCTCTGGTGGCAGAGAGACACTCCTTTACGTTCTTTGAGATGGCCAGAAAGGCCGGGATGATTTCAGGATAAGGTGTATTTTCGTTTAAACATAAATCAAAGTCCTCTTTGTTATTGGATAATAGCTGTTTAAGAATTTCTTTCGGGTTAATCTGTGTCCAACGTAAAGTATACCCATTATGCCGTGCCAATTCAATCGCCTCTACCTGCGGTATAACCCTATCATGACTATGTTTAAAAAAAGGTGCGGTCGATAATTGGAGGCTCAGTGGGAAGTGATCGCTTAGTGAGATCGAGTGGGTACAAAAGTTAAAAATAGGGCCAGCACAGTGATTTGACAGTAAAACGTGGTCAATGATGCTATTATTAGTTGACCCATTAAAGGTTTTCTTTCGATACGCATAGGGTATTGAGATTTCATTTGCGAATGATAGGTCAAATTTAAGTATTAATTCATTTATTTTATCACCATATGTGCTGTGAGTAAAGTGTGGCTGCTCTATATCCTCTATATGTGTCATTCCACACATTTTGCCCAACTGAGCATTACACTGTTTGTTAAAATCCCCCCCCCCCCCCATAGGATTGTTGTGCACTTTTTATTACCGGCAATAATATGTTCTAAGTCTTTGTTTATTTCCTGTACGACCTCAGTTATTACTCCCATAGTGGCATTGTTATAAAAGTTGATTATTGCTAGACTGGCACATCCTTTCGAGTTGCATACCATTATTTGGACGTATGGGTTATCTGTGATAAATATGATATTAGTAAATTGTAGCGTGTTTACCACGTAAGTGCACAGACCCCCCTTTGCCCTGCCATGAGATGACGGTATGGCCGATGTGAAGTATGTCCTATACCCATTTATGTGGATGGCCTCTGTGAGCCATGTCTCTTGTAGGCAGATAACTTGGTAATTGCCTATAAAATCTAGCCATTCTGTGGTCTGTATTTTGCGACGTACGCCTGCCACGTTCCGGAACATACATCCAAGGGTCTGGGTTTTGGGTCGTGCTGGATTCTGTAAACAAGTGACTGTCGTGGGGGCTTGCTCATTGCTATTGTCTAAGTGGGGGGACTATTTGTTGTCTCTCTAAGACATCATCGTTTGATGTCAGTGGGGTAATAATAATGCTAGTATCAACTAGAATTTCGGTGTCAGGACTGTTCTGCAGCTTCTCTTCTCCCAATGGATATACCCCCACCTTAAATCAATCAGGGCCATCTAACGACGATAGACATTGGCACCTGTTATAAGTTGGAATTTTAAAATTAGGGAACCTTGGTCTCTGTTCAAGCCTGGGCTGTGGGAAAAAAATATTTCTTGCACATAGAGGGTTATAAAAATAGCCAAGGGGGTGGCAGGAAATACCATTTCCGTGAAAGCCGGAAGTCCCGGTCCAATTCAAGACTGCGTCCACCAGCTGGGGAGATCTAAAATTCAGTACCATACAGTCGCCACTCTGGTTTTTATTCCCTCTCCCTACCCACTTAACTCTCCTTACCATCTTGAAATCGTTGAATAGATGGTCAGTTAAACCCGTTCTAACGCCCAGCCAATTTAGGGACTTATTTCTCAACGAAGTCCAATTCTCCTTACTATTAGTGGGGAGAGAAGGTACGTTGGTCAGAACTACTACATATGGGGCAGCTGCAGGTGGGAGATCCAGGCGATCAGAGATATATTCAGCTGGCTCTTCAAGTCGATTACTAGCGGCTGGTGTGGCCACAGCAGCTCTGGTCTCGCTACTATTCCTATCCCCCTCTCCTGTCCTCGTCCTATCCCTCTCCAACCCTCTTATATTTCTGGGAACTATATCACTACGAGGATGTGTGGTAAGTCCTATTGCTGTAATATTGTCAGATATGCGCTCAATTGAGGATTCACCTGGTACTTCAGAGGCTGGGAGGGAATCTATGTTACAGAGGGCCTTCTGCCCTTGGCCTGTGGAATAGATCGTCAAAAGTTCCAAACAGGAATTAGTTCTTACTTCGACTTTCGTTAGTCTGGATTGTATTGTTCCCATGGTGTCTTTCACATGCTGGTCAAGGGTTTTTAATGTCTCGGTTAAAACATCAAATTTTCCGATAATTGTATTATAATTATGGTGTGATAGATTAGATGCTGCACTTGTTTCTATTTGGACCAATCCCTGTATTTAGGTACTACCCTTCTTATTCCTTGTTGAATCCCTTCTAGGAACGGTGGCTTCGCAGTGGGGTCGGGGTTTTTTGGCCCGTTTAGATGGGGGGGGGGGAGGTAGATTTAGCAGGGGAGACACAGTCATCTTGATATTGTATGCACCCATTTGCCTTATTAATCCCTTCCCCTCTGTTCTCCCTGCTGACTTCCTTCCCTGTTGTTATGCCTATTATGCCTCCAGAAATGCCTCCAGAAGTGTCAGTGACGTTGGCATGTGTCCCCTTAGTTCTTATCGTGGCCTTATTGCCCCCTTCTCGTTCATTCTCCCTACTAGGACCCTTCCCTGATGTAATATCTCCACAGGTATCAGGGCCGTTGGTAAGGACATGTGCTGTTGTTACTACAGGCATTTCAATTCCCCCACCTATTAACAGGGTTTCCTCAATGGTAGAGATCTGCTTCTCGATGGCTCCCATGGCTCCAGTGATGTACTTTAGTAGGTATGTTTGCGACTTGTCTGGGGAAAGAATTTTTCCTACTGTGGCCGAGTGCTTTCTTTTACCCATGTTTAGTAACAGGTATCTCAGATAACGCTGACATATAATTGTCTCAGAAGTAAACTCGAAGAGATGAACCCAGTAATAATTTAGGGTATTTGTTGGTGAAAGATACAGTAATGGGATTTTCTCTGTGTTGGTCGATTAGTAAACCATCCACCCCACAGCCTCCCCACAGCCACCCACCTACCTATCAGCTTCTTGGCCCGGGTATAACTGCAGGGTATAGCTGCCCTTGGCCCCCCTTCCCGGACGGTGTCTTAGTACAAAATAGTACAAAATAAATAACGCAATAAATGACAGTGACAATGACAACTAGTAGGCCGGTCAAATCTGTTTGCTAGTATATATCGGGATCGTGCAGTGTGGACCCTTACGTATTGGTGCCAAGTACAGTGAAAAGCAGAGTCAGTATGTTCGAAAAATAAAAGTCAATAGCAGTACCTTTGTTCTAAGAAGGTTCCGATATCGCGGTCTGCTAAGTTGGTCTGGCCAAAGGTTCGCTGCTTACTATAACTGGGAGGCTCCCCCTCCGCTGTTAAACTCCGAAGCTTGATTGTTCTACGCACAGCTCGTCGTTTTACTCCCTCGAAGACTGGTAGTCAAAAATAGGCATTCCTTGGTGTAGCACAAAAACGCTTTTACTTACCTGTTTACAGGAAATGTCCCAGTGTAGTATCCAGGTATACTACACTGTGTAAGAAAAGTAATCTGAAAGTAATGTACTGGTCATTTTACTAAAAAGCCCATTCAAAGTATATGTACTGTATTTACAAAGCATTGCATTTCTCAGTAACAATACTGTAAGTCAAAACAAAGTGCATATACAATTACAATCCAAACTGTATTACAACTGTATATTTACTGCAAAGCATTTATCACTTACCTGTGCCAGGCTTGCTTGGTTCTAGGAAATAAAATAACTAAAAGAATATTTTTATGCAAAAACAATTGGTCTGAAGTTCAGTCTTTGAGTGTGTGAATTCATTTGCTGACTGAGTGTGTACAACAAATGCTTAACACTGTCCTCTGATACTGCCTTACTGCTCGACCCCACTACCACAAATAGAGAGTGAGGTGCTATCTACTTTACCTCTGCCTACCTTTTGGGTTCCAATGGACTCTGTGCACACTATACCTCACTTTGGTATAGTATACACAGAGCCAGCGTCCTATAACAATGGCCAATAAATGCTCATTCTCCTGTTGAAATAAGAATACCACTCCGTCCTTTTGCACATGGCAGAAGACCACAAGCACATGTAACCATATAAAATCTGGCACTGCTATTTTCAGGTCACGCCTCTTAACCTCACCCTTCAAACCCTTAAGGCCCTCTCCTTAATCCTGGCCCTTTTTACAAAGTTCTGAGTACATGGTTGAACTTTATTGTCCCCTATTTAACCTGTAGTCGTCATACCCACCAAGATCCTGCTGTAGGTGGGGAGATGTGACCTACAAATTTACAACAATACCCTGAAAATGATTTTTTCTTGGAGATTAATATGGCATTAAAAGATTGCTTGGAGTCTCCGCAGTACATGCCTACTCCCCTGCACTTATCTCACTGGCACTGTGCAAAGTACAAGTTACTCACAGATGTCTGCAGCAGGTACGCTATCCAACTACCAGATTATACATCTCTGCAACAGGTGCATTATTGACAAACAAGCAATATCACTCATTGTTCCTGAAACATATGCACGGCAGATTGTTTCCAACCAACAACTTCTTAGGCTTCAGTTGAGAGATGTTCATTTTACAACACACCTAGATATTGACCAACCCTTGCTTGTAGATCAGAAGGATAAAAAACCTAGTTGGGGCCCCTGAGACTGGAAACTGAGGATGCAGGTTAAGCACTGGGACGTGTTAACTGGAGTCACTGTGCGACCACAAAAACGAACTCCACCACTGGAATCGGTTATACCAATTAACTGTAAGTGCCTGGCAAACCCGTCTGCATATCAGAACAGATGTAAGATGTTCAGCACAGAAGCCTATAGAGATGCGAGAAATGGACCCAAAGGAATTCGGAGTGCTTCCCACTTAATAGGCACATGTGTGAGGGAA
This sequence comes from Calotriton arnoldi, assembly GCA_963921515.1. NCBI lineage: Eukaryota > Metazoa > Chordata > Amphibia > Caudata > Salamandridae > Calotriton > Calotriton arnoldi. The sequence goes on from CAWUFW010005646.1 coordinate 842,885, forward strand.
GCTTGCAACGCTGCCGGGCCTTGGAAACCAGTTCTGCCACTAGCGTTGCATTGAGCTGCGCTGACACGCAGCCCCAAACATGGCGGCACGCGACGAGCTCCAGGTACATTACAGGCGAAGACGTTTATAGTTAGACGCGGAGATTGATATGAAGTGATTTGCGCAGAATATCAAGCTGTTGAGCCTCCCGCATAGGCTCGCACCCGGATTCCATCGGTGATGGGATCCCTAACCCAATTACATGTGACTTGCCCAATTCTGGGACCCCCGCCCCACTCTCCCCCCTACCCCCCCCGTACTCTGGTACACTGTCTCGCTCCTGGACACGGGGCCAAAGGACGGCAGGCCCCTGAAGCCAGTACAGGCCGGATCGGACCGGCCACGTCTTGAGTTTCCCTGGAGAACAACAATTTCCTAGTGCTTGGGAAACATTCCAAATATCGTGAAGATCGTTCATTCTCCAGGAAATACGAGCAAAACAATGCTTTAGGTTTTCAAATGTCCGGCCCAGCCACGTCGATTATCAATAAATTAACCGAAGCCAATCTAAGTGTGCCTGAAGAGAAAAAAGGTTTCCGACTGCCGGAGGATGCAAGCCACGCAAACTGCTTATTCCCCAGAAAGTTTTACCAGAAAAAGAAACAGCACCACCTACTGCCTTTTTGCCACAACTGCGATCAAAAGGCAATAAAGCAGAACAAAACCTGAAAAAAGGTACTGGCCAAACAAGAAAGCATCGCTCTGCCCCCAGATTCAAGCACGGCTCAATCCCGCAGTCAGCTGCTGAGCCCACGCGCCCCCAGCCCAGCCCCGACCATCCCCACGTCACCTCTGACCCTGCACTGGCCGCATCCGCACAAGGTCCCGACGGCGGCAACTGGTGAGGCCTCTGAATATGAGGAGGGAAAAGGCTATCCAACTGTGTCCGCCACCGGAGCCCCCTCGGAGGCGGCCCTTCAGCAGGTCAACATAAAGGTCGAAGCAGGTAGTGAGGCAGGCACAGTCATCGAGCTGCCACGATCAAAAGGCAAAGAACGAAAGGGGCACACTTGGGGTGACCCCTTGCTGTGGCAGGAGACCCGCAGGACGATACTGGTGATGGCCAGGAGCGGCGAGGAAAAGACCGTCCCGCCGCTCCGATGCCCCCTTTAAAGGGGGCGTATAAACCAGCAGGAACCGTCGGTACCTGCTTTCCTTGCCCTGGAAGTGCTTGAAGCACTTCCGGGGCATACCCACAATTGACCACTCAATGGCTGAGGTCGGGACTGGTGCCGGCAGTGTCATCTGTCCAGTCACCAGCCCCGCCCCCTTTATGGTGGGGACCGGCGCAACCGCCATAGTTGCGGTGTGCCCGAGTCCGTGTGCCGCCTCTGCATAACCCCTGCACGAGTTGCCCTCAGCCACCTCTGGTCAATATACGCCCCAGCAGCACCCTTTGAAGCCAGTGGGGAAATACTGCTCTCCTACCGTCTTAGTACAGCTAGCCTGCGAAAATTAAAAAATAAACTTGCCCAACAGGCGTTCCCATTGGGCTACCCTTCCCCCCTCTGAACCCGCTCCTAATAGTGGCAGACCCCAGGTTGGGCTGCGCTGCGCTTTGTCCAGGAACACACTGCTACAGTAGAGGTGTTTAAGGTATAATAACCAGCAGCAGTGTTTGAGCAATTGAGTAAAATTGTGGTTGAACTTAATGTGGTAAATACAGGATTGTTTAAGGCTGATGAGAGTTGTTTAATTATGGTGAGTGTGGAGGGAGATGGAGGTTAGAAATCTGGGACTCTTACCTCTTGTTTACCTATTGACAGTCAGTTACTCAAAGGTAAATAATACAGTATGGGCTAGATGTGTGAAGTATTTTAGCGAATCGGGCTGTTTGCGACAGCAAAAATGCTTTTTCTGATGTACAAAGCCCAAATTGCTATTCAGTAACTTGTTACTGAAATGTAATTTGGATTTTGCGATTCTGTTTTTGGAAGGGGTTTGTTGAGGGTGTCGCACCCTAATACTGAATTGCAGTTTTATGTACAAATGTTTTGCAACCGAAATGCGGTCATAAAACATTTGCAATTTGCCACCAAATGAAAGTTGGTGTTCACCATTCGCAAATGGGAAGGGGTCCTGAAGGGACCCCTTCCCGTTTGAGAATGGTTGATGGACCACTGCCTGCTCTTAAAAATAGAAACTTAAACGTTTAATTGTTTTTTTTTTTTTTTTAAATATGCATCCTGTTTTCTTTTAAGGATAAAGATTGCTTTATTTAAAAGCAATCACAGACATGTTGGTCTGCTGACCCCACATTGCCGCCATCCCTGTGATGTCAGCTAATTGCTGTGGGTTGGAAATTGCGACCTAACTCATTAATATGCATGAGGTAGGTCTTTTTGGGGCCCACTACGAATCGCTAAATGAAACTCAATGAATTTCATACATAAGGAATAGCGATTTCCTAATTGCGATTTAGCCGAATATCTTTTATATAGGGCAGAAACACCTAACGCACAGAGGGGAATAACGCAGTATATGGACCTGTTTTACCCTATGTGTTGGTTATAGGTATGCTAGCGTTTTAATTTAGCTTCACTGAGTTATTTTGGTTAGAGATGAAGTCCAATTAAAAAAACACAACAGTTAGCTCTGGTGTCAAATGGCTTACCCGCTGAGCTTCTGAAAACCCACAAGAAAGTGTGTTTTAGCGAAGTCATCTTTTTGAAAACGGTTTGAAAGAAATAAAGCATTTTGTGCTAAACCAGCCCTCCTTTCTGGAAAAAATATCTTTGTTCAGTCTCTGCCTTCTGTCATTTGCTATCAAGGCGGTGTCCATTGTGCTAACAATAGGTCTGAAAGCCTGTAAGCACCGAGGCCCCCACGTGCTTTCATTGACGGGGAGAGCGTGTTAGGAAGTGTGAAAATCCCTCACAGCATTGTCTGTGAAACAGATTCCTAATTCTGTGCTGAGAGCAAGGCTTTGAGCCTCTGATTTGGTGGGAGGAGCCCTTGGCTTTTAGTATTGACGGCAGGAATGTGGGCCGGACGCTTGGCTACCTCCACAATAGTTTGCTACACAATCGCCTCGCAGAGCAGATTCTCAGCTGCGATTGCTTGTTAGCTTTGTCATTAAAGTATTACTTCTGTTTCTGTAACAGCGACAAGAGTTTACTCACAGATTCGCATTACCCTCCTGGGGAAAGTATCCTTTACTAATTACTGCAAGAGGATTGATTTGCTGCCCTGTGGTGCGCCAGGACTTATTTTAGCGCACACAAATGATGCCCTCCCAGAGAATATCCTAGCACGTACAAGTCATGCCCTCTAATGTTTTTCATTTAATAAAATAGATCTGCACATTTTGGTGTGCAGCCAGGAAAGTTGGTCACTGGTGCCTGCCATGATGATGGTGATTAATATTTATTATTGCTTTTTATTTTGTTTCGGTGCTTCAATAAAATAACATTTAAATGCTTAGACCTCAACCTTCACTGCTCTCAAGATGGCTCCATCTGTTGTGGGCTCCTGGTCTGAGTTCGAATCCTTGAAGGGCAAACTGAAGCCTTCATCACTGTGTAGAAGATAAAGTGGGTACTGTTAAGGAGGGTGATAGTACCAGCAGCTATTTACAATCTTTATAATTGAAAGAACGGTGGTACTTATGGCTGTGTAAATAACACAAGCTTTTGTCATAATGCCACAGTGTTTCTCATTTAGTCCTTTGGTCTGAGTTAACATACCCGCAAACAAAATGCCAGCAAAGTTGTAACAGTGTCCTAGTGCATCACAAAATACATTCCAGTGATAGAATGTAATATCTAAAAGCAAATTATTCTCATGTCCCAGTGTTTGATTAAACCTCACCTTACTCTGTTAGAGTATTCTGGCTAATAGGAGTTACCGCACATATCAGAATTTATAGGCCCCATCGTAATGATTATGGCCTTAGTGTTTATAAAAAAAGGTTTTCAGTTTTACTCACAATTAAGCCTTCATTTTGTTCACAAATGGATTCATATGCCAACATGCCTCTTGCGTCATTCATTAATGTCACTCAAGATAAACATTTCTTCAAATCAATAATGCTCTTGGTAAATAAAACTGAAAATACTAATAAATTATTGAACCACATTTAATGATACATGATCTTTCTTTGCATGGATTTTTATACTTGTGGATGATTTATCATACTTTTCATTTTTCTCAGTTCCATTGTTTTGTATCTTTATTTCATTTTCCAACTATTTATTCTGAATACAAAGCTTTTCCTGAATCTGCAGCCCTGCACTATGAAGCAGTGCTTCCCAAGCTTTTCAGAACCACCTCCATTTTTAAGTACGACAAACTTTCGCGACCCACCTAGCTTTAATGGACATGAGGGGTGCGCTTTTTAAATGTAACCAAAGCATCGTGTGGCAGCGCACTGTCATTTACAGACAGCACATTTTCCATTTAAATGGTATCTAAATTTGCACAGACGTGCAGTTTTATAGATAAAACTATATTGTACTCAAATGATAATGTGTGGAAATCGGGTTTCAGTGAGTATTATCATTGCATCACCTAGTAGTGTCTTGGTTTGTTCTGTTCCTACTAAAATCTTTGTTTCCTTCACACTTAAGAATTACAAAAAAATGTGCTTCATTTTGCTCTCCTAACTGCTGAATGTGTACAGTTCATTTACAGGTATTTAAAATGTGTTGTGTGTTAGGACAAAATTACATTCTCCCGCTTTCCTTTTACACTTCACGCACTCCAGCAGAATTGTTACATAATTCACTTTATTTTTGTTTCTCTGACTGCAAATTGAGCGGAGTTCGTAAACACCAGTCTCTGTGTTAAAAAATAAGCAGCAGCATAGCCTGACATTTGACTTTTGCCTTTGCAACGCAGGAAATGTGACACGATAAATACAGAATTTCAAGGCATCTTTATTTATTGCATGGACTTTGATGACCCACCAAAAATCTGTGTCGCGCCCACAGTTTGGGGAACACTGCTCAAAGGATTCTGTGTAATTCACTGACCTTAGACTTCAAAGTGTCTTGTTTTAATGTGTATGTCCTGTATGTTCCTCAAATTTCTTTTCAATTTTAAGTGTTTCAGGAGTTCCAGGCAGTGATTGAAGGGAAGAAATATTTCACTCCTTTTTGTCACTATGGATAAACTTATGATCGCGCTTATCAATATCCAAATACACATTGCACAAAGACTATGTATCTAAATTTCACTCTTAAAATGTTGAATATTAAAAAGTAATCTGTGTGGGTGCAAACGCTAAATGTTTCAAAAATGGTCGCTTTGATTATTTTGCCAGTGTAATATGTACTTATCAGAACCTCTTTCAGAGGGCCACGGGGAAAACAGGAGCTACTAGCCCAACCGTGGGGGTAGAGTCCTTTCACTCCTGATGTCCCGGGGCTGGACTTACTATGGATTCTGAGCAACTGGGCCAAGTACCTCTTCACCACTTGACTCTCAAGAATAGCGTGGTCCGAGTACTCCAAGGCTCTCTTGGGGAGAGGTGGATACTGAGGAGTGAACACAGACTCGCAACTCAAAATGCGCGCAGCAGTAAATCATTGTCCAGCTAAATACTCACTTGTATGAAACAAGAAGTTTTTTATTTCTACCCCTATTAACACAAAGGAAAAATACGACATTTAAAAATAACTACACAGTCCTCTATGATAAAAGAGAAGTTCTTTATTTCTACCCCTTTTAACACAAAGGAAAAATATGACATTCACAATCAACTGACCCACTCCTGTGAGGCCAGGGCTCTAGTGCTTATTTAGGCAGTCTCCCTGGTCTCACTTGCTCCTAGCAATAGTAGTTATTTCCTTTCTACTACAGGCAACATCCAGGGCAAGTCTCAAGAGTCCATTCTGACTCCATTTAAAGTCAACAGTGTTCCAGTGTCGCGGCGCAGTCAGTCTTACCTGCACCTGCAGGCTTGGAGAATCTGGAGTTCCTGAGTGCCCCCCGTCCCTGGGTGCTTGGAGCGGTAGCAGTTGAATCAGGTGAGTTTCGCTTGATGCGGCCCAGGCAGGCTGCACTCAGCAGGTGAGGATTTCCTCATACGCGGTCATGTCGCCGAAGTAACCAGAGGTTCTTTGCAGCTCCTCCTTGTAGGGTAAGTGTCTAATCCATCCCATGGTGTGGGAAGGGGGGTGATGCGACAATCCTGAAGCTGGTCTCTTGCGTGGGTGACGGTGCTCGTGCTTCTGCGATGGCCTCACTTCTCTGGCATTTTTTTTTACATCAGGTCGAACATGTTATTGCTCTCGGTGACCCCTCTGACATACAGGGTCACCGTACCTTCGCTGTACACGGGCCCCAGCCTGCTCGCACAGCGGAGTCTTCAGCGGCTGCCCTTCCTCGCATACAAGGTCATGGCTTACCACGGCTCAAGGGCTACTGCCCTCCCAGCACAGACGTCTTCATGTGGCGGCCCTTTCTGGCATACGGGGCCGTGGTTCCTCTCTGCACACAGGCTCCGGCCCGATCGGCGCAGTGATGCACAGAGCTTAGTTCACGGCTGCCATCCTCTGCCATTCAAGGGTCACCAACTTCGTTGTGCACAGGATAATGACCCGATTGGTGCAGCAGCCATTTCCTCACACCTCACAAAGAGAGTCTACTCAACAGGGTTCCCCACTGGACCTCGCTCCCTCCAACACTCTCCTCTACCTCATTGGGCAAACTGTTCTTGGCAAGCAGGCACTGGTGCTCCAGGCTCCGGTACAGGTGGTCTTTGATTCCCTGGGTGATGTCCTGGTCACAGGCAGAAGTCTTGCAGAGCTTCCCCTCCTCACAGAGCCTGTCTGGCTGCTTGGCAGATGACACTTTTTGCTGTCTCAGGCTCCCATTCTGATTTACAGTCTTCGGCCTTTATGTTGGGGTTCTGCTTCTTTTGAAGTGCCCCCTTCTCTGCCCTCTCTTTCTCTTGATAGCAGTCTGTCACAGCAGGAGTGAGTCCAAGGCTGATAGCCCCACAACACAGGCCATGGGAGTGACTAGAGTTCACAACTGGATGTCAGCCACAGTGATATGTCTACCAGAAGGTTAGCCCAGGGCCACAGCCCTACTCCTTATGATTCTCATAACGGCCCCATTTATTTTCTGAGATGTGCCCAGGCCCCTTCCCTGTGACCTCTCACTGAATCAAAGAGTACCCTTTGAAGTGGATGGAGAAGCCTGCCTCTCCCCTCTCCAATGTGAGCCCCACCAGCTTATAGAATGCAGCAATACACAAATCTGTTCGGGAGGGCTTCCTCTACCTCCTCATATCATGTTTCACAACATGGGTGTTTCCAAATAGTCTGCCATGTATTGTACCATTCACAGGCACACATACACCCAGTGCATGTACACAGCATACACGCACTGCCATAAAAGTATCCTTCATGTATGTACCACTCACATGCACCCAGCACATGCATCTACCATGCACATCTGCAAAAAGCATCGCTGCAAAACCAGCCCCCTGTAATAAAACCGGCCCAGCTGTTCCAAAACCGGCCCACACCCTTCCAGCCTCCTGGGCAAACGCCCGCGGCCCGCTAATTCCTTCGCTGTCAAGTGGTGCACTTGTCAGATCCCTCAATGCAATAAAGAAAATGAAAGTAGCAATACAGCTTACTCCAGTATTGGAACTTTCATAGATTCCCATTGCTTGTATCATTCCCCGTCGTCGAGATGGGAGTCCCCGGTATACATAAAATAGTCATAGAAATAAGTACAAAAAAAGAATAAGGCCTAGGCCCCTTCTAGTTTTGTAGCATATCCACCTCTTTGTGTAAAAGAGACCAAAGAAAATGAATAGCTAATCAGAATAGCCTCACCCCATAGAACCTTGCTGAGAGAGCCTCAGATTTTCTACTGCACGTTGTGCAAGGGAGTCTCCACTGAGCTCTGCTCAGTTTTTTCCTAGTTACCCATTTCTTGAACCTGTTTTTCAATCTACACTACGTGGTCAACATGTCAGACAAGGAGAAGAAGGCCCTCTTCAAGGTCTGTGCCACCTGCTCCAAGAAAAGACTTTATGTGGATGACAAACATAAAGACTGTATTTATTGTTTGTATCCTGACCATAAGGCGGCTGACTGCAAGATTTGTCGGACCTTCTCCACGAAGACCTTGCGAGACCTTGAGGGGCGTCTGTTAACGTGGCTCCAGAGGCTTAAGGCAAAAAAGGATCCTGTCTCCAGTGACAGTGATGACGCTTCCTCGGCTACTTCATCCAGGAGGTCTCAAAAAAGGGGTAGGTCTTCTCCTTCTACTTATTCAGACCCCCCTTCCAAAGCCTTTCAAAAGGCCTCTCGGAGGTCTGACAGGCGGAGTCCCATCAAATCTCCAAGGTGTAAAGGAGAGGGAAGGACTTGTCTCAGGAGTGGCACTGGAAAAGAAGGCGAGCTATGTGCCTTCTTCTTCTTCAACTTCTTCTCCTACACCTGAAAAGATGAAAACTTTTTAAAAACCAGCTTCTGTCCCATCTGATGAAAAAACTGAGAAAAAAGTTCGCTCATCGACGACGGCAACATCTATTCCGTCGACGACAACTTCCAAAACTTTGTCAGCGTCTTCTTTGGCTCCGTCGATGGGCTCGTCGACGAGAGTTTCCTCGTCGCCGCTGGTGACGAAAGGATCGACGACGCCAGGCTCGGATGCGCTGTTCACTCTGTCGTCAACGCCCACACTGACGACGTCCACATCGACGAGGATGACGACGGGGATGGTGGCGACGGCTACCACGTCGACGACGGCGGCTTCTACCATGATTTTGACGGCGGTCTCGACGACGATCCCGTCTACGGTGTCCCTTGCTCCGTCGACGGCTCAAACATCGTCGACGACGGCTTCGTCGACGACCTCATCGACGATACAAAATGTGGCAATTACAATTCGGAGACGCCGCATTACACCAGAGATGACTTCTCCTAGGAAGGTAACACCTCTGCCCCCTGCTCTTCTTCTAGAAGAAGAGGTTTCTGATGACGACGATGGATCTTACGGAGATGCTGTTAGTCCATCAGAGCTGAAGGTCAAATACCAGGACTCTGACTCGGAGGAGTATTACATGGATCAGCAACAATATGAGCCCCCATTAAGGTCTCAGGAAGTCTATCAGCAGGAGATGGTCTGTATGCCATCCTCCCTTATCACGGACTTGCAATTCATGCTATCCGATTACAGGAGGAGATTTCCTACACAATCTCCTGCCCAGGATACAGTACAAGTGCCTGCTACTCCACTTGCTCATCCGGTTACACCCCAATTTCCTCCACAAACTTCGTTGCCGGAGTTACCAGAACCACCAGTCATTGCTGTCCAGGATGATACATCGGACGATGACCAGGGGACAACAACTGTTCCGGATCCCGACAGGGAGTGGGATGATTACATCATTCCGGATCCCGCCTCTCCGGTTCCGGAGCCGGCGGATTCCCCCCCGGCGGATATTGGGGGTTTCCATAATCTAATGGAAAGAGCATCTAAAAGATTCGACCTGCCCATTCCAACAATGCAGTCGGAATGTTTCTTGTACGACTTTAAAGAACCCTACAGAAAGTCAGTCCGACCCATCCCAATAGTGGGTCACGTATGGGATGAAGGGCTCAAGGTAATGAAGACGCCTGCCACTGTAATACCTGTTCTTCCTCGTCTAGAGAAGAAATATAAGGCCCCCGAGGACAGCCCTGCTTGTTTAGTCAGCCAACCTAAACCGGATTCGGTAATTTCTCAAGCGGGCCCAAAGAAAATCTAAGAATCCGGTGGCCCCTCTCACTACACCTCCGGATAAAGAGGGCAGGCCCTTGGATAATGCCAGAAAACGGTTTTCTTCTATGTCTAGCCTCCTTGTCAGGGCAGCCAACGCCTTAGCAATCCTTGGTCGGTATGATCGCCAGATGTGGTGCGATCTTTCCCCTTATCTGGACCAGTTGCCGGAGTAGTCTAAGGTGGAAGCTAAGAAAATCCTCGTAGAGGGAGAGAGAACATCTTCCGAAATAATAGACTGCGCAATGGATATTGCCACAACAGCTTTCCGGTCTCTAGCGGGGGCGGCGGTCCTTCGACGCCAGGGCTGGCTTCGTGCTACTTGGTTCCGGCCTGAAGTCCAAAATAAGATCTTGGACCTTCCCTTTGATGGCGAGGCGCTCTTTGGGAAGCATATTGATGATGCGCTTCAGGATATAAAAAAGGATACGGAAACAGCAAGATCCCTTGGGACTTTACAAGACCGCAAGGTCCCCTTCCGTGGGGCTAGGGGTAGAGGCACCTCCTCCTACAGAGGCGGATTTCAACAACAGCGTTATTCCTCCTACTCGCAGCCCTCTCAATCATACCGGCCGCAATGTACACAAAGGCAAGGCCAATCGTCTTCTTTCTCTCGTTCAACTTCTAGAGGACGACAAGGGCGCCTGGGGAGGGATTCCTCTAAGCGCCAGTAGCGGCTTCTTGGCTCTTCCTACTGTTCCTTTGTCCCCTGTAACACCAGTGGGGGGCAGGATATCCCAATGCTTCCGAAGCTGGCAACTGATAACATCAGATCGTTGGGTTCTAAATATAGTTCAATCAGGCCATACTCTGGAATTTCAACATCAACCACCATCCAAGCCCCCTCGCGCCACCGAATTCAGACATCTTCATCTTCTACGTCTGGAGACACATCAATCTGAAAGAGACACGTTAGTGACAGATTCCTTACCTTAGAATATCCCCAGGCGTCAGGCTGGATCCGGAAAGTTTTGCGTAGCAGTACCCTTGCGCGTCGGTAGGCGGCGTCGTGCGGCTCCGCGTCCGTCGTCGGCGTCGTGATCGCCGGGATGACGTCGCGGGCAGTACTTAGGCGCCGCCCCTGCGCGCTGATGTCAGTTCTTCTTTTTCCGCGCCAGCAAGCGCAGATCCGGGAAGAGCAGTGCCCTGGTCAATTTTTGACCATACTTTTTGGTGATTTTTTCACTGTTTTTTCCAAACTTAAAGGTGTCGTAGGGATGCCCGGCTTCGAGCGATGCGGCGCCTGTGCGCGGATGATGTCCGTCACCGACCCGCATTGGGAGTGTCTCTTCTGCCTCGGCCGAGGCCACGACACCGAGTCTTGTCCCGAATGCCAGGCCCTCAACCCGAAAGCTTTGCGAGAGCGGTCTCGAAAGCTCCTCGAGGCCCGGCATTCGGCTCCACGGAGGCCCCGGTCGCGTGAGTGGTCCAGGGGTCGCTCGCGGAGTGCACACCGGTCGTCGGCGTCGAAGTCTTCTTCGTCCGGTAAGTCTAAGCACAAGAAGTCCAAGAAGCATGGTCGCTCTCGGACTTCGCCTCGCCGGTCTCGCGACTCGGCTGAGGCCCCTCCCGGCACCGTCCCCGCCCCCGCGGCCCCGGACTTGCCTGTGGAGTCGCCCCGCCATACCCGCCCTTCCCGGGTTCGGGGGCGGATCCGGCCAAGGTACAGGAGTTCCTGTCGGCCATGGCCCGCCTCTTCGGGCCTTCAGGCCCCTCCGGTGCGCCTTCGGGCCCCGCGGGCCCTGATGGGGTTGCTCCGGCGTCGCCGGCGGCTCCGGCGCCGCCCGTGCCTCCAGCCTCGATCCCGGCTCCGGCTTCGGCCCCGGCGTCGATCCCGGCTCCACAACCCCCATCGACGCCGGTCGACCTCACGACACCTCCGCCGGCGCCGATGTCTCCGGTGCCGTTCTCGACGCCGCCCTGGGCTCCGGGCGGCGTCGTCCCCCAGTTCCTTCCGGCTCCGGACATGGACCCGGAGCAACGTCGCTAGACGCCGGCTCCGGCGCCGATGGGACCTTGGGTCCCAAATGTCCCTCCTCCTCCTTATTTTGAACCAGAGGAGGACCAGGAGGACTGGGAGGGGTCTGATGACCCTCTGACGCGCAACTGTCAGTATGATGAGGACTGGACAGAGAGTCTAGGGGAGGCCAGTGGTCTGGATACTTCCCCTGACACTGGCATGCTGTCTCCTCCCGTGGCTACGGAGGAGGGGGCCAATTTTGGTACGGTGTTGCGTAGGGCTGCTGGGGCCTTACGTCTCCAGCTCCCTACTTTGACGGTCAAGCCTAACATCTTGACAGAGGTGCTTCAGCCGGCAGCCTCCTCTGCGGAGACTGTGCTGCCGTTTAACGACGCCCTCACTGACGTTCTTTTGGGCGCCTGGTCCAAGCCCAACACAGGGGCTCCTGTGGATCGGAACGTGTCACGACGCCATCGCCCCGCTCCGGGCGACCCCCTGTTTCTTTCTGTCCACCCCACTCCTGAGAGCTTGGTTGTCCAAGCCTCCGCTTCCCAAACCGCCTTCCCTACCGCTCCTCCGGATAGGGAATCCAAACGCCTGGATCAGTTTGGGAAGAAAGGTTTTTCTTCCTCCAGTGCTGGCTTGCGGTCCTTTAACACCGCTTGTCTTTTGGGCCGATATACCCACTCCCTGTGGGATTCGGTGGCGGATGTTTTGCCCCAGTGCCCTGAGGAGGTCCAGGCACTGCTTTCCCGCGCCATTGCGGAAGGAAGGGATGCGGCCAAATACACTATCCGTTGTGGCCTTGACACCGCCGACTCGCTGGGCAGGTCGATTGCAACGACAGTGGCGCTCCGACGCCACGCCTGGCTGAGAACCACTGGTTTTTCAGGGGATGTCCAGAATACTCTCATGGACATGCCCTTTGATGGAGTCGGTCTTTTGGGTCCAAAGCAGACCATGCGTTGGAGCGCTTTAAGGACTCACGGGCTACTGCCAAGTCCCTGGGCCTTTCTGCTACACGCCCTCCGCTGCCTTCTGCTTTTCGCCCCTATCGTGGCCACGGTAGGGGCGCCCTTCACGTCAGCAGCCCAGCCACCGGCCAGCGCAGCAGGCGTCTTCGCGTGGCCGAGGACGTGGATTCCGCCGTGGCGGATCGGGCAACCAGCGTGCGGGTCAGGCCACCACCTCCAACCCGTCCGCGGCCTCCAAGCCCTCCTAGTCCCTCCTTTCAGGTGCACGGCACGCCAGTAGGGGGCAGGGTCCGCCATCACCTTCCCCACTGGCGCACCATCACCTCGGACAGGTGGGTCTTGGACATTGTCCGAAGGGGCTACTCCCTCCCCTTCGAGACCACCCCCCAGCCATGCCACCTCAATTCCACCGCATGTCAGGGGATCACTTGGTGCTTCTACAGAAGGAAGTTACGGCCCTCTTGACCAAGAGGGCCATCGAGCATGTTCCGACCCCAGAAGTAGGGCGTGGTTGCTACTCCCACTACTTTCTGGTGCCCAAAAAGGACAAGGAGGACATGCGTCCTATCTTGGACCTCCGGAACGTCAATCGCTTCCTCCGGAAGGAGAAGTTCAAGATGCTCACCCTAGCTCAGGTCTTGACTGCCCTCGACCCTGGAGACTGGTTGGTAGCGTTGGACTTGCAGGACGCGTATTTCCACATCCCCGTCCTGCCGGCCCACCGGCGTTACCTTCGGTTCACGGTAGGCCCCGAGCATTTTCAGTTCACCGTGCTCCCCTTTGGCCTTACCAGTGCCCCTCGGGTGTTCACGAAAGTGATGGCGGTGGTCGCAGCTCATCTGTGCCGGGCAGGGGTTTCAGTCTTCCCCTACCTCGACGACTGGCTGCTGAAGGCGGGCTCGTCCCAGGCAGTCGTCTCCCACCTCCAGACTACGGCCGAACTCCTGCACTCGCTGGGGTTCTCCATCAATGTGCCGAAGTCGCATCTAATTCCTTCTCCACAGCTCCTTTTCATCGGAGCAGTTCTGGACACGACGCAGTTTCGGGCCTATCCTCCCGAACGGCGAGTCCGGGATATTCAGGCTATGATTCCGATCTTTCGGCCTTTATCCTGGGTTTCGGTACGGATGACCCTGAGGCTGCTGGGCCTCATGGCCTCCTGCATCCTGCTGGTCAATCATGCCAGATGGCATATGCGGGCTCTGCAGTGGGACCTGAAGTTCCAGTGGGCGCAGCACCAGGGCAACCTGTCCGATCACGTCCAGATCTCGGAGGGGACTGCAAAACAGTTGCAGTGGTGGCTCTCGAACCGGCAATGGGTCATGGGCAGATCCCTCTCCCTTCCCCAGCCAGAGCATACAGTTGTGACGGACGCGTCCCTTCTGGGATGGGGCGGTCACATGGGAGAGGCGGAGATCAGAGGCCTCTGGTCTCCGGGCGGAGTCCCGGCTCCATATCAACCTTCTGGAGCTCCGGGCGATCCGGCTTGCACTCAAGGCATTCCTTCCCTCTGTCAAAGGGAAGGTAGTGCAGGTGTTCACAGACAACACCACCGCCATGTGGTACTGCAACAAACAGGGCGGGGTGGGGTCTTGGACCCTTTGTCAGGAGGCTCTGCGCCTCTGGACATGGCTGGAACATCAGGGCATGTTCCTGATGGTTCAACACCTGGCAGGTTCTCTGAACGCCAGGGCGGACGAACTCAGCCGCAGGTGCATGATGGATCACGAATGGCATCTTCACTCGGAAGTGGCGCAAGGACTCTTTCTACAGTGGGGAGAGCCTTGGTTAGATCTATTCGCCACCGAAGAGAACGCGCAATGTCATCAGTTCTGCGCGTTGGAATTTCCAAGGCGGCACTCGCTCGGCGACGCTTTTCGTCGCGAGTGGAGTTGCGGTCTGTTGTACGCCTTTCCGCCTATACCACTTCTACCCAGAGTGTTGAAGAAGATTCGGCACAACTGGGCCCAAGTCATTCTTGTGGCTCCGGACTGGGCTCGAAGAGTTTGGTATCCCGAGCTACTCAATATGAGCATAGATCCCCCGATCCGTCTGCCTCTTCGGGAGGATCTTCTGTCGCAGCAGCAGGGGACGGTCCTCCACCCGAACCTGTCCAGTCTACACCTGCTTGCGTGGAGATTGAGCGGCGGCAGTTGATTCCTTTCGACTTGCCTCCCGAAGTTTGTGATGTGATTCTGGCAGCCAGGCGTCCCTCCACTAAGGTGGTATACGCCTGCAGGTGGAACAAATTTGTGGCATGGTGCACAGCAAAGGCTGTGAATACCCTTTCTGCCCCTCTTTCTGAGGTCCTTCTGTTCCTTCTTTCTCTGGCCCAACAGGGTTCTGCCCTGGGTACCATCAAGGGTTATCTTTGTGCTATCTCGGCCTTCCTCAGGCTCCCTGATCAGCACTCCCTTTTCAAGTCCCCTGTTGTTAACAGGTTCTTAAAAGGCATTACACACCTCTTCCCTCCTGTTCCGTTTGTAATGCCTCAGTGGGACTTGAACTTGGTTCTTACCTTTTTAATGTGCGCTCCCTTTGAGCCTCTACATAACTGTCCTCTTCGTCTTCTGACTCTGAAGACAGCCTTTCTGGTGGCCATCACCTCCGCTCGGCGGGTGAGTGAGCTCCAGGCTCTTTCTTGCAAACCTCCCTTTCTGTCTGTTCATCCAGACAAGGTTGTTCTTCGGACGCGTCCGTCCTTCTTGCCAAAGGTGGTTACTGCCTTCCACATTGGGCAGACCATCACTTTGCCTACCTTCTTTCCGCCTCCGCATCCTTCCAGAGAGGAAGAGAGGCTCCACCGTCTGGACCCAAAACGTGCGCTCTCCTTCTATATCGACCGCACAAAACACTTCCGGGTGGATGACCAGCTCTTTGTTGGCTACGTGGGCGCCAAAAAGGTCGGGCGGTGCACAAGAGGACCATCTCCCGCTGGGTTACCTTGTGCATCAAGACCTGCTATTCTTTGGCCAAGAAGGAGCCTCCTGTTGGGCTGCGTGCCCATTCCACCAGGGCAACGGCTGCTACCACGGCCTTGGGCCGCGGTGTTCCGCTGCCGGTTATCTGTCAGGCAGCTACGTGGGCCTCGCTGCACACGTTTACTAAGCATTACTGCCTTGACAGTCAGGTCCGGAGGGACGGCTTCTTTGGCCGTTCTGTCCTCCAGGACTTCCTTGTCTGATCTTTGTTCGCAGACCCACCACCGGGGTTGGTATTGCTGGGGTATCTATTCTAAGGTAAGGAATCTGTCACTAACGTGTCTCTTTCAGATGCACAAGTTACTAACTTGTGTAACGATATATCTGTAAGAGACAGTAGTTAGTGACAGATTCCTTACCGCCCCACCCATCCTCCCCGTTCTGCGAACTGATTTCTAGGGTTAAGGACATCCCTTTCAGGGCCCTAGTATTTTTCAGACACCTGTGTCAGCTTCTTGCATGGCTCTGCGTTCCTGGCGCGGAAAGTCGTGTACAGAACTGACGTCAGCGCGCAGGGGCGGCGCCTAAGTACTGCCCGCGACGTCATCCCGGCGATCACGACGCCGACGACGGACGCGGAGCCGCACGACGCCGCCTACCGACGCGCAAGGGTACTGCTACGCAAAACTTTTCCGGATCCAGCCTGACGCCTGGGGATATTCTAAGGTAAGGAATCTGTCACTAACTACTGTCTCTTACAGATATATCGTTACACAAGTTAGTAACTTGTGCACTACTCCTCAAAGGAGCGATAGAACCGGTCCCTCTATCTCAACGGGGAGAGGGATTCTACTCCCGGTTCTTTCTAGTTCAAAAGACCGTAGAAAAATGGCGCCCTATTTTAGATCTGAGGGAGCTAAACACCTATCTCATCAAGCTCTCTTTTCGGTTGGTCTCCTTGCAGGACATTTTGCGGCTCTTCAATCCGCGGGATTACATGGCCACTCTGGACCTCGAGGACGCATACTTTTATGTCCCCATCCACCCAGCCCACAGGAAGTACTTGCGCTTCACAGTAGCCAAGAGCCACTTTCAGTTCAAGGTCCTGTGTTTCGGACTCCGATCCGCTCCGCGGATTTTCAACAAGGTATTAGCCCCTGTGGCGGCGTTTCTCAGGAAGCAGAAGCTCCAGGTCTTCCCTTACCTGGACGACTGGTTGCTAAAAGCTCTGTCTCATCACGCAGCAGAGGAAGCGGTCAGGACCTGCACACAGCTCTTCAGTCAATTGGGGCTTCAGCTCAATACAGAAAAGTCAGTCCTGTGCCCGTCCAGATCAGCCCGGTTCTTGGGGGCCATTCTGGACACATCTCGCTGCAAAGCGTTCCCTTCAAAGGAAAGACAAACCAGGCTGATAACCTCAGCTCGTCGATTGCAACGAAGAGAGTCACTTTCAGTTCGCCTCTAACAGTCCCTCGTCGGGTCAATATCGTCCTGCATTCCTCTGATTCCCCATTGCAGGTTTCGAATGCGCCCCCTCCAGGAGCAACTGGATTTGCAGTGGCGTCAGGCGGACGGCTCTTTCGAGGACAAGATCCTAGTCACTATGAGAGAAGCGGCAGCATGGTGGACAAACAAGGACAACATCTCCCAGGGTCTCACCTTCAGGGTCTCCCCAGCTCCTCTAATAATTACAACAGACGCCTCACTGGAAGGCTGGGGAGCGGTCTTACAAGACCTTCAAGTAAGCGGCCGCTGGCTGCCCCAGCAACGTCTGCTTCACATCAATCTGTTAGAGCTCCGGGCGATTCGTCTCGCCTTGCAGGCCTTCCTTCCGCGGATTCGACAGTCATCCGTCCTGGTCCGAACGGACAACACGACGGCCATGCACTATGTAAACAAGCAAGGAGGTACAAGGTCGCGTCGATTGTCGAAAGAGGCACAGGCGATTTGGAAATGGGCGATACAACAGGAGACATCGCTCTCTGCGGAACATCTTCCAGGTGTCCTCAACAAGGCGGCGGACACGCTCAGTCGCCTGAAATCTGTAAGCCACGAGTGGGAGTTAGACCACGCCACTCTGGAGGAGATTTTCCGACTCTGGGGCACTCCGTCCATAGATCTCTTTGCCACTCTAGAGAACAAAAAATGCCGACTCTACGCAAGCAGGCATCACCATCCGGGATCGTTGGGGAATGCGCTTTCAATGGCGTGGTCAGGTGCCTTTGTTTACGCTTTTCCTCCGATCCCACTAATTCCCAGACTTCTCCGGAAGCTCAAGGCGGAACCCTGCAAGATGATTCTGGTGGCCCCGGCGTGGCCCCGCCAGTTTTGGTTTACGGAGCTTCTTCTTCTCTCCCTGGACCGTCCAGTTCATCTGCAGCCGATTCCTTCCCTGCTGACGATGTCCCAGGGCCAAGTGGTACACCCGGATCCGAGGTCTCTTCAGTTATCAGCGTGGCTCCTGAGCACCGAGAATTTCTAGATCTAAATATCTCGTCAGAATGTAGAGAGGTACTTCCTCAGGCTCGAGCCCCAAGTACAAATAAAACATATCGCTTGAAGTGGAAGCGTTTCTGCCTTTGGTGCCGTCAAGAAAACATTCATCCCTACTCTTCTGAACCTCATCAAATTTTGCCGTACATTCTGACATTGGCAAAATCAGGTTTAGCTCATTCTTCCATCAAAGTACACCTTGCGCCCATTTCTAGATTCAGACGAACTTCCTCTGGACCTTCCCTCTGGTCGGCAAGGATTGTCAAGCAATTTCTTAAAGGACTTTTTAGGGCTTTCCCTCCAGTTAAGCCTCCACCGCCTCTGTGGCAGCTTAACTTAGTTCTTACTCAGCTCATGAGGCATCCTTTTGAACCGATTCATAGGGTGGACCTTAAATTCCTCTCATGGAAGGTGGCCCTCCTTCTCGCCTTAACATCTGCCAGAAGAGTGGGTGAACTGCACGCTCTTACTATTCAGGAACCTTTCCTGCAGTTTAAGAAAGAGACTTTGATACTAAGAACTAATCCTAAATTTATTCCAAAGGTACCTTCAGACTTCCATTTGAATGAACCAGTAATTCTCAAGTCTTTCTTCCCTCGGCCTGCTACTCCAGCGGAGAGGGCACTCCACTCTCTGGACATTCAACGATGTTTAAAGTTCTATCTACAGCGTACCAACGACTTCAGGAGGTCAACACAGCTCTTTGTGGCCTTCAGTGCTCCTCGCAAAGGTTTTCCTCTTTCGAAGCAAGGGATTGCTCGTTGGATTGCCAGCGCTATCCAATATTGTCACCAAGCAGCGGGCAAGCCCCTGGAAGGGCGGGTCCGGGCGCATTCTACGAGAGCTATGTCTGCTTCAGCGGCTCTCTTTGCCGGAGTTCCTATCAGGGACATTTGCAGAGCAGCGACTTGGAGCAGTACCCATACCTTCACAAGGCATTACTGCTTGGATTCCTCAATGCGGAGTGACGCTGCAGTGGGACAGGCAGTTCTGAGGAACCTCTTTCAGTGAGTGGTGAGCTTTCCCTTCTAACCCTCCTTCCTCTTGTTTACTTACGCTCTTCGCACATTTTGCAAATCTACATGCTTTGACGTTTCTTTCTGATGATTGATTACTGTTCTATTATCCATTGACTGTGGGGGATTAATGTCTGTACTGAACATGATGCATCTTGCAATGTTTTATAATATTGTATTGCTTCGCAAAATGTGCGTTCTCACTGCTAGCTATTCTGATACAAGCAATGGGAATCTATGAAAGTTCCAATACTGGAGTAAGAAAACAAGTTACTTACCTGTAACTTTGGTTCTCCAGTATTGGTAACTTTCATAGATTCCCATGCGCCCACCCTCCTCCCCTGGGAAAGCTCAGCCTTCAGCATCTTCTGTGGTACTGTTACACAACGGCTACGAAAATCTGAGGCTCTCTCAGCAAGGTTCTATAAGGTGAGGCTATTCTGATTGGCTCTTCATTTTGTTTGGTCTCTTTTACACAAAGAGGAGGATATGCTACAAAACTAGAAGGGACCTAGGCCTTATTCTTTTTTGGTACTTATTTCTATGACTATTTTATGTATACCGGGGACTCCCATCTCGACGACGGGGAATGATACAAGCAATGGGAATCTATGAAAGTTACCAATACTGGAGAACCAAAGTTACAGGTAAGTAACTTGTTTTCTTCTGATGTACTTTATTTAAGGAAAACTTGACTTCAGAATGCACTAACTTCTTCTCTAAAGCAGTTGCAATTAAAACAAGCATTTGCAATGCAATCGGTCTCGCCTTTGGGACCTTATAAGTATTTAGCGATGCAGTGGGAGCACTCCAGGGGGTTGTGGACGATAGGGATGCGCTCTTTTGGATAGGAAAGTTGAGGACAGGCAACCCACAGGGGCTGCAGGAAGTAAAGCACAGAGTTATTGCAAAGTGGTATAGGTGCAAAGAAAGGCTGGAGATGCAAGCAAAACAGAAAGGGCTGAAGGGGGGGGTGAGACACACAGAGCAGCGTCAGGACAGATGGGTGACATGCAGAGGTTCTGTAGTGTGCAGAGTGGCACATAGTTTGCCCAGCAGGATGGGAGGATGATGTCACAGAAGGCCTGTAGGGGTGGGAACACAGAGGGCATGCAGGGGCATATAAATGGGCTGGAGGGGCAAAGCAGGTTGGTCTGGGGCACACAGAGTGCCAGCAAAGTCAGAGCAGGGTGACTCGCAGATTGGCTGCAAAGGCGAGGCTAACCGGCATGCATAAGAGCTGCTTCATGCAGAAAGACTGCAGGTCCAGTGCCAAAACTGCGCCTAGAGGGGCTTCAAAGTGATAAAGGGACAGCAGAGGTGTGATAAGTTGTCATGAGTTCACACAAACATTATACATTAACACCCCATATGCCAAAACAACACCAACATATGCTAATATAACCTTATAAATGTGTCCACACATCCAAGATAGTACACCAGCATATACCATCCCATGCCAACACAACTAAAATCTTAAAGTTACATCCATTATATGTCAACACACCAACATTGAAAGCCATGACACCATCATCATATGTTAATATAAGCAACAAAATTCACCCACAAACCTCCCATCATACACCAACATACCCATTGTTGGTCCACAATGTATGCCAGAAGTCCCATCATCATGCCCTAATAGGCACATGTTAGACTTGGCATCTTTTGGCGTGTTTCCCCTGACTTTTTGCTTTCTGACCTCCCGGTTTTGACTCTGTTTTTGCTGGTGTAATGATTCTGCGCACTTTCCTCACTGCTGTCCAGTGGGAAAGTGCAAGTGCTCCTGTATAAAATGTGTTATGGATTGGTGTTTCCATGATTGGCCTATTTGGTTTATGTGTCAGTCCCTTGTAAAGTGCACTGCGAGTGCCAGGGCCTATAGACCAAATGCTGTTGGTGGGCTGCAGCACTGGATTGTGCCACCCACGCAAACAGCCCGTAAAGTGTAACTCGGGCCTGCCATCGCAGAGCCTGTGCGCAGCCTGGGGCTGCCATGTCGACTTGGCAAGTGCCCACACTTGCCAGTCCCTAAACCTTCCCTTTCCTACATGTTAGTCACCCCTAAGGTAGGCCCAAGGTACCCCTGTGGGCAGGGTGCGTTGTATGCGAAAGGTAGGACATGCCCTGGTGTGTGTGGCATGTCCTGATAGTGAATTACAGCCTAGTTCGTTTTTCACTATTGCAAGGCTACCTGTTCCCCCTAGGCCAGAACGGGCAGTTTTGATTATTACAGCTGATAATCCTAACTGACCCCGGGAACATGGTAGAAACTCGAGTTTAGTATGCCTGGACTCAGAATGATAAAATGCAGCTTTTAGTAAAGTTGGTTTTAACATTCTGTGTTTGAAAATACCACTTTTAGAAAGTGGGTATTTTCTTGTCTAACCATCCAAGCCTGCCTCTGCGAGGTTGTGTATTCCTTGTCTGGAGTGTGAGTGACAGGGGCTGGGGGATGCCAGGAGACAGGGTGAGTCAACACAGGGCTGAATAGCAAGATCTACATGTAGATGGGTGGGAGGGGTCGCACCTGGGCCCTGAATAGGACAGTGCCTTCCCTCCACAATGCTGGCTCCACCTCCTGTGGTGCGTCTGATGTCCCTGGCCTACTCACTGAAAGAAGGGACGGAGACTTGTCAACAAAGTGCTCCAGAACTGGTTTGGACTAGGCAAAGGCCTCTCTGCCTTCAGAGAACAAAGGAATTTGGGATATAAATATTGGGGCCCTGACCCCATGAATTTAGATCTCGCTGGAATCAAGGAACCTGCCAAGACGAAGAGCTGGAAGAGCTGCCAGGAGGAGTACTGCCCCTTTGCTGTGTTGTTGCTTTGTTGGGTTGGCCTGCAGCTGCTGCTTCAGCCTTGGGCAGTGAAAGGACTGAACTTTCTACAACCTTGTGCTGAGTATCTCCAAGGGCCTGAAACCGAGCTGGCCTCCTGTTAAGAAGTCTCAGGGACTACAAAGACTTCACAAACCTCTGGGTACCGCTTCTGGAACGCTGTTTCAGTTGCCACAGAGGAAGGGAACCGCAACCGACTCCGTCAACCGAATCCATCCCTGGCCGGTGACCTGTTTGCACCGCAGATCGCATCGCCCCGCTTCGCATCGCAACCCTGGTCTCACCGTGGGCGACGTCCGACGCCGCCAACATCGAGCCGCTGCTTGCACCGTGACCTGTGGGCACTGCAGTTCGCATCGCATCGCTTCTCTGAACCAGCCGGACCCGACCGACGCGGTCGCTGCAACTGGCTCAAGAGTCGGGACCGCACCGCATTTGGGGCACCGCTCGCACGTCTGCGACGCACCGCTCCGACTCGCACCGCTGTCCGACGCCAGCTCCCGCACTCCGGCTTGGTCGCCTGCATCGCAACCTGTCAGCACCGCATCGAGCATCGTCTCACCCTGCATCGCACGCCTTGGACTCACCGACTCCGTCTGCACGACGCTCATCGAGCCGCTGCCTGCACCGCATCGAGGGACACCGCACCTTGCATCGCTCCGTCTTGCACCGCAACCGCGACGAACGCCGACCGGCTCGTACACTCCGTACCAGCCACAACGAGAAAGGTACTGTGACCGAGTCTGTTCACGACTCTGCTGGCCCGTAGCGACGCGGTCGGCTGGAACTGTTAGACTCTGTGTAATTCAGCATCGCGGTAGGCTCGGACGGAGCTACCGACTCGTACGAACTTTGTTTTTGAACGATTCTTGCAAAGAAGAAGTTACCTTATCACGCATTCGTTTTTAAAGTATAGTATTGTGGATTTTCGTCGTAATTGGTCTTGTCTTGAGTATATAAATATTGGTTATTTTTCTAAACTGGTGTGGTGTCCGTTTGTAGTGCTTACACTGTATTACTGTTGGTTATGTGCAAATGCTTTATACACTGCCTCTGAATTAAGCCTGACTGCTCGTGCCAAGCTACCACGAGGGTGAGCAGGGGTTACTTCACGAGTGTAACACCCTTACCCTGACTAGGAAGAAGGGTCCCTACTTGGACAAAGGTGCAAGCCCTTGTCAACTAGAGATCCCATTTCTAATAGCACACCATTATATATCAACACAACCAAAATCCCACTCCAACACACCCACCACCATACCTGTAAAAGAAACCGAACACAGGGCATTTCAAGTTTTAAATATGTTTAGTTATAATATGTGAATCACACAATCAACAAGGAGGTAACCTCAGCAACTGTAAAAAAGTGAGCGCTTTTCAGCCAAGGTGAGATGAACAATTTGTATTTTAAAAACGGGCTCTTTATATGAATCACATGGTTTCACAAAACTAAGAGTGCAAATAGATGATTTTCAACAGCTTCAGGAAAACATAATTGATGCACAGGCTGTTCCAGTGAAAATCCTTCTTTGGGTGAAACACACTGGTTTAACGTTACACCTTTATGTAGCAGTTTATGTGGAATTCAACTCACAAAATTCGACCCTCTGTTAGATTTTTAATGAGCCTTCGGCATATCGATCAGTATTCGAAAAATGGCAAACTAGGAAGTTCGGGGATAGTGACGAGAAATAACTTTCCACTGAAATGTACGAAATTAGAGCATCACGCGTGATGCTTGTGATAATTACATATAACCTATATGGAGAGAGGTGAATCGTTATGCTAGGCCCGCGTTTCAAGTAAATATCTGCCAGTAAGAATGCCTCCCCCCCCCCCTTAAGGCCTCTCATCTTGCAGCTATTACTCACTGCAGACAGCGCAGGGAATCGGTGCACGATAATGACAAGAGTGCGTGGCCCGTGATATTGCGAGTTACGGTTTAACCATAGTGACTATTTAGACTGTCTCCTGGGCCGGTTCCAGGCTGCGTTGCCCCCGCCCTGCCCACTGGGGGACCCCTCACCTCGGGTGAGATCTAGTGGGAAGTTCACCTCGCCGCTGGAAAATAAACAGGGAAAATAACTTTAGCTGGTGGGTAAAGCTAAAGACCATGTACCACCCGTGTGCACAGAACAGTACTACGGTGGGACGTACCTATCTTTCGTCACTTCGGTGCAGGCCTGAGTGAGCTAATCCCACCGTTTGGAGGATTTGAATAATATGGCAGTGCGCGGTGCGGGTGAATGTGTTACACTGTAAAGACGCTGTCCCTTTCAACACTCGACCCGTCAGCAGAACATTGAAGCAACCAAGACATTGTACGATTTAAGTTGTAATTTTGAAATAAACGGGCAGCATTTGAAGACCCCCAAGAGAGACGCAGAGAGGCAGACTCTCCTCGGAGCAGTAAGTACTTACAGAGTGGGGAAAGCAGGCAGCCTGGCCCGTTGGGTGCAGGGTTTTTCCACAGCCGGGGCTTGTGCAAGCAGCGACTTGTGGCCTTACGGCCAGAACTGCGCTTTGGAACTGGGGAACCGGTTCGATCCTCTGTGTCGGCTCAACATCCGGTGAATGTGGGCAAAATACTTCATCTCCCCGTGCCTGCCAAAAACGAATGTGTTCTTGTGTAACGTAACTGGTGCTCATGTAAAGCGCTCCAATGTCACATAACTAGTGCTTATGTTAAGCGCTCCAATACCTTCGGGTCCGGTTCGCGGTATATAGAACTAAAAAAGCAAGCAACGAATGGAAAGTAATTTTGCCTTCTGCAGAGCCCCGCTCGGTGTTCATTGCTCGCCAGGCTGGTGACAGAGCTCGCCGCCCACCCGATAACTTGTCAATGCCCATTACAGCGTCTCTCTTGAGTGTGTCTGACCGGCATCTGATTTAAGGCTGTGCCAGGTAGATGTGTCCATGCTTTCAGATGCAAATAAAATAAAATAAAGTGCGTGTCTCCCCGTGAGAGGAAGGAAGAGAGGCCATCACACACTGTACTGTGTGATGGCCAATTGAAAATGTTCTCAGAGTGAAATCGCCGGAAAGAGAACGAAACACACAAAGGCGGGACTTTGACAGAAATGCACCAATAAGAAGACAGCATTTCTGAATGCCACAGATAGTACCCAATGGCAATTGGTAGGTTTGCCAAACCCCACAGAACAGATATAACCGGTCGATCGAAGCTCGACCTAAAAAGAACATGAAAAGGTTTGAAAATAAATTGCAATGGAAAACTGACAAGACAATGGAAAATAGGAAATCTTTTTTAAACAGAGTTGTGTGAGCAGTACAACACGAATAGTCCACTACACGGAAAGGAAACCTGAACACCTTTGAAGCGCAGTTGGGCAAGCAGAGTTTAAATACAGGAAGACCAAAGCCCTTAGCAGTCAGGTGATGGACTTCTCTGGTCCCTCTATGCAAGTTTGAGTCCACTGTGGAGAATGTTACTTCACATTCTCCAAAGGAGGAAAAACGTAATCAGGAAAAACAAATTGAAAATGAAAGAAAATAGGATTTCAGAATGCACCAAAGCCTACCCTAAAGTACCTGCAACTAAAAAAATGAAATGATTTGAAACAAAATCGTAGTGGAAAATATGAAATCTTTTTAAACAGCTTTACAGGAACGTAGTTTAAAAATAGGAACAATCAACTGCAAACAAAGGAAATAGTTTGAATAACAATTAAATTCGCACACAACACTGGTAGCTGAAAAGGATAGAAAACAATAAATTGTGTAGAACAGATCCAGGAACGCAGGTTAAAAACAGAACAATCAACTCAGAAGGAAGAAAACCATAACATCTTTTGAATTTATTACTGCAGGGCAGTTTTAAAAAGGAACGCAGCTTAATTAAGGAATGCGTTTGACACAAAAGAACTGAAGTAGTAAACGAATGAAACTTAAATGTGTGGACTAAAAATCATGATTGGACAAAATTATACATTTGTACTTAAAAACTTTAAAAACGCAGAAAACCAATGGAAATGTACAAGTTGGATTTCTCCTATGAAAGAGGTCTAATATTCACCCTTGCAGGGAATGTCCATGATCATAACATTAAATACTTTGAGCTGAAGCACCCAGGTTACTCCCACCCACTGACAGCATCACTCAAAAATCTGTACCTAAAATCACTGCCCCTACTTCAGAAACTCGGCACCCTAACTCCTTGTCTTACCATAACGCTGCAAAAACACTGCCTTCTTCCCCCAGAACATTGCTTCTTACCCTGCCACCCTTCTTGAAAAACACTGCCCCTTGCCCTGCCAGCCTATCACCAATACGCTGTCTCCTTCCCCCAAAACTACGTTTTGAAGTAGCAGAAAAAAGCACAGATTTAGAAAAGTGTGCATCTCAGTATAGGATTTCAACTACAAAACAGACTACAGCTGATACCTAATCGCCAGCTTTGCGACAAGGTAAAGTGGGTATGATTCCAATTTTTGCTACATCATACTCCAATTTGCCTTACACATTCATAGTCTGATGGTAATCACAGTGAGTGGGCAGTCTTTCAGTTAGACTTTGTCCTTTGTTATGTATTTGTTTTTTTGAGAAACGGTGTATAGTGCTGCAGGAGATAGGGCCTCATTCTCTTCTACCCATATTTAATTGATATTGTGTGCTAGATTAGAAAACGAAACAAGCATTGGCAAAACAAATACATCAGGCTTGCACTATGTGAAGATCTCTGAAGAAAGTTGCCCTAGAAAGTTCCTCTACTGTTGTAGGGGTAATCTTGTGAGCAGTTCTAAAAATTTCTTAAAGCCCAAGAACTTGGAAGACTGAAAGTGAACAAAACGTTTATTTTCAAGAAGAAATAGAAAGCTTTGTCTGCAAACTCCTGTTATCCAACTTTGTACTACCATGCAGGGAGACAACAGGCATTGTACAGAATGAGCTCCAGAAAAAGGACCACATGTGGCTTTAACTTTTCTGATTGGGCCTACTTCCTATGTACAAGGCCTCCCACATCCACTCCCACCTAATAATGCCTTGTGTATTCAGTTGTCATAAAGAGGCCCAAATGGGGCCTATCATTATTCTGCGCACCCTACAAACTTCAGTGGAACTCTACAGACTATAATGATTAGTATCTAGATCCACTTTCTTGGATTGTGTGACCATTTTACTTCCGAATTTTCAATAATGAAAAACATTTTTATAAATACCATTGTGAGTTTTTAGGCATTTTAATTGTTAAAATTGCAGTAATGGAGCTTGTTGATTTCTGTCTCCATCAAGTGCCTGCAGCAGAATTATTTCTTATGAGTCTGGCAATGTTGCAGCTGCGGGGTCTCTGCCGCCTGGGCATCTGAGAACCGCGGTACCTTGCGTGGTTCCGAGGATTCTGGGTTCAGGAAACGGGCTGCCTTTCCACATGCTCATGGGCTACTAGCTGCTGCTTCTGGTTTTTCCAATCTTTTGAGTTTTCAGTCGTGTGATATTTGATGTCATTTTCTTTTCCTGTTCTTTTACTGTATAAAGGCTTCTGTCTGGTTGGAGGGTGCATCTCAATATAGCGGTCTTTCTTCTCTTGTTTCCGCGCTCCCTCCAGTTGCTGATACTAACTTCTCACTCCTGAAAAATTCCACTATTGGATTCTGGATCCCTAGGCTTCTTCAAGTCTTTGTCCAGCCAGGAGGTTTTTTACATGATTGGCTTTTTCCTCCTGAGAAGGTGGCAGTTTCTTAAGGCACTTGCCTACCACCAATTCCATTGTGTGGTGACATGATGGCTTCTGGAAACAGTAATCCATCCATCAGACAGCGGTGGGCCTTTGTGTCAGTCCACTATATCCATTGGTCTGTTTGTTGGGATGGAAAAGTCCTCTGCATGGTAAAGACATGTACCCTGACCTGAGTGCCCAAATGTACTGTTGTCTGGAACTGTAATGCTGATGTTTTTGTATCAGGTGAATACAGATAATGCATGTGTACCGTGACATAGGCCTGTCTTATGGATTGCGGTCTTGTTGGACCAGGAGGGGCACTCAAAGCACTACCCCCGTAGTGCTGGAAGGTTACCTCATTCATCAGGAGTTAAGCAGCACAAGCGCATTGGTGGGAGCATACCGTGTCGTGATCAGTAGTAGTGAACAGGAGCTTTTTTTACCCTGTGTCACTCGAGTGAGGTCTACACATTCACTTACCTTTTTAAAAGTTCAGCTGTTTTGTGCCTAACTCACCCTTTGCCTACATCAGGTTGTTATGTAGCACAGGAGTAGTGACTCTGCACTGGAAGTACGTTTGCTTGGGAAGGGTCCAGTACAGGGATAGAGTAGTACTGTGTAGTACATGCCAGATTAATGCATGTGCTCAGGGTATGTATGCCTGAGATGAATACAGTACATGTGAGATTTAGTGCTGTGCAGTGTGTGCGCAAAGATTCAAGTGCTGGGTGTATGTGCACTTGCATGAAGTACTGTTAGAAATGGGGGTCTCTAGTTGGCAGAGGTAGGTACCTTTGACCAAGTAGGGGCCCTTGCTTCTATTCAGGGTAAGGGGCTACACTCCTAAAATAACCCCTGCTCACCCCCTTGGTAGCTTGGCATGAGCAGGCAGGCTTATCTCAGAGGCAGTGTGTAAAGCATTTGTGAACACATACAGTAATACAGTGAAAACACTACAAATGGACACCACACCAGTTTAGAAAAATAAGTAATCTTTATCTAGACTTAACACAAGACCAAACGACAAAAATCCACAATACAGTAATAAAAAGATGAATTTCAGATGGTAGAAATAGCTTAGTTCAATGTAGATGGTAAATGCGACACTTTACTCTCAAAGTACCTTGGATGCGTAACGCAAAACAAACTAAAGGGTCGCAGGGAAGGCGATGCGTCAGTTCCTTGCTTCGGGGGAGGCGTCGCACCTGTTCCTTACTGTAGCGCAGGGGAGGCGATGCGTCTGTTCCTTACCGGAGAGGAGGCGAAGCGTCTGTTTCTTACTGTGATCCGATGCGGTGCGACAAAATGGCGCCTCGATGCGATGCGACGATCCGGTGCGATGCGACAAAATGGCGTCTTTGATGAGATTCGACAACGTGGATGCGATGCGTGCACGCCCGACGGCCGTGTGGCGAAATCGATGAACTTTGGGGCCGCGACAGGCCCTGCGACACGCTTCTCCGGTGATGCGACGGCAACCTCTGCGGCGGCGGCACGCTTCTCCGGTGATGCGACACGCTTCCTCTGCGATGCGACGGCGAACAGCTGCGGCGGCGACACGCTTCTTCGGCGATGCGACGGCAACTGCTACGGCGGTGTCTCGCTTCTTCCTCGTTGCGTCGCGCTTCCAGCTCCCAGCGACACGCAGTCTCCAGAGGGCCCAAAACAACAGCAGGCACCTCACTGCAGGTAGAATTCCCAGCAAGGAAATTCAGGGGAAGCTGGTGGTGAAGTCTTTGTGTCCCTGAGACTTCAGAACAGGAGGCAAGCTCAACTTCAAGCCCTTGGAGATCTTCCTCAAGATAGTAAAAGTACACACAAAGTTCCTTTTCTCCTTTCCTTGGCAATGAGTAACCACTGCAGGCCAACCCCAAACAGCAAACAGCACAGGGGCAGTCTCCTCCTTCAGCTTCCTTGGTTTCTCTCCTTGGCAACGGGTTTGTCTTGATTCCCAGAAGTGATCTAAAGTTCTGGGGTCTGGGCCCCAATATTTATACCCCAACATCCTTTGTTCTCTGAAGGCAGAGAGTGTCTGTACCCAGCCCAAACCAGTTCTGTCCTCCCTGGTGCAGCTTCCTGGCAGGAGGTGGAGACAGCATTGTTGAAAGCAGACCTGGCCCAGGTAGCTGAAAAGAAATCTCCTCCCCCTACTCTCTATTCTATGTAGGCTCAGGCAAGTGAAAGGAAATCTCCTCCCCTACTCTCTATTCAACCCAGGTCCTATTCAGCCCAGCCCTGACTCATCAGACTGCTGGAGCCAAAGCCCTCTCCAGACCCCTGTCACTCACAAACCAGACATGTAATACACAAACCTAGCAGAGGCATACTGGATGGTTAGGCAAGAAAATAACTACTTTCTAAAAGTGGTATTTTCAAACACAGAATGTTAAAATCACCCACACTAAAAGATGCACTTTAACATTCTGAGTTCAGGCATACTAAACTTTCTTTTCCTATCTTGTTCCTTGGGTCAGTTATGCTTATAAGATGTTATAATCAAACTGCCCCTTCTGGCCTATGGGAGCAGATAGCCTTGCAATAGTGAAACACGAAATTGGCAGTATTTCACTATCAGGACATGCCACACACACCAGGGCATGTCCTACCTTTCACATACAATGCACCCTGCCCATAGGGTTGCCTTGGGGCTACCTTAGGGGTGACTAACATGCAGAAAAGGGAAGGTTTAGAGACTGGCAAGTGGGTGCACTTGCCAAGTCGACATGGCAGTCCCAGACTGCACACAGGCTCTGCAATGGCAGGCCTGAGCCATATTTTACAAGCTGCTTCTGTTGGTGGCACAATCAGTGCTGCAAGCCCACCAGCAGCATTTGATTTACAGGCCCTGGGCACTCATGGTGCACTGTACTAGGGTCTGACAAGTAAATCAAATAATCCAATAATGGAGTCACTAATCCCTTACAACAATTTACAATAGAGAGCATATTCACTTTAGCACTGATCAGCAGTGAAAAAGTGCCCAGAGTCATAAAACCACCACCAACAGGTCAGAAAATAGGCTAGGAGGAAGGCAAAAAGTTCAGGGATGACCCTGCAAACAGGGCCAAGTCCAACACAACCCCCTTCCAGCCAAAACGCAGGGTAGACCAATCACTACCTTGAGGGGCTTCCCTGCTTTGGGCGATAGAACGTGGACCCTGACCCGCAACTGCAGGGGCATACTCCAGTTCTACGCCAAACTGAACCCATTTGGATCCCTCTGTCCATACTCTCAGGGCCCGCTAAGCTAACCCATGGGGAACCCTTCTCCTCACCTGTGGACACCATCTGTGCAGCACCTAACCTTAGCTTGCTCACAGGTGTGTCCCAACAGACAGACAGTACCCACATGGCCAACACAGAGGTGTGGCCCCGTCCACCCCCGGGCTGTGACTCTGGTCCCCCTCCTAGGGGCAACTCTGTCCACCAGGACAGCAAGCCATAGTGGCCACTGACAGCTGTCAGTGATGAGAACCAGGTCCCAGGCCTTTCATGGTTCTCCAACCTCTGGCGTCAGAGAGCGGGGGCAGTAGCCCCAGTCCCTGGCACCCCTGGTCCACTCTCCCTCCTGTCAGGTCAGGTATGACATCCTGACACTGACCCACCAACCCCGGGCCTGTACCCGGTGGCTGGACAGGAGACTGGTGTGGGCTTTCCCACACCCGGTCCTCCTCCTTGGGGCTCTGCACCCTCCCACCTGGAGCGGTACCCCCTTCCAGAATTGTCAGGGCACCCGTGGCAGGTGTCCTGCACAATTCGCCCACCAGTTCAGGGGTTCTATCCTGCAACTGGAACCCCAGCTTAGGGTCTGTACCCTTAGACTGGGCAGAGGTTAGGGGTGAGGCTGCCCTCTCCCTGCCCCCCTTACTGGGGTCCTGCACCCTCCCACCTGGAGTGGTGCCCCCAGAAGACAAACCGGTAGGGACACTGATTACAGTTGTCCTTCCCTCCAGGTCAGGCAACACCTGCACCCGGCTTCCCAACCCAGGGACTACCCCGTGCGGCTGAGCACCTGCCTGGCGCACCAGGACTTCCTGGGGAGCACTCATGCCCCCCGAGGGTAACACATAACTCATGTGTTGTGTGACAGTCTGCCTGGCGCAGATCTCCCGACCCCTGTCCATCTGACAGTGCGTGAAGATCCCCCAGGACAGAAGTGGTGTCACCATGGTCACTCCTAGGAGACTCAGCCCCTCTGGCTGGCCCCTGACCCACTGGTTCTTCCACTGGGGACTCCTCCCCCTCTCACCCCTCAATCTGGACTTCTGCACCCTCCACTTAGGAGTGGTACTGCCAGACACCAGAACTGATGGAAGTCTGCTTACAGACACTTCATGTTCACCGGACACTAGGAGATCCCCCTCAGATGGACCACTAGTACAACTTAGGCTGCCTACCTGATGTTCCCTTAAGGAACCATCCAGGCCCTGAGACTGAGGTTGGGCACTTTCGGGACACATCCCAGTCTCACTCCTTCTCCTAGGAGACAGGACGTGAGGCCCTGCAACCTTCCCACTACAACGGGACCTAGCTGAGCTACTCTGAACCTCTCCCACCACTCTGGGCTGGAAGATACCTGAGCCACTCATCTTAGGGTCACTCCCCTATGCCTCTTCAGACCCTTTGGAATTCACCAAAAGGTCTGCCTCCCGGGTGAGCTCCCTGGGGTCAGAGAACTCACACTCCAACAGGTGTTGGCATAGCTCTGGAAAACAGGGACTTACAATATGCTCTCCCATAATTGAATCACACAGCCCCACACAGGTGTTAACCAAACAATCCTTCACCTCACCATCCAGTGCCTCGCACACGTGTACCCCACACCAGTCTCCTGAGATTGGCAAGACAGTATCTGACTATCTCTGTCACTCAACCCACACTCTTCTGGGCGGTCTTCACACTCACACACCAGGACTTCAACCATGGGGGAACCCCTCTCCCTGCACCTCTCATCTAGAGTCAGTAGAGTGTCCTTCCCACCACTAAGACTATGAACCTCTGTGCCAGTTCCCCAATCCACCTCAGGGACACTGCGCACCACTGGAGCTACCTCATATCCTTGAACCCCCTGGTGTATGTTAACCCCCTCCTTCAAGTCAGGCGCCACATCTCTGGGTGTGTGTACTGCTCCCTCAGCACTGGATAACTCAATTTTGCTGCCACCATCTGAGCTGGACTCCACCTCCAACTCAGCCAAGCTCACTTCCTGAGCTTCATACATTTCTTTTTCAGCTAAGGCTCGCTCTATCTCCTCGCACTCCCGGTCTAGCTGCCTCAGCCTCCGGTCACGAGCACGAATCCGATTCCTCTCTTCACGAGCCAATCTTTCCCAAAATGTTTCCTCCTCAGGGCCACTGCCCTCTTGGTATTCTGGCTGGGGATCCTCCCCCTCAGATTCCTCCTCAGAGTCATCTGCTAGTGTTGCTTTCCAGTGTAGCACCTCATAGCTATGCAGGGCTGCCTCAAGATCCTGTCTTGTGGATCTCCTCTTCACAGGTAGCCCCCTCTCCTTGCAAAATACTTTTAGTTCCCTTATCTTGTAGATGTGCAGGTGCAAAAAGTTGACTTCCATTTTGACAAGGCCCAACAGGTGCAACAACTAACCAGAGTTCCAACAACCAAATTCCAAAGGAAACAGGGAAAAATAGTATATGGTTGCATAATGGTCTGCACTCACTACTAGTGTACACCCATCACTGTATATGAGTCACAAATGCAAGTTCAGAATCCTCACCGCTGACCACCAATGTTAGAATTGGGGGTCTCTAGTTGGCAGAGGTAGGTACCTTTGACCAAGTAGGGGCCCTTGCTTCTAGTCAGGGTAAGGGGGCTACACTCCTAAAATAACCACTGCTCACCCCCTTGGTAGCTTGGCACGAGCAGGTAGGCTTATCTCAGAGGCAGTGTGTAAAGCATTTGTGAACACATACAGTAATACAGTGAAAACACTACAAATGGACACCACACCAGTTTAGAAAAATAAGTAATCTTTATCTAGACTTAACACAAGACCAAACGACAAAAATCCACAATACAGTAATAAAAAGATGACTTTCAGATGGTAGAAATAGCTTCGTTCAATGTAGATGGTAAATGCAACACTTTACTCTCAAAGTACCTTGGATGCGTAACGCAAAACAAACAAAAGGGTCGCAGGGAAGGTGATGCATCTGTTCCTTACCGGAGAGGAGGCGAAGCGTCTGTTTCTTACTGTGATCCGATACAATGCGACAAAATGGCGCCGCGATGCGACGATCCGGTGTGATGCGACAAAATGGCGTCTTTGATGCGATGCGACAACGTGGATGCGATGCGTGCACGCCCAACGGCCGTGTTGCAAAATTGATGAACTTTGGAGCTGCCACAGGCCCTGCGACACGCTTCTCCGGTGATGCGACGGCAACCTCTGCGGTGGCGGCACGCTTCTCCGGTGATGCGACACGCTTCCTCGGCGATGCGACGGCGAACAGCTGCGGCAGCAACACGCTTCTTCAACGATGTGACGGCAACTGCTGCGGCAGCGTCATGCTTCTTCCTCGTTGCGTCGCGCTTCCAGCTCCCAGCGACACGCAGTCTCCAGAGGGCCCAAAATTACAGCAGGCACCTCGCTGCAGGTAGAATTCCCAGCAAGGAAATTCAGTGTGAGCTGGTGGTGAAGTCTTTGTGTCCCTGAGACTTCAGAACAGGAGGCAAGCTCAACTTCAAGCCCTTGGAGATCTTCCTCAAGAGAGTAAAAGTACACACAAAGTTCCTTTTCTCCTTTCCTTGGCAATGAGTAACCGCTGCAGGCCAACCCCAAACAGCAAACAGCACAGGGGCAGTCTCCTCCTTCAGCTTCCTTGGTTTCTCTCCTTGGCAAAGGGTTCGTCTTGATTCCCAGAAGTGATCTAAAGTTCTGGGCTCCAATATTTATACCCCAAAATCCTTTGTTCTCTGAAGGCAGAGAGTGTCTGTACCCAGCCCAAACCAGTTCTGTCCTCCCTGGTGCAGCTTCCTGGCAGGAGGTGGAGACAGCATTGTTGAATGCAGACCTGGCCCAGGTAGCTGAAAAGAAATCTCCTCCCCCTACTCTCTATTCTATGTAGGCTCAGGCAAGTGAAAGGAAATCTCCTCCCCCTACTCTCTATTCAACCCAGGTCCTATTCAGCCCAGCCCTGACTCATCAGCCTGCTGGAGCCAAAGCCCTCTCCAGCCCCCTGTCACTCACAAACCAGACATGTAATACACAAACCTAACAGAGGCATACTGGATGGTTAGGCAAGAAAATACCTACTTTCTAAAAGTGGTATTTTCAAACACAGAATGTTAAAATCACCCACCCTCAAAGATGTATTTTAACATTCTGAGTTCAGGCATACTAAACTTTCTTTTCCTATCTTGTTCCTTGGGTCAGTTATGCTTATAAGATGTTATAATCAAACTGCCCATTCTGGCCTATGGGAACAGATAGCCTTGCAATAGTGAAAAACGAAATTGGCAGTATTTCACTATCAAGACATGCCACACACACCAGGGCATGTCCTACCTTTCACATACAATGCACCCTGCCCATAGGGTTACCTTGGGCCTACCTTAGGGGTGACTAACATGCAGAAAAGGGACGGTTTAGGGACTGCCAAGTGGTGCACTTGCCAAGTCGACATGGCAGTCCCAGACTGCACACAGGCTCTGCAATGGCAGGCCTGAGCCATATTTTACAAGCTGCTTCTGTGGGTGGGACAATCAGTGCTGCAAGCCCACCAGCCGCATTTGATTTACAGGCCCTGGGCACTCATGGTGCACTGTACTAGGGTCTGACCAGTAAATCAAATAAGCCAATCATGGAGTCACTAATCCCGTACAACACTTTACAATAGAGAGCATATGCACTTTAGCACTGATCAGCAGTGAAAAAGTGCCCAGAGTCATAAAACCACCAACAACAGGTCAGAAAATAGGCTAGGAGGAAGGCAAAAAGTTCAGGGATGACCCTGCAAACAGGGCCATGTCCAACAAGTACAATACAGGAAGAGTGAAGTGTTGTGCAGCACACATGGTGAGTATGCATGCTGGCAGTGTGTTTGCAAATAGCACACCTTGGTTAAATATAGAAAAGCTTCAGTGCTGAACAGTGCGCTCAGACTGTGCGTGTGTGCTGAATACATGTGTACATGTAACGGTACAATGCATGGATGTACCAGTGCTGGATAGTACATGTACTTTGACTGTAGACTTAGTAAAGTGCCTACAATGGTACGTTGCTTGGAGGACTGCCTGGTGAAGACCTGAGGAGGAGAGGAATCCCCCCCAGACAGATGTGTGTAGTGCTGCATTCCTGTGAGCTGGGTGGGACACACGCTGGAGGGAAAAGGAAGAGACTCCCTTTACACTTCAAAAGACTGTTCTTTGATTCAGTGATGGATCACAAGGAAGGGGTCTGGACACATCTCAGGAAGCTAGATGGGGTTGATAATGGAATCATAAAGAGTAGGGCGGGGTCTGGGGGTACCTATTTGATGCACCTATCACTGTGGCTGACATCCAGGTGTGAACTCCGGTCTCTCCCAGGAATTGTGTTGTGGGACAATCAGCTTCCTAGACTTGCCTGCTGAGACAGACCTTTTTCAAGAAGAAAGAAAGAAGTGTCCACTTCAAAAGAAGTAGAACCCCAACATAAAACTTCAAAGACTCAGACCCTAAATCACATTTGTTGTCTGAAAAAGGACTATGAGAAGGGGAGGTTGAGTCCCCAAAATGTTGTCATTTGCCAAGCTGCCAGACTGGCTGTGTGAGAAGGGGAAGCTCTGCAAGACTTCTGCCTGCGACCAGGACTGGGAGCCAAGGCCTGCTAGTCTTCCTGCTGGGCGAGGGGACATCACCCAGGGAAAACGAATTTCACCTGCCATGGAGAATGGAGCACCAGTGCCTGCCTGCTTGCCAAGACCAGTGTGCCCTGTTAGGAGGAGGAGTGCGCTGGAGGGAGTAAGGTCCAGTGGGGAGCCCTACCGTAAGAACTCCCTGTGCGAGGTGTAAGGATTCGGCTGTTCACCGATTGGGCCATAGCCCATGTACAGGACAGTTTTTGGGGACCCCTGTATGCCAGGAGAGGGCGCCAAGCCCACTCGGCCTCCTGGCAGCAACCCCGTATGCTAGAGGGGACCACCGTTAAAGTAGTAGTGTGACTAGGGTGCCAGGACTCATGAACGTCTTAGCAGCGATCCCGTGTGCCATTAGGGGCTGCCATGGTGTGGCCGATTGCACCTGAGGAGTCTATGTTGCATGCGGAAGGTACCATGGCAACCCTCTGTACCAGGAGGGGCTGCCTGGACCAAATCACCACAGACATCTGGCTGTCACCCAGGACTGGAGTGAGGCTGCACTAGCGGGCCTAGCCACTCGGTGATATCTGCCCTTACTGACCCTCCGAGGCCAGGAGGAGGGCGCACCCTTACAGAACTCCATTCAGGAGCTGAAGGATTGAATTCCCCCTGCTGGGGAGAGCTTGACTTAGCATGTCTGTGCTAGCTGGAAGCTGCTCCAATCTCAGGGGTGAGCCGGCTGCACTATGGAGAGTGAGTTTGTGCCCCCCTGACACTGCTGCGTCTACCACGAGCAGCCCGATGTCTCAGAGCAGGATCTGATCTCGCAAGTGCCTGTACTCAGGGCACCTTCTGTAACATCGAACTCTTTCGTGCTGAAGGAGCGGCTAAGACTTGATCTGGGCTTGTGAGCCCTGGGGTATTCACTGCTGAAGGTGCTGCGGCACGGTAAACACTATTGACTAAAATCCTGAAAAATAAAAGGGAACTCTTAAGTACAGCCTGATACTGTACATTCCCAGGATGCGGCCACCAGTGAATGGGGAAAAACCCCGAACATGTTACACAAAGGAGGATAGGACAGGGATTTGCCTGACAACTACTAGATCGCCGACCTCAAGGGGGATAATATTGATGCTTCTAAAAGTCGTATTTCTTTTTATGTGTAGAGTTAGAAATAGAATACTACTTTTCCTTATAAAAGCAAATATTTAGCTGGACATTGATTTACTGTTCCTACTGTTTGTACTTTATGAGTAGTGTTCACTGACCTGTATCTACATCCCTTCCCCCTAGGAAGTCTACATCCCCCACGAGGGAGTCTTAACTGCTCGATCTGAAAGAGACACGTTAGTGACAGATTCCTTACCTTAGTTCTTAGAATATCGCCAGGCGTCAGGCTGGATCCGGAAAGTTTTTGCATAGCAGTACCCTTGCGCGTCGGTAGGCGGCGTCGTGCGGCTCCGCGTCCGTCGTCGGCGTCGAGATCGCCGGGATGACGTCGCGGGCAGTACTTAGACGCCGCCCCTGCGCGCTGACGTCAGTTCTTTCTTTTTCCGCGCCAGTAAGCGCAGATCCGGGAAAAGCAGTGCCCTAGTCATTTTTTGACTAAGTTTTTTGGTGATTTTTCACTGTTTTCTCCAAGTGTCTCGACTCCGTAGGTGTCGGTAGGGATGCCCGGCTTCCAGCCATGCGACGCCGGTGGTCGAATGATGTCGATCACAGACCCGCATCAGGAGTGTCTTTACTGCCTCGGCCGCGACCACGACACAAAGTCGTTCCCCGACTGCCGGGCCTTGCACCCGAAGGCTTTGCGAGAGCGGTCTCGAAAGCTCCTCGAGGTCCGGCAGTCGACTCCGCGCCACGCCAAGCCCCGGTCACGTGAGAGGTCGAGGGGCCGGTCGCGGAGTCCTCATCGGTCGTCGGGATCCAAGTCTTCGCACTCCTCCGGTAAGTCGAAGCATAAGAAGTCTAAGAAGCGTCATCGTTCGACGACTTACCCTCGCCAGTCTCGCGACTCGGCTGAGGGTCCTGTCGGCACCGTCCCCGCGGCTCCGGGAGTGCCTGTGGAGCCGCCCCCGCATTACCCGTCCTTCCCAGGTTCGGGGGCGACTCCGGCCGAGATACAGGAGTTCCTGTCGGCCATGGCCCGCCTCTTCGGGCCTCAAGGTCCCCCCGGTGCGCCTTCGGGCCCCGCGGGCCCTAGTGGGGTTCCTACGGCGCCGCCGGCGACTCCGGTCCCGGCGACACCAGCCCCGGCTCCGGCCTCGACCCCGGCTCCGGTGCTGCCACAACCCCGATCGACGCCGGTTGACCTGACGACACCTCCACCGGCGCCGATCTCTCCGGTGCCGTTCCCGACGCTGCCCGGGGCTCCGGGCGGCGTCGTTCCCCGGTTCTCTCAGGATCCGGACCTGGCGCCGGACCGGCGTCACTCGACGCCGGCTCCGACGCCGATGGGACCTTAGGTCCCGCATGTCCCTCCTCCATATTTTGAACAAGAATTGGAGGACGCAGAGGACTGGGAGGGGTCTGATGACCCTCTCACACAGCAGTGTGAGTTTGATCAGGACTGGGCTGAGGAGCTTGGGGATGCCAGTGGTTTGGACACCTCCCCTGACCCTGGCATGCTGTCTCCTCCTTCCGTGGCAACGGAGGAGGGAGCAAACTTTGCAACGGTGTTGCGTAGAGCAGCTGGGGCCTTACACATCCAGTTGCCTACGGTGGCTGTCAGGACTAACATCCTGACGGAAGTGCTTCAGCCGGCGGCTACCTCCTCGGAGCCACTGCTGCCGTTTAATGACGCGCTTTCCGACGTTCTTTTGGGCACCTGGTCCAAGCCCACCACAGGGGCTCCTGTGGATAGGAACGTGGCCCGACGCCATCGCCCTGCTCCGGGCGACCCCCTGTTCCTCTCCCAACACCCCACCCCTGAGAGCTTGGTGGTCCAAGCCTCTGCTTCCCAAAGCGCCTTCCCTACCGCTCCCCCGGATAGGGAATCCAAACGCCTGGCTCAATTTGGGAAGAAGGTTTTTTCCTTCCTCCAGTGCTGGCTTGCGGTCCGTCAATACCACTTGCCTCTTGGGCCGATATTCCCACTCCCTGTGGGATTCGGTGGCGCAAGTTCTGCCCCAGTGTTCTGAGGAGGTCCAGACACTGCTTACCCGCGTCATTGCGGAAGGAAGAGATGCGGCAAAGTACACCATCAGATGTGGCCTTGATACCGCCGACTCGCTAGGCAGATCGCTTGCGACGACAGTGACGCTGCGCCGTCACGCCTGGCTGAGAACCACTGGTTTCTCGGGTGATGTCCAAAACACTCTTATGGACATGCCCTTTGATGGGATCGGTCTTTTTGGGAACAAGGCAGACCATGCGCTGGAGCGTTTTAAGGACTCGCGGGCTACGGCTAAGTCCCTGGGCCTTTCTGCTGTACGCCCTCCGCAGCCATCTGCTTTTCGCCCCTTTCGTGAACACGGAAGGGGCGCCCAGTCACGTCCGCTGCCCAGCCACCGGCCCGCGCAGCAAGCGTCTTCGGGTGGCCGAGGACGTGGCTCCCGCCGTGGCGGGTCAGGCAACCAGCGTGCGGGTCAGGCCACAAACCCCGCCCCGTCCGCGGCCTCCAAGTCCTCCTAGTCCTTCCTTTCAGGTGCACAGCACGCCAGTAGGGTGCAGGGTCCGCCATCACCTTCACCACTGGCGTGCCATCACCTCGGACAGGTGGGTCTTGGACATTGTCCGAAGGGGCTACTCCCTCCCCTTCGAGACCATCCCCCCAGCCATGCCACCTCAATTCCACCGCATGTCAGGGGATCACTTGGTGCTTCTTCAAAAGGAAGTTGCGGCCCTCTTGGCTAAGAGGGCCATCGAGAGCGTTCCGACCCCGGAAGTAGGACGTGGTTGCTACTCCCACTACTTTCTGGTGCCCAAAAAGGACAAGGAGGACATGCGTCCTATCTTGGACCTCCGGAACGTCAATCGCTTCCTCCAGAAGGAGAAGTTCAAGATGCTCACCCTAGATCAGGTCTTGACTGCTCTCGACCCTGGAGACTGGATGGTAGCGTTGGACTTGCAGGATGGCGGTGGTCGCAGCCCATCTGCGCCGGGCAGGGGTTCCAGTCTTCCCCTACCTCGACGACTGGCTGCTGAAGGCGGGCTCGTCCCAGGCAGTCGTCTCCCACCTCCAGACAACGGCCGAACTCCTGCACTCGCTGGGGTTCTCCATCAACGTGCCGAAGTCGCACCTGATTCCTTCTCCACAGCTCCTTTTCATCGGAGCAGTTCTGGATACGACGCAGTTTCGGGTTTATCCTCCCGAACGGCGAGTCCGGGATATTCAGGCTATGATTCCGATCTTTCGGCCTTTATCCTGGGTTTCGGTACGGATGACCCTGAGGCTGCTGGGCCTCATGGCCTCCTGCATCCTGCTGGTCAATCATGCCAGATGGCATATGCGGGCTCTGCAGTGGGACCTGAAGTTCCAGTGGGCGCAGCACAAGGGCAACCTGTCCGATCACGTCCAGATCTCGGAGGGGACTGCAAAACAGTTGCAGTGGTGGCTCTCGAACCGGCAATGGGTCATGGGCAGATCCCTCTCCCTTCCCCAGCCAGAGCACACAGTTGTGACAGACGCGTCCCTTCTGGGATGGGGCGGTCACATGGGAGAGGCGGAGATCAGAGGCCTCTGGTCTCCGGCGGAGTCCCGGCTCCATATCAACATTCTGGAGCTCCGGGCGATCCGACTTGCACTCAAGGCATTCCTTCCCTCTGTCAAAGGGAAGGTATTGCAGGTGTTCACAGACAACACCACCGCCATGTGGTACTGCAACAAACAGGGCGGGTGGGGTCGTGGACCCTATGTCACAAGGCTCTGCGCCTCTGGACATGGCTGGAACATCAGGGCATATTCCTGATGGTTCAACACCTGGCAGGTTCCCTGAACGCCAGAGCGGACGAACTCAGCGGCAGGTGCATGATGGATCACGAATGGCGTCTTCACTCGGAGGTGGCGCAAGGTCTCTTTCAGCAGTGGGGAGAGCCTTGGTTAGATCTGTTCGCCACCGAAGAGAACGCGCAATGTCAGCAGTTCTGCGCGTTGGAATTTCCAAGGCGGCACTCGCTCGGCGACGCTTTTCATCACGAGTGGAGTTGCGGTCTGTTGTACGCCTTTCCGCCTATACCACTTCTACCCGGAGTGTTGAAGAAGATTCGGCGCGACCGGGCCCAAGTCATTCTTGTGGCTCCGGACTGGGCTCGAAGAGTTTGGTATCCCGAGCTACTCAGTATGAGCGTCGATCCCCCGATCCGTCTGCCTCTTCGGGAGGATCTTCTGTCGCAGCAGCAGGGGACGGTCCTCCACCCGAACCTGTCCAGTCTACACCTGCTTGCGTGGAGATTGAGCAGCGGCAGTTGATTCCTTTCGACTTGCCTCCCGAAGTTTGTGATGTGATTCTGGCAGCCAGGCGTCCCTCCACTAAGGTGGTATACGCCTGCAGGTGGAACAAGTTTGTGGCATGGTGCACAGCAAAGGCTGTGAATCCCTTTCTGCCCCTCTTTCTGAGGTTCTTCTGTTCCTTCTTTCTCTGGCCCAACAGGGTTCTGCCCTGGGTACCATCAAGGGCTATCTTTGTGCAATATCGGCCTTCCTCAGGCTTCCTGATCAGCCCTCTCTTTTAAGTCCCCTGTTGTTAACAGGTTTCTTAAAGGCATTACTCACCTCTTTCCTCCTGTTCCGTTTATAATGCCTCAGTGGGACTTAAATTTGGTTCTTACCTTCTTAATGTGTGCTCCCTTTGAGCCTCTGCATAACTGTCCTCTTCGTCTTCTGACTCTGAAGACAGCCTTTCTGGTGGCCATCACCTCCGCTCGGCGGGTGAGTGAGCTCCAGGCTCTTTCATGCAAACCCCCCTTTCTGTCTGTTCATCTAGACAAGGTTGTTCTTCGGACGCGTCCGTCCTTCTTACCAAAGGTGGTTACTGCCTTCCACATTGGGCAGACATCACTTTGCCCACCTTCTTTCCGCCTCCGCATCCTTCCAGAGAGGAAGAGAGGCTCCACCGTCTGGAACCAAAACGTGCGCTTTCCTTTTACCTCAACCACACACAACAGTTCCGGGTGGATGACCAGCTCTTTGTTGGCTACGTGGGCGCCAAAAAAGGTCGGGCGGTACACAAGAGGACCATCTCCCGCTGGGTCATCTTGTGTATCAAGGCCTGTTATTCTTTGGCTAAGAAGGAG
The DNA here is from genome assembly GCA_963921515.1 of Calotriton arnoldi. Taxonomy (NCBI): domain Eukaryota; kingdom Metazoa; phylum Chordata; class Amphibia; order Caudata; family Salamandridae; genus Calotriton; species Calotriton arnoldi. The sequence continues at coordinate 885,569 of CAWUFW010005646.1, forward strand.
CCTCCTGTTGGGCTGCGTGCCCATTCCACCAGGGCTACGGCTGCTACCACGGCTTTAGGTCGCGGTGTCACGTTGCAGGATATTTGTCAGGCAGCTATGTGGGCCTCGCTGCACACGTTTACCAAACATTACTGCCTTGACAGCCAGGTCCGGAGGGACGGCTTCTTTGGCCGGTCTGTCCTCCGGGACTTCCTTGTCTGACTCTGTTCGCAGACCCACCACCGGGGTTGGTATTGCTGGGGTATCTATTCTAAGGTAAGGAATCTGTCACTAACGTGTCTCTTTCAGATGCACAAGTTACTAACTTGTGTAACGATATATCTGTAAGAGACAGTAGTTAGTGACAGATTCCTTACCGCCCCACCCATCCTTCCCGTTCTACGAACTGATTTCTAGGGTTAAGGACATCCCTTTCAGGGCCCTAGTATTTTTTCAGACACCTATGTCAGCTTCTTGCATGGCTCTGCGTTCCTGGCGCGGAAAGTCGTGTACAGAACTGACGTCAGCGCGCAGGGGCGGCGTCTAAGTACTGCCCGCGACGTCATCCTGGCGATCTCGACGACGGACGCGGAGCCGCACGACGCCGCCTACCGACGCGCAAGGGTACTGCTACGCAAAAACTTTCCGGATCCAGCCTGACGCCTGGGGATATTCTAAGAACTAAGGTAAGGAATCTGTCACTAACTACTGTCTCTTACAGATATATCGTTACACAAGTTAGTAACTTGTGCATCACAGCTACCACTGAGAGTTAAGTGGAGAAGGGCCACTTGGCTCAGTTGCCCAGGATCCATAGTTGGTCGAGCCCTGGGACATCAGGAGTAAAAGGCATACACCACCATGGTTGGGGCCATTCACCCCTGCGTGCCCATGGCCCTCTGAAATGGGTTCGGACACTGTTTTAACTGTAATTTCACAAATTTCTTTCACCCACCACAGCATATAGCATGGGACAATGGGTCAGCCCACTTCAGCCATTGGTTATCTTGCGCTGTGAGAGACGACCTTTTTCTCCTGACTACACATGGATACGCACCGATAAAGAAGTGCGCATAAGTGGCAGGAGTGGTGGGCCATTATTTTCCTTTGCTAATGTTTTTTCTTCTCAATCTTCTTTTTATTTTTTTTATTTCTTATTCACCCCTATTGTTTAATCTATGTTTTCAGGTTACAGTAATTCCAAAGCGTACTGGTACATTTTCTTTGCATCAAAGGAATCATATTTTCCTGGGATATGCATTTAAACTGAAAAGACTGCCAATATTTGGGTGACAGCATGTTTTCACTTTTTCTTATTTTAGTAGCATATGCTTTCAATTAAAAAAAAAAGTGTAATCATCACATCAGCGTACCAAGGTCAGACCTATTGACTTTGCCAGTGCTTTTATAACACTGTTTGAGAATTTTTGCACCAACATTTTTTGTCATAGTTTAGGAAAACCAGTGACAGATGTTTCCCACTGGTGGCCCAGACGTTTCGATGCCGTCTCTCTACTTATTCTGGCAGGTTAAATAAACTCTTCTGCTTGTGTAAAAAAAAAAGTGTGTTCACGTGCCCATATTTTGTAGTTATGTGTAGACGTACAAAGATTTGACATTACGGTATGACCTTTATAATGCCAATGCAAAGTTTTTTGCTCTGGTTGGTGACGGTTTACGTTTTATACGTGTATGTACGTTTTTACGGCGCCAGTGGGACGTTTATTCCCTTTCCCCAGTAGGCCAATAATGTAAATGAGCCTGTCTCGCCAGTGTTCTGGATGCTGTTCTTATAAAACCGCCTTTGACTTTCACACCTCTCTGGGGACGAATAATGGCTGTGTTCAAACAGCCTGTAATTGTGATCCCGCTGGCTCCGTCAGTATGCTGCTGGCTATTAGAATCATTAAACAACTCGGCACCTGTTAACAGCATTGTAAATATTCAACCCTGCCCGCGTGCAGGTTCAGTCCCATACAGAGGAGACCAGCAAAGCCCGGCCTTATAAATTAGAGCCGCTGACAAGTCAATTATTGTGAAGCAAGGCCTCACTGCCGCATAAATGAAATTGCATGCTGCTAAAACAAGCATTGGCGATGCCAATAGGTCTGGCTTATGAATGAAAGTGTCTTTTATATCTTTGATCGGTTTAAGGACTCAATAATTCTTCATACATGCACTCTGTCACTCACCTTTACACCCATGTATCCATTCTCCCATCCACTGACTCATTCTTTCATTCATCCTCTGAAACAGCTGCAGTAAAGCTCATATACAAACTCAGCAACATGCAAGAGAAGTTAAAAGAATACAAGTAGGAAAAAAAAGAAGCTGCAGTTTAAATGTGCCAGAAAATGCTTGCAATAACAAAACTAAACATAGAAGGCAGTGTCCATTATGCAGAGGTATTGTGAATAGTCTATCCTTATTTTAAAGTTCCAGCATGGACGGCACATTTAGAACCAACATGTTGCCCATCTTGGAATGGTTAAACAATGATTCAAAAATATAGCTCCTGGTTTAGAGGAAAGGCCAGGTGGGATGCGATGCACTGCAGATGAAATGAGCAGTCCGCAAGTGGCCCATTAACATAGCTGCCAAGGTTTCAGAATGCCTATGTGTGACATTTTCATAATTTTGGTGTAATTATGAGTCACATTCAACGACTATGAGTGTCACTTTCTCACGAGCAAAATCAAGCTATGAAGACGAGGGAAGCATATATATATATATATATATATATATATATATATATATATATATATATATATATATATATATATATATATCCACAGAAAGGTTGCCCACTTGTAAGAACGTCCACCTGGAATTTTTATACCTCTTCCAGCGAGGTCAGCAGCCCCCTCAGCATTCGGCTGTCACGTACTTTCTCTGGCTCAACGCGTTTCGAAATCTCACTTTCTTGTTCACGAGCCTTACAGAAACAAAACACAGCAACCAGGTAAGAACGTCTGCATTTATTAGTAAAGAGTCCCGCCCATGTGGGCCCGTTCTCCCGCCTACATCGGCGTATGCTGCACCAACAGCATTCTGGTAATTGCAGTCTCTTAGTACTACCCCAGTGGGTTTAACAGTTGCTTGTCAGTTCCTTATTACGTAAATAAAATCCCTCAGTAGGTTGGTGACAGTCACAGAGGCTGCAGGCGACTGTCTCATCATAACACACTCGCTATCAAGTCAATTCCATCCCAGCATCGGCCCTTGGATTTCCAACTGCCGTGGGTCCGCTATTACGCGGCGGGTCGAGGAGGCCCTGCCGCCATTAATGCGGACCTGGGGGGTCCTTAGTGCCGGACCCACCATGCAGGACTGAAATATGCCCAAGAGTGAAATGATTTCGTACCAGCAGCGCACTCAACTTTGTCTGCTTTACCCACTGAGGATTGTAATTTTTAATTAAGTGTGGCAGCGACACCCACTTGGGACTACAAAGTGTAAAGACTGCAAATACCATGAATACCTGGGGTTCCGCCCTCCGGGGTAAGAGGACACGCCCACTGAGGCTTGACCGAGTGAACTGAGTGAAATAAAGAGCAGGTGGTTTACACTTCAGTTGCTGTTCGTCTTTTTGAATGCAAGGCTTGTGAGCAAGGAGTAACATCCGAAACGCGTAGAGCCAAGCTAGATGAAAAGCGGCATTACGAAGGGGCTGCAATTTTCACTCTCAGATGCAGTTTGTTTCCAGTGTGGGCCTTCTCAAGTTGGGCAAACTTGTGGTTGGATTTGAGCGGTCATGCCTGGGCCGCGAGGAGGCCCTGCCGCCATTAATGCGGACCTGGGGGGTCCTTAGTGCCGGACCCACCATGCAGGACTGAAATATGCCCAAGAGTGAAATGATTTCGTACCAGCAGCGCACTCAACTTTGTCTGCTTTATCCACTGAGGATTGTAATTTTTAATTAAGTGTGGCAGCGACACCCACTTGGGACTACAAAGTGTAAATTCTGCAAATACCATGAATACCTGGGGTTCCGCCCTCCGGGGTAAGAGGACACGCCCACTGAGGCTTGACCGAGTGAACTGAGTGAAATAAAGAGCAGGTGGTTTACACTTCAGTTGCTGTTCGTCTTTTTGAATGCAAGGCTTGTGAGCAAGGAGTAACATCCGAAACGCGTAGAGCCAAGCTAGATGAAAAGCGGCATTACGAAGGGGCTGCAATTTTCACTCTCAGATGCAGTTTGTTTCCAGTGTGGGCCTTCTCAAGTTGGGCAAACTTGTGGTTGGATTTGAGCGGTCATGCCTGGGCCGCGAGGAGGCCCTGCCGCCATTAATGCGGACCTGGGGGGTCCTTAGTGCCGGACCCACCATGCAGGACTGAAATATGCCCAAGAGTGAAATGATTTCGTACCAGCAGCGCACTCAACTTTGTCTGCTTTACCCACTGAGGATTGTAATTTTTAATTAAGTGTGGCAGAGACACCCACTTGGGACTACAAAGTGTAAAGACTGCAACTACCATGAATACCTGGGGTTCCGCCCTCCGGGGTAAGAGGACACGCCCACTGAGGCTTGACTGAGTGAACTGAGTGAAATAAAGAGCAGGTGGTTTACACTTCAGTTGCTGTTCGTCTTTTTGAATGCAAGGCTTGTGAGCAAGGAGTAACATCCGAAACGCGTAGAGCCAAGCTAGATGAAAAGCGGCATTACGAAGGGGCTGCAATTTTCACTCTCAGATGCAGTTTGTTTCCAGTGTGGGCCTTCTCAAGTTGGGCAAACTTGTGGTTGGATTTGAGCTGTCATGCCTGGGCCGCGAGGAGGCCCTGCCGCCATTAATGCGGACCTGGGGGGTCCTTAGTGCCGGACCCACCATGCAGGACTGAAATATGCCCAAGAGTGAAATGATTTCGTACCAGCAGCGCCCTCAACTTTGTCTGCTTTACCCACTGAGGATTGTAATTTTTAATTAAGTGTGGCAGCGACACCCACTTGGGACTACAAAGTGTAAAGACTGCAAATACCATGAATACCCGGGGTTCCGCCCTCCGGGGTAAGAGGACACGCCCACTGAGGCTTGACCGAGTGAACTGAGTGAAATAAAGAGCAGGTGGTTTACACTTCAGTTGCTGTTCGTCTTTTTGAATGCAAGGCTTGTGAGCAAGGAGTAACATCCGAAACGCGTAGAGCCAAGCTAGATGAAAAGCGGCATTACGAAGGGGCTGCAATTTTCACTCTCAGATGCAGTTTGTTTCCAGTGTGGGCCTTCTCAAGTTGGGCAAACTTGTGGTTGGATTTGAGAGGTCATGCCTGGGCCGCGAGGAGGCCCTGCCGCCATTAATGCGGACCTGGGGGGTCCTTAGTGCCGGATCCACCATGCAGGACTGAAATATGCCCAAGAATGAAATGATTTCGTACCAACAGCGCACTCAACTTTGTCTGCTTTACCCACTGAGAATTGTAATTTTTAATTAAGTGTGGCAGCGACACCCACTTGGGACTACAAAGTGTAAAGACTGCAAATACCATGAATACCTGGGGTTCCGCCCTCCGGGGTAAGAGGACACGCCCACTGAGGCTTGACCGAGTGAACTGAGTGAAATAAAGAGCAGGTGGTTTACACTTCAGTTGCTGTTCGTCTTTTTGAATGCAAGGCTTGTGAGCAAGGAGTAACATCCGAAACGCGTAGAGCCAAGCTAGATGAAAAGCGGCATTACGAAGGGGCTGCAATTTTCACTCTCAGATGCAGTTTGTTTCCAGTGTGGGCCTTCTCAAGTTGGGCAAACTTGTGTTGGATTTGAGCGGTCATGCCTGGGCCGCGAGGAGGCCCTGCCGCCATTAATGCGGACCTGGGGGGGTCCTTGGTGTCGGACCCACCATGCAGGACTGAAATATGCCCAAGAGTGAAATGATTTCGTACCAGCAGCGCACTCAACTTTGTCTGCTTTACCCACTGAGGATTGTAATTTTTAATTAAGTGTGGCAGCGACACCCACTTGGGACTACAAAGTGTAAAGACTGCAAATACCATGAATACCTGGGGTTCCGCCCTCCGGGGTAAGAGGACACGCCCACTGAGGCTTGACCGAGTGAACTGAGTGAAATAAAGAGCAGGTGGTTTACACTTCAGTTGCTGTTCGTCTTTTTGAATGCAAGGCTTGTGAGCAAGGAGTAACATCCGAAACGCGTAGAGCCAAGCTAGATGAAAAGCGGCATTACGAAGGGGCTGCAATTTTCACTCTCAGATGCAGTTTGTTTCCAGTGTGGGCCTTCTCAAGTTGGGCAAACTTGTGGTTGGATTTGAGCGGTCATGCCTGGGCCGCGAGGAGGCCCTGCCGCCATTAATGCGGACCTGGGGGTCCTTAGTGCCGGACCCACCATGCAGGACTGAAATATGCCCAAGAGTGAAATGATTTCGTACCAGCAGCGCACTCAACTTTGTCTGCTTTACCCACTGAGGATTGTAATTTTTAATTAAGTGTGGCAGCGACACCCACTTGGGACTACAAAGTGTAAAGACTCCAAATACCATGAATACCTGGGGTTCCGCCCTCCGGGGTAAGAGGACACGCCCACTGAGGCTTGACCGAGTGAACTGAGTGAAATAAAGAGCAGGTGGTTTACACTTCAGTTGCTGTTCGTCTTTTTGAATGCAAGGCTTGTGAGCAAGGAGTAACATCCGAAACGCGTAGAGCCAAGCTAGATGAAAAGCGGCATTACGAAGGGGCTGCAATTTTCACTCTCAGATGCAGTTTGTTTCCAGTGTGGGCCTTCTCAAGTTGGGCAAACTTGTGGTTGGATTTGAGCGGTCATGCCTGGGCCGCGAGGAGGCCCTGCGCCATCAATGCGGACATGGGGGGTCCTTAGTGCCGGACCCACCATGCAGAACTGAAATATGCCCAAGAGTGAAATGATTTCGTACCAGCAGCGCACTCAACTTTGTCTGCTTTACCCACTGAGGATTGTAATTTTTAATTAAGTGTGGCAGCGACACCCACTTGGGACTACAAAGTGTAAAGACTGCAAATACCATGAATACCTGGGGTTCCGCCCTCCGGGGTAAGAGGACACGCCCACTGAGGCTTGACCGAGTGAACTGAGTGAAATAAAGAGCAGGTGGTTTACACTTCAGTTGCTGTTCGTCTTTTTGAATGCAAGGCTTGTGAGCAAGGAGTAACAGCCGAAACGCGTAGAGCCAAGCTAGATGAAAAGCGGCATTACGAAGGGGCTGCAATTTTCACTCTCAGATGCAGTTTGTTTCCAGTGTGGGTCTTCTCAAGTTGGGCAAACTTGTGGTTATATATATATATATATATATATATATATATATATATATATATATATATACATATATATATATATATATATATATATATGCAACGAAAAACTGTAAGATGTTGAAGCAGCTGAAATCGAAGGGCACTCACCTAGTAACCTTGCAAACTGATCGTACAGTAAAACAATTGTGTAACTGTGCAGTATATTTTAAATGTTTGATCTGGAGGAGCACAAACTGATGATTTAAAACATACCACAGTAGCTGGGGTTGGCTTTGCTAATAAAAATACATTTCTACCCAAACTAATCCCTTTTAGCATTAGGTTCTGTGATATGCATGATGCACGTTCTTTGCAGCAGGCACATTAACCCTCCGCGCTACTGGTGAGTCAACTTGCACGGGACAAATCTATCTCTCCCCAGAAAGAAACCCCTGTTCTCTTTAACTTAACAATGGAGTCAGTGCTGGCCGCTGGGGAAATAACTTCCGCTGCTCGGCCTGTACACTGTAGCTGCAGTCTGTGGAGACACTCTCCCTGCAGACAGCTGCTTAGACTGTGGACTATGGCCAGGTACTACCTACACCCCCTCCTCCCATAACTGGACCCAGATCAAAATGACATGAGAAGGGTTTTGGATGTGGGGGTCGTAAAACCCCCGGCCGTATTTATTGAACAAAATGAAAAACATTATTAATATATACAAGATTTACAAATTACGCAGAAAATTATGCATTACACTGATTACAATTGATAAGTACATATGTCAGTTGGCTAACCTTAACATGACTCTAATACAAAGGTTTTCCTATCCGAATCTAACATATCTTTAATAATCATCACAGCATTTTACTTTTCTGCGTATCCTGTTTGGGCCTACGGCAAGGTCACTAACTGGTGTCAGATCCTTATCAAATTTTAACCACGCCCTCCAGCCGGAGTGCGCATGCGCAGAGGGCCCGTTTACCGTGAGGGTACTCCCCCCCCCCCCCCCGGTTACCCCCGTACGCTCTGTATATCATCTCCATAAAGGGGCCCTTGCAGTTCTGCGCCGTTTACTGGCGACATTGTGCACGTGCGGGGTGGCCAACCAGCCTAGGGAAAGCGTGACTCCCCCCTCCCCCGCACCCATCCAGCCAACCGGCTGTAAACTGCCCCTGGAGTTCTAGGAGAGACCACCTGTCCCTCACACTTGGGCGACCCCATTCAAGAATGGCGCCGCCCTCTAAGGACCTTAAATTTACTGCTCACCAATCATGACCTTACCGCCACAGGCCAGCATAGTTGACCGACTATCTGCCCCCCCCTGCGCTCACTAGGAGGTCATACCCTGCCCCTGGAGACCAAACCATGCTAGGAGATTTTCTAGGAAAGCCTCATTGCCTACTCTTGACAGATGGACCCCGTCTTTTAAGAAGCACGACTCACCCCTGATACACCCGTGGGCGATTGTCTGTAGACGAGGAGCCCTGAAGAGCCTCTCTATTTTGTTATTTATTCTCCTTACTGAGTGATTCAGTGCTCTTACCGACTCCCCCTCCATTGGAATCTTGGAATCATTTGTGACCATACAATTGTACACCCCTGGCATGTCTTGGCTAACCAACTCACTTCTGTTATTATTGCTTCCACTAGCCCCCTTCTACCGAGACTTGCCAGATCATTCCCCCTAGGTGCAAGATAATAATACTGGGACGGGGACCACCCCTCTTTAATAGCTCCAATGTGAAACCCCTAAACTGGCTCAAGCATAGGCCCCCCTTCCCATGAAATGATACTCTAAAACCTGCTCGCTCTACCCTAGTCTTGTAGCTCCCTGTAAGGAAAAGTTAGACAAACGCTTCACATACGAGTGACCAATGATCCATGCGACCTGTGGTCCCTGCTTTGGTGATGACGTTCTTTGTGTTGCCTGGTGCTGTTGTTTCTGCGTTCGCAGTTTCCCCCCTGCGTGACAGGTTTGAGAAACTGTAAATGAAATCAGAGAAGACATACCCATCAGCACCTGGCAACTATCCTGCTCATAACATATGTAGCCGCACATAGCGCTTGTAACAATTGGAGGACCACCTCCCAATCCTTTGGACGTTGTTGCTAGGTAAACCCCTAGCCGTTGCTTCCGTGGCAGCCCCTATCCTAAAAGAATGCGTACCAAAACAACTTGGGTTTAGCCCTGCCCTCTGTATTGCCATGTCCAGGACCCTTTTAAACTGAAACCGTGTAAGTGGAATACCATCAGCATGAACCAGGAGAGGCCCCCCTTTGTTATCAGGTCTCGATTGTAGGAAAGCCTCCACCTGTGAGAGGGGGCAACAAGGATTGCCATGCGCCCGATGCAGTACTACCCCGTCCCCTCGTGCTTCTTGGTCCGTCTTGGATTTCCTAATTGATATAGTTAGAGCATCCCCCTGCACCCTCACGTCGTCAAACTGCAGTCCGCCTTGCACATCTTGTTTGTTTTGGGCCACCAATTCCCCAATTCTAAAAGCACCATAAAAGGCCAATGAAAAGGCGGCGGTGAACAACAGAACTTCCTCTGATGTGGTGCAAATCAGGGGGAGGGTCCTCAGAAAAGATGTTAGCAGCTCCACCCCGATTGGCCGCCTCGTATCTGGGGTAGACCCTTGGAGGCGCTGCCAGCCTTTCAGTGCCTTCTTCACTATAAAGCTGTTGGTAGGATTCCCTTTCTCCCTAGTTTGGGCAAAAAAGGAGATTGCCGCCACATGCCGTTTAGCCGCTGCCGCTGTGCGCCCCTCCCCTTTCAAAAACCCTAGGTAATGAAGGAGTACCCCCGCGTCATGCCACTTTTCAGCCCAGTCCCTTCCCAAGAAGGAACAATATGCCCAAAACGCCCCTTCATATGCTTTCCTGGTCCTGGGTGCTAGGCTAGCTGCCACGAGGTCCGGTAGTTGGGGGCACCAATCTGCCAAAGTAGTTCTGGGAAAGGGGTGGCATACTCCGCTGCCGCCGGGAGGTGGGCCCTGAAAACCTGCATCTTAAAGCGAGAAAGTGCATCAGCCGCATGATTTAATACCCCTGGCACATGTTTAGCTCTAAATTGCATATTTAGCTTCATGCATAACAGTACAATCTCCTTCAATAGCCGGAGAATCATCCGACACCGTGCCGCTTGTTGGTTGATGCATTCGACCACGGTCATGTTATCTGACCAGAACACCACTGATTGATTACGCAGTTGATCTGAAAGAGACACGTTAGTGACAGATTCCTTACCTTAGAATATCCCCAGGCGTCAGGCTGGATCCGGAAAGTTTTTTGCGTAGCAGTACCCTTGCGCGTCGGTAGGCGGCGTCGTGCGGCTCCGCGTCCGTCGTCGGCGTCGTGATCGCCGGGATGACGTCGCGGGCAGTACTTAGACGCCGCCCCTGCGCGCTGACGTCAGTTCTGTTCTTCTTTTTCCGCGCCAGTAAGCGCAGATCCGGGAAGAGCAGTGCCCTAGTCACTTTTTGACTATCTTTTTGTGAAATTTTTCACTGTTCTCTTCAACGAGTCTTCACGACTCCTAAGGTGTCGTAGGGATGCCCGGCTTTAAGCCCTGCGAGGTATGTGGTCGTATGATGTCCATCACGGACCCCCACCTCGAGTGTCTCTTCTGCCTCGGCCGAGGCCACGACACGAAGTCGTGCCCTGACTGCCGGAAACTTCATCCGAAGGCTTTGCGAGAGCGGTCTCGAAAGCTCCTTGAAGTCCGGCAGTCGGCTCCGCGCCGCAGCAAGCCCCGGTCCCGGGAGAGGTCGAGGGGCCGGACGCGGAGTCCCCGCCGTTCGTCGGAATCAAAGTCTTCGCGCTCCTCCGGTAAGTCGAAGCACAAGAAGTCTAAGCGGCGTCATCGCTCTAAGACTTCGCCTCGCCGGTCGCGCGACTCGGCTGAGGTCCCTGTCGGCACCGTCCCCGCCCCCGCGGCCCCGGACGTGCCTGTCGAGCTGCTCCCCGCATTACCCGTCCTTCCCGGGTTCGGGGGCGACTCCGGCCGAAGTACAGAAATTCCTGTCGGCCATGGCCCGCCTCTTCGGGCCTCAAGGTCCCTCCGGTGCGCCTTCGGGCCCCGCGGGCCCAGATAGGGTTGCTCCGGCGTCGCCGTCGACTCCGGTCCCGGCGTCGCCTGTCCCACCAGCCTTCGTCCCGGCCTCGGCTCCGGCCCCGGCCTCGACCCCGGTTCCGGTGGTGCCGCAACCTCCATCGACGCCGGTTGACCTAACCACGCCTCCGCCGACGCCGATGTCCCCGGTGCCGTTTCCGACGCCGTCCGGGGCTCCGGGCGGCGTCGTTCCCCGGTTCTCCCCGGGTCCGGACATGGAGCCGGACCGGCGTCGCCCGACGCCGGTTCCGGCGCCGATGAGGCCTTGGGTCCCTTATGTCCCTCCTCCTCCATCTTTTCAACCTGAGGAGGACCAGGAGAGCTGGGAGGGGTCTGACGACCCTCTCACACAACAGTGCGAGTTTGACCCGGACTGGGTTGAGGAACTTGGGGATGCCAGTGGGCTGGATACCTCCCCGACTCTGGCATGCTGTCTCCTCCCGTGGCAACGGAGGAGGGGGCTAATTTTGCAACGGTGTTGCGTAGAGCTGCTGGAGCCTTAAATCTCCAGTTGCCTACAGTGGCCGTCAGGACTAACCTCCTGACTGAAGTGCTTCAGCCGGCGGCCTCCTCTTCGGAGCCTGTGCTGCCGTTCAACGATGCACTCACTGACGTTCTTTTGGGTGCCTGGTCCAAACCCACCACAGGGGCTCCTGTGGATAGGAACGTGGCCCGACGCCATCGCCCGGCTCCGGGCGACCCCCTGTTTCTCTCCCAACACCCCACCCCTGAGAGCTTGGTTGTCCAAGCCTCTGCCTCCCAAACAGCCTTCCCTACCGCCCCTCCGGATAGGGAATCCAAGCGCCTGGATCACTTTGGGAAGAAGGCTTTCTCTTCCTCCAGTGCTGGCTTGCGGTCTGTTAATACCGCTTGCCTCTTGGGCCGATACACCCACTCCCTGTGGGATTCGGTGGCTGATGTTTTGCCGCAGTGTTCTGAGGAGGTCCAGACACTGCTTACCCGCGCTATTGCGGAAGGGCGTGATGCGGCTAAGTATACCATCCGCTGTGGCCTTGATACCGCCGACTCGCTGGGCAGATCGCTTGCAACGACGGTGGCGCTGCGTCGCCACGCCTGGCTGAGAACCACTGGTTTTTCAGGGGATGTCCAGAATACTCTCATGGACATGCCCTTTGATGGAGTCGGTCTCTTTGGTTCAAAGGCGGACCATGCGCTGGAGCGTTTCAAGGATTCACGGGCTACTGCTAAGTCCCTGGGCCTTGCTGTTGTGCGCCCTACGCAAACGTCTGCTTTTCGCCCCTTTCGTGGCCACGGAAGGGGCGCCCAGTCACGTCCACAGCCCGGCCAACGGCCCGCGCAGCAAGCGCCTTCGCGTGGCCGAGGACGTGGATACCGCCGTGGCGGTTCGGGCAACCAGCGTGCGGGTCAGGCCACCACCTCCAACCCGTCCGCGGCCTCCAAGCCCTCCTAGTCCCTCCTTTCAGGTGCACAGCACGCCAGTCGAGGGCAGGGTCCGCCATCACCTTCACCACTGGCGTCCCATCACCTCGGACAAGTGGGTCTTGGACATTGTCCGAAGGGGCTACTCCCTCCCCTTCGAGACCACCCCCCAGCCATGCCACCTCAATTCCACCGCATGTCAGGGGATCACTTGGTGCTTCTACAGAAGGAAGTCACGGCCCTCTTGGCCAAGAGGGCCATCGAGCATGTTCCGACCCCAGAAGTAGGGCGTGGTTGCTACTCCCACTACTTTCTGGTGCCCAAAAGGACAAGGAGGACATGCGTCCTATCTTGGACCTCCGGAACGTCAATCGCTTCCTCCGGAAGGAGAAGTTCAAGATGCTCACCCTAGCTCAGGTCTTGACTGCCCTCGACCCCGGAGACTGGTTGGTAGCGTTGGACTTGCAGGACGCCTATTTCCACATCCTCGTCCTGCCGGCCCACCGGCGTTACCTTCGGTTCACGGTAGGCCTCGAGCATTTTCAGTTCACCGTGCTCCCCTTTGGCCTTACCAGTGCCCCTCGGGTGTTCACGAAAGTGATGGCGGTGGTCGCAGCTCATCTGCGCCGGGCAGGGGTTTCAGTCTTCCCCTACCTCGACGACTGGCTGCTGAAGGCGGGCTCGTCCCAGGCAGTTGTCTCCCACCTCCAGACTACGGCCGAACTCCTGCACTCGCTGGGGTTCTCCATCAATGTGCCAAAGTCGCATCTGATTCCTTCTCCACAGCTCCTTTTCATCGGAGCAGTTCTGGACACGACGCAGTTTCGGGCCTATCCTCCCGAACGGCGAGTCCGGGATATTCAGGCTATGATTCCGATCTTTCAGCCCTTATCCTGGGTTTCGGTACGGATGACCCTGAGGCTGCTGGGCCTCATGGCCTCCTGCATCCTGCTGGTCACTCATGCCAGATGGCATATGCGGGCTCTGCAGTGGGACCTGAAGTTCCAGTGGGCGCAGCACCAGGGCGACCTGTCCGATCACGTCCAGATCTCGGAGGGGACTGCAAAACAGTTGCAGTGGTGGCTCTCGAACCGGCAATGGGTCATGGGCAGATCCCTCTCCCTTCCCCAGCCAGAGCACACAGTTGTGACGGACGCGTCCCTTCTGGGATGGGGCGGTCACATGGGAGAGGCGGAGATCAGAGGCCTCTGGTCTCCGGCGGAGTCCCGGCTCCATATCAACCTTCTGGAGCTCCGGGCGATCCCACTTGCACTCAAGGCATTCCTTCCCTCTGTCAAAGGGAAGGTAGTGCAGGTGTTCACAGACAACACCACTGCCATGTGGTACTGCAACAAACAAGGCGGGGTGGGGTCGTGGACCCTTTGTCAGGAGGCTCTGCGCCTCTGGACATGGCTGGAACACCAGGGCATGTTCCTGGTGGTTCAACACCTGGCAGGTTCCCTGAACGCCAGGGCGGACGAACCTCAGCCGCAGGTGCATGATGGATCACGAATGGCGTCTTCACTCGGAAGTGGCGCAAGGACTCTTTCTACAGTGGGGAGAGCCTTGGTTAGATCTATCGCCACCGAAGAGAACGCGCAATGTCATCAGTTCTGCGCGTTGGAATTTCCAAGGCGGCACTCGCTCGGCGACGCTTTTCGTCACGAGTGGAGTTGCGGTCTATTGTACGCCTTTCCGCCTATACCACTTCTACCCAGAGTGTTGAAGAAGATTCGGCACGACCGGGCCCAAGTCATTCTTGTGGCTCCGGACTGGGCTCGAAGAGTTTGGTATCCCGAGCTACTCAATATGAGCGTAGATCCCCGATCCGTCTGCCTCTTCGGGAGGATCTTCTGTCGCAGCAGCAGGGGACGGTCCTCCACCCGAACCTGTCCAGTCTACACCTGCTTGCGTGGAGATTGAGCGGCGGCAGTTGATTCCTTTCGACTTGCCTCCCGAAGTTTGTGATGTGATTCTGGCAGCCAGGCGTCCCTCCACTAAGGTGGTATACGCCTGCAGGTGGAACAAATTTGTGGCATGGTGCACAGCAAAGGCTGTGGATCCCCTTTCTGCCCCTCTTTCTGAGGTCCTTCTGTTCCTTCTCTCTCTGGCCCAACAGGGTTCTGCCCTGGGTACCATCAAGGGTTATCTTTGTGCTATCTCGGCCTTCCTCAGGCTCCCTGATCAGCCCTCCCTTTTCAAGTCCCCTGTTGTTAACAGGTTCTTAAAAGGCATTACTCACCTCTTCCCTCCTGTTCCGTTTGTGATGCCTCAGTGGGACTTAAACTTGGTTCTTACCTTTTAATGTGCGCTCCCTTTGAGCCTCTACATAACTGTCCTCTTCGTCTTCTGACTCTGAAGACAGCCTTTCTGGTGGCCATCACCTCCGCTCGGCGGGTGAGTGAGCTCCAGGCTCTATCTTGCAAACCTCCCTTTCTGTCTGTTCATCCAGACAAGGTTGTTCTTCGGACGCGTCCGTCCTTCTTGCCAAAGGTGGTTACTGCTTTCCACATTGGGCAGACCATCACTTTGCCCACCTTCTTTCCGCCTCCGCATCCTTCCAGAGAGGAAGAGAGGCTCCACCGTCTGGACCCAAAACGTGCGCTCTCCTTCTATATTGACCGCACAAAACACTTCCGGGTGGATGACCAGCTCTTTATTGGCTACGTGGGCGCCAAAAAGGTCGGGCGGTGCACAAGAGGACCATCTCCCGCTGGGTTACCTTGTGCATCAAGACCTGCTATTCTTTGGCTAAAAGGAGCCTCCTGTTGGGCTGCGTGCCCATTCCACCAGGGCAACGGCTGCTACCACGGCCTTGGGCCGCGGTGTTCCGCTGCCGGTTATCTGTCAGGCAGCTACGTGGGCCTCGCTGCACACGTTTACAAAGCATTACTGCCTTCACAGTCAGGTCCGGAGGGACGGCTTCTTTGGCCGTTCTGTCCTCCAGGACTTCCTTGTCTGATCTTTGTTCGCAGACCCACCACCGGGGTTGGTATTGCTGGGGTATCTATTCTAAGGTAAGGAATCTGTCACTAACGTGTCTCTTTCAGATGCACAAGTTACTAACTTGTGTAACGATATATCTGTAAGAGACAGTAGTTAGTGACAGATTCCTTGCCGCCCACCCATCCTCCCCGTTCTGCGAACTGATTTCTAGGGTTAAGGACATCCCTTTCAGGGCCCTAGTATTTTTCAGACACCTATGTCAGCTTCTTGCATGGCTCTGCGTTCCTGGCGCGGAAAGTCGTGTACAGAACTGACGTCAGCGCGCAGGGGCGGCGTCTAAGTACTGCCCGCGACGTCATCCCGGCGATCACGACGCCGACGACGGACGCGGAGCCGCACGACGCCGCCTACCGACGCGCAAGGGTACTGCTACGCAAAAAACTTTCCGGATCCAGCCTGACGCCTGGGGATATTCTAAGGTAAGGAATCTGTCACTAACTACTGTCTCTTACAGATATATCGTTACACAAGTTAGTAACTTGTGCTTCTGGCCATACTGTTAACGCCACCCAGATGGGGAACAATTCTAGGAAACCTATGTTGCCCGTCAAACCTGTCTCGACCCACCATGCTGGCCACCGCTGCGCCACCCACTCGGTACCGAGTATGGCGCCAAATCCCTCACTACCCGCAGCGTCAGTCATTAAACCTAACTCCGCGGAAGTAGTGGGTGGACCGGGCCACACTACCCTGCCATTGAAGTCCTGCAGGAATGCCATCCAAATCCGCATGTCCTGCCTGACCTCAGCTGACAGCCTGGTGTGGTGGTGTCTCTCCCTGAGCCCCGCCATTGCCTGTGAGATGGATCGGGAAAATGGCCTTGCCATAGGTATGATCCTTAGAGCAAAATTCAACTGCCCTACTGTCTGTTGTAACTGGTGCAATGTGACCCTCTCCCTAACCAAGCACTGCTGCAATGCGGCCCTGAACTTGGTGATCTTATCCGCGGGCAACCTGAAACACCCCTGTATGGAATCTAACTCAATCCCCAGGAACTCTATTGTTGAATTAGGTCCCACCGTCTTTCCCCGGGCCAAGGGGACCCCAAAAGCATGCATGAGTGCGCAAAATTCCTGCAGCGCCCACGCACACTCCCGTGATCCCGGTGACCCCAAGACAAGAAAATCATCCAGGTAGTGCATTACCCACTGGTGCCCTGTCACCTGCCTAAAAACCCATTCCAGAAATGAACTGAATTTTTCAAAATATGCGCAGGAAACTGAGCAACCCATGGGCATACACATGTCCATGTAGAATTTACCTAAAAATTGAAAGCCAAGTAGATGAAAATCAGACGGGTGGACTGGCAATAGACGAAAAGCAGACTCTATGTCTGATTTTGCCAAAAGGGCTCCAGGGCCTAAACCCCTGAGCATCTCCACCGCTTGATCAAAAGAAGCATATCTCACACTGCAAAACTCCTCATCAATTGCATCATTCAATGAACTTCCCTTGGGTGCTGACAGGTTATGTATGAGTCTGAATTCTCCACTTTCCTTCTTGGGGACCACGCCCAAAGGGGATCAGACAAAATTCTCAACAGGGATTGAATCATATGGGCCAGCTACTCTGCCCAGTCGCAATTCTTTTTCAATTTTCATCGCTGCTACGCTAGGTTTGGCTCGCACCGAGAGTTGGTTCTTGCATTCTGATGCCCCCACATAATCAGGTGCCGGTATCCTAAAACCGTACCTGAAACCATCTAGCAGCATTTTTGCGGTGGAATAACAAGGATATTTGTTTAGCCAGGGTGTCAGTGCCGTTACATCAATGGGTGACCGTGCCTTGTGATGTGCCTGCACCTCACTCCTGTTTCTTACCTCCCCTATCCTTTGCCTTCTTAAAACACTTGGACTCGGGGTGAGACGGGTTCGCGCAGATAGAGCACGCATGCTTAAACCTGCACGTGCCTTGCGGTCTAGTGCAAGTACGTCTATTAAAATCCCAGCATGTCCCTTTGCGCCCTCCCCCGGTGTTCGTATGGCCGGAGGGACCTGTGTTTGGCTGTGACCGAAAGGACTGAAAGGCCTGAAAGGACTGGTTCCTGGCCCTATCCTGAACTCCACCGCCAATTTGGTCTAACCATGCAATTGTGTCTATGCGGTCCCACGATAGGGATGTGTCAGACACTTTAGTTCTCCTGAAGCTCTTATCATATTCCTTCCATCCCTCACCCCCGTATTTATCATGAGCGAGAACAATCCTGTTTGGTAACATGCCATCTCAGCCTGTATATTGGGGAAACGCTCAGCCATGACTGCCATGAAAATGGAAAAACCTCTAATCCAATTCATCAAGTTTTCTTCCACCCTGTACTTCATAAGTTCGTTTGCCCATTCCCTTTGGAGCATCCAGTCTTTGTTCTTCCTGGCCTCTTCCCTCTCTTTTTCGTAAATAAGCAAAGAGAACATATTAATGTAAGCCCCCGACCAAATCCTGTCTTTTACGTCCTGTGTGACATGCCTCCCCAAATTCTCCCGCTCTGTGCGGGACTCACCCACATTCAACATTGGCAATGTCATCAGCTTACCTACTGCAGCGGACCCGGCTGACCCTGACGATTTCTCCTTCGTCAGGCTGCTCCCCGGTACTCCCCCGCTGAGTTCAAGTGGCTTGGCCCCCCCCGCTGAAATGAGAGGGGACAGCGTACCCCGGCCCTCCCCCGTTTTGTCCACTGGTGTCCCATGAAACTGGGCCACTATTCGCCTCGCCTCTACAAGTGGCTCACCGCCCCGTCCTTACCCCCCACTGTTGATGACAGGATCCCAGCCTTCCCCAACCAAGGAAGTATTGCTGCTAAATGGGACACTACATCCTGTGGAATGCCCTGCCCCCCCCGTACTAGGCAACACCGGCAAATGCAGGCTATCCCCTGATGGTCCGGGCCCTTCCCCGGGCTGGGGGACTGACACCGGGGGAATTGGGGGCTGGGGAGCTGGCACCGGGACAAGCGCAGGGACTGGCACTGGGGCAGATGGCGGAACCGGTACCTGTTCTGCGGGCGGGACCTCCTCTGTAGGCAAAACAGGGGCCGGGGACAATGGTAACCTTGGTTCCATCCGCCCCTCCTTGTTAGTCCTAACCCTTTTGGGGAGGGGAGGAAAAGCCGACCTCGGGGGCTCCATGCTGCGCCTGGCCCTCTCTTCTCTCTCTTCCGCCCCCCCTTGTGCGTCTACCCTCTCCCTGAGATCAGCGAGACCCTGCCCCAACTCATCAACCTTTCTGAGCATTGCCTCCATAAAGCTCTCCATACGAGAGGGCTTGCCCCCCCCTCTTTGCTTTCCCAGCCATGCTAGACAGTCCCTCTGTAAAATCTCACCCCCGCAGCTATATAAATATATGCCCTCCTATCAGTCACTGCTACAGTGCTGACACCGGCTGGCCGCTAACTCCCAAATCACGCTCCTAGGGGGAACTAGCGCTGGGTTCGGAGCTTAATGCAAGGCCTCTCCCTGACTACACGCTCCCTGTCACCCCAGTACACCACAGGGCTAATCCACCTCGAGATTAGGCATGCACCGAGCACTGTACGAGCTTACCCACACACCCCCCACCAAGCTTATCACACCACCCACAGCCGGGCCACGGAGGGACTCGAACGCGGCTCTAAAACCGGTTCGTAGTACCCCAAACAATGCCTCTAACTAAATCAGACCGGAAGGGTGCGCGCCTTCGCTAGTCGAGCGCCACCGCAACCGGGTACCTTCCGTCCTCCGCCGTGCCGGGATTCCTCGAGACTCCCGTCGCGCCGTCGAAGCCAAGCCTGTCCTTCCCGCAAAACCGCGGTACTCCGCTGCCTTGAAAAACTGCAGATTGGGCCACGAAACAGACCACGCCCGCCTCCGCCCGCCGCCGATTGCAGCCGCTTATTCCAGGGCCCAAGCTTGACGAACCGCGACTCGATGCCTGCAAAAAGGGGAACAAAAGCAAATTGAAATTAAAGCCTCCTAGCGAGGCTGGTGTGGCGGGCTGGGGAGCGGGGAGCGAAGAGACATACTCCTGTGCTCCCCAGCCTTTTAAATGTTTCCATGCCAGGCCGGTTCTAACCGGCCTGGCGCTATCCCCTTGCGTGACCCGGAAGTGATTCCAATCACTTCCGGGGCACGCCCAGGACACGGGACCAATCACGCGTGAGGCGCGCCTGTCGCGTCACCAAAGTGCGCGACAGGCTTGCCTCTGTGGTCGCCGGAGGGGGCCGGCACGACCGCCATACTTTTGGCGTGGCCGATGCCGGCCCCGCCGTTCTCAGTGCTGTGATGTGCTAGAGACACTTGCTAGTCCGAAGAGAGCAGGCTAGCACAGTGACCTAGATGATTCTGACGTTGCTCTCTGTATACCATAGAGTACTGCGTTGCATCTTATCTGCAGCAGTAGAATGTGAATTTGTAAATCTAGCTCTGATGGAACAGCATGCTTTTTTCAGACAAGGGTCAGAATTTTCAACATTTGTTTCAATGTGTAGTTCATTCACGGTTAAGCATTACTCTGCCTCTTCGGACCGGATTAATTAGGGAGAATGCTACACTGCCTCGCAGCTTATTTTGCCCCATGTATGCTGTGTCTCTTCTACTAATCAACATTTTTTTTACATCTGCATAACGGAACAACTTCAAATCTCAGTCAACCTTATCTCATTTTTAAATAACTATAGTAGCTGATTACAGCTCCTTTGGCCTCTGTAACAGTGGAAGCGAAGGTGTTAACTGGGAATATATGTTCTGAACCTTTACGAGAATCTCCGCTATCGATTGGTCTTTGTTTAAACCAAAATCTCATTTTAGCACAAATTGTAATAAATCAACACAGGATCGATAATTCCAAACTCAAATGTCTCATTTTTTAGACAAAAATTTACAAGTGATGGGAGCACTGCATTATAGCGCTAAATTTTGACACTTTTATCTAAAAAACTGATCATTATTCAAATGTGAAATACTTACATTTGAAGAGTGCATGGCGTGGCACGCTGTCTGCACCTCCTTTTACTGTGACCGGACACAGCCTCCAAAAAGCACTCCTGCTTCTGCCCCACCCCCAGCATGGGCAGACAGCACGTGTCGAGGAGGACTCCCCTCTCCTTTAATTCCGGCGGCTGCAATTCCTGGTGGCCTGCACTGGCTGCAGCAGGGATTTGAAACTGAAAACATCCTGCTTGATCCGACTGAATCCTTTCGGTCCCTGTCTTTCAACACAAGGCAGTTGACTGCTTAACTTTCTTCTTTTAGCAGCACTAACACTGCACGGACTGCTGAGTATTAAACGTAACTTCCCTGTGTTGGGTAGGCCATACGGCTGCACGCATGTGAGTACTATACTGACCAATTAGTGCCGGGCGACGTAGCCATGTCAGCCTACCTACGTAACACAAGCAAAACACCGTCCAATCAGGGTGAACCAGCCTGGTACCATCAAAGCACAGCAGAACTCGCATTGGCTGCTGTGCGCTGCCTGCTTTGTGTTTCTTTAACCATACGAAATATCGGACTCTACAAACCATGAAAACCGGTAATACACTCCGCTTTTAAGTAAGCTGACTTGCGTGACAATAGTTTTACATGCGGCAATGAGGTAATCTAACTTAAAATGCGTTAGTTTAACGCGAGATGTGTGACACTTGGCAGGACTGCATTAACACTGCCTGGGGAGCTGTAGTATCCACTTAAGAAACATTATAATAATAAAAAAAAGGAGATGCAAAAAAAATGAAAGGAGAACAATAAAAGGAGAAAAGAGAAAACTGAAAGACTGGCCAACCAGCCTTGACAGTGAAGCACACTCATTTTCAGATCGATGTGCACATTTGAACTGAAAACGCCATCATTCACAGAGCAAGAGAGCCAATGACACTGGTGGACTGAGCCATTACTCGATGCACTACGCTGTCATGGATGGAAGCAGAGTGTAAATAGCAGACAGAACAATGGCACTGCAGAGCTTGGCCAAAAGCCCTCTGTATATCTATGTGGATACATAGCTATATATATGGAGGTATGTATTATTTAATTATACTTTTACTGCAAGATTCTGGCGGACCTCTAAGGAGAGATTCTATCAGTAATTATTACTGAGCAAATCTTCTCCCCCTAAAGTTTGTCAGTGGTGGTACCAGCACCAAATCCTTCCCTACAAAGGTAATCTGTGACATTTCATGTGACAAAATACTGTGGACTTTAATACAGAGTAATAACATTTTCCCCTTAAACGCCTATTGACTTTAACATATGCTTTTCACAATCAGTATGTCAGGTTTGATGCCTTTATTATAACTTTTCATTATAAATAATCAGGCCTATAACCTTTATCATTAGCTCGTCACTATAATCAGTTGTGTTGGTCATAAGCTTTCCTATGAGGCAACTATCAGGCATGCAACCCATATTTCCCTTCCCACCCCTTCCCCGACAGTTCCTCCCACGTTAGGGGTTTGTTTTTATAAAATTGTTTGGCTTCCTAAACAGATTAATGTGAAATGGCGGAGTGAAGCCATAAGTGCCGAACTTTTGTGATCAACAAGTATTGTTAAGATACAGTTTTATTGTACTATAACGTGATTGTGCAGCATTCTGAACGGTGGGTGGAGGTTATATGATGGATGGGAAATGCAATATGTCAATCTCAGTCATGCAAAATTGACGGATGTAACTATGCCAGTCTACAGCTAATTTGTGATTCAGACTTGTTCCTTACCTACTAGCTTTGTATGGTGTTTTCTACGACGATGTACCGTTTTCTATATATGTTCACAACAACAAAATCTTTAATAAACAGAACCAAAAAAAAAAAAAAGGCAACTATCAGGCATATTGAAATAAAATTAAGAAAAACAATGTAAAATCCCTGCTAATAGAGCCTTATAAGGATTAACATCGTGCAAATCCTCTTCCCCCATGGTTTGTTCGGGTGGGTCACCAACACCAAAACCCTTGCTACTCCGGTAATCTGCAAGAGCCCATGTAACAAAATTCCTGCCTGTGTAGCACATTGTAATAATCCACCCATAAAAGCCCATTGCCTTTAACACATGCTTTACACAATAAGTAAGGCCTACTTGCTTTGTCATAACTTTCCATTGTAAATGGCTCATACCTAAGGAATCAGACGTACCGTTTCCCAGTGAATGGCCTCACACTATACTACACAGGCCTACTGATGTGCACATAAACTGGCAACCAACAGGCGTACATTTATAATATTCCAAATATGTACAAAATTACAGTTGACAAAAGAATATACAACCACTCTCAACAGGGCCTAACAAGAATCATCAGAATGAAATTCTACTCCCAGGGATTGTCAGAGTGGGTGACCAATAAATAAAACGTGCCTATTATGGTAATCAGTGAGATTACTTGTAACCAAATACCTTTCTACTGCCATAACATAATGAGATAACAATGCACTGTTGGAGGCCTATTGGCTTCAACATATGCGTATCTGAAAGAGACACGTCAGTGACAGATTCCTTACCTTAGAATATCCCCAGGCGTCAGGCTGGATCCGGAAAGTTTTTGCGTAGCAGTACCCTTGCGCGTCGGTAGGTGGCGTCGTGCGGCTCCGCATCCGTCGTCGGCGTCGTGATCGCCGGGATGACGTCGCGGGCAGTATTTAGGCGGCGCCCCTGTGCGCTGACGTCAGTTCTTCTTTTTCCGCGCCAGCAAGCGCAGATCCGGGAAGAGCAGTGCCCTAGTCATTTTTTGACTAACTTTTTTTGGTGAATTTTTTCACTGTTTCTTCGAATCGACTTCAAGGTGTCGTAGGGATGCCCGGCTTTAAACGTTGCGGCGCCTGTGCTCGGATGATGTCCATCACAGACCCGCATCGGGAGTGTCTCTTCTGCCTCGGCCGAGGCCACGACACGGAGTCGTGTTCCGACTGCCGGGCCCTCAACCCGAAAGCTTTGCGAGAGCGGTCTCGAAAGCTCCTCGAGGCCCGGCATTCGGCTCCGCGCCACACCAAGCCCCGGTCGCGTGAGAGGTCGAGGGGTCGGTCGCGGAGTCCTCACCGGTCGTCGGCATCGAAGTCTTCGTCGTCCGGTAAGTCCAAGCACAAAAAGTCCAAAAGCATCGTCGCTCTAGGACTTCGCCTCGCCGGTCTCGCGACTCGGCTGAGGCCCCTCCCGGCACCGTCCACGCCCCGCGGCCCCGGACATGCCTGTGGAGTCGCCCCGCAATACCCGTCCTTCCCGGGTTCGGGGCGGATCCGGGCCAAATACAGGAATTCCTGTCGGCCATGGCCCGCCTCTTCGGGCCTCAAGGTCCCTCCGGTGCGCCTTCGGGCCCCGCGGGCCCTGATGGGGTTGCCCCGGCGCCGCCGACGGCTCCGGCCCCGGCGTCGCCCGTGCCTCCAGCCTCGATCCCGGCTCCGGCCCCGATCCCGGCTCCGCAACCCCCGTCGACGCCGGTCGACCTAACCACGCCTCCGCCGACGCCGATGTCTCCGGTGCCGTTCTCGACGCCGCCTGGGGCTCCGGGCGGCGTCGTCCCCCAGTTCCTTCCGGCTCCGGACATGGACCCGGACCGACTTCGCTCGACGCCGGTTCCGGCGCCGATGAGACCTTGGGTCCCAAATGTCCCTCCTCCTCCTTATTTTGAACCAGAGGAGGACCAGGAGGACTGGGAGGGGTCTGATGACCCTCTGGCACAACAGTGTCAGTACGATGAGGACTGGACAGAGGATCTAGGGATGCCAGTGGTCTAGATACTTCCCTGACACTGGCATGCTGTCTCCTCCCGTGGCTACGGAGGAGGGAGCCAATTTTGCAACGGTGTTGCGTAGGGCGGCTGGAGCCTTACATCTCCAACTCCCTACTGTGGCGGTCAAGACTAATCTCTTGACAGAGGTGCTTCAGCCGGCAGCCTCCTCTACGGAGATTGTGCTGCCGTTTAACGATGCCCTCACTGACGTTCTTTTGGGCGCCTGGTCCAAGCCCAACACAGGGGCTCCTGTGGATAGGACCGTGTCCCGACGCCATCGCCCAGCTCCGGGCGACCCCCTATTTCTCTCTGTCCACCCCACTCCTGAGAGTTTGGTTGTCCAAGCCTCCGCTTCCCAAACCGCCTTCCCTACCGCCCCTCCGGATAGGGAATCCAAACGCCTGGATCAATTTGGGAAGAAGGGTTTTTCTTCCTCCAGTGCTGGCTTGCGGTCCATCAACACCGCTTGTCTTTTGGGCCGATATACCCACTCCTTGTGGGATTCGGTGGCGACTGTTTTGCCCCAGTGTTCTGAGGAGGTCCAGACACTGCTTTCCCGCGCCATTGCGGAAGGAAGGGATGCGGCCAAATACACAATACGATGTGGCCTTGATACCGCCGACTCGCTGGGCAGGTCTATTGCAACGACGGTGGCGCTGCGTCGCCACGCCTGGCTGAGAACCACTGGTTTTTCAGGGGATGTCCAGAATACTCTCATGGACATGCCCTTTGATGGAGTCGGTCTTTTTGGGTCCAAAGCAGACCATGCGTTGGAGCGCTTTAAGGACTCACGGGCTACTGCCAAGTCCCTGGGCCTTTCTGCTACACGCCCTCCGCTAACTTCTGCTTTTCGCCCCTATCGTGGCCACGGAAGGGGCGCCCAGTCACGCCAGCAGCCCAGCCACCGGCCCGCGCAGCAGGCGTCTTCGCGTGGCCGAGGACGTGGATACCGCCGTGGCGGTTCGGGCAACCAGCGTGCGGGTCAGGCCACCACCTCCAACCCGTCCGCGGCCTCCAAGCCCTCCTAGTCCCTCCTTTCAGGTGCACAGCACGCCAGTAGGGGGCAGGGTCCGCCATCACCTTCACCACTGGCGTCCCATCACCTCGGACAGGTGGGTCTTGGACATTGTCCGAAGGGGCTACTCCCTCCCCTTCGAGACCACCCCCCCAGCCATGCCACCTCAATTCCACCGCATGTCAGGGGATCACTTGGTACTTCTGCAGAAGGAAGTCACGGCCCTCTTGGCCAAGAGGGCCATCGAGCATGTTCGTCGCGAGTGGAGTTGCGGTCTGTTGTACGCCTTTCCGCCTATACCACTTCTACCCAGAGTGTTGAAGAAGATTCGGCACGACCGGGCCCAAGTCATTCTTGTGGCTCCGGACTGGGCTCGAAGAGTTTGGTATCCCGAGCTACTCAATATGAGCGTAGATCCCCCGATCCGTCTGCCTCTTCGGGAGGATCTTCTGTCGCAGCAGCAGGGGACGGTCCTCCACCCGAACCTGTCCAGTCTACACCTGCTTGCGTGGAGATTGAGCGGCGGCAGTTGATTCCTTTCGACTTGCCTCCCGAAGTTTGTGATGTGATTCTGGCAGCCAGGCGTCCCTCCACTAAGGTGGTCTACGCCTGCAGGTGGAACAAATTTGTGGCATGGTGCACAGCACAGGCTGTGAATCCCCTTTCTGCCCCTCTTTCTGAGGTCCTTCTGTTCCTTCTCTCTCTGGCCCAACAGGGTTCTGCCCTGGGTACCATCAAGGGTTATCTTTGTGCTATCTCGGCCTTCCTCAGGCTCCCTGATCAGCCCTCCCTTTTCAAGTCCCCTGTTGATAACAGGTTCTTAAAAGGCATTACTCGCCTCTTCCCTCCTGTTCCGTTTGTGATGCCTCAGTGGGACTTGAACTTGGTTCTTACCTTTTTAATGTGCGCTCCCTTTGAGCCTCTACATAACTGTCCTCTTCGTCTTCTCACTCTGAAGACAGCCTTTCTGGTGGCCATCACCTCCGCTCGGCGGGTGAGTGAGCTCCAGGCTCTATCTTGCAAACCTCCCTTTCTGTCTGTTCATCCAGACAAGGTTGTTCTTCGGACGCGTCCGTCCTTCTTGCCAAAGGTGGTTACTGCTTTCCACATTGGGCAGACCATCACTTTGCCCACCTTCTTTCCGCCTCCGCATCCTTCCAGAGAGGAAGAGAGGCTCCACCGTCTGGACCCAAAACGTGCGCTCTCCTTCTATATCGACCGCACAAAACACTTCCGGGTGGATGACCAGCTCTTTGTTGGCTACGTGGGCGCCAAAAAGGTCGGGCGGTGCACAAGAGAACCATCTCCCGCTGGGTTACCTTGTGCATCAAGACCTGCTATTCTTTGGCTAAGAAGGAGCCTCCTGTTGGGCTGCGTGCCCATTCCACCAGGGCAACGGCTGCTACCACGGCCTTGGGCCGCGGTGTTCCGCTGCCGGTTATCTGTCAGGCAGCTACGTGGGCCTCGCTGCACACGTTTACAAAGCATTACTGCCTTGACAGTCAGGTCCGGAGGGACGGCTTCTTTGGCCGTTCTGTCCTCCAGGACTTCCTTGTCTGATCTTTGTTCGCAGACCCACCACCGGGGTTGGTATTGCTGGGGTATCTAGTCTAAGGTAAGGAATCTGTCACTAACGTATCTCTTTCAGATGCACAAGTTACTAACTTGTGTAGCGATATATCTGTAAGAGACAGTAGTTAGTGACAGATTCCTTACCGCCCCACCCTTTCTCCCCGTTCTGCGAACTGATTTCTAGGGTTAAGGACATCCCTTTCAGGGCCCTAGTATTTTTCAGACACCTATGTCAGCTTCTTGCATGGCTCTGCGTTCCTGGCGCGGAAAGTCGTGTACAGAACTGATGTCAGCGCGCAGGGCGGCGCCTAAGTACTGCCCGCGACGTCATCCCGGCGATCACGACGCCGACGACGGACGCGGAGCCGCACGACGCCGCCTACCGACGCGCAAGGGTACTGCTACGCAAAAACTTTCCGGATCCAGCCTGACGCCTGGGGATATTCTAAGGTAAGGAATCTGTCACTAACTACTGTCTCTTACAGATATATCGTTACACAAGTTAGTAACTTGTGCTTCACAGTAAATAAGTAATCCCTAGAGCCTTTATCATAACATTTCATATTAAACAGATCAGACCTGCAACCATGATCATTGGCTTTCTGCCACAGCTAACTCAATCCTGCTGCGTAGAGTGCTGGGCCACCTGTAAGAAATTACCGTAAAGGCTCTAGTATGAGCCCAATCTTCTGTAAAGCATTGCTGGATCTTCCTATCGCATACAAAAAGAAAGAGAGTGCTGGCTCCGTGTTAGAAAGTACCGTATAGGCTCTAGTACAAGCCCAGTCCATCTGTAAAGCACTTCTGGATCTTCCTAGCGCATACAAAAAACAAAATGCCTCTAGAAGTACTGGCCACTGGTTCCAGCCATAAGGCACTGTGACCACAGGGCACGTGCGGTCAGGACTGCCGGTCCCTGCGACATAATGACATTTGGTGGAATACTTTCTTAAAGTGACTTTCCGGTCTCCCCGTGGAACAAACTACCTTACAATAACAATGTTGTCACATGTCAAAGTTGCGCCGCCAGTCTTTCGCGTACACCTTGCGATGCGACTAACCGTGAGCTTCAGACAAGCTAACCATCTCCCACAGAGTGCTCATGGAAAACTCCTTTTACTTCACTCACACTCCCTGCCACTCTTAGTATCATAGGCTCCGGACACAAGCATCTCAGCAACCTACTTCTAGTCGGAGTCCGTGTTAAGCTCAGTAGTACACTCTTGTAGAGAGATATCTCAAATCACGAACACCTACATACGTTAGCTGGTAGCTCAACCTTCAATTCTCAACAGAATCCTAGAAGAGCCACTCGAGGCCTACCTCATCTGGGGCCTCGTGAGCAATTTCAAAATTCCACATAAAGTTCGAGAGCCTTCTGCTAGGACAATGTCCCACCGAAACACTGTCATGGAAAGATACAGCCCCAACTCGTAGTGCATTACATTTCCAGGAAAACTCTCCAAACTTGCAGCTAAAAACTTCAAACACAAATCCATTAAGAAACCTGCCAAATGGAGAGAGAACTTTCTTCAGCACCTTCACGTAACGAAAACCACTAATATCCCTTATGGATGTAAACTAACTATATCCCCATCCCAGAACCTCAGAGGTGAATTGTCTATAACAATTTACAAAAATGGGAACATCCTAATCAAAGCCTCTGAACAAAACCTAACCCTTTTTGATTGCCACTTCCCTGCGCTCTGTGCCTCCTTGCCATTTGCACCGACCACCACTCCCCCACCCTGTCCCAGTGAACGCACCCATACACCCCTCCTTGACAAGCTGAACCCCCTACTCCCTATACCCCTCGCACTGTCCCCACCTCCCTCCCCCTCACAACCTCTTCCACATCCACCTCTCTCCCCCTCACAACCTCTTCCACATGCAGACACCCTGAAACTCTGGTCTCGTTACCAGAATCACGATCCCCTCTCCATGGTACACCACCACTGCCCAGCTGGATTTATCTATCGCACCCAAATCCTCTTAGCCCATCAGCCTTAGCAGGCTGGATGCAACCCTAGCACCACAGACTCCGATGAGCTCCATCATACTCCACCTTCCACTACTGACCCAATGGCCTCCCAACTGATCCCTATAATAACTTGTCTAGAATACAAAATCAACACTATTCTAGATTAACTTTTGTCACTGCGTAAGGAAGCAAAGATTAGCTACATTCTGCCCCAACCTCACGCTTCAATGATGAACACTGATCTTGCCACAAACGTACACTGTGACCCACCATCCCTCACCCCTAGACAAACTATCCCCTACATCCACCACCACCTGAAACAGAGACGCACCACGCTTGGACTGTCACAGCGGGAAGCCGAATGTTAGCAACACTTATGACAATGCTCCTACCCAACCCTGCCAACACAAGATCCCGGTCATTCTTGGCATGAGTAGGACCCGGAACATCACTCGCCCCCCCCAGGCCTCCTGCCCAACTAACTTCCATCCAACCCAGTCAGCCTGGCCTGAGATCTCTACCTACGCTTTGCTGCATGTTATTAAACTGCAAGTCAGCAGTCAAGCATTTCACTGATATAGCTGAACCAAAGGGGATGATGGGCGGAGCGTTAGAGCAAATCAAACACTCACCCCCAGTCAACTGATCTGGGTTTAATCCATCATCATTCTTTAGCTCACTCCACCACCCCAGTTCAGACATGGCCATATGCAAATCAGTCTGACCCTGTGCCTCATGGGAACAGTCCAGCCCGAACTGCCAAGCCATGTCTTCCCTGGACCGGAATCAAGCATCCTGGGACCGGTTTCGGGTTCATAACCCTCATCAGCCAACACAATGGATTTAGGCCCAGATCTCTGTACTGGGGTGAATGTATGACATTGTTCTGCATTCTGTCCATCAATTGTTGTTTTTGCATTTGTCACCCCGAGTGGGACGGGTATGCCCAGACGTGGGTCCCGTGCTCTCCATGCCGCTGGAGTCAAGCTATCATGGCTGAAGAGGGGTGAAACCCGAAACCGGTCCTAGGATGCTTGTTTCCAGTCCAGGGAGGACCTGGCCTGGCAGTTCGGGCTGGACTGTTCCCATAGGGCACAGGGTCAAGACTGATTTGCATATGGCTGGGTTCAAACTGGAATGGCATGGTGAGCAAAAAAACGATGGATTTAGGCCCAGATCTCTGTACTGGGGTGAATGTATGACATTGTTCTGCATTCTGTCCATCAATTGTTGTTTTTGCATTTGTCACCCCGAGTGGGACGGGTATGCCCAGACGTGGGTCCCGTGCTCTCCATGCCGCTGGAGTCAAGCTATCCTGGCTGAAGAGGGGTGAAACCCGAAACCGGTCCTAGGATGCTTGTTTCCAGTCCAGGGAGGACCTGACCTGGCAGTTCGGGCTGGACTGTTCCCATAGGGCACAGGGTCAAGACTGATTTGCATATGGCTGGGTTCAAACTGGAATGGCATGGTGAGCAAAAAAACGATGGATTTAGGCCCAGATCTCTGTACTGGGGTGAATGTATGACATTGTTCTGCATTCTGTCCATCAATTGTTGTTTTTGCAACTGATATAGCTGAAACCATCATAAGGCACAAAATTGACATATGTTTTCTAACTGAAACCTGGCTGAACGACCACTCATCCCCTTTAATTGATCTTCTGACCCCTCCAGGCTCCTTTATCATTCGCTGCGACTGCATGGATCGCAGTGGGGGGGAATTAGCCCTCATACACAAAAGCCATCTCTGCTTAGCCCCCCTCCGTATTACCAAGTACCACACCTTTGAATGTTTGGGAGCTCAGCTATCCTCCCAAGGCCCCAACCCACCAAATTCTATGTTATAAATCACCCTCCAGGGGAAAACTCACAATTCCTTGAAGACCTAACAGACCTAAAATTGCAAAACTCCCTAAAAGGCAGCACAGACATTATACTAGGAGATCTAAACCTGCACCTGAACAATGCAGAAGATCCGACATTACTACCCCTTTCTTTCCTCCTGGAAGCGAACAAGCTCACCTAACACTACAATAAATAAACTCATAACAAGGGCTCTACCCTTGACGCAATCATCTCCAAGCATAACACCTTATCCCTCCACTCTGTCCTACTGACTGGATTGACCACCACCTAATCCTTTTCGATCTCAATGCCATCCATCCTAAGGCCATCCCCCAAGCTATCTGTCCTAAGCGCTGGGCGAGGAACACACAGCGACTCCCCTAAGAAAAGTTGGAAGCATTAGTCAGTTCCCAAATTCTATCTCCACCCCACCTCACCTCTGTCGATGACCTCACCGCCCACTACAGCACAAACGTGGCAGAACGTCTTGATGCAGTCCCCCCTCTGAAACTCAAGAAATCAGAGTATCCCTTCCAGATCCTGGTTTAATCAATACCTCAACAATGAGAGGCGACAACTCCGACTGGCTGAAAGAAACTAGAGACAACAATCCATGCTAACTAATCTCTCGCTCCTCCGAGCTGAATGCCAAAAATACAAAAAGCTAATCTTCAGAGAAAAATCGTCCATCTTCTGAGCACAACTTGACCAGTCTAGGCACAAACCTAAAGACCTCTTCAATATCATCAAACAGCAAACCTCCTTGTTTCCTCAGCACTCAATCAATGACTCTACCAAGTGCTGCGAAGAGTTTGCAACATTCTTCTCGGGGGGAAAAATAACTAACATCAAACTCTTTCTTGAGCTACCCCCCTCAAAACCCTACACCATGGACACCCCCTCTTGCAAAGCCTTACCTCTTACTAAAGGTTGTGTCCCCAGTCTTCCCCTCTCAGCAACCCAGAACACCAACCTCAACCCCTTGCAATTGAAAAACGATGCAACTTCGACAGAATTCGATTACATCCCTGAGAAATACATTCTCAAACTACTCGCTTGCATGAAGCCAACATTGCACATCTCTGACCCCCTCTCTGCTGCGCTTATAAAAAATCTCAGTCACATCATCTCTTCTACATGGACCAAAATCATTAACTCCTCCTTATCGACCGGCTCTGTGTCAGCCTCTCTCAAACTCAGCCTAGTCACCCCCCTCATCAAAAAAAACAGACGCCGACCAGAACGACGTTAACAATTACAGACCTATAACCAACCTCCCTCTCCTGGCCAAAATCATTGAAAAATGTGTGTTTGCACAACTCAACACATTGAAAAATGTGACCTGCATGACACTTTCCAACCTGGGTTCTGGAAAGGCTGCAGCACAAGGACTGCAATACTGAACATCATAGATGACCTTCACAGACCTCTGGACGAAAGTCCGGCCTGCCACCTAGTTGAGATTTGGCTCGAGAAACTCACTGCATTAAACTGCAAACTTTCCGTCTCCAACTCTGTAAAATCTCTGAGATTTATACTTGACAAAAACCTGACCATGAAAGAGCATATTAATGCCTCAGCTAAAAGTGCCTTCCTTCATCCCCAACGAAGACCTAAAGACTGTGGTACAACCCTTAGTCCTCTCCAAACTGGACTACGGTAAAGCAACAATCATGGGCGCCTCAAAAACACATGTAGCCCCTCTAAAAGCTACACTCCATGCAGCAGCCAGACTACTATCAGGGGAGAGACGTTTCGATCACATCACTCCCACTCTTAGGAAACTCAACTGGCTACCCACTGAGGCAAGATGTATATACAAAACTGCCTTCATAACCCACAAAGCTTTTTACACGGAAAAGCCAGTTTACCTCACAAACATAGTTTCAAAAGCCGGCCAAAAGAGACCTCTTCAAAGCTCCAACAGTTTACTCCTGATTCCGCCCAAATTCAAGAAGGAAAAATTATGCACCTGCTCCTTCTCCGGGAATGGTACCATATTCTGGAACTCATTGCCTCAGGAATTATGGGACAATCACTCCTTCCCTCACTTTAAGAGGATACAAACTTCTCTCAATAACTAGCTAACTTCACCCCCCCCCCAGTGATCCAATTGGCCTAATTTCTCCTACCCTTCACCCTCCATCTCAATTTGAGTACCACTAACTTGGGAAAGAACTGTGACTCTACTCTCCCCACCGTAGCAACCCCTTACCTTAATCTACCTCAGAACTACAACGTTTGCATACCCTACTGACCATCGTATACTTCTCTTCATACAGTACTATTACTCACACTTTTATGTAACTTGTGTAATTGCTGCTTTATCGCTCATATATCCTACAGTTAATTCTGAGCACCACTACCTTGGGGAAGAGCTGTGAGACTCCACTCTCCCCACTTTCGCAACTCCCTACCATAATCTACCTCAGAGCTATAGCGTTTGCATATTCTACTGGAAATCGTTTACTTATCTTTATACAGCTACTACATATTTCCACTCACTTTTTTATGTAACTCGCGCAGTTGCTCCTATATCGCTCACATATCCTACTGTCTTTCGTTCACTTCTTTTTTTACTGTCACTGTGTACTGTTACTTACTTTTTATGCAACTTGTGTAAGTGCTGCTATAACATTCACATATCCTGCTGTCTATTGTATACCTCTTTTTACACTTTTATTGTGCATTGTTATTTGCTTTTTATGTAACTCAGGCAATTGCTGCTGTGCTAACCCTGTAAAGCGCTCTGATGTCTTAGAGTCAAGTTCGCACTATACAAAACTTGATAAAATAAATAAGCTTTGCCACAAAGTGCATTACAAGCAGTCCTTTTAGTGGGAGCACACAAATTCTGCCCAATCAAATCCGGTACTCATAGGAATCAATCTGTGAGATTCCATGTAACAGAAAAAGTATCTACAGACCCCAAATAAGAATATTAACAATCCAACCTTAAATGCTATTGACTTTAACATATACTTTTCACACTCAATACACCAGGCCTACTGCCTTTATCATAACCTTTCCTACTAAACAATCTAGTTCATAGCCTTCTCAAGCCTACTGTACTGAGCGCAGGAGCGGCCCGAGCAGGTAAGAGCTGTGTGGCCTGTTGGTGTGGGGGTGGAGGGGAGGGGGGTGGCTGTGTTTCGACAGACGACGATGGAAAATTAATTATTTATTTAATTTTTCCTCGTGGTTGTCTGTTGAATCCCCCCTCATCCCGGCCTCACCGTTCTTACCTATACGGGCCACTCCTGACTGAGCGTAAACGTTCCACAAGGCAACCATCCGGCATACAGTCAAAAGTACAAATGTATACAAAATTACTGTTGGCAAAGCAAAATACAATCTATCCTAAGTGAGCTTAACATGGATTATTGTAGTGAATACCTTCGATCCTCATGGTTTGTTCAAATGAATCACCAACACCAAAACCCTTGCCTCTTACGATAATTGTGCAATTCCATGTAAACAAATGCCTGCCTACAGGCTTTAGCACATTGTAATAACAATCCATCCTCAAAAGCCTGTTGTCTTTGCCAAATGTTTTTCACAATAAGTAGGTCAGGCCTACTGGCCTTGTCATAATGTTTCATAATAAACAGATCAAATTTATAAAAACTGGCATCACTTTCCGATGAAGCCTTTACCCTTTATATCTTTCCCAACACTGGCCTGTTCAAGTGCACATAAACTGGCAAACCCTCATGCTTAGTTACAAATTTACAAATATATAGAAAAATACAGTTTGCAAAACAATATGCAAGTCTTCTCAACAGGCCTAACAAGAATTATCACATAGAAAACCCCCAGGTTTTGTCATAGTGGCTGGCTAATAAAACTCTTGCCTACTACGATAGTCTGTGAGGTTATGTATGTCAAAATACCCGTCAATAGCCTGTAACACAATATGCGAACAACCCACTTTTAAAAGCCTACTAGCTTTAACAAATGTTTTCACAATTAATAAGCTAGACCAAGTGCCTTAGTCATAACTTTGTATAACCAGACCAGATCTATGGTATTGGACATAACGGGTTCCAATGCACCAATCAGACCTACAGCTTGTCACCATAATCAACTCAGGCCTACAGTTTTGAGTTAAAGCTTTTCCACAAGAACAAGCATCAGACACACAGACATAAAATTAGAAAGGTATAAAAATTACAGTTGGCTAAGCAAAATACTGTATCTCCTAAGAGAGCCTAAGAAGGATTCTCACAGAACCAACTTCCTATATCAATGGTTTATTTAACAGGGTAAACAGCAGCAAAACCATTCTAAACTACAGTAATCTGCGAGGTTCCATGTGACAAAATACCTATCCATAGCTATTAATATAAAGCAATACCAATCCACACTTAGTAGTTGTATGACAGCTCTTTTTGTTGATCACATAAGGTCAGCGACAGTTGCACTATCTAGACAAACCTAAAACTACATATAGATTAGTGGAGCTGTGACCAACCCACACTGCTCTCAAACACAAAACTACAGACTGAAGTCTAAAGTTAATGCTGGAAGAAGAGGTTGCCTGGACTGCAACACATTCCTCATGACTGCCCTTCTCCCTCGTGGGCTGTAAATTATCTAGTTATCTAAGACACTTTAACACCATTAAAATGTCATGTGTGTGTCCCTGAAAGTTCAAGCTCAGGCAACCATGCTGCTGTTTACTCCTAAAAAAATGTTTTTGAAATTTTTAGATTTTATAACCATCCGTTTTTCCATTAAGGAAAACAGGTTCCATTCAAAAAATAAAAAAATGATGGCTCTATTTAAAAGCAATCACATTCTTGATGGTCTGCTGACCCCGCAGGGCATCATCCTGTGATGACAGAGAATCTTAGTGGGTCCCAATTTGTGAATTATCTCAGTAATATTTATGAGTTAGGTCAAATTGCGACCCACTACGATGCAGTATTTTGTGAACATACCTTAGCACATAGAGCGGTATACAAAATATGGTGTGCAAATTGCAGCCACTTTTACCAAATGCATTCTTTCCACATAAGGCACTAAGACCCATTGCTATTCACAGACTGCATTTCTAAAGTTTACTGCAGCCTAAAAGGACCCAAAACAGTAGTAAATGTACTACAGGTCAGAGCTGAAGGACGTTCAGTACCACACATGGCCCACCACTAGTACTGCAACACTCTCTAACAGAAAATAATGGCGGTAGGGACTTAAAATGGAAACCCCATAGGAAATAATGCTAAATTAAATTATTTAAACCAATTAAAAATATACTAAATATATAGTACGTTTAATTTAATATTAAAATAAATCTAAAAATAAAACAATTTCTTTTAAAATTCTAATGACCTTTTTAATTTAAACATTGTAACATTATTTTTTATTAAAATGTAATAAAAATACTTGTAACTAATTCTATACATCACTTTTAAGCATTTATAATACATAAACATTTATTTTTTGTTTACTTTAAGTGGGAGTTTTGAAATATAATCTTCAAGAAAATAATTTTAATTGAATTTAATATATTCAAAAGTACATTTTAAATTGCAACTAAGTTAATAGTGGTGTAGCATTTTTTTTTTGTTCTACATTTAAGATAAATATTTAAGAGATTTACAATTAACAAAAACATATTTTTATAATTATTTTTTCATGTTTAATACTTTGAAAAACAAATCCCTATACTTTAGCTCAGCGAGATCTCCAAAATCACATTTACCCCCCTCTGCTGCCCATATGTCAGAACTATGCCAAAAAGAATCCAGATTTCCTCTTGCTTGACATGGGGATGGGGAAAATTGAGCCGCACTATAGATATAAGAAAACTGTAAATATGCATTCAGTTGAGAACTGTTCATGCAATATAGTTTATTAAAGTTATTGTATTGTATACATACGATTAAAGTTATTAAGCATATTAAAGAGTTAAATGATAAAATCTTATACCTTTTACAAAATAAATTGGGAGAATGTTCTCTGAGAAGTAGCAGTGTGTCCGAGGTTTGGCATCGTTGTTAATTTATTTGTAAACATATTACTGGACATAATTTATCATTGAACGAGAAAGTTGGAACTTTGAATTCTGATTCTCGACTACACTTTTTTCCAGTGATGAATTACTTTATTAATTGATAAATTTCTTTTATTTACAATAGTATTTGACCATTTTTATTGGGTGTGTGCTCTATGAAGAGTCTTCTGTCTGCTGATAACATGAACATGCTGCTTATAAATACAACTCCCATGATACAGATATGAAGGCATAGAGAAAGTAAGGACCACATTTTTTAAAACTCCAGGTATGGGAATTGGGTTCTCTTTTAGGCTGTAGAGCAAAGGCTTCCACAAGTACAGAAGACAAACTACTTATACAGTGTCTCAACATATAATCGATAATTTCTAGAATACTTCATATGTATTTCGGCAAAAGCAGGAAAGAAAGTATAATCCTCTGTACCTCAAGTTTATGGCACTGTTCAGCCTCTGGGTAGTGTATACTAAAAGGGGTACCCAACATCTCATGGGAAATTATCTTTCTTTATGCTGAAGTAGCTTTCTTTCTAAGTGGATGTTTATTTATTTGCTGCTGGATTTATAGCAAATAGAGTATTATGTGGGTAGGGTTTTGACCACAAGCTCATTGCACACTACAAAGAAAGGACATAACATTAAGTGGATATTGTATTTTGCTTTAAATTGGGTTAATACGTTTGTCTACCCACCAGCACTTAAACCACTCCACAATTAGTTACCTTATTATTTATTATCCAACCTACAACACAATAATAAAAGGGAAATATTAGAATTTACAGAAGATAAAATAGATTGACTGGTGTGCTATAATGTGTTATACATTTCAGTGGATTATTTGCAGATTAATATAATGCGAAATAGGCCCTATATTTAGGGTGCTCTGCATGATAACAGATTATTTAAATTAGTTTGTTAAATTACTTAGAAAGATAGATCTCACTCAATATCATATGGTGGGTGCTTGCAGAGAAAGAATGCTGGAGCAGTCTAATTCTAAATGTTGTATGTGTAAACAAAGATGGCCTCCGCCAGTGTGTGACTCAGCTTGGTTGATGGATCCTAGATTCTTTGTCTTTCTGCTGGGTGGTGGGAAGGAGTGAATATCTTGGTAATGATGTCCGGGACTAGGATTAGCCAGATGTTTAGTCTGCAGTTGGCTGATTATTAGTTACTTAGCACCTGGACCCTCCACTGATCCTACAAGGAAACACCATTCTCCTTTGAGTAGGGCATGATTTGATTGTGGCATAGAATCATCTGAGCTCTGTCCCCCAGCTCCCTCACCTTAGACAATCCCAATTATTACTATGGCTGAGTGGGTGCGCCAGAGCACCTGAAAAATAAGTTGGGAGGGAGTTCACGGAGGTATTCAACAAGACAGTCGTCATCTGTGGGAGGAGGGTATCCTGGCAAGATGATGTCAGCAATGTATTAGAACAGCTTTACCTTGCTTGAAATGTAGTTATAAACGAGAGCCCCATTTATGAAACACTTTTGCTAAACACTTGAATTAGAAAGGGACAGTGCAACTGTGAATTTGGCCCATTACTTTCGAGATTTGATTCACAATCTTAAATGTAATTCTTTCTGAGATCTTATTTACTTTTTGATCTAGAATCATATCTCTGTTGGTCATGTATAAAACCCATCAGCAGGACAGGTACATCGCCACTTTAGTTTGAACAAGAAATTTCATGCCATCAACTACTTTTTTTTTTATAGACTTTCCAAATGCAGTTCTTCCTTGACATAGCCTACTTTGGGACATAGAAGAAGAAGAGAGACGGCCAAGGTTCTTTCTGAGAGGAGGGTGTGCATTTTCCATGGAAACTTTAACAGAATTTATGTCCATTTGTTTTCTTAGTTTATGGGTATGAGACTGCAATTTGACAGTGTTCTGTTTTAGGATGCTCATTGAACTCCTCGATTAGTGTCAATTGTATTAAGCACATTGTCCCATGCCTCTCTTGGACATCTCAAGTGTGCTTTGCCAAAGCTATGAATTAGGGATTTTATAACATTCCTGAGAACAGTATGGTTGAGAATAATTTCTGGCAGTGTAGTTGTTTTGACAGCCTTCCAAAAATGTTTTATCTCGTATTACTTATTGCTGTTTCAAATCATAGGCAAGCACTCAGTGTACCTGTTTCAGTGTGAAGGATAGGACTGGCAATTCTCTTGTCTCTTCTCCCGCATGCGTCAGTTTCTGCAGTCCCGCTTTCCATGCATTAGCTTGCCACATCCAAGAACCATTCAGTTTTAAAGTGATATGCCAAACCCACTGTTCATTTTATGGGAATGGCCCTGCATTTATTGACAGGAGATTCTACCTGCCTTTATAACCCAAGTTGCAACATCTCCTTTTTTTGCATGCTCTTTTTGGCTGGCTATCCCTAGGTATGAAAAGGAGTGGGGAAGAGCACAGGTGTCCTTCCTATAGAATACATTTATGCAAAAAATGTAAAGTTTTTCTGATAACATTAGTTCGAGAGAAAAATGCTCCAAACATTCTTATTCACCCAATCAGATTCAACAGTTTCTCTTCGTCAGTTAACTTCAAGATGCCATTGTTTTGCTGCAGACATGGACTTCGAATCAACTACAACTTACAGGTCTCAGCTTTCTTTTCATGCTTGAAAGCGTGCTATAATTGCTCATGAGGTATATAAAAATTGCTTCTTTATTGGTTAAAGGTACATCAGTAGGAACCCCTCCCACTGAACATCACACCTTCAGTCTTAGTCTCTCATCTTGGCCCATCTGCCATTCTCCCACAAGTGACATGCATTCCATGTATTGTGTTTTTGATTTTGGTCTACATGGCAGTGTGGTTTGCCCTATTAAATATTCCTTATCTTTGTTTGAAGTGGGAGATCCCTGTGGGTTTGTAGAAATGGGGTGTGTTGTGCTTTGCAGAGTTGTTTCTTTTGTTTCTGAAGTGCAGAGGTGTGCTTTCAGTTAAGATGTTGGAGATGGATAGAACAGTGCAAGATTAGTGGCTAAGCAGGCCGGGTGTACTGTTACTGCTGTAGCATTTTTCTACTTGATGTGCCTGTACCTAATAATTTAGAACGTATTTGTTTTGCACCTGCTGAGTCAAGCTTGTAATGTAGCTACAAGGAAGAGTCTTTGTTACAGCACATCAATAATATACTTCATATGATTGGACACAATTTTGGTTGTAGTCTAAATATGTTAATCCATACAACTCTCCCCACATTTCTGTATAGACAGTTTTATTGCTTGTTATTAAATCTCTTACCATGGCGTTTCCATCACAAGCAGTTATACCTTGTAGCAATCTCTCCTCTTTTCAGCCAAGAGACGCCTTGACAATGCTAATTCCCCCAATCCTAGACGTCATGATCTTTTCCATACAGGATTGTCCTGCTGCTGGGTATGCTGTGAACCTCAATCACATTGGCTTTTTACATGAGTTAAAATTATGTTCTGCCAACTAATTTAACACACCTATGACAGAAGGGGAGAACTTACTCCTTACTCAGTATATTGGCTATTCTGATATACCTGAGAACCATTCCAGGTCTGAACAATATCCTGTGCACACGTGGTTGGGATAATAGATCAAAGAAAAGTCTCAAAGGTTGCCCAATTTAAGATCGACATCAGTTGTGTGAGTCAGGATTATTTAATGATGAACAAAGACAAACGACCAGCCGACACGTGTTTCGTCACAATGGGGAATAGTCCCGTGACTCTTCAGGGCCGAACGGGTAATGGCAACCAAGGCACAGATAAAGTGATGGACGTCTCAGTGAGGAGGGAGTAAAGACTTGAAGTCCTGCCCAGACGCGGGTGGCCAGGGAAAATTATCCCGGTGCTGCCAGTGGGCAGGGCCCAGTGAAGACACGCTAGAGTATAACTCGGGAAGTGCAGTAAAAGCGGGGGGAAAAAATATATAACAGGCGAGTGAGCGCCTACTCCCTGATGTACAAAAAACCCTACACAACTTAGCACCATTCCAGATCTGTCCACGTCTTTTGCATTATATTCTGTATTTGTCCTTTATGCCCTGCTAGTTTCAAGCAATGGCCCTCTTCAAACCTGCTGGGGAGAGTGATCCATGTAGCTGTTTCCACTATTTGTCATTTGGCCTCTCCCAGAGGGCATCCATCCATATCTGATTCACTAAGGGTACACCATTTTAATTGGCAGAAAAATATGATATTCCTCTTAAATGGTAAGCGTAAGTGATTATTGGGAACCTAAAGACAGCTGTTCATCACAGACAATGGCCATTATGCCTGCTATTAATCTAATTCAAACTCCTCTGTCTGCATGGATTTCACATGTCTGCTGTGATGCATTAGGAGTTCCTCATTGGACTGCTTTTATTCATCCTCTGGTGCGTTTCAGGAGAGAACAGGACCTGTAAGCAGCCAATCAATCAATAACTTTATTTTGGTTCACAGAATCATAAATGTATACTATAAAAACATATTAAAGTATTATAAAACATACAACTCTAAAATACGAAATTCATTACAGAAGTAGCCAAATCAGAGCAACTTACAATTCTAGTATATTCAGTTGGAAAAATACAATATACTGACTTCAGTGCTGAGCCAAAACCTCGAGGAAAGTCCTAAGAAAGAACTCAAAATTGGCCTGCTATGCTATCCAGAAAAATGCAGCTTGAGCTCAATAGAATTAGGTAATAACTTAAGACACTTATCTGGTTTCATAATGGCTAAAGTGCACAGTGCATTAAAACACATTAAAACACACCCCTAGGGCTTTATTTTGTGGCAGCAATCTTGGCTCTTAAATACAAAATTGACTGCAAATAATTGGAGATCGAGTAGATAATGTGACTCCTATTATCTGTCTTACAAATTCTCAAGGCATTGTAACGACCTTTAACTTCAAGAAGGCGGCAGAGGGGGGGGGAGTCCACCGGGCATGCTGCCTTGCATAGGTGCAACAGAAAAACAGTAAGGGCCTCATTACGATGTCGGTCGTAAATCCTTCCGACCGACTCCTTGTCGGAATCGTTTCCGACCGACTCGGTTTCGGGGACTCCCATTGACTTCAATGGGAGCCTGTGTTCCGACCGACAACACAGGCTCCCATTGACAAACTGGGTGGTTGTGGAAAACCTTGCACCCTGTGGCGGGCACCCCTTGGTGCCTGCCACACTGTGCATGATTGGAAAGAGGGATCCCAAAGGCCCCAGACGGAGGCCTCCGGGTGAAGGGGGGCCTGCTATGGGCCCCCGAAGTCGGTTTCCGACAGCCGATTCATGTCGGACAGACCGATTCGGAACGGCTGCCTGAATCCGACATCGTAATCGGTCGGACGGAATCGCGGCCCGTTGAGCAGACTCTCCGAATGCCGGTCGGAACCCATTCGGAATGACCGACCGCTTACCTTGCATCGTAATAGCTCGGTCGGATATGCTTCCGAGTCGGTCGGAAACATGGGTTCCGACACGGGTTCGGACAAACCGAATGTCATTCTGAGCATTTTCCAATCGCATCGTAATCGGCCCCTAAGTGTTCTTTGTTCTTCACAACGTAACAGCCCATGGGGCATAGATTGGTGAGGTAAGTAGTCAGATGTTTTCCCATTATCAGTAACCTCTCCGCCATGCGTGTAACCACAGTAATTCATGATTCAACCTCTGGGTTGACTGCTAATGATGATAAGGTTTTGGAGGTCTCAGTCAGGCGTGATATTTGGCCACATGTGGAGTTACTTTAAATTGCTATGGTGGGATGTAATGCAAAAAGAGACATCTAGAAGGATGATTTAAACTTCTTGTAAATAATCTTTTTTTGTGCTGGGAGCAAGCTGGTTTCAGGGTATGGAACTGCATGTTTGTAAAAGAAAGAATGGAAAAGAGAAAAGGAACATCCTCATCTCAGGGGTATAGCTTCCCCAAATTTGAGCCACCCATAAAAGGTATAACCTGCCATTGTGATCCAATTGTTACAAGCTGGACTTCAGTCTTTTGATTCTCTTTGGGAGCTGAACATGCTGATCCTGATCATCCTATGGGTAGCCCTGGTGCATCCTGACTGAGGGCAATAGACTGGGATACTGACAGGGTCACTTTGCACTGTACATTAGCCAGATTCTGATGTAACAGACCCCGGTTACTTCCTGGAGGAAGATTTTAATTTGACAAACAGCCTTTCAAAAGTCTAAGGGAGAGGCCACAGTCACTGATTTGAAGAAGTCTAAATATCAGATAACACCCTACTTAAATAAAAAGCTGGTAGCTGATCCTGGAAAACAACAATAATTAATAAATCGGTATCTTACCAGTGGCTTTGCAATGAGTCGCATCAGTTTTAAAAAGTTATCCCATACAATTAAACACTAGTCTGGTAGCCACACTGGGATAATCCACACACCAAGAGAAGCATGACCCTTACCATCACACAAGAGCTTAATGTTGTTTGGTAGACCCTCACACACCCTATTGGTTGTCATGCTTCATTATCGGGTCTCATCCTGGCCCCTAAAACCTGGATGGGCTCAACAATGATCCAATTAGAACTTCAGTCATGATCAATATACCGGCTCCTAAGGGCCAACTGGTTTTTGTAAGGGTTATTATCCCATATATTCTCTTTTTCAAACTGGTGGACATACAGACATGCAAGAATGGGATGACGGTATTACCCATTGATGTCCAATGTTGTTGCAAATAGGTAGTGGCCTCGTATTCGAAAAAGTTTTTTGTCAATTCTAGTCTTGCCAAACTCATGATCCAATGGATCGGAGCTTTGAAAGGCCACTCCCCTTCTGAGAGTTACTCATCAATGACACGGAGGCTTTCTTCTTGGGGTATACTAGGGTAAAGTGTTTCCACATCTAGAGGCATATGTAAGAGGCTGGCTTAGTATATGGTGCACAGTTATTTAAGTGAAACACCTTGCACTAAACCAGACACCCTTATGGTGGTTGTAATGGTCTTAGACAACCTTAGAAAGCTCTCTAAGTGGTAGCTGTGGCGAGTAGCCTTCAGGCTTAGTCCAGAAGGAGTGTTAAGCAGATTGTTTTACCAGATCTAATCATGTAGTGTAGGTTAAACAAAAAATAACCACACAGTGTAAAATATGTCTATTTATTACACAACACTCCCTAACACATTGATATCTGAAAGAGACACGTTAGTGACAGATTCCTTACCTTAGAATATCCCCAGGCGTCAGGCTGGATCCGGAAAGTTTTTGCGTAGCAGTACCCTTGCGCGTCGGTAGGCGGCGTCGTGCGGCTCCGCGTCCGTCGTCGGCGTCGTGATCGCCGGGATGACGTCGCGGGCAGTACTTAGACGCCGCCCCTGCGCGCTGACGTCAGTTCTTCTTTTTCCGCGCCAGTAAGCGCAGATCCGGG
This sequence comes from Calotriton arnoldi, assembly GCA_963921515.1. NCBI lineage: Eukaryota > Metazoa > Chordata > Amphibia > Caudata > Salamandridae > Calotriton > Calotriton arnoldi. The sequence goes on from CAWUFW010005646.1 coordinate 929,776, forward strand.
AAGAGCAGTGCCCTAGTCAATTTTTGACTAACCTTTTTTGTGAATTTTTTCACTGTTTCTTCATCGAGTCTTCACGACTCCTAGGTGTCGTAGGGATGCCCGGCTTCAAGCCATGCGGAGCCTGTGGTCGCATGATGTCGATCACGGACCCGCATCTCGAGTGTCTCTTCTGTCTCGGCCGAGACCACGACACGAAGTCGTGCCCTGACTGCCGGAAACTTCATCCGAAGGCTTTGTGAGAGCAGTCTCGAAAGCTACTCGAGGTCCGGCAGTCGGCTCCGCGCCGCACCAAGCCCCGGTCCCGGGAGAGGTCGAGGGGCCGGTCGCGGAGTCCCCGCCGGTCGTCGGAGTCCAAGTCTTCGCGCTCCTCGGGTAAGTCGAAGCACAAGAAGTCTAAGAAGCGTCATCGCTCTAAGACTTCGCCTCGCCGGTCTCGCGACTCGGCTGAGGCCCCAGTCGGCACCGTCCCCGCGGCCCCGGACATGCCTGTAGAGCCGCCCCCGCATTACCCGTCCTTTCCGGGTTCGGGGCGACTCCGGCCGAAATACAGGAATTCCTGTCGGCCATGGCCCGCCTCTTCGGGCCTTCAGGCCCCTCCGGTGCGCCTTTGGGCCCCGCGGGCCCTGATGGGGTTGCCCCGGCGCCGCCGTCGACTCCGGTCCCGGCGCCGCCTGTCCCACCAGCCTTCATCCCGGCCTCGGCTCCGGCCTCGATCCCGGCTCCGGTGGTACCGCAACCCCCATCGACGCCGGTTGACCTAACCACGCCTCCGCCGACGCAGATGTCCCCGGTGCCGTTCCTGACGCCGTCCGGGGCTCCGGACGGCGTCGTTCCCCGGTTCTCTCCGGCTCCGGACATGGAGCCGGACCGACGTCGCTCGACGCCGGCTCCGGCACCGATGAGACCTTGGGTCCCAAATGTGCCTCCTCCTCCATATTTTGAACAAGAGGAGGACCAGGAGAGCTGGGAGGGGTCTGAGGACCCTCTCACACAACAGTGTGAGTATGATCCGGACTGGGCTGAGGAACTTGGGGATGCCAGTGGTCTAGACACCTCCCCTGACACTGGCATGCTGTCTCCTCCCGTGGCTACGGAGGAGGGAGCTAATTTTGCAACGGTGTTGCGTAGAGCAGCTGGAGCCTTACATCTCCAGTTGCCTACTGTGGCCGTCAGGACTAACCTCCTGACAGAAGTGCTTCAGCCGGCGGCTACCTCCTCGGAGACTGTGCGGCCGTTTAATGATGCACTCACTGACGTTCTTTTGGGTGCCTGGTCCAAACCCACCACAGGGGCTCCTGTGGATAGGAACGTGGCCCGACGCCATCGCCCTGCTCCGGGCGACCCCTTGTTTCTCTCCCAACATCCCACCCCCGAGAGCTTGGTTGTCCAAGCCTCTGCCTCCCAAACCGCCTTCCCTACCGCCCCTCCGGATAGGGAATCCAAACGCCTGGACCAATTTGGGAAGAAGGCTTTTTCTCCCTCCAGTGCTGGCTTGCGGTCCGTCAACACCGCTTGCCTTTTGGGCCGATATACCCACTCCCTGTGGGATTCGGTGGCGGCTGTTTTGCCGCAGTGTTCTGAGGAGGTCCAGACACTGCTTACCCGCGCCATTGCGGAAGGGCGAGATGCGGCTAAATACACCATCCGTTGTGGCCTTGATACCGCCGACTCGCTGGGCAGATCGCTTGCGACGACGGTGGCGCTACGTCGCCACGCCTGGCTGAGAACAACTGGTTTCTCGGGTGATGTCCAGAATACACTCATGGACATGCCCTTTGATGGAGTCGGTCTTTTTGGTTCAAAGGCAGACCATGCGCTGGAGCGGTTTAAGGACTCACGGGCTACTGCCAAGTCCCTGGGCCTTTCTGTTGTACGCCCTCCGCTCACCTCTGCTTTTCGCCCCTTTCGTGGCCACGGAAGGGGCGCCCAGTCACGTCAGCTGCCCAGCCACCGGCCCGCGCAGCAAGCGTCTTCGCGGGGCCGAGGACGTGGATACCGCCGTGGCGGTTCGGGCAACCAGCGTGCGGGTCAGGCCACCACCTCCAACCCGTCCGCGGCCTCCAAGCCCTCCTAGTCCCTCCTTTCCGGTACACAGCACGCCAGTAGGGGGCAGGGTCTGCCATCACCTTCACCACTGGCGTCCCATCACCTCGGACAGGTGGGTCTTGGACATTGTCCGAAGGGGCTACTCCCTCCCCTTCGAGACCACCCCCCCAGCCATGCCACCTCAATTCCACCGCATGTCAGGCGATCACTTGGTACTTCTGCAGAAGGAAGTCACGGCCCTCTTGGCCAAGAGGGCCATTGAGCATGTTCCGACCCCAGAAGTAGGACGTGGTTGCTACTCCCACTACTTCCTGGTGCCCAAAAAGGACAAGGAGGACATGCGTCCTATCATGGACCTCCGGAACGTCAATCGCTTCCTCCGGAAGGAGAAGTTCAAGATGCTCACCCTAGCTCAGGTCTTGACTGCCCTCGACCCTGGAGACTGGTTGGTAGCGTTGGACTTGCAGGACGCTTATTTTCACATCCCCGTCCTGCCGGCCCACCGGCGTTACCTGCGGTTCACGGTAGGCCTCGAGCATTTTCAATTCACCGTGCTCCCCTTTGGCCTTACAAGTGCCCCTCGGGTGTTCACGAAAGTGATAGCGGTGGTCGCAGCTCATCTGCGCCGGGCAGGGGTTCCAGTCTTCCCCTACCTCGACGACTGGCTGCTGAAGGCGGGCTCGTCCCAGGCAGTCGTCTCCCACCTCCAGACTACGGCCGAACTCCTGCACTCGCTGGGGTTCTCCATCAATGTGCCGAAGTCGCATCTGATTCCTTCTCCACAGCTCCTTTTCATCGGAGCAGTTCTGGACACGACGCAGTTTCGGGCCTATCCTCCCGAACGGCGAGTCCGGGATATTCAGGCTATGATTCCGATCTTTCAGCCTTTATCCTGGGTTTCGGTACGGATGACCCTGAGGCTGCTGGGCCTCATGGCCTCCTGCATCCTGCTGGTCAATCATGCCAGATGGCATATGCGGGCTCTGCAGTGGGACCTGAAGTTCCAGTGGGCGCAGCACCAGGGCAACCTGTCCGATCACGTCCAGATCTCGGAGGGGACTGCAAAACAGTTGCAGTGGTGGCTCTCGAACCGGCAATGGGTCATGGGCAGATCCCTCTCCCTTCCCCAGCCAGAGCACACAGTTGTGACGGACGCGTCCCTTCTGGGATGGGGCGGTCACATGGGAGAGGCGGAGATCAGAGGCCTCTGGTCTCCGGCGGAGTCTCGGCTCCATATCAACCTTCTGGAGCTCCGGGCGATCCGACTTGCACTCAAGGCATTCCTTCCCTCTGTCAAAGGGAAGGTAGTGCAGGTGTTCACAGACAACACCACCGCCATGTGGTATTGCAACAAACAAGGCGGGGTGGGGTCATGGACCCTTTGTCAGGAGGCTCTGCGCCTCTGGACATGGCTGGAACATCAGGGCATGTTCCTTATGGTTCAGCACCTGGCAGGTTCCCTGAACGCCAGGGCGGACGAACTCAGCCGCAGGTGCATGATGGATCACGAATGGCGTCTTCACTCGGAAGTGGTGCAAGGACTCTTTCTACAGTGGGGAGAGCCTTGGTTAGATCTATTCGCCACCGAAGAGAACGCGCAATGTCATCAGTTCTGCGCGTTGGAATTTCCAAGGCGGCACTCGCTCGGCGACGCTTTTCGTCGCGAGTGGAGTTGCGGTCTGTTGTACGCCTTTCCGCCTATACCACTTCTACCCAGAGTGTTGAAGAAGGTTCGGCACGACCCGGCCCAAGTCATTCTTGTGGCTCCGGACTGGGCTCGAAGAGTTTGGTATCCCGAGCTACTCAGTATGAGCGTAGATCCCCCGATCCGTCTGCCTCTTCGGGAGGATCTTCTGTCGCAGCAGCAGGGGACGGTCCTCCACCCGAACCTGTCCAGCCTCCACCTGCTTGCGTGGAGATTGAGCGGCGGTAGTTGATTCCTTTCGACTTGCCTCCCGAAGTTTGTGATGTAATTCTGGCAGCCAGGCGTCCCTCCACTAAGGTGGTATACGCCTGCAGGTGGAACAAGTTTGTGGCATGGTGCACAGCAAAGGCTGTGAATCCCCTTTCTGCCCCTCTTTCTGACGTTCTTCTGTTCCTTCTTTCCCTGGCCCAACAGGGTTCTGCCCTGGGTACCATCAAGGGCTATCTTTGTGCCATCTCGGCCTTCCTCAGGCTTCCTGATCAGCCCTCCCTTTTCAAGTCCCCTGTTGTTAACAGGTTTCTAAAAGGCATTACACACCTCTTCCCTCCTGTTCCGTTTGTGATGCCTCAGTGGGACTTGAACTTGGTTCTTACCTTTCTTATGTGCGCTCCCTTTGAGCCTCTACATAACTGTCCTCTTCGTCTTCTAACTCTGAAGACTGCCTTTCTGGTGGCCATCACCTCCGCTCGGCGGGTGAGTGAGCTCCAGGCTCTTTCATGCAAACCTCCCTTTCTGTCTGTCCATCCAGACAAGGTTGTTCTTAGGACGCGTCCGTCCTTCTTGCCAAAGGTGGTTACTGCCTTCCACATTGGGCAGACCATCACTTTGCCCACCTTCTTTCCGCCTCCGCATCCTTCCAGAGAGGAAGAGAGGCTCCACCGTCTGGACCCAAAATGTGCGCTTTCTTTTTATATCAACCACACACAACACTTCCGGGTGGATGACCAGCTCTTTGTTGGCTACGTGGGCGCCAAAAAAGGTCGGGCGGTGCACAAGAGAACCATCTCCCGCTGGGTAACCTTGTGTATCAAAGCCTGCTATTCTTTGGGTAAGAATGAGCCTCGTGCTGCGTGCCCATTCCACCAGGGCAACGGCTGCTACCACGGCCTCAGGCCGCGGTGTTCCGCTGCAGGATATCTGTCAGGCAGCTACGTGGGCCTCGCTGCACACGTTTACCAAGCATTACTGCCTTGACAGTCAGGTCCGGAGGGACGGCTTCTTTGGCCGTTCTGTCCTCCGGGACTTCCTTGTCTGATCTTTGTTCGCAGACCCAACACCGGGGTTGGTATTGCTGGGGTATCTATTCTAAGGTAAGGAATCTGTCACTAACGTGTCTCTTTCAGATGCACAAGTTACTAACTTGTGTAACGATATATCTGTAAGAGAGAGTAGTTAGTGACAGATTCCTTACCGCCCCACCCATCCTCCCCGTTCTGCGAACTGATTTCTAGGGTTAAGGACATCCCTTTCAGGGCCCTAGTATTTTTCAGACACCTATGTCAGCTTCTTGCATGGCTCTGCGTTCCTGGCGCGGAAAGTCGTGTACAGAACTGACGTCAGCGCGCAGGGGCGGCGTCTAAGTACTGCCCGCGACGTCATCCCGGCGATCACGACGCCGACGACGGACGCGGAGCCGCACGACGCCGCCTACCGACGCGCAAGGGTACTACTACGCAAAAACTTTCCGGATCCAGCCTGACGCCTGGGGATATTCTAAGGTAAGGAATCTGTCACTAACTACTGTCTCTTACAGATATATCGTTACACAAGTTAGTAACTTGTGCATATCTCCTACCCAGAGATATCAACACAAATACACAAGAATACTTCAATTGCAAGAAGTAAGTAAGCACAATCCACAGTGGTCTCCAGGGTGAGACCAAACCATATACTAAGAAAGTGGAATGCGAATTGTATTGAAGTCCGGACATGTACCAAGAGACTCAGAAGAGCTGGGGACACAAGGAGCCACCCAAGGTAAGTACCGAGGAACTCCACGGAGGCTGTGTGTAGAGTGGAAACACAGCTGCGTACTCAATAGAAGGCAACGGGAAAGTTGTGGTTGGAGTTTTGAAGAACTCTTCCCAGTGGACCCTGAAGAAACCCTGTGGAAGACAGGTTGTAGAGTCACCCCACCTGTGGATACCTCAGGTACCAGGATACCTACTCCAGGGAAGCCGGGTGCATAGGTGCGAAGGGATGTCGGAAACCGCCGTAGACCACAATGGATGATTTCAGTAAAGATGCTGCTGGCGAAAAGTGTGCAAGAGTCTGGTGGAATCCAAGGGTGGACTCTTGAAGAGAAGAACCTGCAAGCAGAGGGGACAGAGACTATGCCACTCGGAGGTGACCAGGAGGCACGGAAGAGCGATGACAAAAGATGCAGGAGTGATGACAGTGACCTTGTCACTGCAGCTGTGAGGACTAGGGGACGCTGAGGAAAACCAGGAGCTGTGCACGAGCTGTCCCATGTCAGAAGTCGAGAGCCAGGGGGTTGGTGTCCGGTGGGAGCATCAGCAAGCCTTGGCAGCAGAAACAGACAAATATATGTGTGTTTCGTTTAACAAACAACACTGATTCTTTTTTTAAAACAATAGTCCCATTAGCCCTCTCAAGGCTATTTGTTGTTTGTTAAATGTGTCAATGCTGTTTCGACCTAGAAAGGTAGCCAGGTTTGATCAGGACAGGTCTTGTGCTTATGAGACCTGGCTACCTTTCTGTGTCTTAATGCAGTCAACACATTTAACAAACTTAAACCACAAATATCCTTGAGAGGGCTAATGGACTATTTTTTATAAAAAAAGAATCAGTGTTGTGTGTTAAAAGAAATGCACGTATATTTGTTGGATGTATATTTCTGTGTTTCTTAAGTTCACTGGTTACACTGCGCACATGTTTTTATTCATAATGATTTGATTAAAATGTTTATTGTTATTACCTCTTTTTGAATGAACTTGATAAAGACTATTACAATCATGGTGGTCTAAGACTTGAATATAGTTCATTAGCATTGATACAGTGGGTTATTTAACCAGGTACATCCTTCATTGTTGTTTTTAATGTTACCTATGAGTGCTATTGTTTAGTTGTGCATAAAGTTTTGAATCAGTAGTACGACAAGAACATCAACCCTCTTAGTCTCCCAGTGAAGAAGATTAACTCCTTCGGTTTTAAGGTTCCTGACTAAGTCAGGTGTAGATGGTGACATATTTAAACATTTCTTGGCTGCAGTTAGTGCATATAGAAGCCATTCACAGGAATCCTTCACAACATATATCTAACACTGCCATTGAATAGCAACATCTGATAGAGACTTCTAGCTGCAGATTCCTTACCTTTGAATTCCCCAGGCTTCAGGTTGGATCCGGAAACTTTTGCATGAGCAGTACCCCTCCGTGCCGTCGGGTGGCTCTGTACAGCTGCACGTGGCGTCGTTGGCGTCGGTTATGACGTCGCGGCCACCTATATAGGTGCCTCCCAGGCGCGCGGATGTCAGTTCTTTTCTTTCTGCGACAGTTAAGCGCTGATCCGGAGAAAAGCTACCTCTCTGTCTCTGTTTTGACAGACATTTTTGACTTTTTGTCGAGTGATTTTTTCTGTGTGTCGAGGTTATGTCACTGGCATTCAGGGTTTAAACCATGTGGCGCCTGTCACCGCGCCATGTCGGTAACCGACCCCCACCTCATATGTTTGTGGTGTCTCGAATGCAACCACGACCCTAAGTCGTGCTCGGACTGTCTGACCATGGCTCCAAAGGCCTTGTAGGAGTGAGCTTTAAAGCGGAGATCCCAATCCCATTTGAAGAAGAGGAGATCGTGGGATCGCTCCAGGAGTCCCAAGACCTCTTCCTCACACTCTCGGTCCTCGGGATATTTGGGGATGAGGCACAAAAAGAGGAAGAAGTCCAAGTAGACTTCGTCTTCACCTCGTCTGTCGTCCGTCGACGAGAGAGGTAAGGAGCTCTAGGCACGGTTCTGCGGAGCCGGACTCAGGTTCGACTTCGTGCCTCCCCCGTTTCCGGGAGCCGGAGCGACCCCTGCTCAAATAAAGCAGTTTTACGAGGCCATGCACTGCATATTTGAGCGGGCCGGTCCTTCTGGTGAGCCTTTGGGCCCCCAGGGTCAGAAGGGGCCCCATCGGGTTCAATGCTGTCGGCTCTGGCCACGGCGCTAGTAGGGCCTCTTGATTCCAATTCCGGATCCTGTTTGCCTGTTGTGCCAACACAGCCTTCCCCGGTGTCAGACCCGAAGTCGGTTCCTCCAGCATTGCCGGCGCCCACCGGCGCCACCAGCCACATCCTTATACCCAACGCCAACTCCGGCGCTGCTAGAGCCCAGAGGTTCTACGTCATTGCCTGTGTGTTTTGAGGAAGTTTCAGGCATGAGTGAGGATTGGGAGGGGTCTATGGACCCTTTAGAACATCAACTGGAAGTTCCTGTGGAACAGCTGGACTGGTATGAGGATCTTGGAGAGGCCAGTGGACTGAATACATCTCCTGATACTGGTATGCTCTCTTTGCCGACTGTTGCTACAGAGAAGGGAGCTTCTTATGCCATGGTGGTAAAGAGGGCGGCAGAGGTCCTTGGACTGGAGCTGCCCTCTGTGCAGGTCAGGACTAATCTTTTGACCAAGGTCCTTCAGGCTGGGGCTTCCACCTCCGAACCCCTATTGCCCTTCAATGAAGCACCGACATATGTCCTTCTAGGGACGTGTTTCAAGCCTAGCACAGGGGCTCCGGATAGGGAATCGAAGAAGCTGGACATACTTGGGAAGAAAATGTTTTCTTCTACTAGCCTGATATTGTGGTCGGTGAATACCGCATGCTTATTGGGCCGTTTCTCCCACACCCTTAGGGAGACAGTTGGCAAGTGCTGCCACTGGGCCCAGAGGAGGCCCAGGCTGTACTCTTTCATGCAGGAAGGATGGGAGAGATGCAGCATAAGTCACCATTATGTATGGCTTAGACACGACTGACTTGCTGGGCAGAGCGGTTTCCTCGATGGTGGCCTTGCAGTGAAACAGCTGGCTCAGAACACCTGGCCTCTCGGGTGATGTGCAGGCAAATCTCATGGACATGCCCTTTGATGACACTCATCTTTTTGGCGAGAAAGCAGACTCGGCCTTGGAGTGCTTCAAGGATTCTCGTGATATGGCCAGATCCTTGGGCCTCTCGGTCACATCTCCTGGCCAGTCTAGCTTTCCCCCCTTTCGTGGCAGGTGTCAGCCGTATCCTAGCCACCGCCCTACGCAGGCTCCCCAAGTTTTGTGTGGACGTGGACACGGTTCATTCGGACCTCAGAATGGTAGCCAGAAGTCGTCTGCCACCCAGCCCTCGGTCCATAACATCGGACAGATGGGTCTTGCAGATCATTCAGGAAGGCTATTCTCTTCTTTTTCTTTCTTTTCCTCCTGGACTGGCACGGGGAGTCTGGTATCCATAGCTTCTTCGAATGAGCATCGATCCTCAAATCAGGCTGCCTCTTCGGGCGGATCTTCTGTCGCAGCAGCAGGGGAGGGTCCTCCACTCGAACCTAGCAAATGTCCACCTCCATGCATGGCGATTGCGCGGCGACAGTTGATAGCTTTTGACCTTCCTCCCGAAGTTTGTAATGTTATTTTGGCGGCCAGGCAGCCCTCCACTAAAACGGTATAGGCCTGCCATTGGCAAAAATGTGTAAAATATTGTACAGAAAGGTCAATTGAACCTCTTTCTGCTTCTCTATTTACTATTCTTCTTGTCATTCTTACCCTTGACCAGCAGGGCTCTGCCTTGGGTACTCTCAAGGGTTAGCTTTCTGCTCTGTCTGCTTTCTTGCAGCTGCAGGGCCAACCCTCATTGTTCAAGTCCCCTATTGTAGATAGGTTCTTGAAAGGGCTTGTACATATGTTTCTACCTACGCCCTTTGTCATGCTGCAGTGGGACCTTAATTTGGTTCTCACATTCCTTATCTGTGCTCCTTTAGAGCCTTTACAAAATTGTGCCCTCTGGCTGCTTACCATCAAGACAGCCTTTCTGGTGGCGAAACATCTGCCTGGAGGGTGAGCTAGTTGCAAGCTTTATCATGCAAGCCTCCCTACATGATGACTTTTATGGATAAAGTGGTGCTTCGCACCCATGCTTCTTTCTTACCAAAAGTGGTGACCCCATTCTATCTGGGTCAATCAATCACACTGCCCACCTTTTTTGCTCCCCCGCATCCCTCTAAGGAAGAGGAGCGTCTCCACCGTCAGGACCCAAAAAGAGTGTTGTCTTCTACCTTCAATCAATCAGGGGCTTATAGAGCGCGGCTACTCACCCTTGAGGGTCACAAGGTGCTGGGGGTGGGGTGGGGGGCTGCTGGTTGGACTGGGTGGAAGATCATTCGAAGATCCAGGTCTTGAGGTCCTTCCTGAATTGGGTCAGTGACGCTGATTGCCTGAGGTGCAGGGGCGGGGAGTTCCATGTCTTGGTGGCGAGGTAGGAGAACGATCGTCTTCTGGATCTGAAAGAGACACGTTAGTGATAGATTCCTTACCTTAGAATATCCCCAGGCGTCAGGCTGGATCCGGAAAGTTTTGCGTAGCAGTACCCTTGCGCGTCGGTAGGCGGCGTCGTGCGGCTCCGCGTCCGTCGTCGGCGTCGTGATCGCCGGGATGACGTCGCGGGCAGTACTTAGGCGCCGCCCCTGCGCGCTGACGTCAGTTCTTCTTTTTCCGCGCCAGCAAGCGCAGATCCGGGAAGAGCAGTGCCCTGGTCAATTTTTGACCATTATTTTTGGTGATTTTTTCACTGTTTTTTCCATCTTTAAGGTGTCGTAGGGATGCCCGGCTTCAAGCGATGCGGCGCCTGTGCGCGGATGATGTCCGTCACCGACCCGCATTGGGAGTGTCTCTTCTGCCTCGGCCGAGGCCACGACACCGAGTCTTGTCCCGAATGCCAGGCCCTCAACCCGAAAGCTTTGCGAGAGCGGTCTCGAAAGCTCCTCGAGGCCCGGCATTCGGCTCCACGGAGGCCCCGGTCGCGTGAGAGGTCCAGGGGTCGCTCGCGGAGTGCACACCGGTCGTCGGCGTCGAAGTCTTCTTCGTCCGGTAAGTCTAAGCACAAGAAGTCCAAGAAGCATCGTCGCTCTCGGACTTCGCCTCGCCGGTCTCGCGACTCGGCTGAGGCCCCTCCCGGCACCGTCCCCGCCCCCGCGGCCCCGGACTTGCCTGTGGAGTCGCCCCCGTCATACCCGCCCTTCCCGGGTTCGGGGGCGGATCCGGCCAAGGTACAGGAGTTCCTGTCGGCCATGGCCCGCCTCTTCGGGCCTTCAGGCCCCTCCGGTGTGCCTTCGGGCCCCGCGGGCCCTGATGGGGTTGCTCCGGCGTCGCCGGCGGCTCCGGCTCCGGCGTCGCCCGGGCCTCCAGCCTCGATCCCGGCTCCGGCTTCGGCCCCGGCCTCGATCCCGGCTCCACAACCCCCATCGACGCCGGTCGACCTCACGACACCTCCGCCGGCGCCGATGTCTCCGGTGCCGTTCTCGACGCCGCCCTGGGCTCCGGGCGGCGTCGTCCCCAGTTCCTTCCGGCTCCGGACATGGACCCGGAGCGACGTCGCTCGACGCCGGCTCCGGCGCCGATGGGACCTTGGGTCCCAAATGTCCCTCCTCCTCCTTATTTTGAACCAGAGGAGGACCAGGAGGACTGGGAGGGGTCTGATGACCCTCTGACTCGCAACTGTCAGTATGATGAGGACTGGACAGAGAGTCTAGGGGAGGCCAGTGGTCTGGATACTTCTCCTGACACTGGCATGCTGTCTCCTCCCGTGGCTACGGAGGAGGGGGCCAATTTTGGTACGGTGTTGCGTAGGGCTGCTGGGGCCTTACGTCTCCAGCTCCCTACTTTGACGGTCAAGCCTAACATCTTGACAGAGGTGCTTCAGCCGGCAGCCTCCTCTGCGGAGACTGTGCTGCCGTTTAACGACGCCCTCACAGACGTTCTTTGGGCGCCTGGTCCAAGCCCAACACAGGGGCTCCTGTGGATCGGAACGTGTCACGACGCCATCGCCCCGCTCCGGGCGACTCCCTGTTTCTTTCTGTCCACCCCACTCCTGAGAGCTTGGTTGTCCAAGCCTCCGCTTCCCAAACCGCCTTCCCTACCGCTCCTCCGGATAGGGAATCCAAACGCCTGGATCAGTTTGGGAAGAAAGGTTTTTCTTCCTCCAGTGCTGGCTTGCGGTCCGTTAACACCGCTTGTCTTTTGGGCCGATATACCCACTCTCTGTGGGATTCGGTGGCGGATGTTTTGCCCCAGTGCCCTGAGGAGGTCCAGGCACTGCTTTCCCGCGCCATTGCGGAAGGAAGGGATGCGGCCAAATACACTATCCGTTGTGGCCTTGACACCGCCGACTCGCTGGGCAGGTCGATTGCAACGACGGTGGCGCTCCGCCGCCACGCCTGGCTGAGGACCACTGGTTTTTCAGGGGATGTCCAGAATACTCTCATGGACATGCCCTTTGATGGAGTCGGTCTTTTGGGTCCAAAGCAGACCATGCGTTGGAGCGCTTTAAGGACTCACGGGCTACTGCCAAGTCCCTGGGCCTTTCTGCTACACGCCCTCCGCTGCCTTCTGCTTTTCGCCCCTATCGTGGCCACGGTAGGGGCGCCCCTTCACGTCAGCAGCCCAGCCACCGGCCCGCGCAGCAGGCGTCTTCGCGTGGCCGAGGACGTGGATTCCGCCGTGGCGGATCGGGCAACCAGCGTGCGGGTCAGGCCACCACCTCCAACCCGTCCGCGGCCTCCAAGCCCTCCTAGTCCCTCCTTTCAGGTGCATGGCACGCCAGTAGGGGGCAGGGTCCGCCATCACCTTCCCCACTGGCGCACCATCACCTCGGACAGGTGGGTCTTGGACATTGTCCGAAGGGGCTACTCCCTCCCCTTCGAGACCACCCCCCAGCCATGCCACCTCAATTCCACCGCATGTCAGGGGATCACTTGGTGCTTCTACAGAAGGAAGTCACGGCCCTCTTGACCAAGAGGGCCATCGAGCATGTTCCGACCCCAGAAGTAGGGCGTGGTTGCTACTCCCACTACTTTCTGGTGCCCAAAAAGGACAAGGAGGACATGCGTCCTATCTTGGACCTCCGGAACGTCAATCGCTTCCTCCGGAAGGAGAAGTTCAAGATGCTCACCCTAGCTCAGGTCTTGACTGCCCTCGACCCTGGAGACTGGTTAGTAGCGTTGGACTTGCAGGACGCGTATTTCCACATCCCCGTCCTGCCGGCCCACCGGCGTTACCTCTCGGTTCACGGTAGGCCACGAGCATTTTCAGTTCACCGTGCTCCCCTTTGGCCTTACCAGTGCCCCTCGGGTGTTCACGAAAGTGATGGCGGTGGTCGCGGCTCATCTGCGCCGGGCAGGGGTTTCAGTCTTCCCCTACCTCGACGACTGGCTGCTGAAGGCGGGCTCGTCCCAGGCAGTCGTCTCCCACCTCCAGACTACGGCCGAACTCCTGCACTCGCTGGGGTTCTCCATCAATGTGCCGAAGTCGCATCTGATTCCTTCTCCACAGCTCCTTTTCATCGGAGCAGTTCTGGACACGACGCAGTTTCGGGCCTATCCTCCCGAACGGCGAGTCCGGGATATTCAGGCTATGATTCCGATCTTTCGGCCTTTATCCTGGGTTTCGGTAAGGATGACCCTGAGGCTGCTGGGCCTCATGGCCTCCTGCATCCTGCTGGTCAATCATGCCAGATGGCATATGCGGGCTCTGCAGTGGGACCTGAAGTTCCAGTGGGCGCAGCACCAGGGCAACCTGTCCGATCACGTCCAGATCTCGGAGGGGACTGCAAAACAGTTGCAGTGGTGGCTCTCGAACCGGCAATGGGTCATGGGCAGATCCCTCTCCCTTCCCCAGCCAGAGCATACAGTTGTGACGGACGCGTCCCTTCTGGGATGGGGCGGTCACATGGGAGAGGCGGAGATCAGAGGCCTCTGGTCTCCGGCGGAGTCCCGGCTCCATATCAACCTTCTGGAGCTCCGGGCGATCCGGCTTGCACTCAAGGCATTCCTTCCCTCTGTCAAAGGGAAGGTAGTGCAGGTGTTCACAGACAACACCACCGCCATGTGGTACTGCAACAAACAGGGCGGGGTGGGGTCTTGGACCCTTTGTCAGGAGGCTCTGCGCCTCTGGACATGGCTGGAACATCAGGGCATGTTCCTGATGGTTCAACACCTGGCAGGTTCTCTGAACGCCAGGGCGGACGAACTCAGCCGCCGGTGCATGATGGATCACGAATGGCGTCTTCACTCGGAAGTGGCGCAAGGACTCTTTCTACAGTGGGGAGAGCCTTGGTTAGATCTATTCGCCACCGAAGAGAACGCGCAATGTCATCAGTTCTGCGCGTTGGAATTTCCAAGGCGGCACTCGCTCGGCGACGCTTTTCGTCGCGAGTGGAGTTGCGGTCTGTTGTACGCCTTTCCGCCTATACCACTTCTACCCAGAGTGTTGAAGAAGATTCGGCACGACCGGGCCCAAGTCATTCTTGTGGCTCCGGACTGGGCTCGAAGAGTTTGGTATCCCGAGCTACTCAATATGAGCATAGATCCCCCGATCCGTCTGCCTCTTCGGGAGGATCTTCTGTCGCAGCAGCAGGGGACGGTCCTCCACCCGAACCTGTCCAGTCTACACCTGCTTGCGTGGAGATTGAGCGGCGGCAGTTGATTCCTTTCGACTTGCCTCCCGAAGTTTGTGATGTGATTCTGGCAGCCAGGCGTCCCTCCACTAAGGTGGTATACGCCTGCAGGTGGAACAAATTTGTGGCATGGTGCACAGCAAAGGCTGTGGATCCCCTTTCTGCCCCTCTTTCTGAGGTCCTTCTGTTCCTTCTCTCTCTGGCCCAACAGGGTTCTGCCCTGGGTACCATCAAGGGTTATCTTTGTGCTATCTCGGCCTTCCTCAGGCTCCCTGATCAGCCCTCCCTTTTCAAGTCCCCTGTTGTTAACAGGTTCTTAAAAGGCATTACTCACCTCTTCCCTCCTGTTCCGTTTGTAATGCCTCAGTGGGACTTGAACTTGGTTCTTACCTTTTAATGTGCGCTCCCTTTGAGCCTCTGCATAACTGTCCTCTTCGTCTTCTGACTCTAAAGGCAGCCTTTCTGGTGGCCATCACCTCCGCTCGGCGGGTGAGTGAGCTCCAGGCTCTTTCTTGCAAACCTCCCTTTCTGTCTGTTCATCCAGACAAGGTTGTTCTTCGGACGCGTCCGTCCTTCTTGCCAAAGGTGGTTACTGCTTTCCACATTGGGCAGACCATCACTTTGCCCACCTTCTTTCCGCCTCCGCATCCTTCCAGAGAGGAAGAGAGGCTCCACCGTCTGGACCCAAAACGTGCGCTCTCCTTCTATATCGACCGCACAAAACACTTCCGGGTGGATGACCAGCTCTTTGTTGGCTACGTGGGCGCCAAAAGGTCGGGCGGTGCACAAGAGGACCATCTCCCGCTGGGTTACCTTGTGCATCAAGACCTGCTATTCTTTGGCTAAGAAGGAGCCTCCTGTTGGGCTGCGTGCCCATTCCACCAGGGCAACGGCTGCTACCACGGCCTTGGGCCGCGGTGTTCCGCTGCCGGTTATCTGTCAGGCAGCTACGTGGGCCTCGCTGCACACGTTTACTAAGCATTACTGCCTTGACAGTCAGGTCCGGAGGGACGGCTTCTTTGGCCGTTCTGTCCTCCAGGACTTCCTTGTCTGATCTTTGTTCGCAGACCCACCACCGGGGTTGGTATTGCTGGGGTATCTATTCTAAGGTAAGGAATCTATCACTAACGTGTCTCTTTCAGATGCACAAGTTACTAACTTGTGTAACGATATATCTGTAAGAGACAGTAGTTAGTGATAGATTC
Organism: Calotriton arnoldi; assembly: GCA_963921515.1. Taxonomy (NCBI): domain Eukaryota; kingdom Metazoa; phylum Chordata; class Amphibia; order Caudata; family Salamandridae; genus Calotriton; species Calotriton arnoldi. Next base: position 945,383 of record CAWUFW010005646.1, read on the forward strand.
CTTACCGCCCACCCATCCTCCCCGTTCTGCGAACTGATTTCTAGGGTTAAGGACATCCCTTTCAGGGCCCTAGTATTTTTCAGACACCTGTGTCAGCTTCTTGCATGGCTCTGCGTTCCTGGCGCGGAAAGTCGTGTACAGAACTGACGTCAGCGCGCAGGGCGGCGCCTAAGTACTGCCCGCGACGTCATCCCGGCGATCACGACGCCGACGACGGACGCGGAGCCGCACGACGCCGCCTACCGACGCGCAAGGGTACTGCTACGCAAAACTTTCCGGATCCAGCCTGACGCCTGGGGATATTCTAAGGTAAGGAATCTATCACTAACTACTGTCTCTTACAGATATATCGTTACACAAGTTAGTAACTTGTGCTTCTGGTCTTGTGGATCCTGGGGATGGAGGCGAGGGCGAGCTGGAAGGATTGGAGTTGTCTGGTGGGTGCGTGGAATGTTAGGCGGTGGTTCAGGTACGCTGGTTCTTCATTGTGCAGGGCTTTGTGGGCGTGAGTGAGGAGCTTGAAAAAGACTCTCTTGTTGACTGGGAGCCAGTGGAGTTGTCAGAGGTGTTGCATGATGCGGCTGCGGCGGGGGATGTCGAGGACCAGTCTGGCGGTGGCGTTTTGGACGTACTGTAGTTTCCTGAGCTGTTTCAGGGTGACGCAGGTGTAGAGTGCATTGATGTAGTCGAGTCTGCTGGTGATGAGTGCCTGGGTGGCCGTCCTTCCGGATTCTGTGTGGATCCATCTGAAAGTCTTTTGGAGCAGGCGGTGCGTGTGGAAGCAGGTTGAGGAAACTGCATTGATTTGGCAGTCCATCGTGAGCGAAGAGTCAAGTATGGTGCCAAGGTTGTGTGTGTGGTCTGTCGGGGTCGGGTGGCACCCAGAGTGGCTGGCCACCAGGAGTCGTCCCAGGCTGACGCGGTGGGTCCCATGATGAGAACTTCGGTCTTGTCCGAGTTGAGCTTGAGGCAGCTGTCTTTCATCTATGTCGCAACGGCCTCCATTCCACTGTGCAAGCTGGTTCTGGCGGTTGAGGGTTCATTGGTGAGGGAGAGGATCAGCTGGGTGTCGTCGGCATAGGAGACAATGTTGAGTCCGTGGCTTCTGACGATGGCTGTGAGGGGAGCCATGTAGATGTTGAAGAGGGTGGGGCTCAGTGAGGAGCCCTGGGGGACTCCACAGCTAATCTCCATAGTGTCTGACAGGAACTCGCTGGATCCGGCCGGTGAGGAAGGAGTGGATCCAGTCCAGAGCCCTGTCGTGGATGCCGGCGTCATGGAGTCTGGTGATTAGGGTGCAGTGGAAGACGGTTTCAAAGGTGGCCGAGAGGTCTAGCAAGATGAGGGCTGCTGTCTCGCCCTGGTCGAGGAGGAAGCGGATGTCATCTGTGGCGGCGAGGAGTGCAGTCTCTGTGCTGTGGTTGCTTCGGAAGCCTGATTGGGAGGTGTCCAGGACATGGTTCGCTTCGATGAACGTGGAGAGCTGTGCGTTGATGGCCTTCTCTATGACCTTAGCTGGGAAGGGGAGAAGGGAGTCGGTCTGAAGTTCTTGGGGTCCGTCGGGTCTAAGGATGGCTTCTTCAGCAGGGGGTTGATCTCAGCGTGTTTCCAGTCGTCGGGGAAGGTGGCAGTTTCGATGGAGCAGTTGATGGTGTGGCGGATCTGGGGGGCGATGGCGGCGGCTGCTCTGTGGAAAATGTGGTACGGGCATGGGTCCGTCGTGGCCCCTGAGTGGATGCTCTTCATGGTCTTGAGCGTGTCCTCCGTGGTGAGTGGGATCCAGCAGAGCACGGTCCATTTAGGGGCGGCTTGGTTGTCTGCGATGGTGGCGGGTGTGGTAGATCTTTCTGATCTTGTGGTGGAAGAAAGTGCCGAGTTTGTTGCAGAGTTCTTGGGAGGGGGGAATGTCTGCGGTCACGCTGTTGGGCCTGGCAAACTCCTTGATGATGGTGAAGAGTTCTTTGCTGTTGTGTGCGCTGGCATTGATTCTATTTTGGATGGCTGTTTTCTTAGTGGATTTGAGGAGGAGATGGTGTGAGTTGACGGCGGACTTGAAGGTTGCGTAAGTTTCCGGGGTTTTGTTGCTCCTCCATTTCTTCTCGAGACGTCTGCAGGTGCATCTGGACTCGTGGAGGGCGGGTGTGAACTAGCAGGCCGCCTTGGATCGTTGTTTGCCTGGTCTTCTCTTGAGGGGTGCCAGGGTGTTGACGCAGTTGGAGATCCTTTGGTGCAAGTTGTGTGCTGCCGTGTTGGCGTCCATGGGCGTAGGCGGAGTGATTGCACAAAGGAGTTCCGCGTGGATTACCAACTGTTTGTGGGTTACCAGGGAGCTAAAAACTGTCAGGCAGTGCAGAAACTGACCATTTCTCGCTGGGTCGTTTTCTGCATTAAGATCTGCTACGGCCTCGCTAGGAAGCATCCCCCTGAGGTCGTACAAGCTCATTCCACTAGAGGGAAGGCTGTGACTACGGCATTGGTTCGGGGTGTCCCAGTCCTGTATATCTGTCAGGCAGCAACATGGGCGTCTCTGCACATGTTTGCCAAGCACTGCTGCCTGGACAGTCAGGTCCGCAGAGATGGGTATTTCTCCCGTTCTGTCCTGCAGGACTTCTTAGTGTGACAAATTGTCTACTGCCCACTGCCAGGATGGTATGGGTATTTATTCAAAGGTAAGGAATCTGCAGCTAGAAGACTCTATCAGATGAACAAGATACTTACCTTCAGTAACGCATTATCTGGTAGAGACAATATCTAGCTGCAGATTCCTTACAGACCCACCCATGCCTCCCCACTCTGTGGACTCATTTGATAGGGCTAGGGTTGCTCCCTTGTCAGGGCGCTAGTTGTGACACACACACACACACAAGTCAGTTTGCTTCATTGCTCTGCGCTTCTGGTGTGGAAAAGTGAAAAGTAACTGACGTCTGCGCACCTGGGTGGTGCCTATAAAGGTGACCGCGACGTCAAAACTGACGCTAACAATGCCGACAATGTCAGGCAGAGCCGAACGGAGCCACCCGACGGCACGCAGGGGTACTGCTCACGCAAAAGTTTCCAGATCCGGCTTGACGCCTGGGGAATTCAAAGGTAAGGAATCTGCAGCTAGATATTGTCTCTACCAGATAATGCGTTACTGAACGTAAGCAACTTGTTCTTACAGAACTTCTCTCTATTTTCCCCCATTTAGGTTGGCTTAGAGCTTGTTTGGATTTGAATTTGGCTCTTTTATTTCTTAATACTGATCCCTTTAAGCCAAGTGATTCCTGTACACATGGGCTACTCTCTTGGATTACACCTTTTCTATTTGCAGTCATTTTTTAAAAGCAGAGTAGTGGGCTTACAGATAGTTGTGTCTCCAAATAGGCACTCTCTATCACAAGTACCTTCTGACTTTGGGGCTGATTACGATGGCGGGCGGAGGCACATCCGCCGTGCTGGCGGAAAATGCCCTTTCCTGCACTCCATCTGCGGTCTTTGCGTCCACCGTATTATGATGGGCATAGAAAGCCCATTTCCCGTCCGCTGCGGTGTTCCGGGTTCCGCCGAAAATCTCCGTCCGCACCGGTAGCGGACGGAGCCAAAAGAGAGGTACCGCCGTGCGGAATGCGGTCACGACCGCCGGTCAAATCACGATGCCTCAAACAGCCCACCACACCGCTGCGGAGAATCCGGCCATTCGAGGATGGCGGTGGCAATACTGCGGATAGCTCCATGTGTTCCAGTCCGCTGGGGAAACGGCGGTCTTTGTCCTTTCCGCAGCAAATCCGACCGCCGCGGACGGATTTTCAGCCTTTCCGCCGCTGAATCCTGGAATCCGACCTCCGCGGTAGGGAGTTTCTGGCGGTGCATCCTAATCTGGCCGGCGGTTATGCCGCGGTACCTGCGGGCGGAAATTTCCCGCTAGCACGGCGGTCGGAATGCTTTTCCGCCTGCCATCGTAATCAGCCCCTTTGTTCGGTAGTTGTTAATAAAGAATTGTATCTCAATAAAGAGAAATACCTTTCCATATTATTGTGATCATTACATTCCTCCTCAGCTGAAGAAGTTCTGCAAATACATATATATATATATATATATATATATATATATATATATATATACACACACACATATATGAACTGCGCACAGTCCTTTTCTGATTGGATAGAAAAAATGAATTTTTATTCCTCTGACTAATTTTTCTCACTTATTGGTGGAGTGAGCAAGAGCTAGGATTTCTTAACCTGTCACAAGGTCACGATCTTGAACATACCACTGGAAATAGACCCACTCCTTCCAATCATCGATTGTGCTCGCCATTCTTTCTTTAATAGAATTTAAAAGTCTGTTCCATATGGCTCAGCCATATAACCCACTGATTAATGTAAAGAGGACAAATGTTCTAATCCAAAGAGGCTTTCGAGCCTGAAAGAAATGTCACCATCACTTTGAAGGTGCGCTGCACACCTTCTTGTGACGTCAAAGACACGGTTGTTGGAACCCATTTCTAACTGCTTAGTGTGAAATATTTTGAAGGTACTGACCGTCGTGATGTGCACATTTTACGGAAGACAAAAAGATTATTCTTATTTGCATCCTTCCTGTCCCCAGTTTTCAGGGACTAGTATTCATGGAAACATTATCAGATGCTGACGAAGGAGATTTTTCTCAATATCCACTATATCTTGTCGTTCACCACTCTCTTGTCCACTAGCGGCTTTTTCTGCAGTGTATTAAAACTACTACAATTATGAATACTTGTTTCTGTTAATAGATTATTTAAAGGACTATTGGCAAGTAGGGGCAATCGATCATTCTTAGTAGTATTGGTACAGATCACTGCAAGGTGTGTCTGAGCGCTAGGGTTTCAGTCATTGTGGTGAAGTTCAAGTTTATACTTTAACGATTATGAGGGTGAGTGCATAGTATTAAAGTTCTCCATTGCAGGAAAATTTTAAAATATTAGATTCAGATAATTTATGAAAATTAACAAAAGAACTGTTTCAGAGACAGAATATGGAACTAAAGCAAGGGACCTTTTAAGCATAAACTACTAAAACCTAGAAGTAACATTTGGCACTCATTGCAATAAAAAATCCTTGTCCAGATGTAGATTCCTTCTGAGTGTACCATCTATTGCCAAACGAAATGTGGTAACAATTTTCCTTTAAACTACAGCTTCCCTGAATGCTTGAGTGTGGTGTAGATAATGTGCTACCTCCTGAAAGGCATACGTTTACAATTAACACTTGGTGCAAGGAGTTTAACAACCTATTTATTATCCTATTACGTATTTATTGGACGCAGGTTGTTTTTAAATCTTCATTACCAATATCCTTTAAGTTACCCAGGACTGTGTTAATGCAAAGACATATAAAATATCTACAGCTTGTGTATGTGTCTGTTGAACACATTTCTTCAAATAAAAAGAACTCCAAATAGATGCCCAAAAGAAGTGAGCAAACGTTTTTTAAAAGGAGCTTAACTCTTTGTGGCTATATTAGTCTATTATAAAACACAACAAAAATGCATGTTAATAATCTGCTCCAGCAAATATTTATTGTATGTCTCCAAAGAAATATGACGTGTACAATACTTATTGTGTGAATATATATGTTTTGGTGCTTAATCAAAGCAACTTTTTGCATGCTTCGCCCCAAGGTTGTGCTGATCTGGAGGACTATGCAAAATTTAAGCTATTCCTCCTGTCATCAAACATACGATCATCGGTCCAGGCGCTCATCTTGTTTTGTCTCCTCTTGTCACACATAGACTGAAGCAACGCTCATTGTCAGTGAAATCAGTTCTTTCTGCAGTAGCTCAATTAGTGACTAACCAAAGAAATTTGAGAACTTTTCATTCATTGTGAAGGATTTGCATTGACTTCTTCCATCCAGAATCCACTTTATAAGCTCTTGTGTGATATACAAAGCACCTGATTTGAGGAAACTTGACTAACTGGGCTTTCAGCTTAACAACTTTGGTGGTACATGCTCAACTATGAGCACGTCCCAGGCCAGGCTGAAAGACTAAAAGACTTACCAAGAATGTACATGCCAATTACATTTGTTTTTTTTTACTTATGGGCCAAGACTCTGAAATGATTTCCCACTACAGCTCAGACTTTTCCCATTCATTGATGCAAGTCAGGAAAGGCATCAAAACCATCTCTTTACATTCTTCCTACCATCCTTGATTGTAGCCTTCCTTCTGTGCTTGCCTTCATATGCATTCTAAGATAGTGTTTATTCCTTCATTTTCTCATATTCATTTTATTTCTGATTGTAACCATATCTGCATCTGTTTGTACCTTCACTTGTGAGCTATTTATACTGGTGCTATGTCCAGGGCTTCACTGTCATCTAGGGTCAGGTCTGCGCTTTAGAAATACTCCTAATAAAATACATGCAATAAAATTGAATGCTGAACCCATCCTTTAATGGCCTTGGTTGTCTTGTTTGTCTAATGACATTTTGTTTGGCCCAAAGTAAGATTGGACCCCAAGCTGTTTTTGGAATGTCTGATGTCTTGAGTGGCTCAACTTACTTGTAATGGACTGAGCACCCTATGGCACAGCAATGGGAGCGGCAGACAGTGAAGGGAAGCTTTTGAAGAAATGGCAGTGCTACTGTACACTTGGGCTGAATTCTGACTAGGTGCTGTTGCTCAGATAATATCAAATTATGTTTGCATCACCATAACCCAGAAGAAGAACTTGTCAACATCTGGTCAGTTCAGGCTATGGCTGTTGTATTTTTCATTTGTGCTGTGCTTGTTTCTATAAGAAATATGGTGCTCAGATACTGTACATAAGCGCTTGTACAAAGTGACCACATGAACTGTGATACAGCAGCAGAAAGTGGACCCCTGATTTCCAGGTTAAGGGATAGAATGAAAAAGTCAGGGGATAAATGAAATAGGAGATGGAGAAGGTGTGGGTGCTGCACATTGCAAGAAATAGACATGGCCTGTTTTGCGTGTGGATTGCACGGTCCGCTGATAAATAACTGTGTAGCAATTGTTCACATTCTCTATTATAGTTAGAGTGAAAGGAGAGGAAGATTTTGTTGCCATCAACTAACGGGTGATAAGATAATTTGATTCAGCAAATTGTGTCTCCAAGAAAAGTGGTCAAAAACAAGAGCAGGATTGCCAGGCACAGAGTGTAATCGTGTCTTCGACAATTGAGGTTAACAGAAAATGTTCCTTTGGCTTCCTGGGGGCAATGCGGTTTACCGTAGGGTGTTGTGATGCACTATGTAAAAGACAGCAAAGAGATCAAGGAGAATGAATGTTGAAGACTGATGATTGTGGTTGTCTGTGGTAGGAAGGGTTGTTATGTGGGGGGTAGTTATTTCTCAGTTGAAACTATTGTATGTATGAGAGGAGTGAATGATTGCTGCAAAGAATTGGTGAAGAGGATAAGCACAATTGAAGGTAGATAAGGCATGCCTTGTTGAGTAAATCAAAATAGCTACAAGTTATTAATTAGGGAGTAGAGAGGGTAGTGTGTGCTTAATGGACCCAATCCAGGCACAGGAGTGGTGGTTTGGAAAAGAATTTCATCTGGATATTGGGGAAGCATTGTAGGATGGTGTGCACAATGACATTCATGTGAATGAGGGAGCAGTTGGATTGGGTGTGATCTATGAATGGGCATTAAAAGGAGTCGGTCAAGAGCATGATCCTTGTAGTTTCCTGCCGAAGTGGATATTGGAGATGAGAATCTTCTTAGGGTGTGTGAGCAGGAGAATTTGAGGTTGGCTTTTGGTGTTAAGTTTGAAATTCCCTCTTGTCGCATAAATGCCTCTGGTGAGGATTTATTCCTCCATTAAAACCAATTTCCATCTCCACCTCTACTCCACAGTCCAGACAGGGGGGTTCTCATAAGTAGACAAACTCACTGGTTTCACTTTGGGTCCAAGGATGGACACAATCTCCGACATCTCAGTTCCTGAATTTTTATCACCCAAATCATGTAACAATTTCCTGACTCACCTCTGATAAAAAAAACGTGTGTTTTAATGTTGGGCTTGTTATTCTATAACCAACTCTCTCTGATTCCAGGCGTTTCTGGATAAAGTCATGTGAATCATGTTGCACACCTGCTTGAATGATGCAGCGTACATGGGCCAGTTTCCAAATCATAAAATGGGGCTTGGTTAGAGCACAAACACAAAGATCTTAGGTGCTGTGAACGAAAAGAATGAGGTCAAGCCACCAGTATATCTCAGACTGTTCCTGTAGAGCCAGAAGCATTTTTATTTCCCTTGTGGCAGAGTATCCCCATACAGTATAGCTTAAACTCTTACTTACAGAACGTACCATTGAGATATCCAAATAAGAACATCTGATGTTCTTGTGATCACCCTGAAGTAGAATATATGATAGCTGCTGTGACACAACTAAAGGGGTCGTCTTGGAGCCAAGGAGATGCAGTTGAAACCTAGAACTGAATAGGTGAAGGGGAATTGATGAAGGCATGTTGATAAATCTGCTTTATCAGGCCTTTGGTCAAAAAGAAGTCAATGAGTGTACATAGGGGAATGGAACTCTTATGGTAGGAGTGCAAGTTGTAGGTCAAGGACGGCAAGACCCATACCTGTTATTATGGATGACCATTGACTATGTAAATTATTCCCATTTAGATTTATTTTATGAAAATGTACTTTATTTGGCTATTTCACAACTCTAGCATGGATACAGCCCTCCTGGGCATAAATTGGACACCCATGACTTTGAAGTTTGATAGTGAGATAAGGCATGTTTTAATTATGGCAAAATCAGATGCCATATGACATATTTGCTTATTTATTTTTGGCAAATATAATAACTGGACTTTGGCAGTGTTTTATTGCAATTCTAAATTTTGGTTGCCAGTGTTCCACGCTTGCTTCAGTAATTCTGTTGTGTGTTTTTGATTGTCCCACTAAATTGTAAAACAAAGGAAGGGATGAGGAAATAATAGGTAAAGTAAAAAGCGTTGGCAAAGCCAGTAGATCTCGCCAATGCAAAAGCTGTTGGCTTTGCCATCATCTTTTGGCCCTTTTGTACACCAATGTGGCTGCTGTTCAGCATGGCTAAAGATTAGTGGCTTAGAGGAGATTGGCATGGAGTAGAGTGACGAGGAGTGGATTGGAGTGGCAAAGAGTGAAGGGACATAGATTGGAATGGCGTGAGTGGAGTGGAGTAGAGTGAAGTGCCATAGAGGGAAATAAAGTGGCCTAGAGTGGAGTGGAGAATGGTGGAGTGTCGTGGAGTGGCATAGAGTGGAGTATGCATGGTGTGTTAGCGCACTGCCATTACAGACAACACATTTTCAATTAAAATTGGCATTACATTTGCACATATTGTTTTACTGATAAAGCTATACAGCACACAAACGATAATGTGCGGAAATGGCATCACCTAGTGTATTGATTTGTTTTGCTCGTATAAAAATATTTGTTTCCACCACACTTCAGAATTACAAATGTGCTTCATTTATGCTTTCCTAATTCTAACATATTCTAAACATTTGCACAGTTAATTTACAGACATTTACATTTTGCTGTGTGCTAGAAAAAAACCTTTTCTTTCCCAGCACCCAGCAAGACTGTCAGATAAATCCTCTCACTTTGAAGTTAGAGAAAAGTAAACACCAAGCTCCCTCCGAAGACTAAGCTTGACATTTGACCTCTGACTTTGAACGCACAGCATATGTGACAAGATAAGAACAAGATTTAAGGGTTTGTTTACAGAAAGTGAGCAGTAGTGGAGGAATATAGTAAACAGGAAATCCTCCGTGGGAGGGATGGAGACATGCTGGACAGCCTAAAACAAATAAAGCCAGCAAATAGAAAGCCAGAAAAATGGAGTAACAAACCACAGAGCCAATTGCAAGCAATAGGCGGAATGCATTCCCATGGATGTTTTCAGAATACCCACAAGAAGTCTTTTCGCAACCAGACAGCTGTGCTATCTGAAAGAGACACGTTAGTGATAGATTCCTTACCTTAGAATATCCCCAGGCGTCAGGCTGGATCCGGAAAGTTTTGCGTAGCAGTACCCTTGCGCGTCGGTAGGCGGCGTCGTGCGGCTCCGCGTCCGTCGTCGGCGTCGTGATCGCCGGGATGACGTCGCGGGCAGTACTTAGGCGCCGCCCCTGCGCGCTGACGTCAGTTCTTCTTTTTCCGCGCCAGCAAGCGCAGATCCGGGAAGAGCAGTGCCCTGGTCAATTTTTGACCATACTTTTTGGTGATTTTTTCACTGTTTTTTTTTTTTTTTCCAACTTTAAGGTGTCGTAGGGATGCCCGGCTTCAAGCGATGCGGCGCCTGTGCGCGGATGATGTCCGTCACCGACCCGCATTGGGAGTGTCTCTTCTGCCTCGGCCGAGGCCACGACACCGAGTCTTGTCCCGAATGCCAGGCCCTCAACCCGAAAGCTTTGCGAGAGCGGTCTCGAAAGCTCCTCGAGGCCCGGCATTCGGCTCCGCGGAAGCCCCGGTCGCGTGAGAGGTCCAGGGGTCGCTCGCGGAGTGCACACCGGTCGTCGACTTCTTCGTCCGGTAAGTCTAAGCACGAGAAGTCCAAGAAGCATCGTCGCTCTCGGACTTCGCCTCGCCGGTCTCGCGACTCGGCTGAGGCCCCTCCCGGCACCGTCCCCGCCCCCGCGGCCCCGGACTTGCCTGTGGAGTCGCCCCCGTCATACCCGCCCTTCCCGGGTTCGGGGGCGGATCCGGCCAAGGTACAGGAGTTCCTGTCGGCCATGGCCCGCCTCTTCGGGCCTTCAGGCCCCTCCGGTGCGCCTTCGGGCCCCGCGGGCCCTGATGGGGTTGCTCCGGCGTCGCCGGCGGCTCCGGCCCCGGCGTCGCCCGAGCCTCCAGCCTCGATCCCGGCTCCGGCTTCGGCCCCGGCCTCGATCCCGGCTCCACAACCCCCATCGACGCCGGTCGACCTCACGACACCTCCGCCGGCGCCGATGTCTCCGGTGCCGTTCTCGACGCCGCCCTGGGCTCCGGGCGGCGTCGTCCCCCAGTTCCTTCCGGCTCCGGACATGGACCCGGAGCGACGTCGCTCGACGCCGGCTCCGGCGCCGATGGGACCTTGGGTCCCAAATGTCCCTCCTCCTCCTTATTTTGAACCAGAGGAGGACCAGGAGGACTGGGAGGGGTCTGATGACCCTCTGACACGCAACTGTCAGTATGATGAGGACTGGACAGAGAGTCTAGGGAGGCCAGTGGTCTGGATACTTCTCCTGACACTGGCATGCTGTCTCCTCCCGTGGCTACGGAGGAGGGGGCCAATTTTGGTACGGTGTTGCGTAGGGCTGCTGGGGCCTTACGTCTCCAGCTCCCTACTTTGACGGTCAAGACTAACATCTTGACAGAGGTGCTTCAGCCGGCAGCCTCCTCTGCGGAGACTGTGCTGCCGTTTAACGACGCCCTCACTGACGTTCTTTTGGGCGCCTGGTCCAAGCCCAACACAGGGGCTCCTGTGGATCGGAACGTGTCACGACGCCATCGCCCCGCTCCGGGCGACCCCCTGTTTCTTTCTGTCCACCCCACTCCTGAGAGCTTGGTTGTCCAAGCCTCCGCTTCCCAAACCGCCTTCCCTACCGCTCCTCCGGATAGGGAATCCAAACGCCTGGATCAGTTTGGGAAGAAAGGTTTTTCTTCCTCCAGTGCTGGCTTGCGGTCCGTTAACACCGCTTGTCTTTTGGGCCGATATACCCACTCCCTGTGGGATTCGGTGGCGGATGTTTTGCCCCAGTGCCCTGAGGAGGTCCAGGCACTGCTTTCCCGCGCCATTGCGGAAGGAAGGGATGCGGCCAAATACACTATCCGTTGTGGCCTTGACACCGCCGACTCGCTGGGCAGGTCGATTGCAACGACGGTGGCGCTCCGGCGCCACGCCTGGCTGAGAACCACTGGTTTTTCAGGGGATGTCCAGAATACTCTCATGGACATGCCCTTTGATGGAGTCGGTCTTTTGGGTCCAAAGCAGACCATGCGTTGGAGCGCTTTAAGGACTCACGGGCTACTGCAAAGTCCCTGGGCCTTTCTGCTACACGCCCTCCGCTGCCTTCTGCTTTTCGCCCCTATCGTGGCCACGGTAGGGGCGCCCCTTCACGTCAGCAGCCCAGCCACCGGCCCGCGCAGCAGGCGTCTTCGCGTGGCCGAGGACGTGGATTCCGCCGTGGCGGATCGGGCAACCAGCGTGCGGGTCAGGCCACCACCTCCAACCCGTCCGCGGCCTCCAAGCCCTCCTAGTCCCTCCTTTCAGGTGCACGGCACGCCAGTAGGGGGCAGGGTCCGCCATCACCTTCCCCACTGGCGCACCATCACCTCGGACAGGTGGGTCTTGGACATTGTCCGAAGGGGCTACTCCCTCCCCTTCGAGACCACCCCCCCAGCCATGCCACCTCAATTCCACCGCATGTCAGGGGATCACTTGGTGCTTCTACAGAAGGAAGTCACGGCCCTCTTGACCAAGAGGGCCATCGAGCATGTTCCGACCCCAGAAGTAGGGCGTGGTTGCTACTCCCACTACTTTCTGGTGCCCAAAAGGACAAGGAGGACATGCGTCCTATCTTGGACCTCCGGAACGTCAATCGCTTCCTCCGGAAGGAGAAGTTCAAGATGCTCACCCTAGCTCAGGTCTTGACTGCCCTCCACCCTGGAGACTGGTTGGTAGCGTTGGACTTGCAGGACGCGTATTTCCACATCCCCGTCCTGCCGGCCCACCGGCGTTACCTTCGGTTCACGGTAGGCCCCGAGCATTTTCAGTTCACCGTGCTGCCCTTTGGCCTTACCAGTGCCCCTCGGGTGTTCACGAAAGTGATGGCGGTGGTCGCAGCTCATCTGCGCCGGGCAGGGGTTTCAGTCTTCCCCTACCTCGACGACTGGCTGCTGAAGGCGGGCTCGTCCCAGGCAGTCGTCTCCCACCTCCAGACTACGGCCGAACTCCTGCACTCGCTGGGGTTCTCCATCAATGTGCCGAAGTCGCATCTAATTCCTTCTCCACAGCTCCTTTTCATCGGAGCAGTTCTGGACACGACGCAGTTTCGGGCCTATCCTCCCGAACGGCGAGTCCGGGATATTCAGGCTATGATTCCGATCTTTCGGCCTTTATCCTGGGTTTCGGTACGGATGACCCTGAGGCTGCTGGGCCTCATGGCCTCCTGCATCCTGCTGGTCAATCATGCCAGATGGCATATGCGGGCTCTGCAGTGGGACCTGAAGTTCCAGTGGGCGCAGCACCAGGGCAACCTGTCCGATCACGTCCAGATCTCGGAGGGGACTGCAAAACAGTTGCAGTGGTGGCTCTCGAACCGGCAATGGGTCATGGGCAGATCCCTCTCCCTTCCCCAGCCAGAGCATACAGTTGTGACGGACGCGTCCCTTCTGGGATGGGGCGGTCACATGGGAGAGGCGGAGATCAGAGGCCTCTGGTCTCCGGCGGAGTCCCGGCTCCATATCAACCTTCTGGAGCTCCGGGCGATCCGGCTTGCACTCAAGGCATTCCTTCCCTCTGTCAAAGGGAAGGTAGTGCAGGTGTTCACAGACAACACCACCGCCATGTGGTACTGCAACAAACAGGGCGGGGTGGGGTCTTGGACCCTTTGTCAGGAGGCTCTGCGCCTCTGGACATGGCTGGAACATCAGGGCATGTTCCTGATGGTTCAACACCTGGCAGGTTCTCTGAACGCCAGGGCGGACGAACTCAGCCGCAGGTGCATGATGGATCACGAATGGCGTCTTCACTCGGAAGTGGCGCAAGGACTCTTTCTACAGTGGGGAGAGCCTTGGTTAGATCTATTCGCCACCGAAGAGAACGCGCAATGTCATCAGTTCTGCGCGTTGGAATTTCCAAGGCGGCACTCGCTCGGCGACGCTTTTCGTCGCGAGTGGAGTTGCGGTCTGTTGTACGCCTTTCCGCCTATACCACTTCTACCCAGAGTGTTGAAGAAGATTCGGCACGACCGGGCCCAAGTCATTCTTGTGGCTCCGGACTGGGCTCGAAGAGTTTGGTATCCCGAGCTACTCAATATGAGCATAGATCCCCCGATCCGTCTGCCTCTTCGGGAGGATCTTCTGTCGCAGCAGCAGGGGACGGTCCTCCACCCGAACCTGTCCAGTCTACACCTGCTTGCGTGGAGATTGAGCGGCGGCAGTTGATTCCTTTCGACTTGCCTCCCGAAGTTTGTGATGTGATTCTGGCAGCCAGGCGTCCCTCCACTAAGGTGGTATACGCCTGCAGGTGGAACAAATTTGTGGCATGGTGCACAGCAAAGGCTGTGGATCCCCTTTCTGCCCCTCTTTCTGAGGTCCTTCTGTTCCTTCTCTCTCTGGCCCAACAGGGTTCTGCCCTGGGTACCATCAAGGGTTATCTTTGTGCTATCTCGGCCTTCCTCAGGCTCCCTGATCAGCCCTCCCTTTTCAAGTCCCCTGTTGTTAACAGGTTCTTAAAAGGCATTACTCACCTCTTCCCTCCTGTTCCGTTTGTAATGCCTCAGTGGGACTTGAACTTGGTTCTTACCTTTTTAATGTGCGCTCCCTTTGAGCCTCTGCATAACTGTCCTCTTCGTCTTCTGACTCTGAAGACAGCCTTTCTGGTGGCCATCACCTCCGCTCGGCGGGTGAGTGAGCTCCAGGCTCTATCTTGCAAACCTCCCTTTCTGTCTGTTCATCCAGACAAGGTTGTTCTTCGGACGCGTCCGTCCTTCTTGCCAAAGGTGGTTACTGCTTTCCACATTGGGCAGACCATCACTTTGCCCACCTTCTTTCCGCCTCCGCATCCTTCCAGAGAGGAAGAGAGGCTCCACCGTCTGGACCCAAAACGTGCGCTCTCTTTCTATATTGACCGCACAAAACACTTCCGGGTGGATGACCAGCTCTTTGTTGGCTACGTGGGCGCCAAAAAGGTCGGGCGGTGCACAAGAGGACCATCTCCCGCTGGGTTACCTTGTGCATCAAGACCTGCTATTCTTTGGCTAAGAAGGAGCCTCCTGTTGGGCTGCGTGCCCATTCCACCAGGGCAACGGCTGCTACCACGGCCTTGGGCCGCGGTGTTCCGCTGCCGGTTATCTGTCAGGCAGCTACGTGGGCCTCGCTGCACACGTTTACAAAGCATTACTGCCTTGACAGTCAGGTCCGGAGGGACGGCTTCTTTGGCCGTTCTGTCCTCCAGGACTTCCTTGTCTGATCTTTGTTCGCAGACCCACCACCGGGGTTGGTATTGCTGGGGTATCTATTCTAAGGTAAGGAATCTATCACTAACGTGTCTCTTTCAGATGCACAAGTTACTAACTTGTGTAACGATATATCTGTAAGAGACAGTAGTTAGTGATAGATTCCTTACCGCCCCACCCATCCTCCCCGTTCTGCGAACTGATTTCTAGGGTTAAGGACATCCCTTTCAGGGCCCTAGTATTTTTCAGACACCTGTGTCAGCTTCTTGCATGGCTCTGCGTTCCTGGCGCGGAAAGTCGTGTACAGAACTGACGTCAGCGTGCAGGGGCGGCGCCTAAGTACTGCCCGCGACGTCATCCCGGCGATCACGACGCCGACGACGGACGCGGAGCCGCACGACGCCGCCTACCGACGCGCAAGGGTACTGCTACGCAAAACTTTCCGGATCCAGCCTGACGCCTGGGGATATTCTAAGGTAAGGAATCTATCACTAACTACTGTCTCTTACAGATATATCGTTACACAAGTTAGTAACTTGTGCGTCTGGTAGTCTACGACTTTAAAATGGAGGCAACCTTTTGGTGACAAGCATTTGGTGGTTAACACTTTTTGTTACAGCAACAGCTTACTGAGAAAAGAGACATCCTCCAGTTTACTATTATTGATTGTGCTTTTTTTTCCATTGATCTAGTTACTATAACTTGGATGACGTGGACCATGATACTATAAACAAGTTCCTCTCACAGCGTGTGGAGAAGTCCCTTTTTGATCTGGAATCTTCATACTGTATTGAAATCGGAGAGGTATGACATTTAAAGTAAAAAAGTATTCAGATGTGTTGTGTTTTTTTTTTACTTGCCTTTATTTAAATCTTTGTTAGATCATGAACTAATTAGCATTATCACTCTATCCGTCTGGTCTCAAGTCATACTCCCACCAGCAAATGGGTGGGGCCACCAAACTCATTATCTCAGTTGAAATGCAGATGAAATTAACTCATCAGTAGTGGAAATGCCAAAATAAATCAATGTAAACTTGAGTATTGCTCCTGGAAGGAAGATGGCGGATCAACTCCGCGTCTGAGGATGCCTCTCCCTGAGGTTTCCCTGGGCTAGCCGCTGATGCGTATCTCCCGCCCCCCTCCCCCCCCAAAGCGGAATATTATCGGCGAGTACAGTGCAAGCATAGAGCAAGTATAGAGCGGCAAACTTACTGCTGATGTGCCGGTTCGGGCAATTGCGGGACCTAATCCTCACTGGACGAGCGGCACGGTGGAGTGCGATACGGGTGCCGATTCCTGTGACAACGAGCTCTCCCGCTCAAGGCATCAGGCGGAGGTTGGCGGCAGGACTGGCGGTGATTCAAGAGACAGGCATGGCCCGCAACGCACCGTAAAGGGACGCGGCCGTACAGAGGCCTCCGCTGCAGCCGGCAATGGAGGAGTTGGCAGTAACGGCTGTAACGGCAGTAACGGAACCGGGACTGCGGGTTCACCGCGGACTTCAGAGGCAGCGCCAGGCTCTGACTCGCAATTAGGCAAACCGATTCTAAGGCTTCTGCGCTCGGGCAGAGCAGTTGGATTGCTACGGTCCTGCGGGTCGGAGAATTCTATCCCGGGTCTTGTGATGGCTGATATGTTTAATGCAGCAGTTGAGGAAGGTGAGGAAAGATTTGCTTCTCATACTGCTGTGCTACCACTGCCTCTTGTGTTGAAATCTGGCTCTGAATGTCAAGAAGTTTGTGAAATTTGTGAAGAAAGAGATTTGGCCGGTGTGGTTAAGAACATGACGAGTCAGGCAGATGGAGGTGATAATAATGGTCTAAGCAGGGGGACCTACTGTGAATCTGATAACTCCTAGGAGAATGCTGAGAATCTAATGCAGATACACATGCAATATGAGTTAAACAGCGCCAGCACAGAGGATAGAAATTCGCTTAGTGGTGGCACTTCTGAGATAGCGGAACGATCAGGCCCCATTGAATATCAGACTAAAGACATTTTAATTTTTTGGCGAATCTTCTGATATTGTGGACATATTGGATATAGAGGAATCTGAAACTGGAATCTGCTTGGGAAATGTACAGAATGACCTACAGGGCGGCGACGTAAATCAGCAAGTCACCCAGACCTACCCGAATACTAAGGTGGGGGAGCCCTGCATTCAGAAATGCACTCCTCTAAGTGGGGGCAAAAGCACAAAAGCGAAAGGTCCGAAAGCGGCTAAAGCAACTAAAGGAGGCAAGGGCCAGGGTGGTGGCGTTAAACCCCAAGTTGCTGCTGCTGTTGGGCGATTAAAGGACTCTGTGGCATACAGCACAAAGCCTGGTATTGGTACTGGGATCAGCCCTTTGCAAAAGTGGGTGGCCTCAAAGGGCGATGTTAAAGCTATTATCTCGAGACTATCTAATACCGGCAATATGGAGGTTGCTGGAGCGGCCAGAGCGGTAGTTGAAGTTGATGCCGAGCAAATAAGCAACACATCCAATTATGGGGGTTCTCCACTACAGACAGATGGTCCTGCTAATCTTGATGGGGGCAGAGGCAGTCTGAATGGGGGCTCTCAGTGTCTTTCAGTATCACTCGCAACGTCGGCTATAGCACCGGTAACAATTTCAACAACTCCAGTATTTTCAACAACTAGGATTCTTACAGCTCCAGAGGCTCTTTCCTCATATGCGGAGCAGACCGGTAGCTCTGCATCTGTATCTATAACAGCGCCCATGGCGGACATTGAAAGGGGCTCTCACTCGAGTGACTGTGGGGAACCATCATTGTCTATAATACTGCAGGCATTAACTACCCAGAGAGCGGAAGCTCAAGAATATTATCGACAGGCCAAGGCGGACAGTAGTGAGATAAAACAAGTACTGGGGGAGGTCACTTCAAAGGTTGCTCAGCTCTCTTCAGAGGTTACGGAATTGCAGGACCGTGTTACAGCAGTGGAAGAGGTTAATACACACACTACGATTGTAACCAAGACACAGGAATCCCAAATTATGCTTATGCAGGCCAAAATTGAAGATCTCGAAAATCGCCAACGGCGTCAGAACTTAAGGATCCGGAAGGGTCCGAAGGCTCCGACCCTATATTGTTAGCTTGTTTCAAAAAGCATTCCCAGATCTGGCGGATTGGGATATGGACACGCAAGTACAGCGGGCGCATAGACTGTCTCTGACTATACAGCACGAGAAACAGGTTAGGTCTAACTATTCAAGACCAATATTGGTGTTTCTGGGCAACTTTCTGTTGCGACAGGCAATCTATTTAAAGGCACAGCCAGCAGCTCTGGTTTAGTTGGATAACATTTCCATTTTCGCACGCTCTGATTTGTGCAAACTCACGATGGATAAACGTTGGAGGCTGCGGCAACTAATGGATCCTCTTAAAACAGTCTGCTCCCAAGTGTTTTTGCATGAGCCTGCCCGCCTTAAGATTATTGAAAATGGCCAGTCACATTTTTTTTTACTGAAGTAGAGGCAAAAACAGCTTTAGCCAAGTGGCAGTCGGACTTTAGAAAATGATTGCTTAAAATAAAGATGGCGCGGCATGGGTAACAGAGATGAAATTAACACTTTATGTTAACTTTTGCTATCTGGTTATGCCTGCTTTGTAACTCTTACTTTTTTCTTTCTTGGTCTTTAATTTTTCTTTGTAACTGTAAATGCCTTCTTACATTTGCACATACCACTGGGGGCGGTGGGGGGTATGGATTGGTGGGGCTCAAGGAAGGGGGGGTGCCTTCTTAAAGCTGTCAGTGAGGACAGCAAAGGAAGGGGGTGATTCCTTCTTGTAGGTAGAGGGGTGGGTTAGGAGGGGTGGGTGGTAGGCAGAGAATGGTAGTTGGCTGTTGCCGGTCGACTGGGTGGAGCGGCCAGAGGGAAGGGGGGGTTAAATAGCCACACTTTAATATATTTAGGTAGAATATTATTGGAAGTACAAAAGGGAAAGGACTATGAAACAAGGGGGGAAGCAATTAAAGCGAGTTTACAACCAGGATCTAATGTCTGACTTTAAATGCATGTGCTGGAACATAGCAGGGCTTAATCAGGCCAGGAAACGACGGTTAGTAATGGAGGAGCTTTGCGCTTTTAAACCCCATATACTGGGTCTTACAGAGACACATATAGCTTTCAAGGATAGAATGCAGCTTAAACAGATTGGATTTGACTTATTGGTATGCACGTCACAGGTAGTCTCTATTCGAGGGGTAGCGATATTAAAGTTGAAAAACTGTAGAGCAACAATAATATGTACACTAGCCGACTCTAAAGGTAGATGGGCAATCGCTCAATTACTGATAAGGGGACGAAAAACTACGATATGTGTGGTTTATGGTCCAAATATGGATTGTCCGGAAACTATTCATTTTATATGTTCTGAACTGTTGGATTGTGCTGGCGACTTGATAGTAATGGGGGATTTTAATTGTATAATTGACAAGAAGATCGATACTACCAATACAGCACAACGGATTAGAATGGATAGGACTAGGACTGCAATTTTGGAACTCCTTCATTTGCATCAGTTGGAGGATGCTTGGAGGAGTCTAAATCCAACTGACCCTGGGTTTACATTTTATTCATCCCCGCATAAACATTATTCCCGAATTGATATGATTTTTGTTAAAAGAACCATGCTGGATAAATCAACTATTGAAGTTTGTCCAAAGATTACATCGGATCACAATCCGGTGATGTTAACCTTACAGAACTTGCGGGGCGATGAAGGAGCCACTTAGGGAATTTACACTCCCTAGACATCTTTTAAGTAACCCTGAATATGGGAAATGTATGCGGGATACTTTACGGGAAGACCTAGAGAATAACAGGGGAACTGCGGCTATTGTAGTGGTATGGGATTGTTTGAAGGCGTTTGTTAGAGGGGCCACACTGCAGTTTATTTTAAGGCAGAAGCATCAGGCTGATAGGGAGAAGGAGCAGGAACATAAGTTGTTATTAGAGCTAGAGCAACAACATGCAAGAGCTATTGTACTAAAAGATGCGGCGGAACAGTGAATATACTGGCGCCTGGTAGAAGTTAGAGCCAAACTTAATCGAGGGTTAGTGGATAAAGTAGCTTCCAGATACCACAAATATAAGTCGAAGCAATATGAATATGGAGAAAGAATAGGTCGTCTGTTAGCTACTCAGATTGCTGATCAAAGGGCCAGATCTTATATCAAAACAATAAAAGGGGGAGATGGTCTATTCTATACTAGATCAGAAGACATAGTAGAACAATTTAGATTCTTTTATGCTGACTTATATGACGAGTCCGTGCCCCCTAGTATACAATCAACTCTGGACTATGTGCAGGAGTCTGCGCTACCGGTTTTGAATCCAATGGATTATGAATGTTTGCAAAGAGATATTGAATCTGGGGAGGTTGAGCTAGCACTGAGCTCTTTACCAACTGGTAAGGTGGTTGGTGAAGATATTATTCCATTGGAATTTTATAAAAACTTTAAGGACATTTTGGTACCAGTTTTCACTATATTGTTTAATAATATCATGAAAGTGGAGGATGTTCCTTCCACTTGGAAAATTACTAATATTATAGTTTTCCCTAAAAAGGGGAAACCGGTAGAGGAAATGGGCTCGTATCGCCCCATATCATTGATTAACGCCGACGCTAAAATTTTTGCTAAAATTCTAGCTTCTCGGCTGGCCCCGACTATACATCAGTTAGTGTCGGAACAACAACATGGTTTCGTCCCCGGCAGAGACACAGCAGCACATATTAATACAGCAATTGCTGCATTTGACGTTTCTGGTCAATTAAATCAGCAAATGGGGATGTTAATGTTGGATGCAGAGAAGGCCTTTGACCGAGTTGCCTGGGGAGCACTATGGCCAATTATGTCATCATTCGGTCTCGGTCAAAGGTTAATCTCGGCAATTCAAAAATTGTATAACAATCCGATAGCAGCTCTGAAGCTGAATGGTCTTACATCTGCTCATTTTCCTATCAGAAGGGGCACGCGGCAGGGATGCCCGCTATCCCCATTATTGTTCGCACTATATATTGAGCCCTTTATAAGACATTTGTTGCAAAATACAAGGATTTGCCCAGTTTTGCTCAGCGGTATGGAACTTAAACTAACCGCGTACGCGGACGACATCGCCATTTTTTCTTCTAGTCCAGATGAGGCTATAGTTGAAATCACGCAAGAAGCACAGCGTTTTGGCTCGTTTTCAGGTTACAAACTAAATGTGAACAAAACCCAAACTATCCTAAACTATCAGCCCACAACGGTTACGCAATTGCCAGGAATCACAACAACAGCAGTATATTTGGGAGTATGTCTAAGTAGCCGAGTGGAAGAAGTGGTCTCTTTGAACTATGAACCACTGCTCAAAACTATTACGGCAAAACTACGAAGTTGGCATCAGCTCCCACTCAGTATATACGGGAGGTGTAATCTAGTTAAAATGAACATCCTACCGAAATCTTTGTATTTTTTTCGGACAATTCCTTTAAGGGTCCCGTGCTCATTTTTTAAGCGGTTAGATAGCGTAGTAGGCAGCTTTATTTGGGGCTACAGACGTGCAAGAAGAGCTCTTAGGTACATTAAATTACCGTATAAACAAGGGGGGTTTAAGCTTCCAGATTTTAAACTTTATTTTTGGGCTGCATTTGCCGGCCGAATTCGAAGTTTACTTGATGGGCCTGATACTAACTTCGTTTGGCTTTCATATCAATTGGCTTGTGGACCTAATACTGGATTCCTTCTTTATAAAACGGCAGCCCCGAACTACTACAAACGGGTCAGGTTTAAGATAATAAAGGACATCACTAGGATATGGCAGGATATCCGTAAGCATTCATATATGAAATTGTGGGGCAATCCCACTCTGCCCGACATATTTCATGACTCTATTGGTAAAAGCTGGCAGCGCACGGGTGTCTTGCAATTGGGTCAACTTTTTGATGGACAGGGGTTCCGATCTTTTGAAGCCTTGAAAGAGGAGTTTGGATTACAACAGAATACATTTTATAAGTATTTGCAAGTAAGGGACTATTTTGTACGGGGTCAGAGGCTTTTAGAGCTGACAAACACCCCAGAAGTATTATCAACACTATTAACGACTGTTGGTCGAGGAACTATTGGTAAAGTTTATCAGAAGTTGTTAGCACCTGCTAGCGATGATGGACTACTGGTTTCAGAGAAACTTAGTCGGATTTTTCAAATTGAGATAACTCAGGGAGAACTACAGGATTCGCTGGAGTGTATAGACACAGCTATTACATCGGTTAATTTAAAACTTCAACAGCATCAGATAATATTTATGTTATACTATACTCCTGAACGTATATCTAAATGGGCCACTACCCAATCTTTGGCCAAATCAAAATGTCAATTGTACGCTGCAGACTTAAATCATATGTTCGTGACATGTCCAAGGCTGAATTTATTCTGGGCAGAGGTAACTTCTGCACTTATAACGATGATTGGGCATGATGTTCAGATCGCCGAGAAGGAAATAGTTTTAGGGGTTATACGAGATATGGGCTGTTATATGAGACCTTTCATTTCTATTTTCATAGCTTGTGCTCGTTTATGTATTGCCCGAGTATGGATTCAAAACACGAGTCCAAGTATTAATGAATTTTGGGTTTTACTTCGACAATTATATGAAATGGAATTAGCAGTAGCAAAAGCTAGAGGTCCACGAGCTTGGCTTAAATTTAAAAAGGTGTGGTCCAGTCTTCATTGGGATTGATTATTGTATTTTATGTTTTTCTCTCCCTGGTATGTTTGCATAATTTGTATTAAGTTTTGACTGATGATATTGCTTTCTCATCTTGTATATATTGGTTCCCCCTTGGATTATGTATGTTTAAATATTTGATATGAGATGTTTCCCTTTTTTTCCTTCTTTTATGTTGATATGTTGTTATTTTGAAGTAAACTTATGGCTAAATAAAATTTTAAAAAAAATTAAAAAAACTTGAGTATTGCTATAGTATTCCACAAAACAGAAAATATAAAAAATATATAAATTAATTGTACTAAACATTACGCATTCTAGAGCAGCATTTTAAAGTGAAGTTTGAAGGTTCTACTGACACATGGATTAGTGATAATAGAGTTATGAAATAACCCATGCAGTGCTCCTATTCAAATGAACCTGCTCTCATATCATTGTGATATTGCACTTTTAGCAGCATGAAGCAGCCCTGCATCAGCATTAAATTGTGCCATCTCAGTATTTAATACCCTCACAATAGTCATTGCACTGATCCCACATGAATGTCATGTCATTCACCTCACATAAGGTTGAATTCTACAACTTGAGACAAGAAAAATCCTGTGTAGCAATAAAAATAAAATTCAGAAGCTGACCAATGAATTTATTATTACACGTCTCTGTAAAACTTTATGCCATCATTCATGTAATACTCTGTGGAGCCAGTTTCCATTGCGGTATTGATAGTTTGTTCTTGATAGGCTCACATCATTTTTGATGGAGATAAATCAAACTATGAATATTCTTCCTCTTTTCAGACAAACCCGGTGGATTTCCATGCTTGTTCGTCTTATGTCTTATATGTATCCATCATTTGTTCCATAATTTTAGATAATGATTAGACAAACATGTTGTCCTTGCCTACTCTACTGCCTATGTGCGATGTCCTTGCCTACTGCCAATGTGCTAGATTAAGAATATGAATGTTCTTTCATCTGCAATTGCTGTACCAAATCTTTGCCTTTTAGACCCTACTCAGCCTCCCAAATTATTCTCAGTTAGGTTGACTGTGATGCAGAATATGACCATTCCCTGTTAGAGAGGATGTTGGTTATTAAATATCTAATAGCCCATTTGCAACTAGAGAGCAAAGCGTCAGCATGGTGCTTTTAAAGCATGAATAGTTGCTTCCAACCGCTCGTCGTGAGGTGAAGTTTTGAGAGCCCCGATTCAGCTCTCCTTTGAGTGTAATCGGCAAACAGAATAATGGGATAATACAATTGTTAGTTCTGTTATAACTCCTGTCAGCTGTGTTTGGCAGGCCCTAGATTTGGCTCCCTAACAGAGAACATATTCTTTTAGAAGTAATGAATAAGAGACCGAAAGGAGATGAATCGCGAGGGTGAGACAGCTGCAAATATGTGATGGGAGAATCTGTACAAAGAAATTATGCCTTAAGATGAAGCTTTGTACAGAGAAAAGGGAAGATTACCTTGTGGGGCATCAGTAATTACAGGCTGGGGTGGAATTGTTGAAGGACCAAGGCAAAGGAGAGGATTTGGTCTGTCTAGTATGAGTCAAACCAAGAGGGGATTACCTGTGAAGCCTAGGGTTCAAGCCGCGCTAGAAGGTTGTTGTGGTCAACTTTGTTGACAGAGACAAAAAGGTGAAGGAGGCTGGTCATGAATAACTTGGAATGTATTTGGTTCAGGTGAGGAAGAGTACAGTTTTGGGTTAGTGTCCAGGTAATCACAAAAACAGGGAGGTAGTTGAAGAGGTGTGCATCACCCTGAAAATGTTTTTAAGCAAGTGGCTGACCATGACAGTCTTGAAGCAGGGAGGGTAGGTGGTGACCTGCTATCAGTTGGCAGGCTGAAATAGTCAATGACGTGCAGTTCCTCAGTCCTTCATCACACCTCAGACCCCTGAGTAGTCCACTGACACACTTTTGATATCCCAGCTTAGGCAAGGCTCATTCCTGCACTCTTTTGGCTGGAAGAAAGCTGGTTGTGGACCTTCCCCTTTAAAATCCTTGTTGTAGGATGTGCAAGTTACCTAAATCATGCCCAACAAAAATAGGAAATTCATATAAAACATCATATTCCATCCATGCCACCAGAGACAGTACCAAAACTTCAGTTTGCCTTCTAGTTGTGCATGACTCGGGCTTCCTAACAGAATCTCTTTACTCTGAGCTTGCCAGATACATGTGGCGCTCCACTCCATACAATCATCCACAGTTTTAGACAGGGTCTAGAATGTTCAAACAACCTCTAATTATGAAAACTAGAGCTCAACTTCAGCTGTTTTCATTTTCAGACCGTCTGCCCTATGACAGTAAAGGGCCATGAATTGCTCTGTTCATACTCCTCTTCTCAAAAGGAAGCAATGTTCCTCACTTCACCCAAACATTTCTGAACTTGAGCACCTGGTTCTGTTCGCGTTTATTGATACTATTTATGCAACAGAGCAGAAAAAATGGGATGAGTCCTAACCAAGACTTGTATCTCTCTTGACGTTCCAGTTTATTTTTTTACCCCAGTTTTCTGTCCCCTGGATGAAGCCAATCTGTATTCATATGTGCTACTGATTCATGAAGAGACAAATATCTGTAGGACAATAGGATGAGTATTTGGTGATCGATCATGGCTAAATTAGGAGCTAAATGATGCCACGGAAAACCTTTCAGTTCCAGCTCCACGTTACACCAAACAAGCAGATGCTGCTCATATGTGGGGCATTTCTCCAAATGTTTTTGCTAAAGGCCATACATTTTAATGACAGAAAATAACTTCAAGATGTGGCACAGAACCAAAGAACATTGTTTCTGTGGATAGTCAAATTATGTACATTGCCTTAGGTTTGGATCCATAGTCACCCAGTGTGAACAAACCTACCTGGATTTTACACAGCCTCTCTTGTGTCTTGTCTGGGCCTGGACCTTACCTTCAGATTCTGACTCTTAATAGAGTCAGGTCTTAACATTAGTTAGCCCCATATTCAACTAGAAACTGAAGACCTACCTGCTTTACAAGCTGCTCTCCAAAGTTAGCTTACCTTTCATACCTAATCATTTGTTGGCCTATAATCTCAGATGATTTGTGTGCTCCACAAATGCTGTACTTCACCAACCAGAATGTAGACCTATTCCCTTGAAGAAGTGAGAACTCACTTAATTATTTCTTGTAGTTATTATAGTGCCTTATGCTAAGAGCTGTACAATGCAAAGGAAAGGTACAAAGAAAGGATACACTATGGTAGAAACAGCTTACAGCCGCATGATCAAGGTTGGTTAGATACTACCAAGAGCTGTTCATTCAATGGGCTTTTAAATGAAGGGAACTTTCCAAGCACGTCTACTGTGAGCAGGGAGCTCATTCTGTAATTTTGGCGTAAGAAGGACAATTGAAAGAAAATGTGAT
Organism: Calotriton arnoldi; assembly: GCA_963921515.1. Taxonomy (NCBI): domain Eukaryota; kingdom Metazoa; phylum Chordata; class Amphibia; order Caudata; family Salamandridae; genus Calotriton; species Calotriton arnoldi. Next base: position 971,649 of record CAWUFW010005646.1, read on the forward strand.
GAGGCACAAGGGGATAAATTGGACAGGGAAGCAGAGGAGGTAGTTGAGAAGGAGTATATAGCGACACAAAAGAGCACTGGGGACCAGTGAGGAGGCACATTAAAAGACAAGACAAAGAAAGTGAAACGTACATATAGAGATAGAAGAAGTGAGTGAAGAGGAGTATGATGAGGGACGTGTATGACAAGGAAGAGAACAAAACACAGGTTTTTAAAGGTCTGACATAGGACTGTGATGTATTTAGGAAGACCAGCAAAGAGGGAAACCAAAATTAAGACAAAAAAGGCACTACAGTAGGTGCAGTATGAGGGAATAAAAGTTTTTATTTTGTGTATTTTGTGGAAACAGCAGATTAAGGAAACAGAGGAAAATTTAGTGAGTAGTTGAACACAAAACCCATATTGCAGGCAGGGGAAGTAAATTCAACTGAGTTGGGAGGAAGGAGATTGCCAGAGGAGGTGGAATAAGCGATGAAGGAGGAAAAAAAGAGTGTTCCAGTTGTTTTTAGGATTGAATTCAACATTGTGAGACAACATCTACCGCTCCCCCCAGAAACAAGACCTACAAACACAAAAAACTAATCAGCTGGTGCACGACCGATCTCAGGGAGCCCAAGCGCCACTGCGAACAACTTGAGGGACTCTACAAAAACACCTCTTCAAGATCCACATACAAAGCCGCCCTCAACCTCTGCCACCAAGAACTATGAGAAGTGAGATAAAGGCTCTAACTCTCAGTCTCGAAGTCAGCTCAAACAACGGCAAAGAACTCTTCACCATTGTCAAGGAGTTCTCCAATCCTGCAGCTGCCAACAACGACATCATCCCATCTCCAGCACTCTGCAACAAACTATCAAACTTCTTTGAACAGAAGATTGCCAGGATCTATAACACATTCCACCCACAGCATACCGATACGAACACCCCCAACCAGTCAGACACCTCATTCATCACCAAACAGCAGCTAAGCAACTGGAAGCCCCTCTTGAACGAAGAACCACCACCCTGATGAATACCATCCACTCAGGAGCCCCCTCAGATCCATGCCCCCACTTCATATACAACCTTGGAAGAACCATCATCTCACCGCTATCATCAACCCCTCCATAACCACCGCCACCTTCCTGTCTTGCTGGAAAAATGCAGAAGTCAACACCCTATTGAAGAAACCAACAGCGGACTCCAACTGCTGAGGGCTACAGACCCATCTTGCTCCTGCCTCTTCAAGCTAAAGTCATTGAGAAAGCCGTCAATATCCAACTTGCTGACCACTGAGAACTACATCAAATCCTAGAGACCTCTCAATCAGGCTTTCACACCAACCACAGCACAGATACAGCCTTCATGGCTGCCACAGATTGCTTTAGAAGCTTCCTTGACTGAGGAGAAACGGCCGCATTCATCCTCCTAGACCTCTCCTGCAGCTTTCAATACGGTCTCCCTCAAGTCACTCATCAGAAAGCTTCAGCACATGGGTATCTGTGTACTGGCCCTCAAGTGGATATCCTTCTTCCTCACAGACAGAACTCAACGAGTTAGGCTTCTCCCCTACACCTCAGAACCCAATAAACTAATCTGAGAGTCCCTCAAGGATTGTTGCTCACCCCAACACTCTTCAACATTTACATGACGCCCCTCGCGGACATCGTCAGAGCCCACAGCATCAACATAGTATCCTACACTGATGACGCTCAGCTCATTCTCTCCCTTACTGACTCAACCAGCACCGCCAAAGCAAGCTTCGCCAACTGCATGAGCAACGTCGCTGCTTGGATGAAAAACAACTGCTTCCAGCTTAACATAGACCAAACTGAAGTCCTAATCTTCGGCAACAACCACTGCTCTAGGATGCCTCTTGGTGGCCCTCCAAACTTGGCCCCCCACCTACCCCTGCGGTCCATTCCAAGAACCTTGGGATTATCCTGGACACCAACCTCTCCATGAGCAGACAGATCAACGCCGTCTCCTCATCATGCTTCCATATCCTGCGAATGCTACGCAAGATTTTCAAGTGGATCCCACTGAACACTAGACAAGGGATCTCCTGAGCTTTTATCACAAGTAAACTTGATTACAGAGATGCCGTTTACGTCTGAACCCCAGCCCATGTCCTAACTACCCAGAAAGCTGACGCCAGAGTCATCCGGAACATCCTGCAAAATACCCATATCGCTCCACACCTCAACAATCTCTACTGGCTCCCAGTTCTGGAAAGATGCAAGTTCAAGTTACTCACCCACGCCTACAAAGCTCTCCAAAACACCGGTCCAGCTTACCTCAACCACTGCCTCAACTTCTCCCAATCTACCAGATACCTTCGATTTTTGTCCTAGGCAAGAGCACACCTCCCTCGCATCAAGAAGACCAGAAGCGGAGGACACTACTTCTTATATCTTGCAGCCAAGACCTGAAACGACCTCCAGAAACACCTCAGAACCTTCTCTTCCCTTCCCTCATGGACTTCTGAAAAAACCTCAAAACATGGCTCTTCCAGACAAAACATGCATCTCCTCCCTCACCAGGTCTGCCCTACGCAGCCCAAGGATACCCTCACAGGTGGTTAGCCGCGCTCTGCAAACTCACATAACATTCAAATCAGGAAAAAGAAATATATATATTATAGTGTGTGCATATATGTGTAAATATATTTATTTATTACCTACTGGCGGTCACCAGTAGGTATTTATAGTTAGGACTATGGGCCTCATTACGATGCCGGTGGGATCGCCACCATCAGCCTGTCGGTGGCAGTCCCACCGCCATTGGACCGTGCATTACCGCCCATCGCATTATGATGGCGGGCAGATGCTTGGCAGTCGGAGAGACCGACCGCCACGGATCCGACGGACTCAAGGAGCCCGTCAGACCGTCGGATGAAGTGTTATGCCTACAATGGTGGAGGTGCCTACTTAGGCACCGCTGTAGGTATTACAATGTCAGTTTCTGCCAGCCTTTTCATGGCGTTTACCCGCCATGAAAAGGCAGGCAGAAAGGGACATTGGGGCCAATAGCTGGCCTTCTTTACCCCGTGGCCCTCATCGGCCCTGGGACATATCCCTGCACCATGTGGCAGGCACCGCATGGTGCCTGCCACATAGTGCAGGGATATGTACAGAGTGTATCTTTTGCACTGTGGCGTGTGCTGCAGCCCGTAGCACACGCCTCAATACAAAAGATACACATTGCGACCGCCCTGAAGGCGGTTGAATCATGATCCCGGCTGTGGGACCGCAGATAGCTAGTCGGGCGGTCCCGTTTCCGAAGGGATGCCATCCTAATCAGGCCCCAAGTTTCCGTAGGAAAAGCGATTTTTGACTTGCTTATAACTTTTTTGCCGTTTGTCAAATCTTCACAAAATGTTCCCAAAATAATTACCTCTTTATTCTAGTTGTGCATGGACATTTTTGTGGTGATCAATCAAGCGGGGGCCCAAAAAAAAGGGGGGGGGGCGTAAAAAAAAATGCATTTCGCATGTTAATTCCCATATTGATTTTAGACACAACCACAGCCCAAACTGCTGGAATTACAACAAATTTGGCAGAAAGCTAGATCTTGGTCCAGAAAGAGTTCTTTTTGTGATTTGGTGTAAATCCGTTCAGTAGTTTTTGAGATATTAAAAGAAAACCAAACTGATGCGGACGCTTCGCGAATCCAACCGATCTCGTGCTGAGATCTGATTGGCTGTCAACAGTTCAACCAGGAAGGGTTGGCAGCAATTTTGCGACTCTGACTCGCCCCGAACAAAAAGATAAAAACAAAGAGGAGGGGGTAGGGTAGGAATACCCTGACCTCCTAGGCCTGGTGCTGGGGTCTCCCAAGGACCCCACCTGGCCCCAAATGCATTTAAAAATAAATAAATATTTGCAGCAGAAATCGTGACGTGTTTGTGCGAAAATAAAAAGCGATAAAGAAACAATCACGGTCTCCCACGCTTGTTTGTATTTCAGGTCCTGGGGGCATATTTTAATATATATGTTGGGAGGGGGGGCATACTCAGCCCCCCGCCCTCCCTCCACCCCCCCCCCATGGCCAATATCGTACCGGGGACCTCCACCTCCCCGGTGTCAGACCAGTATACTAAAATGGAGAAAGGGGGCCGTGCTGGCCCCCTCCCCAGGTTGGTTACGGCCCCAGGGACCGCCACCTCCCCGGAGCAAGGCCAGTAACATTTAAATCAAAGGAGGAAGGCCACGCAGACTCCCCTCCGGGGCCCCTTACGGCCGCGGGGACCACCACCTCCCCAGGGCCAGGCTGATTGATCAAAAAGGGGGAAGGGGGCCATGTAGCCCCCCTCCCGTGCCTTTTCCGGTTCCGGGACCACCACCTTGGCCCTGCCCCATTTTCTTTAGTAGTATGCAAGGATCTTCCCTGGAAGCCTTTTCCCATATTGATGGACAGCTTACCAAAAGGCCCCATAGCGCATTTCCTGCCAATTTTGGTGACACTTTCTTGATGCAGAGGAATACAAAGACATCTCCACCAAACAAAGAAGCACTTACTTTATAAAGTTAAGAGGAGGTACCCTTGTTTGGTGGAGATTTCCCTCTTTGTATTCTTGTCCTCTTATCTAGCAAGGATTCATGTTATCACAGATTTGTGGATCAAACCCTCAAGGAACAATCATATTTCATGCACACAAGGTAACTGGATACATTTGCTCATGGTCCATTATGCACTCATAGTGTAGATGCACTAGATATTTACCCAGCGAGGTAGCACTTACTAATTAGCCAATACAAAGTACTCCAGTTGAGTAGACTTTTTGTGCAAAACTGTGGATTCTTGTTGGGTAAAGGGGCAGGTGAAGTTTCATTCTGGCCCAGTCACTCACACACAGCTACTGACACACTCACTCAGTCACCCACTCACACACCCATTCAGCAACTCTCACATACATTCACACACCCATACAGCCACTCACACACCCAGACAGCCATGTGTCCCTGGGTGCCTTGGTCTCACTCAGGGCACCCAGTGGGAAGGATTGGGACCATGGGGGGGGGACCTCAAGGCCCCCACGGTCCCAGCCGGCTCCTCGCCTCCTGCGGGAGCTGGCATTGCTCTTGCATGCTGGGAGCTGCTGGAAATGCAGCTCCCAGCATGCGAGAGTAATAGTTTTTTTTAATAATAGCCCGGGGGAGGTGGTGGTCCCCGAGGCACAGGGGGATCCCAGCAGCCCCCGCTAAATATAAACAATAGACCTAGGGAGGTTGTGGTCCCCTGGACGCAGGGGGGTCCGGTCGGCCCCCTGCTTAGTGTTGACGTTAGCCCCGGGGAGGTGGTGGTCCCAGGGCCAAGGGAGCATGCGGCCCCTCTTGTGAATTTATAAATTCAGAGCCCCGGGGAGGTGGTGCTGGGGGGGGGGGTCCGCGCAGCCCCCCTGCATTTATATAAACATGTTGCGGGGCATAAATAAGCCCTTGGAGGGGGGTTGCCGTGTGCCCCTTCCTTATTTTATTTTAATAAACAACGCATGCCCCCGGGACGTAACCCACCCTGGGACAATATTAAAAACAAGTGGAGGAGACTGCACTTGTTTTTTTGTTTTTTTTTATTCACAGCGATATTCGCGAATATTTTGCGAAAATCTGTGAATTTTGAAAAAAAAATGCTTTTTTGCCCCGGCGGGGTCCCTTTGGGACACCAGCACCAGAGCTAGAGGGTCAGGGTATTTTCTTTTGGGACTCTGCTGAATTTGAATCCCAAGATGGCTGCCAACACTTCCTGGTTGAAGTGTTGGCAGCCAATAGAGTTCTGCAGATCTAGATGGGAATGTACTCTGCTGGTAAACTGGCAAGTACCCCTTTTCTGAGTGCCCGAATTCAATTGAAACTGTTATCCTGACTTTTATGTTGAGCTTGGTGTTGCACTAATCTTGCATGTGCGCAGAGTCCTAGGCTTGTGCCTGACAATGCGAGGTCAAGGACCTCTCATGTGACCTGGAGGGATGCGCCAAGGATGCACTATAGTAGGCAGTGGACTACTGTCCCTGGTCTAGATGTATCACATGAAGCTGTGGTGACAGTGCACCGTTTTTGTAAATCTATAATGTTACCAGACCTTTTTCCTAAGTCAGTGTGAGTACTGTCTAAAGACCCCGCTCATATAAAGTTCCTCTGTGATGTGAAACCCAGAACTTAGAGATGCTGGCATCCTGTGTGAGTCTGAGTACTGAGGCCAGTGAAATCCATTTTCCATGCCTCTGGTGTAGTTTGGCACACAGTGGAGGATGAGGACAGCTTCGCCAAGAGGGTGAAAATGAATTATCTGCATTCCTGAGGGTTTAGGGCTCCCTTGAGAAATTCCATGAGGACCTTGTTAGCAATGTACTGCTGATTAGTTCTTCCTGAGCACTGCCATATGATAGAGGGATGAGACTGTCATTTGTGGTTCAAGTTGAGGAAGATTTTAGACAGGGTCTGACTTTTTGTCTGCTTCTGGTAGCTGCTTTAGAAAGATTGATGAAAGCCATGTGGAGAGAATTCATACTTCATCATACCCATGTTTGGATACCTCTGCTTGATGCCAGCCCCGGTTTACACCTGCTGTGAGAGCTATCACTTTGCACAATAATGTTGTTTGGAGAGCAGCTTTTGAAAGGGCATTTGAAAGTGAACAAACCACTGCCAGCTCTGAAAACTAAGACAGTGTATCCATATCCCCGGTCTAGAAGATGTGCATAAACGTAGGGTCCAAAACCACTCCACTTTCTTCCAGTACCAAGTCCTTCCCGCCCTAATAAAGGAGTGCTGCACAGAGTGAGTATTCAGAGGACTGCTTTCTTACCAGGGCTGATAACTGCCTGATCGCCAGTCTCCCAGAGTTGAAGGGACGTCATCCAAAGGCTGCCCTTTTCTTCTGGAAAAGCTGAGGGTCTGCTTAGAAGTCTGCCTGCTGAGACAGGGAAGGAGCATGTCTGGCCCTGCAGGAGGAGAGACTGCCAGGGGGGAAGCCCAGCATGTTCCTGATATGCAAATTGGCAGGGAGAGTGAGAAACTACCAGAGAGTGATCCTGGAGTGAACTCTGTGTGACATGGGTCCCCCAGTCTCTCTAAATGGTTCTCATCATGAACCACAACAAGCCTTCTACAGAAATCAACCAATGAGCGAACTCTGCAATCTACCGCAGCTCAAAGACTGGTGTTGCCGTCATCAGAGTCCAAGTGACCGTATTAAGCCAAGTCATTCACGCTAGTCAGCCCTGAGGCTGCAACTGCCAAGGCCATCCGTGAAGCCGAGATCAGCACAGAAGCCACACCTACCAAACCAGTGTTCCTCCACGCCATTGCCTAGGGAGGCAGCAGCGACAGAACACAGAAGCTGCCACAATGAGATTGTATAAACCTCCACATCCCAATGATGCCACTGCCATGATACCCGAATGCTCCAAAGGTGCACCAGACTGGGATCACTGTATGCGTCTGTACCACTCCATTCAGGACTCTGTCTATTGAAAGCAGGAAACTGGGGTGCTGCAGATAGTGAGCAAATGAGAGACTGAAACATTGGCAGAAATCTATTTGCACAAACTATGACTTTTTCCATGCTTATATCACACTGAAGTGAAGCAAACTGAACTGTTTTGTACACATATGCCTTGGGGGTTGTTAGACCTGGCATTTCTTGGCGTGATTACCCCTGACTTTTTGCCTCTACCTCTTCTATTTTTGATGCTGTGATGGATTTCGTTTTACTGGCTTAGATGCTTTGGGCACTTTGCCACTGCTGATCAGTGTCAAAGTGCAAGTGCTCCCTGTGTAAAGTGTAATGGTAATTGGTTATCCATAATTGGTATATTTGCTTTACTAGTAAAGTCCCTAGTAAAGTGCACTATGTGTGCCAGGGCGGGTAATGCAAATGCTACTAGTGGGCCTGCAGCACTAATGGTGCCACCCACACCAGTAGCCTTAAAGAGAGATCTCAGGCCTGCCACTGCAGTGCCTGCGCGCAGTTTGCTAAAACTGCCATGTTGTCCTGACAAGTGCACCCACTTGCCAGGCCTTACCCTTCCCTTTTTATGCACATCAGACACCCCTATGGTAGGCCCAAGGTACACCCCTGGGCAGGGTGCAGTGTATGTGGAAGGTAGGACATGTACTGAGGTGTGTACCATGTCCTGACAGTGAAATACTCTCCATTTCGTTTTTCACTGTTGGAAGGCCATCTTGCCCATAGGATAGAATGGGGAAGGCTGTGTAATATGTTTCCAGCCTATCTTCCCATAGGCTTATGATGGAGAGGTGAAGTTTGGTGTGCCTGAACTCACAATATAATAACACATCTTTTTGTGAAGGTGGTTTTTGCATTGTGTGTTTAGAAACCACACTTTTAGAAGTGGCTGGTTTTTTGTGTTCTAACAATTCTGTGTGTCTCTGCCTGGCTGTGGATTGACTGTCTGGATTTGAAAGTGATAGGATCTGGGGAATGTCTTGACCCAGGGGAGGAGGTGAGACAGCAACAGGCTGACCTGCATCTGGAGTGTAGGGGGGAGGAGAAGCCCCTGGAGGTGAAGAGGCCTGGGCTGCCGCCATAAAACAATGGCTCCATCTCCTGCTGAGTGATTGAGGATCCAGGCCCCCACTATCAAAGGGAGACACCCAGAACTGGTTTGGACAGGGGTCAGTGCCCCCTGAACACAAAGACTTCAAAGACATTTAGGGGTATAACTATGAGAGCTGAAACCCCTGAACTTAGGACTGTCCAAGACTGAAATGGACTGATCAAGACTGAAAAGGATTGAAACTACTTCGTGTTCAAGAGGAACCTCTGCCAAGGAAGAAACAGCTGAAGAGACTGAAGGAAAGGACTGACCCTTGCTGTGTGTTCTGGGGCTGGCCTGCAGTTTGCTGATTTAACCAAGGAGAGGCGAAGGGACTTTGCTGTGTGCTGTGTCCCCCTGCTTGAAAGGACTTTGCTGTGTGCTGTGTCCTGAAGTAACTTGTCCCCAAGGGCCCGAGGAGAGCTGGCTCCCTGTTGTGGAAACTCAGGAACACAAAAGTTTCTAAAGGAGTGCCTCAGCGACGCTGTGTGCTTTGTGCAGCCTGAGACCCTCGTGAGGATCTTCCTGTGATCGTGTGCACCCGGAATCCAAGTGAGTCTCAGCGACGCTGTGTGCGTGTGCTTTGTGCAGCCTGAGACCTTCGTGAGGATTGCCCTGTGATCGTGGGCACCTGAAGTCCAAGTGAGTCTCAGCGAAGCTGTGTGCGTGTGCTTCATGCAGCCTGAGACCTCCCTGAGGATTGCCCTGTGATCGTGTGCACCCGAAGCTTAAGTGAGTCTCAGCGACGCTGTGTGCGTGTGCCCTGTTGCAGCCTGAGACCTTCATCATTGCCATCGGCTTGGACCGGCATCCCCAGAGGAGCAGTGCCGCCGGCCCGAGCCTGCCTGTGCCAAGGAGAGACCTCGAACCATCACGTCTGGGGTCCGTGTTCCACTGCCCGAGATCAACGAAGTCGCCCCGGAGGCCAAGCTGAGAGGAGAGAGAGATTGCACCCCCCAGGTAATGCTCAGCGAGCGTGCGTGTGTCGCCGCCTGGGGCGGGGTGCGGTCTCGGAGAGAAACTCTCTAGGACTTTCCCATCCTTGCAGCGCGAGCCCCCGCTCAAGTGAGAATCGCGGCCCTTACTTGCCGAGGAGTGGCAGTACCGGGGCTGGAGTGTGAAGCTGCACTTTGTTTACACCAGACCAGTGTTGGGGGCATATTTTGGCAGTAGCTGACCCCGAGTCAGTACGAGTGGTATAGAGTCCGTCCAGAGCACCGTGAACGGTGCTGAAGTACATTATTGTTGGCATTACGAACTGCCTGATTGTTGCATTACGCATTGCATTATTTTTGCATTACGAACTGCCTGATTGTTGCATTACACATTGCATTATTGTTGGCATTACGAACGGGCTGATTGTTGCATTACTCATTGCATTATTTTTGCATTACAAACTGCCTGATTGTTGCATTACGCATTGCATTATTTTTGCATTACGAACTGCCTGATTGTTGCATTACGCATCGCATTATTTTGGCATAACGAACTGCATTATTTTTACATTACGAAGTGCCTGATTCTTGCATTACGAACTGCATAGCATTGCATTAGGACTGCATTTGGATCATTGAGAATTGCTCATTAATACTGCAAGAACCTACATGGGATTGCTGGCCTAATAACCGGCCAGGTGAAATATTACAAATACGCATATGTTGGATTTTTATTGTGTGGTCTCATCGTATATCTTTTTATATAAACTTATACTTGTTTTTTTATGAAACTCGTGTGGAGTCCATTTGTGGTGTCATCATTGGGTTACTGAGAGCGGGATTGCAAATACTTTACACATTGCCTTGGAGATAAGCCTGGCTGCTCGTGCCAAGCTACTGAGGGGGTGAGCAGGGGCTATCTGAGAAGGTGTCCTTCCTTTCCCTGACTTAGAAGCAAGGGTCCCTATTTGGACTAAGGTACCTACCTCAGCCAACTGGGGACCCCCAATTCTAACCTTGGGTAGCAACAGGTGGGGATTTGAACCCTCCCCGTTCTAACAGGGGTGATTGAGTGACTACAAAGCACTGTGTGCCTGATTAGACACCTCGGGTTTCAAATGCTGAGGAACTCTGTTGGCAAGGGTGGGTGGGCATACAAGGGTGTAGTGATTGGATTCGACCAAGAGTTCAACCCTGTGTTGCATTCCAGTAATTGTACTGCGTAGTGTTGAGTAACACTGTATGATTGAAGTACTCCCCTTAACTCAAAAATCTATCACTGTGCTGGACAATATATTATTGTGTCTGTTGGTTGATTGTGGAGTTCTTGCCCCCATACTACCTCCCTGAGAAATCAGTGACTTCTAGCCCTCTTTACCCTGAGAGTTAAATGTGGGAAGGGTCTTATTTTGCTCTGTTTGTAGAGCCATAGTAGGACTGACACCAGGACACTAGTAAAGACTGGCTTCAACCACCACAGTTGGGGCCCAGTAGACAGAATGAGACAGGATGAATAGCTAGGACGAAAAGTGTCGAAGCGTGGTGATGGTGATAAAAGCAGGTGCAGAAGAATCAGAGGACAGGGATGACGTAGCTGGAAGAGCAGATTGTGACGTTGCAGAAGTTGAAGGAATGAGACACTAAACCAACTTATTTTGGAAGAGAAATAAAGGGCTGCCAACTAGATCTGCTATTGTACTGTTCACAAAAAACAGTCGCATATTGCGCACCAACTTTTTGCAACCAGTAATTTATTTTGGAGGTTATGTACTACACGGCAAATTTTGCAAAATAAGGAATCGGAGGGAGTCGCAGAGCAACTCCCAAATTAATATTCATTGGGTAGATCGCAAACTGTGACTCCCTCCAATTAGCTACCTTCACATAGATAGTGGCCTGCACGGGACAACATACCATCATACCAGTGAAAGAATTTCAAAATGTTTTTTTTTAAGCTGTCTGAGTTTTCCTAAAGGAAACAGGTCTGCTTTAAGAAAAAAAGGTTTTTTGTTTTGAAAACTTAAGTGAGAGGAGGCAGAGGTCCCTCCTCCCCCTGAAGCTGCCACCATGATTCCCAGAGGACAAGGGATCTAAAGGGGACCCTTTCACCTTTGCGAATCAGTTGCCTCCCCAACTTGGGATTCAGTAACTGGTCAACGGTTTGCGACTCAAATTATGGTGACAGAACATTGATAGGTAGGTTACCAATCAACAATTTGGAAGGGACACCACAAACATGCCTCTTTCAAATTGCGAATCTTTAATCATTTCTATATCCATGTATCGATTTGGAAAAAAAATCTGATTTGCTAAGTGTGTTTAATAAATTAGTAAAAGGGTGTTAGCGGTCACAAACTTTCTCATCTAGCAGATTGGAGGATCTGTAACCAGTAAAAACTTTGTACTTCTGGCCCAAAGTCCTCTTTCCTGAATGAAGAACAGAAAGAAGGGCCAGGAGCAGGAGAAAACAAGCATTTGCAATGCAATAGGTCTCGCATTTGAGCTATTGGCATTGTAAATGACAATGCCTTTTATTTAAGTTTTGGGTTTTAAAACATAAATAAAAGGCATTGTCAATTACAATACTAATAGCTTAAACTCTCGCAAAGGCGGCACCGGGATACAGCATAACACTTCCTGCAAAAACCAAGTAACCGATATTACAAATTAGCAAAAAATATTAACCAGGAGAAAACAGAATATAATATTGATTTATTGACTCGTGCACATTAGACTGAGCTTGGTTGGGACAAACTTTTAATCACAGCTGCTAGTACAGAATCACGAAACAATAATCACTTCAGATGAAGGAGCCATTTAATGAGACATGGTGGAAACTGAAAGACAAATGATGCCACCTGAGCATTATATGTAAAACACAACAGGTATCTGAAAGAATAAAGCGACCACCCAATTTAAATTACATGGGCAGTCATATGGTGCCTACTTCGTTTACCATAGATGGTGACTATAGTAATTTAATTCATAGTATGGATCGATTTTACCTCACAAAGCAAAAGTTGTTTTGGATAGCCCTGGGGTTTGTGTATTGATTGTGTGTGTGTGTGCAGAAAAGCAACTATGTTGTTAAATGTTTTGAAAGGGCATGTTGGTCGTGTGGTTTTACAGAAAACATTTACGCACCCCCCGGCTGCTGACATCGGATCCGGGTGTGGCTGGTTGATCTGCACAGGTCTGGACAGTGGTGGGGTGTGTGCACTGCGGGCAGGAATGTGCAGCGGGGGCAGGCAGACACCGTCTAATGCACAGGATTTTCAGCCCAGGCTGAAGTCATGTCTGCATGGCTTGCCCTCGCGCCCCCCCGTCCAACCACAGACTCACTGACCTTTCTTCAGCCATTTCTGACTGTTCAGACCAAGGCATTCCTTGTCTTTAATGACTGCTTCGAAATCCTCGCAGGTAAGATTTCCTGGAAGTCCTGCTGCTGGTGCTGCTGTTGTTTTTTGTTGATATCGATCATGATGACTGCTCTTCGGAACAGCACGGGAGAGAGGGAGGCCAGATTGCAGAGCTACCGGTTCCCCGGAATCCGCGAGCCCGGGGGTCCAGAGATGTTGTAGTTATGTGTTGGAGCAATAGGAGGCAGCCATTACCTTCGCGATCCCAGCATGACCTGCACATGTGGAACGAGCAACATAATTGCTGGTTGCAGCACAATAATCCCCTTGCTGATTGTCCAAAATGGCTTCGGAGTTTGGGGGAGATTAACAAGGTTGGTTGCAGGAGAGCTCTTGTCCATTGTTAACAACAACCTTTATTGAAAACTGTAGATTTCTAACTAGGCTTTTATTTCCAACTTGGAAGCGTGTAGTAAAGAAAAACAAGCATTTGCAATGCAGTAAGTCTTGCATTTTTGAGAGTTTAAGCTATTGGCATTGTAAATGACAATGCCTTTTATTTATATGTTTTGATAATTAACACAAATAAAAGGCATTGTCATGTACAATGCCAATAGCTCAAACTCTTGTAAATGTGAGACCTATTCAAAGAAGCGGCCGCCATTGTCCCGGGCTGCTTAGAAAGTGAAAGCTCGCATGGTGCACTAAATATTGCAGGAAAGCATGTTGTGCCTGCAGTAGGAGAAACTATTTATGGAAAATAGTGCTTACAGACTAAAAAACAACTCTCCGTGTAACAACCGAAGTAAAAGGGCCAGTCCTCATGGGAGGTTACGAATGACGACAAGGTAGTACTAAGGAGGGACTAACAAGCCTATTAACGAATCAGAAACCAGCATTTATGAAGAACAATGACATAAGCCAATGACAAATATGGGCGGAGAGTGGGCGAGGCTTGTATTCCATACTCCAATTCAGCATGGCTCGCAGACCAGCGCATGCGCTGCCCAGGCTCGACCTAAAAATGAAGGCGTTTCTAAAGCTGTGGTGCAGAACTTTTTCTTTAACTTCAATTAACCTTTAAATACATGCTTGCCTGTTTATTTAACATCTTTTTAATGTTAGCGCTGAGTCGAGTAAACAGCAGCCCAGTGCTGCTGTTGACCAGGGGCCGCATGTGGCCCCCAGCCTTGAGTTTCACTGTTTTAAACTATATTCTGCAAGATAAGGGTTAATGTTTAAGGCAGCATTTTAGTAAGGGTATGAAGTGATGTGTGACCAAGATAATGTTTAATTTCAAGTTCTGCTTGCGGTCAAAAGAGATCACTGTAAAAATTTCAATGAGCTTTCAATCTCAGAGAGGGGCTGTAGACCGAAGGACATTTCTACAGAGATTCTAGAGTCTCTATCCGGTCGGCTAGATTACAGGACAACGTACAGACCAGCTAGACTCCAGGAGGGCTGAATATTCTATGACCAAGACAACTGTATTACTGTTGGCCAATACCACATTATCTTATCCTAGTACCAAAGACGAAAAACCATGTGATTATTACTGAACCTTGAAAAATCTCTACGCCCGAGTTAAACCGGTGCTGATCGAGAACTATATTTTAACCCAAAACAAGTTGACTGAATGTTGAATTGTAAACGGAAAAAAAGTGGAAGTAAAGGCTGTGCTCTGTAAATATGACACTGTTAGTGAATTGAAAAAGCAATACAGAAGTTTATCTAGGATTTAATGGACCACGAACATTTACAAAACATATGTGGTGTGCATAATCCCATTACTGACTAATACAAGCATTGGCATAGCCAATAGGTCTCGCCTTTGGGACCTTATAAGTGTTTAGCCAGAGCTATTGGCTTTGCCAATGTCTTTAAGCTATTTTGTAGAGCAGTGTGGCTGCTGTACAGCATGTTGGAAAGTTACAGTAAAAAAGAGTTAAGCATTTTTGTCACCTTATATATAACCAAGAAGACATTACATACAAAAGGGACGGAAAAGTCAGCCTGAAAGCAAACAAATTTACAGGGAAAAAAAGAGCCTGAAAAGTAATTCTAAAAAGCAGGTGCTGAGATGGGTCCCTATCGGGCTCTCCATTTTTGCCCTCCACATCAGGATAAAAATTCATCTTAACTTTGCAGCAGGGCCACCCTTCACGGCCTTTGAAGTAACTTCCAAGAGACTCGTTATATAGTTCTTTCACAGTCTCATCATTTCAGAACAGAAGCGTTTTCAATATTCTATACAATGAAGCCATATGTATTGCTTATTTATTTTAAGGAACTAACAACCATTGGCAAACCCAATAGTACTGGCTTGTAGGCGTAATGTTACTTTTTTTGTTATATAGCCGGATGCAATGGCAGAAGCAGCAAAATACCAGTGGGGCGGGACACTGTGCTAAGCACAGATTTTTAGCTTACGTGATTTTAAGCCACGCCCTTAATTACACCGCTCCCCTAGTTTTTTCTTCCCATTTAAAGCCGTGTTAACAGCCATGCCCAAGCCCTGCAACCTCGTCAGAACTGAAAATACGAAGAGGCCGATATCAAGGGGACATTAGTTGGCCAAAAATGCTAAGAACATGGCAACAAGTTGAAGCCATGAGAAAAAAAGAAACCACCATGAGAAAAAAAGAAACCACCATGTTGAAAGTAGGGGTGAGAAAAAAAATTATCAGTAAAACCTCAAAGACCAATGCCAACTCAACAAACATTCCCTTCAGTAGCAACTCCTGTTCACTGACAACGGATCTACCCAGTGTTCAGTGGGGCAGCTGCCGTCTACAAGCTTTCAACACAACAGGAGCGGCCATTAATAGGGACATCGGCAGGATGAAAGGGTGAGCGGGACCCTGTCTGAATTCTGACGTGCAACTGCACATCATATGAAGTCAGAAGCAACAGCGCAACTCCTTGACCAATTCTGGCACCAAAACTAGCATCAAAGTGGCAGCTTGTTGCCAGTCACCCCTCAGAGAAAGCAATTGGCATCAGCCGAGCCTCGGGCACCTTTCAATGCCTGGCTTTTCAAAGGTGAAAAGATCTTTGGCGCGCGACTACGCGAAATACGAGGTGCCTTCAAGTCTGCCGCTGTCACGCAGCTAGAGTGGCCGTACGTGCTGCTGCACATTAATGTATTCAAAGAAATCTTTTTAAGCAAGCAACTCTAGAAATGCTCAAGCTAACAACGGGAAGCGGGCCGGGGGATATAGGCTAAAAAACTGCCCGGTCTCGGTGCGTGCTCCGCTGCAATTGTCATCAGTGGGGAATGGAAACAGGATTTTTATTTTTCAACTCCGGCTACTTCAACTACAGCCCAAGTGAGAGGGAGGAGCGATGTAGGGGAGGGGGGGAAGAACAGCTTGAATGGAATCGAGGGTCAATTTAAAGGAGGAGTCCGAGAGGAACGAAGACTTCAAAGGAAGAACACGAACAGAGCGCGCAGGAGAGGGAGGTGAGGTAGGGTGGGGGAGGGTAAGCATTCTTGCTTGCGGGTACGGCGCGAGATAATTAAAAAAACATGGCCCCTGCGCGCCTGTAGACGCTGAGGGGGGAGGGGTGGGGGGAGTGCGGCCGAGAGCACACGCAGCGTTTCCCTTGCGGGAGCGAGCAGGTGCACCATCTGTTTGCAAGATAATTACAAACAGATTTCGCCAAAGCTCGCTCCCGCAAGGGAAACGCCAAACGTGCACGCGTTGCCATTGAAAGCAATGCAAAGCGTGCACGTTTTTGGGCAAAAAAGCTAATCGATTCCAAGAGGTCTCCTCCTATGCGGCGCATGCGCGCTGCGTAGGCGAGACCCAAAAATAACGGAAAACATAGGGCGCAGATTATTGCATGGTTAGAGATAAGGGACTAAGTAAGACTCTTTAGCCGATTTAAATTTAGAGCCCTAACACTCCATGATGAAAGCCTAAAAAGTGGGAAAGAAAGTTGAGCATCTTGTGGTTACGACATAGAAGTTCAAACTAATGCCGTCCATAATAGTGGGACTTTAAAAAGGGAAGCTTATGACTGTATTGAAGATTTGTAATCACCTCAGTATATTCGAAATTGTTTGCCTTTTCCAAAAGTGTTATATCTAACAAAAATTTGATTTGCAAGAAAGTAGACAGGGAAAAGAAATCCCATACTGCAGTTTCAAAATGTGACCTTTCTCCTTCTTTGTCTCAAAGCCTTGTTGTTTTTGCTTTTTGTTTGTCTCATGAAACAGGACAGTCGTAGCATACAGCCTTTAACTCATGGGCGCATTTCCTCTTACTACTACCTGAAGCACCCAACTGTTCGGATGTTCAAAAATAATCTGAAAGCGGAATGCAATGTGGAAAATTTGCTTTCAATTCTGACGGTAAGCGAGGAAGTGCCTTTCATGTCTTTATTAGTGGGAGCCTTGAATAAAGTAGTGAATGTATATGTCACAAATTAAAATCTTTTTTTCAATAAATATCCGTCATTGGTTGGGTTCCATATGTTGTTGGTGCGCCTTAAATCCTTAAAGATATGTAGGACTACAGCTAATGTAATATGTGTGTCTACCACATTGCTAAAAATATATATTAAGGCACTTATGCAGAATGCGCCATATTTCTGAATGTCTCAAAACCTTAGCAGGACATCACATGGTAAGAAAATATGACGTGTAAGTGAAAAGGCACTATCATATCTGATGGTTCAGTCTATGATACTGAGACACTTCGTTCTGTTTCGACATACGTAAATGTTAGAACTTGAGTGGCTTTTCATCCAGTCTGGGATTTACCTTAAAGTTCTGTGCACGACTCACAAGTTGCTTTGTGGCAAAACTCCCACCTTTTTTTGTTTCATTGGTACTAGCTTTATCATCCCTCACACATGCATAGATCTTCTGAATCACTGCTTCTGAAAATTCCTTAGTGTGGGGCGGGGTGGGAAGGGGGAGTCGGGGATTGTCAGGATTTGCTTATCCTTTCTGGAATGTCCTTCCCTTACATCTTCGGGCAACCTCTGATCTCATAGTTTTTTCAAAATCATTGGAAAGGTGTGTTTTTTAGTTTACTTCGCTGCCATAGTCAAGAACATGCAGCCGTCTTTTTCCTTGCATAATAGGTCTAAGTGTACTCTATAAGGTTTTGTCATAAAGTTTTATAATATGGTCCGTCTAAGCGCTCCAAGATCTAATTCCGACACTTCTCGCTGATATATGTGGATCTTGATAAAATATGCAATTTTTTACGGGGCTGGGTCCTTCAAGCAGTAGGATATGGTAGATATAATTGGTAAATTTGACCTTTTTTTTTGCTTGGGAACACAATTTTTGCATTGTTTTACCTTTGGTCAGACGTGATGAAATAGGGCTTAACCAAAGTGAGAGTGCTTTGTGCAATGATTATTTAAAATAAAATACAGGCCAGTATAAGCATGCACATTTTTAGATGCAAACTCCTACCATATGGCCTATTAGTTAAGATAGTGCCAAGACTCGTTTGTTACAGAACTGAGTTTCACAAAGAGCACATCATATTTATGCATATGCACACTGGAGGGTCACTGCAGCACACCAACTCCCTGTCACATCCTCTTACAAGAGTGTGAACAAGAAATTGCTAATTATTCCTAATTAGATTGTAATTAAATTCAGTGTCGATATTTGAAACTAATAATAAAATGACATCTACTGAAAGGTCGCGCGTCAAAAAATTAACTGAATAAAACAATTTTATATTTAAAGGAAAAAAAATATGGGAAATATATAATCTCTGTCAAAAAGGCAAATTGATTCCATCTCACATTTAGGCAACGATTCCTAATTGGCTGGAGGAATTTATGCTATTTATCGCACCTCATAACTAACGATATTTTGCAGGATATGTTATTGATCGGGTGTGATCAATGGCACCTAGTCTAGGTTTTGGGGAATAACAGGGATTTTAGTGCTTAACACACCAAAAATTCGTACCGTAATGTAAATACTGTACACTTGTCCTCTTTATAATTCCATCATGTTTCGCATGCTGACATTTAAGGAGGGGTGAGGTATTTAACGCTTCCAGCAATTAATTATTGGGTGTACTAAATACCACCCAACTCCGAATTATGGTTTACGCAGCGGTCGGAAAACTCAAGGCGAACCTGGAATCGGAGCCTTGGAGTCCCACTGCTGTTTTGTTTTTCAGAAGGTTACTCATTCCTGAAGGTAACAGATTCACAAACTTGATTTAAATGTCTCGCATCTTCTAATAGTATTTGCACTCCTGTCGCTTCAGGACATTTCTGACTTTTTAAAGGCTCACAAATATCTCTGTTAGCAGCCATGGAAATCTGTGTAAGGCACAGACACTAGCCCTCCTGTTCTTTTACTCCTGTGGATTGTTTGCAGGGCGGAAAATTCACAGATGCAGGTGTGATGGACTTGTTCATTAGGATATCCATTTTATTTTTCTTGATGGATAAACCCTTTTTCTCTAATACTCCTTGAAATGTGACTTGAAGTGTACGTGCGCATGTGTTGTGAAATAAAATTTGGAATGTTTGTGACTACCCACAAACATAGCACCTTGTGAGTGTTCCGGGCTTCCCAGTGGCCACCTGCTGCCCCTCCCTTGGTAGTACCCTTGTTCCCTCATATACCCCTAAACATAGTACACAAACAAAAAAACTTTTGAAGACAGTTTAGCCATTTTTTGCTTATTCAATGTCCAAGTACGTTACTTGCTGATACATAAACCAATAGCAAAACATGCTTCGATATTTGTAATTTAATAGAGATCCTGAAGACCTCTATCACTGCAACAATAGTAATGTGCAGCTAACACAAACATCTGAAAGAGACACGTTAGTGACAGATTCCTTACCTTAGAATATCCCCAGGCGTCAGGCTGGATCCGGAAAGTTTTTGCGTAGCAGTACCCTTGCGCGTCGGTAGGCTGCGTCGTGCGGCTCCGCGTCCGTCGTCGGCGTCGTGATCGCCGGGATGACGTCGCGGGCAGTACTTAGGCGCCGCCCCTGCGCGCTGACGTCAGTTCTTCTTTTTCCGCGCCAGCAAGCGCAGATCCGGGAAGAGCAGTGCCCTAGTCATTTTTTTACTAACTTTTTGGGTGAATTTTTTCACTGTTTTTCTTCGAATCGACTTCAAGGTGTCGTAGGGATGCCCGGTTTTAAACGTTGCGGCGCCTGTGCTCGGATGATGTCCATCACAGACCCGCATCGGGAGTGTCTCTTCTGCCTCGGCCGAGGCCACGACACGGAGTCGTGTTCCGACTGCCGGGCCCTCAACCCGAAAGCTTTGCGAGAGCGGTCTCGAAAGCTCCTCGAGGCCCGGCATTCGGCTCCGCGCAAGCCCCGGTCGCGTGAGAGGTCCAGGGGTCGATCGCGGAGTCCTCACCGGTCGTCGGCATCGAAGTCTTCTTCGTCCGGTAAGTCCAAACACAAAAAGTCCAAAAGCATCGTCGCTCTAGGACTTCGCCTCGCCGGTCTCGCGACCCGGCTGAGGCCCCTCCCGGCACCGTCCCCGCCGCCCCGGACATGCCTGTGGAGTCGCCCCCGCAATACCCGTCCTTCCCGGGTTCGGGGGCGGATCCGGCCCAAATACAGGAATTCCTGTCGGCCATGGCCCGCTTCTTCGGGCCTCAAGGTCCCTCCGGTGCGCCTTCGGGCCCCGCGGGCCCTGATGGGGTTGCTCCGGCGTCGCCGACGGCTCCGGCCCCGGCGTCGCCCGTGCCTCCGGCCTCGATCCCGGCTCCGGCCCCGGCCTCGATCCCGGCTCCACAACCCCCATCGACGCCGGTCGACCTAACGACACCTCCGCCGACGTCGATGTCTCCGGTGCCGTTCTCGACGCCGCCTGGGGCTCCAGGCGGCGTCGTCCCCCAGTTCCTTCCGGCTCCGGACATGGACCCGGACCGACGTCGCTCGACGCCGGTTCCGGCGCCGATGGGACCTTGGGTCCCAAATGTCCCTCCTCCTCCTTATTTTGAACCAGAGGAGGACCAGGAGGACTGGGAGGGGTCTGATGACCCTCTGACACAACAGTGTCAGTACGATGAGGACTGGACAGAGGGTCTAGAGGATGCCAGTGGTCTGGATACTTCCCCTGACACTGGCATGCTGTCTCCTCCCGTGGCTACGGAGGAGGGAGCCAATTTTGCAACGGTGTTGCGTAGGGCGGCTGGGGCCTTACGTCTCCAACTCCCTACTATTGCGGTCAAGACTAATATCTTGACAGAGGTGCTTCAGCCGGCAGCCTCCTCTACGGAGACTGTGCTGCCGTTCAACGATGCACTCACTGACGTTCTTTTGGGCGCCTGGTCCAAGCCCAACACAGGGGCTCCTGTGGATAGGAACGTGTCCCGACGCCATCGCCCAGCTCCGGGCGACCCCTTGTTTCTCTCTGTTCACCCCACTCCTGAGAGCTTGGTTGTCCAAGCCTCGGCTTCCCAAACCGCCTTCCCTACCGCCCCTCCGGATAGGGAATCCAAACGCCTGGATCAATTTGGGAAGAAGGGTTTTTCTTCCTCCAGTGCTGGCTTGCGGTCCATCAACACCGCTTGTCTTTTGGGCCGATATACCCACTCCTTGTGGGATTCGGTGGCGACTGTTTTGCCCCAGTGTTCTGAGGAGGTCCAGACACTGCTTTCCCGCGCCATTGCGGAAGGAAGGGATGCGGCCAAATACACGATACGATGTGGCCTTGATACCGCCGACTCGCTGGGCAGGTCTATTGCAACTACGGTGGCGCTGCGACGCCACGCCTGGCTGAGAACCACTGGTTTTCAGGGGATGTCCAGAATACTCTCATGGACATGCCCTTTGATGGAGTCGGTCTTTTTGGGTCCAAAGCAGACCGTGCGTTGGAGCGCTTTAAGGACTCACGGGCTACTGCCAAGTCCCTGGGCCTTTCTGCTACACGCCCTCCGCTGACTTCTGCTTTTCGCCCCTATCGTGGCCACGGAAGGGGCGCCCCGTCACGTCAGCAGCCCAGCCACCGGCCCGCGCAGCAGGCGTCTTCGCGTGGCCGAGGACGTGGATTCCGCCGTGGCGGATCGGGCAACCAGCGTGCGGGTCAGGCCACCACCTCCAACCCGTCCGCGGCCTCCAAGCCCTCCTAGTCCCTCCTTTCAGGTGCACAGCACGCCAGTAGGGGCAGGGTCCGCCATCACCTTCCCCACTGGAGTACCATCACCTCGGACAGGTGGGTCTTGGACATTGTCCGAAGGGGCTACTCCCTCCCCTTCGAGACCACCCCCCCAGCCATGCCACCTCAATTCCACCTCATGTCAGGGGATCACTTGGTACTTCTGCAGAAGGAAGTCACGGCCCTCTTGACCAAGAGGGCCATCGAGCGTGTTCCGACCCCAGAAGTAGGGCGTGGTTGCTACTCCCACTACTTTCTGGTGCCCAAAAAGGACAAGGAGGACATGCGTCCTATCTTGGACCTCCGGAACGTCAATCGCTTCCTCCGGAAGGAGAAGTTCAAGATGCTCACCCTAGCTCAGGTCTTGACTGCCCTCGACCCTGGAGCGTTGGTTGGTAGCGTTGGTTGGTAGCGTTGGACTTGCAGGACGCATATTTCCACATCCCCGTCCTGCCGGCCCACCGGCGTTACCTTCGGTTCACGGTAGGCCCCGAGCATTTTCAGTTCACTGTGCTCCCCTTTGGCCTTACCAGTGCCCCTCGGGTGTTCACGAAAGTGATGGCGGTGGTCGCAGCTCATCTGCGCCGGGCAGGGGTTTCAGTCTTCCCCTACCTCGACGACTGGCTGCTGAAGGCGGGCTCGTCCCAGGCAGTCGTCTCCCACCTCCAGACTACGGCCGAACTCCTGCACTCGCTGGGGTTCTCCATCAATGTGCCGAAGTCGCATCTGATTCCTTCTCCACAGCTCCTTTTCATCGGAGCAGTTCTGGACACGACGCAGTTTCGGGCCTATCCTCCCGAACGGCGAGTCCGGGATATTCAGGCTATGATTCCGATCTTTCAGCCTTTATCCTGGGTTTCGGTACGGATGACCCTGAGGCTGCTGGGCCTCATGGCCTCCTGCATCCTGCTGGTCAATCATGCCAGATGGCATATGCGGGCTCTGCAGTGGGACCTGAAGTTCCAGTGGGCGCAGCACCAGGGCAACCTGTCCGATCACGTCCAGATCTCGGAGGGGACTGCAAAACAGTTGCAGTGGTGGCTCTCGAACCGGCAATGGGTCATGGGCAGATCCCTCTCCCTTCCCCAGCCAGAGCACACAGTTGTGACGGACGCGTCCCTTCTGGGATGGGGCGGTCACATGGGAGAGGCGGAGATCAGAGGCCTCTGGTCTCCGGCGGAGTCCCGGCTCCATATCAACATTCTGGAGCTCCAGGCGATCCGACTTGCACTCAAGGCATTCCTTCCTTCTGTCAAAGGGAAGGTAGTGCAGGTGTTCACAGACAACACCACCGCCATGTGGTACTGCAACAAACAAGGCGGGGTGGGGTCGTGGACCCTTTGTCAGGAGGCTCTGCGCCTCTGGACATGGCTGGAACATCAGGGCATGTTCCTGATGGTTCAACACCTGGCAGGTTCCCTGAACGCCAGGGCGGACGAACTCAGCCGCAGGTGCATGATGGATCACGAATGGCGTCTTCACTCGGAAGTGGCGCAAGGACTCTTTCTACAGTGGGGAGAGCCTTGGTTAGATCTATTCGCCACCGAAGAGAACGCGCAATGTCATCAGTTCTGCGCGTTGGAATTTCCAAGGCGGCACTCGCTCGGCGACGCTTTTCGTCACGAGTGGAGTTGCGGTCTATTGTACGCCTTTCCGCCTATACCACTTCTACCCAGAGTGTTGAAGAAGATTCGGCACGACCGGGCCCAAGTCATTCTTGTGGCTCCGGACTGGGCTCGAAGAGTTTGGTATCCCGAGCTACTCAATATGAGCGTAGATCCCCCGATCCGTCTGCCTCTTCGGGAGGATCTTCTGTCGCAGCAGCAGGGGACGGTCCTCCACCCGAACCTGTCCAGTCTACACCTGCTTGCGTGGAGATTGAGCGGCGGCAGTTGATTCCTTTCGACTTGCCTCCCGAAGTTTGTGATGTGATTCTGGCAGCCAGGCGTCCCTCCACTAAGGTGGTATACGCCTGCAGGTGGAACAAATTTGTGGCATGGTGCACAGCAAAGGCTGTGAATCCCCTTTCTGCCCCTCTTTCTGAGGTCCTTCTGTTCCTTCTTTCTCTGGCCCAACAGGGTTCTGCCCTGGGTACCATCAAGGGTTATCTTTGTGCTATCTCGGCCTTCCTCAGGCTCCCTGATCAGCCCTCCCTTTTCAAGTCCCCTGTTGTTAACAGGTTCTTAAAAGGCATTACTCACCTCTTCCCTCCTGTTCCGTTTGTGATGCCTCAGTGGGACTTGAACTTGGTTCTTACCTTTTTAATGTGCGCTTCCTTTGAGCCTCTCCATAACTGTCCTCTTCGTCTTCTGACTCTGAAGACAGCCTTTCTGGTGGCCATCACCTCCGCTCGGCGGGTGAGTGAGCTCCAGGCTCTATCTTGCAAACCTCCCTTTCTGTCTGTTCATCCAGACAAGGTTGTTCTTCGGACGCGTCCGTCCTTCTTGCCAAAGGTGGTTACTGCCTTCCACATTGGGCAGACCATCACTTTGCCCACCTTCTTTCCGCCTCCGCATCCTTCCAGAGAGGAAGAGAGGCTCCACCGTCTGGACCCAAAACGTGCGCTCTCCTTCTATATCGACCGCACAAAACACTTCCGGGTGGATGACCAGCTCTTTGTTGGCTACGTGGGCGCCAAAAAGGTCGGGCGGTGCACAAGAGGACCATCTCCCGCTGGGTTACCTTGTGCATCAAGACCTGCTATTCTTTGGCTAAGAAGGAGCCTCCTGTTGGGCTGCGTGCCCATTCCACCAGGGCAACGGCTGTTACCACGGCCTTGGGCCGCGGTGTTCCGCTGCCGGTTATCTGTCAGGCAGCTACGTGGGCCTCGCTGCACACGTTTACAAAACATTACTGCCTGGACAGTCAGGTCCGGAGGGACGGCTTCTTTGGCCGTTCTGTCCTCCAGGACTTCCTTGTCTGATCTTTGTTCGCGTGTCTCTTTCAGATGCACAAGTTACTAACTTGTGTAACGATATATCTGTAAGAGACAGTAGTTAGTGACAGATTCCTTACCGCCCCACCCATCCTCCCCATTCTGCGGACTGATTTCTAGGGTTAAGGACATCCCTTTCAGGGCCCTAGTATTTTTCAGACACCTATGTCAGCTTCTTGCATGGCTCTGCGTTCCTGGCGCGGAAAGTCGTGTACAGAACTGACGTCAGCGCGCAGCGGCGGCGCCTAAGTACTGCCCGCGACGTCATCCCGGCGATCACGACGCCGACGACGGACGCGGAGCCGCACGACGCCGCCTACCGACGCGCAAGGGTACTGCTACGCAAAAACTTTCCGGATCCAGCCTGACGCCTGGGGATATTCTAAGGTAAGGAATCTGTCACTAACTACTGTCTCTTACAGATATATCGTTACACAAGTTAGTAACTTGTGCATTATTGGAATGTGATGCAATTATCTTCTGGAGCATATATTTTTTTCTTTGCCATGACTAATGTAGGAAGACTTAAGTTTGTAACCTTAAGTTTGAAAAAATATTTCTTTCAAGTATTTTTTTTTTAATTACCTAGCAAATTTTCTCAAATTCCACTATCCAACGGCAGTAGTTTAACATAACCCTTAGTGTGTTACTTTTATGAGTTAGTAATATTATTGCACATGGAGCCTTATGTTTGATCGTGTGCGTAAACTGGAAATGTGTATGTGTATTTGGCTTGTGTACAAGAGTGGGATCTGTATTTCATCATTTTGTAGGAGGGCTGTGCAGCCGAAGGCCCTGAACGTCACTTGTATAAGCAATGGTATGGCAAGTATATGGGATTTGAGAAGTTATCTTCAAGTTTGAAAACGTCTTAGCAATCATCAGGTGTGTGATTTAAGTGTTGGAATCTATTGGGGGGCGTGACCAAGACACCAAGCATGTCAGACGTGTGAGCTCGGAGCTTCATCTCAGCCCACTAAAAATCCTACTTCTACAGCGACATCCCCCGACATTGAATAGCTAAAGAGAACCCCCCGCCACACCACACTGTGGGGGGTGGGGGGGACAGCGCTGGGCCGTGTCTGCCACCGGAAGCCCGGAACAACACGATGTAGCTGATGAAGGGGGCGCGATCCCGGAGCCTTCAGTGGGTGTGGAGCGTACATGCCGCCTGAGTTTGCCCTCTGCCCCAATACGAGGAGGCCCAATAAGACTTGCTGCTCTTGGGGCTGCAGGGGCCCCGGAGCAGACGCAGCGGCATCCCCCGGCACTGAATAGCTGAACAGACCCCCCCTGCCACACTGCATCGTGGGGGGGACAGCGCTGGGCCGTGTTCACTGCCAGAAGCCCGGAACAACACGAGGCGACTGAAAAAGGGGGCGTGATCCTGGCGCTCTCAGTGCGTGTGGGCCGTACACGCTGCCCGAGTTCGCCCGCTGCCCCCATACGAGGAGCCCCAATAAGACTTGCTCACCCTTGGGGCTGCAGTGGGCCCCGGAGCAGACGCCAGTGGATGGTGCACAGAATCAGCCCGTCAGGACGTGGCCAAGAGATCGTTAGCGCCCTGCAGCGTCTTGGTCACTGTGACGCAGACGACGGGGCCAGGTGAAGTTGTGGGCTGCGGCGCTGCGGACATTGGCCTGTCCCTGTGGCGGTGTGGGCCTGGAGAAGCCCCAAAGAGACACCCAGCGGGGAATTTGCCACGGGACACCACCACGGCACAGACCGCATATGACCCAGTGAGTGCCCTGGGGTTAACTGCGAGACCTGGGATATAGACTGGCCGAGAAGCGCCCTGCGGAGGTGCTAGGGGCCCGAGACAATTTACCTGTATCCCACCCCAGGAGGAACATATACTATAGGGGCGGCTCCGGTGGTTGGTGGCGCACGGAGGCAGATACGGGCCCTGTCCAAACTGAGCCCTGAATATCGAGGGCACGGCCCAGCAGTGGATTTCCACCCAAATGGAGAGAATAACACACTTGCACTAAGCACCAAGCCCAGAGAAAGAAGGCAGAGACCCTGGGCAGCTGGGGGGTGGGGGGAGGTGCGATGGTAGAAAAGCCCTGCAGTTCATAGAAGCGGTGCAGACTGGAGGCCTCCCCTTTTTTTTATTTTCTCATCTGCATCGGAAATGGGGAATTGAAGTAGCCGACTCTGAATGAGTGGAGGGGCCCTGGGAGCTCACCGCTAAACAAGGAAGACCCTAGGGGGGACTGGCCCTAACCCCTGATAACCCTCCAAGTCCCCTGTAGAAGCACATGACTTGCCCCGTTGAGGGTGAAAACGCGGGAGCAGCCCGATTTATATAGCACTGCGAACGTGTGCAGGGTTCGGAATCTAGACACCCCAGGGGGGAGGACATCAACGACCAGCAAACGTGGGCTGCAAGCGCCTGAAGGCAAACCCCAAAAACATGAGTCTCCTTCCCCATCACTGCTCTGGCTATACTACCTTGGAACGTAGGCTTGTCTGCAGATTTTGCTCCAACTCAAGATGCCAAAACAAAAACAGAAATCCGGTGGCACTCAGCCTGCCACCAGAGAACCCTCACCCGCACCACAAGAGATGGGTTGTGGTGGGACCACCGGAGATGATGACTCCCTGCACTCACACCTGGACAGGGTGTTGGCTGCCATCGCCGACACCAACACTGCACTGCAGCAGGACATTGGGGCGGTCTCTGTGGGCCTGGGCCTCTTACAGGCAGAACACCGCAAACTTGCTGACAGGGTTCGGGAAGTGGAATCTACGGTAACCGAGTTACAACCTGAGCAAAAATTGCACACCTCCAGACTGAATGAGCTCTCTTCCAGAGTGACAATCCTTGAGCGTAGGCCGAAGACGCGGAGGGCCGCAATTGCAGAAACAACGTCAGATTTATTGGAATTCCAGAAAAAGTAGAGGGGCCAAACATGGTAGAATACCTGGACAAATGGCTGCGTTCTGTAGTGGCCCCGTAACTTCTCTCCCACTTTTTTGCTCTGGAAAGAGCACACAGAATACCAGCCGGCCCGCCGGCCCCAGGAAGACCTCCCCCCCCCCCCCGTCCTGTAATCGCCAAGCTCCTCCACTATAAGGATCGGGACACAATTTTGCAACATTCTCGAACGCATGGCCCCTATGTAATCGAAAACAGCAAAGTATTAATATTTCCTGACTTTACTGCCAAGGTTCAGGCCCAGCGGGCATCCTTTCTAGAAGCTAAAAGAGCCCTACGGGATGATACAATACTCCTTAATATTTCCTGCTCGGCTTAAAATAATGCTAGACAGGGCCTCCCATTTCTGCGACTCCCCAGACGAGGTTTGGTCTTGGTTGGAGGCATACAAGGCGGGCACGCCTTTGCCCTTGAAAACACAGAAAACAGAGTCAGCACTACATCCAATTAGAAAAAGACCAAGGCGAACTCGGAAGAAATCCCGGGTATTAAAACCCACGGCCTCGCAAACACAACAGGACAGACAAGCCGCACTGCAAGCAGTAGTACAACTGATTTAGCCCCAGGGCTGAGATCGAACTTCGGATGTATCAGCCATATCTATCGACGCATCGTCCGAGTCCGGAGACTCCTTGGAAGCTGACCCCCCCTCTGCCGAAGATCACTCCAAGATCGGTAGATGACATCGTCTAACTTAAGTGGAACAAACACCACCTGAGCCAATACACAATCCACAGCCTCCACGGACTTTCCGAAGGGGGAGGAGGCTACAGTTGGGACTGAACATGGGGGCTCCACGGGTCATGGCCGCGAAGACTCGGCCGAGGACTGCCGCTTTGAGAAAATATATGGGATGGGTCCGGGACGAAGCCCACCTGCTCCTTCAACGCGCTGAATCCACCCCCAACAGAATGTTCTGCCTGATGGTCCAGAGATGGCATTCTAACTTCACATGCTGTTTTGTTTGCAGGTTGGGGTGATTAGCAGTTGCGCTGTTGCCCTTGGGTTGGGGAGTTGGGGTTCTAAATGTTCAAATGAGCACCCAGGGGCCCAGATATAGTCACATCCAGACGCGACAGGTAGGTCAAGACATCGTATACACATGGCAGTCACAAACTTAAGTCTTAGAGGGATAAAAATCCTCTCTAGGAATGTTAGAGGCATGGGATCCCCAGTGAAACGTCACAACATACACAGCTACATTAGGAGTAGGGTAGCACAGATAGTTATGCTTCAAGAGACTCACTTGACTCTAGAAGAGGGACAGCGTCTCCGCAGACGATGGAGAGGCCAATTGTTTGCAACAACATACTCTGTTTTTTCCCGAGGGGCGTTGGTGTGGATCAGTCCGAGGACCCCTTTTGACGCAATGCAAACCCTGGTTGACCCCGAGGGACGATACGTACTGGTCAAGGGGAGGCTACTAGGTAAGGAATCTGAAAGAAACATTTAGTTATAGATTCCTTACCTTAGAATCTCCCCCAGGCGTCAGACTGGATCCGGAAAGTTTTTCGTCAGCAGTACCCCTGCGCGTCTGAAGGTGGCGTCGGTCGACTCCGCGTCCGTCGTCGGCGTTGTAATCGCCGGGATGACGTCGCGGAAGTTACTTAGACGCCGCCCTCGCGCGCTGAAGTCAGTTCTTTCTTTTTCCGCGCCAGCAAGCGCAGATCCGGGAAGAGCGGTACCCCCAGTCACTTTTTGACTGAGTTTTTGCAACTTTTATCGACTTCGTTTTCGAGTCTTCATCCGACTCCTGGTGCATGAGGGATGCGGTTCCTGTTCCCGAATGATGTCGGTGACGGATCCGCACCGCGTGTGCCTCTTCTGCCTGAAGCGCGACCATGACGCCAAGTCGTGCTCCGACTGTCGAACCATGGCCCCGAAGTCTTTGTGGGAGCGGTCCCGAAAGCTCCTCGAGGCCTGGCAGTCGGCTCCGCGTTGCGCATGGTCCCGGTCACGTGGAAGGTCGAGGGACCGATCGCGGAGTCATCATCACTCCTCTTCTAAGTCTTCACACTCTGGGTCAGGTAAGTCGAAGCACAAGAAGAAGTCGAAGAAGCATCGTTGCTCTTCGACTTCCCCTTGTCCGTTGGCCGACGCGACGCAGGGTGCGGGTGGTGCCACTCCCGCGGCTCAGCATGCGGAGCCTTCAGGGCCGACTCAGGCCTTCCCGGGAGCGACCCCTGCCCAGCTTCGTCAATTTTACGAAGCGATGCACGCCATCTTTGGGCAGCCCGTCTCCACCGCCGCGCCTTCAGGCCCCGCGGACTCGGCTGGGGCCCTAGGCCTTCGACGCCGGCGGCTTCGGCCTCGGCACCGCAGGGCCCCCTTAGATCCAGGCCTGAATCCGGATCGGCGCAGGTCGACCTCATTACACCTCCACCGGCGCCGACTCCACCGGCACCACGTCAGCAGCCGACGCCGGCTGGACCCCCAGCCGGCATCGACCCTGGCTCCCACCTCGACGTGGACTCGGACGGGCGTCGGCCGACGCCGGACCGAACGCCGATGGGTACTTTTGTTCCTGTGTTCCACCCTGGCTATTTTCAACCAGATTGGCAGCCAGAAGAGGGTGAGGAAGACTGGGAGGGGTCTGGTGACCCTTTGACTGACCAGTTGGAATACAATCCGGACTGGAGAGAGGAACCTCCCCAGATCTAGGCATGTTGTCTCCTCCTACCGTGGCTACGGAGGAGGGAGCGTTGTACGCAGTGGTGTTGCGTAGGGCGGCCGAGGCTCTCAACCTCAAGCTTCCTACGGTGGCAGTCAGGACTAACCTCCTGACAGAGGTGCTTCAGCCGGCAGCGAGCTCTTCGGAGTCCCTGCTTCCGTTTAATGAAGCCCTTACGGACATCCTTTTGGGCACTTGGTCCAGGCCCAACAAAGGGGCTCCTGTGGACAGGATGATTGCCCAACGCCACCGCCCGGCCCCGCCCAGCCCCGGGCGACCCCACTTTCCTCTCCCAACACCCCACCCCTGAGAGCTTGGTAGTCCAAGCCTCTACATCCAAGTGCGCCTTCCCTACCGCACCTCTGGAAAGTGAATCCAAAAAGCTGGACCACCTTGGAAAGAAAATGTTTTCTTCTGCCAGCTTGGGACTGCGGTCGGTAAACACCGCATGTCTGTTGGCCC
This sequence comes from Calotriton arnoldi, assembly GCA_963921515.1. Taxonomy (NCBI): domain Eukaryota; kingdom Metazoa; phylum Chordata; class Amphibia; order Caudata; family Salamandridae; genus Calotriton; species Calotriton arnoldi. The sequence continues at coordinate 1,002,608 of CAWUFW010005646.1, forward strand.
GTTATACCCACTCGGTGTGGGATACGGTGGCGCAGGTGCTGCCTCAGTGCCCGGAGGAGGCCCGGGCCATGCTCTCCCGTGCTGTTGCCGAGGGGAGAGACGCAACAAAGTTTACCATCCACTGTGGGCTGGATACCGCCGACGCACTTGGCAGGACGATTTCAACGTCAGTAGCCCTTCGACGCTTCGCCTGGTTGCGTTCGACTGGTTGTTCAGGGGATGTCCAATCCACCCTTATGGACATGCCCTTTGATGGCCGCCGCCTTTTCGGCGACAAGGCAGACAACGCGCTGGTTCGCTTTAAGGACTCACGGGCTACGGCCAGGTCCTTGGGCCTCTCCACCACCCGCCCTGCGCAGTCTGCCTTTTGCCCCTATCGTGGCTAAGGAAGGGGTGCCCCACTACGTCCCGCCCAGAGCCACAGGCCGGCGCAAGCTCTACAGTCTCAGCACGGCCGGGGACGTGGGAACCACCGGCGTGGTTCTGGGGGCCATCAAGGGGGCCAGTCCACCACCGCCCCCTCTGCAGCAGCCTTCAAACCTTCCTAGTCCGACATTTCAGGGCCACCAAACGCCAGTGGGCGGCAGGATCCGCCATCAATCAATCAGGGGTTTGTTAAAGCGCGACTACTCACCCGTAAGGGTCTCAAGGCGCTAGGGGGGGGGTGCAGGTTCCATCCATCAAGGAGGGGGTCTGTCGAAGAGCCAGGTTTTGAGGTTTCTTGCGAAGATGGGGAGCGATGTCTGTCTGAGGTGGAGCGGAAGGGCGTTCCATGCTTTGGCCGCGAGGAAGGAGAAGGAGCGGCCTCCCGATCTGGTCTTTCTGGTGCGGGGGACCACGGCGTAGGAGAGCTGGGCTGATCGTAGGGTCCTTTGGGGTGCGTGGAATTTGAGTCGGCTGTTCAGGTATGCTGGTCCGGTGCCGTGGAGGGCCTTGTGTGCGTGGGTGAGCATCTTGAAGGTGATTCTCGCCTCGACAGGGAGCCAGTGGAGTGTGCGCAGGTGCTGGGAGATGTGGCAGTGTTTTGGCAGGTTGAGGACCAGTCTTGCGGCGGCGTTCTGGATGTTCTGTAGCTTGCGGGTGAGGTTTTTGTTTATTCCGGCGTAGGGTGGGTTGCCGTAGTCGAGTCTGCTGGTGACCAGGGCGTGAGTGACGGTCTTTCGGTGTTCGAGGGGGATCCATTTGAAGGTCTTACGAAGGAGGCGGAGGGTGTGGAAGCAGGAAGACGAGACAGAGTTGATCTGGCGGTCCATTTTGAGCTCGGAGTCCAGGATGATTCCCAGGTTGCGTGCGTGTTCCGTGGGGGTTGGCGGGTTTCCGAGGGCGGGGGGCCACCAGGTGTCGCTCCAGGCATCGGGGTTTGGGCCCATGATGAGTACTCGAAAGTTGCGTCTGGCGGTGTTGCTCGTTGGATAGGGAGAGGATGAGCTGGGTGTCGTCTGCGTATGACACGATGTTGAGTCCGTAGGTTCTGACGATGGGGGCGAGTGGAGCCATCACCTCCCCCACTGGCGCACCATCACGTCGGACAGGTGGATTTTGCAAATAGTCCGAAGGGGCTACTCCCTCCCCTTCAAGACTGCCTCTCCCTACATGCCACCTCAGTACCATCGCATGTCGGAGGTTCACCTGGTGCCCAAGAAGGACATAGGCCTGCGTCCTATATTGGATCTCAGGAACGTCAACCGCTTCCTCCGGAAGGAGAAGTTCAAAATGTTGACGCTCGCTCAGGTTTTGTCTGCCCTTGACCCTGGAGACTGGATGGTAGCGTTGGACTTGCAGGACGCTTACTTTCACATTCCCGTCCTGCCGGCCCACCGGCGTTACCTGCGGTTCACGGTAGGCCACGAGCATTTTCAGTTTACCGTGCTCCCCTTTGGCCTTACCAGCGCCCCTCGGGTGTTCACGAAAGTGATGGCGGTGGTCGCAGCTCATCTGCGCAGATCAGGGGTTCCAGTCGTCCCCTATCTCGACGACTGGCTGTTGAAGGCGGGCTCGCCCCAGGCTGTCGTCTCCCACCTCCAGACTACGGCCGACCTCCTGCATTCGCTGGGGTTCTCCATCATTGTGCCAATGTCACACCTGATTCCCTCTCAGAAGCTCCTCTTCATCGGAGCGGTTGTGGACATGACGCGGTTTCGGGTTTATCCTCCCAAACAGTGAGTCCGGGATATTTGGGCTATGATTCCGATCTTTCAGCCCCTATCCCGGGTTTCGGTTCGGATGACCCTGAGGCTGATGGGCCTCATGGCCTCCAGCATCCTGCTGGTCGGTCATGCCAGGTGGCATATGCGGGCTCTGCAGTGGGACCTGAAGTTCCAGTAGGCGCAGCATCAGGGGAATCTGTCCGATTACGTCCAGATCTCGGAGGGCACTGCACGACAGTTGCAGTGGTGGCTCACGAACCAGGATTGGGTCAACGGCAGATCCCTCTCCCTTCCCCAACCAGTTAATACAGTGGTGACAGACGCATCCCTTCTGGGATGGGGCCGCCACATGGGAGAGGCGGAGATCAGAGGCCTCTGGTCTCCGGGGGAGTCCGGGCTCCACATCAACCTTCTGGAGCTTCGGGCGATCCGTCTTGCACTCAAGGCATTCCTTCCCTCTGTACTGGGAAGAGTAGTGCAGGTGTTCACGGACAACACCACCGCCATGTGGTACTGCAACAAACAAGGCGGGTGGGGTCGTGGCCCCTATGTCAGGAGGCTCTCCGCCTCTGGACATGGCTGGAACATCAGGGCATATCCCTGGTGGTTCAAAACCTGGCAGGTTCACTGAACGCCAGGGCGGACGAACTCAGCTGCAGGTGCATAATGGATCACAAATGGCGTCTTCACTCGGAGGTGGTGCAAGGTCTCTTTCAGCAGTGGGGAGAGCCTTGGTTAGATCTATTCGCCACCGAAGAGAACGCTCAATGTCAGCAGTTCTGCGCGTTGGAATTTCCAAGGCGGCACTCGCTAGGCAGTGCTTTTCGTCGCGATTGGAGTTGCGGTCTTCTATACGCCTTTCCGCCTATACCACTTCTGCCCAGAGTGCTGAAGAAGATCAAGCGCGACCGGGCCCTAGTCATTCTTGTGGCTCCGGATTGGGCACGAAGAGTCTGGTATCCCGAGCTGCTCAACATGGCCATCGATCCTCCAATCAGAGTGCCTCTTCGGGAGGATCTTCTGTCGCAGCAGCAGGGGACGGTCCTCCACCCGAACTTGTCCAGCCTCCACCTCCTTGCGTGGAGACCTGCCTCCTGAAGTCTGTGATGTAATCTTGGCAGCCAGGCGTCCCTCCACTAAGACGGTATACGCCTGCAGATGGAATACATTTTTGGCATGGTGCACAGCAAAGGCTGTGGATCCCCTTTCTGCCCCTCTTTCTGAGGTTCTCTTGTTCTTCCTCTCTTTAGCCCAGCAGGGCTCTGCTCTGGGCACTATTAAAGGCTACTCTCAGCCATTTCAGCCTTTCTTAGGCTTCCTGATCAGCCTTCTCTTTTCAAGTCCCCTGTTGTAAATAGATTTCTTAAGGGCATTACTCATCTTTTTCCTCCTGTTCCCTTCGTAATGCCCCAGAGGGACTTGAACTTGGTTCTTACATTTCTTATGTGATCTCCCTTTGAGCCGCTTCATAAGTGCCCTCTCAGGCTTTTAACTCTGAAAACTGCCTTTCTGGTGGCCATCACCTCTGTTCGCAGGGTGAGTGAGCTCCAAGCTCTTTCTTCTAAGCCTCCCTTTTTGGCTATCCATCCGGACAAGGTCCTCCTGAGAACTAGACCTTCCTTCCTTCCCAAGGTGGTTACTTCTTTCCACATTGGTCAAACCATCACTTTGCCCACCTTCTTTCCGCATCCTTCGAAAGAGGAAGAGAGGCTCCACCGTCTGGATCCAAAATGTGCGCTTTCTTTCTACTTGGATTGCACAAAACAATTCCGGGTGGATGACCAGCTCTTTGTTGGGTACGTGGGCGCTAAGAAAGGTCGGGCCGTGCACAAACGGACCATCTCCAGGTGGGTCGTTCTGTGCATCAAAGCCTGCTATTCTTTGGCTAAGAAGGAGCCTCCAGTGGGGCTGCGCGACCATTCCACCAGGGCGACGGCAGCTACTACTGCTTTGGGACGAGGAGTTCCCCTGAATGACATCTGTCAGACAGCCACGTGGGCATCATTGCACACGTTTACGAGACACTACTGCCTGGACAATCAAGTCCGGAGAGATGGCTTCTTTGGCCGTTCTGTTCTCCAGGACTTTCTGGTGTGAACTTGGTTCGCAGACCCAACTCCGGGGTTGGTATTGCTGAGGTATCTATTCTAAGGTAAGGAATCTATAACTAACTGTTTCTTTCAGATGAATAAGTTACTTACCTTCGGTAACGATATATCTGTAAGAAACATAGGTTAGTTATAGATTCCTTACCGCTCCACCCATCCTCCCCGTTCTGCGAACTGACTTATAGGGTTAAGGACATCCTTTCAGGACCCTAGTTTTGTGCACCAGTAGTCAGTGTCTTGCATGGCTCTGCGCTTCTGGCATGGAAAGTCGTGTACAGAACTGACGTCAGCGCGCGAGGGCGGCGTCTAAGTAACTTCCGCGACGTCATCCCGGCGACCACGACGCCGACGATGGACGCAGAGTCGACCAACGCCACCTTCAGAAGCGCAGGGTACTGCTGACGAAAAACTTTCCGGATCCAGTCTGACGCCTGGGGGAGATTCTAAGGTAAGGAATCTATAACTAACCTATGTTTCTTACCGATATATCGTTACCGAAGGTAAGTAACTTGTTAGATAACGGTGGGCAGCATTTACGCCGCCAATCAGGACCAATCACAGTTTCTATGCAGGCTCTCCAGGCCGCTTGCAGGAATTGCCACTCAGGACACGATACTGGGAGGAGACTATAACTGTGTGATAGACATTAACATAGACAGATCCACCCCACCATTACATGGCACAATTACCAGCACAAACGCGAAAGCCCCCCGGGATTGGATGGAACATTGGGAGTTAGTCGATGTATGGCGACTACACCGCGAACATATCAGAGATTACTCATTCTACTCCCCTTTGTACCACTTACATACTAGACTTGACATGTTCCTTTGCTCAACACATCTAAGCCCGCAAAGAGCTGACACTGAATACCTAGGACGCACTCTGTCAGATCATAGCCCATTACTCCTAACCTTCTCTCCAATGCCCGAGACAACGGCCATCCCAAACTGGCGGCTGGATGCAGCCATGCTGGAGGATACCTGCTTCCAACAATCATTACATACCTCCATTACCGATTACTTCCTTAGGAATCAAGGTTCTACTAGCTCCTCCCTAATCGAATGGGATGCTTTCAAAATGGTCATTAGGGGCCACTGTATGGGAAAGACCATAGGAGCCAGGAGGGAGATAGAAAGCGAACTACGGAAACATGAAACTGAGATACGTGCACAGGAACTTAGGCTTGGGGCGCAGACAGATACCCTTACGCAACAGTCCAAAGCCAGGAATATATATAATAAAACACTAGATAGACTACGAACACTAGACCTAATACATTATCAGAAAAAACAACATATTGAGGGTGGGAAATACGGGAAACTGCTTGTGTGGCTGATTCAGCCTGAAAGCAGAGACTCACCTACAGCCAGAGATTGCAGGTTGGAGATGGGTCAACAATTTACTCTCCCAAAACCATTAACACTTGTTTCTTAAACTACTACACTGCCCTTTATGAACCCCCGCCTGAGCTACCGGAGGATTACATCCATAGATACCTGGGTAGACTCCATCTACAGAATATAGACCCTGAAGCTCAGAAAGAATTAGGGGACCCCATAAGTGCACGTGAGATCAGAGCAGCGATTAAAGAAATGGCTAAAGGGAAGACTCCAGGCCCGGATGGACTTCCAGCTGAATTTTATGCTTCTTATAGTGTTCAACTGGCTGTCCACCTTGAGAAGCTGTATGCTGACTCATTAAGATCTGGTCGGCTGCCAGCAACGACCAGAGAGGCCCTGGTGGTGAACCTTCCTAAAACTAAATGGGGCAATCCCACCATCACAGAATTGAGGCCGCTGTCCATGCTAAATATGGACTTTAAAATATTAAGTAAAATTTTAGCTACCGGACTACTCCCACACATGCGCTCACAGGTCCACGCTGACCAGAATGGGTTCATTCCAACTAGGTCCACATCGGGTAATCTTAGACGATTATACCACACAATGTTCCACCGGGATCTCTCAAACTACCCTGAAGCTGTGGTTATGGCGGTAAATCTCGAAAAAGCCTTCGAGTCCTTGAGGTGGGATTTCCTGATGCAAGTAATGCATGCTATGGGGTTGGGAGAGAGATGGATTAACTGGGTCAAGTTACTCTACACATCCCCCTCAGCCAGAGTTCGGACGATAGGAATAATCTCAAGCCCCTACGAAGTGCATAGGGGAACCAGACAGGGTTGCCCCTTGTCCCTCCTCCTGTTTGCTCTAGCCATGAAGTCTCTGGCTGTGCAGTTTAGGGTAGAGGGTGGACAACTGGGTTTGAAGCTTGGCAGGAGAGAGTTTATGATTTCCCTCTACACAGATGACATTCTCCTCTATTTGCGGAACGCAGATTACGGGGTCAAGTACGCAATGGGTATCTTGAGAGAATATGCTACCCTAACTGGCCTAAAGGTAAACAACTCCAAAACGCACATCTTCCCGCTCGACCCTACAATCCCCCACCCACTGTCATTTCCAGCTGACACTAACTGGTCCCCCCGCTCCTTCAGATACCTAGGAATGCAAGTATATCATGATCAGAGAGACCTCCTGGAGGGCAACCTGGGACCAGCACTATGCTCTCTTAAATCGAATGTTACATTCTGGTGCTCTCTTAAACTTCCCACTATGTCAAGGGTGGCCTTGTCTAAAATGGTCATGTTGCCACGACTACTAAACTATTTTGCAAATTTACCAGTGGTCATCCCGAAAAGCTGGTTCAGGGAACTGGATACATTACTGAGAGATCTGATTTGGGATGGTGGACGGAACAGAGTGTCGTCTACTGCTCAGAGATCGCCAGAAGGGGGGGATTGGGGGCGCCGGACTTCGAAGCATACTACTTGGCTGCTCAGCTGCAATGGCTGGCCCAGTGGCTGGAAGTGACAGGGTTGGAGACTCTAGATACCTCACCTTGTACTGACCTGAAGGGGAAGTTATTAGCAAAGCTGCTACTTCCCGGAAAGCAAGACCTACCCCACGGTACCTTGTTTACAGTAGCCTGAAGATGCTGGCGTAGAAGCATTCTGCGAGCGCCAGGAGCCCCATTATATGCCCCTGACCTTCCATTGGTAGGCCTACCACGTAGTGGAGCCTCCTCGTCCTTCACCAAGAGTCAAGAGATTAATGTGGGCTTACAGATAACCAGGGACTGCTATTTGGAGGGTGCAATGATTCCACTGGGCAACTTAATTTCCCAATACGACCTACCCCCATGGCAATTCCTGAATTATCACGGGTTACAGAAAACATTTCAGACACTGGGAGGGGGTGGGGCCGGGAACCAGGAACCAGACACACATGCTCTTCTACAGGCCATGATAACACTAGCATTGGCAAGGCATCTAGTTAAATGGTTGTATCGGGCCATGAGAGAGATGGTTGAGGGTCCACTACTAACGCTGCAACAGAAATGGGAAGTACTCCTCAGCCGCAACATATCAGAGACAGAATGGAAAAAGGTGCTTAGCTTGTCCAAGACAATCTCTAGAAATGCCAGTTTTAAATACCCCCAATTCAACATTCTACACAAGACCTATCTTACTCCACATAAGCTTAATATAATGCTAGATAGTACTGACAAGCAATGCCCGCGCTGTGCAATGCTAGATGCAGATTTTAGACACATGATGTGGGACTGTCCGGCTCTGCTTGAGTATTGGCATCGTGTTACTGAGTTATTACCCAGGGTGCTCACAAACACCATCCCCTCCACGATTGAAGTATGACTATTTGGTCTGTTTCCTAGGCCTAAGGCCAAAAAAGTAGGAAGTCGATTTATAGATCCGAAAGAGACACGTTAGTGACAGATTCCTTACCTTAGAATATCCCCAGGCGTCAGGCTGGATCCGGAAAGTTTTTTGCGTAGCAGTACCCTTGCGCGTCGGTAGGCGGCGTCGTGCGGCTCCGCGTCCGTCGTCGGCGTCGTGATCGCCGGGATGACGTCGCGGGCAGTACTTAGACGCCGCCCCTGCGCGCTGACGTCAGTTCTTCTTTTTCCGCGCCAGCAAGCGCAGATCCGGGAAGAGCAGTGCCCTGGTCATTTTTTGACCATACTTTTTGGTGAATTTTTTCACTGTTTTTTCATCTCTCAAGGTGTCGTAGGGATGCCCGGTTTCAAACGTTGCGACGCCTGTGCGCGGATGATGTCCGTCACCGACCCGCATTGGGAGTGTCTCTTCTGCCTCGGCCGAGGCCACGACACGGAGTCTTGTACCGAATGCCAGGCCCTTAACCCGAAAGCTTTGCGAGAGCGGTCTCGAAAGCTCCTGGAGGCCCGGCATTCGGCTCCGCGGAAGCCCCGGTCGCGTGAGAGGTCCAGGGGTCGATCGCGGAGTCCACACCGGTCGTCGGCGTCGAAGTCTTCTTCGTCCGGTAAGTCGAAACACAAAAAGTCCAAAAAGCATCATCGCTCTAGGACTTCGCCTCGCCGGTCTCGCGACTCGGCTGAGGCCCCTCCCGGCACCGTCCCCGCGGCCCCGGACATGCCTGTGGAGTCGCCCCGCCATACCCGCCCTTCCCGGGTTCGGGGGCGGATCCGGCCAAAGTGCAGGAATTCCTGTCGGCCATGGCCCGCCTCTTCGGGCCTTCAGGCCCCTCCGGTGCGCCTTCGGGCCCCGCGGGCCCTGATGGGGTTGCTCCGGCGTCGCCGACGGCTCCGGCCCCGGCGTCGCCCGTGCCTCCAGCCTCGATCCCGGCTCCGGCCCCGGCCTCGATCCCGGCTCCACAACCCCCATCGACGCCGGTCGACCTAACGACACCTCCACCGGCGCCGATGTCTCCGGTGCCGTTCTCGACGCCGCCCTGGGCTCCGGGCGGCGTCGTCCCCCAGTTCCTTCCGGCTCCGGACATGGCTCCGGACCGACGTCGCTCGACGCCGGCTCCGGCGCCAATGGGACCTTGGGTCCCAACTGTCCCTCCTCCTCCTTATTTTGAACCAGAGGAGGACCAGTTGGACTGGGAGGGGTCTGATGACCCTCTGACACGACACTGTCAGTACGATGAGGACTGGACAGAGAGTCTAGGGAGGCCAGTGGTCTGGATACTTCCCCTGACATTGGCATGCTGTCTCCTCCCGTGGCTACGGAGGAGGGAGCCAATTTTGGTACGGTGTTGCGTAGGGCGGCTGGGGCCTTACGCCTCCAACTCCCTACTTTGACGGTCAAGCCTAACATCTTGACAGAGGTGCTTCAGCCGGCAGCCTCCTCTGCGGAGACTGTGCTGCCGTTTAACGACGCCCTCTCTGACGTTCTCTTGGGCGCCTGGTCCAAGCCCAACACAGGGGCTCCTGTGGATCGGAACGTGTCACGACGCCATCGCCCAGCTCCGGGCGACCCCTGTTTCTCTCTGTCCACCCCACTCCTGAGAGCTTGGTTGTCCAAGCCTCCGCTTCCCAAACCGCCTTCCCTACCGCCCCTCCGGATAGGGAATCCAAACGCCTGGATCAGTTTGGGAAGAAAGGTTTTTCTTCCTCCAGTGCTGGCTTGCGGTCCGTTAACACCGCTTGTCTTTTGGGCCGATATACCCACTCCCTGTGGGATTCGGTGGCGGATGTTTTGCCCCAGTGTCCTGAGGAGGTCCAGACACTGCTTTCCCGCGCCATTGCGGAAGGAAGGGATGCGGCTAAATACACTATACGTTGTGGCCTTGACACCGCCGACTCGCTGGGCAGGTCTATTGCAACGACGGTGGCGCTCCGACGCCACGCCTGGCTGAGAACCACTGGTTTTTCAGGGGATGTCCAGAATACTCTCATGGACATGCCCTTTGATGGAGTCGGTCTTTTGGGTCCAAAGCAGACCATGCGTTGGAGCGCTTTAAGGACTCACGGGCTACTGCCAAGTCCCTGGGCCTTTCTGCTACACGCCCAACGCTGACTTCTGCTTTTCGCCCCTATCGTGGCCACGGTAGGGGCGCCCCTTCACGTCAGCAGCCCAGCCACCGGCCCGCGCAGCAGGCGTCTTCGCGTGGCCGAGGACGTGGATTCCGCCGTGGCGGATCGGGCAACCAGCGTGCGGGTCAGGCCACCACCTCCAACCCGTCCGCGGCCTCCAAGCCCTCCTAGTCCCTCCTTTCAGGTGCACAGCACGCCAGTAGGGGGCAGGGTCCGCCATCACCTTCCCCACTGGCGCACCATCACCTCGGACAGGTGGGTCTTGGACATTGTCCGAAGGGGCTACTCCCTCCCCTTCGAGACCACCCCCAGCCATGCCACCTCAATTCCACCGCATGTCAGGGGATCACTTGGTGCTTCTACAGAAGGAAGTCACGGACCTCTTGACCAAAAGGGCCATCGAGCATGTTCCGACCCCAGAAGTAGGGCGTGGTTGCTACTCCCACTACTTTCTGGTGCCCAAAAGGACAGGGAGGACATGCGTCCTATCTTGGACCTCCGGAACGTCAATCGCTTCCTCCGGAAGGAGAAGTTCAAGATGCTCACCCTAGCTCAGGTCTTGACTGCCCTCGACCCTGGAGACTGGTTGGTAGCGTTGGACTTGCAGGACGCATATTTCCACATCCCCGTCCTGCCGGCCCACCGGCGTTACCTTCGGTTCACGGTAGGCCCCGAGCATTTTCAGTTCACCGTGCTCCCCTTTGGCCTTACCAGTGCCCCTCGGGTGTTCACGAAAGTGATGGCGGTGGTCGCAGCTCATCTGCGCCGGGCAGGGGTTTCAGTCTTCCCCTACCTCGACGACTGGCTGCTGAAGGCGGGCTCGTCCCAGGCAGTCGTCTCCCACCTCCAGACTACGGCCGAACTCCTGCACTCGCTGGGGTTCTCCATCAATGTGCCGAAGTCGCATCTGATTCCTTCTCCACAGCTCCTTTTCATCGGAGCGGTTCTGGACACCACGCAGTTTCGGGCCTATCCTCCCGAACGGCGAGTCCGGGATATTCAGGCTATGATTCCGATCTTTCAGCCTTTATCCTGGGTTTCGGTACGGATGACCCTGAGGCTGCTGGGCCTCATGGCCTCCTGCATCCTGCTGGTCAATCATGCCAGATGGCATATGCGGGCTCTGCAGTGGGACCTGAAGTTCCAGTGGGCGCAGCACCAGGGCAACCTGTCCGATCACGTCCAGATCTCGGAGGGGACTGCAAGACAGTTGCAGTGGTGGCTCTCGAACCGGCAATGGGTCATGGGCAGATCCCTCTCCCTTCCCCAGCCAGAGCACACAGTTGTGACGGACGCGTCCCTTCTGGGATGGGGCGGTCACATGGGAGAGGCGGAGATCAGAGGCCTCTGGTCTCCGGCGGAGTCCCGGCTCCATATCAACCTTCTGGAGCTCCGGGCGATCCGACTTGCACTGAAGGCATTCCTTCCCTCTGTCAAAGGGAAGGTAGTGCAGGTGTTCACAGACAACACCACCGCCATGTGGTACTGCAACAAACAAGGCGGGGTGGGGTCGTGGACCCTTTGTCAGGAGGCTCTGCGCCTCTGGACATGGCTGGAACATCAGGGCATGTTCCTGATGGTTCAACACCTGGCAGGTTCCCTGAACGCCAGGGCGGACGAACTCAGCCGCCGGTGCATGATGGATCACGAATGGCGTCTTCACTCGGAAGTGGCGCAAGGACTCTTTCTACAGTGGGGAGAGCCTTAGTTAGATCTATTCGCCACCGAAGAGAACGCGCAATGTCATCAGTTCTGCGCGTTGGAATTTCCAAGGCGGCACTCGCTCGGCGACGCTTTTCGTCACGAGTGGAGTTGCGGTCTATTGTACGCCTTTCCGCCTATACCACTTCTACCCAGAGTGTTGAAGAAGATTCGGCACGACCGGGCCCAAGTCATTCTTGTGGCTCCGGACTGGGCTCGAAGAGTTTGGTATCCCGAGCTACTCAATATGAGCGTAGATCCCCCGATCCGTCTGCCTCTTCGGGAGGATCTTCTGTCGCAGCAGCAGGGGACGGTCCTCCACCCGAACCTGTCCAGTCTACACCTGCTTGCGTGGACATTGAGCGGCGGCAGTTGATTCCTTTCGACTTGCCTCCCGAAGTTTGTGATGTGATTCTGGCAGCCAGGCGTCCCTCCACTAAGGTGGTATACGCCTGCAGGTGGACCAAATTTGTGGCATGGTGCACAGCAAAGGCTGTGAATCCCCTTTCTGCCCCTCTTTCTGAGGTCCTTCTGTTCCTTCTCTCTCTGGCCCAACAGGGTTCTGCCCTGGGTACCATCAAGGGTTATCTTTGTGCTATCTCGGCCTTCCTCAGGCTCCCTGATCAGTCCTCCCTTTTCAAGTCCCCTGTTGTTAACAGGTTCTTAAAAGGCATTACACACCTCTTCCCTCCTGTTCCGTTTGTGATGCCTCAGTGGGACTTGAACTTGGTTCTCTACCTTTTAATGTGCGCTCCCTTTGAGCCTCTACATAACTGTCCTCTTCGTCTTCTGACTCTGAAGACAGCCTTTCTGGTGGCCATCACCTCCGCTCGGCGGGTGAGTGAGCTCCAGGCTCTATCTTGCAAACCTCCCTTTCTGTCTGTTCATCCAGACAAGGTTGTTCTTCGGACGCGTCCGTCCTTCTTGCCAAAGGTGGTTACTGCTTTCCACATTGGGCAGACCATCACTTTGCCCACCTTCTTTCCGCCTCCGCATCCTTCCAGAGAGGAAGAGAGGCTCCACCGTCTGGACCCAAAACGTGCGCTCTCCTTCTATATTGACCGCACAAAACACTTCCGGGTGGATGACCAGCTCTTTGTTGGCTACGTGGGCGCCAAAAAGGTCGGGCGGTGCACAAGAGGACCATCTCCCGCTGGGTTACCTTGTGCATCAAGACCTGCTATTCTTTGGCTAAGAAGGAGCCTCCTGTTGGGCTGCGTGCCCATTCCACCAGGGCAACGGCTGCTACGACGGCCTTGGGCCGTGGTGTTCCGCTGCCGGTTATATGTCAGGCAGCTACGTGGGCCTCGCTGCACACGTTTACAAAGCATTACTGCCTTGACAGTCAGGTCCGGAGGGACGGCTTCTTTGGCCGTTCTGTCCTCCAGGACTTCCTTGTCTGATCTTTGTTCGCAGACCCACCACCGGGGTTGGTATTGCTGGGGTATCTATTCTAAGGTAAGGAATCTGTCACTAACGTGTCTCTTTCAGATGCACAAGTTACTAACTTGTGTAACGATATATCTGTAAGAGACAGTAGTTAGTGACAGATTCCTTACCGCCCCACCCATCCTCCCCGTTCTGCAAACTGATTTCTAGGGTTAAGGACATCCCTTTCAGGGCCCTAGTATTTTTCAGACACCTATGTCAGCTTCTTGCATGGCTCTGCGTTCCTGGCGCGGAAAGTCGTGTACAGAACTGACGTCAGCGCGCAGGGGCGGCGTCTAAGTACTGCCCGCGACGTCATCCCGGCGATCACGACGCCGACGACGGACGCGGAGCCGCACGACGCCGCCTACCGACGCGCAAGGGTACTGCTACGCAAAAAACTTTCCGGATCCAGCCTGACGCCTGGGGATATTCTAAGGTAAGGAATCTGTCACTAACTACTGTCTCTTACAGATATATCGTTACACAAGTTAGTAACTTGTGCATCTAGCTTTAATACTGACAAAAAGAAGAATAGCGTTAAGATGGAAGTCCTCCACAGGCCCTAACATCTCAAATTGGGAAAACGAGGTTACGGTCTGGGCTCTGGCAGAGGAGAGAGCACTAATAGAAGAAGACAATAGAGGTTTGAGACGCCGTCCCATAGCAGACCTTTGGTCGGAGGTGTTACGGGAATGGGAAACAAGGGACTTAGGTGAAAGGGACAGCTCTCCCGAAACCTTTCAACCCACTGCATTAATATGACCCCGCCCACCAAAGACCCAGCTGGGTAAGAAGACTCACACCTAGTCCTTCGACCCCTATACTACCTCACCAGTAGCATTAAAGTATACTGAATACATGTATAAACCACCTGTTAGGACTATTAGGCCGATACCTACATAGCCTAACTGGATTCCCTGGGTGCTCTCGTTGTTAATAAGTTCTATGAGTAGCTGTTATTTACATGTTCATATACAAGATTTTGACACAATGCTTAAACCATCACGAACAAACTCCCGCGTATGGCAGGATAGCCTCTAGGCCATCAACACTAAATTAGTGCTAAATTGCACTGACAGAATTGAGGTAACTCACAAACATTTAAAGACGAATTTGAAGAATTTATGTTTTTTACATGCCTAGTGCTTGGAATATGCTATTGCATGAAGGCCTAATGAAACATGTATGTTTATTTGCTGAAAAAAGAAACTTAATAAATAGATACTTAAAAAAAAAAGTGTTGGAATCTATTGGTGTCCTACACATGAATGACTGTTCACATGTCAGACAGCTGTTTAGAAAAAATTGTATTCCTTCTGCATTTGATTGAATCAGTGATGCTCAAGTCTCCTGATGCCGTATGACTGTGTCAAGTATGGAACTGTTTGTTTTATCCGATTTGTGCGGTGAGCATGCAGGACTGATCAGGTGCCATACACATGTGTAGTCATTCGGCAAGTGTTGGATTTGATGAGGAGTGCGCATGCGCAAGTTTCCTAATGTCCTAGTGTATTGTGTCTGTGGCGGCAAATTGGATGGTTGGGTGCATGCATGCTTTCTATATTCCGGCTGTAGGCCGAGGGCAAAATTAATATGTCCAGAAAATGTTCCTGTCCTGCACTTAATGTTTCTTGTGCAAACTGCAAAGTAAACTTCACAGAGAAAAATTGTGAAACAAAGGTTCATTTTTGCTAAAAGCAAAAAAGTACTGTCATGTTGGGTGTGTTGATGGTTGGCTGGCTGGGAGGCCTCTAAAGTCAACTTCTGATATGCTGGGAACCTTCCAGAATCATCGCTTTGCTCAAGATTTGATGGGTACTAGCTTCAGGGCTGATTGTTGGCAGCACGGAATGCTTCAGGGCTTGCCTCTGACTCCCATGGACCAGAGAGGCTGCTTGCAGATAGGCACGAACTTTGCAGTACCTGAAACGATGGTTTTCAACTGTTCTTCTAGTAAGGGGAAAACAAAACGTGCTGCAGTGTCTCTGTCTGACAGCGAAACCCTATTTGATTCTCTTCCAAGAGGCTGGTGGATTGTTTAAAACCTAACCCTCAACCAATGCACTAAACTGAGTGACTACCACCAATGCTCTCACAACTACAGCATCATGTGTGGACCAGAGAACATGATGCACCTTCTCCGCAACACTGCTGGTCTGTTTCATCACCAATGGAGGCCTGTCTACCAACATTGCAGCAAACACTGTCGCTTTAATGACTCAAAATACTTTTTTGGGCCAGAACAAGGAGCCCACTCTATCTTCAATCTAGCTCTGCATTACGCTCCTGTCCTGGTTATCACTGGGATAGTCATGTTCACTAATGACGCTCTTTTGGTGAAGTTCGTCCAAGAGGTGGTTGGAGGTTTGTTGAGCATGGAGCTCAGAAGATCAAGTTCATTGCCATCCCAGGTGCAGCTTGTATCTGAAAGAGACACGTTAGTGACAGATTCCTTACCTTAGAATATCCCCAGGCGTCAGGCTGGATCCGGAAAGTTTTTGCGTAGCAGTACCCTTGCGCGTCGGTAGGCGGCGTCGTGCGGCTCCGCGTCCGTCGTCGGCGTCGTGATCGCCGGGATGACGTCGCGGGCAGTACTTAGGCGCCGCCCCTGCGCGCTGACGTCAGTTCTTCTTTTTCCGCGCCAGCAAGCGCAGATCCGGGAAGAGCAGTGCCCTGGTCATTTTTTGACCATACTTTTTGGTGAATTTTTCACTGTTTTTCTCAATCGACTTCAAGGTGTCGTAGGGATGCCCGGGTTTAAACGTTGCGGCGCCTGTGCTCGGATGATGTCCGTCACAGACCCGCATTGGGAGTGTCTCTTCTGCCTCGGCCGAGGCCACGACACGGAGTCTTGTACCGACTGCCAGGCCCTCAACCCGAAAGCTTTGCGAGAGCGGTCTCGAAAGCTCCTCGAGGCCCGGCATTCGGCTCCGCGGAAGCCCCGGTCGCGTGAGAGGTCCAGGGGTCGATCGCGGAGTCCACACCGGTCGTCGGCATCGAAGTCTTCTTCGTCCGGTAAGTCGAAACACAAAAAGTCCAAAAAGCATCATCGCTCTAGGACTTCGCCTCGCCGGTCTCGCTACTCGGCTGAGGCCCCTCCCGGCACCGTCCCCGCCCCCGCGGCCCCGGACATGCCTGTGGAGTCGCCCCCGCAATACCCGCCCTACCCGGGTTCGGGGGCGGATCCGGCCCAAGTGCAGGAATTCCTGTCGGCCATGGCCCGCCTCTTCGGGCCTCCAGGTCCCTCCGGTGCGCCTTCGGGCCCCGCGGGCCCTGATGGGGTTGCTCCGGCGTCGCCGACGGCTCCGGCCCCGGCGTCGCACGTGCCTCCAGCCTCGATCCCGGCTCCGGCTTCGGCCCCGGCCTCGATCCCGGCTCCGCAACCCCCATCGACGCCGGTCGACCTAACGACACCTCCGCCGGCGCCGATGTCTCCGGTGCCGTTCTCGACGCCGCCTGGGGCTCCGGGCGGCGTCGTTCCCCAGTTCCTTCCGGCTCCGGACATGGACCCGGACCGACGTCGCTCGACGCCGGTTCCGGCGCCGATGAGACCTTGGGTCCCAAATGTCCCTCCTCCCCCTTATTTTGAACCTGAGGAGGACCAGGAGGACTGGGAGGGGTCTGATGACCCTCTGACACAACAGTGTCAGTACGATGAGGACTGGACAGAGGGTCTAGGGGATGCCAGTGGTCTAGATACTTCCCCTGACACTGGCATGCTGTCTCCTCCCGTGGCTACGGAGGAGGGAGCCAATTTTGCAACGGTGTTGCGTAGGGCGGCTGGAGCCTTACATCTCCAACTCCCTGCTGTGGCGGTCAAGGTTAATCTCTTGACAGAGGTGCTTCAGCCGGCAGCCTCCTCTACGGAGACTGTGCTGCCATTTAACGACGCCCTCACTGACGTTCTTTTGGGCGCCTGGTCCAAGCCCAACACAGGGGCTCCTGTGGATAGGAACGTGTCCCGACGCCATCGCCCAGCTCCGGGCGACCCCTGTTTCTCTCTGTCCACCCCACCCCTGAGAGCTTGGTTGTCCAAGCCTCCGCTTCCCAAACCGCCTTCCCTACCGCCCCTCCGGATAGGGAATCCAAACGCCTGGATCAATTTGGGAAGAAGGGTTTTTCTTCCTCCAGTGCTGGCTTGCGGTCCATCAACACCGCTTGCCTTTTGGGCCGATATACCCACTCCTTGTGGGATTCGGTGGCGAATGTTTTGCCCCAGTGTTCTGAGGAGGTCCAGACACTGCTTTCCCGCGCCATTGCGGAATGAAGGGATGCGGCCAAATACACAATACGATGTGGCCTTGATACCGCCGACTCGCTGGGCAGGTCTATTGCAACGACGGTGGCGCTACGACGCCACGCCTGGCTGAGAACCACTGGTTTTTCAGGGGATGTCCAGAATACTCTCATGGACATGCCCTTTGATGGAGTCGGTCTTTTTGGGTCCAAAGCAGACCATGCGTTGGAGCGCTTTAAGGACTCACGGGCTACTGCAAAGTCCCTGGGCCTTTCTGCTACACGCCCTCCGCTGACTTCTGCTTTTCGCCCCTATCGTGGCCATGGTAGGGGCGCCCCTTCACGTCAGCAGCCCAGCCACCGGCCCGCGCAGCAGGCGTCTTCGCGTGGCCGAGGACGTGGATTCCGCCGTGGCGGATCGGGCAACCAGCGTGCGGGTCAGGCCACCACCTCCAACCCGTCCGCGGCCTCCAAACCCTCCTAGTCCCTCCTTTCAGGTGCACAGCACGCCAGTAGGGGGCAGGGTCCGCCATCACCTTCCCCACTGGCGTACCATCACCTCGGACAGGTGGGTCTTGGACATTGTCCGAAGGGGCTACTCCCTCCCCTTCGAGTCCACCCCCAGCCATGCCACCTCAATTCCACCGCATGTCAGGGGATCACTTGGTACTTCTGCAGAAGGAAGTCACGGCCCTCTTGGCCAAGAGGGCCATCGAGCATGTTCCGACCCCAGAAGTAGGGCGTGGTTGCTACTCCCACTACTTCCTGGTGCCCAAAAGGACAAGGAGGACATGCGTCCTATCTTGGACCTCCGGAACGTCAATCGCTTCCTCCGGAAGGAGAAGTTCAAGATGCTCACCCTAGCTCAGGTCTTGACTGCCCTCGACCCTGGAGACTGGTTGGTAGCGTTGGACTTGCAGGACGCATATTTCCACATCCCCGTCCTGCCGGCCCACCGGCGTTACCTTCGGTTCACGGTAGGCCTCGAGCATTTTCAGTTCACCGTGCTCCCCTTTGGCCTTACCAGTGCCCCTCGGGTGTTCACGAAAGTGATGGCGGTGGTCGCAGCTCATCTGCGCCGGGCAGGGGTTTCAGTCTTCCCCTACCTCGACGACTGGCTGCTGAAGGCGGGCTCGTCCCAGGCAGTCGTCTCCCACCTCCAGACTACGGCCGAACTCCTGCACTTGCTGGGGTTCTCCATCCATGTGCCGAAGTCGCATCTGATTCCTTCTCCACAGCTTCTTTTCATCGGAGCAGTTCTGGACACGACGCAGTTTCAGGCCTATCCTCCCGAACGGCGAGTCCGGGATATTCAGGCTATGATTCCCATCTTTCAGCCTTTATCCTGGGTTTCGGTACGGATGACCCTGAGGCTGCTGGGCCTCATGGCCTCCTGCATCCTGCTGGTCAATAATGCCAGATGGCATATGCGGGCTCTGCAGTGGGCCCTGAAGTTCCAGTGGGCGCAGCACCAGGGCAACCTGTCCGATCACGTCCAGATCTCGGAGGGGACTGCAAAACAGTTGCAGTGGTGGCTCTCGAACCGACAATGGGTCATGGGCAGATCCCTCTCCCTTCCCCAGCCAGAGCACACAGTTGTGACGGACGCGTCCCTTCTGGGATGGGGCGGTCACATGGGAGAGGCGGAGATCAGAGGCCTCTGGTCTCCGGCGGAGTCCCGGCTCCATATCAACCTTCTGGAGCTCCGGGCGATCCGACTTGCACTCAAGGCATTCCTTCCCTCTGTCAAAGGGAAGGTAGTGTAGGTGTTCACAGACAACACCACCGCCATGTGGTACTGCAACAAACAAGGCGGGGTGGGGTCGTGGACCCTTTGTCAGGAGGCTCTGCGCCTCTGGACCTGGCTGGAACATCAGGGCATGTTCCTGATGGTTCAACACCTGGCAGGTTCCCTGAACGCCAGGGCGGACGAACTCAGCCGCAGGTGCATGATGGATCACGAATGGCGTCTTCACTCGGAAGTGGCGCAAGGACTCTTTCTACAGTGGGGAGAGCCTTGGTTAGATCTATTCGCCACCGAAGAGAACGCGCAATGTCATCAGTTCTGCGCGTTGGAATTTCCAAGGCGGCACTCGCTCGGCGACGCTTTTCGTCACGAGTGGAGTTGCGGTCTATTGTACGCCTTTCCGCCTATACCACTTCTACCCAGAGTGTTGAAGAAGATTCGGCACGACCGGGCTCAAGTCATTCTTGTGGCTCCGGACTGGGCTCGAAGAGTTTGGTATCCCGAGCTACTCAATATGAGCGTAGATCCCCCGATCCGTCTGCCTCTTCGGGAGGATCTTCTGTCGCAGCAGTAGGGGACGGTCCTCCACCCGAACCTGTCCAGCCTCCACCTGCTTGCGTGGAGATTGAGCGGCGGCAGTTGATTCCTTTCGACTTGCCTCCCGAAGTTTGTGATGTGATTCTGGCAGCCAGGCGTCCCTCCACTAAGGTGGTATACGCCTGCAGGTGGAACAAATTTGTGGCATGGTGCACAGCAAAGGCTGTGAATCCCCTTTCTGCCCCTCTTTCTGAGGTCCTTCTGTTCCTTCTCTCTCTGGCCCAACAGGGTTCTGCCCTGGGTACCATCAAGGGTTATCTTTGTGCTATCTCGGCCTTCCTCAGGCTCCCTGATCAGCCCTCCTTTTCAAGTCCCCTGTTGTTAACAGGTTCTTAAAAGGCATTACACACCTCTTCCCGCCTGTTCCGTTTGTGATGCCTCAGTGGGACTTGAACTTGGTTCTTACCTTTTAATGTGCGCTCCCTTTGAGCCTCTACATAACTGTCCTCTTCGTCTTCTGACTCTGAAGACAGCCTTTCTGGTGGCCATCACCTCCGCTCGGCGGGTGAGTGAGCTCCAGGCTCTATCTTGTAAGCCTCCCTTTCTGTCTGTTCATCCAGACAAGGTTGTTCTTCGGACGCGTCCGTCCTTCTTGCCAAAGGTGGTTACTGCTTTCCACATTGGGCAGACCATCACTTTGCCCACCTTCTTTCCGCCTCCGCATCCTTCCAGAGAGGAAGAGAGACTCCACCGTCTGGACCCAAAACGTGCGCTCTCCTTCTATATCGACCGCACAAAACACTTCCGGGTGGATGACCAGCTCTTTGTTGGCTACGTGGGCGCCAAAAAGGTCGGACGGTGCACAAACGAACTATCTCCCGCTGGGTTACTTTGTGCATCAAGACCTGCTATTCTTTGGCTAAAAGGAGCCTCCTGTTGGGCTGCGTGCCCATTCCACCAGGGCAACGGCTGCTACCACGGCCTTGGGCCGCGGTGTTCCGCTGCCGGTTATCTGTCAGGCAGCTACGTGTGCCTCGCTGCACACGTTTACAAAGCATTACTGCCTTGACAGTCAGGTCCGGAGGGACGGCTTCTTTGGCCGTTCTGTCCTCCAGGACTTCCTTGTCTGATCTTTGTTCGCAGACCCACCACCGGGGTTGGTATTGCTGGGGTATCTATTCTAAGGTAAGGAATCTGTCACTAACGTGTCTCTTTCAGATGCACAAGTTACTAACTTGTGTAACGATATATCTGTAAGAGACAGTAGTTAGTGACAGATTCCTTACCGCCCACCCATCCTCCCCGTTCTGCGAACTGATTTCTAGGGTTAAGGACATCCCTTTCAGGGCCCTAGTATTTTTCAGACACCTATGTCAGCTTCTTGCATGGCTCTGCGTTCCTGGCGCGGAAAGTCGTGTACAGAACTGACGTCAGCGCGCAGGGGCGGCGCCTAAGTACTGCTCGCGACGTCATCCCGGCGATCACGACGCCGACGACGGACGCGGTGCCGCACGACGCCGCCTACCGACGCGCAAGGGTACTGCTACGCAAAAAGCTTTCCGGATCCAGCCTGACGCCTGGGGATATTCTAAGGTAAGGAATCTGTCACTAACTACTGTCTCTTACAGATATATTGTTACACAAGTTAGTAACTTGTGCAACAAGTTCAGGTAAAGCCATAAAGGAATGCTTTGGGTTCAGAGACGCCATCCTTGTATGTTTTAGAATTTATTCTTTATTTCATTGTCTGGCATCATTGCTTGTTCCCACTGCCGGCGCATGTTTTGTGACACAGTTGTCACTTCGTAAGAGGAATTTAGAATTTAAAATATTAAAACACAAGTATACTGTAAAGTTGTAAGTTTCCAATTTATAGTTATGTGAAATTCATTGACCAGATTTACCCTCATAAATATTAACAAAAATAGTACATCACATATGTGTGCCCATCCATCAATTTATCCTAAATCTGTTATACATAATTAAAAACTAGCTTTCATTATTTTTTCCCCTTACCAAGAAATTGTTTGTTCTATGGTAGACGGGATTAATTTTCCACTATATTTCTTGTACATGTAAACATTTCTTACTTTAATAAGCGTTTTGAAACGTTTAGACAGATGCTATAACTTTGAATTGTTTCTTTCATTATTAATCATACAACCCTAAAATGTAAACATAACAACACGAAGGGAGCATTAGTAATTTAAATTGCTTGCCAGTTATTTCAACATAAGTAAATTACTAGCAAGGCCAGCCTCTCAATCACCTTTACTTATTGTTAAGTCCAAAAAAATGAGAAACTGGCTTGTTGGTTAAGGGGGGTGTGAGCCCTTCTCACGCAACAGCCACATTCCTTGTCAGGGTTTACCACAAAAGAAATTAAATTAACCTGTGCTTAACCCTCTGGTAGCTTGGCACTAAAGCATTCTGGCTTAACTTGGAGGCAATGTGTAAAGTATTTGTGCAGCACTCAAACAGCAATAAAGTGAAAATACAACACAAGAAAAATGCCACAGTACTTCAGAAAAATAGATTAAAATTAAATAAATTATTTGACACCAAAACAACAACAATCCAATCAGTAGGACTGGAATTATGATTTTTAATGGTTTTGGTGCAATCTAGCATGTGAAAAGTCAAAGCACCAACTGCAGTCATCTAGTTATGAGAGACTTGGACAAAGTCGAAAGTTATGGCTGACCGCGATGTAGCACAGTTCGATACAAGAAGTGGATTGAGCCTTGTCTCGGCTTACCTTCGGACTTCAAAGAAATTTCAGAGCAAAATGTGTGAGAAGGTAAAGTTCATAGGTACAAGACAGGCTGGAGTGTCTGAGGAGTAGGAGGTGTCGTCTGGGAGCTGCTGGACGAAGTTGCAGTGAAGATTTCTATGTTCAAACGTAGTTTCTTTTTTGGAAGTTGAAAATCTCCAGCGGGACAAAGCTCCAGGCTGTAACCAATGAGGACTCCTGGAGGCTGGATACCCTTATGGAGAGGAGCCGGTGAACAGGATTTGCTGCTGCTGCTTATTAAATGTTATAAGGTAACCTATTGTTATCCGATGGGAGGGGTAGGCTCACAGTAGTGAAATACAAATTTGCAAGTTTTTTTTTACAACCAGGGTATGTAAAACTTAAAAGTAATGTCCAACATTTTAAATACAATGCACCCTGCCCTATGGGCTGTTTTGGGTTTGCTTTATGGTGACTTATATGTATTAAAAAGGGAGTTTTAGGCTTGGCAAAAGGATTATTTTGTCAAGTCAAATTGGCTGTTTAAAACTGTACACAGGCAGCAATGGCAGGCCTGAGACATGTTTAAAGGGCTGGTTGAGTGGGTGGCACAATAAGTGCTGCAGCTCTCTAGTAGTATTTAGTTTACCCACCCTGAGTATATGGTATACCACCTTACTAGGGAATTAAAAGAAAATTAAATATGCCAATCAGGTGTTGGCCAATTTTACCATGTTCTAGGGAGTGAGCACAAGCACTAAAGAACTGGTTAGCAGTGGTAAAATGCACAGAGTACTAAGGTCAACCAAAACAAATTCAGCAAAACAGTAGGGGAGAAGGCAATGTTTGGTGGAAGACCATCCTGAGGCTGGAGTGTCTAAGAAAAAGTAATACACGTTTCCTCACAGTGAATGCAACATTGTAAACGTTGACGCGGTCGCTGGTGCCAAAGTAAGCGCAGCAATAAATCATCTTCTCAGCTCCCAATGTGTGTTTGCATGGCGGAACACTTATCATTTTCTTGTGATCGAGACCAAACACCATGTTGGAGTACCACATTAATCTTTTATAACGATACTCGAGTGTGGAATCAGTTTGAGCTGAAAAATTCAAAATATACAAATTTTTATATAAATTGTTAGAACTGTGTACATATGTATACCATGGATATAGAGGTGGGCCGGCTAACAAATTAACAGGGAGGGTAGAGCCAGAACAGAGCCAAGGGTTTGACTGGGTTCTAGAAGCCTGTGCACGAGCTGAGCCCTGGAAATATTTGACTTGTAAATCATACAACAAATATCATGTACGAATAGGATAAAGGGCCAGATGTACGAACCTTACATTCGGCAACTTTCACATTGCGTCGCTTTGCGACTCGCAAAGTGCAATTTACAACAGTGTCTCAGACTCTGTTAGCCATTCCTAATGGGGTCGCAGATTTCCTACCTCATTAATATTCATGAGGCCTGTGCTATTTGCAACCGCATTAGGAATGGCCAGCACTCACAGGGATGGTGGCCTGCTGGGGTCAGCAGACCACCATGTCTGTGACTGCTTTTTTAACGTTTCTGTTTCATTTTTTAAGAGCAGGCAGTGGTCTCTGGGACCACTGCCTGCTCTTAAAAAATATTTTCGCACATACTCACAAAGGAGAAGGGGTCCCCTGGGGATCCCTTCCCATTTGTGAGTGGCTTACCACCTACTTGAAGTAGGTGGTAAACTGTGAGTGTTTTGCGACCGCAAATGCGATCGCAAAACAATCGTACATTGAAGTGCGAGTCACTATTAGGAAGGTACTCCCTTGGCACGCCCTTTCCTAATAGCGAGTCACAAACCCTATTTTGCGAGTCGGTAATAGCTTACCGAGTCGCAAAATAGGGTTTGTACATGAGGCAGACCAATTTTATGGTCGTAAACGGGCCGATTTCCCGTTTGCGACCGCAAAAAACGGTCATACAACTGGCCCAAAGTGTCTTCAAGTTTCAAAAAATGTGTATTTCTTTAACATGCAGATGCGTTTCACCATAGTACATCAGATTATATCACTGCATATAAAGACATTTATTAAAAGTCATAGTTTTCAAACATGAACCTAGAAAAATTCATGCTCCCAACCCCAACTTCCCACCATGATGACAATGCCACTTAGGGAACTAAGAGACAAGTCATTTGTCATGTGTACCCGCTATCTGGCCTACAGTAACATTATAGTCTTTGAAATCACGCATGTGAGGTTTTTGTAAAGTGCTTATCCTGAACTCATTTGAAGGTAATCTCGTATATTATAATGAAAAAAGGAGGCTTGGTGAAATAAAATATTCACCTAGGATCACACAAGCTGGGAAGCCATGACTGATCCCAGGTTTTCTAATTCCACATTGTATAATTCAGCCACTAGATGGGTATCTCTTTCTCTCTCCTTTTTCACCTCAAAGGTCACTGCTATGTCTTTAATCATTTGCGTATGAGGGTAGGGCATGAATGGCAGACAGAAGCCACATGAAAGCTCAGCTCATTGTGGCCTCGAGGGTCCATGGGGACCTTAAGCTGAGCCAGATTCATGCCTCTGGTTCGAGCCTGGCTTGTGCACTTCTACATGGATAGATGCTCTTCATAAGTTGTCAACCCCATACTTGCACTATATCTAATTAAAATGATTTATGTTAATATGGAAACTGAGCTTAGCCACTGTTTACAGCTCGGAATAACAGAGAACTTTTTTAACTGTATATACTTCTCTTTAACAATCAGTTCAACATTGTAAATCAATCCCCTCTATAAACCATATTTGTTTGTGTATTAGATTGTGAGTCTATCAAAGAAAAGCCAATAATAGTGTTTATTTAGAGGCTTCATAGGTCCTAAGTTTTATATATACTCGGCCATTGTTATGCTTAGATGTTAAACAAGGAATTGGTTGTTTAAATAATATACAAAAGATTGTTATTATTATCTGTTCTTTTCAAAATAGGATATAAGGGGATCGGACCCCTAACTTAAAGGTAAGTTGTTGCTTCAGGATAACATCCTAGTGACCGATGAAGTATTTTATCCTCGTTAGGGACATTTTATCAGCAATAAATTGCAACTTGTATTTTCACTACATAAAATTAGGATATTCAGTATCAAGATTCAAACCACTCTAAACACTTCTGAGCTTATCTATCCAAACAGCTTCTCGTGCGTGAAGCAAAATTTGTCTGTTTGCACTTCTTCTTTGGGGCGGTACATGGTCAATACCTAAATTCTTAGATTATTAATTTCCCCTAGCGAGTGACTCTTATTAAAATGAACTGCCAGACAATAATTATCATTTTTATTTTTAATTGCTGTAATATGTTCTTGCCAACAGATGTTTAATGATCTTTTGGAAAAGCCAGCGTACAATTTATCGCAGATGCATCTTTTTTTATAAATGCAACATTTTGTTCTGCAATTTCTAAGATTTAAGAGGTTCTATTGTCTTCCAGAGACCGGAACAACAAAGAGAACAGATGTGCAACCACAACATAGTAGAAACTTTTTGACTTACCATAAATTACTGAAAAACATCTTTAGGCCCCTTCTGCTTTCTCAGGTAAAGCCATATCTTCCAAGATGGTCATGGAAGTGGGTTGTAAGGGCCAAGTTGAGGCAGTAAAAGGTAGCTCTTGGAAGCCTGCGATTGACGCTTCAGGGTGCCATGACTTTAAAGGACAAAGTAAAGTGGTGTGCCAGGGAGGGTGTTTAAAGGTGCAGAGGTAATAGCTATCTGAACCAGTTGCTCTGTGAACTGTAATCGCCACCAGACACACTGGCCATCCATTCAAGGGAAGTGTGTCAAAGCCCAATAGCACAGATAGACTTTAGCCACCATAAAGTAATACACAGTACATTTTCACTCTGATAGAAGATTGAACCCTGCATCACACAGACAAGAAATAAAGGTACATGCTGCCACCTCCACGCCAGGGACACAGGCTGAAGTACCTCTGCTGTGACCAGACACGTTACAGGCCTGAGAGTTGCTAGCTACTGTACAGAGGAGCCAGCCGTGCAGGGTGAAAAAAACAAAACGTTAAAGCATGAGAGTGGGAGGGATAGGTGTCTCGCATAACAGTGTGGAGACTCGCACACAAGCTTAGTGTTTATACATTTTCAGATGTACCATTTTTGGGCTATCTGGGTGGGAGTGATATGATATTCACAGTAGAACCAGTATAGAGCATTTGAAGCACTAAATATTGTACAACATGTTTTATTCTCAAATAACTCATACCTAACTGGACTGCTAAGACAAATACTAAAATACAAAAACCGATTCCTAGAGAACTCGGTTCCCAGGACTTTAATTTCAAGGTTGTGAACTGTACTTGGGGCAGAAGGTTAGATTTGCCAGTTAGGACAGTCCTTCCGTTCTTTTTCTCACTGTCCCCATTAAAGGTGTAAATTAAAAGTTTAGCAGCCTGGTACTCTGCTTCGAAGGGAAAGCTTTGTAACTGAATTGTTGCCAAGTTTCCAGCTGAACACTGTGAATTAATGAGCTCCATAATTAAGGCAGTCGCTTCACACATCCTTTGTCAACCAATGACATTACATCTGTCTTTCTCTATTGCTGCCATCCCTTCACTTATTAAAGCATTTAGCAGTTTTGCCAACAGGGAATTACATGACGTGGGGTAAGTAGACTAATTAGATATAAGTGCAAATCTTTGGGGGAATTGAAATGTGAAGAATCGCCTAATGATGCTGACACCGAAAGCGGCATTCAGGAGCGGAGCAACCATGTCAGTACTTAGGAGGGGAGGCTTGTCATTCTAAGCATTACAAGTCGAGCAATTTACTTTTCAACGTGGGAGCAAGAAGGGGGAGGCAGGGGTGTGCTGTATTTTCATACTCTTGCTGCAAACTTCATCTTTCGAAAATAACAGACACATTCAAATTTCTGTCGTTTTGAACCCCTAAAACCTTCCCCTAAAATATCTTGTTTGCGAAGAAAATATAGGCATTTCTTATGCTATATCTAAGCCTGACACTGTCTGGATGGGTCACATGTAGCAGCAGTATGTAGCTACCTTTGGGCAAACCTACTTTGAGATGTGTGACTGCTAAAAATATGCTATGGAAATGTATGGGAAATCAAAAAACAGCCATCTTAGGGTGGATTGTTGACTTTCTACCCAAGGTGCGAGTGGTTACTCTTTGGCATGTAGTGGTGACGTTTATTGTGAGATAAGTGAAGTAGGGTCAGTATTGAAATCGCACAGCTTTCTTTGTTTGTGGTATTTTTGCTTTGAAACCGTTTTTGCTGGTGTTTAGCCGTTTATATGTTGTGTTTTCACTGCACACATTTTGTATAGAATGTAATACTTTTTGCAGTGCACAGCTTTCTCTTCTTGTAAAAACCTGTGGAGTTCATGCATAAAACCGGTGCCCAAGGATTTTGATTGAAGACAATGGGAATCGATATTCGAATTTTTTTTGTTTCACTGTGTATGAATTTAATGTGCATGATTCTGCCCTGATTAGAGTCGCCACCCAGCCGCATTTTGAAAGAAAGCCAGAATCACATGGCTAGCCAAGACACATTATTTTGTATTTTAATGTTTCACATGTATAAACGTGTTTCTGGAGTAGTATTATAATAATTACCATTTAGATAGCAGAAAAATCCAATTAAATTATTTTTGGGACAGGTTCTAATGATTATCCAACGTACTGGCCTCTCATTTTATCAATGCACGTAAAATGAAAGTTTGTGGAATTCCTGAAAAGCTAGAAACGTATACCTAACTATTTACCTGCAGGCATCAAAACCAGGGTAACAAGTGGTTTGTGGGTTCTAAGGGAGTTTCTGCAAAACAAATGCGGAAACACTGCTCTTTATTAAGATTCAAGCAGGTGACCTACAGGTTCCATACAATGCTCTGAAGCAGGCACATTAAACAAACTTCCAAGATATTTTATGGATAATTAAG
Organism: Calotriton arnoldi; assembly: GCA_963921515.1. Taxonomy (NCBI): domain Eukaryota; kingdom Metazoa; phylum Chordata; class Amphibia; order Caudata; family Salamandridae; genus Calotriton; species Calotriton arnoldi. The sequence goes on from CAWUFW010005646.1 coordinate 1,031,089, forward strand.
CTTGTGACCGATGGGGCGGAGCTTGCTCGTGACCAAGATGGCCGCTTGAGCGCGCAGCTCCCATACACCACCACACTATCCGTCCATTATTAGCTTCCTGAGGCGTTAAGCAGGCCTTGCAGTGCCGGATTCGGTGACCGGAGCCGGTGGGGAGTTGATTGCTGCTACTCCGGTTACCGTACGACGCTGGACGGCGGAGCGTGATCTGGCCTGCTGCGGAGCTGGAGACTGGGCCTGAATCCCCGGGCTGTGGTGACCGCCGAGGCCGCTCTCCTGCTCACGTTGTTGGGACTCTGTTCGGCGCCCAGCGGCTGGCGTGGAGTTACGTCCCTCCCCCCGCCCGACGAGGTTCGGACCCTCGCCCTTGATGTCCTGCCTACTGCTGAATACCCCTGCTGATCACTGGTGAGGTATTTTGAGCGCGCTGCTTCGGAGGTGCCTGCCGGCGCCCTGCTTCACACCGTCATTACTGCTGGGCCAGCGAGGGAGTTGGCTTGTGAGTCCTGCTGGAGCCTGAGGGCCGCTGCGAGCCCTGGAGGGATTGTGCCTGTGACAGCAATATTGATCCGCAACGTTCCCGGGGTCGGATTGCCGGCTGGCTGCGACCCGGGGCCCAAGCTGAGGGAGGTGCGCGTCCGCCATTTTACCTGCCAGCACCTTGCTTCGCCCTCGCTGCCGCCTGATGGAGCTGAGTGTGTGAGGCTGCACCTGCTGGATTATTGGGCTGGTCTGCAGGGTGAGGAGGAGTCCGTGATCCCCCCTTCTGCCGCTACGTGGTGGGTCGCCTGATATCTCCCTCCTGGGACGTGCTGGGAGCGGATCCGGGTCGGGGCTGCTCCGTTGGTGGACTGCAGCCCACGGCTACTGTCCCGCTTGCCTCTATCCCCCTTCTGGCATACGATCGGCTCAGATCGCAGACGGCGTGTCTCCTCCTCTTCAAGTAGGCCGCTGCTGGCGAGGAGCTGCTCTGCCACGTCTGCCCCGGATTGTGTCACAGTGCCCTGACCATATTCCGGAGTGAAGAGGGACACCAACCATGGGCAAAGTCGATAGAACGCAGCCGAAGATCACCTTCGACCAGAAGAGAACCAAGGGTCGCGAGGCGGTCGTAGAGGAAGATGAAAATGCGCAGGATTTGCCCCAGGTGGAGCCGGCGGGAGACATCCTCACTATGCTGACGGCGATGGAGAAGGTCCTACAGGGTAGCCTCTCAGTGCTGGGCTCTAAGATTGACTCTCTCTCCTATCGCATGGACAGAATGTCCGAACGGCTGGACAAGCATGCACAGCGATTGGACATGGTAGAACGCCGTACCACAGAGGTCGAAGAAGCGTAAGTAACTCTTGATGTGGGTCACAAGCAGCTGGGGAAAGTTCTCCAGGTCCTACAGGACAAGACGGAGGACTTGGAGGCGTGCTCGAGGCGGAGCAACCTTAGGATCTGAAAGAGACACGTTGTGACAGATTCCTTACCTTAGAATATCCCCAGGCGTCAGGCTGGATCCGGAAAGTTTTGCTTAGCAGTACCCTTGCGCGTCGGTAGCCGGCGTCGTGCGGCTCCGCGTCCGTCATCGGCGTCGGGATCGCCGGGATGACGTCGCGGGCAGTACTTAGACGCCGCCCCTGCGCGCTGACGTCAGTTCTTTCTTTTTCCGCGCCAGTAAGCGCAGATCCGGGAAGAGCAGTGCCCTAGTCATTTTTTGACTAAGTTTTTTGTGATTTTTATCACTGTTTTTCTCGAGTCGTTCGACTCCGAAGGTGTCGGTAGGGATGCCCGGCTTTAAGCCATGCGACGCCTGTGGTCGGATGATGTCGATCACGGACCCGCATCGAGACTGTCTCTACTGCCTCGGCCGCGACCACGACTCCAAGTCGTGCCCCGACTGCCGGGCCTTGCATCCGAAGGCTTTGCGAGAGCGGTCTCGAAAGCTCCTCGAGGTCCGGCAGTCGGCTCCGCGCCAATCCAAGCCCCGGTCACGTGAGAGGTCGAGGGCCCGGTCGCGGAGTCCTCATCGGTCGTCGGGGTCCAAGTCTTCGCACTCCTCCGGTAAGTCGAAGCACAAGAAGTCGAAAAAGCGTCATCGCTCGACGACTTCCCCCCGCCGGTCTCGCGACTCGGCTGAGGGTCCCGTCGGCACCGTCCCCGCGGCTCCGGGAGTGCCTGTGGAGCCGCCGCCGCATTACCCGCCTTATCCGGGTTCGGCGGCGACTCCGGCCGAGATACAGGAGTTCCTGTCGGCCATGGCCCGCCTCTTCGGGCCTCAAGGTCCCCCCGGTGCGCCTTCGGGCCCCGCGGGCCCTGATGGGGTTCCTATGGCGCCGCCTGTCACACCGGCCTCGGTCCCGGCCCCAGCCTCGACCCCGGCTCCGGTGCTGCCACAACCCCGATCGATGCCGGTTGACCTGACGACACCTCCGCCGGCGTCGATTTCACCGGTGCCGTTCCCTACGCCGTCCGGGGCTCCGGGCGGCGTCGTACCCCGGTTCTCTCCGGACACGGTGCCGGACCGACGTCGCTGAGACCTTGGGTCCCACATGTCCCTCCTCCTTACTTTGAACCAGAATTGGAGGACGAAGAGAACTGGGAGAGGTCTGATGACCCTCTCACAGCCCAATGTGAGTTTGATCAGGACTGGGCTGAGGAACTTGGGGATGCCAGTGGTCTGGACACCTCCCCTGACACTGGCATGCTGTCTCCTCCTTCCGTGGCAACGGAGGAGGGAGCAAACTTTGCAACGGTGTTGCGTAGAGCAGCTGAGGCCTTACACCTCCAGTTGCCTACAGTGGCTGTCAGGACTAACATCCTGACGGAAGTGCTTCAGCCGGCGGCTACCTCCTCGGAGCCACTGCTGCCGTTTAACGAGGCACTTTCGGACGTTCTTTTGGGCACCTGGTCCAAGCCCACCACAGGGGCTCCTGTGGTTGAAGGAGACGTGTGGGCTTGCGGAAAAGATGGAGTCTAGCGTGTGGCCGGCGGCGTGGGTGGGTGTAGTCACGAGCTGTCTGAGTCCGAGGGTGGCGAGGTTGTCGATCAGGGTGGTGGAGTTGGTGTCCTTGTTGTTCTCGAGGTGGAAGTTCAGGTCCCCGAGGAGGATGTAGTCCGTGGAGGCGATGGCGTGTGTGCTGACGAAGTCAGCGATAGAATCGCTGAACTGTGGTCGGGGTCCGGGGGGTCTGTAGATGAGGGTTCCTCTGAGGGTGGTGTTGGGATCGGTGTGGATCTGGAAGTGCATGTGTTCGGCGGTGCTGAGGGTGTCGTCGGTGTTGGTTGAGACTCTGAGGGTGTTCCTGTGGACGATGGCGATGCCTCCTCCGACTCCGTTGGTGCGGTCCCTGCGGGTGATCTTGTAGCCGTCCGGGATGGCAATGGCGATGTCGGGGGCTGAAGCGGGATTCAGCCAGGTCTCCGTCAGGAATGCGACGTCTGGGGAGGTTGAGTCGAGAAGGTCCCAGAGTTCGATGGCGTGTTTGCGGGCGGAGCGGGTGTTGAGGAGGATGCATCTGAGGTAGTTGGGTTCTTTCCTGGGCGGTGGTTTGGCGGGGCGGGTGCTGGCGAAGCTGCAGTTCCGGCAGGTGAAGGGCCCTTGGGTGCGCTTCGGGGTGGCCCGGTAGCAGGCGTGATCTTTTCCGGGGTTGAGTGCGTGGAGGGTGCTGGCGTCGTATCGGCGTCTGTTGATGTGGCGGGCGCGGGGGATGCCCGGACCAGGGGTTCTGGCGCTGGGCGCGGTCCCGGCGCGGACGGGCGCAGACGAGCTTGCCTTAGGCATGTCCGCTGCGCGGCCGCCCAGCGGCCGCCATAAATGGGGAGGTGGGAGGGAGGAGCAGGGAATGGGGCAGCGAATGGGCAGTGAGGGGGCGGGGCCGCAGGGCGCAGCGGCGGGAAACAGGCACGGAAAGGAAAAACGAGCACAATCAGGGCAGCAAGGGGGCACAGAAAGGAAAAAAACTAGCACAATCAGGGCAGCAAGGGGGCACAGAAAGGAAAAACGAGCACAATCAGGGCAGCAAGGGGGCACAGAAAGGAAAAAACGAGCACAATCAGGGCAGCAAGGGGGCACAGAAAGGAAAAAAAACGAGCACAATCAGGGCAGCAAGGGGGCACAGAAAGGAAAAAACGAGCACAATCAGGGCAGCAAGGGGGCACAGAAAGGAAAAAACGAGCACAATCAGGGCAGCAAGGGGGCACAGAAAGGAAAAACGAGCACAATCAGGGCAGCAAGGGGGCACAGAAAGGAAAAAAACCGAGCACAATCAGGGCAGCAAGGGGGCACAGAAAGGAAAAAACGAGCACAATCAGGGCAGCAAGGGGGCACAGAAAGGAAAAACGAGCACAATCAGGGCAGCAAGGGGGCACAGAAGGAAAAAACGAGCACAATCAGGGGCAGCAGCAGGGCACACAGACGGAGCTGTGTGGTGGGGGAGCGACCTACCAGTCAAGGTCAGGGGTCGCTCTATTAGTAATTAATGTTTATGGGCCTAATTATGATAACCCAAGCTTCTATACAAACTTGTTCAGTCGAGTACAGGATCTTGGGGATAAGCAGCAGGTATGGGGTGGGGATTTCAATTTAGTTATGAACCCGGATTGTGACCGCACAGGGGGACCGACGCGACGAGTCACTGCTTCGGCTCGTACTCTCGCCGCATCTATGGTACGTGCAGACCTACGTGATGTATGGAGACAGCGTTTTCCTGATAAAGGGGGATGCACAGACTATTCGACATTCTATGACTTGCACACATGTATTGACTACTGGCTAGCCTCCAGACAGCTGTATAATCAGGTGCGAACCTGTGAGGTGCTTGCCCGCACGTTTTCGGACCACTCCCCAATTCTAGTTGTCTTTGCTACCCCCTCTAGGAGAATTCCTCCTTACACATGGCGGTTTCCACCCTACTCACTTCTGGACGAGGTATTCAGGGCAGAGCTAGCTGACGCAATTGAGACATATTTTGACAAAAATGTTGGCTCGGTAGAGAGCTTCCAGGTAGTGTGGGAGGCGTTTAAAGTCTACATTCGAGGGGTCACGATGTCTAAGCACTCGGGAGTTCTCCAGGCGCTGCGTAAAAGGTTAACTGACTTGGAGGCTGCGCTGTCTGCGCTAGAAGCACGGCTGCAACTCGGTGCTGACGATGGGGTGTTGACAGAATTCAAGACTCAATTGGAAGAGTTTCAGGAAACAGCTGATGCTGAAATTAAGCACCTTGGCAAATATGCCACGGCACGTATTTATGGTGAGGGCGAAAGACCAGGCAGGGTACTTGCACAGTTATTGCGGAACCGTCGTGATCGCTCTGGGGTCGCCGTTCTGAACTCTGCGGAGGGAGTGGCACTAACAGATGACCAGGCCATCGCAGAGAGGTTTAGACAATTTTACTCGACATTGTACTCCTCGTGTGGCTCGGGCTCCGAAGCTGAAATATTGGACTACTTGTCTCATATTAAGCTGCCATGGCTGACTGACACACATCGTGAGTCTTTGATGCGGCCGATAACGCAAGGAGTATTTCCTCCCTCTCTATCTACTATGAGAGCCGGTAGTGCTCCCGGAATAGATGGTCTAACGGTGGCATTCTACAAGGCGTTTCTGGACCTCTTACTGCCACACCTGACTGCATTATTCGAGGATATGTGCGTTTCTGGCTCAATGCCGCCCTCAATGAGAGAGGCGGTAATTGTGGCCATTTTGAAACCGGGTAAACCCCCTGAGTAATGTTCGTCATATCGTCCCCTTTCCCTCCTCAACGTCGACACCAAGATCTTTGCAAAGATTTTAGCCAACCGTCTGGTGCCCCTGGTACCCATCTTAGTCGCGCCGGAGCAGGCGGGGTTTGTCCCGGGTCGTAATATCACCTACAATTTACGTACAGTTTTTGGGGCGTTGCAACACACTACCCCGGAGTCGCGCGCAGTAGCGATATTTCTCGATATGGAGAAGGCATTCGACTCTGTTGAATGGCCCTTCATGCGGCAGGTGCTGACATGTATGGGCTTAGGTCCAGTCTTTTTGCAGTTGCTAGGAGTGCTCTATAGCTCGCCTTCGGCACGTATTAAAATTAGAGACTTGGTAACGGAACCAATATTTATCTCGTGGGGCACGAGACAGGGCTGTCCGCTCTCGCCAATTCTCTACGCACTTGTCGCGGAGCCCTTGGCTTGCGCGTTGTGGGAGTACCATGGGCATAAGGGCATTCGCATCCCAGGATATAATCTCTTAGTTTCGGCCTATGCAGATGACACGCTACTCTATGTGCGTGAGCCCGAACGCCATCTCTCCTCTGTATTACGTGAGGTGGTGCTTTTTGGGGGAGTCTCGGGTCTTCAGGTTAATTGGTCTAAGTCCCTCGTGTTCCCCCTCACGCCGTCTACGTTACAATTTGACCTGGACTATCCACTCCAATGGACATCGGACTCAGTGAGGTATCTTGGAATACAAGTGCACACCGACTCGGAGGTGGTTTTTAGAGATAATTATGGAGTATTGGTGAGCAAGCTGGAAGACGATATAGAGCGTTGGATTCGATTAACGGTTGACGGTGTTAGGTAGGATTTCCATAATGAAAATGGTAATTCTCCCTCGATTCCTGTTCCTTTTTACGAACATTCCGATGGTCCTCCCTGGCATATTCTTCAAAACACTTACGACACTGATGGTCAAATTAGCTTGGGCGGGCAAACAGCCGAGAGTCAAATGGCAAATTCTTACCCTACCTTACCACATGGGTAGAGTGGGGGCGCCGGACTTTGACCTTTATTACAGAGCTGCGCAATGCGCCCATGCTCAACTCTGGATACACGGCTCACCTAATATCCCTCACCTGTGCATTGAGCGGGAGGTAGCTGCCCCGAGCCCGCTCCCCATGTTACTCTTCGCGCCCACAGATCGCAGGACTGGCATTCTAGATTCGATTAACGCAACTAATCACGGCTGGCACCATCTTCTGAAGTTGCAGGCTGGGGCCCTACTGTATTCACCTTTGGCGCCTCTTGATTGGTGCCACTGGTTGTTGCCATGTAGAGATGGTGGTGTAGTCCGCGCACTTAATTCCATTGGGGTCCATACTATAGGTGACTTGTTTGTGGGTGGAATAATGAAAGACTGGGACTCCATTGCTGAAGGGTTTGATGCGCCCTCACTCCTCACTAAATTTCAATATCATAGGACAAGACACGCATTATTGCAACTGCTAGGCACTGACCTGACTGAGCCGCCGGAGGTGACCGCTCTCTCCCTGATCATAAAGATGCAAGCCACGACGGGATTGGTCTCTAAGATTTACAAACACGCTATGTCATTTAGAGCAAACCACTACACTAAAGCCCGTTTAGCTTGGCAACTAGACCTGTCTACGGAAATAGACGATGACATGTGGTTATATTGCTGCCAAAACATAAAACGAGTTTCCCTTAATGGTAGACACCGTCTAATTCACTTTAAGTTCCTAAATAGGGTCTATTATACTCCCGAAAGACAATGTAGATACGTGCTCCGTGAGAGCTCGCGATGTGCACGATGTAGTGAGCAGGTAGCTGATTTTGCTCATTTAGCATGGCTCTGCCTGGGGGTGGCTGAGCTTTGGAGACAGGTGTTCTTGGAATTGACAGCTATAACTGGGCAGGAGCTTCAGCCGGACCCGGCTCTAGCGCTTTTGGGCTTCTCGAAACCATTGCCTAAGGGGCTGCCTAGGCTGGTTGACATGGGACTGCTTATGGCAAAGCGACGGGTGGCCATTTGCTGGTTAAGGGGCCCTCTACCTATGCTATCCCACTGGGCTTCTGACATGATATATTGCTCTACTCAAACGAAACATTTCAGCGATCTCCTTCCTCCCCGCAATAGACCCAAGAATTTCTGGACACTGTACAATACGTATAGGGCCAATACAAATACTGAGGCCGGGGGCACGACGAGTGGTGTATAGCTTTAATTCTTTTGTCTTGATTCAGCCTCTACTATGCTATAAATTGGAGAGTGTGAGTTGCCCTTGGTTCAACGCTGTGAGGGCAAGTAGGGGAATGAGTTCTAGTTGATCGGCCACCTGCAGTATGTATGCCCAAGACCTCTCTGATTGATTCCAACCTGCGTGTATATTCTCTAAGTATCATCTACGTTGTTGATAAAAGCTTGGTGTGTAGCCCTGTTGCACTTTGTACCTGCAGTAATTTTATCTAATCAACTGTCATTGTAATGCCATGATAATTGTAATGTGTCGACATCCTGTTGTATCGCTCGCATCTGATGCTCCTTTGTTCTTGTTTAAATGCAATAAAGAGATTAAATAAAAAAATTAAGCTTGTGACCAGCTGATTACACAATTCTTTGTAGTAAGCACATTAACCGCCTGGACTGTCTTACCATAACTGATAGACATCTAGCCTCAGATTCCTTACCTTTGAATTTCCTAGGCAGCAGACTGGATCCAGAAGATTTTTCTTCAAGCAATACCCCTGCGGGCCAGTAAGTGGCATCAGTTGGCTCCGAGTGATGTTGGTGTCGTCTGTGCCGTTTTGACGTCCCCGTCACCTATATAGACACCATCTTGGCACGCTGACATCAGTTCTTTTCTTTCCGCGCCAGCCAGCACAGATCTGTGATGAGAGCTACCTTCTGTCACTTTTTGACAGGCTTTTTTCAACCCCTTTTTTGGTGTGTAGGTTTTGTCCTCATGTCCAAGAAGACTTCTGAGGTCAAACTGTGCGGCGCCTGTGATCGCGCCATGTCTGGTTTGTCTCTGGTGCCTGGAGTGCGACCACGACTCGCAGTCGTACTCCGACTGCCAGGCCATGGCTCTGAAAGCAGCTTTGAGGGAGCGGTCCCTAGAGCTGATTGCGGTCCGGCACCACGTTGTTCTCCTTGTAGGTCTCATTCACGGTCCCAGTCGAGAGGAGGGACCGGGCACCGCTCCAGCAGACCTAAGTGTTTGTCCTCCCACTCGAAGTTGTCAAGTCGGTCAGATAAGAAGCACAAAAACATAAGAAGTTGAAGCGTGTTCCGACTTCTCCTCGAAGCGACCCCCGCCCAGCTCTAAGAATTTTATGATGCCATGTGCCTCATATTTGGGCAGCCTGACCCTACCTGTGCACCTTCGAGCCCCAGTGCCTCTGAGGGGGCTCCATCGGGTTCTGCGCCGGCGGCTCTAGCCCCAGCACTGATGACCCCCCCTTGGATCTGGTGATGGATCCGTACTGACGTCGGTCGTGCCATTGCAACCTTTCACATCGCTGGCCCTGACACTGAGACTCCCGAAGCTGCCGGCGCCAGCCCCATTCTCATCCCCAACAACCCAGAACTGGATCGGCGTCTACAGACACCGGCGCTGACAGAACCCTTAGGTCCTAGGTTGGTTCCTGAGCCTTATTCTAAAGGGCTAAGAGTGGAGGAAGATTGGGAGGGGTCACTAGACCCTTTACAAGACCAGCCTTATCAAGACATGGACTGGTACGAGGAATTGGGTGAGGCCAGAGAACTGGATACCTCTCCAGATTCTGGCCTACTTTCTCCCCCTACCATGGCTATGGAGGAGGTATATCATGCGCTATGGTGGTGTGAAGGGCAGCTAAGGTCCTGGACCTTCAGCTTCCTTCCGTGGCAGTCAAGACAAATATATTAACTGAGGTCCTGCAGCTAGGTGTCTCCTCCTCAGAACCCTTGCTGCCCTTTAAAGAGGCCTTAACTGATGTCCTACTGAGAAACTGATCCAAGCCCAGCACAAGGGCTTTACAAAAGGGGATGATGGACGGAACACTTGAGCCAATCAAACACTCACCCCCAGTCAACTGATCTGGGTTTAATCCATCATCATTCTTTAGCTCACTCCACCACCCCAGTTCAGACATGGCCATATGCAAATCAGTCTGACCCTGTGCCTCATGGGAACAGTCCAGCCCGAACTGCCAAGCCATGTCTTCCCTGGACCGGAAACAAGCATCCTAGGACCGGTTTCTGGCATTTCAGCCGTCATCAGCCAGGCTTGCTTGAATCCAGTGGCAAAGTGAGCAAGGGACCCACGTCTGGGCATACCCCCGCCAACTTAGGGCGACCAAAGCGATACAAAAGGGGATGATGGACGGAACAGCTTGAGCCAATCAAACACTCACCCCCAGTCAACTGATCTGGGTTTAATCCATCATCATTCTTTAGCTCACTCCACCACCCCAGTTCAGACATGGCCATATGCAAATCAGTCTGACCCTGTGCCTCATGGGAACAGTCCAGCCCGAACTGCCAAGCCATGTCTTCCCTGGACCGGAAACAAGCATCCTAGGACCGGTTTCTGGCATTTCAGCCGTCATCAGCCAGGCTTGCTTGAATCCAGTGGCAAAGTGAGCAAGGGACCCACGTCTGGGCATACCCCCGCCAACTTAGGGCGACCAAAGCGATACAAAAGGGGATGATGGACGGAACGCTTGAGCCAATCAAACACTCACCCCCAGTCAACTGATCTGGGTTTAATCCATCATCATTCTTTAGCTCACTCCACCACCCCAGTTCAGACATGGCCATATGCAAATCAGTCTGACCCTGTGCCTCATGGGAACAGTCCAGCCCGAACTGCCAAGCCATGTCTTCCCTGGACCGGAAACAAGCATCCTAGGACCGGTTTCTGGCATTTCAGCCGTCATCAGCCAGGCTTGCTTGCATCCAGTGGCAAAGTGAGCAAGGGACCCACGTCTGGGCATACCCCCGCCAACTTAGGGCGACCAAAGCGATACAAAAGGGGATGATGGACCGGAACGCTTGAGCCAATCAAACACTCACCCCCAGTCAACTGATCTGGGTTTAATCCATCATCATTCTTTAGCTCACTCCACCACCCCAGTTCAGACATGGCCATATGCAAATCAGTCTGACCCTGTGCCTCATGGGAACAGTCCAGCCCGAACTGCCAAGCCATGTCTTCCCTGGACCGGAAACAAGCATCCTAGGACCGGTTTCTGGCATTTCAGCCGTCATCAGCCAGGCTTGCTTGAATCCAGTGGCAAAGTGAGCAAGGGACCCACGTCTGGGCATACCCCCGCCAACTTAGGGCGACCAAAGCGATACAAAAGGGGATGATGGACGGAACGCTTGAGCCAATCAAACACTCACCCCCAGTCAACTGATCTGGGTTTAATCCATCATCATTCTTTAGCTCACTCCACCACCCCAGTTCAGACATGGCCATATGCAAATCAGTCTGACCCTGTGCCTCATGGGAACAGTCCAGCCAGAACTGCCAAGCCATGTCTTCCCTGGACCGGAAACAAGCATCCTAGGACCGGTTTCTGGCATTTCAGCCGTCATCAGCCAGGCTTGCTTGCATCCAGTGGCAAAGTGAGCAAGGGACCCACGTCTGGGCATACCCCCGCCAACTTAGGGCGACCAAAGCGATACAAAAGGGGATGATGGACGGACGCTTGAGCCAATCAAACACTCACCCCCAGTCAACTGATCTGGGTTTAATCCATCATCATTCTTTAGCTCACTCCACCACCCCAGTTCAGACATGGCCATATGCAAATCAGTCTGACCCTGTGCCTCATGGGAACAGTCCAGCCCGAACTGCCAAGCCATGTCTTCCCTGGACCGGAAACAAGCATCCTAGGACCGGTTTCTGGCATTTCAGCCGTCATCAGCCAGGCTTGCTTGAATCCAGTGGCAAAGTGAGCAAGGGACCCACGTCTGGGCATACCCCCGCCAACTTAGGGCGACCAAAGCGATACAAAAGGGGATGATGGACGGAACGCTTGAGCCAATCAAACACTCACCCCCAGTCAACTGATCTGGGTTTAATCCATCATCATTCTTTAGCTCACTCCACCACCCCAGTTCAGACATGGCCATATGCAAATCAGTCTGACCCTGTGCCTCATGGGAACAGTCCAACCCGAACTGCCAAGCCATGTCTTCCCTGGACCGGAAACAAGCATCCTAGGACCGGTTTCTGGCATTTCAGCCGTCATCAGCCAGGCTTGCTTGAATCCAGTGGCAAAGTGAGCAAGGGACCCACGTCTGGGCATACCCCCGCCAACTTAGGGCGACCAAAGCGATACAAAAGGGGATGATGGACGGAACGCTTGAGCCAATCAAACACTCACCCCCAGTCAACTGATCTGGGTTTAATCCATCATCATTCTTTAGCTCACTCCACCACCCCAGTTCAGACATGGCCATATGCAAATCAGTCTGACCCTGTGCCTCATGGGAACAGTCCAGCCCGAACTGCCAAGCCATGTCTTCCCTGGACCGGAAACAAGCATCCTAGGACCGGTTTCTGGCATTTCAGCCATCATCAGCCAGGCTTGCTTGAATCCAGTGGCAAAGTGAGCAAGGGACCCACGTCTGGGCATACCCCCGCCAACTTAGGGCGACCAAAGCGATACAAAAGGGGATGATGGACGGAACGCTTGAGCCAATCAAACACTCACCCCCAGTCAACTGATCTGGGTTTAATCCATCATCATTCTTTAGCTCACTCCACCACCCCAGTTCAGACATGGCCATATGCAAATCAGTCTGACCCTGTGCCTCATGGGAACAGTCCAGCCCGAACTGCCAAAGCGATACAAAAGGGGATGATGGACGGAACGCTTGAGCCAATCAAACACTCACCCCCAGTCAACTGATCTGGGTTTAATCCATCATCATTCTTTAGCTCACTCCACCACCCCAGTTCAGACATGGCCATATGCAAATCAGTCTGACCCTGTGCCTCATGGGAACAGTCCAGCCCGAACTGCCAAGCCATGTCTTCCCTGGACCGGAAACAAGCATCCTAGGACCGGTTTCTGGCATTTCAGCCGTCATCAGCCAGGCTTGCTTGAATCCAGTGGCAAAGTGAGCAAGGGACCCACGTCTGGGCATACCCCCGCCAACTTAGGGCGACCAAAGCGATACAAAAGGGGATGATGGACGGAACGTTTGAGCCAATCAAACACTCACCCCCAGTCAACTGATCTGGGTTTAATCCATCATCATTCTTTAGCTCACTCCACCACCCCAGTTCAGACATGGCCATATGCAAATCAGTCTGACCCTGTGCCTCATGGGAACAGTCCAGCCCGAACTGCCAAGCCATGTCTTCCCTGGACCGGAAACAAGCATCCTAGGACCGGTTTCTGGCATTTCAGCCGTCATCAGCCAGGCTTGCTTGAATCCAGTGGCAAAGTGAGCAAGGGACCCACGTCTGGGCATACCCCCGCCAACTTAGGGCGACCAAAGCGATACAAAAGGGGATGATGGACGGAACGTTTGAGCCAATCAAACACTCACCCCCAGTCAACTGATCTGGGTTTAATCCATCATCATTCTTTAGCTCACTCCACCACCCCAGTTCAGACATGGCCATATGCAAATCAGTCTGACCCTGTGCCTCATGGGAACAGTCCAGCCCGAACTGCCAAGCCATGTCTTCCCTGGACCGGAAACAAGCATCCTAGGACCGGTTTCTGGCATTTCAGCCGTCATCAGCCAGGCTTGCTTGAATCCAGTGGCAAAGTGAGCAAGGGACCCACGTCTGGGCATACCCCCGCCAACTTAGGGCGACCAAAGCGATACAAAAGGGGATGATGGACGGAACGTTTGAGCCAATCAAACACTCACCCCCAGTCAACTGATCTGGGTTTAATCCATCATCATTCTTTAGCTCACTCCACCACCCCAGTTCAGACATGGCCATATGCAAATCAGTCTGACCCTGTGCCTCATGGGAACAGTCCAGCCCGAACTGCCAAGCCATGTCTTCCCTGGACCGGAAACAAGCATCCTAGGACCGGTTTCTGGCATTTCAGCCGTCATCAGCCAGGCTTGCTTGAATCCAGTGGCAAAGTGAGCAAGGGACCCACGTCTGGGCATACCCCCGCCAACTTAGGGCGACCAAAGCGATACAAAGGGGATGATGGACGGAGCGTTTGAGCCAATCAAACACTCACCCCCAGTCAACTGATCTGGGTTTAATCCATCATCATTCTTTAGCTCACTCCACCACCCCAGTTCAGACATGGCCATATGCAAATCAGTCTGACCCTGTGCCTCATGGGAACAGTCCAGCCCGAACTGCCAAGCCATGTCTTCCTGGACCGGAAACAAGCATCCTAGGACCGGTTTCTGGCATTTCAGCCGTCATCAGCCAGGCTTGCTTGAATCCAGTGGCAAAGTGAGCAAGGGACCCACGTCTGGGCATACCCCGCCAACTTAGGGCGACCAAGCGATACAAAGGGGATGATGGACGGAACGTTTGAGCCAATCAAACACTCACCCTCAGTCAACTGATCTGGGTTTAATCCATCATCATTCTTTAGCTCACTCCACCACCCCAGTTCAGACATGGCCATATGCAAATCAGTCTGACCCTGTGCCTCATGGGAACAGTCCAGCCCGAACTGCCAAGCCATGTCTTCCCTGGACCGGAAACAAGCATCCTAGGACCGGTTTCTGGCATTTCAGCCGTCATCAGCCAGGCTTGCTTGAATCCAGTGGCAAAGTGAGCAAGGGACCCACGTCTGGGCATACCCCGCCAACTTAGGGCTGACCAAAGCGATACAAAGGGGATGATGGACGGAACGTTTGAGCCAATCAAACACTCACCCCCAGTCAACTGATCTGGGTTTAATCCATCATCATTCTTTAGCTCACTCCACCACCCCAGTTCAGACATGGCCATATGCAAATCAGTCTGACCCTGTGCCTCATGGGAACAGTCCAGCCCGAACTGCCAAGCCATGTCTTCCCTGGACCGGAAACAAGCATCCTAGGACCGGTTTCTGGCATTTCAGCCGTCATCAGCCAGGCTTGCTTGAATCCAGTGGCAAAGTGAGCAAGGGACCCACGTCTGGGCATACCCCGCCAACTTAGGGCGACCAAGCGATACAAAGGGGATGATGGACGGAACGCTTGAGCCAATCAAACACTCACCCCAGTCAACTGATCTGGGTTTAATCCATCATCATTCTTTAGCTCACTCCACAATGGCTTGGCAGTTCGGGCTGGACTGTTCCCATGAGGCATATGGCCATGTCTGAACTGGGGTGGTGGAGTGAGCTAAAGAATGATGATGGATTAAACCCAGATCAGTTGACTGGGGGTGAGAGTTTGATTGGCTCAAACGTTCCGTCCATCATCCCCTTTGTATCGCTTTGTTCGCCCTAAGTTGGCGGGGGTATGCCCAGACGTGGGTCCCTTGCTCACTTTGCCACTGGATTCAAGCAAGCCTGGCTGATGACGGCTGGAATGCCAGAAACCGGTCCTAGGATGCTTGTTTCCGGTCCAGGGAAGACATGGCTTGGCAGTTCGGGCTGGACTGTTCCCATGAGGCACAGGGTCAGACTGATTTGCATATGGCCATGTCTGAACTGAGGTGGTGGAGTGAGCTAAAGAATGATGATGGATTAAACCCAGATCAGTTGACTGGGAGTGAGTGTTTGATTGGCTCAAACGTCCGTCCATCATCCCCTTTGTATCGCTTTGTTCGCCCTAAGTTGGCGGGGTATGCCCAGACGTGGGTCCCTTGCTCACTTTGCCACTGGATTCAAGCAAGCCTGGCTGATGACGGCTGGAATGCCAGAAACCGGTCCTAGGATGCTTGTTTCCGGTCCAGGGAAGACATGGCTTGGCAGTTCGGGCTGGACTGTTCCCATGAGGCACAGGGTCAGACTGATTTGCATATGGCCATGTCTGAACTGGGGTGGTGGAGTGAGCTAAAGAATGATGATGGATTAAACCCAGATCAGTTGACTGGGGGTGAGTGTTTGATTGGCTCAAACGTTCCGTCCATCATCCCCTTTGTATCGCTTTGTTCGCCCTAAGTTGGCGGGGGTATGCCCAGACGTGGGTCCCTTGCTCACTTTGCCACTGGATTCAAGCAAGCCTGGCTGATGACGGCTGGAATGCCAGAAACTGGTCCTAGGATGCTTGTTTCCGGTCCAGGGAAGACATGGCTTGGCAGTTCGGGCTGGACTGTTCCCATGAGGCACAGGGTCAGACTGATTTGCATATGGCCATATCTGAACTGGGGTGGTGGAGTGAGCTAAAGAATGATGATGGATTAAACCCAGATCAGTTGACTGGGGGTGAGTGTTTGATTGGCTCAAACGTTCCGTCCATCATCCCCTTTTGTAGCACAAGGGCTTTGGCACCAAAAGTAGACTGTGGTTCTTATTCCTGCTACTTTCTGGTCTCGAAAAAGGACAAGGATCTTCGTCCTGTCCTAGATCTGTGAGCCCTCTACTACTTCTTCAAAAAGGAAAAGTTCAAGATGCTCACTCTAACTCAGGTCTTGTCTGCCCTGGACCCTGGAGACTGGATGGTAGTGTTGGACTTGCAGGACGCCTATTTTCACATTACTATCCTGCCTGCTCATCGGCGCTACCTGCAGTTTACGGTAGTCCACAAGCACTTTCAGTTCACCTTGCTCCTCTCTGACCTGACCAGCGCCCCTCGGGTGTTCACCAAGGTGATAGCAGTGGTCGCAGTTCATCTGCGCAGATCAGGGGTGCCAGTCTTCCCCTATCTCGATGACTGGCTGTCTAAGGCTGGGTCACCCCAGGCTCTCGTCTCCCACCTCCAGACTACGGCAAACCTCCTGCATTCACTGAGGTTCACTATCAATGTGCAGAAGCCACACCTGACCCCCTCTCAGACGCTCCCTTTCATCGGAGCTGTTCTGGACACAGTGTAGTTTCGGCCCTATCCTCCCGGGCGGCGCGGCCAGGATATTCAGGCTATGATACTAATGTTTCAGCCTTTATCCTGGATTTCGGTGAGAATGACTCTGAGGCTGCTGGGCCTCATGGCCTCCTGAATCCTGCTAGTGACACATGGCAAAAGGCATATGCAGGTTCTGCAGTGGGACTTGAAGTTCCAGTGGACGCAGCATCAGGGCAATCTCTCCGACATGGTCCAGATCTCGGAGGGAACTGCACAGGACCTGCATTGGTGGCTGACCAACTGCGATTGGGTCAGAGACAGACCTCTCTCCCTTCCCCAACCACACCACACAGTAGTGACAGATGCATCACTCCTGGAAAGGCGCGGCCATCTGGGAGAGGTGGAGATCAGAGGACTCTGGTCTCCGTTGGAATCCAGACTAAACATCAACTTGCTGGAGCTCTGAGCGATTCGTTTGGCATTGAAAGCCTTTCTTCCTTCAATCAAGGGAAAGCTGGTTCAAGTGTTCACGGACAACACCACCACCATGTGGTACTGCAACAAACAGGGTGGGGTGGGGTCATGTACCCTTTGTCAAGAGGCCCTGCGTTTCTGGACATGGCTGGAACAGCAGGGCATATCCCTGGTGGTTCAACACTTGGCAGGTTCTTTGAACGCCAGGACTGACGAACTCAGCCATCGATGCCTAGCCGATCACGAATGGCATCTCCATCCGGAGATGGCGCAAGGTCTCTTCCAACAGTGGGGAGAGCCTTGGTTAGATCTGTTTGCCTTCACCAAGAACGTGCAATGTCAGCTGTTTTGCTCGCCGAAGTTTCCAAGATGGCTCTCGCTCGGAGACGCTTTTTGTCTCGAGTGGAGTTCCGGCCTTCTGTACGGCTTTCCACCCGTACCACACCTGCCTAGAGTTCTCAAGAAGATCACGAATGACCGGGCCCATGATATCCTCGTGGCTCCAGACTGGGCACAGAGAGTCTGGTATCTCGAGCTTCTCCAATTGAGCATCTATCCTCCGATCAGGCTGCCCCTTTGGGAGGACCTTCTGTCGCAGGAGCAGGGAAGGGTCCTCCACCCGAACCTGTCAACTCTGCTCCTTCTTGCGTGGAGATTGAGCGGCAGCAGTTGATCGCATTCAATATTCTTCCCAAAATTTGCAATGTTATTTATGCGGCCAAGCGGCCCTCCACCAAGACCGTGTATGCCTGCCGGTGGAACACATTTTTAAAATATTGTTCGGAAAGGTCTATTGATCCTCTTTCTGCTTCCCTCTCTCAAGTTTTGCTTTTTATTTTGACCCTTCCCAGCAGGGCTCTGCACTGGGCACTCTCAAATGGTACCTTTCAGCCCTGTCTGCCTTCCTGAGGCTGCCAGACCAAACCTCATTATTCAAATCTCTTATTGTAAATAGATTCCTCAAAGGCCTTGTACATATGTTCCCCCCTTCCATTTTCATTATTTCTCAGTGGGACCTTAATTTGGTTCTTACCTTCCTGATGTGTGCTCCATTCGAATGTCTGCACAACTGCCCCCTCTGGCTGCTTACCATCATAACAGCCTTTTTAGTGGCAATAACTTCTGCCTGGAGGGTGAGCGAATTGCAGGATTTGTCTTCCAAGACTCCTTACCTGACGATATTCCCTGATAAATTGGTGCTTCGCAATAGGACCTCTTTCCTCCTGAAAGTGGTAACACCTTTCCATGTGGGGCAATCTGTCACATTGCCCACTTTCTACGCTCCTCCGCACCCCTCTAAAGAAGAGGAGCGACTCCACCATCTGGACCCAAAAAGAGGATTGTCGTTCTACCTTGACCGCACTAAATAGTTCCGGGTGGATGACCAACTCTTCGTGGGGTACGTTGGAACGAAGAAAGGTCGTGCACTGCAGAAGAGGACTATCACGCAATGGGTCATCCTCTGCATCAAAAGTTGGTATGCTCTAGCCAAAGAGCAGCCTCCTGAATGCTTAAGGGCTTATTGTACTAGGGCGAAGGCTGCAACAACGGCGTTGCAACGTGGAGTTTCAGTCCTCGACACTTGTCAGGCAGCAACATGGGCATTCATGCACACGTTTACTAAGCACTACTGCCTAGATAGTCAAGTCTGCAGGGACAGCCTTTTCGGCTGCTCTAACCTGCAGGACTTCCTGGTCTAAACTTGTCCGCAGTCCCTCCTCCGGGGATGGTATTGATTGGGTATCTATTCAGAGGTAAGGAATCTGCGGATAGATGTCTCTATCAGATGGACAAGTTACTTACCTTCGGTAACACCTTATCTGGTAGAGGCATGATCTAGCCACAGATTCCTTACCGACCCACCCATCATTCCCGCACGGTGAACATGTTTCTAAGGTCAGGGCTGATCCCTTTCAGGGCCCTAGTTGTTCAGAAACACACCAATGTAAGTGCACTTCATGGCTCCACACTTCTGGTGTGGAAAGTCGTGAAAAGTAACTGACATCAGTGCGCCGAGGTGGTGCTTAAATGGGTGACGTGGGCATCACAACAGCGCAGATGCCGCCGCCAACATCACACGGAGCCACCCAATGCCACCTACCGGCATGCAGGGGTATTTCTTGAAGAAAAATCTTCCGGATCCAGTCTGACACCTGGGAAATTCAAAGATAAGGAATCTGCGACTAGATCATGTCTTTACCAGATAAGGCGTTACCGAAGGTAAGTAACTTTTCCTACTATTCACTGAACGTTCATGGCTCTCAGCACCAGGGTTCTTAGTCCAGAAGGCCTTTTTCCATAAGGAACACTGGGCCATGCACAGGATGCACAGTTTGCTATATGCTGAAAAATGCCTGTTGAGGAAAATAGAGCTGCGTGGTTATTTGTATGGACTCTAAATAATACACAGTCTCCAGGAAGATTGAGAGATTCTCGAATCGGGACCGTATTGGCCTTCCTATATTTTTCTAAATCCATTTTAATGAGCCTTGTTGTCCCTGAATTGGAAATAGACTTAAAAGTGAGCAGACATTTATTTTAAAAGCTAGGGTTTTTAGCATCTCATCAAAAAGAAACCGGGAATGTTGACAGTCTGCATGGTATTTTCCATCCGACACTCTCACTGGTTGTGTAGTCAAGCTTGCTGCACAAGATTCATGTCCAACTATTGATCATTTAACCTGCACTTTCATATGATGCAGCTAAGTATACCAACAAGGGTATATTTATACCCATTACAAGAGAGAAGCACATTTTGTCTAAGTTTGGTCGACACTTGTTTCTGTACCTTGACGGTAACAGTGGCTACACCAGACCAGTCACTGTGATCACTCTAATGAAATGTGCACATGAAAGTTCCTTATGATCACTATCAGTTAAAACTAATTCCATATAATCCAAAACCTCTTCTGAGGTGCACACCATCAAACTCCCTAGCCACTGGGCATCTATATCAAACTCAATTAAACCATACGCCCACGAGTCAGACTGGCAGCATAATATAATTCATAGAAGTTCCAAACATGTTGTTTTATTAACTTGTAGTCAAGGATCTATAAATAAAAAAACTTTATCTGATTGAGACTTCTAGCGGCGGATTCCTTACTAGTCATCAGACTGAGTGGTGTCTTTGGCATCGTCCATGCCGTAAGTGACGTGCGCAGTGCCTGTATAGGCGCCACCCAGCGCACTGACCTCAGTTCCTTCTTACCTGCACAATCAGCATGGCTCCGGATAAGCTTCCTTCAGTCACTTTTTTATTGGATTCTTTCACCCATTTTGTCAACAACTAGTGTGCCTTTTTTCTCATTTTTTTGAGATGTCGCTGAAGAAACCCAGCGAGTGGAAGCCTTGTGGTGCCTGTCATTGACAGATGTCAGTGACACACCCCAAATTGGTGTGTCTGTGGTGCCTGCAGAGGAACCATGACTCCACGTCATGTGACTCCACTCCAGGTCCTATTCGCGTCTGAGGTCTCGGAACCGCTCCCGGAGTTGCTTGCGTCTGTCGTCGTCACTTTCCAGGACTTCTTGTGGTAAGTCCCATAAGAAGAATTCTAAGAAGTTGAAGCGCTCTTAGACTTATACATGTCGCTTCCATTCGTCAGACGACGTGAGAGAATGATACCACAAATCCGGGCCCCGCTCTCAGGTTTTTCCTGTCCAGCTGGCGTCGGAAACAGAGTCTGCTCTGTGCTTTCCCAAGTTTCCCAAAGCCAGAGCGACCCCTGCCAAATTCCGAGAGTTTTATGAGGCCATGAGCCTCAATTTTTGGCAGCCAAAGCCCCCTGGAGTGCCCCCGTGCCCCATGGGTTTGGGAGGGTGTCCGACTGGGGCTCCGCCAGCAGGTCCGCCCTCAGCATCTTACGACCTCTCAGGATCCGTTAGTGGATACGGAACGGCCACAGCTTTGCAACCTTCTCCGGGGACCATTCTAGTGGTGGGGTTCTCGGCGCTGCCGATGCCCATCGTGATTCCCATCTCTGATACAGAGCCGAGCCGGCGTCACACAATGTCGCTTATGGCTCCTATCAGTCCCACACTGCTTGAATTGGAGATGGAGTCCTGTTTCCTTGAAAGGCACGCTGAGTAACATTAATGGAGGGGATCTGAGGATCCCCATACTGACCCCTTAGCAGAGTCTATGGCTCATGACAACTGGTACAAGGACCTGGCTGATGCCAGTGCTCCGGACACCTCACCAGACATTCTCCTCCCACAGTGGCTGCAGAGGAAGGGGCTTCTATTGCGATGGTGGTCCAGAGGGCGGCAGATGTCCCAGGCCTACAGCTGTTCACGGTTCAGGTCAAGACCAATGTCTTCACAGAGGTGCTTCAGCTATGGGTATCTCCTTGTCGGAGGGATGGTCGGAAACAGAATCTAGGAGGCCGTATACGATTCTCAATTTTGGCTTGTTTATTAGGCAGTGTTAAGTTTAAGCAACACTATGATGTGGTAAACATGAGTCTTCTTGAAGAAGGGATGGGCTTCTCTCTTCCTCTTTTCAGGATGCTCTTCACTCGATGGATGGTTTTCCCAAGGAGGCTCAAGAAAAGAAAGAGAATATGGGCGGTAAGGGTTTGAACCTATGGTTGATTTTATTGTACTACCCGTCACCGACACCCGGTGAGAAAACATGCGAAAATCGGCTTTTGCAGGCCTATGGCTCTGAGTGAGGGCAGGGTAGAGAAGGGACCAAAACAAGAACAAAAAGAAATAAATAATTACTGGTGGAAGAAACGAGGGTGTCTCTTCTCAGCTCTCGTTCCCCACTGCGTTACCATAAAGAAATAACAAGTTCAGAAAGGAGGCAAAATACCCCCAACACAATCGAAATGGCCCTTCTTCTACCTTCAGGGCCACTACTCGTGCCTCAATGTAGTCTACTCCTTATCGGCCACTTAGGACACCCCAAAGAAACAAGTCGAGGCCAAATTTAAAGGACCTGGGAGCGAACCAATAGTTTCTTTTACTCGTCTTACTCCTCGCCCCGTTTCCCCCCCCTCTTATTCCCCTTTACACAGGCTCCCCTCCTGTGGATTCCGCTGACTCTAGGCACAAATCCCTGATGTTTACCCCATCTCCGTCCCGTTCACTTACTGCCAGGGCCGCAGCTCTCCAGAACTGCGGCGGCAAGCAGGCGTCTCCTGGGGGCATCCACCATTCGTCACTCCAGACCTCTGGGCCGTCTTCCCCGGCAGCAGTTTCCTCTCCTTCCTTTCCCGACTTCCAGCCGTCCTCTGTCGCCGTCGGTCCGTCTCTTGGGTTCTTCTTTCCGCGTCCTCGTCTCCTCCGCTACTTCCGGCTTCTTCCTCCCGTCTCTCCTCCTGTTCTCGCGAGTTGTTCCTTTTCCCGGTCTCCAGGGCTGGTGATTGGTTCTCGCAGAGGGCGGGATCTGTGACGGTCTGCATGGGAGAGGAGACAATGAAAGATTTAACCCCTTGGTTACCTTCGTCCTCCTCTCCGTAAGTATGTTTATGAAGCATGACGTCCGGTAGTATACGTTGGCGCTCGTCATCCGCCCCCTCCTGACACTCCTTCAGAACCCTTATTACCTGCTCGGGCATGTGCCAAGCCCTGCACAGGCCCTCCTGTGTGCTGGACCATTGCTCACTGCCATCGCCCCTCTCCTGGGTACCCAGTCTTCCTCTCCCACCACCCCACACAGAGAGCCTCAAATTCCCGGATCAATCCTGGTGCGTTCACTATCACACCACCAGATAGGGAATCCAAAAGGCTAGATATGTCTGGTAAGAGGATTTATTTCTTCCATTAGCCTGTCCCTGCGGTTTGTGAACATTGCATGCTTATTGGGCAGTGTAGGATATGGTTGCCCATATGCTGCCTATGGTTACAGATGAGGCCTATGCCATACTCTCCCAAGTTATTGCTGATGGGCGAGATGCAGCGAAATTCACAATAAGATGCGGGTTGAATATGACCGACACACCGGGCACAGCCATTGCTTTCTTGGTGGTGCTCTGTCGTCACGCCTGGTTGAGGAATACTGGCTTTTCAGGGGATGTTTAGGCATCCCTTATTCACATGCCCTTCGATGAGACTCGCCTCTTTGGCAACAAGGCTGATTTGGCCTTGTAGAGATTCAATGACTGTGGGGACACTGCTATGTCATTGGTGCTCTCTGTGATCCCACGACAGCTGCATTCCACGGTTATGGTAGGGGCTCCCAGCCGCGTCCATTTCCCCCTAACCACCATGGGCAGCAGGCACAGTCCTTTCATGGACGTGGTGTAAAGAAGTAGGCATCTCACAATGAAGACAACAGCAGTAGAAGTAACTTGTGAGTTGTTTATTTCTGGAAAGAATCCCTTCCATCAGTTCACTCCAGTTGGGAGACAGGCTTAACACCAACTGCCTTCCCAGACCCGTTGACATCACCAGGTCTTGAAGCCGTGGCAACAGAAGCTCAGAATGCCACACATCTCCCTTCTTTACAAAGTAAACCCAACCTTATTGAAGGAAAACAGCAATTGTAAAAATACAAATAACATAAAATATTTCACACAACAAAGGAAAGAAGATAAGCACTTCCTAATATTTTTTTTACAAATTAAAAGATATAAGATGCGGAAAACAATTCATAAAGAGCCATACTAATTACTTCACATATTCATTCAAATACGCTGGAGGCGTAGACACCCTCACAGACCTCCGAATAGACTCAGTATTTTTGGAGGAGCCCGCAAGATCAGTTCCCAGTTGGGTTTCCTGACTCAAAAGATGATCCTGAATCAAATCATCTCCGATCACGACAACTCTGCTTAAGTTCCATATGCGATAGTCACTAGTCTTGACAGCATTGTTAAAGACTTTGATGACTTGCATAGGTTGTTAAAACCCTGTAGAAGAACCTTTTTTGCACGGATTTTTAACTAAAACCCAGTCTCCCACTTTGACAACAATTCTTTTAACACTCTTTCTTAGGTCCTAAAGCTTTTTACGAGCTTCAATCCTCGTAGCCTCTGCCAACCTCCAGTCACACCCCTCATTATACTCATCACTATTTGATTGCATGTTATTGACCCAAGTAGGTGCCACCAAAGTGTTGGCACGCCTACCCCTGAATAACTCAAAAGGAGACTTCTTGGTAACAGCATGAAGGGACATACTTACACCTTTTTGAATATTTCTTTCCCCCAATCCAAACCTGCACTTTTTGCCATCTCTATAGTTTCTTTCAGCACACGATTAAAACGCTCCACCATTCCATTCGTCTCTGGATGATATAATGAGCATTTTTTATATTTAATTCCACGTTCACACAGAAACTGTTCCATTTCTCTTGAAACTAGCTGTACCCCTTTGTCTGTAAGAATGACATCAGGTATCCCCTCTCTAGCCATAAGCTCTTCCAAAAATGCCTTCACATGCCTGGTTTCAACACCATGCGTAATGGCTATTTCATGTCATCTAGAAAATAATTCAACGAGAACTAAAACACACCACTCAGAGCCTGAAGAACGGATGGGACCAACTATATCTAAGCCAACTTCCTTCCATGGACCATTGGGGCGCTCCCTTATTACCATGGGCTGGACCTTAGGCTTTGCTACTCTTTCACTCAACGCACACTGAACACAATCTCTGATAACACGTTCCACATGCAAATCCATACCCGGCCACCAGTAAGTCAGTCTGAGTATCTCCTTTGTCTTGGACATTCCTTGATGACCTGCATGAGCTAAAGAAGTAAGTTCCTCCTTAAGAGATACTGGGGGAACCAACCTCATGCCCCTGACCAGCAGGCCTTCCTGCTCAGACAGTTCATCCTTAACATGCCAATATTTTTCTACTTCTTCATCTCCTTTGGGTTTGACGTTCCAACCTGCCCTCACCCAATCCAAGACTCTAAGCATATTACGATCAGCAGCAAGAGTTTCATGCCACCTTTCCTTGGCAATGCTACCCCCTTCTATGAAACAGACTGCCTCCTCATCTTGTTCACTCTCAACAGATAAGCTCTTGTCATCAACATCTACCAAACGGGACAAAGCATCTGCCACCTTGTTCTCAACGCCTGGCAAATATTTAATGTCGAAATCAAACTCTTGTAGCGCCACTACCCATTTGGTGATTCTACTGGAAATTGCATCAATACCTATTTTCTTAAAAATCTTGCATAAGGGTTTGTTGTCCGTCCTTACTTCAAACATGCAGCCCCACAAGAGATTCCTCAATTTCTTTACAGACCAATATACTGCGAGGGCTTCTCTTTCCACAACAGAATAGCGCATTTCAGCACCCCTCAAGCTTCTTGAAAGAAACAGAATTACATTATCGTGCCCTTGATTCCTTTGTAATAAAACAGCACCTAGTCCCTTCATGCTAGCATCAGTTATCAGAAAAGACTTCTTTTTGGGATCAAAACTTCTCAATTTTGGTGCACAACTCAATCTCTCCTTTAATATGCAAAACTCTTCTTCACACGCTTTGCCCCAAATAAACTCACACCCTTTACAAAGCAGAGCTCTCATGTGAACACATAAAGTGGCAAAGCCTTGGACAAATTTACTGTAGTATTCTGCCATTCCTAGAAAACGCCTTAACTCTTCCTTATTCGTAGGAGAATGTAACTTGCGAATATCATCAACCAAATCCTCTTTGGGCATCACACCACCCGCTGAGAGAGAATGTCCCAAATAGTCAATGAACTCCCTCCTGAATTTACATTTCTCAATCTTGACTGTCAGATTAAATTCATTGAGTCTGCCCAAAACACTCATGACCCTTTCATCATGTTCCATATTATCTCTCCCAAAAATCAATATATCATCCTGATATATTGTCACACCAGTTAGACCTTTCAAAACATTTTCTAAAGCTCTCTGAAAAACCAAGGCTGCTGAGACTAAATCAAAAGGAAGTCTGACAAATCGATAAGTCCCAAAAGGAGTCACAAATGTGGTAAGATCTTTAGAGTCCTCATCAAGCTTAATCTGATGATAAGCAGATTTTAGATCAATGGTGGTAAATACCTTGGCACCCCGCAGTAGCATCAACATGTCAGCTATCTTAGGTAAAGGATAGCGGTCTACCACCACATGCTTGTTTAGCTCTCTCAGATCAACACACAAGAGTAAAGATCCATCAGCTTTCTTGGCTGCTACAACAGGAGCAAGCCACTGCTTTGCTTCCACTTCTTCAATAACACCATCTGCCTTTAACCTCTCCAATTCTGCTTGCACAAGTTCTCGCACAGCCACAGGTACATTACGCACTTTACTACATACTGGCTTCGCACCATCAACAAGACGTATGCGATGAACATAATGTCCTAAACATCCTAACGTTTCACAAAACACTTGAGGAAATTTCATCCTCAACATATGTATGAAATTCTCTGACAAATTATCTTGCATAGTAGATATGTTCTTTACCTCAAAATGTTCTTTCAATTTAATAGGTGGTGATTCATTAGGATCTAAAATCACTCCGAGGTCTCTCTGGTGAAACCAACTCAAAATACTGTCACCCTTTTGTGAAATATATATTTTCGCATTAGTAAACCTCCCCTTGTATTCCACAAGACCCCAAAAGTAACCCAACAACTTAATTGGCTCACCCCCATATGCACAAGGTCTTATATCAGGTCGAAACACTTTTGTTTTATCTTTGACCTTCTTTAAGTAAAAGTCTTTGACACTATGGTGATTGTAGCCCCTGAATCTAAAAGAACATTGGTTGTTTCGCCTTCCACCAAAATTTCATCAAATGGGCTACTTTAACTATCAGCATTTTCAGTGACTTGTAGCAATATCTGCCCACACTCTACACGAGACAGTGGATCATTTGGACAAACAGCATCATCATTAATTTCATTTACCCTTCCTTTAAATGTTTTGCCTTTACAGACAGCAGCAAAATGGCCTCTCCTCTTACAATTACTGCAAGTGGCTTTGCTAGCTGGACATTTTTTGTCATTAGCTAAGTGACCTACTGTCCCACAACGAAAACATCTACCTTGAAAGGTGTAGGGCTTTTCCACTTTGTCAAAACTACTCCTCTTTTTCTCATGTTCCTTTTCCTTTTGATCTTTTTGTGGTTGTTTGACAACTTGAACAGAATCTTTCTTGTCACCTTCTTTTCTTATGACTTCCACGCATTTGATGGAATGTTCGATCCTCTTTGCAATGAGAAGACATCCTCAAGGGAAGGTTGATCCTTTTGCCAGAGTTCTTCTCTTACTCGTTCAATGTTACACCCCAACATAAATTGGTCCCTAATTCTTTCATCAAGAGTGGAACCAAATTTGCATGTTGAGGCTAGTTTCCTCAAACTAGTTAGATAGTTCTCTATGGTCTCATCCTCTAACTGACTCCTGCGGCCAAAATGGTATCTTTCAAGTATGGTACTAACTTTGGGTAGATAGTTTGTCCAATTTAGCAATACAAATTTCATACTCGTTAAGGTCACCATCATAAATTTCAGGCAGATGATCAAAAACCTCTTGTCCTTCTGACCCTAGACAATGTAACAGTAAAGCCGTTTTTCTTTCCGCACTTAGTTCTCTGGCTCTTCTGCCACACACCCTGGCATACCTTTCAAACACTTTACGCCACTTTTGCCACCTAATAGGTGGATCACCAGGAGATGACAAAAAGAAGGGTGGCGCAGTAACATTTTACATATTCAATACACTCCCAAAATGTAAAAAAAACACTAAGGATAAGCAAAAAATAAATGTTATGGGAGGAAATGTTGAAGTAAAAGAACGGATTAAGTGACAGGCGTAGAGGATTAATACGAGTGCATGAAATTGTAAAACAAACTTTAGAGATAAAGTGTGCGTGCCACTGATGCACGCATGGAATGCATAAAGCAGCTTGAGGAGGTGTATACAGTGTGCGTATCACTGATAAACGATGACACGCCAGTACTGGTAATAAGTGTTACCTCTGATCAAAGTAGATGTGTGTCACTCCAAGAAATGCATAGAATAGCAACTGAAGTTCCTGGTAACTGAAGAGTAAGTGTGCGTGTCACTGAAATTGAGCGACACGCAAAGCACAGGGAAGAAGCCACTGTAGCTAGATGCTCGTCAATGAAACAAAAACTCCACTCAAGATGGCCGCCACCTAAGCGTAACGTGACGACGGTAGGGTCAGAGGGTGCAATTGACAGTGGGAGTGTGAAGAGACAGCGGTGCGCGCGTGAAAGTTCGGATGCGCACGTTACAGCACAAGAGTCCTTGCGGTGTGCGCGAGTCAGGCGAGCACGGAGTTCTGGTGCGCACGCTGCTGCACATAAGTCCTCAAGAGGTCATTTAAAATATGCAGAGGCTAGTACTGTAAGCAGGGTTCCCAGAATGGGTCGTAAACAAATGAAACAGTACCTTGAGTGGGTTCCTTCGAGATAGCTGTCCGGAAATACTTGTGGAAATAATAGGGCAGCTGTCTCCTTGAATCAAGACGCTTAAGCTCGACACAAGACGCTTACGTTCGATGTTGAGATCCTTTCTTTAAAATCCAAGCATCCTCTGTCGCCAGTGTAAAGAAGTAGGCATCTCACAATGAAGACAACAGCAGTAGAAGTAACTTGTGGGTTGTTTATTTCTAGAAAGAATCCCATCCATCAGTTCACTCCAGTTGGGAGACAGGCTCAACATCAACTGCCTTCCCAGACCCGTTGACATCACCAGGTTCTGAAGCCGTGGCAACAGAAGCTCAGAATGCCACACGTGGGTGTGGCTTTCACAAGCCCTCATGGGGCCCAAAGCCAAAGGTCTGCCCAGTCCTCTCCCCCCGGTAGCCACACAGTCAAAGCCTCTTAAATAGACCCTTGATCCAGCATGGGCATCCGGTTGGCAGCAGAATTCAACACCATCTGCTCCAATGGCAGGGGATCACTAAAGACAAATGGGTGTTCCAGATTGTCTAACATGGCTGTGCCCTCCCCTTCCAACAGACTCCAACGCCACTTCCTCTGTCCCTTGATCAGCAGACAGAGGATCACCTTGAGCTCTTGCAGCAGGAAGTACTGGTCCTTCTGGCCAAAGGATTGAGAGGGGGCCAGCATCAGAAGTAGGTCATGGTTGCTATTCCTGCTACTTTCTGGTGCCAAAGAAGGATGGAAGTCTCTTGTTCTATCTCAGATCTGCGTCCTCTCAATTACCTGGTTAACGGTGGGCCACAAGCATTATCAGTTCACTGTACTCCCTTTTGGCCTTACCAGTGCCCCTCTGGTGTTCACCAAGGTGATGTCGGTGGTTGCTGCACATCTATGGAG
This sequence comes from Calotriton arnoldi, assembly GCA_963921515.1. Taxonomy (NCBI): domain Eukaryota; kingdom Metazoa; phylum Chordata; class Amphibia; order Caudata; family Salamandridae; genus Calotriton; species Calotriton arnoldi. Next base: position 1,060,432 of record CAWUFW010005646.1, read on the forward strand.
GTCACGAGTTACAGTCTTCCCCTACCTCAAAGATTGGTTGTTGAAGGCGGGCTTGCCCCAGGCAGTCTTCTCCCACCTTCAGACTACGGTTGACCTATTTCACTTGCTGGGGTTCACAATCAATGTGCTGAGGTCACACCTGATTCCCTCTCGGATGCTCACTTTCATCTGAGCAATTCTGGATACAGTGCGGTTTCAGGCCTGTCCTCCAGAACAGCGAGTCCAAGATATTTTGCTATGATACCGATGTTTCAGCCTCTATCCTGGATTTCGGTGAGACTTACTCTGAGGCTGCTGAGTCTCATCGCCTCCTGTTGGTGAAACATGCATGTTGCCATATGAGGGCCCTTCAGTGGAACTTGAAGACCCTGTGGGCACAGCATCAGGTAAATCTCTCTGATCTGGTCCAGATATCGGAGGGAGACCTGCAGTGGTGGCTCTTGGACCACGATTGGGCCAACGGCAGACTTCTCGCTCTTTTCCCCATTCAGAGCTCACAGTGGTGACAGATGCACAACACCTGGGTTGCTGCCGCCACCTGGGAGAGGCGGAGATCAGAGGACTTTGATCTCCGGCAGAGTCTCAGTTCCACATCAACCTGTTGGAACTGAGAGCTATTCGACTGCCATTGAAAGCCTTTCTTCCATCAAGTTAAGGCTTGTTTGCGTGGAACAGGCAGGGCAGGGTGGGGTTGTGGACCCTAAGTCAAGAGGCTTTGCATCTCTGGACATGGCTGGAGCGTCAGGACATATTCCCGGTTGTTCAACATCTGGCATACTCTCTGAATGCCAGAGCAGGTGAAGTCAGTCATCGATGCTTAGTGTATCATGAATGGCGTCTCCATCCAGAGGTGGTGCAAGATCACTTCCAAGATTGGGGAGAGCCTTGGCTAGATCTATTAGCCATCGCCGAGAAAGTAATTTCAGCACTTCTGCATGCTTCAGTTTCCAAGACACCTCTAGCTCAGACACATTTTGTCTCGACTTGAGCTCAGGACTATTAAGCCTGCCAATGGGACAGGTTTGTGACTTGGTTAACATCTAAATCAGTTGTTCCTCTGTCTGCACCCTTGTCTTAAGTTCTCTTGTTTGTTCTATCCCTGGGCGGCAAGGCTTTGCTTCGGGCACAGTTAAGGGGTAGCTCTCTGCCATTTCCACCTTTCTACGGTTGCCAGACCAACTTTCCCTCTTTAAGTCACCTGTTGTGGCCAAGTTCATTAGAGTTTTGCAACATATATTTCCTCCCACGTTCTTCATTATGCCTCAATGGGACTTGAATTGAGTTATATCCAAAAGGGGGACTGAGAGCTGGGTTATGAGGTCGTGCACACTTGCTCCCAAAAGAGACTAGTAATTAAAGAAGGTATGCAGTTCCTATGTGATAGGGTGGGGGTTGGGAGGAAAGGCAGTGGAGGGGAAAAGACAGGTCTTTCTTCGTGTTGCCCTCACACACCCCGAGAGGTGTCATGCTTCATCATAGGGCGGTTGCACCTCGTCAGGCCGGCGCTGCAATGCCTGACGGGCTCCCGAAAACGGGGCTCTTTGTCGGGGATCTTTTGAAGAGGAAGCCGTTAGGTGCGTGCAGGTGTGGGGGCGGGGTAGTGCACAGTGAGAAATTAAATAAAATAGGTATAGAGCAGTCCTCTAAAGTCAAATTTTTAATGAAAAGGTAGCTCTAGCCTAAATAAAAACAAGAGTGGGCCCCTGTAAGGATAGTGATGTTCCTAAGGGGCAGTCTAAGTGTGTAAGGTCGACATGTTTCGTGCCTCTATTTGCCCCTAACGGGTCAATTGGCACTTCTTCAGGACCGTGCAAAAGAACAGTAGATGCGTGCACTACCGCCTGGTATTCAATTGGTGGATGTAAATTACCAGGGGCGGTAGAGACCCTAGTTGACGTTAACTGGGGACTAGGTAGACCTGTGTAGAGGGAACAAAAACGGGGAGGGGAGGAGGGAAAAACGAATAGGGTGAGTGAGTGTAAAACATTGGCATTGCATATATGTTAACACATCAGAGTATAGGGCTAATTGTACTGAAGACACAGTATGTTATATGGGCGTAAGGGTCTTGTGACAAGCAGACTGTTGCTGGGTTTTTCATAATCAGAGAGGAGGAGTATGCTAGCTACTTCAGTTTAGAAGCCACGTAGCATGCAGGCAAGTGAAGTGTTAATGCATATAGCAGCGTTGCATTTGAATTGTGGTGGAGCGTAATCACCAGTGTATAGCTAAGACATAACCGGTGTGCGTATACCGTGAATAATGTCAGAACATAGGGGGCAATGACCGTGCGGTTCAACGCCAATGTGCGTATGCCGTGAATAATGTCAAAACATTGGGGGCAATGACCGTGTGGTTCAACGCCAATCGTAGGGTAGCCGAGGCAAGGTAGTGGTGTTGGTAGGGATGAGCCACGCGGACGAGTGCGCGAGGCAAGTAATTTAAAACAACTAAATTAAAACACCCAGCGGGGACAAAACGTAAGAAGAGCTGCGTGGTGTGAGTCACCGCGGGGGGAGTGAAGCGGGACATTAGCGTTAAATGTGCCACATGGTAGGACACAGATATGCTTAATGGTTGTCGAATTTCAACCCCGTACTGAAACCAAGTAGCTGCGGCCATGTGCAGTTACAGTGTGAGGTGCCGTTTAACATGTCGCATTTGCGTGTAGGGCGCGAACCCGTAGTGATCAGTGTAACGTGAGTCTACAGACGAAATAGCAAGGTAGTTGGGGAGTACTACAGTAAGGCGGAAAGGACCTGCGTGGACGGGCGCACATATGTGGAAGGAAGGTGTTCCATTGAATCGTTAAAAAAGACAAAACATACACCCTCACAATGGCGCAAGTAAGTAACAGAAAAGTTGTGTGCGTTACGTTAGGTAGGTTAAAGGACAAGTATACACCCTCGAAAAATGCTAAAAACTCACCCCTAGGCAAGCGTACTGGGCCGACGGGGATTGGCGGAGCACGTAGTTACTCCGGTAGTCTGAAAGTAGAAAACCGTAGTGTACAGGTAGGGTAAAGCAGAGGTAGAGCTTACCGGTAGTTCAGGGCAGGAGGCCGCAGTGGAGTGGTACTCACAGGTTCAATGAAGCAACTTGCTGAAATCCTACCCTAGCTCCAGGGCCCCGTGACCGGATGTTCCGGTTGGCTGGTATTTATACGGAGAGAACTAGACCGGCAATTGAGGCAGCCATCTTAGGAGTGATTTCGTTAAAAAACTTTATTAGGTCCTCGACAATCTCATAGGGAGAACTAGACCGGCAATTGAGGCAGCCACCTTGGGAGTAATTTCGATAAAAACTTTATTAGGTTCTCGACAATCACATAGGGATCACCGAGAGCCCCGTTTTCGGGAGCCCGTCAGGCATTGCAGCGCCGGCCTGACGAGGGGCAACCGCCCTATGATGAAGCATGACACCTCTCGGGGTGTGTGAGGGCAACACGAAGAAAGACCTGTCTTTTCCCCTCCACTGCCTTTCCTCCCAACCCCCACCCTATCACATAGGAACTGCATACCTTCTTTAATTACTAGTCTCTTTTGGGAGCAAGTGTGCAGGACCTCATAACCCAGCTCTCAGTCCCCCTTTTGGATATAACATTAGCACGGCGGCTCAGCCGTGGGACAGTGCCCCTGCCCTCTTAACTTAGAGTGGCTTTCTCCCAGACCTTAGGGGGTTATGTTATGTTAAGATAGCTTGTAGAGCGCACAGCTGCCCCAGCTACGGGGCGTCCCGGCGCTTAGCAAAAAAGAGGCTAAAACTGCGAGTATCCCTCCTAAGAGGAGAGAGGAAGGGCCAGGGAAGACAAGTGGGACAAAAGAAGGGGAACCTAATGAGGGAACAGATGGGTCTTTAGCGCTTTACGAAAGAATAAGTAGTTGTCCATACTCCGGATGTGAGACGGAAGATCATTCCAGAGCTTGGCAGCCAGAACGTGGAACGAGCGACCACCAGCGCGGGCCCTCTTCACCCGTGGTATAGAAACAAAATGTTTGCCAGTAGAGCGCAAATGGCGCGAAGGAGTGTAGATCGAGAGCAGGCCGGATATTATACCAGAGGTGGAGGATTTCAGGATCTTAAAAGCAAAGCAGAGAGATTTGAACTCCAGCCGCCTCTCCATTGGCAGCCAGTGTAGCCGTCGAATGGTGCTAGAGGTGGGGCAGCGGCTGGGCATAGCAAGGAGAGTTCTGGCGGCGACATTCTGGACCCTCTGAAGTCTTGAGATCTCGGTCTTATTGACCCCAAGATAGAGCACGCTGGCATAGTCCAGTCTAGATAGGACAGATGCTTCCTCCTTCTCCCCTGTCCTCTACACCTGCTATCACCACAATGGATAACATTCAAGGTCTCTCCTTCGGGGAGGACTGTGTAACTGAAATCCTGAACGGTCCCTCCCTTCTTGACCAAGAAGGAGCAGCATCAACCAGCGGTACCTCAAGTGACTGGACAACCATCACTAACATGAAACGCCAACTCATGAAGATCATCATGCACGGGGCGATCATGACAGAATATCTACGTGCCAACATAGCACCCAATGGCCTTATTGTCAGCAACAGCCCAAGGATCTTCCTTGAAGATAAACAATTCAAGGAGGAATGGTCCCTGGTAGCGTGGAAATGCACCAGGGATCTCCTGATACTCATTATCAAAACGGCTAAAAGGCTAGCGGATGAACTGATACTACGGATCTCCATCGCTGAGGGCAACCTTAAAGCAGGCATCGCCCATGCTGCATTCAAAGCCAAACTGGCAGAAATAACCAAGGAAATCACTGACAACAAGGAATACCTGATGAGAAATAAAATCAGCAAACTTCAGAAGGATATCACACGCTTCAGCAAGGAAAAAATATATCCCTATTTGAAGGATGACTACAAACCCTCAGGGGATGACTATTCCTCGGATGACAGCACAGGCTCCCGCCGGAGGACTTACTCTTCGGGCAGCAACTCCAGCACTGAAAACCAAGGTAGCTACCCACACAACATGCATAACCAACAACGAAGATTACCACCGAACCCTATGTACGGCTATGGCCCACCACCCTACCAAGGCCTTACACCATTCCAAGGACCACCATTGTGGCACTACCCTCAATACCAGAATGGACCACCACCACTCTTCCCCCCCTTCCAACCACAACCTTTTTTAGGCAGAGGCTGGGGCAAAGGGCGCGGCAGAAGAAGACGAGGCACACAGAATCAACCCAAACAAGTGCATTGGCAAGACCAGCCACAACAGAACCCGTCACACACGGACCCTCGGAGCAATCAAGACAAGAGAAACTGATCGTTAATCTCTCTGATCGCCCCCTCACTACCACTGAAACTACTGTTCTCAGTAAAGGATTGGGTTTTGTGCCCACACCCAAAGTGGACCACTTTCGCACTATGTGCGAACTCCAAAACCTGTTTAGGAAGATACGCCTAAAAGCATACTTTGGTGACCAACCTGAGGTAACATCAACGGACACCGGCTTACGTAAGCCCTCGACCTTTACTCCGACCTCCAACATGGTTCCACCAGAGGTCTTGACCTTTGAACGTGCTGTCCTCAAGGAACTAACGGAGAAACGCCAGGAGTCCAGATTTTGTAATATCTCCAATTCTGAATCCACAGCCATAAAAGTCCTATCCAATGACGCAACTATAACAATAAAGGAAGCAGACAAAGGGGGAGCCATCGTCATCATGGCCACCACAGACTACCGGACGGAATGTTTACGCCAACTGGAGAATACCCAGTACTACACCCCCCTTACCCAAGACCCTACCCCACGCCTGCAGACCCAAATATTATCCATGGTCACAGCGGCTCTCAACCAAGGGTGGATCACCAAGAACGAGGCAGAATTCCTTAGCAACCCTAATCCAAGACTGCCCTATTTTTACATCTTGCCCAAAATTCACAAGGGGGTGAATCCACCCCCTGGTAGACCCATCGTGTCTGGCATAGGGTCAGTTTTGGAACCGCTTTCCAAATTCTGCGACCATTTTTTCCAACCATTAGTTCGCAGAATACCTACCTTCCTCCAGGACACTAGAGATGTTTTGAAACTGATTGAAACAACCAACTCAGAGGGCCTTCTCCCCGATATACTTTTTTCACTAGATGTGGAGGCTCTCTACACAAACATTCCTCAAATCAACACACTTGAGGTAGTAGAGCAAATCCTACAGGAAACAGCTTGGACCTCACCCACCCACATCAGCTTTGTGATGGAATGTGCCCACATCGCACTCACTGAAAATTTCTTCCAATTTGAAGACAAGCTCTTTCACCAGACACAGGGGTACGTCAATGGGCAGCACATTCGCCCCTAGTCTGGCATGTCTTTACATGTCAGATTTCGAGGCGAAGCATGTCCTCGCCGAGTCCAACCCCTTTTCGAATAACGTTCTCCTATGGAGACGTTATATCGACGGCATACTGATATTTTGGAGAGGAGACAGGGACACTATCCATGAATTCCTCCTTTGGATCAATAACCTCAACCCTTACCTCAATTTCACAGCCGACTGCTCAGAACGAGAACTTCCGTTCCTTGATCTCATGATCAAGAAAACACCCAACAGGCTGGAGACGATCACATACAAAAAACCAACTGACAGCCATAGTCCCCTCTTGTACCAAAGCTTTCACCCTAGGGCACTGAGGGAAAACCTGCCCTATGGGCAATTCCTGCGTATTCGTAGTAATTGTAGTAATGTGGAGGATTACAAACAGCAAGCAACCGAACTCAGCACTAACCTGGTCAAAAGACAGTACCCCCCCCGAATTGTAAGCAATGCCCAAAAGCGAGCACGGAACTCCAACCGACTAAGCCTTCTAGAAACACACACCAAACCTACAACTGATACGATCACGTGTGACCACCTTCACACCAGATTCCAACTTGTTAAAAAGAATTGTCAACAAACACTGGAGAATCTTGGAAACCGGGGAGTTGAGCATTAGCAAACCGCGTTTTGCCTTTAAAAGGACAGCCAACATTAAAGATCTATTAGTGAACACCAGACCAAAAAAGCAAACCCCGAGAGCTCCCAATACCCTTTGGGACCTACCACCTGTCACTGGCCACCACCCCTGTGGCCAATGCGTAGTCTGCCCTCTTACTCAAGCCACTAAAAACATCTCTTTGACTAATAGCTGGAGGTGGACCCAAAACAAACACACAAACTGTAACACACGAAATTGCATCTACTTAATAACATGCCCCTGCCAACTCCAATACGTAGGGATGACCACACGTGCTGTCAAAACCAGGATCACAGAACACAGGAGCAATTTTCGGTGTAAAAAAACTAACACCAAAATGTGTACCCACTTCGTGGAATCCAACCATTCACCAAATGATTTACATTGGACAATCATTGAGGCCTTTCCAACCATCACTAAGGAGGCCCTCTTCAGAAAGGAACAATGTTGGGTTTTCAAACTGGGGTCACACATCAGGGGCCTCAACGATGACATCCCCTGGGCGGAACTGAATCGATAATAGCGACTGGCTATTACTGCCTGTCGCCCCGTCCTCCAGTCTGTTGGCTATTCCCTCTTCCACCTATGCCACTACACTGACAGACCGGGGGCCTCATCCACGACAGCCCACTGTTAATCTGCAGCTTCTGACCTTAACTTCTCTCTCCTGGCCCTTTGGCCTTTCCCGTCTTGTTCTATACCCAAATAACCCATCATTAGGCACCCACGCATTTTCTGCCTGTTGTGACGTGCACCCTTGCTACTACGATCATCCTGACAATGCAGGCTTTCACCCACGTCTCTATGACTGAGAACTTCGAAGCAGTACAACCCACCAGACTTGACCGTATGTTATCACACGATTCTGTTGTTAGTATTCCCTCTATAGTGTGCTCTTAGACGACACCATTTAAGGACAATACACGAGCCTTTAAGGACAACACATTAGCCTTTTTTATCACGCAACACGCGCTCTTGTCCATACACATGTTCTGGATACTCTGCTTGAGCGCCGCCGTCCGCTATATCACGTAGCTGACTATACACATACTCTGGATACCCTGCTTGAGCGCCGCTATCCGCTACATCTTGTAGCTGACTCATACTTCCACTCTCTTAGGCACAATTAATAATTGTTATCAGGCCGCTCGGTGTTCCCTATGTGATTGTCGAGAACCTAATAAAGTTTTTTATCGAAATTACTCCCAAGGTGGCTGCCTCAATTGCCGGTCTAGTTCTCCCTATGAGATTGTCGAGGACCTAATAAAGTTTTTTAACGAAATCACTCCTAAGATGGCTGCCTCAATTGCCGGTCTAGTTCTCTCCGCATAAATACCAGCCAACCGGAACATCCGGTCACGGGGTCCTGGAGCTAGGGTAGGATTTCAGCAAGTTGCTTCATTGAACCTGTGAGTACCACTCCACTGCGGCCTCCTGCCCTGAACTACCGGTAAGCTCTACCTCTGCTTTACCCTACCTGTACACTACGGTTTTCTACTTTCAGACTACTGGAGTAACTACGTGCTCCGCCAATCCCCGTCGGCCCAGTACGCTTGCCTAGGGGTGAGTTTTTAGCATTTTTCGAGGGTGTATACTTGTCCTTTAACCTACCTAACGTAACGCACACAACTTTTCTGTTACTTACTTGCGCCATTGTGAGAGTGTATGTTTTGTCTTTTTTAACGATTCAATGGAACACCTTCCTTCCACATATGTGCGCCCGTCCACGCAGGTCCTTTCCGCCTTACTGTAGTACTCCCCAACTACCTTGCTATTTCGTCTGTAGGCTCACGTTCCACTGATCACTACGGGTTCGCGCCCTACACGCAAATGCGACATGTTAAACGGCACCTCACACTGTAACTGCACATGGCCGCAGCTATTTGGTTTCAGTACGGTGTTGAAATTCGACAACCATTAAGCATATCTGTGTCCAACCATGTGGCACATTTAACGCTAATGTCCCGCTTCACTCCCCCCGCGGTGACTCACACCACGCAGCTCTTCTTACGTTTTGTCCCCGCTGGGTGTTTTAATTTAGTTGTTTTAAATTACTTGCCTCGCGCACTCGTCCGCGTGGCTCATCCCTACCAACACCACTACCTTGCCTCGGCTACCCTACGATTGGGGTTGAACCACACGGTCATTGCCCCCAATGTTTTGACATTATTCACGGCATACGCACATTGGCGTTGAACCGCACGGTCATTGCCCCCTATGTTCTGACATTATTCACGGTATACGCTCACCGGTTATGTCTTAGCTATACACTGGTGATTACGCTCCACCACAATTCAAATGCAACGCTGCTATATGCATTAACACTTCACTTGCCTGCATGCTACGTGGCTTATAAACTGAAGTAGCTAGCATACTCCTCCTCTCTGATTATGAAAAACCCAGCAACAGTCTGCTTGTCACAAGACCCTTACGCCCATATAACATACTGTTTCTTCAGTACAATTAGCCCTATACTCTGATGTGTTAACATATATGCAATGCCAATGTTTTACACTCACTCACCCTATTCATTTTTCCCTCCTCCCCTCCCCGTTTTTGTTCCCTCTACACAGGTCTACCTAGTCCCCAGTTAACGTCAACTAGGGTCTCTACCGCCCCTGGTAATTTACATCCACCAATTGAATACCAGGCGGTAGTGCACGCATCTACTGTTCTTTTGCACGGTCCTGAAGAAGTGCCAATTGACCCGTTAGGGGCAAATAGAGGCACGAAACATGTCGACCTTACACACTTAGACTGCCCCTTAGGAACATCACTATCCTTACAGGGGCCCACTCTTGTTTTTATTTAGGCTAGAGCTACCTTTTCATAAAAAAATTTATTTTAGAGGACTGCTCTATACCTATTTTATTTAATTTCTCACTGTGCACTACCCAGCACCCGCACGCACCTAACGGCTTCCTCTTCAAAAGATCCCCGACAAAGAGCCCCGTTTTCGGGAGCCCGTCAGGCATTGCAGCGCCGACCTGACGAGGGGCAACCGCCCTATGATGAAGCATGACACCTCTCGGGGTGTGTGAGGGCAACACGAAGAAAGACCTGTCTTTTCCCCTCCACTGCCTTTCCTCCCAACCCCCACCCTGTCACATAGGAACTGCATACCTTCTTTAATTACTTGAATTGAGTTCTCACCTTACTCATGTGTTCCCCTTTTGAGCTGATGTACAGCTGCCCTCTACGAATCTTAGCTCTAAAAACTATTTTACTTGTGGTGATAACATCTGCAAGGAGGGATAGTGAATTGCAAGTGCTTTGAGTTAACCCTTCCTGCACTTCATTATTCCCAGACATGCTGGTCCTTAAAACTCTAAAGACACACAATTGATGGACGGAATGCAGAAGAAATCAAAACATTCACCCCAGTCAAGAGATCTGGGTTAAATCCATCATTCTTTTGCTCACCATGCCACCCCAGTTTAGACCTGGCCATATGCAAATCAGTCTTGACCCTGTGCCTCATGGGAACAGTCCAGCCCGAACTGCCAAGCCAGGTCCTCCCTGGACCGGAAACAAGCATCCTAGGACCGGTTTCGGGGTTTTACCCCTCTTCAGCCAGGATAGCTTAATTCCAGTGGCACAGTGAGCCCAGGACCCATGTCTGGGCATACCTGGCGCACTTAGGGCGAGAAAGCAAAAGACACACAATTGATGGACGGAATGCAGAACAAATCAAACCATTCACCCCCAGTCAAGAGATCTGGGTTAAATTCATCATTCTTTTGCTCACCATGCCACCCCAGTTTAGACCTGGCCATATGCAAATCAGTCTTGACCCTGTGCCTCATGGGAACAGTCCAGCCCGAACTGCCAAGCCAGGTCCTCCCTGGACCGGAAACAAGCATCCTAGGACTGGTTTCGGGGTTTCACCCCTCTTCAGCCAGGAAAGCTTGATTCCAGTGGCACAGTGAGCCCAGGACCCACGTCTGGGCATACCTGGCGCACTTAGGGCAAGAAAGCAAAAGACACACAATTGATGGACGGAATGCAGAACAAATCAAAACATTCACCCCCAGTCGAGATCTGGGTTAAATCCATCATTCTTTTGCTCACCATGCCACCCCAGTTTAGACCTGGCCATATGCAAATCAGTCTTGACCCTGTACCTCATGGGAACAGTCCAGCCCGAACTGCCAAGCCAGGTCCTCCCTGGCCGGAAACCAGCATCCTAGGACCGGTTTCGGGGTTTCACCCCTCTTCAGCCAGGATAGCTTGATTCCAGTGGCACAGTGAGCGCAGAACCCACGTCTGGCCATACCTGGCGCACTTAGGGCGAGAAAGCAAAAGACACACAATTGATGGACGGAATGCAGAACAAATCAAAACATTCACCCCCAGTCAAGAGATCTGGGTTAAATCCATCATTCTTTTGCTCACCATGCCACCCCAGTTTAGACCTGGCCATATCCAAATCAGTCTTGACCCTGTGCCTCATGGGAACAGTCCAGCCCGAACTGCCAAGCCAGGTCCTCCCTGAACCGGAAACAAGCATCCTAGGACCGGTTTCGGGGTTTCACCCCTCTTCAGCCAGGATAGCTTGATTCCAGTGGCACAGTGAGCCCAGGACCCACGGCCGAGAACGTAATTTCAGCACTTCTGCATGCTTGAGTTTCCAAGACACCTCTAGCTCAGACACATTTTGTCTCGACTTGAGCTCAGGACTATTAAGCCTGCCAATGGGACAGGTTTGTGACTTGGTTAACATCTAAATCAGTTGTTCCTCTGCCTGCACCCTGGTCTTAAGTTCTCTTGTTTGTTCTATTCCTGGGCGGCAAGGCTTTGCTTCGGGCACAGTTAAGGGGTAGCTCTCTGCCATTTCCACCTTTCTACGGTTGCCAGACCAACTTTCCCTCTTTAAGTCACCTGTTGTGGCTAAGTTCATTAGAGTTTTGCAACATATATTTCCTCCCACATTCTTCATTATGCCTCAATGGGACTTGAATTGAGTTCTCACCTTACTCATGTGTTCCCCTTTTGAGCTGATGTACAGCTGCCCTCTGCGGATCTTAGCTCTCAAAACTATTTTACTTGTGGTGATAACATCTGCAAGGAGGGTTAGTGAATTGCAAGTGCTTTGAGTTAACCCTTCCTGCACTTCATTATTCCCAGACATGCTGGTCCTTAAAACTCTAGCATACGTTTTGCTAAAGGTGGTCACATCTTTTCATGTTGGCAGAACATCACCATTTCTACCTTTTTCCCCATCCTCATCCTTCTAAAGAAGAGGGGAGACTGCACCACGTGGATCCAAAAAGAGCATTATCGTTCTACAGCGACAATCAACTCTTTGTTGGATTTGCAGGGGCAAACAATGGGACGACAATTCAGGGGAGAACCATCTGTCGAATTATCCTCTGTATTAAGATCTGCAACGCAATGGCCAAGAAACAGCCTCTGAGGACTTAAGAGCTCATTCCACCAGATCCAAATCTGGGACCACTGCGTTGGCTAGAGGAGTTCCAGTCCTGGACATCTACCAGGGAGCTATGTATGCATCACTGCACATGTTCGCCAAACACTACTGCCTCGACAGTGGGGTCTGGGGAGATGGGCATTTTGCCCGTTCGGTCCTCTAGGACTTCTTAGTGTACCACATTCCGCAGACCCACCTCCCGGTAGAGATTACTTTGGTATCTATTCTAAGGTAAGGAATCTGCAGCTAAAAGTCTCTATCAGATTGCTTTGATAACATCTTATGTGGTAAAGACTTTATCTAGCGGCAGATTTCTTATCGACCCTCCCATCCTTCCCGTTCTGCGAACTGTCTTCTCACATAAAAGAAATCCTTCAGGACTTTACTTGTGATAGACTAGTCATTCCTTCTCAGCTTGACTCTGTGCCTTTGTTGCGGAAAAACAGTCAAGAACTGAGGTCAGCGCGCTGTGGTGGCACCTATATAGGCAACGCGCAGGTCACTTCCGCTGTGGATGACGCCACCTGCGGCGTGCAAAGGGATTGCTCAAAAATTTCCATATACAGTCTGACTCCTGGGAAATATTCGAAAGTAAGAAATCTGCAGCTAAATAAAGTCTCTATCAGATAAGGTTTTACCGAATATAGGTAACTTGTTCTTTACTTTCATCAGCATTATTACTTCCTCATGGGAAAATCATTTTTAAGTTTTAATCATCAATCACTGTTAGATACCAATGGGTCCAGTTCAATTAAGACCTCAAAATTCTTACAGTATCCAAAAGATGATGGAAAATTATTCTCATCAAGCATAGGACCTGATTGAGAGTTTGGCGGAGGGTTACTCTGTCACAAAGGTGAAGGATATCTCGTCTGCCTTATTACAAGTCCCATAGGATCGAATGCACTTTAAATAAGGTGGACAAGATATCCGGCACATTCGTGACAATGTAACCCATTTACCAAACTCTTTTTCAGGCCCATAGATTCTTTCTGTTTCAGGACTTCAGCTCAGTTGTCAGAAAAATATAACAAAAAATACTAGAAGGCCTCACTAAAAAAGTCTCTGCGATTGTTATGAGCGCCCACTAATGGTTCTTCAACATGAAATCAAAAGATAGATCCAAAACCGTCTTTCTCCTCTCCAGGGCCATTTCCACTTTTCCACTGCCCATTAAAAGTGGTTTAGTTGGATTTAGAAAGTTAACAGGCCAAATGTCTTCATTCTTAACACTAGTAAAGACCAACAGACAGTCAAAGTTCCCTTAGCCAAACCTTTATGTACTATACTCTGTTTCTAAAGTTGACAATTTCCTGGGGTGAAAACAGTGGCAGAATCCTCCCCGCTGTTGTCTAACAGGGGGACAAAACTGGATTTAAGTGGTAAGTGCCTAAAACATTAACTAAGTCCTTTAATTCAAGTTTAGTAATCTGCACCTTTTACATTGTGGGCATTCACCTTAGATTTCCACCCCCATAGGGCGCAAGGCTATAAAATTACTAACTAAATAAACTATCCCTCATGATAGGCTGTGGGGGCAACAAAACTGCATTGTTGACGGGACTTTGAAAATCCTTGCACCAGTGCTGCACAGAAGATAATCCTGTTCTTTTTTTACTTAGATGTTGGTGGTTAATGTAAAACCTGGACCTGAATGCCATATCTTTCATTTTCGTGACCCTACACTTTGGAATTCGCAGCAATTTTGGCTTATTATCTGTTATAAAAATACCTATTGTATATACCCATGTAAAATAGTTATCGTGTTACACCTTAAGTAACGGTCTGCATATCCTTAGAATCTTGCCTTCTAAACCTCACTTCCATAGTTGAAGTTCTGACAGATTGCTATAAGATCGAGTGTATATTCAATTCACAAGTTTCATAACATGGAAACATGTCTGCTGGTCCTTAGGGCAGTAACAATAGAGATATCTAAAGCAAGGCAGAACTTGTTGGCCATCTTTGGGGTCTCTAGCAGGGTGGTGCCAGGCTGCCTCTACAAACAGATAATGTTGCCCCCAGTGCAGGACATGCGAACCAGGGTCACAAAAAATCTGTGCAGTGTCCCGAACACTAAATATTGCTATGACCTAGTCGACCAAAATGAGGAACTCTGCTACTCTCCTAAGTTCGACCACTGTTGGAGAGGAAAGGTGACTTTTTTCAAATGGCGGGCAGTTACTGCTGTGCCCCTCTGCTGCCTGGGCTGAGTGTCTCCAGGCTAGTGGAAACGAAGTATTGCCTCAGCCTATTCCACGTTATCGTGCCTTATTTTATTGGGTGCTTTTGTGTCATTTTCCCCAAAAGTACAGATATGTTCAGTTCTCGTGTTCCCTCAATTCAGCAAGCATGTGGCAAAAAAAGCCATATTACTCCAGTCCGATTGCTGTCGTTTTGAAATCAGTTTTCATTTCCGGTGGACACCTAGTCATTTTCTTACCTTGTAAAACTTTACATGGATGTTATTTTCAACTAATGTCAAAACAAAGAACAGTTAGTTCAGACACTCCCTGTCTAATCCGTTTCCCCATCTGTTAGTGTTTCTTGCACATGAATCGAATCAACCTACTGGGGGTGAATTACCTGCAATGCAAGCTGTTCTGTAGTTTTTTGTTTAAAACAACAACAACAAAAAGCATTGCCAGAGCTGCCATGTTTGGCCTAGGCAAGCATGCATTTTTTATTTTTTGTATTGTAAAATTATGCAATATGTAAGACAGTTTGACAAACATATGAAATGTATAAAAATAAACGAGTGGCCGGCCTAGTAGCCCGGTTTTGAAGTGCACTCCTTTTTTAGGCAGCTGTGCGTTCGATAATCCAAAATGCTGTCATTCACAGTTCAAGATGGCGAAAGATTTGAAGTGTGATGCCACATTGCCCTTTGCTTTACACTGTGGTGGGCGGAAGCAAAAATGTGATATGGCCTGGTATTGCCGAGTCCCCTCCCATGAGATGATCTGTGAACCACCCCCTCCCCCCTGTCCCCCGAGGCATTGATAATAAAACATCCAACACAATATTTGGATTAGGGATCGTATAACCCCGGCCGTATTTTATTAAAATTAATAAATCATAATTAAAATCATAACACAAAACTTTTTATACGCAGAAAACCCAAAACATATTCAATCACATTACAAATACAAATATTTACACATTTTTATGGCTAACCTTAACATGAGTCTAATACATAGCCATACCTAACCTAAAACTGGAATATGTACACTTTTGTTTTCTGCATATCCTGGATGAGCCTACGTGCAAGGTCATGACTGTTCCCAACTACTTGCCAGGTCCCCCTTTACCGGAGTGACCTTGCGCAGGAGGCCCGTGTGCCCACCAGACTCCTTTCCGCGGGCACCCCCTACGCCCTTCCATACTATCTCCCAGGGGCGGATGTTATGCCACGTTGGCGCCCAATGCGCCTGCACAGGGGTTGGCCCAAGTGGCCTACCGGAAGCAGAACTTCCTACCTCCCGCACCCTTTGGCCTACCGGCCGTGAGCGCACCCTGGAGTGTGATGGGGGACCACTAACCCCCCCCCCCCTCCCCAGGCGTCCCCGTTAAACAATGGGATGCCTACTAAGAGGTGTAAAATTTGACCTAGCAATCATGACCTCACCGCCACAGGCCAGTATAGTTGACCGACTATCTGGCCCCCCCATCCACTGCTGACACAAAGGTCATGCCCTGTGTGTTGCCCCTACCATCCAGGCTAGCATATTCTCCAGGAACATGTCCTTACCCAGTTTAGAAAGGTGAACCCCGTCCTGTAAAAAGAACCGCTCCCCCCGGATGCACCCGTGTGGAATTGTCCGCAACTTAGGAGTCCTGAAAAGTCTGTCAATCCTGTTATTAATCCTCTTTTCGGAGTGATTGGAAGCTCAGACAGACTCCCCGTCCCCTCCATTGGAACCTCGGGATCATGTGTGACCATACTAAAACCGCCTGAGGGCATTGCTTTGCTAACCATCCCATTTCCGTGATTACAGCCTCTACCACTCCTTTCCTACCCATGTGCACCAAATCATTGCCTCCCAGATGTATTATTACCGCAGCGGGTACCGCTGGGGACCTAAGCAATAAAGGACCAACAAGCTTTTGGAATTGATCGAACCTCAATCCCCCTTGACCATGCATTGACACCTTCCAACCCGCCTGGCGGGCCCTGTCCGCAAAATTGCCTGTGCAAAAATGTTGCTTCAACCTGCTTACATATGAATGACGTATGATCCAGACTTCTCTGTGGCCTGGCCACCAGGCGGGTACCTGGAGTGGGCGAGGCGCAGTTGACCGGTGGGTGACGACAAGTTCCCCTCCTGCAGGACAGGACGTGGAAACTGCAGAGAAATGAAACAAGGCCAAACGTTAGCGATGACGCCTAAAGTAAATGCAACCGCACATAGCGCTTGTAGCATTCCGAAGACCAACGCCCTATTCTTTGAACCTCCTGCTCAGTCATGCCCCGAGCCGTGGCTTCAGTGGCTGCCCCGATCCTGAATGAATGGGTACCAAATTTGGATGCATCCAGCCCTGCTGCCCCCAGCGATAGTGCCAAAACCCTCCCAAACTGAAACCTTGTGGGGGGGTCCTGTCCTGGTGAATCAATAAAGGCCCCCCTGTGCCTTGTGGCCTGCACGCCATATAGGCCTCCAGGTTGCCCACCGGACAGCATGAGCTCCCTATCGCTCTTTGCAGGATAACGTGTTCCCCCCCCTCCCGTTCTGATCCATCTTAGATCTGGGGATTGATAAGGATACTGAACCAGCCTGTAGTTGGACATGTGCAAATTGCATCCCACCCTGCCAATCCTGTCTGTTACGCGTCACCAATTCTCCCACCCTGAAGGCGCCATAGAAGGCGAGGGAAAAGGCACACCTGAATAATTGGACCTCACTGATGGAACTACATACTTTCCACAATGCCACCATGATGGCTGAGAGCCCCTCAATGCTAATCGGGTGTCTAATGTCCGGCTGGGCACCCTCCAAGCGTTGCCACCCCTTCAGAGCTCTTTGAACCAAGAACGTGCCCGTGGGATCCCTATGCCCCCTCATCTTTGCAAAAAAGGCTATTGCAGTCATGTGGCGCTTTGCGCATGCCACAGAACGCCCTCCGTCCCTCAATTTATTTATAAATGATATAACAGATGCTGTGTCGTGCCATGTCCCTTCCCAGCTGTGCCCTAGGGATGCGCAGTATGCGGTAAATGCCCCCTCATGGGCCCGCCTAGTCCTGGGTACTAGGCTAGCTGTCACGAGGTCTGGTAGGTAGGGGCACCAAGTTGCCACAGATGCTCCGGAAAAGGTGTGGGACAGTCCGCTGCTTCCGGATGATGGGACCTGAACACCTGCATCTTGAAACGAGACAATGCGTCAGCCGCATGATTGAGTATTCCTGGGACATGCCTAGCTCTAAACAACACATTTAACCTCATACATTGCAGTACAATTTCTTTAAGCAAGCGCAGCATCATCTTACATTTGGCAGACTGCTGGTTGATGCACTCCACCACCGCCATATTGTCTGACCAGAAAACCACCGACTGATTGCGAAACTGGTGTGGCCAGATGGTCACAGCCACCAAAATGGGGAATAGTTCCAGAAATTAGATGTTATTTGTTACACCAGTGTCACTCCACCAAGTGGGCCAACGTTGTGCCGTCCATTGAGGACCCGGGATGGCCCCAAAGCCCTCACTCCCTGCAGCATCTGTCATGAGGCCAAGTTCAGGACTGGACCTAGCTGGGGTGGGCCACACTACCGCGCCATTGAAGTCCTGCAGGAATGCCATCCAGATCCGCATATCCTGCTTAACCTCGCTGGACAACCTAGTGTGGTGATGCTTTTCTTTTAGCCCTGACATTGCCTGTGAAATGGAACGTGAGAAGGGGCGAGCCATAGGAATGATTCTTAGAGCAAAATTCAGCATACCCACTGCCTTTTGTAATTGATGCAAGGTGACTTTTTCTTTGCGCAAGCAGTCCGCTAATGCCAGCGTTAAACCCTCTACCTTGCTCAATGGCAAGCGTGACACACCCTCAATGGAATCCAATTCAATGCCCAGGAACTCAATTTGCGTGGCCGGACCGACTGTCTTTCCCTGTGCCAAGGGGACCCCAAGGTCCCTCATGAGTGCACAGAATGCTTCCAGGGCCTTGCCACACTCCTGTGACTGTGGTGCCCCTAAAAACAAGAAGTCATCTAAGTAGTGCAATACCCAGTGGTGCCTAGAGACCTGCCTGAAAACCCACTCCAAAAAGGAGCTGAATTTCTCAAAATATGAGCAAGAGACCGGGCACCCCATCGGCATGCACTTGTCCATGTAGAACTTCCCCTCTAGCTGGAAACCCAAAAGATGGAAATCCTGTGGATGTACTGGCAGCAAGCGGATTGCAGATTCTATGTCAGATTTTGCTAGTAAAGTGCCGGGGCCCAGTGACTGCAGCATTGCAATTGCCTGATCCAATGATGCGTATTTCACGGAGCACAGGGCTCCATCAATGGCATCATTCAGTGACTGACCCCTGGGAGCAGATAGGTTATGGATCAAGCGGTACTCTCCTGGGTCCTTTTTGGGTACCACCCCCCAGTGGGGAGCATACAAAATGCTCCCCGGGGATTGAATCAAAGGGACCGGCCAGTCTCCCCAAACGCAGTTCCTTCAACACTTTGTTTCTTGCCACAGACATGTTATTCTTTACTGCCTGCTGATTGCGGCAGTAAGAAACCCCAGAATACCCGGGGGCAGGAATCCTGAACCCATCCGTGAAACCTTCCAACAAAATCTGGGCCGTGCTTGGGCAGCAGTATTTATTCAACCAGGGTAGCAAAGCCATTGTGTCTATGGGTGAGTGAGCTTTACCAAGTAAGGAAACCTCACTCTTGTTTCTTACCTCCCTTGTCCCTTGCTTTTTTAAAACATTTAGATTCTGGATGGGAAGATAAGCCACAGAAAGAGCAGGCATGTCTACATTTACATGATCCATTGGGCCTAGTGCACGTCTTTTTGTTGAAATCCCAACACGCTCCCTTTTTGCTGCTGCTGCCCCCTCCCCCGCTCCGGGGTGCCCCTGACCGAAAGGACTGCCCTTTTGGTGCTTCCTTGCTTTGGTAGTTCATGTGCCTTAACCACAAAATCATATCCACCTGGTCCCATGCGAGTGCTGGGTCAGAGGCCTTCACCCTTCTAAACGCCTTGTCGTAATCTTTCCAACACATTCCCCCATACTCATCATGTGCGCATGCGATCCTATTCTGGTAGCACACCAATTCTGTGCCCAGCCCTGGGAATTTCTCCACCATCACCGCATGGAAGTTTGAAAATGCCTTAATCCAGTTAATTAACGTCTCCTCAATCTTTGTCCTAGTAGGCCAATTGGCCCAGTCCTTTGGGTGAGACCATTCCCTTAGCTTGTTGGCCTCCTCCCTCTCATCCTTGTCTACCAACAAAGAAAACATGTTTACGTATTCCCCTTTCCAAATTTGCTCTTTTACATCCTGCGCTATGTGCCTTGCCAGACGCTCTCTGTTTGAGCGCACCTCCCCCAACCCCAAACTCGGCAACAATTGTACTGTACCTGCTGATGTGCCTGCTTGGCTCTTTCCGTCTTCAGGTCCTGCAGCTGTGGCCTGTTTTGGGGGTTCTGGGCCACCCGCGTTGCTCCCTGTGCCTTTTTGGCCCTCAGCTGGTGGCGGCGCCACCTGCTTAGCTTTCTCAACTTGCGTTACTAAGCTCCTGGCTCTCTCTACTGCATCCCCTTCAGCTAAGAGTAACCCACTGCCCGCAGATGGGATCACTGGCCATGCCTTAGCTAGCCATGGAAGCACTGCTGCTAAGCTTGCCACTAAATCTAGTTTGCCAGGGACCAAATTAGGGGTACTGCCGGGGGGTACTACTGGCTGAGCTGGGGCCTCCTCTAAACTAGGACCCCCTGGCGCCCTGGGTTGCACTGGGCTTCCCATACCCGCTGGTGGAATCACTCCCCCTGGCGTCACCCCCTCCGCTGGGATCACAGGTACTGGAACTACCGGCCCCGGGAGGGCTGGGACTACAGGCACTGGCACCGATGGTCCTGGGAGGGCTGGGGCTACAGGCTCTGGCGGTCCTCGGAGGGCTGGGACTACAAGCCCTGGGAATACCGGTCCTGCGGGTACTGGAAAGGATGGGGTTGGTAGCCCTGCAGGGGACGGCCCCCTGCCCCCCCGTTTGGATTTGGATCTACGTGGTACCGGAGGGAATGCCGCCTTGGGTGCTACCCCTGCTCGCCTGAGCCTGTCCCCCTCCTCCTCCTGCCCATCCACTTTCCTGCGTAGCTCTGTCAAGGTCTGATTCAAGTCACTCATTGAGCGCATCATGGTCGCCATCCACTCCTCCATCCGCGATGGAACCTGCCCTCTCTTCTCTTTGGGTGCCATAGCTATAATTGACCCTGCTTCCTAGATGCTAGACTGCACCCCAACCCTGGTACTGCAGGCCTAGGTCAAGGGGGGGGGCGACCTCACTCACTCAACCCTCCAGCTACTAACACCCTGCTCCTGCAACAGATTAGCCCAAAGCCTCAACCCAACAGTGGCTCTGCCACACCTTGCGATATCAACCCCCTCCTTGCGGTACAACAAACAAATGGCCCAGCATGGGACAATGCCCAGACCCTTACCTCACTGTTGGGTGAATTAGCGCAACCCCTCGAGCCGCCACAAGCACCACCACAAACCAGAGCCACTCCCACCGGCTAATCCAGTGGGTCAGGTGAGAAGACTCCAACCCGAGTGGCTCCCAGCAGTGGTGAAATGCAGGCTTACCGGGGGTGCTCAGAAACGAGTGCCTGCCAAAAAACTGCTCCAAAATTTCTCCTCAAGACTGCCTCGAGACTGCCCAGCACCTGCAGCAAACAAAGACAAAAGGATCTGGGCTTCCTATGAACTGGCTCCCTGCAACGGAGGCTCTCCCAACTGCCTCGAGAACCAGCTGATCGTCCCACGTGAAAAAACGGCTCCCTGACGACACCTGCAGCAAGGAAAAGAAAAAAGAAAACACGGAGGCTCCCTCGAGTCCTCCGGCGTGTTGATGCGGCGTGATGTCGACCCAGGAGCGGAGCGACGAAGAAGAGACTTCTCCGTCACTCTGCTGCTCCTTTTAAAGGGGGGGCTTCCCCCCAGCTGGAAAAAACAGGTCCCGGCTGGATCCGGGACCCGTTCTTCCTGCGTTGCCCCGGAAGCACTTACAACTGCTTCCGGGGCACAACGGTTGGAGCCAATGGGCAGGCGGGCGCGGACCGCGTCATTGACGCGGGTCCCGCCCCCTGCAATGGAAGCGTCCCGGGGACCGGCACAACCGCCATATTGGCGGCGTGACCGAGTTCCCGGTGGCGCCTTGTGAGTGGCACTTGTAAAAAGAACAGTGGATGAAAGGAGCTGATCGAAAGCCTCAGCGTACATGCATTTTTAATATATTTTTGGGAAAACGTGAGACTTGTGTGATGGCCAGACCTAATGATACATCTTCTGCTGATATCTGAGGAAGTAGCTCTAGTTATCTCTGTGACATAAATCAGTGGCATTTAAAGACGAACGATTAAAGGGAATGCAGTATCAAACTTCTCACTCTCTTTAGGCACTAGAAAACATCCGAACACTTGCTGAATTCGAAAGGTAGCCGATCAGACATTACATTTTTCTGAAAACTCTGATGGCGTATGTCCAGCGTTTAATGAATTTTATATCCAAATTGGTGTTTTTACTTTTTATTTTTATAGTTATTAATTTTTGCGCTTCTTTCTCCCTCTAATATAACAAGCATTGGCATAGCCAATAGGTCTCGCCTTTGGGACATTATAAGTGTTTAGTCATGCAACATATGATGTTGCACCAAGGATATTGTGCTGCATAATTAAATACTTATAAGGTCCCAAAGGCGAGACCTATTGGCTATGCCAATGCTTGTTTTCACATGCAAGTGGTCTACCTTGCCAAACCCAAATGTAGTGAGTTTTCTACATCCCAGCTAAAGACCTGAAACCAAACAGGATTAGCACAGCTCAGAACCAGCTCACAGACCATTGACCTCAGCGCTCTGAAGTCACTGTAAAGTTACATATCAGCGCTCTACAAAACACCCAAATAAATAAACCCACTGATCAAAGGAACAAGGGCACATTTATAGTTTTGTAAATCTTTAGACCAACTTAATTTGAAATGTTCTTAAAAAATAATTAGTATCCCGTTCAGTGAGTATGGCCAAAGAATAACCTTGCATTGTTTGAATTTGCAAGTGACCACAAATAGCGGGAGGGAGAGCGGGGGTTAACAAGTGACCACGGATAACGGGAGGGAGGGCGGGGGATAACAAGTGACCACGGATAACGGGAGGGAGAGCGGGGGTTAACAAGTGACCACGGATAACGCGAGGAAGGGCGGGGGATAACAAGTGACCACGGATAACGGGAGGGAGGGCGGGGGTTAACAAGTGACCACGGATAACGGGAGGGAGGGTGGGGGTAAACAAGAGACCACGGATAACGGGAGGGAGGCCGGGGGTAAACAAGAGACCACAGATAACGGGAGTGAGGGCGGGGGTAAACAAGAGACCACGGATAACGGGAGGGGGGGCGGGGGTAAACAAGTAACCACAGGAGGGAGGGTAGGGGTAAACAAGTGACAATGGACAGTGGGAGGGAGGGGGAGATCAGGGGTAAACAAGTGACCACGGAGAACACTTACTTGAAATTTATTCAGTGGCGGCCAGCTGGAGAGCAGCTGCATTTCACGTGATACCTGCCACCTGGCTTCCCTCTCTCTGGGGTGGCTGGCCGCCCGCATCAGGCTTGCTCTGGCCGTTGGCGGGCTCAACTTCACAGTCAGGGGTCCCAGTGCTCTGGGGCCTCGAACGAACCACTCCGGCAACTGCAGTCAGTCCGGATGTTGAAAGTGACGCCGCCGCCCGGGGATGTGGTGAGACCGGCTGAGAGTTGGTCACTTGCAATGCAGAGAGACGCAGGATTCATTACCGCGCCAGCAGCGGAGAGCGGAGCTTACGAACAGGGCCCCATTTCTAAATTCAGCTGCTGCCCGCTCGCGTCACGGGAGGCAGCACATGACTAGCGAAAGTGAAAGTAAGCTACGCTACTGTGCGGTGATTCAAACCAGTCTTTACATTGTAGCAAGCAGGCAGCTCAGAGCCCAGCCCCCAAGCAGTCTGCTGCTTAAATAAACAAGTGACGGGCTGCTGCAGAAAGTAGAATAACAAGCGCTTAAAGACAACGGCCCCGGCGAGCGTCGCAAACAGGAAGGGGAGTGGCCGCCTACAATAATAAACAAGTGGGAGGGGTGGGGGGAGTGCGGCCGAGAGCAGGGACACGCAGCGTTTACTTTGCGGGAGCGAGCGCGATAATTACAAACAGATGTCGCCAAAGCTCGCTCCCGCAAGGGAAACGCCAAACGTTCACGGGTTGCAATTGAAAGCAATGCAAAGCGTGCACGTTTTTGGGCAAAAAAGCTGATCGATTCCAAGAGGTCCAATCCTATGCAGCGCATGCGCGCTGCGTAGGCGAGACCTAAAAACGCTTGTTTATAACGTTTCTCTTTTATTTGACTTGTAATTATATTTCAGGTTACCATTTGCTTTGCAGAATATGGGCACATTTTCAGTATAGTCTTGTGGTATGAATAATATGTTATTGTATCTCATTATGTGTTCATTCAAACTGTTGAAAAGAATTCATCGTCTGGTAAAACTTACCATTTTGTGATTTCATAAAAGATTACATGCTCGTACAATTATATTGAGTGTATACTATTTTGGGTTCACTAAAGTTGGTAAAATGTGAACAAGCTGAAGTGAGAGAGGGAAGCTGTAGGTATTCCGAGTGAAGACTGAGGCTCTTGCAGGGACTCGGATAAGAGCTGAAATCAAGGTGATTCCCCCTGTATCGTTATTTGCATTCACTTTCCATATGCACACACCTGTATGTAGTAAGAAACTACACGAGCTGGACTTACTGCCTCACCCAACTCTTAGATTCTATCATCTCCCTTCTCTTTTTCTGATTTTGTCAGGCCTACACTGTAAACACATGGTATACATTTTATGTATAGTTAACTGTGGTACATACCTCGTGATTGTCAAAAATGATCTTAGTTTTCAGTTTTATGAAATTGTTTCTATACTACTCCGTGTCTCTGGATATGAAAACAAAATGCTTTTCCTCTCACTATACGCCCTACGTAAAGCACTCTATCAGCCTTTGGTCTAATGTCTACACTATACAAAAAAATTCTAAATGAATACTGAAGGTGTGCTACATGTTAAGTCGGCAGCCTCTCATTTGCCAGTGGGGTCATACTGATAGGTGGTGTATTTTTCATGTGTTTTTTTTTTATTCCGAAGTGGCACCCCGCTTCCAAACAGAAGTGACCAAAGGTTATTTTGGCCCCTCCAAGCCTGAGATACTCTGGATAGTGTGAGTTGAAGGAGAAATGACTTTTGTTACCGGAGCAAACCTGCTCACCCATCCTTAGAATGGGATTCTTTAAAAAAAAAAAAGTGAATGTTGGTGGATTTCTGATTTTTTTTTTTTATGATCTAATTGTGTTCCGGTATTACGGTGGCCCTGATTCTGAAGTGGGATTCCTTTTCAAAGGAGTGTAGAAAAAGGTTTCCTGCCCTGGAACCTTACCTCCCAAACCTCCCACCCCACTGGTGGAGCATTTAAAACAAGGAAGAGAAATCTGCATTTTCTTTCTTGAGCACAGATCGGTATTTTGGTGACAAAGTCGAACACGGCCAGCCCCTGAAAAGATTCACAAATCAGGCTCAAGACCTTAAATGTATTTCCAGATTTCCACTGGTAGCTGTCTAGATTTCGCTGGCCATATAAAATGCTTTTTTTCTCTTGATCCGTGGATAAGGCAGATTGTTGTATTTTGTTCTTCGTTTGTACGGTGAGAGTCCTTGGCAGAGGGCCCTGTGTCCAGAAGGGCAATGATCATTTCTCAGGTCTGCTCTTAGAATTGAACACTACACCTCTAACATCCCTTGTGTTGTTGAGTAGTATATGTTCAAACGGCGCAGTTGGTGGAAAGACCCTGCGGTGAAGGCCCTAGCTAAGGGACACGGTATTTATTCTCATTTGATTGGGAGTATTTATAGAGTACTAAGCTTACCCCAAAGGACAGCTGAGTACTGCACATAGCAACACGATGCATAGTCCACATGTGAGGATATGCTACATGTAAGTACTTTTAGAATCTGACGCATTAGCCTGTTTCTAATTTAAACAGACAAATTGGAACTGTGTTATTATAATAGTCATGCCATCTTTACAGCAGTCCCATAATTACTGCTTCTTAGCCCAGAAGACAAAATTGACTGATTGTGATGCGCCTTGTACAGGCATCTTGCTTGTGTTAACTGCTTCCACTGTGGGGAACGCAAGTCTGTATACTTCGCTGTGATCCTTGAGCTCAACACTGTTGAGTTCTTGTAAGTGCCTGTCTGTGGTTGTAGGTGGTTATTACCGCTTCAGTGGTAATCAGTCTCTCCTATAAGAGGCAGGTAACTCATTTGTGTTGAGACAGTTGGTGCTTGGCATCAGAGCAGTCTGGTGTCATTTCCAGGACCAGATTCCACCCTGTCTCATAGTTCCAGGCAGCTGATCAAGGGAATCGCCATTGCAGAGACCCAGATTTGTACTCGGGAAATAAAGCCTACCTTTGGCATGATTGTGCCTGACTAAAGAGGGAACGGAGCCGCGAGGAGTGGAACCTTGAGCAACGACAGCGTCCCAGATCGTAGTGTGATACTGGCACGTGGTTCCCCCCGTTCTAAGGCTCATGGGGCATTGTTATATCCACAAACAAATTGCCAACTAGGAAATACCTTGGGTATTGTATATATGACTAAAGACGAGTCGGTCTTGTTTGTCACGTAGTATTATCTACTCATACATATATCATTTTTTGAAATTTCTCAGCATTGTCTTGTGAGAGCAAAAGGGATCAGAAGCCTTGTCCTGAAGAAGCAGCACGCTTCGAAACATGTTGACACACACAGGAGGCATTGCACATTGAAGCAACATACCTCCAACTCACCTTTTTAATAATACCGGCTCGACAGAATATTAAAATGTTCTAATCCACAAGAGCTAGGTATTTTTTAACTCACTTTCCTATTCACTCCTGACCCTTTTCACTCATTCCTACACCACACATAGTCGGTGACATCAGTGCTCCCACGTAGTCGTAGGTCGTAGCACGCCCCGTCCCGCAGCAGGGCGGGAAGACCCCTATGATGAAGCATGACACCAAGGGCCCTTTTGGTGTGTGAGGGGTATTTAAGAAACACTATGTGCTTCCCACCATTGTAGGTAATGCACATGACTCTTAAATTGTAATTCTCCTTTCTTCACGCAAAACCTCCTTAGGGTGGATCCTATTGTTTATTATACATTGCAAGAGGAGGACGTATCCACCTCCAGTGTCCATTTGTTGGACACTACCTCTTCACTCCCTATTTTGTTCAAAAGTGATAAAGAGGGAACGTCACCTATGCTTCAGTTCAGCAACATGCTAGTAGATGTGGAAGAAGGAAAAATTGCCATGACCCACATTGCCGAACGACCTTTCCGTTTACGTTTTGTAGCTGCAATCAGAAAAAGCTAAATGCACCATTCACCTGTTTTAACCCCTTGAAACTGCTTCCCATCCCCGCACACCATCCTCCGACCCATTACTTCCCACACCCCTACTCCCCCAACTCCATCAGGAAACAGAGAGCATGTCCGAAATCAACACACACCCTAAAATAGGGTCAAAAACCAAAATCCACCCACTATGTTTGCTGTCTAACGATGCTTGCATGCTCTTTACCCAGTATGCTTTGCTAGCAGGTATTTGACTCAGTCTTTGCAACCAGCCAGCCATGACACCTTTGAGTCAGCATCCTGACTACGGTATCTCTGCAATCAGGCCCATCCACATGTATGCCTCGCAAACTGGACACGGTCAACACACCAAAAGCAAACAACTTGGAAGTTTAGCGTCTTCTCACACTAGATACCGATTTCATGCGCCAGCATTTATAAGCAAATGAGTTCTCCAGTGTGACCCCAATACATGAAAAATAAACATAAACAAAGAATTGTTGCTACTTTTTCCACAGCTGTGTAAAGTTGTTACACTTGGTGTGGGTTATATCCCTTACACTTCTCACCCTTCGTCAGTTAAACACAGACGTTCTTCTCAACCCTCTTTGACAACTGTCCACTGCTTTTGGGAATCTAATGCCTTCCCATTTGTTATCCTGCACTTTTCATCAGGTCTGATGATTCCTCTATCTTTGGCCCATGACTTCAAGATCACCCTTACTTAAGGACAAGCGCTCTAGTTAACCTGGGTAAAGCACACATGACTACTTGACGATTGGCCCCGGAATCCCTTTTGCCCTTTTCTTGACCAGGTGACACTTTTGCAGGAAGCAATGTCTAGCCTCATCTTTCCTGAAGTAAACACGCCTTCTCCCCGATTGTGTGTAGCTGAAGTGCTCCAGTGTTATGTTGTGCAATCAAACCAAGAGAGACAGACCAAGCTACTGAGTGAGCAGGAAGGCATGACCCTACTCATCTTGTGAAAGCAGTGCATTGAGAATAGGAAGGAAATAGGGAGAATAGGAATGGTGTGGCATTGTCAATTTCATTTCCTGGAACATGACTCGTTTTTACATACTGAGAGCTAGTGACCTGCACACAAGTATAAAAGGGTGTGGTTTTGTTTGTTCTCGCTTGGGAGGAGTTGGACCAGTGCTTTGTGCTGCTGGACAACCGCTCTTAAAACCTGTGCCCTTGATAGTGTGTTGCAGTAGTAAATATACTCTGACTGGAAGACCGAGACAATTTTTGGAATGCGGAAGTACTGATATTAAATAGTTGGGTACAAGCTGCGCTCAGCCCCGCCCTTTATATAGAGTTGACAGTATCAGGTTCTTCTTTCTGCTGTCATTTTGCTACTCTCCTTTTGAGTCGTCGACGGAAATCAGTGGCCATGTGACTGTGAAATCTCTTTTCGTTTACCTCCTTTCCCTGTGGTACCCTGAGAGAATCCTCCTTCAGCTCCAGCTTTTCCACCACCTGTTAACCTTATTCAGAAATGCAAATGTAAAACGTAAAAAAAGTGTTTTTCAGTTGCAGCAGAAAAAAGTGATTCCGCAGTTTTAGCTGTGAAACAAACGCACAGAGGATTAGAACTGACCCGCCGCTATCTTCAGCATGGCTGACTGCAGAGATAATAGAGTTTGATGCTGGCCTCATCGTCGGAGTTATCTTGCAGCCTCTCGTTGGGCGCATGTTTGCGTGCAAGGGCGTGGCTATGAGTCGTGCAGCAGGTGCAGTGGCACAGGCGCCACGAGGAGGCCAATAAACCCGGTTGATTGCTTTATTTGACTAGAGTGGGCCCGTTTTCCTTGGCGCGCTATTTCCTGTGACAACCTCGCTCTGCCGCCACTCACTGACGTGTCGGGTGATTGGCTGTTTTCGTGCCGCTTTATACTCGAAGAGGCCTGTTTGTTCGCTTTTGATTCTCTGCGAGCAGATGGGTGCTCGACTGCCCGCTAATCCACAGCTGGAATGACTTCCACGTTGCCGGGTTAGAGTGGCTTCTCTGGTGGCCTTAGAGGGCAGCGGGAAGGGGGTATCATTATTCATCAGGGTCCCGCCGGGACCGCTGCCAGCAGAGATTAATTTTTTTCTGTTCTGCTTGTAAAACAAGCTCAGGTGGAGTTCTCTAATCCGGGGGGCATGGGTGGCAGATCAAGGAAGATGCTACAAAGCTAGTTAATTTTCTGATCCTGGAGGAAGCAGACGCGCTGCTCGAGGTACAAATGCATGATTGCAAATGTAAGTAGCTCAAATCCAAAGGGGATCTTCCCCAACATCTGGCATCAACAGTCTCCTTATGTGCCCTTTAAAAAAGTTAGTGAAGTTACTGCCTGAGCCGCAGCTAATCCGATTTCCGATCGATTGCTCGTATCACTGACCTTTTGGGTAGACGATGCTTGGTGTCTAAGGTCTCTGAATATATTTAGTCATATTACCATCTACAACCGATATTTGTAGACGAAAACATGCTGTGTGATAGAAAAGCTGGACTTCCTGCGAAATAATAATGTTTTAAGATTCCACTGCCCATTAGACACCCCGGCGTGTGAAATAGGGGTGTCTTTAAAACGCTGCAGGGTCCAGGGGCGCAGCTTACGTGGGTGCAGCAAGTGCAGTGGCACCGGGGCCCAGAGGGGCCCACTGAACCCTGATTATTGATTTATTTTATAACTCAAGCAGCAGGCCCATTTCCTTCCTTGCACCAGGGCATACACTGGTTGCACTACTGTGCAGGGTTGTATCCTTTCACTCCTGCGGTACCGTTTTGCTGAATGTTCATACAGCAGTAGGGAAGACACTGCATGATCGTGTAAATTGTATTTATATAGTGCTTACTACCCCTGACGAGGCGAACACTGTTTAAATGTAGTCGATGTATTTCTGTTTCTTGATATTTCCAAAGAGTGGAAGAAATCTATGTCGAGTGTACTGGCTTTGATATGAATGCATGTGAGGAGTGTGTAACTTATTAAACTCTGAAATACCGAAATGACTGTTTGTTACAAATAATCTGCTTAGACTTTTTAATAGTGCGCTGTTGCGATCTTGCACAGTGCTAAGATGTTGCAGTTACACAACTAAACGGAACTCTTGTTATCGTCCATGGAAGGATGAGAAACTGTTTCTGCCCCACCAGGATTTGGACTCGTGACGTATAGCATACACACTTAGCTTGGGAAAACTGTGCACTTAAACACTGAGCGGACTTGTGAGCTTTAGTCTTAGGGCCTTAAGTTTGTTGTTTTGTATTTATTAATTTGTGTGATGGTCCTCTTTTTGTTGCTTATTGCCGTGTTTGGGGGTCAAACTAGTACTAATGGGGTCAAATCTTTGCCCAGGCAGTCTTAACCGGTGTAAAAGTGAGAAAAAAGGAAGTAATACTATCACAAAACGTGGCACATTATTTTGCACAATTTCCTTTTCTTGACACATAATTTAGTCAACCCTGCCACATAATTTGGTCCTCCCCTGCCCTTAATCCAGTGGCCCTGCCTATGGGGAACATGAGTGGTGTCAATGGTTCTGGCGAGCACTCAGTTTCTTTGTTCAGTCACAGCCAATCAGAAACGTATGTAAGACATGGGAGATCCTACCTGTCTTTAGCAAATCCTTGTCTTGACCACCATTACTGCTGAAAATATCAGTCGACCAGTTGGAGCAGGTTTCTGCTGAATCCTCCTGCAGCGTTTGAGTTTCTGAACATTGGACTAAGCAACATTTTTCTTGTTAAACGGAATCACCAACCAAAGCAGTACACCGTGATAAGAGAACCTTAACTAATGCCGAGATGGAGATATAATTAACCACAGTTGTCTCCAGACCGGTTCGTAAGCCCTCATGGCAGTAACTGGATCCAGTCAAAAACCATTTACGAATGGACAGTTGGAATTTTTTCACCAAGACGTTAACTTTCATTGATACATAACTAACCCTGGGCAAAGCACTACGCTACGCTCGCGTAGTTTGCGAAGTTTGCGCTACTTCGCACAACGCGAATTGCACGTAGCACAGTGCAAACACGCATAGCGTAGCGTAGTGCAGCGGTCATTTTTGCTTGCTCGCGGTCCTCAACGTCAAGTTGGCGACCGCGAGCAAGCAAAATGACATCCGGCGAGACTTTTTCCTCGTTCGCGATCAGCAACATCAAGTTGCCGATCGCGAGCGTGGAAAATAAACCTCCCGGCGAGATTCTCAACGCGGGAGGTCAGGTTTCTCATTGCGAGTGGTCGCGTATGCTCGCGACCGCTCGCGATGAGAAACTACCAGTCCGCGTTGAGAAAGCTGCCGCTCGAGTAAAAATCTACTCGAGCGGCAGTAAAAGACAGCTCGCACTGTGCAAGATGCCGTTTTCAATGATTGCACAGTGCGGACAAGCATCCGGCACTGTGCAATTATTGCGAACAGTGCACTACGCAGTTCGCGTAGTGCTACGCGTAGTTCGCGTAGTGCGAACTGCACTTTGCGTAGCTTCGCGTAGCGCTACTTCGCGAACTACGCCCAGGCTTATACGTAACAAGTGCCCAAGTCACTAGTGCCTGTTCCCACATAGGTTAGCATTTGTGGATATATTGTGTAATTTGATGAGTGAGTACATCTTATTGTTCAATGAACTATTTAATCGCAACCTCCTTCATCTCCACAAATGTACAGAATTGTGATGTACACTATAAAATTAATACACGTGTGTTTAAATAATTCACTGGCCCTAAAATAGAACTGGCTACTACTGTTTTTTTCATAGCTCTCTGTGTATGTTAAAGACTTAGTGATAATAAACCCCAAGTAAATTGGGCATATATTCACCAGACAATGCCCTCTTTCCCTGATAAAACCGATAGCAAATTGCTTCTGTGAAGGCATCATTTTGCCTTCTCATTCCTTATGGTGGGACAAGTAGTAGTTTTTTAATCTATCCGATTTAATAGTGAAAACTGTTTGTCTTCCACCCCTGGTACCCGCATTTTCCTAGAGGCCAAAAAAATCATCTGTGCTGTGACCGAGGGCCGCATTGATGCCAACATAGTGGCGGTCGGGGCCATGGGAGGTGTAAAGTGGGCGTGGGGAAAGCGACACATGTCCATCTAGTGGTTTCGTTGCACATGGGATCGATCCCAGCTTCCACACTTGACCAAACTGTGTGATCCTAGGCAATTGTTTTATTTCACTTTGCCTATTGGCATTGTTGTCAGGGTGGGGAGAAGGCTTGAATGTTTCTAAATTCCTGTTTGAAAACAGTCACTTAAAAAAATGCAATGCACTTTTATAATTTTATGTACTAAGGTGAAACGCTTCTGCAAGTTAGTGAAATACGCTTTTTTGAATTTTGAAGGGACTTATCATATTTTTATAGTTTGTTGCAAGATGTCTTTAAAAATTAAAGTGCTCTTAAAGTTAAGTGGTGCAGAACAGCTTCTCTGCTTCTTTTTTATTTTACTTCAGTTCGACTGTAAATACATGCTTGCCATTTATTTAATATCTTTGAATATTAGTGCTTTGTAAAGTAAAGAACAGCTTAGTGCTGCTGTTCACCCAGGGGGCGCATCTAAAGGTCAGGAGGGCCATACTTTGAGTATCACTGCCTTACACTTTCCTCGTGCTCAGTAACACACCATAATGAACGTCTTATAGGACAGTCTTGCCGTGCCTTGAGGCTGGGTCAGTGTGTGAGACTTTTTATGGTCTATTTGTGAGACTTTTTATGGTCAGGTGGGCCGTTTTGTTTTTCTCTGGCATTACCACAGGTATTGCCTGCAGCAAGCACAAATGCATGCAGTCACTCATACCTTGGAAGAAATATAGACTGCTTGTCTGGCAAGTTCAAAACTGGGCTAATTTGCAAATGTGGACAACTTTTTTTTTACCAATCTGATCCGTCAATGAAGCCGTTTCAATTTTGATGCCCGGGCCTATTTTCTGTCCCAGTCCTACCCTGCCTTGAGTTTGTTTGTCCCGGGCGGTAGCTCGCGCTGACCCCTGACTGCTCTGGGCACAGTGGCAAAGGTCTCTGTACGCTTGACCCCTGACCATCACACACGCCATGAGTAGTTTTCCGTTTCAGCCGCTCAAGTCCCAGGGTAATTTACTGAATGTTAAACCCTCCCAGGCCATGGAAGGATCACTGAACTGTTTCACTGCCCCTTGCCCTGCGTTTCACATGGGCCCTCATTCATCATGTCTGTGTACCTTTACATGCTGCTTAAGCCCCTCAAGCAGTTATTGAAGTTGTTTTTGCAGCAATTATCCCACCCTAACTTTCTTTTCATTTTTGTGGCGTTTTTAGGACTCTATCTCCATTAGGTTTTATCAAAATGTTGGTTTAAAATATTGTATATTTTTCTTTTCCCACATGCCTATGTAAATGCGCTCACGTAAATTACAATGCCATTACATTTGCTCTCAGCTTTGAATACCTTGGTAAAGCTCCCTTTTAAAGAGATGCTGGCCACCATCGCCAGTATCACCCAGCTCGGTTGTCAGTTCACATGAAAATGTATAATGCATTGCGCAGTTTATTGATGATCACTTTTATTAAATGGTGTAGCGCTATTGTGCACAAGCCATGTACGAGAAGAGTGGATCTAAGACATTATCCCTGGGTGGTCAACGGATCTGTTTTTGCTCTCTTTGTGTTTGACACTAGTGAGAACTATCTAGAAATGAAAAAAAGATCCCTTAAGCAAATGAAGCAAGCCAAGGCCTTGATATGTTAAATTACATGCATTCGTATACGCCATTTATGCTATTTGTATTGACGCGTAGCATTTTCTTAATTTGGGCACCTTTCGTGGTCCTGAGATGCTCTTTGACTAACGCAAAAGTGGTCTGTGGATGTTCTGTTGGTTGTGCGTCGTAATGTTAAAGGTGACTCAAATCACATAGTGGCCTGCAAGGTTTTCGTGGACTATTCTGTTTGTTTCTAATAGGTTATACTGGCCAGCTAGATCCTGTTATGGATCTGTACTGATCACTGTGTGTATGGATGTGTGTAACAAACGACACGTTCTTCTGGGGTGTACAGTTGTTAATTGCGCAGCTTTTATGCATTGTTGTATGGTTTGGTGTGTGTGTGTGTTTTATTTCACATTTCGTTTTTAGCAGTTTTACAGGACAGGCAACAAAATTAACAATCCAGAGTCAGACGAAATATGATGGCAGGCAATGTAAGCAGGAGTACATTTGACATTTTTCTGTCACCATAAGAATACATGATCCAGTCCGGCCTAGATGTGAGCAAGTCGCTGAAAACTCTAGGCAGAGGCCTGGCTCTGGCTCAGCGCAAGGTACTCTTGTAACCTCGAGCGAGCTTTCACAGAGGAGATGGGGCATTGTGGCTATAGCTGCCTACCATGTTACTTGAGAAGCCAGGTTTGAGTCTACGCCTATGCAAAGCATTCTGTGAATCCCTGCAAATTTCCCTGTCCCTAAAAAATAAAAGTATAACATAGTCTGTGTCTGTTACGAAGTGCTGTTATGTCCCTGGGCTAGGTTCGCACTATGTAAAACTGCCAAAAAACGTGGACTTGACTTGTCACCCACACTCTAATTTGATACACCTACAATTAAACACTTTTGAAGTGAGAAAGAGACACCCATCTGATGGGTTAATTGCACAACGTGAAACTGGAAAATCTGGGATCAAATTGTTATCATAGGCAAATACTTTATTTCACGAGCCTCCTTTTTGTTTATTTTCACATTTGCAGTATTTAATTTGTAAAAGAATGAGTGCCAGTCCCCGCAGCCGATGCAATTAAATGTCAGCGTGCCGAATACCAAGACTAGTAGTCTTAAATCCACCTCATGGCTCTTTAACCGACTACCATAAACTCTCTGCCCCTTCGACTCACTCCTGCAGGATCCTGCTTTCTCTTGTTGTGATGACTTTTCTGTATAGCTCTTTAATCAACTACCAGAAACACTCTGCCCCTTCGACTCACTCCTGCAGGTTCCTGCTTTCTCTCGTTGTGACGACTTTTCCGTTTAACTCTTTAGTAAACTACCAGAAACTCTCTGCCCCTTCGACTCACTCCTGCAGGATCCTGCTTTCTCTTGTTGTGATGACTTTTCTGTATAGCTCTTTAATCAACTACCAGAAACACTCTGCCCCTTCGACTCACTCCTGCAGGTTCCTGCTTTCTCTCGTTGTGACGACTTTTCCGTTTAACTCTTTAATCAACTACCAGAAACACTCTGCCCCTTCGACTCACTCCTGCAGGTTCCTGCTTTCTCTCGTTGTGACGACTTTTCCGTTTAACTCTTTAGTAAACTACCAGAAACTCTCTGCCCCTTCGACTCACTCCTGCAGGTTTCTGCTTTCTCTCGTTGTGATGACTTTTCCGTTTAACTCTTTAGTAAACTACCAGAAACTCTCTGCCCCTTCGACTCACTCCTGCAGGTTTCTGCTTTCTCTCGTTGTGACGGCTTTTCCGTATAGCTCTTTAATCAACTACTAGAAGCTGTCTGCCCCATTGTCTCGCGCCTGCAGGTTCCTGCTTTGTCTCGTTGTGACGGCTTTTAAGTATTTCTCTTCCTCCATCTTTACAATTTGTGTTTTTCCTTCTCTTGCTCTCAAGAAATGGTTGATGTGGAAAAATATGTGCCATTTCCCAAAAATGAGTACCGGTGAGCCCCACCAGTAACCACCGGCTCAAAGTAAGCACTACACACTCTCGCTTTTAAAAAATACTTCTCAATCCACAGATATAATCTGATATACTAATGTGAAAGGCTTCCGCCTGTTAAAGACATACATTTTTTTGAATTCACCATATCATATTCTAACGTTAAGTTTGTTGCATGATTTATGTGCCAAATATTTTCAAGGCTCGACTCGTTCATGGACTCATTGAGCCAAGCCAGACCTTGGATCTGCTCTTCATGTTAATTTGTTGACTCACACACCTCTAGTCGAGCCCACCGAGGAACCCTAATTGATAAATACATTGAAAGATCTCTGCCGACTACTTCCATTTTTAGATGAGCAAAGTGGATTGAAGCCGATTTCCCAAACTTTCCATTCCAGCTAAGCTCCATGCCCAGATTCAGACCACAGCTCCATACACCCACACACGTTTTAGAAGCGACGCTCTATTCAGAAAAGTAAATACTGTGAGTTTAACACTAGATTCAGTTAAGTATGTGAGTCATCAACTAGGGAGTTTCAAGAAGAGCATTCCCTTCCCTGTGATAAAACTAAAAACAAAAATAGACACACCATCCTAACAAACGTTCTGAAGTGTGAGTTGGTCAGTAATGAACCCTAGGCTTGATTGCTGCAGAATACTGTGCCGAGGTATTACCAAAACATATTACTAAATGAGCAGCAGATGAAAATATTGGTCTTTTTTTGGGGGGGTAGAATGACTAAAACAAGGCAAACCCTATTGTGTCTCAAATTCAATAACAAGGCGAAATTCTAATTGTGGGAACCAGATGGGGGAGCAGGGCAGTTTTCCAGTTGTGGCAATTTTCCAGTTGGGGCGTATCTGAAAGAGACACGTTAGTGACAGATTCCTTACCTTAGAATATCCCCAGGCGTCAGGCTGGATCCGGAAAGTTTTTTGCGTAGCAGTACCCTTGCGCGTCGGTAGGCGGCGTCGTGCGGCTCCGCGTCCGTCGTCGGCGTCGTGATCGCCGGGATGACGTCGCGGGCAGTACTTAGGCGCCGCCCCTGCGCGCTGACGTCAGTTCTTCTTTTCCGCGCCAGTAAGCGCAGATCCGGGAAGAGCAGTGCCCTAGTCACTTTTTGACTATCTTTTTTGTGAAATTTTTCACTGTTTTCTTCAACGAGTCTTCACGACTCCTAAGGTGTCGTAGGGATGCCCGGCTTTAAGCCCTGCGAGGAATGTGGTCGTATGATGTCCATCACGGACCCCCACCTCGAGTGTCTCTTCTGTCTCGGCCGAGACCACGACACGAAGTCGTGCCCTGACTGCCGGAAACTTCATCCGAAGGCTTTGCGAGAGCGGTCTCGAAAGCTCCTTGAAGTCCGGCAGTCGGCTCCGCGCCGCACCAAGCCCCGGTCCCGGGAGAGGTCGAGGGGCCGGACGCGGAGTCCCCGCCGTTCGTCGGAATCCAAGTCTTCGCGCTCCTCCGGTAAGTCGAAGCACAAGAAGTCTAAGCGGCGTCATCGCTCTAAGACTTCGCCTCGCCGGTCGCGCGACTCGGCTGAGGTCCCTGTCGGCACCGTCCCCGCCCCGCGGCCCCGGACGTGCCTGTCGAGCTGCCCCCGCATTACCCGTCCTACCCGGGTTCGGGGCGACTCCGGCCGAAATACAGAAATTCCTGTCGGCCATGGCCCGCCTCTTCGGGCCTCAAGGTCCCTCCGGTGCGCCTTCGGGCCCCGCGGGCCCTGATGGGGTTGCTCCGGCGTTGCCGTCGACTCCGGTCCCGGCGTCGCCTGTCCCACCAGCCTTCGTCCCGGCCTCGGCTCCGGCCCCGGCCTCGACCCCGGTTCCGGTGGTGCCGCAACCCCCATCGACGCCGGTTGACCTAACCACGCCTCCGCCGACGCCGATGTCCCCGGTGCCGTTTCCGACGCCGTCCGGGGCTCCGGGCGGCGTGCGTTCCCGGTTCTCCCCGGGTCCGGACATGGAGCCGGACCGGCGTCGCCCGCCGCCGGTTCCGGCGCCGATGAGACCTTGGGTCCCTTATGTCCCTCCTCCTCCATCTTTTCAACCTGAGGAGGACCAGGAGAGCTGGGAGGGGTCTGACGACCCTCTCACACAACAGTGCGAGTTTGACCCGGACTGGGTTGAGGAACTTGGGGATGCCAGTGGGCTGGATACCTCCCCGACTCTGGCATGCTGTCTCCTCCCGTGGCAACGGAGGAGGGGGCTAATTTTGCAACGGTGTTGCGTAGAGCTGCTGGAGCCTTAAATCTCCAGTTGCCTACAGTGGCCGTCAGGACTAACCTCCTGACTGAAGTGCTTCAGCCGGCGGCCTCCTCTTCGGAGCCTGTGCTGCCGTTCAACGATGCACTCACTGACGTTCTTTTGGGTGCCTGGTCCAAACCCACCACAGGGGCTCCTGTGGATAGGAACGTGGCCCGACGCCATCGCCCGGCTCCGGGCGACCCCCTGTTTCTCTCCCAACACCCCACCCCTGAGAGCTTGGTTGTCCAAGCCTCTGCCTCCCAAACAGCCTTCCCTACCGCCCCTCCGGATAGGGAATCCAAGCGCCTGGATCACTTTGGGAAGAAGGCTTTCTCTTCCTCCAGTGCTGGCTTGCGGTCTGTTAATACCGCTTGCCTCTTGGGCCGATACACCCACTCCCTGTGGGATTCGGTGGCTGATGTTTTGCCGCAGTGTTCTGAGGAGGTCCAGACACTGCTTACCCGCGCTATTGCGGAAGGGCGTGATGCGGCTAAATATACCATCCGCTGTGGCCTTGATACCGCCGACTCGCTGGGCAGATCGCTGGCAACGACGGTGGCGCTGCGTCGCCACGCCTGGCTGAGAACCACTGGTTTTCAGGGGATGTCCAGAATACTCTCATGGACATGCCCTTTGATGGAGTCGGTCTTTTTGGTTCGAAGGCAGACCATGCGCTGGAGCGTTTCAAGGACTCACGGGCTACTGCTAAGTCCCTGGGCCTTGCTGTTGTGCGCCCTCCGCAAACGTCTGCTTTTCGCCCCTTTCGTGGCCACGGAAGGGGCGCCCAGTCACGTCCACAGGCCGGCCAACGGCCCGCGCAGCAAGCGCCTTCGCGTGGCCGAGGACGTGGATACCGCCGTGGCGGTTCGGGCAACCAGCGTGCGGGTCAGGCCACCACCTCCAACCCGTCCGCGGCCTCCAAGCCCTCCTAGTCCCTCCTTTCAGGTGCACAGCACGCCAGTCGGGGGCAGGGTCCGCCATCACCTTCACCACTGGCGTCCAATCACCTCGGACAAGTGGGTCTTGGACATTGTCCGAAGGGGCTACTCCCTCCCCTTCGAGACCACCCCCCAGCCATGCCACCTCCATTCCACCGCATGTCAGGGGATCACTTGGTGCTTCTACAGAAGGAAGTCACGGCCCTCTTGGCCAAGAGGGCCATCGAGCGTGTTCCGACCCCAGAAGTAGGGCGTGGTTGCTACTCCCACTACTTTCTGGTGCCCAAAAAGGACAAGGAGGACATGCGTCCTATCTTGGACCTCCGGAACGTCAATCGCTTCCTCCGGAAGGAGAAGTTCAAGATGCTCACCCTAGCTCAGGTCTTGACTGCCCTCGACCCCGGAGACTGGTTGGTAGCGTTGGACTTGCAGGACGCCTATTTCCACATCCCCGTCCTGCCGGCCCACCGGCGTTACCTTCGGTTCACGGTAGGCCTCGAGCATTTTCAGTTCACCGTGCTCCCCTTTGGCCTTACCAGTGCCCCTCGGGTGTTCACGAAAGTGATGGCGGTGGTCGCAGCTCATCTGCGCCGGGCAGGGGTTTCAGTCTTCCCCTACCTCGACGACTGGCTGCTGAAGGCGGGCTCGTCCCAGGCAGTCGTCTCCCACCTCCAGACTACGGCCGAACTCCTGCACTCGCTGGGGTTCTCCATCAATGTGCCGAAGTCGCATCTGATTCCTTCTCCACAGCTCCTTTTCATCGGAGCAGTTCTGGACACGACGCAGTTTCGGGCCTATCCTCCCGAACGGCGAGTCCGGGATATTCAGGCTATGATTCCGATCTTTCAGCCTTTATCCTGGGTTTCGGTACGGATGACCCTGAGGCTGCTGGGCCTCATGGCCTCCTGCATCCTGCTGGTCACTCATGCCAGATGGCATATGCGGGCTCTGCAGTGGGACCTGAAGTTCCAGTGGGCGCAGCACCAGGGCGACCTGTCCGATCACGTCCAGATCTCGGAGGGGACTGCAAAACAGTTGCAGTGGTGGCTCTCGAACCGGCAATGGGTCATGGGCAGATCCCTCTCCCTTCCCCAGCCAGAGCACACAGTTGTGACGGACGCGTCCCTTCTGGGATGGGGCGGTCACATGGGAGAGGCGGAGATCAGAGGCCTCTGGTCTCCGGCGGAGTCCCGGCTCCATATCAACCTTCTGGAGCTCCGGGCGATCCGACTTGCACTCAAGGCATTCCTTCCCTCTGTCAAAGGGAAGGTAGTGCAGGTGTTCACAGACAACACCACCGCCATGTGGTACTGCAACAAACAAGGCGGGGTGGGGTCGTGGACCCTTTGTCAGGAGGCTCTGCGCCTCTGGACATGGCTGGAACGCCAGGGCATGTTCCTGGTGGTTCAACACCTGGCAGGTTCCCTGAACGCCAGGGCGGACGAACTCAGCCGCAGGTGCATGATGGATCACGAATGGCGTCTTCACTCGGAAGTGGCGCAAGGACTCTTTCTACAGTGGGGAGAGCCTTGGTTAGATCTATTCGCCACCGAAGAGAACGCGCAATGTCATCAGTTCTGCGCGTTGGAATTTCCAAGGTGGCACTCGCTCGGCGACGCTTTTCGTCACGAGTGGAGTTGCGGTCTATTGTACGCCTTTCCGCCTATACCACTTCTACCCAGAGTGTTGAAGAAGATTCGGCACGACCGGGCCCAAGTCATTCTTGTGGCTCCGGACTGGGCTCGAAGAGTTTGGTATCCCGAGCTACTCAATATGAGCGTAGATCCCCGATCCGTCTGCCTCTTCGGGAGGATCTTCTGTCGCAGCAGCAGGGGACGGTCCTCCACCCGAACCTGTCCAGTCTACACCTGCTTGCGTGGAGATTGAGCGGCGGCAGTTGATTCCTTTCGACTTGCCTCCCGAAGTTTGTGATGTGATTCTGGCAGCCAGGCGTCCCTCCACTAAGGTGGTATACGCCTGCAGGTGGAACAAATTTGTGGCATGGTACACAGCAAAGGCTGTGAATCCCCTTTCTGCCCCTCTTTCTGAGGTCCTTCTGTTCCTTCTCTCTCTGGCCCAACAGGGTTCTGCCCTGGGTACCATCAAGGGTTATCTTTGTGCTATCTCGGCCTTCCTCAGGCTCCCTGATCAGCCCTCCCTTTTCAAGTCCCCTGTTGTTAACAGGTTCTTAAAAGGCATTACACACCTCTTCCCTCCTGTTCCGTATGTGATGCCTCAGTGGGACTTGAACTTGGTTCTTACCTTTTAATGTGCGCTCCCTTTGAGCCTCTACATAACTGTCCTCTTCGTCTTCTGACTCTGAAGACAGCCTTTCTGGTGGCCATCACCTCCGCTCGGCGGGTGAGTGAGCTCCAGGCTCTATCTTGCAAACCTCCCTTTCTGTCTGTTCATCCAGACAAGGTTGTTCTTCGGACGCGTCCGTCCTTCTTGCCAAAGGTGGTTACTGCTTTCCACATTGGGCAGACCATCACTTTGCCCACCTTCTTTCCGCCTCCGCATCCTTCCAGAGAGGAAGAGAGGCTCCACCGTCTGGACCCAAAACGTGCGCTCTCTTTCTATATTGACCGCACAAAACACTTCCGGGTGGATGACCAGCTCTTTGTTGGCTACGTGGGCGCCAAAAAGGTCGGGCGGTGCACAAGAGGACCATCTCCCGCTGGGTTACCTTGTGCATCAAGACCTGCTATTCTTTGGCTAAGAAGGAGCCTCCTGTTGGGCTGCGTGCCCATTCCACCAGGGCAACGGCTGCTACCACGGCCTTGGGCCGCGGTGTTCCGCTGCCGGTTATCTGTCAGGCAGCTACGTGGGCCTCGCTGCACACGTTTACAAAGCATTACTGCCTTGACAGTCAGGTCCGGAGGGACGGCTTCTTTGGCCGTTCTGTCCTCCAGGACTTCCTTGTCTGATCTTTGTTCGCAGACCCACCACCGGGGTTGGTATTGCTGGGGTATCTATTCTAAGGTAAGGAATCTGTCACTAACGTGTCTCTTTCAGATGCACAAGTTACTAACTTGTGTAACGATATATCTGTAAGAGACAGTAGTTAGTGACAGATTCCTACCGCCCCACCCATCCTCCCCGTTCTGCGAACTGATTTCTAGGGTTAAGGACATCCCTTTCAGGGCCCTAGTATTTTTCAGACACCTATGTCAGCTTCTTGCATGGCTCTGCGTTCCTGGTGCGGAAAGTCGTGTACAGAACTGACGTCAGCGCGCAGGGGCGGCGCCTAAGTACTGCCCGCGACGTCATCCCGGCGATCACGACGCCGACGACGGACGCGGAGCCGCACGACGCCGCCTACCGACGCGCAAGGGTACTGCTACGCAAAAAACTTTCCGGATCCAGCCTGACGCCTGGGGATATTCTAAGGTAAGGAATCTGTCACTAACTACTGTCTCTTACAGATATATCGTTACACAAGTTAGTAACTTGTGCTTTACTACTCGTGTTCTGGAAGCAGGTTCCTATTGGACGTAAAACTGAGCACAAAGTAAACCCTTTTAGCGCTTGACCCTCATGTTAGCAAAGCAGCGCATTTTAAGGTTTACTCAAGGAGGAGATATGGGCCAAAGACTCAGAACGCAATGGGTAATAAATAATAAATCAGCGTTGATTCAGTACTTTTACTTTAGGAAGAAAAAGTACCTTATTTTACTTGCAGCTGAAATACTAGACGTGGAAATATAAAAAATTTCCATCAAGAAATATGGGGCTTTGGGGATCAAAGTTTTTACAGTGAAGAGTCACTACCTATTGTCTTTGTGGAGGACTCCGATTCATTCACCGTACTAGGTGACTTTAATTTCCACTTGGAAGCTAACAACAATCCGGACACCTTCAGTCTACTAGATAAACTAGCTAGTTTTGGATTAAACCAAATTGTCTGTGAGCCCACACATCTAGCAGGACATACACTAGATGGTATTTTCACCAATAAGTC
The DNA here is from genome assembly GCA_963921515.1 of Calotriton arnoldi. Classification (NCBI taxonomy): domain Eukaryota; kingdom Metazoa; phylum Chordata; class Amphibia; order Caudata; family Salamandridae; genus Calotriton; species Calotriton arnoldi. The sequence goes on from CAWUFW010005646.1 coordinate 1,103,277, forward strand.
TCTTATACAAGTTAAGACCGACTGTCCTTTACCTTGGTCTGACCACTTTGCGGTGCATTTCACCATCACGCAAGCAAACTTAAAAGGTGGTCGTAGAAATAGACCTCCGACCGTTAAATATCGTGCCTGGAAATCAGTGAGCAAAAATGATTTAATGTCAGCACTAAGTGAAAGGCCTTTAATCCCTACTGACCCCAATCAAGCGGCCACAGTTTTTCACAACTGGCTTAATAGAGCAGCTAATATTGTTGCTCCGGAAGTGACGCTGCGCTCTCGACGTAACAAGGTTTCGTCCCCCTGGTACTCTGCAGACCTCAAACTAGCTAAAATTAAGTGCAGGCAAAAAGAACGTATCTGGAGACTTCAATACTGCAGCGCACAAAGGAAAGCCTATTGTGCTGCTCTAGAAGAATACAAAACGGCAATTATACAGGCTAAAACAGCCTACTTCACCTCTAAAATCCAGGAGGCTACAAACTCACCAAAAGAACTGTTTCAAACGGTCTCTGCATTACTAAAGTGTCCGCGGGACACTACGTTCACTCCAGACCAAAAGTTTGTAGATAATGGCTGGCTTTTTTCAAAGTAAGGTCCAATCTGTATATAATCATCTCCTAAAATCAGATAAGGATACAGCGAGTAATGACTCAGCTCAGTCGGAGGACAAGGCCTCCTATTGCGGTCTATCGCACTTCCCATTGTTGGGAGAGGAGATAGTGGCTGACCTGCTGGTAAAAACCAAATCTGGCTCCCCTCTAGATCCTTGCCCCCCGCATATACTACATCTTGCTTCTGGTGAGATAAGTATCCCACTATCCCCCATATTAAACCAAAGTATTGCATCAGGAGTATTTCCAACGATCTGGAAAAAAGCCTGTATTCACCCTCTCCTAAAAAACCCAAGCTGGATCCCTTAGACGAGAAAAACTATCGCCCCATCTCCTGTCTGCCTCTACCTGCAAAAATCCTCGAGAAGGCCATGAACTCAGAACTAACATCATATCTAGAGAACAATAACATCCTAGACACTACTCAACATGGCTTCAGATCATCACACTCCACTGAGACTGCATTGATTATGGCAGTAGAGGAAATACGTAAGCTGATGGATGGTGGAGGATGGGCCGCATTGGTCCTGCTTGATTTAACAGCAGCCTTCGATACCGTGAACCACCCGGTACTAATACGAAGGCTACAGGATGTAGGTATCAATGGCACAGCCCTTGCCCTCCTCTCTTCCTTCCTATCGTCTAGGGAACAAGTGGTACTCTGGGATGGATACCGGTCCGAGGAATTCACACTCCCTGGTGGAGTCCCACAGGGCTCGGCCTTATCCCCTACGCTTTTCAATATATATGTAGCCCCTCTGGCTAGATTAATAAAAAGTTACGGCTTTACGCTGGCGTCTTATGCTGATGACACGCAGCTTATAGTGTCGGTAACACAGTCAGTGGATGCTATGGCAGCTCAATTCTGCAATTGTATCTCTGCTCTGATGACCTGGATGAATGCCAATTTCTTAAAGCTTAACGTAGATAAAACCGAGGTGATTGAGTTTGGCCAGAAAATCTCGGTCTGGAACCAATTATGGTGGCCAAATGCAGCTGGTACCTGTCCGGCTCCGGTCAAAAAAGCCAGGAACCTCGGTCTTCTGGTAGACAAAGATCTTTCCTGGGCTCCTCAGATCAACCAAGTCTCTTCAGCTTGCTTCTTTATGCTAAAAGGCCTGAGGAAGATTCTTCCTTATATTCCACTTTCCTTGAGGAAAACAGTGGTAGTAGCCACGATTCTATCCAGAATTGACTATTGTAATGCTCTCTACCTAGGAGCAAATGCTGCTCAATTCTCCAAACTACAGTCAATTCAGAACGCGGCAGCTAGAGTACTGCTCAATCTACCTAAACACCACCCTACATCGACCAGTATAAAACAACTTCACTGGCTCCCAGTACGCGACGTGTTGATTTTAAGACTTTATGCCTGGTGCACAAAGCCCTGTTTGGTGGAGGATCCAAGGATGTGCAATCCTTGTTTTCCCGATATGTACCTTCACGATCTTTAAGATCAGCCTCCCTTGGTCTAGTACAACTCCCAAAGATAAAGAGAGTAAGGTGTGGAGGTAAACGCTTTTCTTTTTTAGCATCCAAACTTTGGAATTCTTTGCCCACACACCTGAGATTCCTGCCAAACAGATCTGCCTTCAGGAGGGAAATTAAAACATGGCTCTTTTCCCAACCCTGAACTTGTTGGCCACTGTTTTTGCATATTACCCAGCGCCAAGACGCCTCGGCAGTAGTGCGCTCTACAAATACTTTCAGTCAGTCCCTAAAATTACCTTAACGATAATACCTAAAGGTGTTAGCAGCAGGGTGGTGCTATATCTGGGTCCTGCTTATAATGTAGGCCATAAGATTTAATGTAAGAAAGAGAAGAGTTGATGCTTCTCTGTATTTTTCACAGCAAAGCTCGTGAGCCATGCAGGTGAGCAAACGTGAGCACTGTCCGAACAGGCTGGACGCTGTGCTGAAGAAGCTCTGCATGTGCACACTACAGCCTCCCTGCCTAGCTGAGCAACATGTTGTGTCGGCAGTTCATTATGACTCTCTTCTTTTTCAGGACAAATCACTCCTGGCCAAAAAAATGAAGTTGCTAACCTCCAAAGTGGAGAAAATGGCATCCCCACTCCTTAGCTACTGAAACCTGATTATAGTGACAATCCTAGGGGAAGAAGGTTTTAGAGCTCATTCTCAAGTGAGAAAGAAAGGGATATATTACATCACCCACATGTCACCAGAGGTAAATTACAGTAACACGTCAGTTGAAAGGTTAAGGAAAGTTCATGCCTACCCGCTGGTTCAACAATGGGCCTTGACAGCCTCACATAAGCCCTGTATTTTGTGCAGCTCCCCCATTTTCTTGTGTGCCAGTTCAGGCCTGCTGAAAAACACTGCAGGATTAATTTTTTGACTGTGCTTACTCCTGTCCCCATCAGGGTGCCTTTGGTGACTGCTTGAATTGCTGACTGCTTGAATTGCTTATTCATAGAAATGGACCTTGTTAGATCATTACACTGCACACCAAAGCAGAATTGTTCACCAGTAGATACTCCTCCCTCTGCCTCCCAGGACACCTGCTGTGGTCAGTATAAGGAGTTCAACCTCATTACAGTGATCAGCAGTTTACTCCCTGCAAACCAGTGGAAGTGCCTCATGCTACACATCAGCAGTTGCTCCTTATTTTGCCCTCACGTGAAATCTGTCCGTTCGTAGGATACCGGAGAAATTTCATCTTAATAACTAGTTTGTCCTTGGCCTCTTTTGGTTTTTTTCCAAATGGGAGATTCAGCTCAGCTGTTTGAGGACTTCATGAAGGCCATATCTGCCCTCTTTAAACAACCTCTGGTGCACCTTCGGGAGGCTCCATGAGATATTCGTTGCCGGCCAGCATTTGTTCAAAGTCAGATGACTCTGCACAGTTGCCTTCTCTTACCAAGTCCTGTACAAAGCTGGCTCCGGCTTTGGCTAGGAAGCTGGTTCCTGTCTACTCATTTTAAGTCGAGATTGACTTTGTTGGAGTTGATACCAACTCCACTGAAACATATTCAGAGTCGATTTTAAAGATTGCTAGACATAATGCAGTTTCTTACTGAGGGAGCTGTATTTTCCAGACATTCAGAAGTCGAGACAGAAATACTTCAGGTGAATGTAGGACCTGTTTGACTCAGAATCAGACCAACTCTCTTTTCCAAATTGCCTCCCTTAGTCTTTTAAAAATGTGATAGAGGATAGTGAGGTAAACCGCTTACTGCCTAGACATTATAGTGATTCCACCATGTTGAAGGATCTGCTGAATGTCCTTTGCGTGGATACCTAACTGGGGGCAAAGTTCCTGCAGCTGATGCTGCCATATGCTTAGAGAGGTTGTAATACTCTGCAGCTATTAAAAAGGCTGCATAAATAATGCATGGGTCTCTTCACATGGAACTGCTGAAACATCACTGATATAGAATTTTTAGCGGACAGGCAAGTATCTGAGGCGGTGCTTCCATTTAATGAGATACTTATGGACCAAGTGAAGGAGGGGTGGCTGAAGCTTTGATCAATTTTGGAAAATATAAGATCCATGGCTCAGAAGTATAAGCTGGTGCCTATGGATCCATCTTTCCTGTCTACCCATCCAAATTCAGGAAGTCTAGTACTGCAGGTCTTGGCTTCCAAGTGTGAGGATGGGCCTTTGCTATTTGTCCTGATAGGGAATCAATGTGTCTTGATAGCCTCTATAAGAAAGTTTTTGGCTCTGGAAGTTCTGCTCTAATATCTTCCAGTGCTCCTTGCTTTTTGGCAAGGTACTTTCATGTTTTGTGACTGATGGCTTATGTTCCGAAGTATTCAGACAGCCTTTCCATGGCCCGATTCAGAGTGAAATTGCTGCAACTAGGCAGGTCCTGCAGACTGGCTTAAATACTGCGAATGCTGTGGAAAGACCAGTAGGATTGAGTGTAGGGTTACTAAGGCATGCTTAGTTGCATGCCACTGGGATTTCCAGTTACTTTTAGGCTCAATTGGTGGATAGGCCTTTTGATGGTCTGAGACCAGAAAGAAGGCTGAGTCTTCGGTGGAGAAATTCAAAGAGTCATGCCAGCTCCAAAATTCCCTCATTGGTATAGGATGTTTAAAGGGTGCAGCGTCCAGTTTTGTCATCAGAAATATGCTCCAAGGCCTCAACACCAAGAGAAACGTCAGTCCTTTTAACCATTCAGGGGTAGAGATGGAGCAAAATCCTGCTTGCCAGCTGATCATCTTTCTCCGTTTACTCCACTTCCAGCAATGTTAACCCGCTCTTGAGCTCTTTTTACCCTCCCATATGATTTAGGTTGGAGGATAGGTGGCATTTCCTATATGGGCAGAGATGATCTCGGACCAGTGTCTGCTTGAGATTGTGCCTTAGGTTTATTCTCTGCTCTTGCATAAGTAGCTGCATCCATTGCCCTCACCCTCCCCACACAAACACCTTGATGAAAGAAATTAAGACTTTATTAAGAAAGGATGCAATTGGAATTGTACATCTGGATCAGAAAGCAGAAGTATACCTGGTACTTCATCATTCCCAAGAAAAGGAGAGTGCTTTGTCCAATTTTAGATCATTGGTTTTCGATTAAGTTGTTGAAGCGAGAAAAGGTGAACATTCTTACATTGCTGCAAGTTCTGCAGTATCTTCAGAAGCAAGTTTGACTTTTGTTTGTAGAACTGCAGGCTGCACGTTTGATGCACATTTTCACCTCCTGACTGTATGTTAGTATAGTAAGTACCTCAATTTACCGTACGTGACATTCATCAAATCAAAAGATCTTTATTCAGCCAAATGTGGCCATGAAAGAAAATACATGATAAAAAAACTTAAAATCTGTAAAGGTAAATACTACAAATTGTATGAAAACAGTATGGTGCAGTCAGTTGATATGGCAGCATTATTAAGCGGGTTTGCATGCAGATAAGGAACAGCTAACAGATACTCCCTGAGCTTTACAATAGGAGTAGATTCCTTAATTTAAAAAAGCAAGAGGTGATTCATGATTCAGTCTCAGATGCTATTAGGTTGCTGCATTGGCTGCCTGTGGACCGTAGGATCCTTTTCAAGACCCTGTGCATGACTCACAATGCTTATTATGGGTCAGGCCCTGAAGCGATTAAGTCCCTTTTCCATCATTATGTTCCCAACAGGCGGCTCCGTTCTGCAGATAAGAATCTGCTTACGGTACAGAGATTTAAGAAGGTCACATGGGGTGGTCGAGCTTTCTCCACTGCTGCTGTTAAACTGTGGAACTCCCTCCCGGAACATCTCTCAAGTCAGGTGTCCCATTCTCTTTTCCGTAGGGCATTAAAGACCTGGTTTTTCTCTCAGACCTCGGTATGAGCATGTTTTTCTGTTTGCATCCTTAGGTTCGTTTACAGCGCCTTGACGCCCTTGGGCTTAGTTCGCGCGTTACAAGTTTTATATTCATTCATTCATTCATTCAGATATAATATAAACATACAGCTGATACAAATAGATACAAAACAAATATTAAATCCATAAAGTGCTGATAGTTGGTACGGTGGCAACAATAACAGATTGTTGTACAGTAAGGAGCTGCTAGTAAATACTCCCAAGGCTTGATAATAGAGGTAGATGCCTTGATTGTAACAACACGTGAGGTTAAGCAGCACTGAAACTCTAATCTTCCATCGCACTGCGGCTTTGAGGAACGAGCTAACCCCCAGGCATATGACATGGCTGTTCAACAGTTGCAAGTGGAATAGTGCTTCTCTACATTTCCGATGGCCCATGTTGTTTAATAGTGGTTTCAGAAAATGTCCGAACAAAGGATTAAAAAATTTGCAAATAAACAGGAAATGCAGCAGGTTTTGTTCTGTAGAGCCATCACAAGGGCAGGACGGAGCAGGTCCTCCCAATGCGCTAAAGTCCTCCCAGAAACACAGGAGCCACCAGACAGTTCCTGCTCTAAAGCAGAAGAGGAGAGATCTCTCCCAATGCGTGAGGTCTAAGGACAAATACAGAAACCAAAGCAACAAGGGGTGACGGACACAGAGAAATCGCACCTCACTACAACTGTGCCCCTATCAGGTGTTTATTTCTCGTGCACACTTCAACACTTGTCACCCTTCAGTGTTCCTGTTAAACAGATTCCACAAACATTTCATGTACATGAAGGTGCACCGAAAGAGTAATCCAGTCTTTACATATTTTAGTCTTCAACTTTTATTCTTTATTTTCAATTTCTTAATACAAAGACAGCTAACGCGTTTCGTTCCCACTTTACTGTTCGTGGAACTTCATCAGGGCTTGTGTAGGGAAAATGGAGTGAATGCTACTTATGAGGTTGACCATGGAGTCCCCAAAACAATGGGTTTCCAAGATTGCAACTTTCCACCTTGATAAGTGAATCAGTTGTCAGTGCCTCGGCTTCCTATTTCAGTATGGAATAGGAAGCCGAGGCACTGACAACTGATTCACTTATCAAGGTGGAAAGTTGCAATCTTGGAAACCCATTGTTTTGGGGACTACATGGTCAACCTCATAAGTAGCATTCACTCCATTTTCCTTACACAAGCCCTGATGAAGTTCCACGAACAGTAAAGTGGGAACGAAACGCGTTGGCTGTCTTTTGTATTAAGAAATTGAAAATAAAGAATAAAAGTTGAAGACTAAAATATGTAAAGACTGGATTACTCTTCGGTGCACCTTCATGTATATGAACTGTCTAAGGACAAATACAGGACTGGTTCAGAAACACAGCGCTGTGATCCAGCCCCTCCTGGACGTAGGGGAGGCTGGGGGACGAAGTCCCACCCAAGCCAAGCCCTCAGAAATCAATGCGGGCGTTATGTGGGCAGGAAAACCACCTGAAGGTGAGTCCCACCCTGCAGGAAGCAAATTGCGGTTTTCAGCATGAGGCTGTGATCTGGACCCCTCCTGGATGCAGGGGAGGTTGGGGGGCAAAGTCCCACCCCAGCCAGGGTCTCCAAAATCAATGCAGGTGTTAAGTAGGCAGGAAAACCGCCTGAAGATGAGTCCGTGACCTTCATATTTCAAGATTCTTCCCTTCGTACTCTATTCAACACAAAGGTTGTTCACAAGGGTCATGGCAGCTGTTGTAACTTATTTTCTTAACCCCTACCTGGACGATTGGTTATTTATCGTTCCTTCACAGGAGGTTCTTAATTTGCATTCTATCCATTCCAGTCACACTTTTACATGGCAAAGACCTCACACCTGATTACCTTTTAGCACTTTCAGTTCATATAAGCAATCTTGGGCAAAATACCTCAAGGCATTTTTACCACTGAGCAGGTTGTTGGGCATTTCTCAGTTGGTGGCGAGTCTTCTCCAGTCCATTTGACAGTTTGGCCAGGTCAGTGTTGCATCTGATTAGGTTAATGACATCGTAGATTTTTTCTGATTCCTGTGGTGCAACTGAAAATATTTCTATTTCATTGGTGCTTGAAGAGTCAGTATAACCAGTCTTATGGCAATCTTAAAGACTTCATTTCGGTGTCTCTAATAGTTTTTCAGTATCTAAGGTGGTGGTTGGATCGACCGAATACGGAAGTGGATATCCCTTCAGACCTCCTCTACACAATAGTTAGAGAAACATTGGCCATTGCACCAAGTTAGAGTTGAGGTTTCACATGAATGTATTGGAATTGAGTGATCAAGCTGGCTCAGAAGGAGCTTCTTGCTAAGATGTACGGGACTAGTGTTCAGATAGTAACTGACAACACTACTGTGATATTATATGTACGCAAGCAGAGAGGTGTAGGTTCAACGCATCTGTTCAAGGAGCCGATTCAGGTTTGAGACTTGGTCATAGGTGAGAGAATGTGCCTACCAGCAGCTCATCTGACAGGGAGGGAGAAATAAATTGCGTATTCCGTGTGCAGTGAATGGGAACTGCATCAGTGAGTGATAGACCAACTTTTTAATTGTTGGGGTGGCCCCTGTGTAGATCTGTTTAACACGAGCAGAACTGGAAGTCCAATTAGTTTTGTTCCCTGGAGCTTCCATTCAAGTAGTCTATAGGTTCTGCTCTTATGTTGTCTTGAACGTTTCTTCTTTATTATGGCTTTAGGCCGTATCCTCTGGTTCCAAAAGCAATAAGGTTCTTAACCATGATGCTGGCATGGACGTGCAGAGGAACTGGTTTCGAGCCTAACTTAATTTTACAGTGCACAATCATCATTTACATTTTTTTTCCAGTCTCCTTTTTTTTCCCTTGCAGTTTAGGGTTGTCTGGCCCCTCGTATCATTTGCTTTTTTACCTGTTATTTCAATTTTATACTCTAAAATGCAATTTAGACATCTATTTCTGTTTGTTTTATAATTTTGGTTATTTACATTTGCTTCCCACATCTATTTAAGCTACCTGTGATTGCTAGATTTATGAAAGGCTTACAAAGCAGATTACCTTCCACTCCTTTTACAGTGCTGGAATTTACATTTAGTGCTAATGTACTTGATAGGTCCCACCGTAGAGCCCATTCATTCTAGCTCTTTAACATGTTTGTCATGGAGGACATTTCTTTTAGCCATTTCATCTGTTGGGAGGGTTAGTGATTGCAGGCTATATATACCCTCTTCTTCCCTTTTACGAATCTACTTAGAATAGTGTTTAGTGAAACCTTGAGTTTTACCTACGGTTGTTACTGAGTTTCACATCGGTCCGGCTATGTCTCTGCCTTCGTTTTATCCTTCTCCTCATACTTCTAAGGAAGAGGGTAAGATATAACCGAGAAGGGCAGTTAGCCAATACAGTCCTACACAGGCTCATTCAGGGTAGATGATAACTTGCTTTTTGCTTATGGAGGTAGTAAGCTAGATCTGTATTCAAGCAAGCCATTCCAGATGGATTGCTCTTGCAATTATACCATGTTACAAATTTGCTTTCAAGGGTCCCCTTAGATGTTCAAAACGTATTCGACTAGAGGATTTGCTTCTCTGGCTGTTGAAAATGTATGAAGCGGCTACTTGTTTCTCTTGCATTCTTTGTAAAGGTTCTCCCTTCTCAGAAGGGCAGTTAACTTTCTGTTTTGTGCTTCATTCCATCGTGTTCCTGATCTCAGTACTAGAGCAGCAGTCAGATTGGAACTGATGTCATTGGCGCAGCCATGCTTTATATTAACAGTGTCACATCCTTGCAGCTTCCATCACAATGGCATGCAGCTTCCACCTAGCACCGGTGAGATGCTTATGGTATGACAACTTTTAAGATGCAGCCTGCGTCTGGAAGGGAGGGCTTCACATAAAGAATTTTTGAGAGCTGGACCATCCATCAAACATTGTCACTGAAAGTAAACAGCTTGTTTGTTACTTCTCTTGTAAAGTTGTTTCTCTGTAGACATCCAGTTGCATTGTATTCAACATGATAAATAGGGTCTTGGAAGAACCCCACTTTTGGGTATAATGCCTCTGCGCCAACTTCATGTTCATTCCTCATTCTCACCATTTATAATAAAGAGGTGGTATTTTGTAGCACATGAGTAAGACATTTCAGTAATTTACTAAATGGAGTGTGTATGTCTAATTTAATCGTTGCAAATCCTCCAACTGTCAATTTTCATACAAGTGTTTCTGGGTGTTTCATTGATTCATGATTTTCGTTCCTAAGGTACTTAAGGGTCTTCCCATGAGATCAGTTTTCTACTACAGTTTTCAAGCCTGTTCCAAAGGCAAGATAATAATATTGACTTGTACACGTTGCCCTGTTGCCCAAGACCAAATATGATATCTTGATCATGAGGAATTGTGGCATCAACTTGTCATCCATACCTATTTACACAAGTTCTGCAGCACCTGGACGGTGCCACTTAGTTGGTAATGTAGACGTTTTGGAACTTTTGTCTACGGTGCAGTGTTAATGCTCCCTAAAAGCAAAGGCTTCGTATCAGATTGATAGGGTCCGTGTGCGTAGCTTCCAGATCCCACTGGGTGGTGGAGCAGAGAAACCAGACTCCGCAGTAAATGCAACAAGGTATGTACCCAAAAAGACCAGTCCCTGTTGCCATTGTAAATTGAGGAGAGCAGTGAAGAAAGCCAGACTGTGCCATTTCCCCAGAAGAGCAGAGTACTGATTCCCCGGTCAATGCATTAGTGTGACAATTAAAGCAGCTTGCGCTGCAATAGAGGGCCCGAATTGCTTGTGTCATTAAATAGATATTATGTGACAAAAGGAAAAATATAGCCTTGTGGCCACTTGGCCCACCGCGTCTATTTTTCCCTCTGCCTTTTGTGATGAACTTTCATTATTGGCAAACAGGATCACAGTGGCAGACTTTCTTCTATAATCCATCTGTTTTCTGTGGTGTAAGTTCCTAGATGGTGGTAGAAAGGAGCAGTCATCAGTGCACCTATTATGCACCTGTCATTTCCCATCTGTGTACATTTTCAAGCTCAGTTTTTTTCTTTGCTTGAATGAAGCACATATGGTAAGGTACAGCAGGCATACACTCATAATGTAAATATTTCCCTAAGCAGCTGTCTGAAAGTCAAAATAGCTAATGACCCCATCAACTATTGCTTTAACAATTGCTCTGTAAATACTGAATATCGTTATGTACCTCACAGACTATGTTGACCGAGGAGCAGTGACCAATGACATTCTTGTTATTCTGATTAGGACCGTTGTTCAAACGTTGATGTAAATTGCAACACTCAGAGTGACTTGGGCGTATAGAAGTAAGGAATTGCACTGAACAGGCTGAAGGAACACAGATTCTCCTACAGTGAATTTTCATTGATACTCATGAGCACCGAATAGTGCCGCACGTGGGAGATTTGAAGCACTTTTTCAAATAAAGCAAAATACTTTCCTCAAATAATGACATTTTTGAAAAAAATCAAATACATTTGATAGCCTATCTGCAGGTTTTATTGGCTTATCTTCGCATGTTTTCTTTAAAACATAAGGCAGTTACGTAACTGAAAAAGCGCTTTTCGAAAACCTATTTTAATTAATTATTATTTTTAATGAAAAAGAGAGAAGCAGCGAAATGTAGCTAGATAAGCCATAACATGCCCCAAAACCGACACGAATCTTTTAAGATAGAACAGGGTACCACTATCCCATCATGCCCTGTCAGTGGCAGTTAGTTGAGTTATTTTTTCCGGGTGCCTCGTAACTGGATCTGAGAGCACTGAGCTGGTTCTTTTTGGCTTTGGAAATCTTTCTAATCATTTCTAATCAACATTCCTTGACCTCGTTTGAGCCAGAAAGAGTGTTTATATCTGTTTCTCACAGAAATAAATTGTTTTTTCAAGATTGTACCACCTCTTTGTAAAATTATGTTCCAGTGGTAGCGCAAGAAGGAACAGACAGATCCACTCCCTGGTTGCATAGATTATTTGCCAGAATCCCATCCAGCAGATGAATGTCCGTTTTTCAAAAAATATCCAGGAGGACTTTGAAGAGAAGAGTTAACATTTTTCTTCATGGCTTGCAGGAAAACCAGCACAGGTGTCACGATTCTACATCAAAAAGGTCAAAATGATGTTTTCTCTGTCTTAGCTTGCTCCACCACCGTAGGAGACTCACCAAGATAAAGAGGTAAATAGAGAGTTGTTGTTATGAGCAATATGAGTGCTCTGGGTCGACAAGATCCAGGATGGCAGCCACATGCACTCCGTGAAGAGCAGATACTCCGTCAGGCCTCCATTTGATGTTGGATACAGTTAGAAAATGAAATCCACCGCATTTCTTGATGTCAAAGTACTATTCAATGGAAGGATATGACGTCAGTTAGGTTTTTACACCTTTTAGCAAAAAGGGTTTGTAAGCTGAAGAAAAAAGGCGTTCCAAATACCTCCAATTCAGACTATTCCTAAGTGTGTTCATCTACATGTAAGTCTACAACTGTATTGGGCACCAGCCTCCAGAACACACTGTCCAGGGTTTCAAGATTCTTCTATCCTGGCTTCTCCTATCCCACTTTTTCAAGTATCTGTAGTACCCCCTACAGCTCAACCAGTGGCTTCTCCTACATTGCCACTTTAATCTGCTTCCCCAACTAAGTCTCATTCCGGGAAGTCGCCTACACCTAGGAAAAGATCTCAAACTTCAGAAAGACACTCTAGACCAGCGGTTCTTAACCTTCCGACTTCCTTGAACCCTCATTGAATCACTTCTGGAAGCCAGGGTCCCACCTAATTAATTGCTATGATTTAAACATCAAAACAATACACAAAAATACAGGAACTAGTATTCATCAAATACACAAATTATTAAATATTTTATTTAATTAACAAACAAAAACATATACAAAAATCGAAGACTGGGACGTTTCAAAATGTAGTTTTATTTCTTAAAGACAGAGTAAAATGCTGCACTCCACCATATCATTTTGTCTTATGTGCTTCAAATGGGAGCACCAATCATTCATATTAGATTCCTTTTGCTACTCCCACAAACCAATATAACGATACCAACTTCATTTTTTTCTTCAAGTTTTAAATTCTTTCACACAGAGAATTTTAAATTGTTCAATTTTACTTTTTTTATGTATATTGTGTCTTAATCTGCTACTATTTAATTTTCTGATAGAGACTTCTAATTGCAGATTCCTCACCATAGAATATTCCCCAGGTGTCAGACTAGACCCAGAAAATCTTGAGCAGTAACTCTGCACGCAGGTAGGTGGCGTTGGTTGGCTCTGCGTCTTAAATGGCATTGTGCCCACATAAGTGCCACCCTGGCGCGTTGACATCAATTCCTTTTTTTCTGTGCCAACAGCGCAGATTCAGAGAGTTACTTTTTAGACCGACTTTTTGAATGCTATTTTTGAGCTATTGCTTCCAGTGTGCTAGTGGCATGTCCCCTACTAAACCTACAGGGTTTAAACCTTGTTGGAAAAGTCACAGTCGGATATCTGAGTCTGATCCCCACTTGTTCTGTCTCTGGTGCCTGGGGTCAGGGAATGACTACAAGGCCTGTGTCGAGTGCAAGTCGATGCCCCAAGGCAATTTACGAGCAGGCAATTTAGCTCCTGTCGGCATTGCTAAAGAAGGCTCCACGCCGTTCCCAGTCCTGAGGTTTATCTCAGGGCCACTCCTGGAGCCTTTCCAGCGAACGACCGTCTTCCCGCTCCAAGAATTCCTCCTTGAAGTTGAGTAAGTCGAAGAAGCACAAGAAAAAGAAGTCAAAGCATTCTTCGGCTTCCTCGACCAAACGTTTGTGTTTTAAGGCCCCTCTCCCGCACGCTATCTGCAGAACCAGCCTCATGGCCTGGTTCTGCAGATAGCGGGCATCACCCCATGCTACTCCGTGTTCCCCAGAGCTGGGGTGATGCCCGCTCAGCTAAAGAAATTTTCTGACGCCATGCATGGCACTTCAGCCCACCGACTCCCTCTGGTGTTCCTTTTGGCCGCGGAGCCCCAGCTGTGTTACTGCTGGTGGGTTCGTTTTCAATGCCAGCTGGGCCTCTGGATTCGGCTGTGACGCCACCACAGGTGCCTATACCCACCACTGCACTGTTCCCTCTGGGGCCGACCCTGATAACACCAGCACCGCTGGCTAAAGAACCAATACCCATTTCCAACTCTGAGTCGGTGCCGCCCAGACACTGCCTGACACCAGAGCTGTTCAAGCCCTACAAACCCCTTGACGTGCCACCCTTAGACAGACCCTTTGTCCCTGCAGAGGAAGAAGACTCCGACGAAGACAACTGGTATGAGAATCTGGGTAATGCCAATGGCCTGGACATGTCTCCAGACTCTAGCATGCCTTCCCCTCTGTGTCCTATTTTGTAGGAGAGCACATCCTTTGCCACCGTGATGGGTAGGGCAACAGACTTCCTTGACATACAACTAACAGTCACCGAGGTCAGAATCAATGTCTTGAAGGAGGTGCTTCACCGGCGGGAGAGCTCGGCAAGCCTTTGCTTCCCTTTAATGAGGTCCTCATCGATGTTCTTCTGGGGCCTGGGCTAAACCGTGCACAGGGGCTCCTGAGCACCAAATGATTGCTCATAGCCATTGTCCCACCCCTGGAGATCCAGCCTTCCTCTCCCAGCATCCCTCCCCTGAGAGCCTGGTTTGTAGACCTTAACAGCCAAAGTCAACCCAAACACATTCCCTTCCACCCCACTGAACAGGGAATCCATGAGACTGGATACCTTTGGGTAGAGGATTTTCTCATTTGCCAGCTTGGTCTTGTGGTCGGTGAACACTGTCTCTCTCTTGGGCTGATATTCCCATGCTCTCTGGGATTTGGTTGTGCAGCTGCTCCCCATGCTCCCTGACGAGGGCTGCGCCCTCCTCAACCAAGCCCTGGTGGATGGTCGGGATGCAGCAAAGTTCGCCATCTGGTGTGGACTGGACACCACAGACTCCCTAGGCAGGAGTATGGCCTCTACGGTGGCGCTTTGCCATCACACCTGGCTGCGGTCCACTGGATTTTAAGGGGATGTCAAGCATCCTCATTAACAAGCAATTCGATGGCTCTCTTGGCAACAGAGCTGATACAGCGCTTCTGACGCTGCCGACACAGAGCTGACTGACAGCACCTACCGGTGTGCAGAGGTTACTGTTCAACATTTTCCAGATCCAGTCTGATGTCTGGGGAATGTACTCAGTGTCAGACCCCCTGCGTAAGTGTTGCGAAACTGACCCCACCACCCGGGGTTAAGAATTAATGCTCTCAATAGTCTAGGCAAAACAGTCATTATTCCAGATACTCTAGAAGACATTTCTGGATGCCTCACTGTTCTCAAACAAGATGTTGTGCTTGTTCTTTACTCTCTTTGCTCTGAATATACTTGCCAAACCTGTTGGAGTCTCATCACTTATTAGTGAAATTCTAGAAGGACATCACTAATTTCAATGATGTGCTTGTCGAGGGACTGTGAATCTTAACATTCCTACACTTACTATTCGAACCACAACTTCTCTTATCTTTGAGATGCTGCACCATTGCTCTTCCTGAAGACCACTTTTGCTTCTGAGCCCTGGATTTCTGGAATTAGCATTGGAACTGTTTCTACCACCGGCTTCAGCTAAATCGGCATATGTTAGGTTGCAAAACAAGAGTAACCCTCTGGCCAAGATCCACATTTTCTCTGTTTGGATCCATACCCAGGTTCTATCACAATTTCTGCAGTGAGAAATATCACACTACTTCTCCATCTTCGCCATGCCTCCTGAGAATTAGAGTAGGCAAATGAATGTTGTTGGCCAGAAAGTCTGTGGGACTTAAGCAACTGCACTGAAATCAGATGGTGCTACTGCCTTGTACAAAAGTTGTGCTAGATCATTGTGGAACTCTCTGCAAAGCTTCACTGAAAAGTTGTCAAGAGAATTTTCTCGAAGTCATTCAGGAAGGAATGATGCCATCATATCAGGTCAGCAGTTCAGTGGCTGGGTCCTCCGCCCTCGCTGCTCATGGCTATGCATCAACTTCTCTGCACCAATTTACAGGCCTAAAGTTTGAAGCGCAGCAGAGCTCTTTGACTTTTCGTTTCTCTGGTAGTTATTTGTTTGGCTTGCATGCCAATGAAAAAGTGTAATGCATGAAGAATTAGTTGGAGACAATCAAGGATGTCAGATTAGAAAGAAAGAAAACGTAAAGCATTATTACAAGCCCGAATAACTATTCGCAGCAGAGGGTTTAAGCCCTTAGTGGCCACAACAATAACGGCAGCAAAAGCAGCTTTTAAAATGTATTTTTATTTATTTCGGTTTTTTTTGGGTTTTTTTAAATAGTGCTGCAAATCACTGGGGGTGGTAACTCTAGAGCTTTTTGAGTCCGACACATCTGCAGTGTAGTTTAGTAAAGAACTATAAAATTGGCAGCAAGAACAAATAAAGTATAGTGTGCTGAAAACAGGTAATACTCATCAATCATACTTATTAGCCACGAAAGTCATCAAAAGGTAGAGGTGGCATTCAAGCATGTGCAGCCGCAGAAAAGCCACCTGCCACACAGTGACTCCTTCCTCCCCCCTCCTCTGCTCACCATTCGAATATGGGAAGTCTCAGCAATCGCCTGGATGAGTAAAAAAATATTACAAAAGACAGATCGGTGCTGAATACTGTACAAAATGGCTATTCTCTGAGGTTCAGCTCTTCTCTTCCACCTATATCTCCAAAGACGTCTGGTCAGTACCACTAAGAAATGCTGCAACAAGAGGTCTGCTCTATAACTTGCTGAAATATGTCCGGCCCCAGTTCATCTGGAATGGGTCACGGTATAGGGTCGCGTTGTCCAAATTGTACTTACCGACTGACCAGGGAGGCTTAGCGGTGCCCAACATGGAGAACTACTATCTGGCGGTGCAACTGCAGTGGGTGGCTAGGTGGACCAGTTGTTGCAACTCGAGGACACAGCCGCGCTTTGCTGGCATGGACACGTCCGTCGGTACTGACGCTCTTCCACCCCGGAAGAAAAGGAAGGGAGGACACCCGACCAAATGATGCGTGAAGTGTCATATAAGTGCTTCCGCCGCAGCCTGCGTCTCACGAAATCTGTTCTCCCATACGTGCCAGTGCTGCCGCTGCAGGGCATGCCGAGAGGTGGCCAGGCCACCACTACGGCGGAACTCACTACCTGAAAGGAAGCTGGCCTACAGTCTCTGGGTGGCCTATTTCAAGATGGGCTGCTAACACCTTTCGATACTCTAGCAGAAGATACAGGGCTACCAGGCGGTAAGTTCCGCCTTCACACCTCATTACTTACAGTGCTGCGGACTCTATGGGGGGGGACATGTCACACGAACCCGCCTCGCATCTCACAATCCAGTACATGCATGTCATGGGCACTGGGAGACACCTCACAAAATGGTTTGATAGCTTACTGCGCACGCACACAGCACAACTGTTGACACCTCTCTGACATCGCTGGAACGCAGATCTGGCTCGGCCATGCACAGACTGCGAATGGGTGAGCATACTGGAGGGACCCACTCATGTCCCCAGGAATGCCCGTTTCCTCCTCATCCAGTATTATATAATACAAAGAGCCTACTTGACTCCTGCTAAGATCAACAGGTACTTCGGGTGCACGGATGCCCACTGTCCCAGATGCAGACTGCTAGACGCAGATCGAGTCCATATGCTATGGAGCTGGCCTGTGCTCGATGCTTACTGGTGAAACGTTACCGCCTGTCTGGCTGAATGCACCGGGCGGGCTGTGGCACACACTTGGGATGTATGCCTCCTGGGACTCTTAAGGCAGATCGAAGAGGCATAAAGTGGAGGCTAGGTTTATAGACTTCGGGCTGCTAGCAACCAAGCGATTGATCACCAAGCAATGGAAGTGCTCGGAGAAGCCCCCCGCGCTGGCATGGGTTCGCTCCCTGGCGGTCTGGGCGAAGGCTGAGGGCGTCACCTTGCACCATGAAGACGCAATGGGGTTGCGCAGGGTTCCAATGGCGTCTGACTGGGATGTTATACTGCAAGGCTTCCACAGCTGCTGGCGGTCGGAGGGCGAGCATCGTACCCCCAAAGCGGGCGCAGACATAACCGCAACAGCGACAACACAATAGCGCGCCGGATGGGGATGTTCCACAGACAAATTATTGCTCTGTTCTACTTTTCTTTCCTCCACTCCCCATCCTCCCTCCCTTCCTACTCGCATTCCAGAGACAGGACTAACTATGTAACCCATAAATCCTACGGCTGTATGGGCCGCGCAGGTGACATGGGAGTGATGAGCAATGACAGAGACCTGAGTTGGGCAACAGTTAAGGTTGTTATCCCGTAGATCCAGATTCCTCTTCCTTCACCCCAGGTGCCCTGCAAATCAGCTCATGCTACGGACATAGGCTAGAGTAACTCATCCTTGCAGACTCAACAATTTTCACCAACGAACACACACAAAGACAGTTGCTGCGAGCTGTATTCAGTAACATTTACCAATCTGTTGCCTGAATTGTTTCCATTTCATTGTATGCACAGTGGCACCTGTGCTAAACTGTTATATGACTCTGTATGACAAGACATGTTAAAAAAACAATAAAGAAATGTAAACAAAAACAAGAGGTCTGCTCTCTTCTGGACAAACAAAGCAGTGGAGTGGATCCTTCTTCCCCCCCAAGGGAAATGGAAATGTATTCCTGTAGGCATCTAGTTTAAAAGAAGGGTCCCAAAAGGGGTTCAGACCCACTTTTGACCTAAAAACACCAACAAATATATATAAAGAAAGAGCAGGCCTGAATACTGGCTCTCCACTGGCTCTACCATCCTCCCTATCAAGGGTACTGGATTTGTGGCATAGATTTCCAAAATTCTTATTCACTTTGTTAAGAAAAATTAAAATTCCTTAGGTTAGTGGTGGGCAACGAGTATTACCAAGCCAGAGTCCCTCCATTTGACCTCAAATCGATTCCAAGAACTTTCACAAGCAGCCTGAAGGGTTTTGCCCCTATAGGCTTACTTAGGCAATTCGCTAATAAAATTGAGCACTGTAAGGAAATGTCTTTCTACAAGTTCACCCCCCTCTTTTCCTCCACTTTTTGACTATTTGGTACTGGTGTAATGACTCTGAGGTGTTCTGGGCCCTGCTTACCAGGCCTCAGTGCAGGTGCTCTGACCCTTAAAATGTGTATGTTTAATTGGCTTATACCCAATTGGCATAAGTTAACTTGCTTTTAAGTCTCTAGTATATGCTACCAGGGGCAGCCAGGGCTAGTATTTTAAGTGTCCCTCGTGGACTGCAGCACTGGGTGTGCCACTACAAATGTGACAAAGTAGAGCAATATTCCCAGTCTGCTGCTGCACACTGGTAGAGCGGTTTTAAACGGCTAACCCTGCTTTTCCATTTAAAGTAATGGCAAAGCCCAAGCCTTCCTTTGTAATATATATGTCACCCCTAATGAACCCTGAGGCAGGGTGCTGTATATTAAAAAGTAGGATATGTGATTTTACATGTGCTCACAGTTAAAACCCCACATTGTCGTTTTTACTGTGGAAAGGTTAGTAGCCCCATTGGCAAGTACAGAGTTACATGCTGGCAATTCAGCAGTACTAACTTCTGAATGTAACTCCTAAATGTGATACTTCCAGTGTCAAAAGAATTGTTACATTTATTTTATTATTTATTTATTTTAGGGTATTTGTAAAGCGCATCACTCATCCCCTAGGGGATATCACTGCGCTGTAACACTCCCACTCATCTTAGCTAGAAAAAACTCCACAAATGGACGTCTTATACTACTGAAGGATATTATCCAGAGAACAACCAGGTTTTCAATTTCTTCCTGAATTGGAGGTAATTATCCGTAAGACAGAGGTCCAGAGGAAAAGAATTCCACAGGCTGCTGCCACGGTCTCCTAAACTAGAACACAAGCAACCCAAGACTGGTTTCGACCTAGTCAAGGCTCTTCATTCGGGTGCAGGCAGCTTGATTCCAGTGGCAAAGTGAGCTAAGGACCCACGTCTGGACATACCTATCACACTGAAGTAAACAAAAGTGATGGGCGGGATGCTTGAATTCATTTCAGCCAGTGTTAATTACTCGGGCCGCACCCCAGTTTATCACAATGCCACTTCAGATTGGACCCAGCCATTTGCAAATCAGCATTGACCCTGCTTCAAAAGAAGATGTTCAGGGAGGCTCAACATGGCTGGTGCAGTACAGGCAGCAACAGGCCTCGTGCAGAGATGGCTCCAGCGGTTTGCCGACAGAAGTTGCACTGAAATCTGAGGCAGCTGGCCTAGCACATGGAAGTAGCTGACAGAGATAGACCCCTGAGAGCCAGGAGGGGTTCTGCTTGGATCCAGTTCACGTCAGACAGAACAGCACAACCAGAAACCACAGAGACTTTAAGGGAGAAACCCAGGATCCGCAGGGGCATAGAAGTGCCCAGAAGGAGCCCAGTAAAAGTAAGTCCCAATGGTGGTGAGAGGTGACCCATGATTAGCAGGCTGCCATTGTTGGCAATGTTATCAATTTGAGGACCTATTCCCAGTGAACTTCATAGTGCATGAGCTTCGAGTTGGTGAGCCCCGCTCTTGAGGGCTAGCTGGAAAAAAAGGCAATGCTAGGGAGATCAAGCAGCAGACTCACATCTGATCATTTAGTAAGCTGGAAGGGTTGGGCCGTCATGACAGTCCCTTCCCACTTCTGTGTGATCCTTGGAGGACTGAACCTCATTGCTGCCATTGTGGTGCAGGAGGAGCCGGCCGGATTTGGCCTTTCTTGGCTTCAAAGGCTGTGCCATGCTTGTGGGGCATCGCTGTTACAGGCCATAGAGATGGACTCCTATACCTAATGGAAAGTAGGGTAGCCCTACATAGATTTGCCATTGCATAGCTCTCTTGGGACTTCAGCAGTGGGTTAGCTGGTGGCCACGAAGAGCATCTGAGTCACAGGACCAGACACCTTCCCAGGGCTCCAGCATGAGTCGCTCCAGATTGTGCACAGTAACCCTTTGAATCTGTGATTGGAGCCTGAGTGAATGGCACCCTCACTGAGGCAGCTCTACTTTCTGTAGTACTGAGAGATTCAGGGGTAGACAGCACCTTCCTCGACACACACGTGCCAAGAGACCAACGCAGCTCCCCCATTCTGCAGCTTTTATTCATGGTGCAAGGGCACTGGAATTATAAGGTAAGGCTCCTGAGCGGGAAACTAGTCGCTTTGGCTTTATCACTCTGAGGTGGGTCTTTACTGCAATACTCTCTGCATCTCCCCACCAAATACAATATAGGCTTATTTTGGGAAAGCTGCCATCCGAAGCCTTCAACCTCAGTCTGTTGAGATGGGGACTGAATCATCTGGAGGTGTGCACACTGTGGGCACACACAGGCTCTCTGCAGTTCCATGGTGACACCCCTGCAGACCTCACGGGCCCCAGGAGATGAGCTTGAGGGAACCTTAGACCCATGGATCCTCCAGGGATCCTGCTTCCTGGATTGATTTTATCAGTGCATGCCTAAGCAGTATGGCCGGAGGTCACCATAACAAAGATTGCAATATCAAGAACCTCATTCAACAGGCAACCCACAGCAGATAAATTGAGAGAGATGATGATGCAGGAGGAAGGAAAGAAGCGCCCTCTGTCACTCTCAGTGACTAGGACAAAGTGTTTACCACGAACTTCTCGATCCAGGTTTTTCAAGAGCTCAAAATTGAGATTGTAGAAGTCAAGACTGACCCTGCATAAAAGACCTGCGTGAAATGAAAAAGGGCTTCGTAAATCTAGGAGGAAGGGTGATTCAGGCTGACATGTCCATTGACAGACTATCTGAGGAATGCCAATATCCCTGGCAAAGCACCCTTCAACTAGAGGACCAGCACACTGCTCTCCAAGAGAGATGTGAGGACCTCAAAAAAAGGTCACAGCTCGACAATATCTGCATTTAAGGCATATCTATAGGTGTTTCTGATGACAATGTGCCAAAATGTTTGACACTGTCCTGGAAAGGGTAGAAGGCGATTCTGTTGCAATGGACAGGGTGCATACTGTCATTCCTCTGACAACAGCTGGAAATTTTTTGCATGATGTGCTGGTCAATATTCACTGCTATACTGACGAGAAATGCGCTGTGTTGAAAATGAGGCAGGGTGACTCAATCCCTTTTAATTTGGTGCAGCTTCTCTTTTTTTCTGCTCAGGTAGCTTATGTGTCAAAGCTCCAGTTGGAAGCCATACATGTTTGTCACCTGCCTTTTGAAGCAACTGATCCTCTCCGTACCTTGTGTTTATTTATGAGTCACCCGGTGTGTGCCTGCTCTAAGTAAGACTGCTGACATCCATGTGGATCTTCCAGAACTGTCAGGTATGCATACAGAGTAGGGGTAGCCTTGTCCTGCAGGGAAAATTGGATATCACCATTAAGAAGTCAAGTAAAAAGTGAGTGTGGAAGCTTCTCTTTTTTTTCAGGATCTCTCTCCCCACTGACCGTGGCTAAGAGGAAAGCTTTCAAACCAGTTTCAGACTTTCAAAGTCCAAAGAACTTAAATACAGATGGAGCAATAGAGTCATGTTGTTTTCAGCTGAGATGGTAAATGTAGGGCCACAGCCTTCGTCACAAAATCTAAACAGATCCTAACCGTAAACAAAAAGCAACTTCAGGTCCCTTCTTCTTAAGGCTAAGGCAATATTATCTGCCTGGAGAAACAGTGCTGTCTCTTGGAAGACAGCACTGCTCCTGAAAACTTCATACATTTTCCAGTCTCTGCCCCCTCCTATCAGGAAGGAGGGTATTGCCTGGCTGCAGATTGTCTGCGCTACCTATATATGGGAGGGGAGTAGGCCAAGATTCACTGCAAGAGTCTGCAGTAAACATCCAAAGATGGAGGGGCCTGGGAGTGCCACCCTTCGGTACTATGAGGTATCTCAATTGAGATATATGATTGAATAAAAGGGCGAGACCGATAAGCAATGGTGCTTCGTCAACCAGAATCTGGCTGCTAGACCACTGAGAAAAGTTCCATGTGACCCTAAAGCCAACGAGGATGTTACTTTTATATCTTGCATATAACGAGGGCTACCCTAGAGGTCTAGGATTGCCTGGTGAAAAGGGAAGGTCTCACCACATTCCCATCACCATTCACCTCTGTAGTTTGCAACCTAGAGTTTTCACCAGGGATGGATTCCGTTGTATTTCAGATCTGGAGCCAGAAGTACTGCTTTACTGCTTTAGGCTCTGCCTTCTTTTTTAGGGCTGAGATTAAGTCAGGCTAAAGCAGAGTAAGGGATCCATCCCTGAAGTAGAGTTCTTTCATTACTTTCTGCCTATACATTGGGTTTCCCAGTTTGGTATCGAGAAAGGGGTTACTATAAAACTGACTCTTCTGACAAATTCCTACTGACCCTCTCGTCTCTTAAGCACCCAGTCCCCAAATCAATAATTTGCTTGACCCTCCCACAAGCGATTCTGATGTCTCCTTCCAAGTGGGAAAGGGACCTGAAGTGATTCTGGATGCAAAACAATAGGGTGAGTTTTTCCTGCAAGTGAACAATTTCACACTCCATACCCAAGCTAAAGAGATACCCTACAAGATTATATTTAGATGGCATCTTACTCCAGCCTGCCTGCTCACTATCCAACGATTCAAAATCTAGTGCCTGCAAGAGAGATTGCGGAGAAATAGGGACTTTGCTTCATATCCGTTGGTCTTGCCCTAAGCTTATAGACTTCTGAAACAAGGTCTTCCTTGCTATGTCCCACATTAACGGAACAATTGATACGTTTCAGAAATGTGCTGTGCTAGGAAAGACCTTCAGGGCGATATTTATCTTTTACTCGTCATTCAAGGCAAAAGGATGTCTCATCTACTAGTGGCTGTGAAACAAACCACGCTGTCAATATGTGGTTAGAAATCCACCCCGATGTATGAGTTATGGGTCCATAGGACGTTGTTGCGGCATGAAAATATTGCATAGGATTTAGCCGAGAAGTCCCATCCATCCATCCATCCAGCACACTGCGGAGCCCAATCCTGGTTGCAGCACCATGTCACTTTTCAGGCATTAGACTAACCCACTTGCCAAGATTAGACGGGTAGTTACAGTAGTGGGAGACAGTGTCCCTGGTGGAGGAGGTCATGGTGGGGGGAGGAGGGGGTTGTTAGAATTTGACGGTTAGCCATCTGGTGGGTTGGGGGGTGGAGGGGTCCACGTGGGTATGGCAACCTTCATTTTTGTACTTGTTGCATATCTTAAATGTTAGTAAACAGATTGAAATTAAACAGTGTTAATGTGTTCCCAGAGATTACATGGCACGGACGATGTGTGGATGGACTGAGAGTTCATGTAGATAAATAATTTCTACACCAGTGCTTTACATGAAAATATAAAAGTCCAGGTACTCACTCTTTGGAGTACCTGTTAGCCCCTGGGAAGTGCCGATGCTCTCCCATTAAATGTATGGCAGCAGTGCTGAGAAGTGCAGGTACTCTCATTTTTACATTAAAGAAGTGCAGGTTCTCAGTATCGGATAGTACTTGTCCATTTAAAGCCCTGTCTACACTAATGACGTCACAGTGTTCCAAAAGTGGACCCCAAAATATGTCCTTGCCGTATGCTTCCAAATCCATAATGTCTGTTTCTGGCTCGTATAGATCCCCAAGGGTACACACGTTTCACATTTCAAATGTTTCATCCACCCTTATTTCCATATATTCAGTGAAGATTGGACGTGTGCTGTCACGTGCACACACTTTGCTTAGTATGTGATGTGTACATACAGTCTGTTTATACACGCATTGGGAGCGCTATCCACCATGGAGTCTGTTTATTGGAAACCCAAGCTTTATAGGCGAGATGTAAGATTTCACCATCAAGCTTTTCATTTGTAATTTTACCCTTAACACTGCTCCAACTATAGTTGTCCATTGTATACTCACACGATGTGCAGGACACATTGGCGTTTTCAACGAAAAAGGGAAACCAAGATGAAAAAATATTGAGCGAACAGAAGGGCCGATTTAACGTCAGTTTAAAGACTGATTTTTTTTTTTTTTGTATTCTGCATTTCCTTGAACAGTCTGAAAACAATGTCGGGGTTGGAGGCAGAGTTCATCGCGCGATTGTCAATCACTGTCGCTTGCAATTTGCAACGGGGCATGTCTTCATTGGGGAACAGCTGGGTAAATGGGAGAAAGCGGATTCACAATTAGTGCTCAGCCCAGCCTACACTAAGCAAACAAGCGTCGGGCCGAGGTGCAGGCCTCGCGCACAAGACGCATAATGGACGGCGCTGACCCCAGCGCCCCGCGTTCAGCTGCGGTCCCGCCTGTGTGGAAGCCGCGCTCCCGGTTCTCAATTTATTCCAATTACCTGAGCCATGCAGATAAGGAAATGTTACTTACACTCCGCCTCACGCGGGAAATTATGCTGTTGAGGCGTTTCAAATGAAGGGAGTTTTTGTTCGGGAGTTAATAAACACATGCGGGCTGCATCAGAATGCATGTCTGGACAATGGCTGCATTTTTCACTGCAGCGTATTTGCACTGTTGTATGTTTAAAACACGGACAAACGTGTTAAAGTTTAAAAAGACATATGAAGCATGCGTTGAAAATAAAACCCCCATTTCGTCCCTCAAAAATTAAAGCGTTCCAGGTTTCAATGGCTTGTAATTATTTTATTAAATACCTTGAAGTGATGTAGAACGCTAGCATACATGCCAACATTTTAGAAGGGGGAAGTAGAATATAAAAAAATAATAATAATAATCGGGAGAATGTATTTCTCCCATTTGCTTAAATTGAAGGAGATGCAATTTCAGGCGGGAGAGAACCAACAGAAAGCCATTTTTTGTTGTTGTTGCTCAAAAACGGGAGTCTCCCGCATGAATCGGGTTTATTGCGCTAGACTAAGAAAATGGAGGACTGTCGCACAATGTTTACGGTCGCGTTTGGCTTCGTAAATGAATCGTTGTACTCTTTGACTGTACGATAAAATGATTGCTAATTATTCCATCGGTCATTTATCAACAATCCGCGGTGAAAATTCAGGTTGACTAATAAACGTGGGATATGGCCAGAGCTGCCGACCTTGGAAGGAGAACTCGGGTTCAAATCCCAGCGTCGGCTGAACATTCTGTGATTGTGGGCAAGTCACTTAATCTCCCCCGTCTGAAAAAAATGTGTGACCTTATGTGCTGCAGCTCATTTGAAGCGCTCCAATGCACTTAGGCCGAGTTGGTGCCATGTAAAACTGCTTAAAAAAAAAAAAGCAAATAACAAAACGTTGATCAATCTGTTTTTGGATATTGCTAATATGGGCCGGAATGACAGTTTTTGAGTAATTGTGACTTACTGCTGAGAAAATGATTTCTGCTAGATCCAGTTATGAGGTGGAGTGGAGCCCTACTCAATGTAATCTTAAGGATTTGGGTGGCCCAGGGTAAGACATATTTTAGGAGCCCTTGTACGTATCAAATTCTGAATGTATTCACCTATTTCCTGCTAACTCGAGCCCACGTGATGCCAAACAATGCTAAATTATATGTTAAGCTTTACCAGGGTCACACACAAACAGTTGAACTATGTCTTACATGGGACCCCAAAAATCCCCAAGATGTCACAGTGTAGGGAGACAGTCAGAGGTATAGGTAGGCAGGGAAGAAGAGAAGTTTTAGAGAGAAATAGAATAAGCAGGAGCGAAAGAAAGAAAGTTCATTTTCCCAGGGGCCCTCTTTTTTTGGGGGGAGTATTATATAGCGCGAACTCGACCGCTCTTACCCGTTAGGCCACATCCTGTCCCATGCCCCTTGCAAGGTGGGAGCCCTGGGCAATTGCCCACTCTGCCCATGCCATAAAACGTCTCCGCCCCGCTTCTCCCTGGCCCTTTACCACCTCCCTGCTGCTTTATTTACAGCGACGTCCTGGTTTCGGAGCACAAAGCTTTATTGGACTCTCTTTAACTCCCGGAGCCATCTTGGGCAGGACCGGAAGTTGCTTTCATAGTTTGTTAACCAAGCTTTGTGCTACTGGTACCATGCTCACAGATGGACGTCATAAACTGGGACTGTTTTTGCTCAATTTTTTTGGTGTGTTATTTTCTCCTTTACTGCCCTTCCTTTTTTTCTGCTCAGGTAGCTTGTGTCAACGCTCCAGTTGGAAGCCATACATGTTTGTCACCTGTCTTTTGAAGCAACTGATCCTCTCCGCACCTTGTGTTTATTTATGAGTCACCCGGTGTTTGCCTGCTCTAAGTAAGACTACTGGCATCCATGTGGATCTTCCAGAACTGTCAAGAAGGCATACAGAGTAGGGGTAACCTTGTCCTGCAGGGAAAATTGGATATCACCATTACGAAGTCAAGTAAAAAGTTAGTGTGGAAACTGAAACTGGGTATGGTACAGAGCAACGCCCTTTGTCAGTGATGCAGCCTGGTTAGGAGCACTACACAAGCCTTGCGTGTGCTAGCCTCACTTGCCCTCTGCAAAGCATATGAATAACACTAGGAAAAGGAGAAAATTGGTAGCTGTGCAACCATTTTCTCCTCGACCCGACAAATTTACTTGATATGGTTAAGGGAAGGAGCGTCAAATCACCAGGAGCCGAGCACCCTTCGGAGCCAAACCCTCCCTTGCCCCAGAGATTGCATTGCACTATTGGGGCAGGTACCATTCCCCTTCTGGGCACAGACGTTCCAAGCTGCTTTTGGGCTGTAAAATTGGGGCAAACTTTTATTTTGGCATCTGTACTACTGACTTGTTGCACTGAGAGAGCGAGTAGTCGCTGGGCACGATTTTGGGCATCAAGTCTCAATAGCCACTAGTGATTCCTGAGATTTAGGGCAGAAAGTGGAGCCTAACTTCTTTTGCGGGTATCCTCTGTTGAAGTCCTAGCTTGGCATGGCTTGTCCAACTCCTCCTATGTGTGAGCATAGCTCCCACGGTGCTGCTGAGAGGAGGAAGGCCACCAAGTTGACACATGAAAAGCATTGTCACAAGAGAAGGGAAAAGAGGCCTCTACTTCAGTGATCGGTGCAGTTTCAGTGGTCTCCTCCGATTCACCTCCTGACAATGTCACAAGAAGAAATGCAGGCCTAGAGGCGCCCTAGCTAATTCTACCCCACCAGTCATCCATCCGGTAAGGATACATGGGGGGTTAGTCTGTCATCAGAGCTGCAAAAGAGCCAGAAGTAGAAGGCGTTGCCCTTCAGTCACAATCCAGATCATGGGAGAACAGGAGTTCGCACAAGAGGCCCTGTTGCTATCTCAGTCTTCATGCCCCATAGTGAAACACTAAGTATTGGTAGTCTACTTCTTGTGACTCCATTGCTTCAGTGTTCTCCCTGACTAGTCCCCTCTCGATAAGAGGAAGTCTAAGGAGGATAGGTCTGGCTCCTGCAACCGGTCAGAATAGGAACAGAATTATCTTGAATTGACTCTCACCCTTCCACTTTCCTCAGCCAACCAAGCAGTAATTTGTGGTGCTAGCCAGGTACAGTAAAGCACTGCTGACTAAGAGTCCAACACCCTGTACGAGAGAATGAGGGCATCTGTGCCTTGTTGACACCCTCTCGATCTCCCATCAAGGTAGCACTTGTCATCAACCCACAAGTTCTCATTCAGATTTAAGGCGTCTGTAAGAAGCTCCACACCTTGATCCATTTGTTGCCAAGTCTCTTGACAACCAATATTTGGTACCCAAAAAGACTCATATTTGTCTCTGTTTTTCCCACGCCTCCCCTGCTACTGCTCAGTCTGGTATGATGGCAGCTTTTGCTCGAGGCCAGCCAGAGGGAAGTGTAGGCAAGATGTCTGGAGTCGCATGGCAAAAAAGTACAAATTTTCAGGTTTTTCACTTCAGTATTCTAACACCAATGACATGATTGCAAACTATTGGCTTCGCCTGTTTCAGAAGTTTGACTGTTCCACACGTCTTTGTTCCCAGATTGCATCCACAAAGTGTATAAATATATGTGTTAATGAATGAATAAAATATTTATAGATTGCGCATTTGGCCGCAGTGCCACACTGATCCAGGAACAAATGAGTGTCGTGAAGAGCTGTGACCAAGACTGCCTATGTGCCATATGCAGGCCTGAGTTCGAGTCTTCAAAGCTATTTAAGTATTTGGCCAATTGGCAATAAGCCATTTCTGCAGACTTCAAGATTGAAAACCCAATAGATGAACATTGGCTAAGATAACCGTGTGTGCATTGATCTTTTTGAGAAGTGGAATTATGAAGGCTTAAGTTTGAAAGGGACAGTGACTGAAGTTAACTGCCCCTTGAGTGATGGTAAAATCACAAGACGAGATTAATGTAGCGGGGCCACAAAACAGAGATCTTCACTTGATGGTGAGCATGCTGTTGCTCACCCCATTTACCATAAGCTTGCATTGAAGAATAGGGACATAATTGCAACGTTGGATTATATTGGGTATGCGGTGCTATCAACAAGAGTATTACCAAGCTCTTTGGTTTTATGAAACACTGCATTAGAAGCCTTTGTGGAAGAACAGATGGGGTTTTTATGGTGATTGTTACACACTTGCAAATGGCATTTTATAGGCAGAAAGCTTAATATGGCCAAAGAATTATCTAAACAAAAGCTGCTAATGCCCCAGAACCTCAGCAGCATCTTCCTCCAAAGGCAACATGGCTGAAATTGTTGGAACTTAAGCCTGAAGTCCAGTAAAAATTCATCAAACTCTCAGAAGGAAGAACCTTTATTACTCTTCCTTGTATAGTTGGTGGACTTCCTTCCCACCAGTGCTAGTCGTCCCACTCTTTTTTCCATTCAGCGAAGGCTTTTCAGTCTTTCGAGGCCAGAGTTTCTTTCAGCCCCAACCCTCCAGCAACTGCTTCAAGTGCTAAAGGAGGTTCTCCATTGGAAAGACCAAGCCCATCACCCAGGTCTCAACCGAGGCTTAAAAGTCTTAGCGACTTCCCTTGGGGCTTGCTGTTCTGTGTGGCTCATTCGGCTCATTCCTCTCCAGCGGGAGGGAAAGCTTTACCTTCACTATCACCAATGTACTCAAATCACCCTTGACGCTTGGGTCATCTCAGGGCTGAAGAATTGTTTAACTGTACAGCGCTCCAGCTTCCTCTCTTCAGGCTACCTCTCCCATTTGTTATCCTAGGAACATCTACAGGAGGTCAGAGGCTCCTCCTTTTAGGACCAGTATAGCTGTCCCTGCCCGAGGAAAGGTCTTTGGGCTAGTTCACTGACTTCTTTCTTATAAGAAAAAATGAAGAAGGCTGTGGCTTGTCTTCAAGCTTTTCTTTTTTAACCAGTCATATTCTTTGCGGAAGATACTGACTTTGCCTCATGTTCTTGCACAGTCACTATTGCCCAGTGTATCTGCAGGATGCTTATTATCATTTGACAGTCCGGCAGGAATATTGAAATTAACACCATGGTATGGAGGGAAATTATCACTCCCACTGCTAATTGCTGACATTTTTAGTTCTCGCGTTAGCCAAGTCCTTTTGATTTGACTAAAATTAGACAAATAATATACATGCAGGGGCTTTTAGCCAGCCCTCTGCATTTGTTGGTCTGTTGTTGCCTTTAACGTTTTCACCTGCCAAGTGCATGGGGTCAGCCCACCTCAGCCATTGGCTGATTTGCCTGTGAGTGGCAGCATTCTGCTGTTTCACAAGGAATACATCTGCACACAAAGTTGATCACTTCAGTGCCGGGGATTAGTATGACAGTGTGTGCGTATTGAGACTAAAAACATTTTTGCTCCTAGACAATGTGTTTTTTTTATTTTTTATTAAGGGCCCCGCAGTTTACCCGACATGCCGGGTCTGGTGGCTCAGTGGACTAAAGCAGCCACTGCAGGGGCCTGTGTTCGACCTCATGGTCACAGGTTCAAATCCCGGCGGGTCCACTCAGCCTTTCATCCATCTGAGGTCGATAAAATGAGTACCATTGAGTTGGGTAACAATAAACATCTGTTATTCAGCGCCAGGACACCTATGGGTAATCGTGCGCTTTACAAATACACCTGTTATGTTATTTATGTTTTGCAAAAACTATGACAAACCAAACAAGCATTGAAAAAATCAAAAGGCTAACAGCTAGTACCAGAGCTATTGGTTTTGCCAATGCTTGTTTAAAACTAACTCCCTTAGCTGTCACCAAGATCCTGGGTCCGATAGTTGCCTTTCTGCTAGTGCAGAAAGTCCTGCTAATTCTGCCTGGCTATTACTTTGTCACATCTTCTTTTAAGGAATTAGCAAATTCTAGCCTGGTTCTTATCCTTGGGGCCCTATATTCTATTCTGGTTCTTGTTAAAAAAATACCTGAAATCCGCAATGGCCCTTTAATCAATCAATCAATCAATCACAGAATTTGTAGAGCGCACTACTTACCCGCGAGGGTCTCAAGGCGCTGGGGAGAGGGAAGGGGGGGGGGGATGCTGCTACTGGTCGAACAGCCAGGTCTTGAGTAGCCTCCTGAAGGTCAGCAGGTCTTGGGTCTTTCGTAGGCTTAGTGGAAGGGTGTTCCAGGTCTTGGCGGCGAGGTGTGAGAAGGATCTGCCGCCGGTGGTTGTTCTTCGAATGCGGGGGACGGTGGCGAGGGAGAGGTCGGCGGAGCGGAGCTGGCGGTTGGGGACGTAGAAGAAGAGCCGTCTGTTGAGGTAGGCTGGGCCAGTTTTGTGGAGTGCCTTGTGTGCGTGGGTGAGGAGTTTGAAGGTGATCCTCCTGTCGACGGGGAGCCAGTGCAGGTTCCTCAAGTGGGGGGTGATGTGGCTGTGGCGTGGTACGTCGAGGATCAGTCGTGCGGAGGCGTTTTGTATGCGTTGCAGTCGCTTGATGAGCTTGGCCGGGGCTCCCGCGTATAGGGCGTTCCCATAGTCCAGTCTGCTACTGACGAGGGCCTGGGTGACTGTTCTTCTTGTGTCTGTCGGGATCCACCTGTAGATCTTGCGAAGCATGCGGAGGGTGTTGAAGCAGGAGGAGGAGACTGCGTTGACTTGCTTGGTCATGGAGAGCGTTGAGTCGAGGATGACTCCCAGGTTGCGTGCGTGGTCGGTGGGTGTCGGGGCTGCTCCCAGCGTCGTTGGCCACCAGGAGTCGTCTCAGGCTGAGGTGTTGGAGCCGAGGATGAGGACCTCCGTTTTGTCCGTGTTCAGCTTTAGTCGGCTGATCTTCATCCAATCGGCGACGGCCTTCATTCCTTCATGGAGTTTGGCTTTGGCGGCGAGGGGGTCCTTGGTGAGGGAGAGGATCAGTTGAGTGTCGTCGGCGTAGGAGATAATGTTGAGGTCGTGTTGTCTGGCGATGCGTGCGAGCGGGGCCATGTAGATGTTGAACAGTGTTGGGCTGAGGGACGATCCCTGGGGTACGCCGCAGATGATCTCGGAGGCTTCGGATCGGAAGGGTGGGAGGCGGACTCTCTGGGTTCTGCCGTCGAGGAAGGAGGTGGTCCATTCCAGGGCCTTGTCTCGGATCCCTGCGTCGTGGAGGCGTGCGCGTAGAGTGCGGTGGCAGACAGTGTCGAAGGCGGCGGAGAGGTCCAGCAGGATGAGGGCTGCGGTCTCACCATTGTCCAGCAGGATCCTGATGTCGTCGGTGGCAGCGATGAGGGCAGTCTCAGTGCTGTGGTTGCTGCGGAACCCTGATTGGGATGGGTCCAGGATGCTGTTTTCTTCGAGGTATCGGGTTAGCTGTTTGTTGACGATCTTCTCGATGACCTTGGCTGGGAACGGAAGCAGAGAGATGGGCCGGAAGTTCTTGAGGTCTCTCGGGTCCGCCTTGGGTTTTTGAGTAGGGCGTTGATCTCTGCGTGTTTCCAGCTCTCTGGGAAGGTCGCGGTCTCGAAGGAGAGGTTGATGATGTTGCACAGGTGGGGTGCGATGGAGCTGCTGGCTTTGTTGAAGATGTGGTGCGGGAAAGGGTCTGACGGGGAGCCGGAGTGTATTGTGCTCATGGTCTTGATGGTGTCCTCGATGTTCACGCTGGCCCAGGCTGGCAGGGGTCGTGGTCGATGGTGTGTGGCGGGTCGATCTTAGTTGGGGTTGTCTGGGTGTCGAAGCTGTCGTGGATGTCGGCGATCTTGCGGTGAAAGAAGGTGGCGAGGGAATCGCACAGGGGTTGCGACGGCGGGATGTCGTTGGTGTTGGAGCTGGGATTGGAGAGTTCCTTCACGATGTTGAAAAGCTCCTTGCTGTTGTGTGCGTTGTTGTCGAGGCGGTCTTTGAAGGAGATTCTCTTGGCGGACCTGATGAGGTGGTGGTGGTTACGGATGGCGTCTTTGTGGGCTGTGTGGCTGTCCGGTGTCTTATCGCTGTGCCATTTCTTCTCTAGTTTCCGGCAGGTGCGCTTGGAAGCTAGGAGTTCCGAGGTGACTGGCTCTTTTGGTGGTGTCGCTGTAGGTGAGCTTTTTCAGCGGGGCGAGGGTGTTGGCACAGTCATCCGTCCATCGTCTGAGGTTGCAGGCAGCGTCGTCGGTGTTGGATGGGTCGGAGGGAGGGCTGAGAGCGAGGGTTGCCCGGAGTTGGTCTTCGGTGACTTTGCTCCAGCAGCGGCGTGGGATCTGTTGGGTGCAGTGGTGTGTTGTGGGTTTCTGGAAGGTGAAATGGATGCAGCGGTGGTCGGTCCAGAGGAGTTCCGTGGTGTGGCTGAAGGAGACGTGGGAGCTTGAGGA
This sequence comes from Calotriton arnoldi, assembly GCA_963921515.1. Classification (NCBI taxonomy): domain Eukaryota; kingdom Metazoa; phylum Chordata; class Amphibia; order Caudata; family Salamandridae; genus Calotriton; species Calotriton arnoldi. Next base: position 1,136,830 of record CAWUFW010005646.1, read on the forward strand.
GAAGATGGGGTCAAGCGTGTGGCCGGCGCAGTGGGTCGGTGTTGTGACGAGCTGGCTCAGGCCGAGGTTGGCGAGGCTGTCGATCAGGGTGGTGGAGTTGCTGTCGTTGTTGTTCTCCAGGTGAAAGTTCAGGTCTCCGAGGAGGATGTAGTCGGTAGAGGTCAGGGCGTGCGTGCTGATGAAGTCGGCGATGGAGTCGCTGAACTGGGGTCGGGGCCCAGGGGGTCTGTAGACAAGGGTGCCTCTGAGGGTGGTGTTGGGGTCCGTGTGGATCTGGAAGTGCATGTGTTCGGCGGTGCTGAGGGTGTCGTCGGTGCTGGTCGAGACCCTGATGGTGTTCTTGTGGACGATGGCGATTCCTCCTCCTACTGCGTTGATGCGGTCTCTGCGGGTGATCTTATAGCCGTCTGGGATGGCTATGGCGATGTCGGGGGCGGAGGAGTCGTTCATCCAGGTCTCTGTCAGGAAGGCGACGTCTGGTGATGATGTGTCGAGCAGGTCCCAGAGCTCGACGGCGTGTTTGCCGGCGGAGCGGGTGTTCAGCAGGATGCACCGGAGGTGGTTGAGGTCCTTCTTGGCGGGCGCCTCGGTGGCTCTGAGGCTGGTGTAGCTGCAGTTCCGGCAGGTGAAGGGACCATGGGTGCGTTTCGGGGCGGCCTTGAAGCAGTTGTGCGTCCGTCCGGGGTTGAGAGCGTGGAGTGTGGTGGCATCGTATCGGCGTCGGTCCTCGAGGCTGGAGCGGGGGGCGCGCGGTCCAGGGGTTCTGGCGCTGGGCGCGGTCCTTTAAAGAGGAACAAGTTCACTGGAGCCTTTTGGTCCATGGATGGGAAGACCTCCTCCCCACAAAGAGAACTTTGGCCATCAGCCAGACCATAGATTACCTCCTGGAAAACATAACTGTTTCATCTTTTAGGTTCTAGAGGCTTCTGGCCGATTGTGCATCTTGCATCAAGTTTATCCCCCATTCTAAGCTCCACATGTTCTGCCTACAGCTCTGTCTGGCAGCACTTGGGTCAGTAGCTGGACAGCTAGTCCAACCCTGTGACTGTCCACCCATATCTAATGCCAGATCCTGGGATGTTGGGACTCTGCTCCCAGTGCCCTTCCATCTATTGCACCTATAAATTCTAGTCATAACCGAGTGTTTGAATTTTGATTTGCAGACTTCCTCTGGATAATGATCAGCTGTGTCCCGCCACATAAATGTGGTGGAGCTGAGATCTTTCTTTCTGGCCCTCCTTTCAGTCAGTGACCTGGTCAGTTCTGGGAGAATGATTAGTCTACACAACGGGATTGAACAACTGGAGAGCATTAATTCTGAGCAGGTTTCTCCACTTCCTCACCCTGAGTGGAAATTTCCTCAATGTCTCTTCAGGTGACTGGAGATGGGCTGATGTTCAATTACACAGGGAATTTCCTTTTCTTTAACTCCCCTCTGTCTAGAGTACCGAAAAATAAATTTATTAATGAGAAAGTTCCTTATAATAGGTTTGAAACTGTAAGGCATGCATAAAATAGCATGATTTAATGTGCATTGGTATGTCACAAATGCACAATTAGTGCTTTTTTTCTGACATAAAAAAACTAGGGATCTCCATAACTTACTAATCCTGAAGAAAGTCATATGACCTAAGGGGCAAATTTATATGGCTGAAGCATGTAAAGCCAGTTTTTGATGAAGGAGCCCATAGCAACTCCAGTAATATCAACTGTTAGAAATGGGGTTTCTGGTTGGCTAGGGTATGCACCTAAGCCAGGCAGAACCCACCACTCTAGTCAGGGCAAGGGAGTTACACGCTGAAGATAACGCCTGCTCACCCCCTTGGTAGCTTGGCAGAGCAGTCAGGCTTATCCTAGAGGCAATATGTAAAGCGTTTGCGCAACACACTCACACAGCAGCGACACACTAGGCACACCACAAAAGAAACTCCACACAAGGTTATATAAAAATAGCCTTTGTATTATCCATAAAAACACATTAGAACACAATCACATATATTACACTGTGCCACCAGGCACTTGTCATGACTTCACAGGGATTACATAAATCACTTGGCCAATCGGGCCACTGTCACCATCATCACAATTAGGCGGACCAGTAACTACTGGTAAGATTACCTTTAGCATAACACCTTATGCACATACATCATCAGCAGTGCACTATGGTAGAAACCTGTAAAATGCACACATTAGAAACACTTCCCCACTGGGAATATCCCTTCAATAGGCAACATTACATCAGGGCATAACACAGCACAGTATGGCACATGTACCACAAGCAGGGCAATGCGGTAACTACCCCTAGATTGCACACATCACATAAGTCATCATCTCAGGGCAGGCGATCTGAGGCATTAGGAGTGAGGCATGATACATGCATCATAAATGCTGTGCCTACTATGCAACTCCTGTGTCCCTACTCATTATCCTGCCAATAAATTACTGCACCCGTAGGCGGAGAGTCCTCACTCAGTCCCTTTTCCACCAGAGAAATGGCCCCGGCAGTCCCGCCTATGGTGCCAAGACATTGTCCCCCAAAGTTAGGTGTGTATCAGTAAAGGGGGGAAAGGGCTGAACCACTTCCCCCGGCGGGGCGCCCTCACAGGGTCCACCGCGTATGGCCAGAGTCACCCTGGCTGTCAAACCAGCTGCCAACTACCACACGGGGCAGCTGCTCTACCTGGTAAATGGAGCCGCCCCGATTCCGCTGCTTGCACGGCCCCTCGCCGGGGTTCCTTCCCTCTGGCCGGCTGGCCCGCCCACTGTGGTGTCCCGCTACCAGGGAAGAAGGGAACCCCCAGCTGGGGTTCCTTCCGGTCCACTGCCGCAACTGCTCCTGGCCCGGGGGCATGTACACAGACCCCCGGCCAGACAGCAGTGAGAAACAAGCCGCCTGGGAGAGGGAGAGCGCTCCTTGTGCCTCAGCTCTCCCCTCCCTTTATCACGAGGCAGGTGCAGCACAGCACGCGCTGAGTCCCGTTCCCAGCGAACCGCTCCTTTACACAGGGGAAGCTTTCCCTACCGGCATCACGCAGCGACTCTGCGCAGCGGAGTCCCTCCGTGTTTGGAAGCTGAAGCGCTCAGATCCACGCGACGAGGGGAAGATGAAGCTACACTCGCAAGTAACGCTCACAAGCGCTGCACCGCGCACACATCAATTTAAAGAAAAGGCGGTCTCCAGACCTTGCACAGTGCAGAGGGGCTCCCGGCCACGCAGTTACAGCGCTTCCCTCTCAGGCACTGAAGGTGAAGAGGGAAGCACCCTGCAGCGCTCCACTCACGCTGCTAATGAAAACAACTCCCAATGTGGCAATCACAGCGCTCACCCAGTGATGCTTCCAATTATCCAGGGCCAGTCACACAGCCCTGGTAAATCCCTGGGCCAGAAAACAGGGCACAGTTAGGCCAGCACACAGGGTCCCTTAGCAGAGTGGCAGTCCCTTCTGCTGCCCAGCAGGCAGCAGGTTCAGTCCCACAAGTAGGTAGTCCCAGATGGCGGTTCCTCCTGGCACTCCATGCAGTGTCTTCTGTTCCAGTTTCACCAGTTCAAGCCAACCAACATGGGGTCACAGCCCCAGTACTTATAGTCACAAAGTCTTTGTTCTGCCCTGGCACAGTGCCCTGAGCCCAGTCCAAACCAGTTCTGGGGGCACTTTAAAAATACAATTAACAGTGCACAACACTCCCCATTCAAAGTGTCAGCCTTGGCTCCAGACACCACAGGGGGGCAGTGTCATCATTGTGGAAGGCAGGCACAGCCCTATTCAGGTGCAGGTGCTACTCCTCTCACCACTCCAAATGCAGGCCAGGCCTATTTAGGTGCAAGGGACAACTCCTCCCGCTACTCTAAATTCAGCCAAGGTCTATTCGGCCTAGCGCTGAGTCACCCGGGCTGGGCAGGACACACCTCAACCCCGCCAGGGATTGGCTGGAGTGAATGCACATCCCCTCTCTCCTGTCTGCCAGAACCAGACGGTCAATACACATCAGGCAGGCACAAAGTCACATAGCACACAAAAATCCCCACTTCTAAAAGTGGCATTTCTAAAATAGTAATAATAAATGTGCTTTCACCAATAAGCAGGATTTATCGCTACTATTCCAAACATACCAAACTTGATCACGCTACCCCTCTCAGATCAGGAATTACCACTGAAGCACATATCAGGGAATCTCCAATGCATCCCTATGAGAGGGCAGCCTCACAGCAGTGAGAACCCAAATAGGCTGTTTGTCACTACCAGGACATGCCACACAGTTAAGGCACATGTCCTACCTTTTACCTACACTGCACCCTGCCCATAGGGCTAACTAGGGCCTACCTTAGGGGTGACTGATGTGTAGTAAAACGGGAGTTGCAGATGTGGCAACAACTTTTATGTGCCACATCACAGCGGCAGTAAACTGCGCGCACAGGCCCTGCAGTGGCAGAGCCCTGAGACAGGTTTGAAAGACAACTTTGGTGGGTGGCGCAAGCAGCGCTGCAAGCCCACTAGTAGCATTTAATTTACTGGCCCTGGGTATATGGGATACCACTGTACAAGGGACTGACAGGAAAATTAAATATGCCAAACAGGTGTAGACCAATCTTACTAAGTTAACCATAGAGAGCACACGCCCTTTAGCACTGATCAGCAGTGATAAAATGCCCAGAGTCCTAAAACTACCAACAACAGGTCAGAAAAAATACAGGAGGAATGCAAAACGTTCTGGGATGACCCTGCAAAAAGGGCCAAGTCCAACATCAACATTTCTGCTTTTAACCTTACCAAAGGTTCCGCCTAATACAATTTTAGAAGAGATGGGGTATCTGTTGGTAATTTTAAGACCTTGGATCCCTAGATAACATTCACAAAGAGCTCCGCTGTTACTGAAGCTTAGAGCCCCCCCAGATACGCTAGGTATGCTGGGAGAGAACCCAATGGTGAAGCATGCCACTGGTATGACTAGTGGGTGATGGTTTGTTAAAAAAAGAGAGCGCTACCCCCACTGACCTTTTCATAAGCGAGACAAAAATAAATGTATTTATTTACAAGGTCTCTCTTCTGTGATATTGAAGTATGTTGTATATTGAAAATGGAGTGAACCTGTATACTTCTTAATCCCCTTTTTGTCTAATTTGTGCTCAGCATTACACCATACTCATTCTATAAGAGTCTTTGTCGATATGTTTCAGCTCACAGGGAGACTGTCTCAAAACAGAAAGTTTCTTGTCAGCTGGTCACATCAAACTATTTAAAATTTTGGGAAACCCCCAAAGATACAAAAAAAGAATTCTTTTGTCATAGTGTCGCAAACAGATCTCCATGAATATGAAAGACATACTGTGCTCAAGTGAAAAACATGTAAGCAAACCATTAACAAATGTGTTTAGCCACTAGGGATGAACATTGATACATTTATTTTCCTCTGTTTCAAACCCTTGTAATTTTTTTAGCCTTTTTCTATTTAAGAATTACAATTGTCCTCACTTTGAAACATACATAAGGCAATTGTACCTTGCTTATGAATCTATCATGCAATAAGTGCCCTTTCTAACGGTACTATTTTTTAAAAACATTCTCGAATTTGCAAAGCCTTGGTATTTCTGTAGCTTAATTTCTTTTTTAGAATAAAGAGATGATTAGCTGGCCTGTAATACCAAACAAATTATATCAAATATCACAGCTGCGCCTAAAAGAGAAAAGTTAAAATCATAATTAAAATTTGCTAATCTAAATTTTTAAAAATTCCAAAACAATTCTGTGAAGGGAAGGCAGCAGGTGCGTAGAGCCATAGTGGAGATGCTTCTATCAAAGTTTATCCCTTCATACACAAACACACTCTTCTTCCTTGTGCCTAAGGAGATTCCAACTGAAGCATTGGCAGCCACAGAGTAACCCAGATCCCCTGCATGTTTGGAATATAGTTCTCTTGACTGTGGCGGCTCGCAAATATCTTGCCTGTGCTGACCTGCTAAGTGTTATGGTCGGGTGTAGTATGTAAGAACGTTGTCTTGTTACTGAAACATGATGAAGATTAAAAATGTTATTCAAGATGGAAACCTCTAACCACATATTCCTCATCTTTAGAATATTCCCTATGTGCCAGACTGGATCCAGAAGCTGTTCACAGCAATAGTCTGGTTCCCCACTGGTTCCGTACTGCCCCAGAAGTGATGGAGCAGAGCCGCATATAAACTGCACTCCTACCTCCTTTCTTTCTGCACCTTCGAACACGGATCTGGAGCTCTGCTCCCACTTTTGGCAGCCTTCCGACGACTCCTAAACAAGAATCCAATGTGGAAGGGATGATAGTCTCCTCTTAAAGCTACAGGTTTCAAACCGTGCCACAAATGCAGGAAACTTGTCTTTCACAGACCCACATGAGGGTATGCCTTTGTTGTTTGGGCTCGAAGTTGTGTGAGGAGTGCGCCCTCATGCACCCTAAGGCAATCCAGGACTATGAAGTGAATGTGTACATCATCATCGCACAAAAAGAAGTTGCATCTACTATGTCCCGCTCCCACTCCAAATTGAAGGTGTGGACCTGCACCCACTCCCAGTGGTGCTTCCAAATGAAGTGGTCTTCGCGGACAAACTACTCCAGTAAGTGAAAGTCCAAAAGAAAGCATAAGAAAGTGAAGAGTACCTTGATTTGTCCTGCCACTCTCTAAGGAGAAGGCGCAAGGGGGTCTTGTGTCAGCTGGTCTCCCTCCTGATCTTTGGTTGGGGAAACACTGGTCCATCCTAAATCGATACTGATGCAGACACCGTCGACACTGGAGAAGAATCCAGGGCTGTGTCAGATATCAGGCTCCGAACCAGCTTTGACACAACCTTGACCCAAGTTGCGCTCCAAATTTCCTACAGAGCAACCAGTCACCAATCTACCTGAGTCTGATTCTATACCACCACTTCCGTATTCAGAGTCTCCATTCTCTTTTTGGCTCCAATTCTGACCAGAGCTTACCACCACCCAGGGACGAAGATGGTGAAGAGAGGGATGATTTGCCCCCTCCTGACAATGATGACAATTTTTACATGGACTTATAGGAGGCCAGTGGGCTTGATACTTCTCTTAATATAGGGTTGAATTTACCTTTTGAACCTCAAATGGAAGAGAGTGCTTCATTTGCTGTGGTAATTTGACGAGCGGTTGAAATCCTAGACCTACAACTGCCCTCTCTTTAAGGCCTGTGAATAGGCGGGTGGCCTGATTCAACAAACGTGAGCCTGGCAATCCTTATTTTCTCACTGAGTAGCCCACTCCAGAGAGTCTGGTTGTGCAGGCCTCCACCAGCAAGGTGAACCTTAATTCTTTTTATATGATTCCACAATATAGGGAGTCTAAGATTAAGGTGTTCAGAAAGCAACTGGCCTTGGCACTAAGGTCAGACAATGTAGTTTGTTTATTGATCCGATATATGCATGCCATCTTGAACATGGCCAGCAGGAGCTTGCTGGCTGTCCCGGAAGACCTTGGGGCTTCACTAGCACAGACCATTCAATATGGTCAAGATGTGCCCAAATACTTGATCAATGCTGACTTTGATACTATGGATTGTCTGGGACGGGCGGTTTTCACCAGGGTAGTGCTCCGTCGCCGTGTGTATATGCACTTCATCATTTTTCTCTGGTACAGGCTTCTCTTATGAATATGCCTTTTGATTGCTCATGCCTGTTTGACAAGAAACCTGATTCTGCCTTAGAACATTTCAAGGAAAATAGAGCTATAGCAAGCTCTCTGGGTCTTTTGACCTCTGCTGGTTTCTTGTTATGTTATGATATTAAAATTTATACAGCTCACGAATACCAAGCAGTGTTTTGGAGCTAGAAGTCCTGAAGCGAGCTGGAGCACTATTCATTGAATAACCAGGTCTTAAGGGCTTTCCTGAAAGATGTCAAAGAAGGGAGACTTCTGATGGAAATGGGGAGGGTATTCCAGAGCTTCGTAGCACCCACTGTGAAGCTTCTGCCACCCCAGTTAGACTTACAAAATCTCTAACAGAGTATCAGTTTCGCCCCTTCTGACCGGAGGCTTCTGTTTGGAGAGTACCAGTGCAGTGACCGCCTCAAAAACTGAGGACCGGTACCGTGCAGCGCCTTATATGTGATACATAAGGCCTTGAACTTTATACGACTCTTGACTGGAAGCCAATGCTATCTCCGAAGGTGCTTTCCCACTGATTGAAATTTGGGGATCCCCAGGAGGAGCCTTGCAGCGGCATTCTGGATCATCTGAAGCTTATGTAACTGCTTCTCGGGTATACCGAGATAGAGCCCATTGCAATAATCCAGTTTGGAAAGGACTAGGGATGTAACTACTGTTTTCCTGCTCTCTGCTGGTATCAAAGGTAAGATTTTCTTAATCGCCTTGAGTAGAAAAAAACTGGACGAAGAAACTGCTCTGACTTGAGCTTTGAAGTTCAGTCTCTCATCTATCACCAGTTTAGCAAATTCCAAGGCTACTCTATGGGGTTGGCATTTAGGCAAGGCCAGTCTCCTCAGCCCCTGTTGTTGTCACTCAAGTCCTTTCAAGGCCATAGACCTGGGTCTGACAGGCAACGCGCAGGTCACCAGTTTTCCCAGTTCCCTTCCCCTGCTGCAACAGCCTCCAAGCTGCTTTAGCCTGCGTTAGTGGCTCACAGCCACCTAATGGGGGCCATCATCCAATACTTTATACCAGGGTGGCAATCAATCCCTTCCAACCAATGGGTCCTCCAAATCGTTCAGCATGACATTTCCCTACCCTTTCTTTGTGCCCTGCCGTACTTTCTATCCCACACTAGAGCGGCTTTTGTAGGAGCAACTGTCGATTCTAATGCAAGAGATGCAAGATTTACTCTCCAAAGGAGCAGTCAAGAGCGTTCCGGACTCGGAAATAGTCTGGATATAGGGACAGGAATGCCTTCCAGCAAAAGGACAAATTCAGAATGCTCATGATGTCTCAGATTTTATTTGGCCTGGAGCTGAAATTTCCTCATGCTCAAGAAGTATGGAGGCCTTTGGCCTATCTTAGGTCTTTGCCTTCTGAATGCCTTCTTGCGAAAGGACATCTTCAGAAGCTCATGCTGGCCCAGATTCTGTTTGCCCTAAACCCGGGCAACTGGATGTTCTCTTTGGACATGCAGGATGTGTATGTTTATACATCTGTCATGCAGTGCCATAGATGTTATGTGTAGTTCAACGTAGGCCAGGAGCGTTTTTAATTTACCGATCTCAGTTTTGGCCTCACCAGTACCCCTCAGGAGTTCACGAAAGTGATGGTGGTGGTCTCCATTCATATTAGAAGGTTGTGAATACCAGTTTTTTCCTAACTTGAAAACTGGCTGTTGAAAGAGGGCTCGCCACAGTCAGTGGTAGACCACCACCAGATGATGGCAAACCCCCTGACATCGTTGGTGTTCTTGATCAACAATCTGAAGTCGCACCTGGCTTCCACACAGCGGGATCCTTTCATAGAGGCTGTCTTTGATAAAGTGCAATTTAGGGCCTTTTCTCGGTTGCAACAAGTCCATGCCATTTGGGTTATGATGCTGATGTTTTAGCCTCAATTCTGGATCTCCATGAGAGCAGCTCTTTGGCTTATTTGGAATCCTGGCAGATGCCATTAAGCTTTCGGAGGATACTGCACACAATCTTCAGTGGTGGCTGATCAATCACAACTCGACAGGCTGCACATTCCTCTCCCTTCCTCATCCAGAGCTGATGGTGGTGATTGATGCGTCACTGCTGGGTTTTGGAGGCCATCGGGGGGGGGGGATATTCGAGAAATCCGGCACCATATCAGTCTGTTGGACTTACAGAATCATTTGTCATATAAGGGAGGCTGATGCAAGTTCTCATTGGCAACATCACCGCCATGTGGTACTGCAGCAAGCAGGGCACAGTGGTATTCTGGGTACTGTGCCAAGAGGCTCTATGCCTCTGGAGTTAGCTTGAGCATTGGGGCATTTCACTGGTTGTGAACCACTTGGAGAGGGTCCTTGAATGCTAGGGTGGACGAGCTCAGCTGTCGGTGTATGGTGGATCATGAATGGTGTCTGCAACCCAAGGAGGTGTAGAGCATCTTCTAGCAGTTGGGAGAACCCTGGTTAGATTTTTTCACTTCCGTTGAATGCACAGTGTCAACACTTTTGCGCTTCAGAATTTCTGAACTGGAATGGTGCCCTTGCCTCTCCTGCACCGAGTTCTAGGAAAAATCAAGAATGACCAGGACTGAGCAATCTTAGTGGCTCCGGATTGGGCCATGGGAGTGTGGTCCCCGATCAGGCTGACACTTCTGGAGGATCTTCTGTCGCAGTGACCGGATTCTTCATCCAAACCTTCAATCAATCAATCAATCAATCAGGGGAATTCTAAGCGCACTACTCACCCGTGAGGGTCTCAAGGCGCTGGGGGGGGGATTGAGCAGCTCCGTTCAGTCGAAGAGCCAGGTCTTGAGTGTCTTCCTGAAGATGTTCAGGGAGGGGGCGCAGTCACGGAGGTTGCAGTCTACACCTCCGTGAGTAGAGATGTGCACAGGCAGTTGACTGTGTTTGATCTTCCTACTGAAGTTGTGGATGTCATCCTTGCCACAAGGCTTCCATCCACAAAGTTAAGTTGTACAGATTTGTGCCCTGGTCTGGAGTTCGCAAGACAGACCGTTTGTGAGCCAAACTGTTAGGTGTTTTATTGTTTTGTCTTTGGCCAAGCAAAGCTTTACAGTGGGCACTATTAAATGTTATTTTTCATCACTTTTGGCCTTTTCGCGTTTACCGGATCAGCTGTCTTTGTTTGCATCGCCTGTTGTGATGTGGTTTATTAAAGGTTTGATGCACATGTTCCCTCCCGAACCCATTGGAGGCCACGGTGGGACCTTAACTTGGTCTTGACATTCCTCATATGTACGCTCTTTGAGCTAATGCACAGTTGCCTGTTGCGTTTTCTGACTCAACACTGTCTGCCTTATTGCGATCACTTCAGCTAGTCACATGAGTGATCTTCAGGCTTTGTTGGTGCAACTGCTATACAGCACCTTTTGCCCAGATAAACTGGAGCTGAGCTTTCTTGCCAAAAGTTATGACTCCATTCCATGGTAGGCAATCCATCACTGTCCCAGCGTTCGTGGTCTCCGACTCACCCCTCAAAACGGGAGGACAGATTCCATCACCTGCACCCCAAGAGTGCCTTGAAATGTTACTTTGATTGCACCATAGATCTTCAACTGGACAATCAGCTTTTTGTGGAGTTCTGTGGGACTAAGGCGTTGCAGAAAAGGGCCTTGTCAAGGTGGATATTCCTCTGCATTAAGATTTGCTACGCATTGGCCAAGAAGCAGCCTCCGGAATGACTTAGTGTTCATTCCACTAGGGCCAAGACTCCTACCACTGCATTGGCCCGCAAAGTGCCTGTTCTTGATATCTGTCAGGCAACGACATGGGCACTGGTGGACACGTTCATAGAGCACTACTGTCTTGACTACCAGGTGCGGCAGGAATGACATTTCACCCTCTCTGTCCTGCAAGACTTTTTGGTCTGAGTCCTCTCCACAGATCCTCCACCATTGGGTGATGCTTCTTTGGCATCTATTCTAAAGGTGAGGAATCTGCGGTTAGAAGTATACATCAGAAGACAAGTTATTTACTTTCAGTAACACTCTTTCTGTTGGATACTTTATCTAAGCGAAGATTTTTAACTGCCCTCCCACCTACCCATTCTGTGAAGTGGCCCCCTTTTACGGTCCCCTCTAATAAGGTCCCAAAATGCACACCGGCACTGGCAATTGTTTGTGCTCTGCATCCAAGGTCACGGAAAGAGTCAATCAAGAAACTGAAGTCAGCGTGCAGCGGTGGAGTATACGCTGATCTGCTCCATCACTTCTGGGACAGAATAAGGTCAAAGCTGAGCCACACACCACCACCTAGGGACTTGCAGGAGCACTGCTGTAAAGACGTTCGGATCAGTCTGGCACCTTGGGAATATTCTAATGATGAGAAATCTGTGGTTAAATACATTTTTCACCCAAAAGAGTTTTACCAAAGGTAAGTAACTTGTTTGTATATATTTTCATTGATTTTTATGAGATTATTACCAGTAGCATACTAAAGATAATCTATATTGAATTAAAACCTATTGTCCTTGGAAAAATAATTTATCTTGTTTGGATGTAGCATTAAAATTCTGATTTACCGTCATACCGAAATAGCCTTTCGTCATCAAATTTGTTTTGTTTCAGAGTTAAAGTTTTGCAATTTTCAAATGACTGAGAAGCAAACAGGTGGCTTACAGGGGCCCTTCCTTTGATTTTTCATAGTTTCTTTTAGAAATAAAAGGAATTTCTTGTTTTGTGGTTATGTATTTTGTCAATGACTTATCATTTTCATATTCTTTGATCTTTTCCTAGGATGCTGAAGAATATGCTGATCTACCTGTCAGACACAACGAAGACCAAATGAACAGTGAACTCGCCAAACAGCTTCCAATAGCTGTTAATTCCTATTCATATGACAGCTCACATACAAAGACTCATCTCCTGTTGCAAGCCCACTTCTGCAGAGCCATACTTCCCTGCCCCGATTATGCTACAGATACCAAAACAGTGCTGGACCAAGCCATAAGGATATGCCAGGTATGTTTATATCTGTTACCCTAACCTACCTACCCTATTTCATTTCTTCGTTAAGTTTTCTCAACTTATTTCAATATCTTCATTAGATGTGAGCAGCACCTATTTGCATTATCTGATACAGACTTCTAGCCGTGGATTCCTTACCTTAGAATATTCCCTAGGCATCGTACTGGATCTGGAAATTTTTTAACAATCCCCTTGTGCGCTGGTAGGTGGCGTCGGTCGGCTCCACGCGGTATTGTCCATGCCGGAAGAGACTAGTGAGGTGCCTAAAGAGGCGCAAACCCAGCTCGCTGACCTAATTTCTGTTTTTTTCCACCCCATCAGCGAGGATCCGGACGAGCTCCCCTCAGTTACTTTTTGATTGGATTTTTCAACAATTTTGTCAATGACTAATTTGCTTTTTCTCCCTCTTTTCGAGGATGTCCCTGTTCAAGCCTTGTGGAGCCAGTCATCGACAGATGTGGGTGACAGACCCCCACTTGGTGTGTCTGTGGTGCCTGGAGAGGGACCACGACTCTGTGTCATTTGCGGAGTGCAGGGCCATGAAACTTAAGGCCATCCGCGATAGGGCCATAAAGCTCTTAGGAGCTTGCCATGCAACTCTGCAACGCTCTACGTCCTGTTAGCATGGGAGGTTGCGGGACTGCTCCCAGAGTCATTTGCGTTGGTCTTCGTCGCGATCCCGGGTTTCTTCTGGTAAATCCAATAAGAAGTCCAAGAAGTTGAAGGTCTGTTCGACTTCACTGCATCTCTCCCATTCTTCAGATGCAAAAGAACGATGCCTCAAATCCCAGACCCACTCTCTGGTTGTTCATGAGGAGCCGGAGTGGGAAATTGTGTTCGCTCCACACATCCTCGAGTTTCCCAAAGTCAGAACAATCCCTGCCCAACGCCAAGAATTTTATGAGGTCACAAGCCTCATTTTTTGGATGGCCGTAACCCTCCGGAGCGCCCTTGGACCCCATGGCTTTAGGAGGGTTTTCTCCTGGGGCTCCGCCAGTGAGTTCGTCCTCTGCGCCAGTTGACCCATCAGGATCCGTTGATGGATCCAAATCGGCCTCGGCCGTGTCTTTGCAACTTTCTCCGGAGACCGTTCCAGTGGCATGGTTCTCAGCGCCACTATGGGCCATCAGCGGCTCCAAACCATTTGTGATTCCCTACTGCGATACTGAGCTGGACCGGCATCTCACAACGTCTGTTCCGGCACCGGCCTGGCCCACATGGCCTGAATCGGAGAAGAAGCCCAATTTCCCTGTAGGGCCTGCTGAGGAACATGAATGGATCAGATCTGAGGATCCCTATGGCTATTCTGACCCCCTAACAGAGTTCATGGCTGATGACAACTGGTCTGGACACCTCACCAAACACTGCACTCCTCTCTCCTGCAACAGTGGCTAAAGAGGAAGAGACATCTCTTGTGATGTTGCTCCGGAGGGCTGGTGAAATCCTGGACCTAACGTTGCCCACAGAGGTCAAAACCAACGTCTTGATAGAGGTGCTTCAGCCTGGGCTATCTCCTTCAGAACCCTTATTACCCTTTACAAATTAAGTACTGCTTGGGGGACTGGGCCAAGCCCTGCACAAGGGCCATTGCCTGCGACCACTGCGCTGCTCCCAGGGACCCACCCTTCCTCTCCCAGCACTCTACCCCTGAGAGCCTGGTGTTCCAGGCCTCAACCTCCCAGATCAATTTTGGCATGTTTCTTACCACGTTGTATATGAGTTGGACCTGCACTCCTGTTTGAATTAATAAACAGCTCAAATTCTTGCTTATGAAGTAAATAACGTAAAATTTGTTTTTGCGTGCTGCTGCGTGAAGGGGTATAGCCCTAACCCCTGTGTAAAACTTGCAAACAAGAGGACCCGGAAAAATCCGAACCTACGTAGTGCACAGCAACTGTCCCTAAGGTTTCAACAATTCAATCTTATTTCATACAATTCTCATAGTTACTATAAACTATTACTCCGACTCGTTTTAGAATAATGTATTTCTTATTCCATCACAAATTTAGTTGTCTTTGTGGAAAACATAAAACATTCACAATGGTAAACAATTAGTACAATAGCTTAATGCTCTGTGTTGAGAGCATAACGACTTCAAATGTAAATTCCGCTAACACAACGTTTCGAATATGACCCAATGCATTTCGGGTTGGTAAAACCCTTCTTCAGGGGTACATATAATGCAATAACAACAGTGTAGCGGTCCAATAAATGACTTGAAGCAACTTCCGTGTGGAACTACAAAAATGAAAATGAACAGCAGTGTCAATTCTCAATCTGCCAAAAGGCAGGATAAATAAAAAAAAAAAAATAGGATACATTTATATAACAGAAAGGAAAAGGATTTGCACACTTCTTACTTAAACCCATCTGAAAAACGTGCCCCTGTGCGGAAAAACACGGAACAAAAACCAAAGAGTGACAAAAGGGTGAGTGTCAGAAAGGTCAGCCGTGATGCAAACGTGACGTGCCTCTAAATGAATAACCCCAACGAAACATAGTGCCTCACTTCATATGTGCTCAAATAAATACTGGCTAAAGAATATGATACTCGAACATAGTGGCGTGTTTGCTTACCGCGTCTTCCAAGGAAGAACACGCTCTCCCCTCTGCACGAGAACAAACAGAAACTTATGAAAACATGACTGCCAAAAGGCTATGATCAAACTAAAAGTGAAAGAACGCACCCCGTGCTCTTGTGTTCTAGACTATCTTACCGGAGTAAGAAAATGTGATCTCCGTATCGGAGTCTAAAACTGAAATCTTTGGATCTGAAACAAAGACCAGACATTGAGTCGATGTAAAGCTTAGTGTCACAAAGATACCAAACGATACAATGAAAGTAACAAAACATTATCCCAAACTAACTGAACGCTCACCTCTTGCTAACGTATAGCAATAGTTAGAACCCACGTATCCTCACGGCTGATTACGGGCGTCCTAACGGAATGACGTATGTGGTTTTAAACGAACCACGTGATGAAAATAGTAACTTTATTGGTAACTTTTTATTCATATACGCCTCTGCATACAGCCTCTACCTACCTCTGTGAGGCGCTCTACCTCAGTGTTATAAACCCTATAAAAAGAGTTAAGACTCGTACAATGCGCGAAGTTCCGAGAGCTTAAGATGGTATGATAAACCCATTGAAAAACGACGTGAACTATAAACAAAATATATAAAAAGTGGGGGTAAATAAAAATGTGGAACAACGCAGCCCGCGTTTAAACAATTACCGAAAGGTGAGGAAACTAATGATCATGTCTGTGTGCAAATCCTGTACAATATTCATGGAAAATCAAGTGCATGGTTCATAAAAAAATCTGCATCTGACAGAAGATATAAACCTTCATTATGGTAAATTGATAACATGTTAACCAAACACATGAACAATTCATAAAGATACATCAAGACATACAGAATGTGAAAGGCATAAATCTTCAGCATGTTGCTAGAGATATATGTTTATAAGAAACATAACAATTCATAATGGTCATTAAGACCTCCTGGTATAATGGTACCTAGGTATTTAATCCAGAATGTTTCTCTGCGTGCCAGGGCCACATTGTAATCTATTCCTGAAACAGAATCAATTTTCTCTAATACTGTAAACCTGATCTGGGGGATAGTGTGTGGTGTATTAACCCAATGTGCAGCTAAACATGAGTTATAATTTTTGTTGCGAATCATACTTTTGTGCTCTATGATGCGTGTTTTGATTTTGCGTGACGTTCTACCCACATAGGTAAGTCCACACGGACATTGGATTGCATAGATAACGCCCTCTGTGTTGCAATCTGTTGTGTCTCTCAACTGGATTTTTTGCCCTGTATGAGGATGTGAGAAGGTATTTCCTGGAATTATGTTGCCGCATTGGCCGCAGTTCCAACATTTTCTCATCCCTCTATGGGTTTGTATCGAAGATATAGATCTAGGTTTTAACATTTCCCTTAAGTTCTTGGAGCGATTATGTGCGAAAAGAGGTTTATCCAAAAAGAGTGATACGAAGTCAACCTCTTGTTCTATGATCTCCCAACGTTTAGTGATGATTTTTTTGATCTTGGTAGATTGCGCTGAGTGTTTTATGACAAACACTTCCTGTTTTTTGAGTGACTTCACAGATTTCTGTAACCAGTCTTCCCGTCTCTTCTTTGCAACTATTTCTTTAGCAGCATCCAAAACTTGTGGAGGATATCCCCTGTTTTTGTATCTATTCAGTTGCTCCTCAATTAGAGACTCACTCCGTTCCTCCTGCGATGTAATTATTTTTATTCTGATGAGTTGTGACACAGGCAAATGTTTCTTAAGTGAGATTGGATGGGCGCTCATGTAATGTAAACCATTGTTTACATCCGTAGGTTTTCTGTATACAGAAGTCTCAAAGCCCATTGTGGTCTTTTGGATTTCAATGTCCAGGAAGTGAATGGTCTCCGGATGAATGGTAAACGTGAATTGAATCCGTGGGTTACATTGATTTAACTCATTAATGCTGTCTTCCAACGCATTTTGTGTGCCTCTCCAAATAACCAAGATGTCATCTATATAGCGCATATATGTGATAAGGTTTTCTTGCCATCTGGGGTTGTGTAATATATGCATGTCTTCAAAATGAGCCATATAGGTATTGGCATAGGATGGAGCTCCAGGAACACCCATGGACGTACCTGTACGTTGCAAGAAAAATTTATCTTTCCAGGAAAAGTAGCTATGATACAGCGAAAAATGAAGTAACTCCAGAAGAAATACTCCTAAATCATCCTGTGTGACTGTCTGTAAAAGTCTCCATTCCACTGCATCTAAACCCTCGTTATGGGGAATTGAAGTGTATAAAGCCACTACATCGATGGTACACAGTAAGACCTCTTCCGTGAAATGATGGCTTATGGCTGCTAGTTTTTGCAGGCAGTCAGTGGTATCCTTAACATATGTACCCCATGATTGTACCAGCGGTTGTAGATGGTGATCCAAATATTGTCCAATCGGTTCGTGGATCGAACCACATCCGGCCCCTATTGGTCGAAAAGGGGGATTTACAGCGTCTTTATGGATCTTGGGAAGCATATATATTTGCGGTGTTTTAGGCGTGGTATTCTGTAAAAACCTTCTGGTGTTCTCATTGATCAAACCCATGTTCTCAGCATTTAACAAAATGGACTCAAACAGTTTCATGAATTCTTTTGTGGGATCTGTGTCCAATTGAATGTAGGTTTCAGTGTTGTTGACATGTGCATTCACACATCTTTCGTAAAAATCTGTATCCATGGCGACAAGCACCCCCCCCTTTGTCTGCTGGTTGAAAGGTTACGTGCTTATCCTGTCTCAAAGAGTTAAGAATGCGTATCTCTTTCTTTGTTAAGTTTGTATGCTTGGGTATCCTGTATTTTATGTTTTCCAGATCTTTTTTGACCAACATTTCAAAGTTATCAAGACTTTTGTGCGAAAATGGAGCCATAAAATTGCTTTTAGGGCGAAGGACTTCTGGTGGTTTTGTTTGCTCCTGCTGTTGTGTGGTAGTGAAGAAGAACCATCTAAGTCTCAATTTTGCATGAACTTGAATAAAGCCACCTCAGTTTCTAATGCGTTGGATGAGTATGTGGGAACATATGACATGCCTTTATTTAGTACCCAAGTTTCTTCTGCGCTGAAACTTCTTTTGGATATATTCATCACTAAACTCTTCATTTCTTGAGGTTTCTCTGGGGCCTGCCCGATTCCGTGACTTTTTTTGATTTGTCCCCTGCGGGTTCCTTTTCTTTTTGAGGATTGATTTTGTCTGGAGGGAGGTTTGAGGATTGGCCTTGTGCCAAAAAAGACGGTTTATCAGTGGATGTAGATGCTGAACTTTCCGTAAGCCTTTGCAATTGTTCAGCTGTTGTTGGTACTGGTGCTCTTTGCAAAGATAGTTCTTGATCATTCACTACGCTTTCTTCAGAGGATGCGTTGTCTGTTTTTCTAAAAAATCTCTTCTCGGCGTATGCCTCAGCCCACGAGTATACCTCGTCTAATTTATAATCTATAGTATCTCTTCTAAATTTGCGTATTTTGCGATCATGTACCTCTTTCGCATGTGCATCCAATCTACTATTGATATCATTTAATACCTTGGTCCAATCCTCCTGTTCCATGCGTTCCGCAATTTCATCCTTCAGTTTTGCGATATCATGCGTGAGTTCATTGAGAATATAAGATAATTCTTCAATAATAAGCAGGATAAGATCCAATGAACACTTGTTCAATATGGCATACCAACGTGCCATAAAGGTTTTGTTAAATTTGAAAAGCATTGGTTTTAGAGCAATTCTCAACCCTCTCGGTATCCGTTTCACCTTGTGGTATTCAATCAATGTAGTGGCGTGGAGACGTTGATTAATTTCCTTACGCATTGTGTATTCTAGTTGTCGTAATAGCTGTGTTGTAGTTCCTGCGGTCGTGCTAAAAGTACGTGCTTCCTTTATGAGTGAATAGATTAGACTCAGCATCGTCTGCTGTGTAAACTTTTGTTTCAGCCTGGTTCATGGTCAAATCGGCAATGTCTTTAAAGGACATGTTAGGTGGAGGGTGCTGGTCCATGGTGTGGGCTTAAGAGTCAAACTACGTTGTATATGATTTGGACCTGCACTCCTGTTTGAATTAATAAACAGCTCAAATTCTTGCTTGAAGTAAATAACGTAAAATTTGTTTTTGCGTGCTGCTGCGTGAAGGGGTATAGCCCTAACCCCTGTGTAAAACTTGCAAACAAGAGGACCCGGAAAAATCCGAACCTACGTAGTGCACAGCAACTGTCCCTAAGGTTTCAACAATTCAATCTTATTTCATACAATTCTCATAGTTACAATAAACTATTACTCCGACTCGTTTTAGAATAATGTATTTCTTATTCCATCACAAATTTAGTTGTCTTTGTGGAAAACATAAAACATTCACAATGGTAAACAATTAGTACAATAGCTTAATGCTCTGTGTTAAGAACATAACGACTTCAAATGTAAATTCCGCTAACACAACGTTTCAAATATGACCCAATGCATTTCGGGTTGGTAAAACCCTTCTGCAGGGGTACATATAATGCAATAACAACAGTATAGCGGTCCAATAAATGACTTGAAGCAACTTCCGTGTGGAACTACAAAAATGAAAATGAACAGCAGTGTCAGTTCTCAATCTGCCAAAAGGCAGGATACATTTTTTTTTTAAAAATAGGATACATTTATATAACAGAAAGGAAAAGGATTTGCACACTTCTTACTTAAACCCATCTGAAAAATGTGCCCCTGTGCGGAAAAACACGGAACAAAAACCGAAGAGTGACAAAAGGGTGAGTGTCAGAAAGGTCAGCCGTGATGCAAACGTTGTGACGTGCCTCTAAATGAATAACCCCAACGAAACATAGTGCCTCACTTCATATGTGCTCAAATAAATGCTGGCTAAAGAATATGATACTCGAACATAGTGGCGTGTTTGCTTACCGCGTCTTCCAAGGAAGAACATGCTCTCCCCTCTGCACGAGAACAAACAGAAACTTATGAAAACATGACTGCCAAAAGGCTATGATCAAACTAAAAGTGAAAGAACGCACCCTGTGCTCTTGTGTTCTAGACTATCTTACCGGAGTAAGAAAATGTGATCTCCGTATCGGAGTCTAAAACTGAAATCTTCGGATCTGAAACAAAGACCAGACATCGAGTCGATGTAAAGCTTAGTGTCACAAAGATACCAAACGATACAATGAAAGTAACAAAACATTATCCCAAACTAACTGAACGCTCACCTCTTGCTAACATATAGCAATAGTTAGAACCCACGTATCCTCACGGCTAATTACGGGCGTCCTAACGGAATGACGTATGTGGTTTTAAACGAACCACGTGATGAAAATAGTAACTTTATTGGTAACTTTTTGTTCATATACGACTCTGCATACAGCCTCTACCTACCTCAGTGAGGCGCTCTGCCTCAGTGTTATAAACCCTATAAAAAGAGTTAAGACTCGTACAATGCGCAAAGTTCCGAGAGCTTAAGATGGTATGATAAACCCATTGAAAAACGACGTGAACTATAAAAAAATTAAAAAAAGTGGTGGTAAATAAAAATGCGGAACGACGCAGCCTGCGTTTAAACAATTACCGAAAGGTGAGGAAACTAATGATCATGTCTGTGTGCAAATCCTGTACAATAGTCATGGAAAATCAAGTGCATGGTTCATAAAAAATCTGCATCTGACACAAGATTTAAGCCTTCATTATGGTAAATTGATAACATGTTAACCAAACACATGAACAATTCATAAAGATACATCAAGACATACAGAATGTGAAAGGCATAAATCTTCAGCATGTTGCTAGAGATATATGTTTATAAGAAACATAACAATTCATAATGGTCATTAAGACCTCCTGGTATAATGGTACCTAGGTATTTAATCCAGAATGTTTCTCTGCGTGCCAGGGCCACATTGTAATCTATTCCTGAAACAGAATCAGTTTTCTCTAAAACTGTAAACCTGATCTGGGGGATAGTGTGTGGTGTATTAACCCAATGTGCAGCTAAACATGAGTTACAATTTTTGTTGTGAATCATACTTTTGTGCTCTCTGATGCGTGTTTTGATTTTGCGTGGCATTCTACCCACATAGGTAAGTCCACACGGACATTGGATTGCATAGATAACGCCCTCTGTGTTGCAATCTGATGTGTGTCTCAACTGGATTTTTTGCCCTGTATGAGGATGTGAGAAGGTATTTCCTGGAATTATGTTGCCGCATTGGCCGCAGTTCCAACATTTTCTCATCCCTCTATGGGTTTGTTACTATTTTCATCACGTGGTTCGGTTAAAACCACATACATCATTCCGTTAGGACGCCCGTAATCAGCCGTGAGGATACGTGGCTATACGTTAGCAAGAGGTGAGCGTTCAGTTAGTTTGGGATAATGTTTTGTTACTTTCATTGTATCGTTTGGTATCTTTGTGACACTAAGCTTTACATCGACTCGATGTCTGGTCTTTGTTTCAGATCCAAAGATTTCAGTTTTAGACTCCGATACGGAGATCACATTTTCTTACTCCGGTAAGATAGTCTAGAACACAAGAGCATGGGGTGCGTTCTTTCACTTTTAGTTTGATCATAGCCTTTTGGCAGTCATGTTTTCATAAGTTTCTGTTTGTTCTCGTGCAGAGGGGAGAGCGTGTTCTTCCTTGGAAGACGCGGTAAGCAAACACGCCACTATGTTCGAGTATCATATTCTTTAGCCAGTATTTATTTGAGCACATATGAAGTGAGGCACTATGTTTCGTTGGGGTTATTCATTTAGAGGCACGTCACAACGTTTGCATCACGGCTGACCTTTCTGACACTCACCCTTTTGTCACTCTTCGGTTTTTGTTCCGTGTTTTTCCGCACAGGGGCATGTTTTTCAGATGGGTTTAAGTAAGAAGTGTGCAAATCCTTTTCCTTTCTGTTATATAAATGTATCCTATTTTTTTTTTTAAATGTATCCTGCCTTTTGGCAGATTGAGAACTGACACTGCTGTTCATTTTCATTTTTGTAGTTCCACACGGACGTTGCTTCAAGTCATTTATTGGACCGCTATACTGTTGTTATTGCATTATATGTACCCCTGAAGAAGGGTTTTACCAACCCGAAATGCATTGGGTCATATTTGAAACGTTGTGTTAGCGGAATTTACATTTGAAGTCGTTATGTTCTTAACACAGAGCATTAAGCTATTGTACTAATTGTTTACCATTGTGAATGTTTTATGTTTTCCACAAAGACAACTAAATTTGTGATGGAATAAGAAATACATTATTCTAAAACGAGTCGGAGTAATAGTTTATTGTAACTATGAGAATTGTATGAAATAAGATTGAATTGTTGAAACCTTAGGGACAGTTGCTGTGCACTACGTAGGTTCGGATTTTTCCTGGTCCTCTTGTTTGCATGTTTCCTACCACACCACCAGACAGAATACAAGAGGCTGGACACCTTCGGTGAGAGGATTTTCTCTTCCGCCAGTCTGAAACTGTGGTCCATGAATGCTTATTGGGCCATTATTCCCACACTGTGTGGGGTAGAGTTGCGCAATTGCTGCCTGTGGTTCAGGATAAGGCCCAGACCATACTGTCCCAAGCTATTGCTGATGAAAGAGATGCAACAAAGTTCACAATCAAATGCGGGTTGGATTGACCAACTCACTAGGCAGAGCTATTGCATCTACAGTGGTGCTTCAAGGTCACGCCTGGATGAGGAATACTGGCTTTTCGGGTGATGTCCAGGCATCCCTTATGGACATGCTCTTCGATGGTACTCGCCTATTTGGCAACAAGGTGGATTTGCCAAAGATTTGCCTTGGGGAGATTCAAGGGCAGTAGGGCCACTGCGAGGTCATTGGGGCTTACTGTGGCCCCATGACAGCTGCATTCCGCCTTTCATGGCAATGGTAGGGCTATCACACATCATCCATTTCCCCCTAGCCACCGCGGCCAGCAGGCACTGTCCTTTCGTGGTCGCAAACGTGGCTCCCACAAGTCTCTTTGGGCCCAAAATTAGAGGTCTTCCCAATCTGTATCATTCACTCACCCCACACCCCTCCTCAGCAGGCGCACTAATCAAAGTCTCTTTAATATGCCCATGATCAAGCATGGGCACCCAGTTGGTGGCAGAATCTGGCACCACATTCCCCAATGGTGGGAGATCACTAAAGACAAATGGGTGATTCAGATCGTCCTATGGGGTTATGCCCTCTCTTTCGAACAAACCCCACCTGCGCTTCCATCGTCCCTGGATCAGCTGACTAAGGACCGCCTTGTGCTCTTGCGGCAGGAAGTACTGACCCATCTGGCCAAGGAGCCTTTGAGATGGTGCCAGCACCAGAAGTAGGTTGTGGTTGCTATTCCCGCTGCTTTCTGGTGACAAAGAAGGACAGAGACTCTGGTCTATCCTAGAGCTGCGCCCTATCAATTGCTACTTGTAAAAAGAAAAATTCAAGATCTTATCTGCCCTTGATCCTGGAGAATGGATGGTATTGTTGGACTTGCAGGACACCTATTTCCACATTCCCGCCCTGCCTGCCCACAGACGTTTCCTGCAGTTCACGGTGGGCCAGGAGCATCTTCCGTTTGCTGTGCTCCCTTTTGGTCTTCCAGTGCCCCTCGGGTATTCACCAAGGCGATGGCGGTGGTTGCAGCACATATGCGGAGGTCAGGGGTTCCAGTCTTCCCCTATCTCGACGATTGGATGTTGATGACGGGCTCGCCTCAGGCAGTCGTCTCCAACCTGCAGACCTTCAGCACTCACTGAGATTTACTGTCAACGTTTCACATCTGACTCCCTCTGAGATGCTCCCTTTCATCAAAGCTGTTCTGGATATAGTGTAGTTTCGGGCATATCCTAGTCTAGGATATTCGGGTTACAATAGCGATGTTTCAGCCTCTATCCGGGATTTTGGTGAGACTGACTCTGAGGCTGCTGGGTCTCATCGCCTCCTTCATCCTTTTGGTAAAGCATGCTTATTGGCTTATGCAGGCTCTGCAGTGGGACTTGAAAATCCAATAGGCAGAGCATCAGGGAAATCTCTCTGACCTGGTCCAGATATTAGAGAGAACTGCAAAATATCTGTAGTGGCAGCTCATGGACTGCGATTTGCTCAACAGCAGACTTCTCTCTTCCCCCTCCAGTGCTCACAGTTGTGACAGATGTCATTTCTGGGTTAGGGCAGACACCTGTGAAAGGTGGAGAACAGGGGATTCTGGTCTCCGGCGGAGTCTCGTCTCCACATTAACCTTTTGGAACTGAGAGTGATCCGAATGGCACTGAAAGCCTTTCTTCCATCCATCGAAGAAAGGCTAGTTCTGGTGTTCACAGACAACACCACCTCTATGTGGTATTGCAACAAGCAGGGCAAGGTGGAGTCTTGAACCCTATGTCAGAAGCTCTGCATCTGTAGACCTGGCTGGAACATCAGGACATGTTCCTGGAGATTCAACATCCTGCGGGCTCTCTGAACGCCAGAGCAGACTAATTCAGCCATCGATGCATAGCAAATCATGAACGGCATCTCCATCCGGAGGATGGTGCATGCTCTCTTTTGAGATTGGAGCGAGCCTTGGTTAGATCTATTCGCTACAGCCAAGTACATGCAATGTCAGCACTTCTGCGATCTGGAGTTTCTAAGGCGGCACTCACTCAGTGACACATTTTGTCTGGAGTGGAGCTCTGGAATCCTATACGCCTTCCAGCTGATACCACTACTGTCCAAAGTGCTCAAGAAGACCAAGACCGGCTGGTCCCAAGTCATCTTAGTGGCTCCAGACTGGGCACGAAGAGTATGGTATCCCGAACTCATGAATGTCTGTCCTCCGATCCGGCTGCCCCTTCAGGAGGATCTTCTGTTGCACCAACAGGGCAGGGTCCTGCACCCTATTCTGTCCACTCTCCACCTTCATGCGTGGATATTGAGTGGTGACAGTTGAGGGTGTTTGATCTCCCTCCTGAAGTGTGTGAGATCATTCTGGCAGCCAGGCATTCCTTCACTAAAACAATTTATGCCTGCTGATGGGACAAGTTTGTGGCATGGTGTACATCTAAATCTGTTGATCCTCTTTTTACACCCTTGTTCTCTTGTTTGTTCTATTCCTGGTCCGGCAAGGCTTTGATTTAGACAAAGTTAAGTGATAGCTTTGTGCCATATCCGCTATCCTGTGGTTGCCGGCTCAACCTTCCCTGGTCAGGTCACTTGTTGTGGCCAGATTCCTTAAAGGTTTAGAGCATATGTTTCCACCTACACCCTTCATTATGCCCAAATGGGACTTGAATCTAGTTCTCACTTTCCTCATGTGTTCATCTTTTGAGCCTATGCACAGTTGCCCTTTGCGACTCCTCACTATCAAAACTGTCTTCCTTGTGACGATAACATCTGCCAGGAGGGTTAGCTAACTACAAGCGCATTCCATTAACCCTCTGTACACATCATTCTTCCCTGACATGCTGGTCCTTAGAACCAAAGCATCCTTTTTGCCAAAGGTAGTCACACCTTTCCACGTCAGGCAGAACATCACCCTGCTGCCCTCCCTCCTACTAAGGAAAAGGAGAGACTCCACCGTCTGGACCCAAAAAGAGCATTATCGTTCTACATTGATCGTACCAAAGACTTCCGGGTGGACAATCAACTTTGTTGGATTTGTGGGGGCAAAGAAAGGTAAGGCTATTCAAAAGAGAATGTTCTCTCACTGTATCATCCTCTGCATTAAGATCTGCTGCACAATGGCCAAGAAACAGGCTCCTGAAGGCTTAAATGCTCATTCCACCAGAGCTAAAGCTGTGACCACTGTGTTGGCTAGAGGAGTCCCAACATATGTCAGGCTGGTACGTTGGTATCACTGCACACCAGGGCCGGACTGGCTACCGGGCTTTCCTTAATGAACAATGCAAAACACATGTTTTAAAAAGTAGGCTTTAAAGCTATTTGTTTTGCATTGTTCATTTGGAAGTGCCTGCAGCTCCCCAGCAACAAAATCGGCCCCTCCGCAGTGAACCTGGACCCCGCCCTGCAACCCCAGCAAAAAACGCCCCGTTGTCAGTCCGGCCCTGCTGTGCACATTCGCCATGCACTATTGTCTCCACAGCAAAGTCTGGCGAGATAGGCATTTTCCCCGTTCGGTCCTCCTAGACTTCTTAGTTTAAAACAGTCCACAGCCCTACCTCATGGGAGAGATTGCTTTCTATTCTGAGGAAAGGAATCTCAGGCTAGACGTCTCTATCAAATGAACAAGTTACTTACCTTTGGTAACACCTTATCTGGTAGAGACTCTGTCTAGCCGCAGATTCCTTAATGACCATTCCATCCTCCCTGTACAGTGCACTGTCTTACCACAAGAAAGAGATCTTTCAGGACCTCACTTTTGGCACACTAGTCATTCCTCCTCACACCACTCCTTCTTGTACAATACCTTATGAGAACGCATGCGGGCTCTCCGATGGAAGCGTGTCCACCCGCAATTCTCCATATGGTTGCTGACACCATAGCAGAACCCCTCTGTAAAATAATGAATAATATCATTCGATTCGGAAACTATCCCCAAACTTGGAAACAGGCCATTATTAGACCACTTCTGAAAAAACCTAACCTAGATCCTAGGGACTGCAAAAACTACCGTCCCATTTCGCTGCTTCCTGCCCCAGCAAAAATCCTGGAGCTACATCTTAATAAGCAGCTCATGGAAACTGCAGAACATCAATCATGGCTCAATGATTCTCAGTTTGGATTTAGGAGGCATCATGGAACAGAAACGGCTTTAATATCAGCCACTGACTACATCAGGCGCACGGTGGATGAAGGACAGGGGGTAGTGCTAATCCTCTTGGATCTGTCAGCAGCATTTGACACCATTTCACCTACTCTGCTGCTGGACAGACTCCGGAGTCTTGGCATCTCACATCAAGCACTAACCCTCCTGTCCTCATTTCTGACAGGGAGATCCCAAAGGGTGAATTTAAAATCCTTTTACTCGGACTCCTATGTTCTACCCTGTGGAGTTCCGCAGGGATCATCTCTGAGCCCTACTCTTTTTAATCTGTATGTGACACCCCTAGCAACTGTGAGCCACTCATTTGGCTTGGAGGTGGTGTCATATGCAGATGATACACAGATTATGGTCACTATCCCTAAAGGGCTTTGCTCATTGTCAGAAAATATTCTTGGATGCATGACCAGAGTGGCAGATTGGATGTCTGCTAACTTTTTTAAACTTAATGGGGATAAAACCGAAGTGATGATATTTGGATCAGGGTTATCCAAGTGGAACAGTAGCTGTTGGCCTCAATCCTTGGGATGCTGTCCTGCCCCGAGCAAAAAGGCTAAGAACATTGGAGTCTTGATGGATATTGAACTTAGCTTTAATATCCAAGTGAATCGTACCATCTCTACATGCTCCTGGCTCATAAGGATGTTAAAAAAAATCTTCCCTTTTATCCAACGACCAGCTCGGATACAGGTAGCACTGGCCTTGGTAATGTCCAGACTTGATAACTGTAATGCATTATACCTGGCCGCCAATAAGAGTATTCAGCACAAACTCCAGGTACTGCAGAACGCTCTGGCAAGACTCATTCTGGACATTCCCAGGAAACAATCTGCCAGGAAGGGACTGGAGTTTCTGTATTGGCTCCCCATTGAACAACGCATTAGCTTCAAATCACTTTGCATGGTTCATAAATCGCTGCATGCTTCCTACCCTTCAAGGTTGAAGACTATGTTCAATTGGCATTCTCCCAGTAGACCACTTCGCTCTTCGCTCCAGATGCAACTGGTTGTACCAAGAACCAAGAAGAAGTGGGGGGACAGAGCATTCTCGGTGGCAGCAAGCAAACTCTTGAATTCCCTACCCCTTGCTCTCAGATCTATCCCCCTTCTGCTCCCCTTCAGAAAAGCCCTTAAAACCTGGCTTTTCACAGTCTAGCATTTAGCTGGAGTTTCTGTCTCTTTCTATTTTCCTGGGTATGTACGGCTGGTCTCTAGCGCCTTGATGCCTTCGGGTGACTGCTGCGCTTTATAAATATCAAATCAAATCTTGGTTCCATGCTTCTGGTGCGGAGAAACAGTCAAGAACTGAGGTCAGCGTGCTGGGGTTGCACCTATATAGGCACTGCACATATCACTTTTGGCACGGATGATGCCATCAACGCTATGCGGAGCCGACCGATGCCACCTACCAATGCGCAAGAGGATTGATCAAAAATGTATGGATCTAGTCCGACGCCTGGGGAATACTCTAAGGTAAAGAGTCTGAGCTGAGTCTCTAC
This sequence comes from Calotriton arnoldi, assembly GCA_963921515.1. Lineage (NCBI taxonomy): Eukaryota > Metazoa > Chordata > Amphibia > Caudata > Salamandridae > Calotriton > Calotriton arnoldi. Next base: position 1,165,225 of record CAWUFW010005646.1, read on the forward strand.
CAGATAAGGCGTTACTGAAGGAAAGTAATTGGTCATCTGCTCATTTTACTTTATCTCTGCATGGGCGCTTATTTTCCAAGTGTCGAAAATGCACGCCAGATTGCAACCTTGAAGGGAGAGGAGCAATTGAGAAAATGGCTTGATTGACATATTGAAATTCCTTGGTGGATTTAGGTGATCACAAGGAAGTCGTTTTCAGTAGAAAGGTGGTGGTAGAAATTGAATTTTGGCTTGTGGTCTAGAGGGTGTAGGCTGTTGTTCGCTGGTTGTGTTATGATTACGTGAAACTATTTTTCAGTAGCTAAATGCCAGATCAAATCAGAAAAGCAATAACCGACACAGAGATTATTTGAAGGGATAAGGGTGGACACTGACCCTAATTTGTGGCACAGTGCACCAAACTTTGGCACAGCCAATGTGTACTGGTTAATGTAGTAACACATGCAGTGTATGCAAATTAAAGCCAAACAAAAGTAAAGAAATAGAAGGCTGCCTATATCGAAAACTTCCTTGCCTTCAGTACAGTACTGTTTTTGTTTTCTTGTCAAACGTAACATGGCAATGTAGTCTTCATTGTAGTCCTTATTTAGTTTTTATGACATAGAAGGAAGGGGGGATTATAATGAAGGTTCTATTTACACACAACCTGTATTTGCCATATAAACCAAAAAGGGACTGGAGGCAAGGGAGCATTAAGTATGTAGACTGCCTTTTGTTTCTAGTTAAAAAAAGCCCTCTCTAGTGGCAGTAATGAAAAGCTGCCCAAATGAAGGCGAGCAGGAAGAATGTGCAGTGCACTTGGGATTGAAGGAAAGGTAGAAACGAAGAATGATAGGATGAGTCTCAACACCATCAATGATAGAGCACTGCTCTGGAGATGGAAAAATACACGCTAGCATCCAATAACATTAGGTGAGCGAGAAATGCTCCACTGGGCTGTGCCAAGATGTGATTGGCCAAGTCTCAAGCCAGTGACTGATAGAGGGTGCTGAAACAAGTCATTGGTTGTAGGAGGAGGACCCACAGCCTCTCCTATGAATTCTGTAAGCATAAAGCTATGCTGTCAACCCAGTCCCAATAATGGTGTTGTTTCATAAGTTGTCAACTAATATGTGTTCTGTATCTTCTTTTAGGGGTTTCAGAATCAATGTTTTCAGTTCAGCTAGGTACACCGAAGGTGGCATGTGCCTTTTTGGCATCCTTAAGCAAGCAAAATAGCATTTTGGTTGCTTTGGGTTGGTCATGCCTAACCATTGCTTGAAATGGAAAAATAGAAGTGCAGGTACCCTGTACCAGAGTACCTGATTGTTTCTGAGAAGTGCCAGTACTCTCCAATTTAAAGTATTACGTCTCTCTTGAGAAGTGCTGGTACTCTCCAATTAAAAGTATTATGTTTTTCTTGAGGAGTGCCGGTACTCTCCCTCTCAAAATAGAAAAGTGCCAGTACTGGACAGTACTGGCCCATTTAAAGCATTGTGCCTAACGCCTTGCTATAGTATCTGCGGCCATGTCCGCTTTAAGATTAATGACTACATAGAAGAGATTCCAAAGCTTCATCATTGCAAGAGACAAAAGGTTATTCCCAGCAGCAAGTAGCACTTCCGGAAGTCGACATGATGGGAACAGTGTGCAGTATTTCATGAAAGATTCTTACAGAAGGCTAGAAAAGACGGCCATTTTATGATGCCCGAAAGTATGACTGAACGTATTTATTGAGTAGATTTCTTTGGTACAATAAGTGGACGGGGCACCCTTTGGTAAATCCATAGGTAGGTGAAGACATGTTGAAGAGCCTGCAAGCGTGCATACCTTATTTCTCAGGGGATGTGGGCTTCCTCATATTAGTCATGCTCTCTGAACGAAGGTTAAAGTTCTTCGAATATAAGCACTAGACCAGGTTACAGTGTTTAATTTCCCCCCTCCTCCCACTGACCCGATGCTGAACTTTCTGACGGAAAAGTTGACTTCCAGAGGCAAATTAGTTCTTCCATCTCTAAATGATGCATCTGCATTCCTCGGCGGGCCGTCAGCTGTATGGCGCATGCATTATATAGGCTACATTTTAAAGACAAATTGAAAGAGAACCAATAGTACTTTGTTGCTACTATTTCCTTCGAACAAACTGCTTCGCTCTTGAAACACACCAGGGAAGGTCAAGCAATTCCATTTAAAAATACAATAAACTTGACATGTTATCCGTTAATCTGTTGACAAAACGTATACGTTTCACCCGTTACCCCAAATATGTTTACTTTCAGTAAGCATTTGTGTTTTTCCCTTGCCACATTTCTAGCATTCTGCTCTTTTTTTTAGTTAATTTGTATTTCCAGCTATGTTTTGACCGAGATTATCATACTGCAAGGGGACCTTTCGTACCTACACTAGTTTGCAGGTTGTGTTTTGTGAATTGTTCACCAGGCTTTGTCACATCACGATGGCCTTCTTTTTGTGTTTCTTTTGACCAATTATAGGCCTCCTAAATGTTAATATTAGCTCTTTTTCTTCTTTTAAAAAAAAAAAAATCATTTTCCTTATTCTTGTCTTAATAGTGCTTTGGTACTTCGAAGAGTTTGCCTATGCTTTTGCTGGTTATTTGTTTGTACTCCACAACTGTAAGAGATTTTCGAGTAATCCAACAGATATGGGCCCATTTCGATGTTCAACACCAGTGAAAAAAGAGAAGCACCACAATTGAACATGAATTCAAATTGGTATCATTGCGTTATAAACGTGCAGAAAAAAATATCTCAGTGTTGTCACCCTCATTTTTATGGAACTACGTATAGGTGGTTTCATTTTTAAATATCGTTCAGAGAGTTGTGACTCAGCCCAAAACCTTTAAATTTACGATTTCATGAGAAACAACACATTACAGTACTGAAGCACGGCCTAGGCCCCTTGCCACGCCAGTGACATAGGGCATTTTAAAGAAAGGTGCCCATGTGCCCCCTCGGAAAACAAAGAACCCTGAAGGAAATCCATGACTCCGATTAATGTAAGTATGAATGAGTGCTGCGAACACAGAGGGTGTGTGTTTGTCTGACTTTTACAACCCCTGAAAAAGGCTGTTGCAAATGATTGCAGTTAAGGAATCAGTCCTCTCGTGTGATTTGCGCTCTGCCCATTCTATAAAGAGGATGATATCGAACTCTGTGCCCAGGTTTCAAGTTCCAGTGGGGCATTCTGTGCATTATGTTAAATGAGGATACAATAATTAGCAGCATCTTTCTGGGGCCATGTGCAATATTTTATGAAAACCATTCTAACCTGCCCCGTCGTGCCCTTTTGCTCTGAGGCTGGCATTTTTGGTGTCCAACTTTATCCCTGTTTGAATGATGACAGTCAAGGTCAGACTGGCCTCTAGGGCAGTCAGGCAGTGCCCGATGGGCTCATCTGACAAGTCAGTGTGTGGGCCGATTTGGGCTTTCTGTGGGTCTGCTGGGTTGGCTTTTGCTGTTGATTTGCCTGATATTAAAACAAACATTGCCTGCAGCAAGCTCAAATCCATGCAGTCTCCCATGCCTTGCAAAACACTTATACAGCGTGTCTTTATAAGTCCAGAACTACCCCAATTTACATAGGCATACACCGACGGGGGGCCGCATAGGGTGGAAATTGAACCATTGGCCCTTGAAACAAAAGGGAGTCAAGAACCATTGGCCCTTGAAACAAAAGGGAGTCAAAAAAGACTAACGGCAGACCACGGAATATTATTTTAGTGAAAATGTGCACACAGTTTGATCGAATGTGGTACTATGGGAAGCATACAAGGCAGTGGTAAGGGGGCAGACAATTTCCTTAACATTGGCTAAGCGTAAAGAAAGATGGCAAAAAATGGAAACCGTTGACAATCACCTTCTCCGGGTAGAATAATGGAATGCTATGCAGTCTAAAGAAGATTTGAACAACCGCATAGCACTTTGCCTGCAGGGTGTATCAAGACCTTGCTACTGACGCTGCATGCAAACATGCTGTGGCTGTCCAGAGATGAATTTACGAGACCAGCTATAAAGCAGGGAAATTAATAGCACGGCTAGGCAGGAGGAAAGAAGCAGATAGATGGTTGGGGAACTCCAAACCGAGACCCATGTAAAGATCACTGGTAACACTCGCATTGCATAGGAGTTTGCCTGCCACTATGCAAGACTTTACACATTGACATTGACTAATACAGCAGAGGAGGTACAGGCCTTCCTTCGTCATTATTCCATCCCGCGACTTCCAGATACCAATAAAACGGTGATCGATGCACCTATCACAGTAGAAGAGATAGAGGATGAGATCCCTGCCTTCTAATCAGGTAAAGCCCCTGGCTCAAAGGTCTACCAATAGAACTGTACTACTGCTTAGCTAGTGGACTATCTAACTACCTCCTCTAGATGTACGAGGCGGCATTGAAGGAGGGCTGTACGGCAGAGGAGACTCAAACCTTCATGATCGCGGTCATTAATAAAGAAGTTAAACCAGCGGACCAATGCAGCGCCTATAGGCTCATTTCTATCCTAAACACCACAGCCAAAATGTAACCAAGGTACTCATGAATTGCCTGTTGCACGTAACAACGATCCTGATACACCCTGACCAGTCAGGTTTCATGCTGGGCAGGAGTACCAGACTAAATCTCCAATGACTGTTTGGCTACCTCACCAAGAAGGTCGATATTGCAACTCCGGTTGTCACCCTTGACATGTCTAACGCATTTGACTCCCTTGAATGACCCTATATATTTCAAGCCCCAGAGAGGATGAACTTAAGGCCAAGATACTTAAACTGGGTGAAACTACTCTGTGCTGCCCCCTTGGCATGTGTTAGAGTCAACGGCGAATATTCCTCCATGTTTCTTCTGCAGAGGGGCACTAGACAGGGCTGCCTGTTATTCTCTATGCTGTTTGCCATAGCGATGTAACCCCTAGCGTGCTTGGTAAGAGGTGACCCCCTGATTTGTGGCCTACAGTGGGAAGATGATTGGGTGGACAACATTTAATTATGTGCGGACGATGTTCTACTATGTGACACTGATCCCGAACTCTCCGTTGATAGGGTAATGCAGGTTATGCAAATATTTGGGAGAAATAGTGGCTTTCGCATCAATTGGTCCAAGTCTGTCCTCTATCCACGTACGACATGGACACCTGCCCTACCCATTAAGGTTTACCTGCGAATCTCCAGACATGGTTTCTGATACTTTGGGCTCCACATTACCCCCCTCTTGTGAGAGTTTCCTTAGATATAATCTATATGGCATACTGGGGAAATTCAAAAGGGATGCTGCACACTGCCTAAGACTTCCGTTCTCATTGTTAGGAAGAGCGGCGCTATATAAAATGATAATTTTTCCCACATTGTGGTATGTGTTACAAAACGCGCCTTATGCCATCTCAGACTATTTCTTGCATAATGTAGACCAAGAACTAAGACAGCTTCTCTGGAGCGCAGTTATCCCGCAGATTGCTTTGACTAGGCTCACTAGGGGGGTATATGAAGGGGCATAGCCCTCCTGGACCTCTGACTGTACTATTGAGCTATGCAACAGGTTGTGATAAACGACTGGGTGTTTGTGGACCTGCATGAACCATCTGTGAGGGGAGACAGGGCATTTATGGGACCAAGAGGTTATATAGCGGCCCTTTATGGGCAAATAATAGATCGCACTGGCCGTCATGCATCAAAGTGGTATTCAGGCGTGGGATAAGACCCTCTGTCAAATGGGATGGTTTGGGACCATTAACGGATGTGCCCTGCTGTGGCATTCTTGTAGGCTGCCCGAGACATGGTGTTTATCTTTTTTTTAACATTGGGACTTCATAGGAATCCGCATTCTTCAGGGTGTCTGGGCAGGCATGTGAATGAAAGAATTTCGTGTCCTTAAGGAAGAATATCAGATGCCCGAAGGGGGCGATCTTCCGTTATTTGAACCTCTGACATACGATTTCTAAATATATTACGAATGGCGCTCCGATACCAGATGCCAGTCCGCTAGAGGATAGGATACTGGAGGAGCCCCTAAGGAACAAGTCGATATCGCTCATTACTACACCAGGGTGTTGATGGGTAACATTAGGAGAGCCGAAAGCGAAGACTGTCTCCGGAGATGTGGACGGTGGGGTAATTTCCTGCACATACTGTGGGGTTGCCCTGCTATACACCATATTGGAAAAGGGTAATCCCAGAAGGGACTTTTTGTGTGCATTTGGGGAGAAACAGAAGGTATTAGATACCAATGCATGTTCTGCAGTTTGGGATTTGTGGTGGCCTGTGGCACTACAGCACAATTATGTGGCTCTCCGACCACACCCCTAATGGAGAGATGGGGTGCAGACCTGGACTGGTGTATGGCAAATGAACCCTCTATATATGAAGGGAGAGGGTGCCCACATAGATTTTGAAAGATATGGAACCCGGGGATAAAATACTGCGTCCTGCCATAGACATAGTTATATGGTACATCCCATGCGGAATACACATCACCCCACTGGACCTTAGAGGGAGTTCCTGGATTCACGTCACTGTATCAATTGTATGATGATTCATAGATGTATATGTAACACCACACTTTTCCGCCCATCTGCTTGTGGTGTAGCATATCGCATGATGTCGGCAGTATTGTTGATTGTTCATTATAAACTAATAAAGAGAATTATAAAAAAATGGCCCCAATTTGTAAACATGGACAACTTCTTTATGTATTTAATTCACTAATGGGGCCACTTTTATTTTGGTGCCCGGTCCAATTTCCTGTCCCAGTCCGACCCTGATGGTAATACTGTGAATGTATTCAAAATGTTTGCCAAGTGTTGTGAAAAGCAGTCAAGATTAAGTTCTATGCATGAGTGTTAGATTCGTATCCTGGCATGTAACAACCCTGTGTCTTGATTTCCTGCAGAAAGAGAGGGCCACAAAGGTTATCGATATTTTGTATGTAATGTTGTATCTTACAATAATCTACTGATATATAATTAATTGGGTGAAAGTCTATACTGTCCCTACTAAATTTCCCTGAAACGTCACCGATGAACAGTTCATCATTGGCTCTCAACAACATTTCACTCATAGAAGACGAATTCATATTTCATGCTAATGACCTGCATTGGTGACTCTGAAATGATTTAATTGCTACAGTGCTTGCCAAGCTTCTAATATTCAACATCTGAAACAAAGAGCGCCTCATTTGCAAACTTTACTGCACGACTCGGTGAGGTGTGGTGTGGCTGAAAGTCATCAGCGGGTGCATATCCCACGATCCTAATTCTGAGGATAAAACTGGGTTGGCATTTAACTTCCACCAATGGAATACAGTACTGTGAAATTCTATAGACATGCCACTAATATAGCAATTGTTCTGCAGGATTGAATTTAGCTGTCTGGTCAAGAAATTTGGTGTAACACGTTGGCAAAATGCAAAACATATGGTACACCCACAAATTTGTAACTTTGTGCATAGTTTCAAACATTTTGGAGTTTTAGATCCTAAAATCATATGAAGGTACTTCTGCAAAGCCTAGTGTGTCTTTTCACTAAGGGAAAGGAATGGAATCATCCTTATTTCAAATGGGTTTAATGGACGATGTTTCTCCATAGCGATACATATGTTCCCTTTAGAGACAAAAATAAACATTTTGTGTGCCAATGCACAAATCCATAAGTGGAGTAGCAAAGGTTTTATGGAAATCTGTGATTTCCATAAATTCTCACACATAATTTCTGGGATTTGTTTTAAATCTCCCAATACGTTGGAAATCGCTGCAAACCTTAGATGTAAAAATATGATGCGGAGATTCATGACTTGCATAATGCTTTCAGAAGACGCTCTGTAAGAGAACTGTTTTGAACCACTGTCTTTGATCAAGACCACAACATCTATTTTGATTTGAATAGGAAAAAGAAAATATTGTAAGTCTACCGCCTCCATAAATTGGCTAAAAATTAGTGATCTCTTGTTACGACTTTGGCTCCATGTAAGTGACACATTAGGTTCAAACGAATCCTCTGTCTCACTGGCCCAAAACTTCCTCCTATTGAAAGGTATAGTTTAACATATTCTCAGTGCATGAACAAAATAATGTGCGTTAAAGTCATGAATCCATGTCTTTTATAATCAGGAGCTTTCATGCAATTTCTAGTTAGCAGGAACCGTGTCCCCAGCAATAATTAGGCCCAGCTTTCATTTTCTTTTCTTGGTACCTCGCGCTATTTTTACCATAACCTATTTTATTTGTAATATTATAATGTGTCATATGATGTCATGACTTTGTATACATTGGACGGTTTGCATTTAGTCAGCAATGTTGTCTATCCTGAATTAGGTGAATTGTTCCGCGCTGAGTAATAATTGGCTTAGTACAGTTAATGAACAGTGATAATTCGACATTAGTCAGTAAGGCAGCTAACCACAGGTTAGTGTCACATAATTCTTCCTCAGGATGCCTGGAGCCTCGCGCATTAATGAGTTCATGGAAGGCGTCCATGTTGTATCCACACAGTGCTGATTGCCTCATGGCGCACTTCCTGGGCCTAAGCGCGCAACTTCTTGGGAAAAGGAATGTGTGTTTATAGTGCGTTTGCTTTCACCCTAGCCAAGTGGGGAGCATGTTTTGCAGCCACTGACATCCGTAAGTCATTTGGCGGCAATGTAAAATATTTTGCAACATGCACTGAGGTTTCTCCTCATGGGCGCAGTAGGAAATGAGAAAAGCTTAACCCGTTTGTGTGATCAATTCACTTAAGCAGCTACTGTGAAATGTTAATCACAACTTTAATTTGTACGGCATTAGCATTTTGATTAACTCGTGGGCTTGCTGGTAGACTTGAAGTGTTTTTACTTCCATTTACAGCTCGGAAATGACTTTTTGATTAATTAAGTTTGTTAGATAGCAGCTGAGCTTCCTGAAAGCTAACCTTTTGGGGGTAAAAGTTCAAGGGAAAGTTGCCATGAGTGACTGTTGTTGTCCAATGCTTTTTACGTGTACTTCAAATATTATTATGTCTATCGCTGGCCTCTGCTTCGTTCTCAATTTAGGTAGCTCAACAGGCTATTTTTATTAATATCTGCTACGGTTATTTAATGTACCTGTAATTGTTGCTGAAACGCTGCTAAGGGGGTTGTGTTTTGACATGAAGTGCCTCTGGAGTGAACAAGTAGAAGATGGGGGGACTGAGAAAATTAAAGGAAAATGAACAGCGTTTCCAATTAACGTCATCTAAAGTAAAGGGCAAACACTGAAAACCATAATTACACCTGGATATTAATTTCAGGAGCATTTGGTGCATTTAATTTAAATATGTTTATATAGAAAAAATAATACATGTGAAACGTGCTGCAGGTCGGACTTGCTGTAGCTAATGCACTGGGTTTAATTGACGAAGGTGTTACGTTGAGAAGTGCATCTCTTTGGAGACCTGGATATAAAGCATATTACCATCTAATTAAAAAGCAGTCACGTGTAAGAGAGCTTTAAGCCCTGGAGCTTGAAGTGCTCTGATGTGTGTCCTCTTGATAGAGCGGGCTAGTGAACTTCGATGATGTTGGTTCAATCATTGTTGATTCGGACAGATTACATATTCCGTCGCAAATAGAGGTTGGATGAACTGGATTTTTCCTTTTGAGTTTAGGAATTGTACAAGTAATTAACTGACCTGCATTTCCAGATTACTTTTCTGGAAACATTGTTCAATATTTTCAGTGGGGTACACAAAAAATGTTTGAACGTATGTTGCACCTTCATACAATAGATACCATTTCGGAGTATGCTTGTTAAATGTTCAGTAGCAGTAGTTAATGTATACAAGCCTGAAGTATAATATTTGTAAACACTTGTGTTGGGCTTCTGGTTTGCTTGTTACTTCCGTATGACCCGTCACTCTGAAGGAAATGGTTGAAAGAAAAGAAACGCCCAAATACCTAGGTGAGAAACCTATTGATTAACCAGCTGACTTCCTCAAGTTATGCAATAGTGGCCCATTTTTAAAGTGACACCGAACTATGTAAAATACACCCATCTAACTTTATCATATATAACTGTTGCAGGTGGAGCGAACTCCAACAGGGATCAGAAAAGCAGTATACTTGCCATAGCTTCCTGGAATATAGCTGGCCTACTCTCAAAGACATCGTCTGCAGAATGGTCGTCCTTTATAGAGAGCCATGACATCTGGGCTTTTCAGGAAACCTGGGCTTTGAGTTTTATTTTTCGGCCAGGTTACCTGAATTTTGACAAATTGGCCACAAATTGTCACAAGGGACGACCTTCTGGTGGGCTCTCCCTATGGGTCAGACAAGACTTAGGCTATCGGGTGGAAGATATAAAAACGGATAGCCCTGACATTTTGGCTATCCGTTTATGCTCCAAATTCGATTCAGACACACTAATAATAAACATATATGCTAGAGGGATCCCAGGTGGGAAGTTTTCCAATACAGTCGCTTTGTTAGATTCCCTCATAGATACCTACAGAGGGAAAGTAAATATGGTTATAGCAGGTGACTTTAATACCACCTTTGAGCCCTTAGACTATGAGGATGGTGGTCTTAGTAGTGATGAGGACTCCCAATGGGGTATCCCTTCACTAACCATTTCTCCTATAAAAAAATGGACGGAGGCAGCACTCCAATTAAAAAGTTTGTGCCTGGCGAGGGGTCTCAGGGCTACAAATGGGAGATCACTATCAGATAGCATGGGCCAACCTACTTTTCGTAATGGGATGAGAAGTAGTCGGATAGACTACTTTCTCATCAACTTGGAGCTATGGCCGAGTCTAATTGATATGATGATCCAGAGGAGAACTGAGAGTGACCATGACCCACTAATGTTATCCTTGAAGCTAAGGGGGCCAGAAACCCAGTCCCAAGCAATTGAGATTATAACTGCCGATGTATTCACCACCAACGATATGAGAAGGGTAAAGTGGTCAAATCTAGTAGAAAAGGAAAGTGTCCTAGCAGAGATGAAACATGCAGTGGAAGACACCATAATAGTTATTTCCTCCCTAGAAATTACGGATGATAACAAGGGAGCAATTATTCAGGCGCATGAAGAGCTTTTTGCCAAACTCAAAAACTCCTTTGTTAAGACAAAAAAACTAGCAATCGAGGAATTGCCCAACATGCTAATTGGTACAACAAAAGCTGCAGAGATGCTTATAAAAATTTGTCAAAAGCCATAAGATTCAAAACAAGGGATGAGATTAAAACTGCACGAAAATTGTACAAAAATTCCCAAACTGCAGCTAAAAGGGAGTTTGACGAAAAGAGGTGGAATGATCTTCTGGATGCATGTAATTGTAACAACATGCAGAAATGTTGGCAAATACTAAAATGGGGCAGTGGTGAAATCAGACAAACCCCGGATAATAATGTTGGCCCGAGCAGTGGGTTTCTTTTTTTCAGGCTCAGTTTTCTGCCACTAAAGCCAGCTCTGATTTTCGTTCCACTCTAGTCGTTGAAACTACCTTAATCTTTGGGACAGGGGAGGTTGAATCTGCTATGGATGCGATCCCCAGGGGCCGTGCTCCTGGTCCCGACTGCATTCCAGCTGATTTATTTAAGTTTGACAGAGCAAATTGGAATAAGTATATTCAAATACTCGCCAACGCAATTGCCAGTGGGGCCCCAGTCCCAGAATCATGGCGCGGTGCGGAAATCATTCCGATTTATAAAAAGGGGGTCCGAGCAATTATAGGCCTATAAGCTTAATAGATTCCATCCAAAAAATCATGGCCCGGCTCCTATTGAGCAGAATCCACATTTGGATAGACGAATTTGAAATCTTGTCTTCCCTACAAGCTGGCTTCCGCCCACACGTTAGCACCATAGATCAAGTTTTTAGATTTATGCTGATCTACTGGCACACCGTAACTATTGCGGGGGGGAACCTTGTACGCGGCTTTTGTAGATCTTAGGTCCGCGTTCGACTTGGTCCCCCGTAAAAAGTTGTGGCAAGTTTTGAAAGAATCGGGAATGCCAGTGGCGTTCCTTGATCTGATTATTAAACTGCATGAACACAATTTTGCACAAGTTCGTTGGGGAACACAGGGGAAGGTAACAGAAAGGTTCCCCGTAACCAAAGGGGTTAGACAAGGGTGTGTATTGGCCCCTACCCTTTTCTCACTATTTATTAACAGGGTTGTTAGTTATTTTACAATCTACCCTACTGATGCCCCCTCACTTGCTGGCGCAAAGGTGCCATTGCTAATGTTTGCAGATGACACCCTGATTCTGTCTAAGACCCAAAAGGGATTACAACGAGCCCTTGACAGATTCGAGGTCTTCTGCAAAGAGCATGAGCTGGTAGTAAACGTTGATAAAACCAAGTTCATGGTCTTGAACAAACACAAAGTGGTGAAAGGGAGGGTGTGGATGAACAATGCCCAGTTGGAACAAACGGATGTTTTCACTTATTTGGGTGTCACATTAGGAAAGAGGTTAAATTGGAAACCTCAGATTGATATTCTAGCTCTCAGGCATGCCCAATTAGCAGGGGTCCTCTTAAAAGAGCACAAGCTCTCGCAAACCAAGCCAGTTGGCCCCGTTTTATCTATTTATAATGCTAAAATCAGGGCTTCGGTTTTATATGGTGCGGAGCTTTGGGGTTTCGAAAAAATCACACCTCTAACCATTGCACAAAATAAGTTTCTACGCAACATGGTAGGATTACCCCAATCCACCCCCCTCAAACCTCTTTACCTGGATCTGGGCTGTTATGGAATCGAAGAAATGGCTCGGTTCAGACCCCTAGCACATTGGAGAAGGATTTGGTCTACCCCGGAGCTGTTACCCTACGCCAGTGCACTAAAATTTGTAAGAGAAGCAGATTTGTCCTGTAAAATCAAATGGTTACATAATATTAAAGGTGCACTAGTAGATATGGGGCTTCGTCATCTGTGGGAGGATCCAGAGGGCAATCGGTTTCCATCTAAAACTGAGTACAAGGTGGCGTATTGGAATATGGTCAAACAAAAAGTTTGTCAAATTGTGACCATTCCGCCCTTACCGGAGCCTTTCTGGAACACAAATATGAACCACAGTTTGAGCCCTACTGGAATTTTATCACAAAGTCATGCGATAGGAAACTGTTCCACCAATTTAGAGTAGGCTCACTCCCGATAAATGCATTTAGGATGAAATGGCAGAATGCGAATGATATCATATGTCCCTCCTGTCAATTGATGGACGAGACCATCCTGCATATTTTGTTTGTGTGTCCGGCCTACAAAAATCCCAGAGCGAAATGGCTTAAACCTAACTGTTCAAACCTGGGCACAAGATCAAGCACTATAGCCTATCGCATTTTGAAGACTAACTTATAAGAAACCTTGGTAATAGCTCTGGCAAAGTTTTTAAGTTGGATGTGGGGCATACGTAGAAATAATATGAAGAAGCTAAATACCAAAAGTGCTAATGCTGTCGTCCAGGACACATAAAGTTCGATTCTAGATTAATATTAGGAAGAATAGATTGAACAGGGCAGTCCAACATACACATGCGCGTGCGTCACAGTTTATGAGATATGTGCAATAGATTGTTAAATGAGTTTAAGTTTTTTAAACTGATTGCTCTTATATTGGCATTTTAATGAACTATTTATGTGTTTGCTACTTGTGTTTTTATATTGTAATGTGTTATATGTGTCTTTAATGATTTCTTACGATCGAAATAAAGACTAACTTGACTTGACTTGAAATGTATCTCTTCTGGAGATCATGAAAATCCGGCATGCATCAGGTTCTCGAGGACTACGTTTGGAGGCCAAGTTATAGTCCATATTTTTGTTTGATTTTGATTTTTACCTTTGGTAAATTTAGTCTCATCTCACACTCCAATGGCTGTCGTAGCTCAAGTTTCTTAAATAGAAGGAACCAGGAGCTTTTTTAACCAGGTCCTGCACATATACTCCCAAATACAATACGAAAATTGTCAATGTGCAGTTCCTATATGTGAAGGAGTGTTCAGGTCTGTTATGGATTGCCCTCACACACCCCGGAGGATGTCATGCTTTATCATTGGGCCTGCTCCGGGTGGAGCCGGCGCTGCAAGGCCTGACGGGCACCCCCGAAGGGGCTCTTTAGCGGAGATCTTTTTATGATGAAGCCGTTGGGTGTGTGAGGGTATGTGGACAGGGTAGTGTAGTGAGTGTGCAGTGTAGTTTAAAATAGGTCTAGTACTGCCCTTAGCAATAATTTTTATTCTGGGGGTGCACTAACCTAGCTAAAAACGGTGAGCCCTGCCTGGAGGTAATGGTCCTGTAGGGTCTATCTGGTGCAAGTGGTCGACATGTTTCTTGCCTAAGAAAGCCCCTAGCGGGTCTGGTGGCAATTCTTCAGGACCGTTGTGAAAAAGAGAAGGTGATCTCGACTCTTACACTACCGCAATGCTAGTTCTGAACGTCACGGTGTATCCAGCGTTGCTGTTTTTCACCAGGTCATTTGGCCTGGAGTTCTGTGACCTGAAATGAGTGATAAGAATTCAAGGTATTAAAACAATGAAGCGTGGTCGTTATGTTGTATAAGCCCATATGGGTCTCACCAAACTCCTAGTGAAAGAGAAAGGATTATGCACTCGTGAAGTGCATAAGCTTGTTGTCATTAGTGCTTGTGAAGGAGCGGTCGGAACGGCTGCATGCAGTGGCTAACAACTAATTTAATCTGATAGACCGAATCAGTATAGTCCGTCATTAAATGGTCTGAGCCCATATGAGGCAAGGAAGTACTCAATATTAAAATTCACAGTGTTGAGAAACAAGGGGTGAAAACACCTGTTTCAAAGGCTTCAAGTTCAATTGGGAGAAAAAGGTATTCTCAATTGGTAACAATGTCAATAACAAAATCATGGTATTGAGAACCATGGGGTAGGAGTACCCGTTTCAAGAGGCTTGAAATTTAAATGGGAGCAAGAGGTATTCTCAATTGGTAACAATGTCAATCATGATAAAAGACAAACACAGACAACACAACACATATGGTGGGTAACATATAGCGTGATTACCATATATGTGTGACTACCCACGTGGAAAAACAAGAGGTAGCCATCTCACCCGTAGTTTGTGCCATTTGCCAGTTCACACATATAGCTTGGGCCAAAACATCACGTCTTATCGCAGCCAAAAGGTGTGTACACTTCCACTCAATAAAGTTATGGGCTTCTGAAGTAAATGCAATTTCAGCCCAGTCCACATTGGACTTATTAGAAGACGGACACGCCGAGCGTCTTGTTTTAGGCAAACATATTAGTTATCTTACATGCAGGGTAGCGCATAGCCGTACGACAATCCCTATGGCTGGTGGATGGCAATACTCGCGTTGGGTGGCATGGCAACTAGCTATCGTCCTACCCTCGCTCCGGTCCCCGTGCCTCAGAAACCTGCGTATACATAATGGCACGTTTCAGCGTCCTTGCGTAACAACGCTAGAACGCTAAACACGTCGGCCATCTTGGTGGTCAACTTTATTAAACCACACAGTGTACCAACAATCATGCACGTTTGTTATGAAAATCAATTCACCCATGTTGGTTGCGGTTGATATGGCCAAAATGTGTCAAATGGGAGTAAAAAAGGTCGTTCTGTGTGGCAACTTAATACGATGGGGTGGTAGGGGGGGACACTGTGTATTAAAGTGTCGGCCTGTGCCTCAAAGGTTATTTGTGTATCTCAATATGTGTCATTAACACTGCATAGGAGTGGTCAAATCCCTGAACCACCCGAAAATGTGGTCTCTCGTGCCCACAGGTTGGATGTGGGTGTACTGGAGGATAACTGGGTTTGCGGGTGCCTTGCATGGTACTTGGTGTATCTTAAGTACATTAAGCATTGTGGATCCCACTAGTTATCAATGTGGGTGGTTGGGCCAGGTAGTTGTGACCGCTGTGTGTAATGGGCGGAGTGTCACAGGGGGAGGGGCGCCCTGTCATAATGGGTGGAATTCGCACAGTGGCTGTGCCCGCTATACATAATAAGAGAGGTATCACAGGAAGAGGATGCCCAGGTATGGTGGTATGGGAGTGTGATCAAATGCGATTCAGTTCTGTCTTGGGTTTGTGGCCTCCTGGTCTGCCTTGCTACGTTGATTTAGGCCTGGCTGCCATGATGCCTTTTTGCGCACGTTACTTTGTGCCATTGTTTTTCCAGCCTCTGCCCGGCTATTTTAGACCTGTCTGCATTTCTGTCTTTCACCTTTTCTCCTGTTTCCTTTGGGCTACGTCTGCACAACATGTACAAGGTCGAAAAACAACGTCCCTTATTCTTGCTGATCTGGCCAGTCCCTCGCACTTAGACATAACACTATGTACAGCTGCCTTGGAGAAATTCGGGTGCTTTTAATATATTGTGATTTTCACGTTTAGAACACTTGGAGAAAAACCTTTCCAGAGAGAAGAGCTGTGCTTGTCTGATGATGTAAACCTTGCATCTAGATCTTGAGGAATGGGGGTTCGCTAGTCAAAGCCCAGAGGTCTTCTGTTTTTATAATAAACTAGCTACTAGCACGGGGAGGGTGGTCAGGTCATTTAGCCCTATATCCACTGCTTTATGAAATGCTTTCCCCGTTTGTGTTCTATGGAGTTGTAACTATGCTGATTATATTATCCTTATGCATTATGCTGATAGCACTGGCGCGTGTACTGTATCTTAGAGCACGTTGTTGAAATAAACATTTTAACCTATACAGTGTCTCTTCTTACGCGCGTTGTGGACAAGTATGAGTGAGTTATGAAAGGGTGTTCTTGCTACTGCGAGTCCTGAGAGAGAGATACCGTGTTCTGGGTTGTCTAATCATTGGTAGCATGGTTGCTAATGAGATGCTACAGCTAGTCGGGTTGGGGTTTTAGGTGCTAAGGTTTATGGTTGGCTCACCACTATATTCCGAGGTCCTATGATCCTGTGCATAGCTCTGTGTGTGTGCAGAATCCCTACAACATGGCGCGACCAACGAGTGGGCTGCTTATCTGCGAGACGCTTGAGTAGTATTTGTGCTTGTCCACAACTACCTTCGCAGACGCTTCCGGAACCGTGTGACGGTGATACCTCCTATATTGACGTTTTTATAGGTTTCTTTCAAGCTTGAAGTTGTTAAAAGGTTTCTTAACTAATACCTTATATTTTCCTGCCTTACATTGGGTTGTCGGAAAATTATAGCCTAAAATGGCTGTTCAAATTGCGGCACATAGCCGCGCAGCGCTCTTTGTGGTACAAGCGGATCCAGCTTACCTCTTTGAGGTGTTTTACTCTTGGGTCACCTTTCCGGCGGTGGATGGGGCTGATAATTTGTTCTATGAATATGAAGCCACCGTTGTTCCTAATCACTATAGACCGTATAAGAATCTTGAAGTACCGCTCACGGCTTGGCAACACCGTGTTTGGTTTGATGGCGCCTTCCCCCAACCGGTTACCGCGGTTCGTTTAGGCCCCCTATCAATAGACGGGGCCACTTGGCCTGTCTTGGCCGGGTACACTCCACATCCACGTTATATGACGGTGGCAGTCGGTGAATTGCGTAATTTGCATTCGTCTTTGATACGAGTGCATAGAGCTTTAGTACAGTATGTTACAGGCAACATCCAGGGAGCCCCGCCTGGAGTTGCAGCCCATCCAGCTGGAGCAGGCGGTGTAACCATAAGTCCTGTCATGGTTAATTCGGTGATGGGCAAGCGCTCACAAAATAAGGATCATTTTCCTTATTGGCTTGCAGAGAAATTTGACCAGCTGGAGGCAGTTTTTCCAAATACCTCTCCCGTGGAAAAACACAGGATTCTGACGATTAGTTTGCCAAAAGACTTAATCCCTGAGTTGGCAGAATGCAACAACTGGGGTAGGGTATTCGCCGCAGTATATGCGAAGTGTTTCGGCACTCCTTCCATGACGGTTCTCCCCTCTGTAATTAAACGTGTGCAGGATGAGCATGGCCCTGAAGCGGCTGTGGAATTAGGGATGAGACTGGTGGGAGTGTTCGACGTAGTAGCTGATTTGATCCTTGCGAATGTCAAGGGCGATGCAGTTAACTTTCAAGTAGCTAATGCTTTGACTTTGGTCCCAGATCCGGACAAGCCGCGCGAATTACCGAAAATTATTGCACAGGCTAACAAAAGAATTGGCCGCAATAGCCTGGGAGTTAAGCCTTTTGCTAAATCGCAAACACAATCGCAACAACAACCAAAAACTCAATCTGAGAAAGATGAGAAACCAGTTTTTACTAAAAAGAGCTGGAGGTAAGCAACAGGAAAAGCCGGGGTCGTGAGGCGCATCCCCGGTTTCCGTCTCTTCTGAACGCACATATGATTTGCGCGATAGGGCAAGAATTAAATCTCCAGAGAGATTTCAAGTCCCTGATTCGCGTTCTCCTCGTTCTTCACAGGCACAAACAACTTCGCAGGCTGGTGGAGGAGATCGCCAGGATAGAGGAAGGTCGAGAGGCTCCACAGGGACGAGGCCAACCTCGACAACAGGTCAGAGGGAAAGCAGAAGAATTTCAACGCTCTCGCCCACAGTTTCAGAAGAAGAAAGTTGCCGCTGTAACAGCGAGATATGCCACAGACGGTGCGAACGAGACTCCTGAATTGGACGTGGGCAGTGACCCTCCTAGACAGCGCCGCGGAAGTTACCATAGTGCGGGAGGCGCTACGTCCTCATGTGGAGGCGACAGCAACTGAAACATTCATTACTGTCGAGACAGCAGACACCAGAGTGGCACCCCCTGACAGACTATATAATATTGTCATTCAAATCGAAGGTGATATTCAGCGTGTAATTAAAGGGATTTTTTGGGAAAATCTGACCTCTTCGTACGACATTTTGTTGGCAGAGGCGGATTGGCCGCCCCCATTCGTACTTGCTGCGTGTAAAGGGGAGGAGGTAATCCTTCCGAGCTTTTCTCGTCAAGTCCCAAAGGACAAAGCAGAGGCTCTTGCAGATGAGTGGGCTGTGTCCCTGGCCCCAGCGATATACCGCAACCACGTGGGCTGGGATGAAGACTCTCCCCCCCATGAAATACCTTTGCGGTCCCTACCACAGCCACAACCCCAATATCCCATTAAATGGGAAGCTAAAGGTCCTGTTTCCGAAATTCTGACTCAGTTAGAATATCAGGGAGTGATTGAAACATGCGTGTCACCGATTAATAATCCCCTTTTCGCGGTTTCTAAACCCGATGGATCGTACCGCTTAGTTTTGGATTACCGACATTTGAACACTCATTGTCGGACCTTTGCGGTGCAAAACACCCACAGTTCTGCGCTTGTAGACAGTCTTGTTCGTAAGAAATATAAAACTACACTTGACCTATCCAATGGATTCTACACGCACAACTTAGCCCCGGAGAGTAGCCAATGGAGCGCTTTTACCTCCGGTGGTAAATTATTCAAATTCCGGCGTTTACCTATGGGCTACAAGAACAGTCCAGGCGTATTCGCTGCCCGTGTTGTCTCTTTGTTAGACGGCATAGACCCAGATGCATGTTTGTACGTCGATGACATTTATCTGACAGACAACGAATTATTCCCGCATCTTTCCCGAGTGGACCGCATTATTCTAGAATTTGCGGTTTTAGGTTATAAGTTTAACTTTGCCAAATCTCACATTGCTGAATTTACCGTTTTGTTTTTGGGATATGAGCTCAACAATGAAGGTAAGGGCTTAGCCCCCCATTTCCTGGAGAAATGTGCACTTTTGTGCCCTCCTACTACTCTGAAGAAACTTCAGTCTTTACTGGTTTTTTTTAACTTCGGGCGTACTTACATTCCCGAATATGCCCAGCGTATCAAGCCACTGTATGCCTTGATACAACCTAACTTTTCGAAGTCATGCTGGCTTCCGGAGCATTCCTCCATTCTGCAGTCTTTGCAGACAGACCTTCTTGAGTCTAAATTCTTGTTGACTCGTGACAACCACACAAACCTGGTGATTAGAATAATTCCAGGGGCAGTGGGTTTCACGTACTTAACCTTTAACGAAGGTGACACAGTACCCATCGCATACAAGTCACATCTTAAACTTCTGCAGAAATGCGTTTTTCATCTGTGGAGAACGTTTTGACTGCAGTGCAAATGGCGATTCTAAAGGAACGCGCACTGGCACAGGGAAAACGCATTCTGGTGGTAACACCATATCCTGCCCTAAAGGCAGTGACGAAAGCAAGTGTTCCGAACTCTAAAGCTTTGCACCCCCGTTGGATACAATGGGCAACATCTTTGACGTCTCCGGATGTCACTTTTATCTTTGATTCTTCATTTCAGACTCAGGAGTTTTTACAGTATGAATTCGTTCATCCTCCTCCTCTGTCTTTGCTACCGCTTGAGGAATACGAATGTATTATCTATACCGATGGTTCGGCACAACCGGCCACGGGTTCCAAGCATGCTTATTCAGCAGCATGTGCTATTGTTGCAGGTACCTTTGTGAACGGTAAGTTCAAATCTACTGTAGTGCACACTCAGGCACTCGGAGACAGTACTGCACAATTGGCCGAGCTGCGCGCATTGGTGCTTGCACTTGAGTTCGCTAATCCAGATGTGACAACTCTAGTTGTATGCGATTCTTACTACTGTGTTCAGTCTTACAATGACAATCTGTTCTTTTGGTCGCAAAACGACTACAGAGACGCCAAAGGTAGCACAATTAAGCATAAAATGCTTTGGGTTCGAGTGGCAGATTTGAAACAACGTCTGCCTCTCACACAGGTGGTTCACACCCTTGGCCACCAACGTGTGGGCGCACACGCTGTCGGTAACGGTTTGGCAGACGAAGCTGCCAAATCAGCAGTAGTCACGTGCTCAGTCGCAGCAGTTACCAGATCCATGTCTAAAATTGATACTGATATTTTAGCAGCTATTGCTGCAACAAAGGAAGGTGCTAATTACCCTAGGGGTTTTCCTTCCAAATATTCTTATCAGTTAGGTCCCGAACAGGCTCCTTATGTAAAAATACCCGACGTTGGTGATCGGCTGATTCCCAACGCGGACCGCAGAATATCCTTGATAACGGCCGCACACAAAGGCATGGCTTCGGCTCATGCTGGCGTGTCTGCGACTGTTTCCATCCTGCAGCAGCGTTACTGTTGGCGTGGGTTATACAAACAAACCCGTACTTATGTGCTTTCTTGTGACGTTTGTCAGCAGATTAAGCCTTCCACGGTTACACGACCACCACAGACAACGCTCTGCATTTCTAACAGACCTTTTGGGTGTGTTTACCTGGATCACTGTGGTCCATTTTCTTCGGACACTGCCTATAAATATATATCTGAAAGAGACACGTTAGTGACAGATTCCTTACCTTAGAATATCCCCAGGCGTTAGGCTGGATCCGGAAAGTTTTTGCGTAGCAGTACCCTTGCGCGTCGGTAGGCGGCGTCGTGCGGCTCCGCGTCCGTCGTCGGCGTCGTGATCGCCGGGATGACGTCGCGGGCAGTACTTAGACGCCGCCCCTGCGTGCTGACGTCAGTTCTTCTTTTTCCGCGCCAGTAAGCGCAGATCCGGGAAGAGCAGTGCCCTAGTCAATTTTTGACTAACTTTTTTGTGAATTTTTTCACAGTTTCTTTTTCGAGTCTTCACGACTCCTAGGTGTCGTAGGGATGCCCGGCTTCAAGCCATGCGGCGCCTGTGGTCGCATAATGTCGATCACGGACCCGCATCTGGAGTGTCTCTTCTGTCTCGGCCGAGACCATGACACGAAGTCGTGCCCTGACTGCCGGAAACTTCACCCGAAGGCTTTGCGAGAGCGGTCTCGAAAGCTACTCGAGGTCCGGCAGTCGGCTCCGCGCCGCACCAAGCCCCGGTCCCGGGAGAGGTCGAGGGGCCGGTCGCGGAGTCCCCGCCGGTCGTCGGAGTCCAAGTCTTCGCGCTCCTTGGGTAAGTCGAAGCACAAAAAGTCTAAGAAGCATCATCGCTCTAAGACTTCGCCTCGCCGGTCTCGCGACTCGGCTGAGGCCCCAGTCGGCACCGTCTCCACCCCCGCGGCCCCGGACATGCCTGTAGAGCCGCCCCCGCATTACCCGTCCTTTCCGGGTTCGGGGGCGACTCCGGCCGAAATACAGGAATTCCTGTCGGCCATGGCCCGCCTCTTCGGGCCTTCAGGTCCCTCCGGTGCGCCTTCGGGCCCCGCGGGCCCTGATGGGGTTGCCCCGGCGCCGCCGTCGACTCCGGTCCCGGCGCCGCCTGTCCCACTAGCCTTCATCCCGGCCTCGGCTCCGGCCCCGATCCCGGCTCCGGTGGTACCGCAACCCCCATCGACGCCGGTTGACCTAACCACGCCTCCGCCGATGTCCCCGGTGCCGTTCCTGACGCCGGTCCCCGGCTCTCTCCGGCTCCGGACATGGAGCCGGACCGACGTCGCTCGACGCCGGCTCCGGCGCCGATGAGACCTTGGGTCCCAAAGGTCCCTCCTCCTCCATATTTTGAACAAGAGGAGGACCAGGAGAGCTGGGAGGGGTCTGAGGACCCTCTCACACAACAGTGTGAGTATGATCCGGACTGGGCTGAGGAACTTGGGAATGCCAGTGGTCTGGACACCTCCCCTGACACTGGCATGCTGTCTCCTCCCGTGGCTACGGAGGAGGGAGCTAATTTTGCAACGGTGTTGCGTAGAGCAGCTGGAGCCTTACATCTCCAATTGCCTACTGTGGCCGTCAGGACTAACCTCCTGACAGAAGTGCTTCAGCCGGCGGCTTCCTCCTCGGAGACTGTGCTGCCGTTTAATGATGCACTCACTGACGTTCTTTTGGGTGCCTGGTCCAAACCCACCACAGGGGCTCCTGTGTATAGGAACGTGGCCCGACGCCATCGCCCTGCTCCGGGCGACCCCTTGTTTCTCTCCCAATATCCCACCCCCGAGAGCTTGGTTGTCCAAGCCTCTGCCTCCCAAACCGCCTTCCCTACCGCCCCTCCGGATAGGGAATCCAAACGCGTGGACCAATTTGGGAAGAAGGCTTTTTCTTCCTCCGGTGCTGGCTTGCGGTCCGTCAACACCGCTTGCCTTTTGGGCCGATATACCCACTCCCTGTGGGATTCGGTGGCGGCTGTTTTGCCGCAGTGTTCTGAGGAGGTCCAGACACTGCTTACCCGCGCCATTGCGGAAGGGCGAGATGCGGCTAAATACACCATACGTTGTGGCCTTGATACCGCCGACTCGCTGGGCAGATCGCTTGCGACGACGGTGGCGCTACGTCGCCACGCCTGGCTGAGAACAACTGGTTTCTCGGGTGATGTCCAGAATACACTCATGGACATGCCCTTTGATGGAGTCAGTCTTTTTGGTTCAAAGGCAGACCATGCGCTGGAGCGTTTAAGGACTCACGGGCTACTGCCAAGTCCCTGGGCCTTTCTGTTGTACGCCCTCCGCTCACCTCTGCTTTTCGCCCCTTTCGTGGCCACGGAAGGGGCGCCCAGTCACGTCAGCTGCCCAGCCACCGGCCCGCGCAGCAAGCGTCTTCGCGTGGCCGAGGACGAGGATACCGCCGTGGCGGTTCGGGCAACCAGCGTGCGTGTCAGGCCACCACCTCCAACCCGTCCGCGGCCTCCAAGCCCTCCTAGTCCCTCCTTTCCGGTGCACAGCACGCCAGTAGGGGGCAGGGTCCGCCATCACCTTCACCACTGGCGTCCCATCACCTCGGACAGGTGGGTCTTGGACATTGTCCGAAGGGGCTACTCCCTCCCCTTCGAGACCACCCCCCAGCCATGCCGCCTCAATTCCACCGCATGTCAGGGGATCACTTGGTACTTCTGCAGAAGGAAGTCACGGCCCTCTTGGCCAAGAGGGCCATCGAGCATGTTCCGACCCCAGAAGTAGGACGTGGTTGCTACTCCCACTACTTCCTGGTGCCCAAAAAGGACAAGGAGGACATGCGTCCTATCTTGGACCTCCGGAACGTCAATCGCTTCCTCCGGAAGGAGAAGTTCAAGATGCTCACCCTAGCTCAGGTCTTGACTGCCCTCGACCCTGGAGACTGGTTGGTAGCGTTGGACTTGCAGGACACTTATTTTCACATCCTCGTCCTGCCGGCCCACCGGCGTTACCTGCGGTTCACGGTAGGCCTCGAGCATTTTCAGTTCACCGTGCTCCCCTTTGGCCTTACAAGTGCCCCTCGGGTGTTCACGAAAGTGATGGCGGTGGTCGCAGCTCATCTGCGCCGGGCAGGGGTTCCAGTCTTCCCCTACCTCGACGACTGGCTGCTGAAGGCGGGCTCGTCCCAGGCAGTCGTCTCCCACCTCCAGACTACGGCCGAACTCCTGCACTCGCTGGGGTTCTCCAGCAATGTGCCGAAGACGCATCTGATTCCTTCTCCACAGCTCCTTTTCATCGGAGCAGTTCTGGACACGACGCAGTTTCGGGCCTATCCTCCCGAACGGCGAGTCCGGGATATTCAGGCTATGATTCCGATCTTTCAGCCTTTATCCTGGGTTTCGGTACGGATGACCCTGAGGCTGCTGGGCCTCATGGCCTCCTGCATCCTGCTGGTCAATCATGCCAGATGGCATATGCGGGCTCTGCAGTGGGACCTGAAGTTCCAGTGGGCGCAGCACCAGGGCAACCTGTCCGATCACGTCCAGATCTCGGAGGGGACTGCAAAACAGTTGCAGTGGTGGCTCTCGAACCGGCAATGGGTCATGGGCAGATCCTCTCCCTTTTCCAGCCAGAGCACACAGTTGTGACGGACGCGTCCCTTCTGGGATGGGGCGGTCACATGGGAGAGGCGGAGATCAGAGGCCTCTGGTCTCCGGCGGAGTCCCGGCTCCATATCAACCTTCTGGAGCTCCGGGCGATCCGACTTGCACTCAAGGCATTCCTTCCCTCTGTCAAAGGGAAGGTAGTGCAGGTGTTCACAGACAACACCACCGCCATGTGGTATTGCAACAAACAAGGCGGGGTGGGGTCGTGGACCCTTTGTCAGGAGGCTCTGCGCCTCTGGACATGGCTGGAACATCAGGGCATGTTCCTGATGGTTCAACACCTGGCAGGTTCCCTGAACGCCAGGGCGGACGAACTCAGCCGCAGGTGCATGATGGATCACGAATGGCGTCTTCACTCGGAAGTGGCGCAAGGACTCTTTCTACAGTGGGGAGAGCCTTGGTTAAATCTATTCGCCACCGAAGAGAACGCGCAATGTCATCAGTTCTGCGCGTTGGAATTTCCAAGGCGGCACTCGCTCGGCGATGCTTTTCGTCGCGAGTGGAGTTGTGGTCTGTTGTACGCCTTTCCGCCTATACCACTTCTACCCAGAGTGTTGAAGAAGATTCGGCACGACCGGGCCCAAGTCATTCTTGTGGCTCCGGACTGGGCTCGAAGGGTTTGGTATCCCGAGCTACTCAGTATGAGCGTAGATCCCCCGATCCGTCTGCCTCTTCGGGAGGATCTTCTGTTGCAGCAGCAGGGGACGGTCCTCCACCCGAACCTGTCCAGCCTCCACCTGCTTGCGTGGAGATTGAGCGGCGGCAGTTGATTCCTTTCGACTTGCCTCCCGAAGTTTGTGATGTGATTCTGGCAGCCAGGCGTCCCTCCACTAAGGTGGTATACGCCTGCAGGTGGAACAAGTGTGTGGCATGGTGCACAGCAAAGGCTGTGAATCCCCTTTCTGCCCCTCTTTCTGAGGTTCTTCTGTTCCTTCTTTCCCTGGCCCAACAGGGTTCTGCCCTGGGTACCATCAAGGGCTATCTTTGTGCCATCTCAGCCTTCCTCAGGCTTCCTGATCAACCCTCCCTTTTCAAGTCCCCTGTTGTTAACAGCTTTCTAAAAGGCATTACACACCTCTTCCCTCCTGTTCCGTTTGTTATGCCTCAGTGGGACTTGAACTTGGTTCTTACCTTTCTTATGTGCGCTCCCTTTGAGCCTCTACATAACTGTCCTCTTCGTCTTCTCACTCTGAAGACAGCATTTCTGGTGGCCATCACCTCCGCTCGGCGGGTGAGTGAGCTCCAGGCTCTTTCATGCAAACCTCCTTTCTGTCTGTCCATCCAGACAAGGTTGTTCTTAGGACGCGTCCGTCCTTCTTGCCAAAGGTGGTTACTGCCTTCCACATTGGGCAGACCATCACTTTGCCCACCTTCTTTCCGCCTCCGCATCCTTCCAGAGAGGAAGAGAGGCTCCACCGTCTGGACCCAAAACGTGCGCTTTCTTTTATATCAACCGCACACAACACTTCCGGGTGGATGACCAGCTCTTTGTTGGCTACGTGGGCGCCAAAAAGGTCGGGCGGTGCACAAGAGAACCATCTCCCGCTGGGTAACCTTGTGTATCAAAGCCTGCTATTCTTTGGCTAAGAAGGAGCCTCCTGTTGGGCTGCGTGCCCATTCCACCAGGGCAACGGCTGCTACCACGGCTTTAGGCCGCGGTGTTCCGCTGCAGGATATCTGTCAGGCAGCTACGTGGGCCTCGCTGCACACATTTACCAAGCATTACTGCCTTGACAGTCAGGTCCGGAGGGACGGCTTCTTTGGCCGTTCTATCCTCTGGGACTTCCTTGTCTGATCTTTGTTCGCAGACCCACCACCGGGGTTGGTATTGCTGGGGTATCTATTCTAAGGTAAGGAATCTGTCACTAACGTGTCTCTTTCAGATGCACAAGTTACTAACTTGTGTAACGATATATCTGTAAGAGACAGTAGTTAGTGACAGATTCCTACCGCCCCACCCATCCTCCCCGTTCTGCGAACTGATTTCTAGGGTTAAGGACATCCCTTTCAGGGCCCTAGTATTTTTCAGACACCTATGTCAGCTTCTTGCATGGCTCTGCGTTCCTGGCGCGGAAAGTCGTGTACAGAACTGACGTCAGCACGCAGGGGCAGCGTCTAAGTACTGCCCGCGACGTCATCCCGGCGATCACGACGACGGACGCGGAGCCGCACGACGCCGCCTACCGACGTGCAAGGGTACTGCTACGCAAAAACTTTCCGGATCCAGCCTAACGCCTGGGGATATTCTAAGGTAAGGAAACTGTCACTAACTACTGTCTCTTACAGATATATCGTTACACAAGTTAGTAACTTGTGCCTTAGTGGCAGTGGATTCGTGCACACGTTTCATCTGGGTTTGGCCACAACGAAGTGCTGACGCTCGAAATGTCATAAGGGATTTGCGTGTCTTTGTGGGAATGTTCGCCTGTGGCACCTTCCATTCTGACCAAGGTCCGGCGTTTGCCTCTAAGGCTTACAAGGACGCAATGGGTTCACTGG
Source organism: Calotriton arnoldi (assembly GCA_963921515.1). NCBI lineage: Eukaryota > Metazoa > Chordata > Amphibia > Caudata > Salamandridae > Calotriton > Calotriton arnoldi. The sequence continues at coordinate 1,192,370 of CAWUFW010005646.1, forward strand.
GGGTGCGGGTGAAATTTTCGTCTCCGTATCGGCCTGAGGGCAACTCGATTGTTGAACGAATGAACCGTGACTTAAAGCAATCCTTGACAGCTAGAGTCTTAGGTACTGGCAGGAACTGGCTGGCCCACTTGTATACCGTACAACGTGCACTTAATAATCTCCCTAGAAGACCTCTGGGTGGGCGGACCCCATACGAAATGCTCTTTGGCATAAGAATGTTTGGGCCCGACCTTGATGGTCTAGACATGGCGGCGCAATCCGCCATCTTTGATGTAGATAACCATTATACTATGTTACAGGACTTACAAGAAGCCCGAGACAAACTTGCAATTGCACATTTACCTTCAGCCACAGACACTGCGCTGCAGATTCCGGTTGCCGGCTGGCTTCCGAAGATTGGAGATCTGTTCGAGAGAAGGTGGAGAACAAAAAAGAATTCAGCCCCTCTTATCGTGCACCAGTTCCAGTCCTGGGCTTGAAGGGAACTCGTACAGTCATCTTACCACCGCTTCCTGGTCGCAAAGAGAACAGATACATCTCAGTGGAAAATGTCAAGCTACAACATCTGGCCGATCCTGAATAGTGTTACACCAGCGGTCTCTTGTCCTGTCATTTCCCGGACGAATGTTCGTGGCCTCTAAAGAGAGATCCGGTGGTATAAGTGATAGGGTACAGGCGCCAATAGGTGGTTTCACTCGATATTTATATGGTAAGGCTCCAAGTGGTGACGGTGCTGAAGGGTTAGGGAGAACCACCCGCCTCCCCAGGTTCTTTTGTGGCCACAAAGCAACAAGACACAATAATTAGTATACCCCAGCACACGGAAGTCATTAAAATTGATAGTTTTCAGTCGTTAATCACACATGAGAAGTAAAAGCATTTTGTTGATTTCCTCCTTCTTTAATCAGTCTTCAAATTTTTTTCAATACGTAAAGCGTTCCCAAGCCAACACGTGTTTCGTCGCCTCAGTAAGTTTGTACATGCGACTTGTTCACGGCTAGGTAAAGAATAATATGAAACTCACATTACTTTTAATTAGCATCCATTTGTTTCAACACAAACAAATGTGCTCCCAGGGGGGGAAAAACCCCAATCAAAACCGTGCTTGTGCATACATGTAATGATTTTAGTGACATTATAATTTAAGTGTGAAACAGTACACGAAAGGTTCTACAGTTGCGTCATTTATTACCTTAAAGCAAACAAAGCAGTGCACGTGACATAGGTAGGTTATGTGCTGCAATGTAATACTATATGTATCCTTGTCAAAAACCAAATCATTACTGTGTCACCCAGTGACAAGACGTGACTAAACACCACCATAGAGTCCCAATTAATAGGACTACTGCGTCTCAAAATTAAATTAAATTTAAAAGTTATATCTCCAAATGAGATAAACCAACCTGAACGGTTTCACTGTATCTTAGTCTGTGAACAAAACACAAAGAAAACATGCCTATATCATTACCTAATTTTAAAAGTCCACATGACCACACAAAATGCTATACCTCGTACACAGGTCCTTTAAAAACAGCTATTCATACGTACTTTCAATGTGGCGATAATTCCGGGCCACATAAACCTATGGCGTGGGGTAAACTCCAAAATATCAATAAAAACTGCTGGGCAGTAATGTGTAGCTTTGGTTGCCCCGTAAATACGTTCCCGAGTCTAAAAGGGGAAAACAAAACACAATCGACCTGGCTTATCAGCGGGGTGTCTTACTCGGAATGCCCCCTATTCTATAGAAAGCACCACAAACATATGCCCCAAAGCGGCATGACCAAAGCTACAATCTATTAACCTTACTTGAGAGAAAGAGCCGCCGTTCCGCGTACTCGTGCCCCACGCCGGTCTCCTCGAGTGCGAGTGCCGGCATTGCTAATGGAACGTCCTAATATGATGATCCTATTGGATCACATGATCACGTCCAAGACGCGTAGTCACGTGGGTGATACAGCGAAAGTAAACTCCATATTTGAAGGGGCTAAAAGCTTGTATCAGATATGAGAAATCACAAAGCATGCCCCTGTAATCTCACATGAAACCGCGTTTTCCATTCATAATTCTAAAACAACTATTACGAAAACGAAACAGTGTGTTTACGCAATTCTCACAAAACCAAAAATTATATAGCAAATATAAGCGGTTGGCGTATTCTCTTTCTTAAAGCGGATGAAAAACCCCGTGTGTAAGGTGATCTGCTTAAAAGCCTGTCCCCATATTTAGGATTATACATTAAAAATGTAATACTGTTTCTAGTGCGATTTCAGACTCTCTATGTGAACACCCACGTGACACGTGTTTTGCGTCGTATCTCAAGTAAGCGATACACAGGTATAATTACGTCTTTATATATAATTTCAAAATGTATACATGCATCCCTTCCACTCGTGAAGTCCTAACTACTGTATAAAATCTAAGGTGCCTAATATGTAAGCTTCAGGCATTGCTTAAAACCGGTGAAAGAGAAATTGCATCTCATTCTCCTCGTTGATGGAGCGATCCTATTGGTCAGGGTATAAGTCCTTACTTTCGCATCGATTTAAAACATTAACGTTATAGGCTGTTACGTGCACGGTTTGTAAATTAGTTATTATGTTATCAAAACATTAATCGTGGAACTAAACTTATCTATATCTTGTAAGTGGACCCACAGTGTCAGAGAGCTCCATTTAGCTAATAAACATGTACCCCAAAACTAAAATACAGCATAAATGTTCCAGTCCAAATAAGAGTAACACTAGACAATCCTAATGTCATCATTATGTGTATCTTCTTACTCCTTATTTCAAACGTTACTGTCAGTGATTATTGTGTATAGGTGACATTTCTGCATCTCAGACAAAGCATTAAATACTGTCATGTGTATTTCTACTCCGTATGTAACAGTACATTCCATAGTATTCACACATCAGATCACATCAGAATTGCACAGATCGTTACAGCTCAATTCTGTGAACTTTGTTCCTGTCTAGGGTTTTTATCTACCTAGAAAATAGTGCATCTCATGGTCAACATTCATCCCAATGTCAGTTGTCCGTAATTTGAGAATCCAGGATGCCTCATTTCTGCGTAATTGTAGTTCTCTATTCCCTCCCCTTGGATGTTTCAGGGTCTGTTCTATCCCGTAGAAAGAGAAATCTTTGTGCTGTCCTTGTACATGGCAGTCTGTGATATGTGTCGCAATAGGGTATCTGAGGTCGCCCTGTTTGACCGCCCTCATATGTTCCCCAATCCTCTCACGCAGCGGTCTTATAGTACTCCCCACATATCTTTTATGGCATCTGCATTCAATTATGTATACAACAAAATTAGAGCTGCAATTTATGTTCGTGGTGATCTTGTAGCATCTGCCATCAGGGCCCTTAAAATCCAGTTTTCTATTGTCCCCCCATTTGCATACTGTGCAGTGTCCACACCCATAAAAACCCACTGAACGTGCTGTCAGCCAGTTGGTATTAGTTCTTGTTGTAGGGTAACTAGGGCTCAATAAATTCCTGAGACACATTCCTCTCCTGTACGTTATTTCTGGTCTGCTCTTAATAGCTCCAGTCAATGTTGTATCCTCTTTCAGAATGTGCCAATGCCTGTTAAGACTCTTATTCAGGACACTTGAAAGGTTGTTGAAATTAGTGATGAATCTGACTCTAGCGTCTTTGCTCTTCTTCTTTGTATTATCTCTCAAAGTATCCTCCCTACCTGTCTTCTCAATCCTTTCCTTCGCCTTTTCCAGTATACGTCTGTCATACCCCCGTTGTTTGAAGCGATGGGTCATTGCTTCTGTACATGCTTTGAACTCAGGTTCTGAGCTGCAATTGCGTCTTGCTCGCACAAATTCTCCATAGGGGATAGCACTAATCTGGTGAGAGGGGTGCGCGCTTGATGCATGTAGGATTGCATTGCTTGCTGTGCTCTTGCGATAAAGTCTACTGTGAATATGATCATCCCTGACATATAGTTCTGTGTCAAGAAATGCTATTTTCTCTCTGCTATATTCATATGTAAATCTGATGTTCATGGTGTTGCTATTAAGATGTTCGACGAATTCTACCAGTTTATCAGTGTCTCCGGTCCAGACCATCAGGCAGTCGTCAATATATCTACCCCAGAATAAGATGTAGTCAGTCCATTTTGTGCCATCAGGGCCCCAGATCCACCTCTCCTCGAGCCAGCCCATGAAAAGGTTGTCTCAGGAATTTATTGAGCCCTAGTTACCCTACAACAAGAACTAATACCAACTGGCTGACAGCACGTTCAGTGGGTTTTTATGGGTGTGGACACTGCACAGTATGCAAATGGGCGGACAATAGAAAACTGGATTTTAAGGGCCCTGATGGCAGATGCTACAAGATCACCACTAACATAAATTGCAGCTCTAATTTTGTTGTATACATAATTGAATGCAGATGCCATAAAAGATATGTGGGGAGTACTATAAGACCGCTGCGTGAGAGGATTGGGGAACATATGAGGGCGGTCAAACAGGGCGACCTCAGATACCCTATTGCGACACATATCACAGACTGCCATGTACAAGGACAGCACAAAGATTTCTCTTTCTACGGAATAGAACAGACCCTGAAACATCCGAGGGGAGGGAATAGAGAACTACAATTACGCAGAAATGAGGCATCCTGGATTCTCAAATTACGGACAACTGACATTGGGATGAAAGTTGACCATGAGATGCACTATTTTCTAGGTAGATAAAAACCCTAGACAGGAGCAAAGTTCACAGAATTGAGCTGTAACGATCTGTGCAATTCTGATGTGATCTGATGTGCGAATACTATGGAATGTACTGTTACATACGGAGTAGAAATACACATGACAGTATTTAATGCTTTGTCTGAGATGCAGAAATGTCACCTATACACAATAATCACTGACAGTAACGTTTGAAATAAGGAGTAAGAAGATACACATAATGATGACATTAGGATTGTCTAGTGTTATTCTTATTTGGACTGGAACATTTATGCTGTATTTTAGTTTTGGGGTACATGTTTATTAGCTAAATGGAGCTCTCTGACACTGTGGGTCCACTTACAAGATATAGATAAGTTTAGTTCCACGATTAATGTTTTGATAACATAATAACTAATTTACAAACCGTGCACGTAACAGCCTATAACGTTAATGTTTTAAATCGATGCGAAAGTAAGGACTTATACCCTGACCAATAGGATCGCTCCATCAACGAGGAGAATGAGATGCAATTTCTCTTTCACCGGTTTTAAGCAATGCCTGAAGCTTACATATTAGGCACCTTAGATTTTATACAGTAGTTAGGACTTCGCGAGGGGAAGGGATGCATGTATACGTTTTGAAATAATATATAAAGACGTAATTATACCTGTGTATCGCTTACTTGAGATACGACGCAACACACGTGTCACGTGGGTGTTCACATAGAGAGTCTGAAATCGCACTAGAAACAGTATTACATTTTTAATGTATATTCCTAAATACGGGGACAGGCTTTTAAGCAGATCACCTTACACACGGGGTTTTCATCCGCTTTAAGAAAGAGAATACGCCAACCGCTTATATTTGCTATATAATTTTTGGTTTTGTGAGAATTGCGTAAACACACTGTTTCGTTTTCGTAATAGTTGTTTTAGAATTATGAATGGAAAACGCGGTTTCATGTGAGATTACAGGGGCATGCTTTGTGATTTCTCATATCTGATACAAGCTTTTAGCCCCTTCAAATATGGAGTTTACTTTCGCTGTATCACCCACGTGACTACGCGTCTTGGACGTGATCATGTGATCCAATAGGATCATCATATTAGGACGTTCCATTAGCAATGCCGGCACTCTCACTCGAGGAGACCGGCGTGGGGCACTGAGTACGCGGAACGGCGGCTCTTTCTCTCAAGTAAGGGTAATAGATTGTAGCTTTGGTCATGCCGCTTTGGGGCATATGTTTGTGGTGCTTTCTATAGAATAGGGGGCATTCCGAGTAAGACACCCCGCTGATAAGCCAGGTCGATTGTGTTTTGTTTTCCCCTTTTAGACTCGGGAACGTATTTACGGGGCAACTGAAGCTACACATTACTGCCCAGCAGTTTTTATTGATATTTTGGAGTTCATCCCACGCCATAGGTTTATGTGGCCCGGAATTATCGCCACATTGAAAGTACGTATGAATAGGCTGTTTTTAAAGGACATGTGTACGAGGTATAGCATTTTGTGTGGTCATGTGGACTTTTAAAATTAGGTAATGATATAGGCATGTTTTCTTTGTGTTTTGTTCACAGACTAAGATACAGTGAAACCGTTCAGGTTGGTTTATCTCATTTGGAGATATAACGTTTTTAATTTAATTTAATTTTGAGACGCAGTAGTCCTATTAATTGGGACTCTATGGTGGTGTTTAGTCACGTCTTGTCACTGGGTGACACAGTAATGATTTGGTTTTTGACAAGGATACATTTAGTATTACATTGCAGCACATAACCTACCTATGTCACGTGCACTGCTTTGTTTGCTTTAAGGTAATAAATGACGCAACTGTAGAACCTTTCGTGTACTGTTTCACACTTAAATTATAATGTCACTAAAATCATTACATGTATGCACAAGCACGGTTTTGATTGGGGTTTTTTCCCCCTGGGAGCACATTTGTTTGTGTTGAAACAAATGGATGCTAATTAAAAGTAATGTGAGTTTCATATTATTCTTTACCTAGCCGTGAACAAGTCGCATGTACAAACTTACTGAGGCGACGAAACACGTGTTGGCTTGGGAACGCTTTACGTATTGAAAAAAATTTGAAGACTGATTAAAGAAGGAGGAAATCAACAAAATGCTTTTACTTCTCATGTGTGATTAACAACTGAAAACGATCAATTTTAATGACTTCCGTGTGCTGGGGTATACTGAATGTTCGTGGCCCTCCGGCCCGAACGGTCACTGATGTTGCTATCGAGATGGTAGATTTGCCTGATTGCTTACTCGATGACCCGGACTCCCCCTGCAACGACGAGTCTGAGTATACCTACCCCGCCAACGAGTCGGTGGCACACCTACCAACAACGCCACTGAGCCCAACACGTTATTCCTTTGACTCGGATTCCACCTCATCACTTGTCCCGTCCAGATTCAGTGTTTTTGTGTCCTGGTTCAGAGACAATTTTTTGATTTCCCCTTGGACATACATCTGGTTGGTGCTATTCCTAATTTTTCTGTTCATGTCCATTGGCTTTGTCACAGTGTTTTTTCTACTCATCAATGGTCACTATTTACCAGAACGCTCCGCAGTGAACTGTGTCGCTGGAACTTTGGCTCCACATTCTTCATCTCACATCATTAAGCGAGACCACACATTTGTGAACATTTCAGCTTTTCCAGTCGCTGATGGCATCGTTTGGGATGCGGTAAACTTCCAAATTCATGGACCAACCGAAATTATTAATGTACCAAATGTCCTTCGTGTTTCAATGGGTGATGTCGTAAAAAGTAATATTCATTCTGACGATTGGGATGTACATGCAGTTGAAGCTTTATTTACTGATTTGAAATATTATGCTGCTTTTAATGCTGAGGATTTGTACATGAATTCTGCAAGTTATGCCGATTTGTATTGTTACCAGCATTGGGGCAACCACTTTGTCCATAAACCAAGTGCACTGCGTGGTCCTTTTAACTACACCCAATGGGAGCATTGTCCAACCCCTTTACCAGGTAGCTCCCAAACTCTTAGAAATAAATTTACTTACTTCACAGACTTTGATAGATCGAACCCTGGGTCCTATTTTTTTAAATTAAACACTCCATCCACTCAGAAAATCATGTTGACCCACACCAAATTGCTATATTCGGGTTCCTTTTTGAGCGCCTTAGCTGTGGGTGGTTATGAGTACTGGAAGGACACTGTTGACTTGAAATCAATCTGGGGCTCCAAACCATGGCAGGTGCAAGGCACAGAAGCCTTGCACCGTGCTTGCCTTATCCCGGCCCAGATTGTATTTCTGAATAATACCATTTATCAAACTACGTGCTGGGGTTTGGCTACTTCCAAACAATTGAATGCACCTTCCATTCCTGCATTGGTTTCCCCTCCCAACGGGAGCTTGCATTTCAATATGTCCCTTCAAAATTTGCAGGCTCTTTTTCAAAACAATTCGTTTAATGTCTCTACGATTGTTCAGTCACCCTGGTTGGCTTGGCCCATCGCCTCTAATGGCTGCCAACTGCGTTTTCATGACTCAGTTCCGGGTTACAAACAGGATAGGCCAGATCCAAGGTTTTCTGACTCTCGTACTGTAACAACATATTCTGTTGGTAAATTGTGTAAACAGTGGTTGCAGCACTCTTCCCTAGATTCTGTTAAACAACATTTATCCCTCCTATCAGGCAACATTGATCTGTCCGACTTTATTCTGGGGCCTCGTGGTCCACGACCTAAGAGATTCATTTATGAAACTTATAATGAACTCTGGAAGCTTTCACAAATTGAAGCTGCTACCCGTCTACAGGAAATAGATCAAGCAAATTTGGAAAAGGTGCTTGCTGTTGTTGACAATAGTATTAATACCCTGTCTTCCCGCATTTACACGTTAGAGAATATTGTGTCCTCTGTTGTTGATATTGTACAAGATGATGTTTCTGTGTTATATCATGGTCAGAATCAATTGCGTTCAGTTATGCAGTTTGCATGGACTTTGCAAACCCTGAAGTTGGGTAAAGTTCCTTGGCATTTTTTGAACACCTCTGCCTTATTCCTGCCCTTTAATTTAACTGACAAACAGCAGTTCATGTCCATGAAGGATGCAGCATACACTCTGTTACATATCGAGAAAATAGAGCCCTTACCATTCTCTGTGGCGGAATTGGATTCTGCCGTGTGGCTAGTGCATGGGGTTATCGCCTTACCTTTTTCTTTGTTTGAATTTAGTTCGTGCATGAAACATTATCCTGTGGGCCGTTTCCAGCCCTTGGGCAGTGCCTTCCTGCCTGAGCTGTGGTCCCTGCCTTTCATGTATAAATGCCTGAGAGACGGAAAGGAAGTTTTTCTCACGGGGGAGTCATGCGATTCAGCTGTGGGTCATTCCCTTATTTGCAAACACATTAAATTGCACTGAGCTTGTAACGTTTCGGCTCCGAATCTTGCTTGTGTGTTAAAGGGTATTCCTGCTCCCGCTATTTCTCCTACTTTCACTGTGCTTGCAAATGGTAGCTATCTGCTTTTGAATAACCAAGACTGCTGTGGCATGCTGGCCGGCATACCCTATATTGTTACAGTTTCACACAGGGTTGTCTGCTGCAAAAATGTGCTTTTTCCTCCCCCGCACGACATCTTAGATAGTTCTGTTTGGCCTTCCATTCCGACTCTGAAGGCGGATTTCAATAAATTGAGCAGAATAAAGGCACTATTATTGAACCAGGAGGTTATGCTCACATCCGCCCGGGAGACATTCATTCTCCAGGTGGCAAGTACCCACAGTGAAATACAGGCCCTTTTGAACACTAACCTCCCACAACATTTCGGTGAACTGATTCACCGTGTTTTTAATGCATCACGCACTGAAGGTCTGGTGCACTTTTTTAAAGTTGTGGGCTCTGGCCTTGTGACCTCTTTTCAAACTATTTTTGGTGTAATACCAGCTTTTATTCATTCCATCTTTTCCAGCGTCTTTGGTGGCTTTCCGTTGATCCTCGCCTTAGTAGCTGGTATACTGCTGTTGGTCTGTTTAGTATGCAATGGCTGCACCACCTTCGGTCCTTCTCGACCCAGGTCGACTCCAGATGCTACCTTGCTGGCTTTGGCGTCCTGCCGTTGGCGACACTGAGTGTGTCCTATACACTTTCCTTTCGCTTTGCGTATTTCACTTGCGTGCAACCTGTGATGTCTTGCATCAGATGTCCTTTCTCGTGGACCATGGATTATTGCCTCTCCAATACGTCTTTGTCTGTTCCGGATTTTGTTCAGTTGGTGGGTCCCTTAGAGGCCCATGAACGGGACTGTTCCGCTGCAGGCTACATGGCGCGTGCGGCTGCACTGGGGATTTTGGCACAATGGGATATCTGGGCGGCTGCTCAGAATGTCCTACAACAAAGTTATATTGAGTACCACGCAAGTTGTCCCGCATTGCTATTCGCTGCTCCCTCCTGCGAGGAACATGCCTGCAGCTTTGATTTATTGGACTGGATGGCGTCGCTGTTTTCCGACGATTCCAATGATGTCCTCTTGGAAGGTGTGGCGTTTTTCTGCACTTACACTCTGTTGTATTGACCAGGCCTTCGCTCTCTGCGACCTGCCAAGCTGGATTTCTTTTTTTGCCTCTGCAATTTTTCTTCCTCTCCCATTCGTTGTCCTTCATGGGGACTGCTCCACAACAGAAATCTCTGTTCTGCTCGGTGGATTTGAACTCTGTCTTCGTCCTGTGTCTGCCCAGGGGAGGGTGTCTTGTGATTTGTGGCCTTCTGGTCTGCCTTGCTACGTTGATTTAGGCCTGGCTGCCATGATGCCTTTTTGCGCACGTTACTTTGTGCCATTGTTTTTCCAGCCTCTGCTTCTGCCCGGCTATTTTAGACCTGTCTGCATTTCTGTCTTTCACCTTTTCTCCTGTTCCCTTTGGGCTACGTCTGCACAACATGTACAAGGTCGAAAAACAACGTCCCTTGTTCTTGCTGATCTGGCCAGTCCCTCGCACTTAGACATAACACTATGTACAGCTGCCTTGGAGAAATTCGTGTGCTTTTTAATATTGTGATTTCACTGTTAGAGGCACTTGAAGAAAAACCTTTCCAGAGAGAAGAGCTGTGCTTGTCTGATGATGTAAACCTTGCATCTAGATCTTGAGGTATGGGGGTTCGCTAGTCAAAGCCCAGAGGTCTTCTGTTTTTATAATAAACTAGCTACTAGCACGGGGAGGGTGGTCAGGTCATTTAGCCCTATATCCACTGCTTTATGAAATGCTTTCCCCGTTTGTGTTCTATGGAGTTGTAACTATGCTGATTATATTATCCTTATGCATTATGCTGATAGTACTGGCACGTGTACTGTATCTTAGAGCACGTTGTTGAAATAAACATTTTAACCTATTCAGTGTCTCTTCTTACGCGCGTTGTGGACAAGTATGAGTGAGTTATGAAAGGGTGTTCTTGCTACTGCGAGTCCTGAGAGAGAGATACCGTGTTCTGGGTTGTCTAATCATTGGTAGCATGGTTGCTAATGAGACGCTACAGCTAGTCGGGTTGGGGTTTTAGGTGCTAAGGTTTATGGTTGGCTCACCACTATATTCCGAGGTCCTATGATCCTGTGCATAGCTCTGTGTGTGTGCAGAATCCCTACAACAGTTCCACCCAAGGGATATCATCGTTGAGACCTGAGATATGGGTTGAAAGTCTAAAGATCCATTGTTGTTCCTTTCTGAATAGCACCTCTTTCCTAATCTGGGGTTGTGACTCCAATATAGTCCAGTGTAGGACATCTGTAGTGTGGTTCAATTCAGTGAGGTGGGTACACATTTTGGTGTTGGTCTTTTTACACCTTATGTTACTCCTGTGTTCTGTAATTCTAGTTTTAACGGGCGTGTAGTCATACCTATGTATTTGAGCGGCAAGGGCAGGTAATCAGATATACACAGTTGCACGTGTTGCAGTTGGTGTGTTTCTTTTGTAGCAACTTGAACGTGTCAGTTAGAGCAATTGTTTTTGTTGCACTTGTAAGTGGACAAACTATGCACTGTCCGCAGGGGTAGTGGCCTGTCACGGGGGGCAAATTCCACAGCTGGTTTTGTGATGGTGGATCTTTTTTAGGTCTGGTACTGATCAATAAATCTTTCAGATTGGCAGTTCTTTTAAAAGCGAACCTAGGAGGATTTGGCGCTAAGTCACCATATTGTAGAATCCTCCAGTGTTTCTTTATGATTCGTTTGAGCATATTAGATTCTGGGGTAAAGGTGGTGACACGTGATTTGCTCTGTTTCAGTTTTGGGCCGAATTTCTAGGAGTGCCTCTCTATTCGCATTCCGTGCTCTCTTACGAGCGGCATGGATCTTTCTTACCGGGTACTCCCATCTAGCCAGATGGGTGGTGAGTTCAGATGACTGTGTCTGAAAGTCATCAAGGTTACTGCAGTTACTCCTGAGCCTCAGGAATTGTCCATAAGGTAGATTTTCCCGCAATGCTTTCGGGTGGAAACTACTAAAGAGCAAGGGACTGTGGCTGTCAGTGGGTTTTTTGTAGGTTTTAGATTCCAATCTATTCACTTTTAGGCAAAGGGTAGCTCCTGTTCGGATATACTAGCCGTGAACCTTAGGTACGGGTTAAGGCTATTGACCCATGTAACAAAGAGAGGGATGATATTTCATCCTCCTTTCCAGAATACCAAGACGTCGTCAATGTAACGACGCCATAGGATGACGTTGTCTTTATAGGGGTTAGTGTCAGAGAGGAAGTGTTTTGCTTCAAAGTCTAACATGTATAGACATACCAGACTTGGGGCAAATGTGCTGCCCATTGATGTCCCTTGGGTTTGGTGGTAAATATGGTCCTCAAACTGGAAATAGTTTTCTGTGAGCGCTACATGGGCACACTCCATAATGAAACTTATGGGTGTGGGGGCTGACCAATTGGTGGATCGCAGTGTTTCCTCCACAACCTCCACAACCTCCAGTGTTTCTAGTTGTGGAATGTTGGTGTAGAGGGCCTCTACATCTAGGGTGATTATTGCATCCAGATGGGGGCCCTCCATGTTGTGTTTTTCAATAAGGTTCAAGACATCCCTTGTGTCTTGAAGGAATGTTGGTGTTTCTTTTACTAGTGGTCTAAAGAAGTGGTCACAAAATTTGGAGAGTGGTTCCAAAATTGACCCGATGCCCGATACTATGGGCCTCGCTGGTGGTGGTCGGGTACCCTTATGAATTTTCGGTAAGGTGTAAAAATAGGGTACTCTTGGGTTGTCATTAAGGAGGAACTCAGACTCATTTTTGGTAATCCACCCCTGGTGTAATGCCGCCGTCACAATGGACCTAATTTTGATGGTCAACCGTGTTGTAGGGTCTTCCGTCAAGGGAGTGTAGTATCTTCTGTCCTCTAGTTGGCTGAGGCATTCCGTTCTGTAGTCTGTTGTAGACATGATGACAATGGCTCCCCCTTTGTCGGCCTCCTTTATAGTGATAGAGGTATCATTGGCCAGATTTTTAATGGCCTCATTTTCCTGCCGTGAGGTGTTGTGGAAGATTTTGTTGGTACGGGTAGTCGCAATTTCTTTTAAGACTGCCTTTTCAAATGTAAGGATCTCAGGCGGTACCATGCGTGTCGTTGGAGTGAAAGTGGACGGTTTTCGTAACCCTGAGTCCATTGGTGGGGATTTAGGTTGATCAGCGATGAACGCTGAAAATCCTCTTTGAGGTAAGGATAGATCTTTTCTTTGACGGCAGCATTACACCATGGGTGGATTACCAAAAATGAGTCTGAGTTCCTCATTAATGACAACCCAAGAGTACCCTATTTTAACACCTTACCGAAAATTCATAAGGGTACCCGACCACCACCAGGGAGGCCCATAGTATCGGGCATCGGGTCAATTTTGGAACCACTCTCCAAAGTTTGTGACCACTTCTTTAGACCACTAGTAAAAGAAACACCAACATTCCTTCAAGACACAAGGGATGTCTTGAACCTTATTGAAAAACACAACATGGAGGGCCCCCATCTGGATGCAATAATCACCCTAAATGTAGAGGCCCTCTACACCAACATTCCACAACTAGAAACACTGGAGGTTGTGGAGGAAACACTGCGATCCACCAATTGGTCAGCCCCCACACCCATAAGTTTCATTATGGAGTGTGCCCATGTAGCGCTCACAGAAAACTATTTCCAGTTTGAGGACCATATTTACCACCAAACCCAAGGGACATCAATGGGCAGCACATTTGCCCCAAGTCTGGCATGTCTATACATGTCAGACTTTGAAGCAAAACACGTCCTCTCTGACACTAACCCCTATAAAGACAACGTCATCCTATGGCGTCGTTATGACGACGTCTTGGTATTCTGGAAAGGAGGACGAAATATCATCCCTCTCTTTGTTACATGGGTCAATAGCCTTAACCTGTACCTAAGGTTCACGGGTAGTATATCCGAACAGGAGCTACCCTTCCTAGACCTTGTGATAAGCCTAAAAGCGAATAGATTGGAATCTAAAACCTACAAAAAACCCACTGACAGCCACAGTCCCTTGCTCTTTAGTAGTTTCCACCCGAAAGCATTGCGGGAAAATATACCCTATGGGCAATTCCTGAGGCTCAGGCATAACGGCAGTAACCTTGATGACTTTCGGACCCAGTCATCTGAACTCACCACCCATCTGGCTAGACGGCAGTACCCGGTAAGAAAGATCCATACCGCTCGTAAGAGAGCACAGAATGCGAATAGAGAGGCACTCTTAGAAATTCGGCCCAAAACTGAAACAGAGCAAATCACATGTGTCACCACCTTTACCCCCAGAATCTAATATGCTCAAACGAATCATAATGAAACACTGGAGGATTCTACAATATGGTGACTTAGCGCCAAATCCTCCTAGGTTCGCTTTTAACCGCTTGACCGCGGCGCGGATTCCGCCGCGGTGCTGGGCGTTCCCTTTAGTGGGCGTGTCTGGGACGGCCCCCGGCCGTCCTCCGCACACGCCCACCCGGCCGTCCAACTCATGGAAAGGGTTAAAAGAACTGCCCATCTGAAAGATTTATTGATCAGTACCAGACCTAAAAAAGATCCACCATCACAAAACCAGCTGTGGAATTTGCCCCCCGTGACAGGCCACTACCCCTGCGGACAGTGCATAGTTTGCCCACTTACAAGTGCAACAAAAACAATTGGTCTAACTGACACGTTCAAGTCGGTACAAAAGAAACACACCAACTGCAACACGCGCAACTGTGTATATCTGATTACCTGCCTTTGCCAGCTCAAATATATAGGTATGATTACACGCCCGTTAAAACTAGAATTACAGAACACAGGAGCAACATAAGGTGTAAAAAGACCAATACCAAAATGTGTACCCACTTCACTGAATTGAACCACACTACAGATGACCTACACTAGACTATATTGGAGTCACATCCCCAGATTAGGAAAGAGACGCTATTCAGAAAGGAACAATAATGGATCTTTAGACTTTCAACCCATATCTCGGGTCTCAACGATGATATCCCTTGGGTGAAACTGAATCGCATTTGATCACACTCCCATACCACCATACCTGGGCATCCTCTTCCTGTGATGCCTCTCTTATTATGTATAGCGGGCACAGCCACAGTGCGAATTCCACCCATTATGACAGGGCGCCGCTCCCCCTGTGACACTCCGCCCATTACACACAGCGGTCACAACTACCTGGCCCAACCACCCACATTGACAACTAGTGGGATCCAGAATGCTTAATGTACTTAAGATACACCAAGTACCATGCAAGGCACACGCAAACCCAGTTATCCTCCAGTACACCCACATCCAACCTGTGGGTACGAGAGACCACATTTTCGGGTGGTTCAGGGATTTGACCACTCCTATGCAGTGTTAATGAAACATATTGAGATACACAAATAACCTTTGAGGCACAGGCCGACACTTTAATACACAGTGTCCCCCCACCACCCCATCATATTAAGTTGCCACACAGAACTACCTTTTTTACTCCCATTTGACACATTTTGGCCATATCAACCGCGACCAACATGGGTGAGTTGATTTTCATAACAAACGTGCATGATTGTTGGTACACTGTGTGGTTTAATAAAGTTGACCACGAAGATGGCCGACGTGTTTAGCGTTCTAGCGTTGTTACGCGAGGACGCTGAAACGTGCCATTACGTATACGCAGGTTTCTGAGGCACAGGCACGTTGACCGGAGCGAGGGTAGGACGATAGCTAGTTGCCATGCCACCCTACGTGAGTATTGCCATCCACCAGCCATAGGGATTGTCGTACGGCTACGCGCTACCCTGCATGTAAGATAACTAATATGTTTGCCTAAACAAAGACGCTCAGCGTCTCCGTCTTCTCCCTTTCTTACAGGATACGAGCAACGCTGTGCTCTGTTGACACACCCCGTCATCTCCGACTTCAGAGTACAGGGGTGAGTGTGTCTACAATAAGTCCAATATGGACTGGGGTGAAATTGCATTTACTTCAGAAGCCCATACCTTTATTGAGTGGAAGTGTACACACCTGTTGGCTGCGATAAGACGTGATGTTTTGGCCCAAGCTATATGTGTGAACTGGCAAATGGCACAAACTACGGGTGAGGTGGCTACCCCTCGTTTCTGCACGTGGGTAGTCCACACATATATGGTAATCACGCTATATGTTACCCACCATATGTGTTGTGTTCTCTGTGTTTGTCTTTTATCACGATTGACATTGTTACCAATTGAGAATACCTCTTGCTCCCATTTAAATTTCAAGCCTCTTGAAACGGGTACTCCTACCCCATGGTTCTCAATACTATGATTTTGTTATTGACATTGTTACCAATTGAGAATACCTTTTTCTCCCAATTGAACTTGAAGCCTTTGAAACCAGTGTTTTCACCCCTTGTTTCTCAACACTGTGAATTTTAATATTGAGTACTTCCTTGCCTCATATGGGCTCAGACCATTTAATGATGGACTATACTGATTCGGTCTATCAGATTAAATTAGGTGTTAGCCACTACATGCAGCTGTTCCGACCGCTCCTCCACAAGCACTAATGACAACAAGCTTATGCACTTCACGAGTGAATAATCCTTTCTCTTTCACTAGGAGTTTGGTGAGACCCATATGGGCTTATACAACATAACGACCGCGCTTCATTGTTTTAATTTCTTGAATTCTTATCACTCTCATTTCAGGCCACAGAACTCCAGGCCAAATGACCTGGTGAAAAACAGCAACGCTGGATACACCGTGACGTTCAGAACCAGCATTGCGGTAGTGTAAGAGTCGAGATCACCTTCTCTTTTTCACAACGGTCCTGAAGAATTGCCAACAGACCCGCTAGGGGCTTTCTTAGGCAAGAAACATGTCGACCACTTGCACCAGAGAGACCCTGCAGGACCATTACCTCCAGGTAGGGCTCACTGTTTTTAGCTAGGTTAGTGCACCCCCAGAATAAAAATTAATGCTAAGGGCAGTACTAGACCTATTTTAAACTACACTGCACACTCACTACTCTACCCTGTCCACATACCCTCACACACCCAACGGCTTCATCAAAAAAAGATCTCCGCTAAAGAGCCCCTTTGCGGGTGCTCGTCGGGCATTGCAGCGCCGGCCCCACCAGGAGCAGGCCCAATGATGAAGCATGACATCCTACGGGGTGTCTGAGGGAAATCCATAACAGACCTGAACACTCCTTCACATATAGGAACTGCACATTGACAATATCTGAAAGCGACACGTTATTGACAGATTCCTTACCTTAGAATATCCCCAGGCGTCAGGCTGGATCCGGAAAGTTTTTGCGTAGCAGTACCCTTGCGCGTCGGTAGGCGGCGTCGTGCGGCTCCGCGTCCGTCGTCGGCGTCGGGACCGCCGGGATGACGTCGCAGGCAGTACTTAGACGCCGCCCCTGCGCGCTGACGTCAGTTCTTCTTTTTCTGCGCCAGTAAGTGCAGATCCAGGAAGAGCAGTGCCCTAGTCATTTTTTGACTACATTTTTTGGTGATTTTTCACTGTTTTTCTAAACGAGTCTCTCGACTCCGAAGGTGTCGGTAGGGATGCCCGGCTTCAAGCCCTGCGACGCCTGTGGTCGCATGATGTCGATCACAGACCCGCACTTAGAGTGTCTCTACTGCCTCGGCCGCGACCACGACACGAAGTCGTGCCCCGACTGCCGGGCCTTGCACCCGAAGGCTTTGCGAGAGCGGTCTCGAAAGCTCCTCGAGGTCCGGCAGTCGGCTCCTCGCCATACCAAGCCCCGGTCACGTGAGAGGTCGAGGGGCCGGTCGCGGAGTCCTCATCGGTCGTCGGGGTCCAAGTCTTCGCACTCCTCCGGTAAGTCGAAGCATAAAAAGTCTAAGAAGCGTCATCGCTAGAAGGCTTCGCCTCGCCGGTCTCGCGACTCGGCTGAGGCTCCTATCAGCACAGTCCCCGCCCCCGCGGCTCCGGGAGTGCCTGTGGAGCCGCCCCCGCATTACCCGTCCTTCCCGGGTTCCGGGGCGACTCAGGCCGAGATACAGGAATTCCTGTCGGCCATGGCCTGCCTCTTCGGGCCTCAAGGTCCCCCCTGTGCGCCTTCGGGCCCCGCGGGCCCTGATGGGGTTTCCCCATCGCCGCCGGCGACTCCGGTCCCGGCGCCGCCTGTAACACCAGCCTCGGTCTCGGCCCCGGCCTCGATCCCGGCTCCGGTGCTGCCGCAACCCCCATCGACGCCGGTTGACCTAACTACACCTCCGCCGGCGCCGATGTCTCCGGTGCCGTTCCCGATGCCGCCCGGGACTCCGGGCGGCGTCGTTCCCCGGTTCTCTCCGGATCCGGACACGTCGCGAGTGGAGTTGCGGTCTGTTGTACGCCTTTCCGCCTATACCACTTCTACCCAGAGTGTTGAAGAAGATTCGGCGCGACTGGGCCCAAGTCATTCTTGTGGCTCCGGACTGGGCTCGAAGAGTTTGGTATCCCAAGCTACTCAGTATGAGCGTCGATTCCCCGATCCGTCTGCCTCTTCGGGAGGATCTTCTGTCGCAGCAGCAGTCCTCCACCCGAACCTGTCCAGTCTACACCTGCTTGCGTGGAGATTGAGCGGCGGCAGTTGATTCCTTTCGACTTGCCTCCCGAAGTTTGTGATGTGATTCTGGCAGCCAGGCGTCCCTCCACTAAGGTGGTATACGCCTGCAGGTGGAACAAGTTTGTGGCATGGTGCATAGCAAAGGCTGTGAATCCCCTTTCTGCCCCTCTTTCTGAGGTTCTTCTGTTCCTTCTTTCTCTGGCCCAACAGGGTTCTGCCCTGGGTACCATCAAGGGCTAATTTTGTGCGATATCAGCCTTCCTCAGGCTTCCTGATCAGCCCTCCCTTTTCAAGTCCCCTGTGGTTAACAGGTTTCTTAAAGGCATTACACACCTCTTTCCTCCTGTTCCGTTTGTAATGCCTCAGTGGGACTTGAACTTGGTTCTTACCTTCTTAATGTGCGCTCCCTTTGAGCCTCTACATAATTGTCCTCTTCGTCTTCTTACTCTGAAGACAGCATTCCTGGTGGCCATCACCTCTGCTCGGCGGGTGAGTGAGTCCAGGCTCTTTCATGCAAACCTCCCTTTCTGTCTGTTCATCCAGACAAGGTTGTTCTTCGGACGCGTCCGTCCTTCTTGCCAAAGGTGGTTACTGCCTTCCATGTTGAGCAGACCATCACTTTGCCCACCTTCTTTCCGCCTCCGCATCCTTCCAGAGAGGAAGAGAGGCTCCACCGTCTGGACCCAAATCGTGCGCTTTCTTTTTACATCAACCGCACACAACAGTTCCGGGTGGATGACCAGCTCTTTGTTGGCTACGTGGGCGCCAAAAAAGGTCGGGCGGTACACAAAAGGACCATTTTCCGCTGGGTCACTATGTGTATCAAAGCCTGCTATTCTTTGGCTAAGAAGGAGCCTCCTGTTGGGCTGCGTGCCCATTCCACCAGGGCAACGGCGGCTACCACGGCTTTCGGCCGCGGGGTTCCATTACAGGATATATGTAAGGCAGCTACGTGGGCCTCGCTGCACACGTTTACCAAACATTACTGCCTTGACAGCCAAGTCCGGAGAGACGGCTTCTTTGGCCGTTCTGTTCTCCGGGACTTCCTCGTCAGATCTTTGTTCGCAAACCCACCACCGGGGTTGGTATTGCTGGGGTATCTATTCTAAGGTAAGGAATCTGTCACTAACGTGTCTCTTTCAGATGCACAAGTTACTAACTTGTGTAACGATATATCTGTAAGAGACAGTAGTTAGTGCAGATTCCTTACCGCCCCACCCATCCTCC
Organism: Calotriton arnoldi; assembly: GCA_963921515.1. Classification (NCBI taxonomy): domain Eukaryota; kingdom Metazoa; phylum Chordata; class Amphibia; order Caudata; family Salamandridae; genus Calotriton; species Calotriton arnoldi. The sequence continues at coordinate 1,212,332 of CAWUFW010005646.1, forward strand.
CCGTTCTGCGAACTGATTTCTAGGGTTAAGGACATCCCTTTCAGGGCCCTAGTATTTTTCAGACACCTATGTCAGCTTCTTGCATGGCTCTGCGTTCCTGGCGCGGAAAGTCGTGTACAGAACTGACGTCAGCGCGCAGGGGCGGCGTCTAAGTACTGCCCGCGACGTCATCCCGGCGGTCCCGACGCCGACGACGGACGCGGTGCCGCACGACGACGCCTACCGACGCGCAAGGGTACTGCTACGCAAAAACTTTCCGGATCCAGCCTGACGCCTGGGGATATTCTAAGGTAAGGAATCTGTCACTAACTACTGTCTCTTACAGATATATCGTTACACAAGTTAGTAACTTGTGCTTTCGTGTCGTAGCTCAAGAGCACATAGATCAGTGTTGCATTTTCTTAAAATATACATTAACTTAACTGAAGGCCCAGCAGTTGGCATTTACTGCCAGGCTTTAACAAGTACGTTTGCGGTACTCTTTAGTTCAATGCCCCAACCCCCCCCCATCCACACCCCATTGTCCCCTACCTCCTCCATTACTCCCCCACCCCACGCGGTCATTTACATTTTTTTCTTAACTTTCATTTTTTAGAGGTCCTGGTATCTGTCATTTTCTACCGGGGGCTCCGCAAGACCGAAAGAGCTTTTGTGCACTCAAGAACTTATTTTTTTTCATATACCAATCTAAGTGATATCCACCATCTTAGATTATAAATAATTAAACTGGTTTCCTGTGCCATTAAGTAGATGCGCATATGTGTGGTGATGGATGCCCATGTGTGCTGCATACAGAAAGACGTGGCAGTGTCATGACACTCTTTTCTTTTATTTTTGTGGCCAATGCTGCACAGCATCAGCAAAAAGAGTGGCCTAGCTATTAGGTCTACAGGGCAAGACAAACTGGCTTTGCGAGTGCTTGTTGCCCTAGTTTACTATGCAAACAAATGCTGGCTACTCAGGCACATCTACAAAGCTTTCTGTACCGTGTTAGATTGTAGCTGGTAAGGACCACTGATCACACAGTGGGACTTCTTTCAGTAAAATTGTGTTGGTTACAAAACTCAAACCGTCATCAGGGATATTTGTAATGATTCTCAATAAATTTAAAAGTGTTCCAAACCAAAATGAAAAATGCATTAAGAAATCATCATAAACATTTGTTTAAATAGGGGGCGTGGCTTGGACGGCAGAGCCGATGGCTGCCTGATCCCGTTGCTCTGTCGGGTTTGGAGCTTTATCGACGAATTTCCCATAAAGATGCTTTCTCTCAGACTCAGCGTTAAGGGAAATCGAGATCGGAACACTCCCGGAGTAAGATTCCGCTCGTAAATAATCTGGAAATCGGCAGAATCATGACATCGGACTGAGTTTTGAGCTTCCCAGTGCGATGAGTTAAAATGGTGGACGGAGCGGCTCTTCAGTTTAAAGTCGGAGCGGACTAATGATGACGATCTGAGCCCTGCTGAGGAGTGTCTCCATACTTTTACAACTTTGGGAGAGGTCCGGTAAGGCATTTGCAGATTATCTGCAGTCGAGGAGCTAATATTGGAGGTGCGCGTTGCCAGCACTGACCCTAAAATGGCGGCATGACGCAGTAAGAGAGATGAACGAGCAGCGGAGCTGTTATCTCGGAAGGGTGGCTACCATTGTGAAAGTGTCCTTATTGAACACAGAGCATTGACTGAGGGTTGCCTGATGAAGGAGACGGGCGCAACACCATAAGAAGAGCCAGTGGCAACTCCATTAATGAGGCACCTTGAATGTCTGGAATACGAGCGCCAACACGAAGAGCTGTCCTGTTGGTAGTGGAAGACGGAGAGTTAGTGCTGCGGACTGTGGGCTTCGCGCTGCCGATGCGGAGGGCCTCGTAGTTACAACCAAGCCTCAGAGGTTGTTGTTTGCTACAAGAAGCACTGCAATTACAAAATGTGGCGATAACTTCAGCAGAGCAACAATGGGAAGACGATGCCTCTAAATATCATTGAGCACAAGTGGTCGGCCCAGCCCCAGAGTTAACTGTAGGTGATTATCTTTGTTGGATACAGGATATCAGTTTTTTTAGCAAAGAATAGAACAATCGTTTTCCATTTCATCAGCGAGTGCTTACAACTGTACAAGTGCGAGTATTGGCCCTGACACAGAGAGTAAAGTTGAGAAGTGGTGGCGCTGCTTAGCTATGAGTATGATCACGCTGCAGGTAAAGAAAATGGTCATAGTGAACTGATCTGGGTGGATACTGGATATGTGCCGCTGAATTACCTCTGGGAGGTACCGCTTTGAGCTCTCAGTACTGCAAGGTGATCTAAGGTTTGAGCTGGTCATGTATATTTATAATTGGTTGATACTCTTCGTTACCAAATGGTGAGTTTGTGTGTGCACGATCCTTTTCTTGGCCAGCAAGTTCATATTCAAGCAGGGCCTTGCTCCCGAGCTGCAAGGGTTTGTCGCTTTGGTTCATTTAATGACTTCCTCTTTGCTCTTATGCTAAAATAGCCCTTGTTGTCTCTTAACCAATAAAGGAGACAGACAGAGTTAGATCACCCCTTTCTTGCTGTTTTTCCGATTCAATGGGTTACATGCTTTGAATAGTAGCTTTATTTCAGTATAGGGTTAGTCTGTTAAAGTAGGCATCGTGCTGACACATAGCACTTTTTAATACCACCCTGCTATATACAGCCTTTCTTGTGCGAATAAACCTAAGCTGAGGAGGAATTCTCCTTCCAATCATCTTTTGTTATAATGGCTGAGAAAGAGTCTAGAGGGCAGTTCAAAAAAAATAAAGGAGAACCTTCACCATCTGATTCTCCTATCAAAGCGAAAGCTGATATGAACAGCACGATGGATATGATTCTTAAGAAGCTCGCAGAGGTGCATGACATCGCTAAATCCACCAAACAGAATACAGATACTATGCAGTTAGAGCTCACGGCAGTTAGAGCTGATATGAGTGCAATGAACATCAAAGTGGCAGCAGCGGAACAAAGAATTAGCGATGTGGAGGATGTATATATTAAAACCAACAAAGAGTTGAAAAATCTATGCGACGTTATCACCAATCTTAAGAAACAAGCAACCGAATTGGAAGATAGAAATCGTAGAGGCAATATAAGAATCTTAGGTGTTCCGGAGGGATCAGAAGATTCTGCGGATTCCTGTATTGCCTTCTTGGAAGATTGGTTGCCGCAATTTACTGGTATAAAATTTGCGAGTCCTTTTGAATTGGACCGAGCGCATAGGATTCCTACCTTTAAGTCCTCCTCACGTCAAACAATCCGTCCTATTATTTGTAAACCATTGAGATTCCAACATGCTGAAGCTATTCTCAGTTTCGCGCGTAAAAGTTGTCAGCTAATATGGAATGGCCATAACATAATTGTTACGCAGGACTTCTCCAAACAGATAGTGGATACAAGGAAAGGTTTCCTCAGTCTAAGAGATAAACTCAAAGCCAATGGCATTCAATTTTCTTTTGTGGGCCCAAGTAAATTTAGGATCACAGTCAATGACCGTCGCCACCATTTCACAGATCCTAAAGATTTGTGGAACTTTTTGGAAGGGTCTTCATCTCAGGACATGGATTATACTCAATCTGGTTCCAACAAACGAAAGTTTTAACTCTCGAGCATTTTCGCTACTTGAATAACAGATAACGTCTGCTCTGCTTCATTGTCATGGTTTATAAAAATGTTTAAGCATAGTATAGTCTGCTGTTAATACTTGAACATTATGATGCTTACATTAGTGAAATTTGATCTTAATTCCATGGTGGCATACCTTTGTTTGTTCAAGTTATGGGCCTGACTGAGTCCTTTATAGTAATTTTCTTATCATGGATTATCAATCTGCATAAATATACAATGTTTATCTTCACTACTTAGACCAGGTGATGTTTAAAATCTGGTGATCAGTTTTATATATTTCTAGATGTGTTTTACCTCAGACAGAGTGCTTGTTGATTGCTGTCGAAATTGTTGGGTGATAGGATCTTATACAAAAGAGCCTTTTGTGTGATATATAATTAACAGCCTTCCTTGTGAAACACTTGGTACGTTGGGAGGTTCTGATGTTCGAAAGTTCCGGGGATAAATCTGGATTGATTTAATTCATATATAAGAATTGGGAAATATTAATGATGTTAAATTTATTTACCATCCGCTCGACAGGTTGATGCTCCTGTCGTCGCACCTCCTACATGCGAGGTTTGCAGGGGTGGGGGGGGGGGTGAGGGGTGTTCGGGTCTAGTTTGTTTTTCTTATTTTGTCTTTGCTGTATCTTTCTCCTTTTTCTGTTTCTCCATTTGGTTGTCTATCCTCTATTATCAGTCGGGTTACATTTTGATCTTATTAGACAAGAGTTCCTATGGATCATTACATATATAATTATTTTTGGCATTTACAGTGTGTTTTCTGTCAGGATTGTTTATAATTGTTTTGGGTTTGTGTACTTTGATAATGGGTTAGTATTCTTTGTGAAAGGTAGATACTATGTTATATGGTACGAGTTTAAGACAACCTGTTGTCACCTATTCTTATGATGGCACAACCTACATCACGAATTATTGCAGAAGATCTTAATGTGATTTCCTTAAACGTCGAAGGCCTCAACCATCCCATTAAACGCAGGAAAATATTTGATTATTTAGCTAAAACTAAAGGGGACATTATTTTATTACAGGAAACAAAATTATCTAAAGAAGATACTACGTTCATTAAGCATAATTGGATTTCACAATTTGCCTGTTCATCGGCAGACCACAAGAGAAAGGGGGTGATTACATTGATTGCTAAAAAAGCGAATATTGTTTTAGAATCACAGGATCAGGATAGTGAAGGAAGACTGTTAGTTACCCATTTAAAGAAAGGAGAAGATCTCATACATGTGGTGAATATATATGGCCCTAATTCGGATGAACCAGAGTTTTGGGAGGGTATATCTAAAACTATAGAAGATCTCCCTCAAGAGGATCTTATCATTGTTGGAGGATTTCAATATTCCATTGGACCCAATAATTGATAGACAGTCAAACTGTAGATATTATCCTACTAGGTCGCATAACATAGTACAAACCATATTTTCAAAATTTAACCTTAAAGATGCATGGCGCCTACAACACCCAGATGCCAGAGACTATACTTTTTACTCTCCTCCACATAACTCGTTTACTAGAATTGACTATATACTAATTTCAGGCTCATTCACACATTTAATTGAACACTCAGACATTTCTCCAAAGCTAGTGTCGGATCATTCATGTATCAGTGTCAAATTAATGGGTAGCCATCGTGAACCTTTGCCAAAAAGATGGCGCTTTAATAATGATGTATTATCAGATCCCGAAGACAAAAAGAAAATTGAAGTGGCTATAATAGACTATCTCAAGCATAATGACAGTGTGGACATTAATGTTAACACTTTATGGGATGCTCTGAAAGGCTACTATTAGGGGTATACTTATTGAAATTAAAACAAAATTAAACTAACATGTTAATGCAGAGTTAGTTAAATTAGAGAATGAAATCAAAATCCTGGAGTCCTCTCATGCTAGCTCCCTGAATAATAATTCTATCCTTTCAACACTTACACAAAAAAAGTATGAGTACAATAAGTCTTTGAGCGAACGTGCGGGAGTATGGATTAATAAATTTAAAGCCCTTGATCTGTGTGAAGCAAATAAAGCGGGTAAGTTACTCGCTTCATACCTTAAGCATAAACAAAACCAGAATGTTATTTCATCTATCAAGGATGTTAAAGATCAAGTACATACAAAACGGAAAGATATTTTAAACACCTTTAAATCCTTTTATGAAGAGCTATATAAAAAAAGTCAAGATCTTAACTTAGAGAATTGCTCCCAGTATCTTAACAGACTTAGGTTACCTTAATTGACGGAACAAGACAAATTAGCTCTAGGGAAACCAGTCTCTGCAGAAGAGATTACCAATTCGATTAAAACCCTGAAGGATAATAAAGCCCCGGGCCCAGATGGCTTAACAGCCGTATTTTACAAAACCTTCTCAGATCAACTCAACCAACTATGCTACGAGTTTTTAGCAATATAGCCAAGGAGGGGCGCACTACGGATTCCATGACAGAAGCCAATATAGTTGTCATACCTAAAGAGGGGAAAGATCCTTTACTTCTAAAAAAAATTATAGGCCGATATCCCTTATTAATGTCGACTGCAAAATTTACTCAAAAATCTTAGCCACAAGACTCAACAACGTTCTGCCATTTCCTATAAGTAATTCCCAAGTAGGTTTTCTTAAAAATCGCATGTCTAATGATAATACTCGTTTGCTGTGACATGTTCTAGAAAAGTCTATGATTAATCCAGATCCGGCGATTGCTATTACATTGGACGCCGAAAAGGCCTTTGATAGAGTTTCTTGGGCCTTTCTAAAACAATGTATGTATTCATTTAATTTGGGAGATTCATATATAAAAATGGTAATGTCCCTCTATCTAGCACCATCGGCCCGAATTGCTATTAATGGCTCTCTTTCAGAATCTTTCCTTCTTCATCAAGGTACCAGACAGGGTTGTCCCCTATCTCCCTCGCTGTTCTTATTGGCTTTGGAACCATTAATTCAAGATATTAAGCAGAACTCGGATATTAAGGGGGTAGGTTTTGGGGATATTCAAGTTAAATTAGAGGCCTATGCGGATGATATCCTCATTATGACTGAAAATCCAGGTCCTTCGATTATAGCGTTGATGTCAACGATTGGGGAGTATTCTATTCACTCAGGCTACAAGCTTAATAGGGACAAATTGGAAGTGAAACCATTGAATGTGCATTGCACCAAAGATGTGTTAGGTACCTCGGGATTGGCTTGGCAGCCAGACTATATAAAATATTTAGGAATTGAGTTCGGTTGTAATATTATTGATACCTTGCACCATAATGAGAAGATAGTTTTAGGAAAAATCGCAAAACTTTTAGATTCATGGTCGCCAAAATTTATAACATGGTGGGGTAGGGTTGAAACCATAAAAATGATGATTACACCTCTAGTTAATTACCTCATAACCATGCTCCCTCTGCTTCTGACAGAGGAATTTCATCATAAATTAGACGTCCTACTCACAAAGTTTTTATGGCACGGCAAAAAAGCTCGGATAAGCATTAAAAAACTGAGACTTGACAAATCCTTAGGGGGAGTCAATTTAGCGGATTTTAAAGGGTATCAATCTGCGTTTCTGGCTAAAAAGGGCTCTTATTGGATTCTGCCTCCGGTACAGTATAGCCCGGTGTGTTTGGACGTAGAAAAAGCCATTCTTAATAATCTTAACCCTCTAGCATTACTTACTTCAAACCAGCTTTATCCAATCAGTTCTAAATCCATCTTTAAAAATACGAAAATGGCACTCTTGTCGATAGACAAGAAATTGGATGCGAGTATTAAGGGTTCTAAGATGCACTCTCTATGGCTTAATCGTAGAATACAGTACAAAGGGAAATCAATAAAGTTTGATGAATGGATTAAAAAGGGTATCTCTTTCCCGTATCAGTTGGAAAGCTCTTTGTATCCGGTTACATTTGTTGATCTTCAATCCAGTTATAATTTGGATAATATCAAATTTTATAATTTTTTAAAAGTAAGAGCGGCAATAACTAGAACCAAACTACATAATGTGCCCCCGTCCTTACCATTGTTTATAGCGAAAAGTAATAGACTAGGCCATCAGGTGTCCCATATATACAAACTTCTTCGTCCTCAATCTTCTAGGCTTAATAATAATTTGATAGATTTCTGGAATTCACACTCTACTGATCCAATACCGGATTCTTCCTGGCAACAGGTCTGGAATTCGGTAACAAGACATAAAATCTCTCCAGTCTTATCTCAAACAAAATATTGGCTATTGCATAAAGCATTTTGGACTCCAACACATTTGTTTTCTCTTGGCATTCGCGAGGACCCACTGTGTTGGAATTGTAAAAAGGAAACTGGGGATCTAGCCCATCTTATTCTGCTTTGTGAAGCTGGGTCATCTTTTTGGGACAAAGATTTTGCTTTTCTTTCCCAGGTATTTAAATGTGAGTTAGAAAGAGAGTTTGCTGTTTTAGTTTCTGGTTTCTTGAAGGTGGATACATGTTCCGATACCGACAGAGCCCTATTGGATCTTCTATTTATGTCCGCAGTAAAGATGGTGCTTAACAACTGGAAGGACACACACAAGACTTCATATAAAGGATGGATGAACTGGGTCACTCACCTTAGAGGGGCAGATAATATTGCTTTACAGAACTCCCCATGGAAACCCCCGTTTAGACCATTATGGAAATCATTGGACATTTATTTCAACACACACAAACCTCCGTGATTATCCATGGTTTGTGACCACATTATGTTATGCTATCTTATGCCTACTATATATGATGCTTGGATTATCAATTTTCTTTCTCGTATTTGCAGTGAAATGTACAATAACTATATTTTAATGTATATGTATTTTCATAATAGGTTGCTCATGTTGCTTTTTGTACAGGTTTTCCCATTTCTCTTTCTCTTCTTCTTTTTCTCTCTTCTTTTTTTTCCTTCTTTTCTGGTAAGAGTGTATCAATTGCTCATCTTGGGGCTACATGATATGGAATTCTAATTTGGGTAGTTTGCATATGTTGATGGGTTTCTAGGCTGTAATTTCAATGCAAAAGGTCAGTTGCTTTGTGCCCCAAATGTGTCATTTTTTCGTTTATTTTGTTATATTTTTTGAAAAAATGTAATAAAGAATTTCAACTTAAAAAAACCCCATTTGTTTAAATATTGAATTCGTGAGGTCCTACTTCAAGTGGTGCTTCGATAAGGCTTGATACTTGGAGTCACAGACTATTTTGTTTATTGTACTTTTCAGACTTTTATACTGGTGCAAACTAGACGGGGAGGCATCAGAGCACCTCATATTAGTTTTTACTGTGATAATATAATATAATTTAAAGCAGTGAGCCAGAGGCCCTATAGTAATTGCAGCACCATTGAACAAGCAAATAAGAGGCTGTCATTTCATGGATTCAGAATTACAAAAGTTATTTCATGCAGCAAGAGTCTGCATTTTTCCTAAATGTGCAGTTAACCATTTGCGTATTCTGTTGATTTAGGGCTGTACCGTTTGAGGAGCATGACTTACGACTAAAGAGTTTTATACATGTTACATGTTTAATGGATTAATTACAATGGTGCTCAGCAGCCCCTGTTGTATGTTTGCTTTTTGGTTCTCTTATAATTCACAAACAAAAAAATGTTCTTTAAAAATGTGAATAATTTAGGAGTATAGTTCGAGAAAGCTTCAGAAACGGAGAATCCTTTCTTGGAACGTTGGATCTGTAATCACTATTTTTATTGGCCTTTGGCCCTATAGGACCCTCGGGGATGCTGCAATTCAGAGGCAAGCCTTCGTTTACCAGGCAGGTTTTTGGGTATATTCGCCTCAACTGGGATCCATATTAAGCAGGACGATACCCGTTTGATATGTTCATACTAACCTGGAAGTTCACACTTGCCTATCTGCAGCATACAGGGGAGACCCCAGAGGGGCCAAGCTCTGCTTTGCCAGTTCGGTAAGAAGGCCATTGCCCTAGTCGAGGCGGGAGGAGACAAGGGATTACACTGAAGTTCTTAGGTCAGCAGATTTAGAAAAGGTTTGCATTTACAAACTGAGTTCATTTTTACAGAAAGGATGATAAACGTATGCAACTGCCTTACAAAGTGACAAAAAGTTTAAAAATCATGGATATAGGCACAGGGGAGTAAACAAACTGACAGAGCAAAGGTAAGCTGGACACTACGGTGTTGCAGGCCGGGAAATGAGGAGACTCATTGGGCATGACATATCTTATTGCCCTGGTACCTGTCAGACCTTAGGCACCTTTCGCGGGAGCCACAGGGCCGACAGGGGCTACTGGGCCACAACAATCTTGGTTGTGGGCTGTTCTATGGCTTTGCAAACTGGACCAAGTACCACCCCTTCCACGTTTGACTTCCAGGGTAGCAAGGACGAGCAATCAAGGGCTTCTCAGAGAGGTGATGTGTGGGACAAGAGCACAGAACTCAATAGTTAACCAATAAACACAACAACATATGATGCAGTCCAGTGCTCATCGTTTAAGTAAAGGAATGTAGGAGGCTGGCTCAGTATATAGTGTCCACCTATGTTGAGGCACTGTGCACTGAGTCTAGGCAACTCTTAGTGATAGTGTTTGGGTCCCTGAAAACCAAAGCTCTCAAGGGGTAGCTGTGGAGAGCAGCTAAGGCTTGTCTAGGAGGGGTCTAAAGCGGTTGCATGTACCACTATAGTCTGTCAGTAAGCTTTTCACACAAGATAGAACAACACCAGGTGAGTAGAAAAATACTTTATATTTATTACTAGACACTAACTTGGAATATCTCCTACCCGGAGATATCAATTACACACAAAAAATACTTAGAAAACAGGTAAGTAGCATAGAAAAACACATAGGGCCTCACTGTAGGGCAAAACCATATACTAAAATAGTGGGATGCGAGGTGAGAACCAAAACGGGACGAGTACCCAAGGTTGGAGGACCCCAGGGAAAGCAAGCAACCAACCAAGGTGAGTAGCCAGGGACCCCATGGCGCCCAGGTGCAGAGTGGCGTAACCGGACCAGACGTCTATAGGACAACACAGGGTAAGTGGCGGTTGTAAAATTAGAGTTCCAGGACCCTTCCCAAAGGACCCACTTGGATCAAGGAAGGTTGGAAATTCACCTCACCCGTGGATACCCAGAAGATACGGATACCTGCACCAGGGAGCCCAGGTTCATAGGGGTGAAGTGATGTCGCAAACCTCCATTGACGCCAGTGGAGGGTCGTGGAAGTTCAGCAGCTAAAGCGTCTCGTGGACCAGGCCAGTGGAACCAGGACGAAGAATCCAGACAAGAAGAAACTGAAAGCACAGGGAACAGAGTCCAAACCACCCGTAGGTGACCAGGAGGCACAGGAGCACAATACCAGCCCTGGTTGAAGGTTCTTGCTGTAGCACGGTGAAGAGGAGACAGCAGCTGAGGAGACCATGCGACGTTTCAGAAGACCAGGAGCATTTACGGAGCTGTCCCACGCTGGCCGACTAGTGCAGGAAGGTCAGTGGCCGGCAGGACCACCAATAAGCCTAAGCCTTGGCAAACGCAAGCCACAGTTTGCGGGAGAAGATGCTTGGTTGTAGACCAGCAAGGTCTGTGGGACTAACCCAGCAAGGGTAAGTGAGAGCTGGCCCTCAGCACGCAAGAGAGCCAGCAGGAATCGATGGAGCCCCCTCGGTGACCCTCTGGCAGCAGGCACAGGAGGTCGCAAGGAAGCCCGAGCAGCACACAGGAGACGAAGGCCCATGATGCAGAGGAGCAGGCAGAACAACGTGCTTGGAGCTGTGCAGTGCTGGAGGCAGGAGCTACTTGGAGCTTGAAAATCTTTGGTGAAGAGAGCCAACAGGCCTTGGTGACGACAAACAGAAGCGGTGCACAGGTTGGCGGTCTACGTTGGCTGGAGTGGGATTACAGTCTCCCAACTTGGAGGGAAGACTGGTCAGGCCTCTGGAGAACCAACAAACCACCACCTATGTTGCAGAGTCGTGTGATGTCCGTGGGACAACAGGATCAGCAAACCGGTCTTCGACGTGCCTGCAGATGCACGGAAGTGACTCCTTCACTTTAAGGGAGATTCCTTCAGGCTAGGATGCAGGCTGAGTCCTTGGTGACTTGGAGAATGCACAGCCACGAATTTGCAGATCTTTGGATAAGCACAGGGACGAAAATGCAGCAGGATCCTTTCTACCAGGAGCAGGTTTTTCGTGGGTCCTGGCTTGAAGATCAGCAGAGTTCCAGTGTCCACCAGCAGAAGAGTCTTTGATCAATCTTCAGCGACTAACAGTCGGTTCCAGAAGTTGTTGTCAGGACGAATCTAAGGACCCACCCTCAGGGGAGCCCTTAAGTAACCCTAAAAAAGGGGGAAGGACCTCTTCTCTTCTGACCCACTTATCAGAGAGGGTCAGGGATGCTACTCAGATGTCCTAGCCAGTCAGATGCTCCCAGGGGCCAAGATTCAACATGGCAGATTCAAGTGTCCACCTGGAAGAGCTCTGGGCACCTCCCTAAGGAAGAGCTGGACAGGAGGTGGTCACTCCCCTATCCTTTGTGTAGTTTTACGCCGGAGCGGGAGCCAAGGGCTCCTGAACTGGGCCAAACTGGTTTATGCATGGAGGGCATCAAATGTGCCCTTCTATGCAGTTTGGTGGCGCTCGGAAGCGCCCCCATCCTACCTAATTCTAAAGGAGAGGGGGTCACACCTCTCCTTAACAGGAAATCCTTTTTTCAGCTTCCCCTGCCCGAGTGAAGCTCATCAGCAGGTGGGCAGAACACTGTCTAGGGTCGGCGGCAGCACAGGCTGGCAGTCAGACCCTGTAAGGCTACACAGGTACGTATTGAGGGGGTCCTCTAAGGATCCCCCCAGTACATGGTATCATGTTACTAACACTGGAATCAGTGTAATTGCATGATTCCAACATGTTTGATACCAAACATGACCAGGTTCGGGGAAGCCATTATGTAGTTAGACATCTCGACTTGCCAGTGTCCACTACATATCTTATAATGCCTGTCCCACGCTTACAAAGCCCAGAAAATGGGGTCTGGGATTTGTAGGGGCACCTTTGCTCGTGCAGTGGTGCCCACACACTTAGAACCATGCACCCTGCCCTTGGACTGAAGGGCCTACCCTAGGGGTGAGTTATAGGTTTTAAGTAACCCTGGGCAAAGCACTACGCTACGCTCGCGTAGTTTGCGAAGTTTGCGATACTTCGCACAACGCGAAGTGCACGTAGCACAGTGCGAACACGCGTAGCGTAGTGCAGCGGTCATTTTTTGCTTGCTCGCGGTCCTCAACGTCAAGTTGGCGCCCGCGAGCAAGCAAAATGACATCCCGGCGAGACTTTTTCCTCGTTCACGATCAGCAACATCAAGTTGCCGATCGCGAGCGTGGAAAATAAACCTCCCGGCGAGATTCTCAACGCGGGGAGGTCAGGTTTCTCATTGCGAGTGGTCGCGTATGCTCGCGACCGCTCGCGATGAGAAACTAGCAGTCCGCGTTGAGAAAGCTGCCGCTCGAGTAAAAATCTACTCGAGCGGCAGTAAAAGACAGCTCGCACTGTGCAAGATGCCGTTTTCAATGATTGCACAGTGCGGACAAGCATCCGGCACTGTGCAATCATTGCGAACAGTGCACTACGCAGTTCGCGTAGTGCTACGCGTAGCTCGCCTAGTGCGAACTGCACTTTGCGTAGCTTCGCGTAGCGCTACTTCGCGAACTTCGCCCAGCCTTAGTTTTAAGTGCAGTGACCGTAATGTAAGGGAAACATTATATCTGGAGTGAAGGGTGCATGCACGCTGTAATGCAGGATGCAATGCTAGCTCTGCAGATGCAGTTTGCATGGGCGCCTATGGGTAGCACAATGCATGCTGCAGCCCATAGGAGACCCCTGGTGTACCAGTGCCCTGGCTACCTCAGTGCCATATACTAAGGACTTATAATGGTACCCTAGTATGCCAATTGTGGGGTGTACAAAGTACCTACAAGTAGATTTAGAGGAGAGAGCATTGTCACTGGGGTTCTGGTTAGCAGAATCCCAGTGAACTACAGTCAAACACACTTACACCAGGCAAAACGTGGGGGTAGCTATTCCAGAAAGATCCTACTTTTCTACAAGGAAAGTACTTTAATCTCATAGCAGAACGAAATACCAGACAGTTTGGTTGGAACTAAATACAGATATAGTAATCTAAGTCTTGTTTCACAGAGAGGCGCTACACTCCCCTTTTCCGGTGTCCTCTTTCCCAGCGAGGGGGGGGGATCCTATCTCTAAAGTCTCCAACACTCTATGACTTCGTTATTGATCAGGGGCAGATAGTATCTAATACTCTCACTTGTCAAATGTGCAACTTAGATCAATGTTTTTTTACCTCTTCAGCAATGGATATAGCATACTGGTCTGCATGTGCTAGTCTCTTGTCCCAGGAGTATGCGAAGCCCAGCATTTACCTTCTGGTTATTGATGCAGCTAAAGCAGTGCAGCAGATGTGGTTCATAAGGGTGGCTCCTCTCCTATGGGGGCAACTGAGGCAGCTTCACCTTGGGTCCATGTCCACAGTGAGGCAGATTTGTGCAGCAGCCCTTGCGTTCAGCAGTGGCAGTCTTCCCACCTGGTTGTAGTCGGGGATTCAGAATCAACATTTAACATTATTAAAGCAGCTCAAACAAAAACCAGGCATCAAGTCTAAGGGGACCACTTCATAGTACGAGTCACTCATGGCTTTGCTCTTTGGAATATTCTGCTTTCTCTGCATGTCCCCACGCAAGGAACACGTTGGACTTCTTCACCTAGACAGTGTCTTCTCCTGCAGGGCCAGGCATGCTCCTTCCATCTCTCAGCAGGCACCAGTCAGACCATGAACTGTGCCAGCAGAAAGTATACACTTCAAGTGATATCCCCTCATCTCTGAGAAGCTGGCTGCTAGGCACACACCAGAACTGGTGCACAGAAGCTCTTTAAGTACTCAGTGGAGCACTCCCTTCCTTGGTGAAAAATAATTTGGGACCGGAACAAAGTGAGTGGTTTGGATCCCACTATTACACACATACACATTGTCCTGACAGGGGATCTGAATCTGTTGTATAAGGCTTAAGAACTGGTTTGGGTCACTTCTCTTCAGGTGTCATTTTCAGGCTGCTCCTCAGACTCAGACTTTGTGCAAAGTGGTGGTTCTCTAAACAGGTAGCAATGTGGCTTGCTGCAATCAGGAGTATCTAGTACATGGACACAATGAAGTGTGCAATCTTTGCACCTTGCTTTCATCAGTCTTCCTGAAGTAGTAATCGGAGATGCACAAAATGGCAGGCCCTGCCTAGAAATTTCCTCACCTTGATCAACAAAAACTGCAGTTCCACCTCTCACTCTTACAATTTACTAAAGCGCAATGGTCGGGAAGAACTAATCACTAGCCCTTAGCTTATAAGGCCTTCAATAAAATTCTACAGGTAGCTCTGTCTCCATCCTTACTCACTTTAGTGTCTAAGATCCTCATTACGAGTCTGGTGGTCCACGGACCACCAGGGGCGCAGCGTAATTCCGACCGCCCTATTGCGACCAGGGTAGTCGGGCTGCCCTGAGACCACTGCAATGCCTGGTGATGACGCAGCGGTCTTGAGGCCGCAGTATGCTTGGCGAGGCCGCTGCTGCCCCACCAAGCATATAAAGAGTTTCCTCACCACCACACTTTTCATGGCGGTGTGACGGCCATGAAAAGTGTAGTGGTGAGGAATCAGAGGGGGCCCTACAGGGCCCCTTGTGCCTCTGTGCCATGGGGTGCATGCAGGGGGAGGCACATGTTGTGCCCCCCTGTGTGCATGCGCCCTAGTACCTGCATGGCATAGACTGCAGCAGTCCAATGCTGTGCAGGGACTGATTTTGATGTTCCCATTGCGGTGCCTATTTCATAGGCACTGCCATGGAAGTGCCAAAGAACCACCCGCTAGACAGGAGAAAACTCCTAATCTGGAGGGCGGTTCACCAATGGTTTTGATCGTGTGGGAGCGGGGCGGGGCAGTCCCACTCCCGCACCGCCAAACTAGTAATGAGGCCCTAAGTCTCTACCCACTGGAATGCAGGCAATTCATATCCACTGTCGATGCAAGTAGTCCTCATCCTCCATGTTGTGCCATGCTGAACCAAGGGCATCCAAATTGGATCGCACTAGCCCTATTACTCACTCACACAACACACAGAGTACTTCTACAATACATGTCCTTTAGACTCACTGTACATACACGCAGTCAGCGTGCATGCAGGTATCCTGACTCTTGATTTGGCCTTAGGTTCACGGTAAACTAGCGTGTGTGCAGAGGCCTAAGCCTGCCACGGTACCGCAAGGCCCAAACCTGTCCTGTGACCTGGAGGGCGCACAAAGAGCGCCGTCATAGTGACTACAGTCAAAGTCCTAAGTGTATCACAAAGTGGTGGTAGCAGCATACCGTTTTGTGAATCAGTACTCCGATCACCTTTTTCTCTTTGTCAAGAAGAGGAGAGCCTACCTACTCCTCCCTTGTAAAGATCCACAGTTGGGTGCTCAGAACTCTCATGTTCAAATCTCAGCAAAATTTTGATTCTTGAAAATATTTCTTAAGGATCAGCCTGGAAGCTGTATCTAGTCAGGACTAGAGGATGTAATGTGTTTCTTGCAAGCCTTAATCAAACGTGGTCATCTGGCATCGAAAAGCCCATAGAAGGACTATTGTGTCCTCAAATTGCTTGAGTAGCAACATTTAAGAACAGCTATATCTGAAAGAGACACGTTAGTGACAGATTCCTTACCTTAGAATATCCCCAGGCGTCAGGCTGGATCCGGAACGTTTTTGCGTAGCAGTACCCTTGCGCGTCAGTAGGCGGCGTCGTGCGGCTCCGCGTCCGTCGTCGGCGTCGGGACTGCCGGGATGACGTCGCGGGCAGTACTTAGACGCCGCCCCTGCGCGCTGACGTCAGTTCTTCTTTTTCCGCGCCAGTAAGCGCAGATCCGGGAAGATCAGTGCCCTAGTCATCTTTTTTGACTAACTTTTTGGTGATTTTTCACTGTTTTTCTACACGAGTCTCTCGACTCCGAAGGTGTCGGTAGGGATGCCCGGCTTCAAGCCCTGCGACGTCTGTGGTCGCATGATGTCGATCACAGACCCGCACTTAGAGTGTCTCTACTGCCTCGGCCGCGACCACGACACGAAGTCGTGCCCCCACTGCCGGGCCTTGCAACCGAAGGCTTTGCGAGAGCGGTCTCGAAAGCTCCTCGAGGTCCGGCAGTCGGCTCCGCGCCACACCAAGCCCCGGTCACGTGAGAGGTCGAGAGGCCGGTCGCGGAGTCCTCATCGGTCGTCGGAGTCCAAGTCTTCGCACTCCTCCGGTAAGTCGAAGCATAAAAAGTCTAAGAAGCGTCATCGCTCGACGGCGCCGCCTCGCCGGTCTCGCGACTCGGCTGAGGCTCCTATCGGCACCGTCCCCGCGGCTCCGGGAGTGCCTGTGGAGCCGCCCCGCATTACCCGTCCTTCCCGGGTTCGGGGCGACTCCGGCCGAGATACAGGAATTCCTGTCGGCCATGGCCCGCCTCTTCGGGCCTCAAGGTCCCCCCGGTGCGCCTTCGGGCCCCGCGGGCCCTGATGGGGTTTCCCCGGCGCCGCCGGCGACTCCGGTCCCGGCGCCGCCTGTAACACCAGCCTCGGTCCCGGCCCCGGCCTCGATCCCGGCTCCGGTGCTGCCGCAACCCCCATCGACGCCGGTTGACCTAACTACACCTCCGCCGGCGCCGATGTCTCCGGTGCCGTTCCCGACGCCGCCCGGGGCTCCGGGCAGCGTCGTTCCCCGGTTCTCTCCGGATCCGGACATGGCGCCGGATCGGCGTCGCTCGACGCCGGCTCCGACGCCGCTGGGACTTTGGGTCCCACATGTCCCTCCTCCTCCTTATTTTGAACCTGAATTGGAGGACGGAGATAACTGGGAGGGGTCTGATGACCCTCTCACACAGCAGTGTGAGTTTGATCAGGACTGGACTGAGGAACTTGGGGATGCCAGTGGGCTGGACACCTCCCCTGACTCTGGCATGCTGTCTCCTCCATCCGTGGCAACGGAGGAGGGAGCAAATTTTGCAACGGTGTTGCGTAGAGCAGCTGGGGCCTTAGACCTCCAGTTGCCTACAGTGGCTGTCAGGACTAACATCCTGACGGAAGTGCTTCAGCCGGCGGCTACCTCCTCGGAGCCACTGCTGCCGTTCAACGAGGCGCTTTCAGACATTCTTTTGGGCACCTGGTCCAAGCCCACCACAGGGGCTCCTGTGGATAGGAACGTGGCCCGATGCCATCGCCCTGCTCCGGGCGACCCACCGTTTCTCTCTCTACACCCCACCCCTGAGAGCTTGGTGGTCCAAGCCTCTGCTTCCCAAAGCGCCTTCCCTACCGCTCCCCCGGATAGGGAATCCAAACGCCTGGATCAATTTGGGAAGAAGGTCTTTTCTTCCGCCAGTGCTGGCTTGCGGTCAGTCAACACCACTTGCCTCTTGGGCCGATATTCCCACTCCTTGTGGGACTCGGTGGCGCAAGTTCTGCCCCAGTGTCCTGAGGAGGTCCAGACACTGCTTTCCCGCACCATTGCGGAGGAAAGAGATGCGGCAAAGTACACCATCAGATGTGGCCTTGATACCGCCGACTCGCAAGGCAGATCGCTTGCGACGACAGTGGCGCTGCGCCGTCACGCCTGGCTGAGGACCACTGGTTTCTCGGGTGATGTCCAAAACTCTCTTATGGACATGCCCTTTGATGGAGTCGGTCTTTTTGGGACAAAGGCAGACCATGCGCTGGAGCGCTTTAAGGACTCGCAGGCTACAGCCAAGTCCGTGGGCCTTTCTGCTGTGCACCCTCAGCAACAGTCTGCTTTTCGCCCCTTTCGTGGCCACGGAAGGGGCGCCCAGTCACGTCCGCTGCCCAGCCACCGGCCCGCGCAGCAAGCGTCTTCGCGTGGCCGAGGACGTGGCTCCCGCCGTGGCGGGTCAGGCAACCAGTGTGCGGGTCAGGCCACCAACCCCGCCCCGTCCGCGGCCTCCAAGCCCTCCTAGTCCTTCCTTTCAGGTGCACAGCACGCCAGTAGGGGGCAGGGTCCGCCATCACCTTCACCACTGGCGTGCCATCACCTCGGACAGGTGGGTCTTGGACATTGTCCGAAGGGGCTACTCCCTCCCCTTCGTGACCATCCCCCAGCCATGCCACCTCAATTCCACCGCATGTCAGGGGATCACTTGGTGCTTCTTCAAAAGGAAGTTGCGGCCCTCTTGGCCAAGAGGGCCATCGAGCGTGTTCCGACCCCAGAAGTAGGACGTGGTTGCTACTCCCACTACTTTCTGGTGCCCAAAAGGACAAGGAGGACATGCGTCCTATCTTGGACCTCCGGAACGTCAATCGCTTCCTCCGGAAGGAGAAGTTCAAGATGCTCACCCTAGCTCAGGTCTTGACTGCTCTCGACCCTGGAGACTGGATGGTAGCGTTGGACTTGCAGGACGCATATTTCCACATCCCCGTCCTGCCGGCCCACCGGCGTTACCTGCGGTTCACGGTAGGCCTCGAGCATTTTCAGTTCACCGTGCTCCTTTTGGCCTTACCAGCGCCCCTCTGGTGTTCACGAAAGTGATGGCGGTGGTCGCAGCCCATCTGCGCCGGGCAGGGGTTCCAGTCTTCCCCTACCTCGACGACTGGCTGCTGAAGGCGGGCTCGTCCCAGGCAGTCGTCTCCCACCTCCAGACAACGGCCGAACTCCTGCACTCGCTGGGGTTCTCCATCAACGTGCCGAAGTCGCACCTGATTCCTTCTCCGCAGCTCCTTTTCATCGGAGCAGTTCTGGACACGACGCAGTCTCGGGTTTATCCTCCCGAACGGCGAGTCCGGGATATTCAGGCTATGATTCCGATCTTTCGGCCTTTATCCTGGGTTTCGGTACCGAAGACCCTGAGGCTGCTGGGCCTCATGGCCTCCTGCATCCTGCTGGTCGATCATGCCAGATGGCATATGCGGGCTCTGCAGTGGGACCTGAAGTTCCAATGGGCGCAGCACCAGGGCAACCTGTCCGATCACGTCCAGATCTCGGAGGGGACTGCAAAACAGTTGCAGTGGTGGCTCTCGAACCGGCAATGGGTCATGGGCAGATCCCTCTCCCTTCCCCAGCCTGAGCACACAGTTGTGACGGACGCGTCCCTTCTGGGATGGGGCGGTCACATGGGAGAGGCGGAGATCAGAGGCCTCTGGTCTCCGGCGGAGTCCCGGCTCCATATCAACCTTCTGGAGCTCCGGGCGATCCGACTTGCACTCAAGGCATTCCTTCCCTCTGTCAAAGGGAAGGTAGTGCAGGTGTTCACAGACAACACCACCGCCATGTGGTATTGCAACAAACAGGGCGGGGTGGGGTCGTGGACCCTATGTCAGGAGGCTCTGCGCCTCTGGACATGGCTGGAACATCAGGGCATATTCCTGATGGTTCAACACCTGGCAGGTTCCCTGAACGCCAGGGCGGACGAACTCAGCCGCAGGTGCATGATGGATCACGAATGGCGTTTTCACTCGGAGGTGGTGCAAGGTCTCTTTCAGCAGTGGGGAGAGCCTTGGTTAGATCTGTTCGTCACCGAAGAGAACGCGCAATGTCAGCAGTCCTGCGCGTTGGAATTTCCAAGGCGGCACTCGCTCGGCGACGCTTTTTGTCGCGAGTGGAGTTGCGGTCTGTTGTACGCCTTTCTGCCTATACCACTTCTACCCAGAGTGTTGAAGAAGATTCGGCGCGACCGGGCCCAAGTCATTCTTGTGGCTCCGGACTGGGCTCGAAGAGTTTGGTATCCCGAGCTACTCAGTATGAGCGTCGATCCCCGATCCGTCTGCCTCTTCGGGAGGATCTTCTGTCGCAGCAGCAGGGGACGGTCCTCCACCCGAACCTGTCCAGTCTACACCTGCTTGCGTGGAGATTGAGCGGCGGCAGTTGATTCCTTTCGACTTGCCTCCCGAAGTTTGTGATGTGATTCTGGCAGCCAGGCGTCCCTCCACTAAGGTGGTATACGCCTGCAGGTGGAACAAGTTTGTGGCATGGTGCACAGCAAAGGCTGTGAATCCCCTTTCTGCCCCTCTTTCTGAGGTTCTTCTGTTCCTTCTTTCTCTGGCCCAACAGGGTTCTGCCCTGGGTACCATCAAGGGCTATCTTTGTGCGATATCAGCCTTCCTCAGGCTTCCTGATCAGCCCTCCCTTTTCAAGTCCCCTGTGGTTAGCAGGTTTCTTAAAGGCATTACACACCTCTTTCCTCCTGTTCCGTTTGTAATGCCTCAGTGGGACTTGAACTTGGTTCTTACCTTCTTAATGTGCGCTCCCTTTGAGCCTCTACATAATTGTCCTCTTCGTCTTCTTACTCTGAAGTCAGCATTCCTGGTGGCCATCACCTCTGCTCGGCGGGTGAGTGAGCTCCAGGCTCTTTCATGCAAACCTCCCTTTCTGTCTGTTCATCCAGACAAGGTTGTTCTTAGGACGCGTCCGTCCTTCTTGCCAAAGGTGGTTACTGCCTTCCATATTGGGCAGACCATCACTTTGCCCACCTTCTTTCTTCCTCCACATCCTTCCAGAGAGGAAGAGAGGCTCCACCGTCTGGACCCAAAACGTGCGCTTTCTTTTTACATCAACCGCACACACCAGTTCCGGGTGGATGACCAGCTCTTTGTTGGCTACGTGGGCGCCAAAAAAGGTCGGGCGGTACACAAAAGGACCATCTCCCGCTGGGTCACTATGTGTATCAAAGCCTGCTATTCTTTGGCTAAGAAGGAGCCTCCTGTTGGGCTGCGTGCCCATTCCACCAGGGCAACGGCGGCTACCACGGCTTTAGGCCGCGGGGTTCCGTTACAGGATATATGTCAGGCAGCTACGTGGGCCTCGCTGCACAGGTTTACCAAACATTACTGCCTTGACAGCCAAGTCCGTAGAGACGGCTTCTTTGGCCGTTCTATTCTCCGGGACTTCCTCGTCTGATCTTTGTTCGCAGACCCACCACCGGGGTTGGTATTGCTGGGGTATCTATTCTAAGGTAAGGAATCTGTCACTAACGTGTCTCTTTCAGATGCACAAGTTACTAACTTGTGTAACGATATATCTGTAAGAGACAGTAGTTAGTGACAGATTCCTTACCGCCCCACCCATCCTCCCCGTTCTGCGAACTGATTTCTAGGGTTAAGGACATCCCTTTCAGGGCCCTAGTATTTTTCAGACACCTATGTCAGCTTCTTGCATGGCTCTGCGTTCCTGGCGCGGAAAGTCGTGTACAGAACTGACGTCAGCGCGCAGGGGCGGCGTCTAAGTACTGCCCGCGACGTCATCCCGGCGGTCCCGACGCCGACGACGGACGCGGAGCCGCACGACGCCGCCTACCGACGCGCAAGGGTACTGCTACTCAAAAACTTTCCGGATCCAGCCTGACGCCTGGGGATATTCTAAGGTAAGGAATCTGTCACTAACTACTGTCTCTTACAGATATATCGTTACACAAGTTAGTAACTTGTGCTTCAGTGATCCTTTTCTAATGCATCACGATTTTTCACAGCTAGAGAGTTCTTCTCTGCTATAGCCAGGAAAGGCTTCCCATCTTATCCACTTCTGAACAGTGATCTGGTGAAGTGTAGGAGTATTTAAAGACAAATGCCGTTAGCAGAGACAGTCCATTATATTATATTCTAGTTCCAATCTCTGTCCTACTCATTTTTTAACCTCAGGATGTCCAGTGCTTATTTGAGCCTATGCTTACAGGTGGGGCCCATCGACACCCATTTCTGGGCAAAGCACTTATTTCTCATCATGATATTTTGACACAGTGCAAGAGAGAAAAACATAAAAGGGAAAAAAATGAAGGAAGGGAAAGAAGGAAAACGAGTCACAAAGGAAGAAAGCAGGGGTGACAAAGAACCTGTGTAGCAGGCCTTCGACCACATTATAGGTACAAAATCTAAAGATTCAAAAGTAAAACAATTTGTAAACACCATGAACAGACAGAATCTCAGACAATTATTTTATAAAGTGCATTTATCCACTATTGTTCTCCCACTGTTCCTACAAACAAATACTCTAGTCCCCATAGTCACACATAATGTAACTTGTCAACTATAGCTATACAGTGAATTCCTTCTCGGTTTAGCCGAAAGGACAGAGCAAACACCATGGGTCGTAGCACAACAATGGCTGTGGCGACAGCTGCTTTGGTGCGAGTTGTGTCTTAATTGTTGTAAGAGCTGGATGAGCGCTATTTTACCACCTTAGAATGTGGTACAGATTAGCTAGTCACAGGAACTTTCAAGGCATGTGCTACGTTTGGCTGGTGAAATATAGCTGCGTTTGTTGTAGTTTTTAAAGTAAACATCTAAATATTACACAGTAGCATAATTTAAACATAACGTGGCACATCACAACAACAGATTAAAAAACGAATGCAACACAAAAACTGCAGTACAGAAAACAAAATCATATTGCAGTAATGCAGCACAAAAAGACAGCAGCGGAAAATACAACAGAACACATAACAAGCTCAATAAAAAGGCCATAACTAAAGTGCACAAAAACTTTTTTGTCACAGTACCACCTCCAGAATCCTGTTTTCATAAATCCCTGGTAAAAGGTGTTTACAGGACTAACTTAATAGCGCCAGTCAAAAATGTCTTGTTACTTACCTGTAATCTTCATGACCCCGATTAGGGTCCTCCTCGTCCCAGTCCTAACATAGTGAGGCAATCCTGCCTCCCGATAGCCAATCAGAACGCTTATAATATTTTCAAAGGATATATAAGCCCCTCCCACCCACCGCCATGCCTGTTATCAACAAGTCCTGACACAAACACAGCGGGAGGGAGAGAGGGTACAGGACTGGGACAAGGAGGACCCTAATCGGGGTAATGAAGATTACCGGTAAGTAACAAGACATTACCCCCTCATGGGTCCTCCTCGTTCCAGTCCTAACATAGTGAGGAACTCACAAGCAGAGACCCAAGAAGAAAAAACGCAGGACACCAGGGATCCTTGCAAAAGTACAAAACTTAATCAAACAAAGGATTAAGGAACAGCAGCGTGCAAAACGAGCCACAGAGGCAAGGAAAACAGCAAAGCGATAATGCCGAACAAATGTGTGAAGGGACAGCCAAGTGGCCGCTCCACAAAACACCTGGACAGAGACCCCCGCCTCCTCAGCCCAGGAAGCGGACACAGAACGTGTTGAATGACCCAGCACCAGAGACGGAGGAGGCAGACCCACAGGATAGGCAGACCGCCAAACGCACATAGCGAGTGAAGGTGGAAGGAGAAACCAACCATCCCTGAGCCACACCCCCACATGAGAAAAACAGGGCAGGTGAAAGACGAAACCCCAAGGTACGGTGGAAGAAAAAACGAAGGGTGCGAACAACCAAGGATGAAGGAACAAAGGAATCCCCAACCCCAGGCAAAATAGGAAGGAATCACCTCCAGCAGCAAATGGAACCCAGAGGAAGCTCAGGGGAAAAAACCCGGGCCCAGCCGCAAAACAACCCCATCCAGCAGAAACTGCAAATAAGGGAAGGAGAAAAGCAAAGCACCCAACCGCCGCGCGGAGTAGACGGACAACAAAAAAGCCACAGTTGTGGACAACCACAACAAACAGCCTCCATAAAAGGCACAAAAGGGTGCAACTGCAGACCCTGCAATACAGTAGGCAAACCCAAGGAGGCACAATCACAGGAGAGATCGGATGCGGAAGCCGAAAACAACACAGAATCCGACTCACCCAAGGAGCAACAACCTCCAAAGAGGCCCCGAGACCCCGACAAGCCTGAACCACAGCCCAACGAGCAGACAAGGCGGAAGGGGAAAGGTCCATCAAAAACTCATCTTGGAGAAAGACAAGAAGAGAAGCCTGACCACCAACCATGGATCCAGACCAAGAAAAGAGCACCAAGAGACAAAAGAGCCTCAACGCGCACCACAGTCCTTAAGTGTTGAAGGCCGACGCAACAACGGAATGCCACAGGCCACCACAGAAGAACAGCCCAAAGACGCCAATGACAGCCGCTCAAGAGCCAGGCCGACAGATGCAGGAGACAAAGATAGGGCAAAGACAGGTGCAGACACAGAAGCGGAGCCGGAGTCAAGGGAAGCCGGCCAAACCTGCCCCCCTCCAGCAGCAGCAGGAGCGGAAACCAAAGGCAGCGAGGTCAAAAAGGAGCAACTAACAGCACAGACACCTTCACCCCCCGAATCCTCTGCAGCACCCCCGGAAAGAGGGAAATAGGAGGGAAGGCACACAGAAAGCCCAAAGGGAAACGAGAGAGCAACCCCCAAGCCTGAGGACAGACCACCTCGGAACAAAACCGGGGGAGAAGAGCGTCGTAAGGGGCAGCAAAAAGACCGATCCAGAGAGTCCCGATCCGAAGACAAAGGTCCCAGAACAGAGGAACAGACAGACGGCACAACACAGAGGACGGGAGGAAGCGGGCCAAGCCGTCCTTACGATATTCAGAAGCATCTGAACGGAAACAGCCCTCAATGCCAACAGATGAGATTTCACCCAGACACAAATCATGGAAGGCAGCAGGTACAGAGACGCACACCTGGACCCCCCAAGAAGGCTCAAGTAACAACAAGCCACCTGATTGTCGGGACAAACCACAGACTCGTCAGCCACCAAGGACCCCAACATGGCCCCCCAACCTCAAGGACAGGCGTCCGAGGTCAACAAGAGGAGAGAAGGAAGCAAAAAACGCACCCCCACACCAGTGTGGGAGAGCAAAGCCACCATACCAAAGTAGGAACCAGAACAGGGGAGAGAGGAACCACAGCCACGCAACCTGTATGGGAAGGGTCCCAACGAGCCAACAGAAGAATCACCAAGGACCTGAGGCGCAGGCGAGGTCAAGGAACCACAGCCGTGTAGGCAGCCACCAACCCCCGGACCTGCAACCTACCCCGAGCAGGGGAAGAAGGGCGACCCAGCAGGACCCGCAGAAGAGTCAAAAGGGCAGACAACCGAGCCGGAGGGAGAAAACAGCCCCCTGCAAAGCGTCGAACAGGCCTCCGAGAAACTGAAGTCCCAGAACAGGAACCAGATGAGAAAAGGCCAGATCCAACATGAACCCCATATCCTGGAACAAGGCCATCAACGCCACCACCGCCAGAAGAGCCACAAGGAGGGTGGAAGCAGAAACCAGACAAAAGCAACATAGGGAAACACAGGGAAACCCAGACTCAGCAAAGCCCCCACAGCAGGAGCCAACACCGCGGAAAAACCCGGGCAGCAGTAGAGAGGTCGAAAGGCAACACCTGAAACTGGTAATGGAAACCGTCCACCGCAAACCGCAGGAACCGCTGGCCCCCCGGATAGACGGGAATGTGAAAACAGGCAACTTCCAAACCTAGGGAAGCCAAAAAATCGGCCACCAGGATGAGGAGAACGACGGACAGCAAGGGGATCATCCAAAAATGACCCAGCCGCACCAAACTGTACAAAGCCCGGGGATTCAGAAACCGAGCGGAAGGAACCATCGGGCGCCGGGACCAGGAACAGAGAGAAATAAAACCCCAGGCCCCGCTCCGTCACCAGAACCAGCACAACAGTGCCCCAGGACAAAAACAGGTCGACGCCAGAGAAGATGGCAGAGCGCATCACGGGGCCAATGGACAACGGGGAACCTCGAAAACAGTCCAAAAAGGGGACGGCCACGGAACGGAATCTGGTAACCAAGATCGATGACTTACAAGACCCACCAGGCGGAAATCAGACTGGACCAACGATCCAGGCACAACCGAGCCGAGTCCCCAAAATTGCAACATCGCCAACAATGTAGACAGGGAACTCACAACCAGTGAAACACCAGGAATTGAACACATAACCTTTTGAGGAAGAGACCGCAACCGGAACCACCAGGCCACGGTGACTCCTCCTGGGCATAACAATATCTGACCAACACCCAGGGGCAGCAGCAAGCGCTGCAGAGGCCGGGAACCAAATGGAACGCAGCCCCCCGACCACGGGCCCGACCACGAAAGGGCCGAGAAGAAGACAGAGAATCCGGTAACTCCAGAAGAAGGAAAAAAGAAATGCCCCTCCGCACAGACTGCCTTCGGAGTAAGCCAAAAAGCCTGAGAACCACAAAATGCAGGTAACGGGCCAAGGCGTCTGCGCAGCGTCAAGGCACCAAAGCGCGGTCCAGAAAGACCTCCTACCAGCCACCGCCGCCCCAGCAGCCGAGCAGAGGACCCTCAGGGCAACAAAACACAGCAGACAGAAACTGAGCCAAGACCTCCATCTGCGCCAAGATAGGAGTGAGATCCACCCGATCCGGAAGACAGACAAACAGGTACCCAAACCCCTAGAATGGACCTGCGAAGCAGAGGATGAGGAAGTGCAAGCACGAACCCCAAAACGAGAAGCAGCAGAAGAACGCATAAGAGCAAACTCCTCCGAAGACAAAGATGAGGAAGAAGACATGGAGGTCAAAATAGACAGACCCCAGGAACCAGAGGAAAATGAGTATCAAACACCGTCAGGTGATACCGCTTCCCCAGAAAACGAGGAATCCCCCGCATGTCAACCTCAAGCCATGCGACAGCCAGAACCTCCTAGACGACATAATGGAAAGGCAGGTCATGCACCACCGAGGAACAATACAGGGAGTCACCCCTCCGCAGACAATGAAGCAGGCGTAAAGCCGAGAACATCACGAAATGGACCAACATGACCGGAAAAAAAACCCTTTCACTGGACATACCCCCCAGCAGGGAAAATGACCACGTACTCCCACCCTCCGGAGAAGAGGAAGCAGAAGGCACAAGCAGCGCTGCCCGCATGGGAAGGCATCACAGTAGAATGAACCACATCCCGCAGGCTAGACCCGGAAATCTGCAACAGGTCAACCACTTGCAGCTCCCGAAACATGATGATGCTTAAACAAAGATCCTGCAGGCACTGGAGCGGAAACCTCAACACCCCTGGCCACATGCAGCAGTATCAGGAAGCCACAGCACACACCAGGAAGTGCCCAGCAACACCCCTAAAAAACTGTCCCCGAACAACCAAGTCATAGCAACATGAGACCTGGGAAAGAAAAAGGGACAGCCCTGCAGTCTCCCCCACAGCCACAGAACAAACATTATGGCAGCGGGAGCTGGATGCCGCTAGAAGACCCCAGCACCGGAACGACCCGAGGCCAGAACGCAAGAGAAAGCTCCCCGCCCCAGCCCAGCACATGCGCGGGGAGCACTTTCTGGCCAAGGAGCAGGAACACGGCTGACCGGAACACCGGTGCGGCCGCGCACAACAAAAGAAGTAAAACAAACACTTCAACAGTAAAGAAAAGAAAAAACTCACAGCACCGCAAACCCAGCCCTTCAAACTCTGGATCCGGCAAGCAGGAAACACGGAGCACACCAGCGTTCCGACCGACGTCGGACAGCAAAACAAACTACATGGCGGTGGGTGGGAGGGGCTTATATATCCGTTGAAAATATTATAAGCGTTCTGATTGGCTGTCGGGAGGCAGGATTGCCTCACGATGTTAGGACTGGGACGAGGAGGACCCATGAGGGGGTAATGTCGCTGTAGAGCTGTTGCTAGATAGAGGACTGTGCGAACTGCACATGATTTCCAGCAAAATAAACCATGCTGGTTTGTGTGTTGCCCTTCATCCCCCGTTTCTGCTATATATGCACCGTAAGTAACGGGAGTTACTTTCTACAATTTAATGGTACTCAATTGTTCAAGCTCGCACAGAAGGAAGACTGAGTTGGCACTGGGAATCGAACACGTAACCCGCAGGTCACAGCACGTCAGTGGGTGCCAGATCAATCACCAGATACGAAGGAGGCTACTTTACTTAGTCAACAGCCAGCTTTGATTGGGGTTGTGTAGTTGAAAAAATCTTCACTTGTGCACACATTTTCTTTGCTGAAAAACGTATTGTGGAAGATGCTTTATGTTTCTACTAAGGGAGACTAAAGCAAAATACAGCCCAGTGTAAGTCTCTGGCAAAAGCCTTACTTCCATGATGCAATCATGCAGCGGGAATGGGTGAAAAGAATCTCACTGTATTGTAACTGTTGTAACCGTTGATGTTGAGGCTTTCCGCCAAAATCACTGCTTTTAGCTGTTTACTAGACACCACCGACTTGCGATTAACACTTTAATAAACATTTTAATAGACGATTTCGGTATTTTTACATGCATAAAATATTGCTTAATAAAGTTTGTTATGCCCAACTTTATAACATTAAAACAAACTACCCTTATTTCACAATTAAAAACTTCTTAAGGGGAAGTAAGTTGTACAAATAAAACACAGTTTTATCCTGCTGAACGAACGTATTAGAAAGTTCCCTGTTTTCATTTGGACACTCCTAGTTACCATACTCTTCTCTTAAGGTTTTTTTAAAATTGTATTTATAAATATAGTAACAACTTTACTTTTATGCACTAAGCAGTTGTCGCTGAAAGTTGTCAAGAATGCAAGTTCCCAGATTTCAAGCAGCAGTTTTAGTGCTTTATAAGTTTTGTTTTAGAGGTTTCTTGCATCAGGAAATACAAAGTATGCATCACAAGCTTTCTCCGTGTACTTTGTTTGTCTATATACATGTATGTAAATATGTGGTATTTATAACGTGAGAACCTAGCCGGAAGGAAGAGGAGCACTCTACAGGGTCAGAGGCAAAGACACAGTCGGCACACTCAGTCACGTGATTGGAGTGGTGCACGAGCGAGAGTAACGGTTCCTGCTTCATGATGTAGTGTTCTTTAAAGAGATGTGTCTTCAGATGTTTCCTAAATTGTGTTGATTTTTTTGCTTCACTGAATGGTTCATTTACCACAAATAACTTTTAAAGGTATAGATGTACAATAATTTGATTGTACGTCACTTACCCACATTTTGCAGCAGCTTTGAGAAGTAACTATACTACAGATGTTAATTGGACCATGTTGCATGTCCAGTGTGCCATGATACTCTGTGAACTGTGAGAACCAACCTGGACGAAGCATTACATTTCATCTGTTTGTAAAACAATTATTTTGCTCTCACTAATAATGCACATTAAGGTAATACATGACTTGGTTGCTGTATCCAAGAGAAAGGAGGTACACTGCCTCACCTTGTCTCACTGTTGTCTTATTTTTGTAGGCTATGCTGGATATTGCTGCACACCAAGGATGGCTGGTAACTGCTCTGAACATAACACATCTACTGCAGATGGTGATTCAAGCCAGATGGATTGACGACTCGTCTTTGCTTACACTGCCCAACATTGAGCAGCACCATCTGTATCTTTTCAGGTGCAGTATTGCAACTTTTTATTAGCAGCTGTTAAATTAAAATGTGAACATACACTATCATATGTATGTGTAAATATGTGTTTGTACATATACATAGCTTACACTGAAGTTCTCTACTTATGATTAGCTTTGTCAACATAGCATCCCCATGCACTGTTCGTGACCTCACAGATAACATTACAAGTATCATTATCAACAAGGTTTCAAGGTTTTTTGGCATTATTGAATAATAACTGATCTTAATAGAAAACCATAACTTTCCTTGCCCGAATGTGCCTGCATCCTAGCCCCTAGTACATGCAGGGTCCGACTGCAGGTAATATCAATTAAAAACTGCACACCGGGCATGGCCTATCGTCACAACCTGTGGCCAGGGGATGCAACTCTACCTGATCCCGTCTGTGTCGATTCATACTCGGTTTTCAACTTTGAATGTGAGTCTGTCCAGGCAGGGTGGAGGCTCTTGGCACTGTCTACCTAGAACTAGACCCCTACCGGGAGGTACATTCAACCTGTTACTTTACCATGGTGTACAAAGACTGCAAGAGGCCATAAATAAGGGAGCGATCCCTCAAGCACCTTGCTGCCTGATGTCAGATGACCCCCACGGCGCTCAAGATCCCAGTCACAAGGAAGGTCCTGGGACCTTTCGCGGAGCCTCACCCGACGATCATTGTCCCGCTCGAAGTCATCAGGTAAGTTCCATAAGCACAAGAAGTCGCAGAGGTGTCCAACGTCACCGCACCCGTCGAAGGCTTCTGACGAGGCGCTGGAGCGTCGGCACTCCGAGCCTGAGTCAGGGTCAGCTCCTCGCTTCCCTGACTTTCCCATAGAAACCCCCACCCATCTGAAAGATTATTATGAGGTCATGCACCTAATATTTGGGCAGCCCGGCCCCTCTGGAGCGCCTTCCGGACCCCCACTGGATCCTGGCTGGCGGGTTCACCCTCTGTACCAGTTGGGCCCCATGGATCCCATGCTGGATCCAGATTGGTGTCGCAGGCGAGACCAAGACCTCCCCTGGCAGCTTCAATGCCGGCACCCCATGGTGACGCCATCCCAATCTTCATTCTCGACTCCAACATGGAGCCAGATGGGCGTCGTCCGACGCCGGTTCCATTGCTGACCAGGACCATGCTTTCCGAATTGGATCCAGTGCCTTTTGCCTTTGACAGGCCTCAAGAGAAAAACAAATGGGAGAGGTCTGAGGACCCTTATGGATACCAGCATCCTCTAAACGAGAATGAGGACAACTTATATGAGGAACTGGTAGAGGCCAGTCGGTTAGACACCTCACCTAACACTGGCTTGGTCTCTCCTCCTACCGTGGCTATGGAGGAAGGAGCCTCTTTCACTATGGTGTTGCGTAGTGCGGCCGAGGTCTTGGACCTTTAGCTACACTCAGTGGCAGTCAACACGAATGTCTTAACAGAGGTGCTTCAGCCAGGAGTCACCCCTTCCGAATCCGGTTTTGACGCGCTACCGGGAGTTTTGTGTAGCAGGACTTTAGCGTACTCGCTTTGAGAATTTGTGCCAATACCTTATATCAAGTGTTGGAGTGTGCTATTCGACCTACCGTTTTGGATTTAATCGACTTTTGATTTACTTGGTCTCACGTATAAGACTACATCTTGCAGTATTGGCCGGTTTTGAATTTACACCGGCTTTTAGGTCGTAGAATTTCCCTTATCATATCAGCCCTGAAGAAGTCCAGGGTTTATTTTCCCTTTGGACGAAACACGTGTTGGCTGGACCTTGTCGTGATGTTCTAATAAATAACACATAAAAGTTTTCTTATATATTTGTACTCAATTGAACCATCAAATATATTTCATAGCGTGTGCATAGGCATTGTATGTTGAGCCATAGAGAGGGTGCCGGCATCAGAAGTAGGTAGTGGTTGCTATTCCCGCAACTTTCTGGTGCCCAAGAAGTACAGAGGTTTTCATCCTATCCTGGACCTGCACCATCTCAATCTTTTCCTGAAAAGGGAGAATTTCAAAATGCTCATGCTTGCACAAGTTCTGTCTGCCCTGGATCTGGGAGACTGGATGGTAGTGTTGGACTTGCAGGGCACATATCTCCACATCCCCATTCTGCCTGTCCACAGACATTACCTGCAGTTCTCAGTAGTCCGAGAGCACTTTCAGTTTGCCGTGCTCCCCTTCGGCCTTACCAATGCCCCTTGGGTGTTCACAAAAGTGATGGCCTTGGTTGCAACTCATCTGCGGAGGTCAAGGGTCCCAGTACCTTGATAATTGGCTATTGAAGGCGGTCTTGCCCCAGGCAGTCGTCTCCCACCTCCAGACTGGGCCGAACCTTCTGCACTCGCTGGGGTTCACTATTAATGTGCCGAAGTCACGTCTGACTCCCTCTCAGATGCTCCTTTTCATCTAAGTTGTTCTGGACGCAGTGCAGTTTCGGGACTCGCGAGCAGCGAGTCTAGGATATTCAGACTATGATACTGATGTTTCAGCCTCTATCCTGGATTTCAGTGAGACTGACTCTGAGGCTGCTGGGCCTCATTGCCTCCTGCATCCTGCTAGTGACACATGCCAGATGGCATATGCAGGCTCTGCAACGGGACCTGAAGTTCCAGTGGGTGCAGCATCAAGAGAATCTCTCCGACATGTTCCAGATCTCGGAAGGAACTGCACAGGACCTGCAGTGGTGGCTGACCAACCACGATTGGGTCAGAGGCAGATCTCTCTCCCTTCTCCAACCAGATCACATAGTAGTGTCAGATGCGTCTCTCCTGGGATGGGCCGGCCATCTGGGAGAGGTGGAGATTAGAGGACTCTGATCTCCGGTGGAATCAGGACTCCACATCAACTTGCTGGAGCTCCGAGCGATTCGCTTGGCATTGAAAGCCTTTCTTCCTTCCATCAAGGCAAAGCTAGTTCAGTGTTCACGGACATGTGGTACTGCAACAAACAGGGTGGGGTGGGGTCATGGATCCTTGGTCAAGAGTCCCTGTGTCTCTGGACGTGGCTGGAACAGCAGGGCATATTCCTGGTGGTTCAAAACCTGGCAGGTTCCCTGAATGCCAGGGCAGACAAACTCAGGCGTCGATTCCTAGTGGATCACGAATGGCGTCTCCATCTGGAGGTGACGCAAGGTCTCTTTCAGAAGTGGGGAGAGCATTGGTTAGATCAGTTCACCTCCACTGAGAGCGCGCAATGTCAGCAGTTTTGCGCCCTGGAGTTTTCAAGGAGGCACTCGCTCGACGATGCTTTTTGTTTTAAGTGGAGCTCAGGCCTCCTGTACGCCTTTCTGAGTGCTCAGGAAGATCAGGAGTGACCGGGCCCAAGTCATTCTTCTGGCTCTCGTCTGGGCATGAAGAGTTTGGTATCCTGAGCTTCTCCAAATGAGCATCAATCTTCCGATCAGTCTGCCCCTTCGGGAGGATCTTCCGTCACAACAACAGGGAAGGGTCCTCCAACTGAACATGTCAACTCTACGCCTTCTTGTGTGGAGATTGAGCGGTGGCAGTTGATAGCATTCGACTATCCTCCCGAAGTCTGCAGTGTCATTTTGGCAGCCAGACATCCCTCTACCAAGATTGTGTACACCTGCCGGTGGCAAAAAAATTAAAAATATTGTACAGAAAGGTCTATTGATCCTCTTTCTGCTTTCCTCTCTCAAGTCATTGTCTTTATTTTGACCCTTGTCCAGCAGGACTCTGCTCTGGGCACTCTTAAAGGGTATTTTTCGACCCTGTCTGCCGTCCCGAGGCTGCCAGACCAACCCTCTTTATTTGAATCCTCTATTGTAAATTGATTTCTTAAGGGACTTGTACATATGTTCCCACCTACCCCATTCATCATGTCTCAGTGAGACCTTAATTTGGTTCTCACCTTCCTCATGTGTGCTCTTGTCTGCCCCCTCTGGCTGCTTACCATCAAAACAGCCATTTTGGTGACACTAACTTCTGCCAGAAAGGTGTGCGAATTGCAGGCTCTGTCATCCAGGCCTCCTTACTTGGCCATCTTCCCTGATAAGTTTGTGCTTCGCACTAGGGCCTCGTTCTTACCAAAAGTTTTAATGCCATTCCACGAGGGGCAATCAGTCACCTTGTTCACTTTCTATTCTCCTCCACATCCCTCTAAAGAGGAGGAGCGACTCCACCGCCTGGACCCAAAAAGAGCGTTGTCGTTCTACCTTGACCGCACTAAAGATTTACGGGTGGACAACCAACTCTTTGTGGGGTACATCGGAATAAAGAAAGGTTGTGTGGTGCAGGAGAAGACTATCTCGCGATGGGTTGTCCTCTGCATCAAAATTTGCTACGCTCTGGACAAGAAACAGCCTCCTGAAGGCTTAGGAGCTCATTCCACCAGAGCTAAGGCTGCGACCACAGTGTTGCAATGTGGTATTCCAGTCCTTGACATTTGTCAGGCAGCAATGTGAGCACCACTGCACACATTCACTAAGCACTATTGCCTGGACAGTCAAGGCTGCAGGGATGGCCTTTTTGTGTGCTCTGTCCTGCAGGACTTCCTGGTCTACACTTTGCCACAGTTCCTTCTCCGGGGATGGTATTGCTTGGGTATCTGTGCTAAGGTAAGGAATCTGCAGCTAGATGTCTCTATCAGATGGACAAGTTACTTACCCTCGGTAAAGCCTTATCTGGTAGAGACATGATCTAGCCGCAGATTCCTTACCGACGCACCCATCCTCCCTGCAAGGCGGGCAGGTTTTTAGGGTCAAGGCTGATACCTTTCAGGCCCCTAGTTGTTCTAAATACACAACTGCCAGTGCAATTCATGACTCTGCGCTCCTGGCGTGGAACATTATGAAAAGTAACTGACGTCAGTGCACCGAGGTGGTGCCTATATAGGTGACGTGGATGTCACTTCTGGCACAAACTACGCCAACGACGTTACGCGGAGCCGACCGACGTCACCTACAGACTTGCAGGGGTATTTTTCGAGCAAAGTCTTCTAGATCTATTCTGACAACTGGGAAATTCTAAGGTAAGGAATCTGCGGCTAGATCACGTCTCTTCCAGATAAGGCTTTACCGAAAGTAAGGAATGTGTCCAACTGTGCAGATAACCTTCCCAATCTAGGATTTTGATGAAGAGAATTTAAAAGGTACTCCCAATAAGTCAGCTTTAAAAGCTTCTTGGAGTCAATGGTCAATAAGAGAGGGTCAATCCACATAGAACTCAAGCCTAGTTTGACAAACCATGTGTGCACCTAGCGGAATCAGGGAAAGCTGGTGAAGTTATCAAGACCCAGCAGTTCCCTTAGTCCCTCCCTGTAATGTGCAAGTTCCTGCATGGCCCAAAACCTTATCCAAAAGAGCAATGGTCTCAGAGCAGCTAAATGCTCCATTATTTTAATATCAATATCTGAAAGAGACTATTAGTTATAGATTCCTTAACTTAGAATTACCCCCAGGCGTCAGACTGGATCCGGAGAATTTTTCTTCAGCAGTACCCCTGTGCGTCGGTAGGTGGCGTCGGTCGACTCCGCATTCGTCGTTGGTGTCGTGATCGCCGGAATGACGTCGCGGTATCTACTTAGATGACGCCCCTGCGCGCTGATGTCAGTTCTTTCTTTTTCCGCGCCAGCCAGCGCAGATCCGGAGACAGTGGTACCTGTAGTCACTTTTTGACTGTCATTTTTCGACTTTTGTCGACGTCTTTTTCGAGTTGTTCCACTCCTGGTGCACAGGGATGTCACATCGGCAGACCGGCTTCAAACCTTGTGACTCTTGTCACAAATTGATGTCGGTTACGGATCCACACCTTGTGTGCCTCTGGCGCTTGGAGCGCGACCAAGACCCGAAGTCGTGCTCCGACTGTTGGGCCATGAATCCGAAGTCTTTGCAGGAGCGGTCCCGAAAGCTTCTGGAGGCTCGGCAGTCGGCTCCGTGCCGCTCGAGTTCCTGGTCGAGAGTGAGGTCGGGGGACCGGTCGCGCAGTCAACACCATCACTCCTCTTCAAAGTCTTCGGGTAAGTCGAAGCACAAAAAGAAGGCGAAAAAGCACTGTCGCTCTTCGCGTTCTCCCCGTCCGTCGGCCGACGTGATGCGGGATGCGGAAGGTCGTCGTCCTTCGGCTCCGCCCGCGGAGCCTACTGTGTTGGCTCCGAGCTCCCCTCCCTTTCCGGGAGCCAGAGTGACCCCATCCCAACTTTGTAGTTTTACACTCCATCTTTGGGCAGCCCAACTCTGCCAGCGCGCCTTCGGGCCCCGCGGACTCGGCTGGGGGTTCTGGGCCTTCGATGCCGGCGACTTCGGCCCCGACGCCGCAGAGCCCCTAGGGATCCAGGACTGGATCCGGATCGGCGCCGGTCGACCTTACGACACCTCCGGCACCGAATCCATTGATGACACCTCCGCCCCCTCCGACGCCGGTTGTGTCCCCAACCGACATCGACCCCGGCCTCCCCCTCGACATGGACACGGACCGGCGTCGACTGGTACTTTTGTAGCTCTGTTCTACCCTGGTGTTCCCTATCGCCCTGAGTGGCAACCAGAGGAGGGTGAGGAGGACTGGGAGGGGTCTGTGGACCCTTTGGCAGACCAGTTGGAAGAACCAGACTGGAGAGAGGAGTTGGGTGAGGCCAGTGGTCTGGACACTTCTCCAAACCTTGGCATGCTTTCTCCCCCTACCGTGGCTACAGAGGAGGGAGTCTCTTGCGCTGTGGTGTTGCGTAGGGCGGCTGAGGCCTTGAACCTAGAGCTTCCTACGGTGGCGCTCCGGACTAACCTCCTGACCGAGGTGCTTCAACCGGCAGCAGCCTCTTCGGAACCCCTGCTGCCATTCAATGAGGCCCTCACGGACATCCTTCTGGGCACTTGGTCCAAGCCCAGCACAGGGGCCCCTGTGGATAGGATAATTGCCCAATGCCACCGCCCGACCCAGGGCGACTCCATTTTCCTCTCCAAACACCCTACCCCCGAGCCTCAACTTTCAAGGGCGCGTTCCCTACTGCTCCACCTGATAGGGAATCCAAGAAGCTGGTTCACCTTGGGAAGAAGATGTTTTCTTCCGACAGCTAAGGACTGCGGTCGGTGAACACCGCATGTCTCTTGGGCCGTTACACCCACTCTGTGTGGGACACGGTCGTGCAGGTGCTGCCACAGTGCCCGGAGGAGGCCCGGGCCGTTCTCTCCCGTGCAGTGGCTGAGGGTAGAGATGCAGCTAAGATCGCCATACGATGTGGTCTGGACACCGCCGACTCGCTAGGCAGGACGATTTCAACGTCGGTAACCCTGAGACGCTACGCCTGGCTGAGGTCCACTGGCTTCTCGGGTGATGTCCAATCGACTCTTTTGGACATGCCCTTTGATGGCCGTCGCTTGTTGGCGACAAAGCGGACAACGCGCTTGAGCGCTTTAAGGATTCCAGGGCTACGGCCAGATCCTTGGGCCTCACTACCACCTCTCGCCCCGCGCAGTCCGCTTTTCGCCCCTTTCGTGGCTACGGAAGTGGTGCCCCACTACGTTCCACCCAGAGCCACAGGCCTGCGCAAGCTACTCAGCCTCTGCGCGGCCGGGGACGTGGGACCCAGCGTCGTGGGTCTGAGGGCCAGAGGATGGGCCAGTCCACTAGCGCCCCCTCTGCAGCAGCCTCCAAACCTTCCTAGACAGACTTTTCAGGGCCACCAATTGCCAGTGGGCGGCAGGATTCACCATCACCTCCCCCACTGGCACATCACGTCGGACAGGTGGGTTTTGCAGATAGTCCGAAGGGGCTACTCCCTCCCCTTCGAGACTACCCCTACCTCCATGCCACATGTTTTCCATCGCATGTCGGAGGATCACTTGGCCCTTCTCCGTCAGTAAGTTGCGGCTCTCTTGGCCAGGGTAGCCATCGAGCAAGTCCCTGTGCCAGAAGTAGGTTGTGGTTGTTATTCCCACTACTTCCTGGTGCCCAAGAAGGACAAGGCCTGCGTCCTATCTTGGATCTCAGGGACGTCAACCGCTTCCTCCGGAAGGAGAAGTTCAAAATGTTGACATTGGCTCATCTCCTGTCTGCCCTCAACCCCGGAGACTGGATGGTAGCGTTGGACTTGCAGGACGCCTATTTTCACATCCCTGTCTTGCCTGCCCATCGGCGTTACCTACAGTTCACGGAAGGCCGCAAGCATTTTCAGTTCACCGTGCTCCC
The DNA here is from genome assembly GCA_963921515.1 of Calotriton arnoldi. NCBI lineage: Eukaryota > Metazoa > Chordata > Amphibia > Caudata > Salamandridae > Calotriton > Calotriton arnoldi. Next base: position 1,250,347 of record CAWUFW010005646.1, read on the forward strand.
CTTTGGCCTTATCAGCGCCCCTCGGGTGTTCACGAAAGTGATGGCGGTGGTCGCAGCTCATCTGCGCAGATCAGGAGTTCCAGTCTTCTCCTATCTCGACGACTGGCTGTTGAAGGCGAGTTCGCCCCAGGCTGTCGTCTCCCACGTCCAGACTACGGCGGACCTCTTTTATATCGCTAGGGTTCACTATCAACGTGACAAAGTCACACCTGATTCCCTCTCAGAAGCTCCTTTTCATCGGGGCGGTTCTGGACACAGCACAATTTCGGGCTTATCCTCCCGAGCAGCGAGTCCGGGATATTCGGGCTTTGATTCCAATATTTCAGTCTCTTCCGGGTTTCGGTCAGAATGACCCTGAGGCTGCTGGGCCTCATGGCCTCCTGCATCCTGCTGGTGGATCATGCCAGGTGGCACACAGGGCCAGCTTTAGCGCTGGTGGCGCCCTGTGCGACAATGTTTGTTGGCGCCCCCCCCCCATGACCACCTCTGCCATGGATTCCCTCACTAGCACCCTTTAACAGTGCCCCTCAAGTCTCCATAACCAATGTCTCTCAGATTCATTTAGTTTTATAGCGCCACTCATACCAGTGTAAGGTGTCGCAGCACTTTACATCACACACACATTTCACAGAGACAATCATACATGTGTAAATCAGTGTATAGGAAATGTTACATCATACAGGACTACAAGGTGTAGTGTAGGAGTGACGTCATCTATACTGGTAGGCAATATAGTTTGAGTCCTTATTCTCGAAAAGCACAAATTGTGAATTTAAAACGTAACATCATTGTTAGGGGTTCACTATAATAATAAGAATTGTTTTCAACCCAAATGACCCCTTTTCACAAGATTAGGATGATAAAAGACTGGGCAAAAAAACATGTAGCTCTAATATATACCTTGCAGTTTGCATGCAGCTCTTTGATGAGTTAATAACTCAATGTTCTATATTAGGATTTTGACTTATAAACGACAAGTTACAAAAGGAGCTCTCTTACAGAAGCAGTAACACACTGATCTATTTACATTATATGCGCTTTATCTGCATATTACACGTTCTTAGCAGCAGGCATTTTAACCCTCTGCGCTACCTTAGTATGAGTCAAAACTTACCCAAGACAAACCTCCGGTCTCTTTCCAGAAAGACGATTAATCACCAGAGTTATCTTGACATTTTAATTGATGTCTGAAAATTGCTGGAGGCTAGGAACGCGGCAGCAGGTGCTTCTAAAATGAAAATATACATTTTCAAAATGACGCCCCTCACCCCAAGTCAATGCCCAGTGCGGTGGCACCGATCGCACCGCCCTAGAGCCGGCCCTGGTGGCACATGCGGGCTCTGCAGTGGGACCTGAAGTTCCAGTGGGCACAGCATCAGGGGAATCTCTCCGATTTACATCCAGATCTCGGAGGGCACTGCACGCCAATTGCAGTGGTGGCTAACGAACCAGGATTGGGTCAACGGCAGATCCCTCTTCCTTCCCCAACCAGAGTTCACAGTGGTAACAGATGCTTCACTTCTGGGGTGGGGAGGCCACATGGGGGAGGCGGAGATCAGAGGCCTCTGGTCTCCGGCGGAGGCCAGGCTCCAGATCAACCTTCTGGAGCTCAGGGCGATTCGTCTTGCACTGAAGGCATTCCTTCCTTCTGTCAAAGGAAGAGTAGTGCAAGTGTTCACGGACAACACCACCGCCATGTGGTATTGCAATAGACAGGGCTGGGTAGGGTTGTGGGCCCTCTGTCAATAGGCCCTTCGTCTCTGGCAGTGGCTGGAACATCAGGGCATGTCCCTGGTGGTTCAACACCTGGCGGGTTCCCTGAACGCCAGGGCGGATGAACTCAGCCGCCGGTGCATGATGGATCACGAATGGCGTCTTCACTCGGAGGTGGTGCACGGTCTCTTTCAGGAGTGGGGGGAGCCTTGGTTAGATCTATTGGCCACCGAAGAGAACGCCGCGCAATGTCGGCAGTTCTGCACGTTGGAATTTCCAAGGCGGCACTCACTAGGCGACGCTTTTCGTCGCAAGTGGAGTTGCGGTCTTCTATACTCCTTTCTGCCTATACCACTTCTGCCCAGAGTGCTGAAGAAGATCAAGCGTGACTGGGCCCAAGTCATTCTTGTGGCTCCAGACTGGGCACGAAGAGTCTGGTATCCCTAGCTCTTGAACATGACCATAGATCCTCTGATCAGACTGCCCCTTCGGGAGGATCTTCTGTCGCAGCAGCAGGGGACTGTCCTCCACCCGAACCTGTCCAGCCTCCACCTCCTTGCGTGGAGATTGAGCGGCGACAGTTGACAGCTTTTGACCTTCCTCCTGAAGTCTGTAACGTTATCTTGGCAGCCAGGCATCCCTCCACCAAAACGGTATACGCCTGTAGATGGAACAAATTTGTGGCATGGTGTACAGGAAAGGCTGTGGACCCCCTTTCTGCCCCTCTTTCAGAGGTACTCCTCTTCGTTCTTTCTTTGGCCCAGCAGGGCTCTGCTCTGGGCACTCTTAAAGGCTATCTTTCGGCCTTTCTTCACCATCCTGATCAGCCTTCTCTTTTCAAGTCCCCTATTGTAAATCGCTTCCTTAAGGGCATTACTCACCTGTTTCCTCCTATTTCTTTCGTAATGCCCCAGTGGGACTTGAACCTGGTTCTGACTTACCTTATGTGCGCTCCTTTCGAGCCGCTACATAACTGTCCTCTTCGACTATTGACTCTCAAAACTGCCTTTTGGTTGCCATCACCTCTGCTCGCAGGGTGAGTGAGCTTCAGGCTCTTTCTTCTAAACCTCCTTTCCTGGCTGTTCATCCGGACAAGGTTGTCCTTCGCACTAGACCTTCTTTTCTTCCCAAAGTGGTTACCTCTTTCCACATTGGCCAAACCATCACTTTGCCCACCTTCTTCCCGCCCCCGCATCCTTCGAAAGAGGAGGAAAGGCTCCACCGCCTGGATCCAAAACGTGCGCTTTCATTTTATCTGGATCGCACAAAACAATTCCGGGTGGATGATCATCTCTTTGTTGGCTATGTGGGCGCCAAGAAAGGTCGGACCGTGCAAAAATGTACCATCTCTCGATGGGTCTTTCTTTGTATTAAAATTTGCTATTCCTTAGCGAAAAAGGAACCTCCAGTTGGGTTACGCGCCCATTCCACCAGGGCGGCCGCAGCCACTACTGCTTTGGGACGTGGAGTCCCCCTTCATGACATCTGCCAGGCAGCCACGTGGGCATCATTGCACATGTTCACTAAGCATTATTGCTTGGATAGCCAAGTCCGGAGAGACGGCTTCTTTGGCCGTTCAGTTCTCCAGGATTTTCTGGTGTGAACTTAGTTCGCAGACCCACCTCCGGGGTTGGTATTGCTGGGGTATCTATTTTAAGGTAAGGAATCTATAACTAATCGTCTCTTTCAGATGAACAAGTTACTTACCTTCGATAACGATACATCTATAAGAGACATATATTAGTTATAGATTCCTTACCACCAAACCCATCCTCCCCTTTCTGCGAACTGACTTCTAGGGTAAGGGACTCCCTTTCAGGGCCCTAGTTTTGTGCACCAGTGGTCAGTGTCTTGCATGGCTCTGCGCTTCTGGCGAGGAATGTCGTGTAAAGAACTGACGTCAGCGCGCAGGGGCGGCGTCTGAGTAGATACTGCAACGTCATTCTGGCGATCACAACGCCAATGACGAACGCGGAGTCGACCGACGCCACCTACTGACGCGCGGGGGTACTGCTGAAGAAAAATTCTCCGGATCCAGTCTGACGCCTGGTGGTAATTCTAAGGTAAGTAATCTATAACAAATATATGTCTCTTACAGATATATCGTTACCGAAGGTAAGTAACTTGTTCATCATGGTACACTGGGATCAAGGAGCTAACCCTAGGAAGACGTACTAACATCCTTATAAACTTGTTCTCACCCAGAGTAAGCTTGTCTAGATTGGCCACTCCCCACAGTTCCCCTCCGTAGAGTGGAGGCTACTTGGGCCTTGTACTCTAAAGCCGGAGATATCGCTTTGGAGGTAGTGGCTTAGTGTTTTTTTTATTTATAGCCATGGAACTATGGGCAAGTAAAGTTTTAGATTTGTTTATATGGGGGTACCATGATAGTTTAGATTCCAGTATTATACCCAGATAGCTAAAACTAGTAACATGCTCCAATTATTGCTGCCATTGGACGATATTTCTTCTAAAGGTTTTGTATGGTCTTATGACCATGTATTCTGTTTTACTGGAATTATTCTCAAGGCCCTTGATAATACAGTAATCATTTAAACTATCAAGCAGCCTTTGCAGGCTTTTTAATGTCTGAGACAGCAAGATAGCATCATCTGCAAAAAGTAATTCAGGTACTGGAGCCCCACTGAGCTTCAGGGAGTCATGGTTACACTCCTGCAGATGTTTTACAACATCGCTGACATATAGTGAGAAAAGGGTGGGTGCCAACACACATCCCTGTCTCACTCCCCTTTTTAAAGGCATAGCTTCAGTGAATTCGTCACAAGGGCCTCAGTGAGCTTTGGCATAATTATCTTGATGTAATCTAGTTATATGTTAAAGGAGTTCGTCAGGTGCAGCTTGATTTTTTTTAACAAAGCCCTAAAGAGGCCCTGCTGGACAAGGTCAAATGCCGCCTTTAGATTGATGAATGCGATGTACAAATGGCCTCCCTTCAACTTGGTGTACTTCCAAGTAATACATAGGAGCCGGAACACCTGATCTGTCATACAGACGCGTGATCTGAATCCCTCTTGGTATGGTGACAAAATGTTATTTTCGTCCATACAATTGCCAAGTGTGTTAAAGAGCTGTTTAGCATATATTTATTGCAAAGTATCTATTAGACTTATTGGTCTATAATTGGCAGGGTCCTGCCTGTTCCCTTTTTTGAAAATGGGGACTTGTTTTAAGTGCTGTAGGCAGATTTTTATTAAGATTATTATAACATGATGTATTGTTTTAATCATTTGGTTGAGTTTTATCCGTTTTATTTTGTGGTATATCTGTAGGGTGGTTTTATTTTTGTCTTATTGCATCTTGTTTAATGGACAGTGTTCCTAATAAACATAATTTATGAGACTCCAAAGTTGTTTGCCACGTTGAAAGTTACGAGAGGGGGACTTAAAGTTGCTGGCCACCAGTCATGTGACCTATGGAACCATCTCCAGAGACTAATAATTCTGTCTTTTCAGTGTTGAGGGTGAGCTAATTGACATTGATCCCCTGAGCTAGGCAGTTGATGCATTTCTTTTATCTGATTCTGAAGAGAATGCTGGGCACCATCAGAGAATAAGTTGCGTACCTCATCATTTGTGTAGAAGCAGGGATGAGAGGAATTAATGAGTGCAGCCAGGGAGCCTACATAGATATTAAAAGTGGAGGTCTAATGTCAGAGCCCTTTGGAAGACCGCAGTTTATAGTTTTAGAAGCTGATCGAAAGGGAGGAATACTTGAATGCCTGCAACCATGAAGACAAAAAAGAAGCTGGCTAGGTGACAGCTGAGCCCTTTGATACCAAACTGAGATAGATAATCTAATAGAGTGACACAAGATATTGTGTCAAATGCAAATGGGAGATCTAAGAATGAAAGCAACATTACCTTCATCCTCAAATATGCAACAAATGTAGTCAGTGGCTTCTGCCGGTACGGTTTCAGTTCTGTAGCTGGGATGGAAACTCAATTGTCGGGGATAATAGTGCTTTGTGAGATTCTAGAAATTCAGAGATCTGTAAACTTATATGTACAGTAACTTTAGCAACTAGCTTAAGCAGACAGATGGGATGATAATTCGATAGAATGGTAGGCTCTGCATTAAATTATTTAAGATGGGCACACTTAGGCCTTTTTGTAGTGAGGGGGGCAGAATCTGAAATAATCGAAGAGTTGTAGCTCTGTTTGTGGGCTGATGCTGAGTTTGGAGCAGCAGCCTGAAGGTCTTTTGAACTTCTCCATTTCCTCTCCTGCCTTTGTATGATGCGCTTGATTTCAGTAAGTTCTTGCGTGCATCAGGGTGCTGACGGCTTAAGTTTGGAATTGCCAGTTTTTGTTGGAGCATAACGCCCCACATGATTCTTAAGAGTGGTGTTGTAGACGTTGAGTTGAAGGTTAACATCTGTTAAAGGCTGTAATTGTCTAGGTACGTTGATAAGTTCTTCTTGGAGTTCTTCTAAATGGATGTCCTTCAAGGAGTGGAAGGTAAGTTTCTCCTTTTTCTGCTGCTCTTCATGTTGGGGAGTGGCATGTGTGATGGTGAAGGGAATCGCAAGATAATCGGTCATTCCATTCATGTTGTGAGTTGGCAGTGGATGTTGAGGGACTCAGAAAAGACAAGGTCCATCATGTTGCCTTTATATTGAATTGGGTTGATGATGTGGTGGTTTATTTCCGGGCGTTTAGTAGAAAGTCAAGGGCCTTCCTCATACTTTTGGTGCTGAAGTTGCCAGGCAGATTGACTTCTCCGTGGAGGAGGGAGTGGGTGTATTGGATTTGGACAGCAAGGATGTGGTGTGATATTTCGTTCATGAAGTTCTTATGGCTTCCTGGTGGTCTGTCAATGAGAAGAAAGGAGGTTGTTTTGAAGGCCAATAGAGGAGAGGAGCAGGAGAGGAGCATGAAAGCCTTAGGGATGGCCATGTGATGCAGGGCAATGTTGACTTGTGTACGAGTGCGAGTCCTTCTCCAATTTTGCGTGCGGTCTATGTGTTGGATGTTATATCCAGGGCATGATTTATTAATGTTTTGACGAATGTAAATTAATGTGATGTGAGTGGTATGTGGAAGAGGTTGGTGTTAGTTCTGCAAGTTTGCTGAGTACGTTTGCACTGTCTTGGGGTTAGAATGAGAATGGTGTGTGTAATAGTGCTTGAGATACACATGATAATGGGTGGCTTACCTTGGCAGCAGGGGTTCTCACCCTATGTCCTTCAGATCTGAATAGGTCCAAACAGGTGCTGCCCTTGTCTTGGCAGCCCTTAGCTTAGGAAGTCGGAGTGAGAGACGCACTGGAGGCAGGCTTTTGAAGGTTGTGGAACGCGTGAAAATGTAGGTTTTCTGACATCCGCACCTTCCTACCACTTTGCTTCTTTTCTAATGAAGAGACCTGGCAAGAAACGCAGGCATCTACATGCCCATTTACGGTGTGTATAGCATGCTGCATGACTTAACTCCTGAGCTATAGAAGCAGTTTTGGTGCAGCTGCTATGTTTTGTGCACTCATAGCTTGCCAGTGGGGATGAGGCATTGGACGATTCTGGTATTAGTGGTCATTGCTATGTTCCTTGCGGTTTTTATTAGAAATCCACCATGGAGATTCCCAGTTCATCAATCTTAAGTAACTAGCGAGTGCTTATGAATACAATTGACCACCACAGTTCTCGGTATAACGATCCCAAACTGGTTCAACATGTCCATTTAATTGCTCAGTTGTACACAGTCTTTCAAGTTTGTTGCTTTTGTCAGTGCTCTTCAGCCATGATGTAAAATATATGGTACTGGAGAAACATTCTGTATTTACATTGTCTTTGACAATAGCATAATTAAACACAAGTTATAACCTTGTTCTGCCCTGTTGAATTTACCATAGGTTGGTGACTCTTCTTTCGTGTTTTCCTTTGTGAATATTCTATGTATGGCTGTCTAATTTCCTCTGATGAATATATAATTTAACTTGAGAAAATTTTAGGTTTTCATATTTATGTTCTGGTAGAATTGATGTTAATGTTGAAAATTGTATGGTGTCTTTCGGCACCAGACGATAGCATCTTCCTTATGTAACTCTAAAGCCCCAGTCAAAATTGGGCTCTATAATTCCGATCCCTGCACAAGCTCTGATTGCACATGGATTGGAAATCCAAGTAACGCAGAGTCTACCACCCCCTGTAATTGTCAGGTGCATGCACTCCGTACCATGAGAGGTTTCCCCAGGTCAGTTTAGCAGATCAAATCTGCCCACATTTACCAGCCCGATAATTACTGCGACATGTGGAGTTTGGTATGGTAGCTGCTGGATTCTACATGTTATGACCCATTTCTGTGTTTGAACTCTCATCAGGAGTTATTTACTAGACCTGAAATTCCACCACCTTGTAGTGTAGCTACTTAACTTGTCTGGTAATTGCCTCATGCCCCCCACTTCACTGGTGATCGGGCCTAAATTTTAAGATTTCCACAGATAATCGCACTTATCGAATTATTAATCTACAAGGAACAGAAGACCCATTTAAAAATGTGAACAGTAAAAGGTACCTTGCTCTTCAGTACGTTCAGCATTTCTTGAAACTTCCATACATATAAAAAAGGAAACAATCTAAAATCATATACTTGTGCTGTTATAAAGCCTATTGATGAAATTAGGACAAGTGAGTTGAATGCTTTTTGTTTTTCTTGTCAGGAGATGGAACCAAGGGAAAAGGAAAGTCGGTCATTCAGGTCCTATTGAGTGCCTCCCAGAACTAATTGCTGCATGTGAGGGGAAGGAGAGTGTCTTCACTTCCATCCTGGGCAGTGAATTACAGCCAACACACATTTCACAGGTGGGGTTATTTAATGTATTCATGATTTTTTAATTCACTGTTTTAGCACTGCTGTATGGATGCCCTGTATAATCTCTTAAGAAACCACCAACTTAAATATTGTTATTATTGATTAACTTTACTATTTACGTATCACCACACTCTGTGTGTGTGAGTGTGTGTGTGTGTGTGTGTGTGTATATATATATATATATATTCACTGAAAAAACAGAAGGTTAAAGTAACGTTACAGTTGGGTTTATTTGTCAGTGTGAACATTAACGTTTTGGAATAAAAAAAAACAAAAAACACAGAAATTCACCAATTATAGTTAGCAGCACTAACTATAACTTGCGCCCCGCACCATGCACTGCTTATGACCTCACACGTGATATCACTTATGACATATTCTGTGACATTATTTATGACATCACTGATGACATTTCAAAAGACATGATTGATGACCTCATCCAAGCTTTTTTTTGTATGCATTGCTCTATAAACGGTTATAGCTTTAGAGCTAAAAAATGTAAGGAAAAAATAACTCAGAAGAATATGAGCCATGATAAATGCCATCACAGAAACAACTCCCTTAGCTGTAGAATGTATGGGTTGTGTACCACATATATCCTATATCATAATCTTCAGGGGTAGCATAAACCCTCATTGGATACGGTGTTCAATCTGTAAACACCTGTTCAGACCAAGCCAAGTTCCTAAACATACTGAACATCTCTTCCAAAAGCAGTTCCCTAATGCGTACAACTTTTATCTGTTTCAGACCCTTGACAGTCACCGAACCTACATTTAGAAATAAAGTTGATCTGATTAGAGAAGTGAATGCTGTAAACAGTATTCACTCTATGGAGAGAGTTTGTTCTGTACCAGACTGCAGACAGTGAAACTATCATGACAAATACACTATAGAGTGTTAAACAATATCCACTATGCACAGTGTACTCTCTACGCAAAACCTGTCTAAGGAGCGACTATTCACTTAAAATAACCAAGGTCTGAAGGTACTAAAGATTATACTACCTGCAGCCTTCATACTGTGGTGAAAACTTTACAGATAGCCCATCTTCTGAAGCAAAATAAGCACATTTACATAGGTTAGTACCTGGTGCACACAGTTGTTGGGAATGGCCCTTTTTGCAGGGTTACTATAAACTTTGTGCCTTCCTCCTCCTCTTTTTCTGACCTTCGTCTTTTTGTTGGCCTTAGGACTCTGAGCACTTTACCACTGCTAACCAGTGCTAAAGTGCAAGTACTTCTCCCCTAAACACGATGACCTTGGTGCATACCTCATTGGCATATTTGATGTGCTGTTAAGTCCCTTGTAAAGTGGTATACCATACTGTACTTCAAATGCTCCTAGTGGGCTGCTGCACTGATTGTGCCACCCACAGATGTAGCCTTTCAAATCTGTCACAGGCCTGCCACTACAGTGCCTGTGTGTGCAGTTTACTGCCACTTCGACTTGGCATTTAAAACTACTTGGCAAGCCTTAAACTCCCCTTTTATTACATATAAGTCACCCCTAAGGTAGGCCCTAAGTAACCCTGACAGCAGGGTGCTATGTAAGTAAAAGGTAGGACATGTACTTTTATGTTTTGCATGTCCTGGTAGTGACAAACAGCCTATTTCATTTTTCACTACTGTGAGGCCTACTCCTCTCATAGGCTAGCATTGGGAATTACTTAATACACTTTTAGGATGTAATTCCTGATCAGAGAGGAGTAGCTTTTTCATGTTTCATATTTTTGGAATGATAATGATAAATCCTCCTTACTGGTGAAATTGGATTTAATGTTACTATTTTAGAAATGCCACTTTTAGAAAGTGGACATTTCTCTAACTCTTAGTGCCTTACAGCCTGTCTCCAATACACGTCTGGGTTGGGTCACAGCTACACTTTGTGCATTCCCTCTAGGCAGCCACAAACACAGGAAGGTGAGGATCATCTGCATTCTGAGCACTCATCTGCATTAATCTGGGCAGGAAGGAATGGGAGGGGCTGACACTTACACATCAATAGGTGGTGTCCTGTCCACACACACATAGCACTGATTTACTTCCCACAGATAGCCTGGCAGACAGGATTGAGTTGTCAGAAAGTTGCTTTGAAGTCACCCCCTGCATCAAAGCTACTTTTGGGTATAAGTAATGGGTCTCTGACCCCCTAAAATCAGACACTTCTGGATCTTGAACTGAACCTCTGTCAGAAAGACTACTGTGTTGCTAAAAGGACTCAACTAGACTGCTTTTCTGAAAGGATTGGTTTTCTGCTTGTTGGCCTGCTGCCTGCTGCTCCCTGACTGCTGAAGGAGAGCTGGACTCTGCCTTCCATCCAAGTGCTCTCCAAGGGCTTGCTGGCTTGCCTCCTTTTTTCTGAAGTCTCAGGAATACAAAAGAATTACTGCAATTCTGCTGGTGCTGCTGGACTCTGCCTTCTGTGAGTCCTACTTGCCTGAGGTGCCCTCTCCAAGTTCTGGGCCTCAGAAGTGGGTTCTGCAGCTGCTTTCTTGAAAAGAGACGCGTCATCACCACTGTGCCGATAGAAACCGATGCATTGCCCTTCCATGCTAATGCAAAGGCTGTTCAACGTCAGCGGTTCTACAGCCTGCTCGGCCCAACAACGACGGTCTGCGCACCTCAACGACAACACATTGCCTTCACTTCAGTGAGGCCAATGCAGTGATCCCACTGTGAGGAAAAGATTGATGCATCGAGCCCTCGGCGTTGACGCTTTGCTCCATCCAAGGTACTTTCTCAGCGGGCACTGCGTGCGTCCTGTAGCCGGCCTGCTCTCCTTCACTGTCGCCCTGAACTTTAGATTTGCACCAGTCCCTCGTGATCTCAAGTAACCTTTTGACCATTAGTGACTTCTAAGCACTATTTTTGCATATAATATTTAAAAATTCATATTCAACGTCTACTGACTGGCTTTTTTTTGTCTTATTTTCCTCAGATAAATATTCTCTATTTTTCTAAACTTGTTTGGAGTCTTTTTGTGGTGTAGTCATTGTGTTGCTGCGTGTGTGTGTGTTGCACAAATACTTTACACATTACCTCTTTCGCCTGACTGCTCTGTGCCAAGCTACCAGAGGGTGAGCACAGGTTATTTTTTAGTGTGTATCTAGCTTACCCTGACTAGAGTGGTGGCTCCTGCCTGGCCTGGTTGTGCATACCTCAGCCAACCAGGAATTCCAATTTTTAACAACAGTCTTCTATGTTAAGTAGAAATTGTCATGCTGAGACGATTCTGTCTAATAACTTAAGACTGCTTACAATACTTGGTATGTAGTGCGTATAATCTTTGCCCTGCTTAAACTTTTTCTGCATTCCAAGAAACTTGTATGTAACATAATGAGCACACCCGCAGTAGGTGAGAGAGGAAAGATACCCGAAGGAAGGATTGTGATTGGTTCATATGAATATCTTTACTTAGAAAAGAAAGATTCCTACCTTGTTGCTTCATTTGGCGATTGGGATTTGCTGTGGTTAGACCTTTTTGGCTAGCTCAGTAACATTGCTGATTTTCTGTCATCAAAATGTCATCCTCAGATTCAAATGAACGGCCTAGTGCTGTTCCTACAACTTATTTTTTACCAATGGGGGTTGGGCCTATATTCACGCCCAAACTAGGCCACCAATCAAAGTAGTAACAGAAGGTTGTTTGGACGTATTGTTTGAATAAGTCTATTTAGACAAACCCATTTGGACACATCAGATGGGTTTGGTGTTTTTATTTCACCTTTTACTTTAAGCATTTATTTGTAAAGCATATAAAAAACATTAAATTCATGTCATGGAAAAGAGACATACATATAACCATTCAAAGACATCAAATAGTAAATACAATACAGCTGACATTTAACAAATACAAAAACAAATACAAAAACCATTGACTACATGAATGACCAGTCCTTAAATTAGAAAGGAAACAATAGTGGTACAGACTTATTTATGATTTGCGTTACTGCAACCTGCTATAAACAGCTAGTCGGCATTAGAATTTCAACAGGCTGAATGCCTTGTTTGCACACTGTATCATTCAGTGCAATCGTGATGGTTGCGGCTAGCTGTGTGTGGTCTATGTTGCACACAAGCTGATGAAATCGAACAATTCATTCAGTCTATTAAAGACAATCATACAGTCACTGAGGCCAAAACTTTATTAGAAAAAATCGAAAAAGAGATTGCCACGTTTAAGGACAATACAATCAATTTTAAGAACTCCAAGTTTGAACGTGATAAAAAATCTTTCAACTTGGAAACTGTTTATCCATACTTGAGAGAAGACTTCTATACTAGAGAAGGCTCCCGCAGGTTTCTATCTGAAAACCGAGGCAGATCAAGGCGAAAGTTTCTCTCTTTCTCTGAAACATCGTCATCGGATTCCACCGGTGACTCAGACGCAGGAGAAGGACCATCGCACACTAACCAACAGCGCAAAAATAAAAAAATGTTAGGGGTCGGTCAACAACAGAAACGAGAGCGATACAAACCCCAACAATGGGAGATGCGCACCAGGCGCCAATATTACAAATCATGAAAAAAACATCAATTTATCCCAGAAGACACTAACATCGGAACAAGAAGCAGTCCTAGAGCTTGGTTTGAAATTTATTCCCAGTCAAAAACAGGATCTGGTCCATCTCAAAATGGAAGCCATGGAACTGTTTAGAAAGATTAGACTACACATCTTTTTCAAAGACAAGGATGTGCCGTGCACGATGGAAGTGTCAGGATTACGGAACAAATCAACTTTTTGTCCTCCATCCCACACTATTCCCAAAAGTATCGTCACATTTGAACAAACAGTTTTGTCCTCCCTCAATCAATTAAACACCAAAAAGGTGTTTGTCAAGAGCAATATGTCGGCTCCACAAAGGCTGGCCATCAAAGAACTTCAAGAGGATAAAGAAGTGGTCATCAAACCGGCCGATAAAGGCGGGGCAACGGTGGTTTGGGCAAGAGAGTCATACTTGGAAGAAGGCAGAAAACACATTTTTAACCAAACATGGTACAGAAAGATCCAGTCTGACCCTGTCAAACAGATCCAGAATGAAATTAAAAGCATTGCGGATGACGGTCTGGCGGCTGGTATCCTGGGTCTTAAAGAACATGAGTACCTCACGAAGAAACATCCAAGGACACCTGTGATTTACTTCCTCCCCAAGGTCCACAAGAATGCAACTTCACCCCCGGGCCGTCCCATAGTTTCCGGGTGCGATTCCGTCCTGGAACCCATCTCAAAATATGCAGATGTATTCCTGAAAGAATTCTTGCAAAATGTTACATCATACTTGAGGGATTCAACCAACTTTATTAACAAAGTCGAGGGCTTTCATTTCAACCCAGACCAACACAGACTAGTCACCTTGGATGTCGTGTCTTTATACACGCAAATTCCCCAGGAAGACGAGTTGGATGTTTTGGAATCTTACTTGGAAAGTAGAGAACACTGTGTCCCTACCAAATTCATTGTGAACCTTGCCTCACTAGCATTGAAAAGAAATTACTTTAAGTTTGAATCCGACTACTTTATTCAAGTGAAAGGTACCGCCATGGGATGTCCCTTCGCACCGGAGATGGCGGTCCTCTACATGGCGCGGTACGAAGAGTGCCACATCTACAACAACAATCCTTTCGGCCATTGTGTGGCACAATGGTATCGATACATAGATGACATCTGGTGCATCTGGACCGGCACACAGGATGAACTGATGAGATTCCACGTGTGGTTGAACGAACGTAACCCTGACATACAATTCAGCTTAGCTCACAGTACAACTAGTTTAACATTCTTGGATGTGGAGGTACGACCCAAGGAATCTGGATTGATTACAACATTATACACAAAGCTTACAGATAAGAATACGGCCCTCAATTTCAAAAGTCACCACCCCAAAAGTCTCAAAGACAATTTGCCATATGGCCAGTACATGCGTGTCCGAAGGAACTGTACACGAAAAGAAGATTATGAAATACACTCCAAAATCCTGACCACGAAACTAAAAGAGAAGGGTTACCCATCGAAATTACTCAAGCACTCATGCCAACGTGCGTGGTTCACACCACGTGAAGTCCTGTTAGAGAAACAACCAAAAAAAACAATGACTCGTCTTGTGTGTGTGTCCACGTTTGGTCCACACACAAACTCATTCAAGAAAATTGTACGCCAGAATTGCCATCTGATCAAGGACATTGTCAAGGACCTTCAGATCCCATTATTTGCATTAAAAAAGAATGTCAGCATCAGGCAGCGCATCATTAGGGCATCGGAGGATCCCCCTAAAAAACCTGAATCGCTACGTCCTTTCCTGAATCTACCGCCAATAGTGGGACACCACAGATGTGGAAACTGTCAAGCCTGTAGCTCTACCATAGAAGGCACAGAATTTACCAACGGCAATGACAAGTGGAAACACAATGACTTTTCTAATTGCAAGATCAGGAACGTGGTCTACGCCATCATTTGCCCGTGTTCTTTGACCTACATAGGCAAAACAACACAAGAGATTAGACACCGAATAACCCAACATCGATCAAGAATTAAGACCAAGGTAACTAATGCACCCTTGGTCGCACATTTTGAAGCATTCAAACACACACAAAAGGATTTTCGAAGGACAGTTTTAAGCGTGATCAAACCGAACCCGAGAGGAGGAGACCTGGAGAGGACATTACTCCAAAGAGAGGCTTACCTCATTATGCGTTTTAACACGCCCATCATTGGACTGAATGAGATGTCTGAAATTAATCGACTGTGAATCAATTTCTTTAGAATATCTGAAAAGCGTTGCCTAGGTTAATTATGGTTATAATCACATTCCAGTTCACATGTTGTGGTGCTCAACAAACATAAAACCACATTAACCAGAATGCTCAGCATAGACCATGTGACCCAATCGGCTGGCTGCAATTTACAAGTCAGGTCACGAGTGAGCCGTATCCTGTTTCCGCATTATAGAGATTCCATAGGAATGAGGTCTGAGAGGGACGACTCTAGAAGCCGACAAGAATAATTCAGGCACGTTTTAGTTACACGTGCACGCTCGCGTAACCGACTACAGCGCTGAACGGTGTCACGTTGTCTAAACAGGCTGCATTTTTCCGATTTAGGAGCTGAGCCCAAAGCATGAAGATGCCAGCGTCCCCTCGCCTTAACTAACTGCGCGATCCGAACACGTTAGTGTGAGTTACCATTTTCTCTCTCTTTTAAAAAAAAACAATGATGTGAATGAAAGCTGTTGAGAAGTCGGAACACATGGCTTTAAAACGTTCCCCCTTTCCAATGTTTCGATAGGTTAATACACAGCGGTTGACCCGGCTTCACCCGTCCTCTTATTAGAGCCCTGAACGGTGCCCAATTTGCAGAAAACCAGAGATCGTTTTAAAGGTTGTCTTGTGAAAGATACAAGGCAAGTGTTATTTTGAATTAGTTTAATTCTTAATCTGAAAGAGACACGTTAGTGACAGATTCCTTACCTTAGAATATCCCCAGGCGTCAGGCTGGATCCGGAAAGTTTTTTGCGTAGCAGTACCCTTGCGCGTCGGTAGGCGGCGTCGTGCGGCTCCGCGTCCGTCGTCGGCGTCGTGATCGCCGGGATGACGTCGCGGGCAGTACTTAGACGCCGCCCCTGCGCGCTGACGTCAGTTCTTCTTTTTCCGCGCCAGTAAGCGCAGATCCGGGAAGAGCAGTGCCCTAGTCACTTTTTGACTATCTTTTTGTGAAATTTTTCACTGTTCTCTTCAACGAGTCTTCACGACTCCTAAGGTGTCGTAGGGATGCCCGGCTTTAAGCCCTGCGAGGTATGTGGTCGTATGATGTCCATCACGGACCCCCACCTCGAGTGTCTCTTCTGCCTCGGCCGAGGCCACGACACGAAGTCGTGCCCTGACTGCCGGAAACTTCATCCGAAGGCTTTGCGAGAGCGGTCTCGAAAGCTCCTTGAAGTCCGGCAGTCGGCTCCGCGCCGCAGCAAGCCCCGGTCCCGGGAGAGGTCGAGGGGCCGGACGCGGAGTCCCCGCCGTTCGTCGGAATCCAAGTCTTCGCGCTCCTCCGGTAAGTCGAAGCACAAGAAGTCTAAGCGGCGTCATCGCTCTAAGACTTCGCCTCGCCGGTCGCGCGACTCGGCTGAGGTCCCTGTCGGCACCGTCCCCGCCCCCGCGGCCCCGGACGTGCCTGTCGAGTTGCCCCCGCATTACCCGTCCTTCCCGGGTTCGGGGCGACTCCGGCCGGAGTACAGAAATTCCTGTCGGCCATGGCCCGCCTCTTCGGGCCTCAAGGTCCCTCCGGTGCGCCTTCGGGCCCCGCGGGCCCAGATAGGGTTGCTCCGGCGTCGCCGTCGACTCCGGTCCCGGCGTCGCCTGTCCCACCAGCCTTCGTCCCGGCCTCGGCTCCGGCCCCGGCCTCGACCCCGGTTCCGGTGGTGCCGCAACCTCCATCGACGCCGGTTGACCTAACCACGCCTCCGCCGACGCCGATGTCCCCGGTGCCGTTTCCGACGCCGTCCGGGGCTCCGGGCGGCGTCGTTCCCCGGTTCTCCCCGGGTCCGGACATGGAGCCGGACCGGCGCCGCCCGACGCCGGTTCCGGCGCCGATGAGGCCTTGGGTCCCTTATGTCCCTCCTCCTCCATCTTTTCAACCTGAGGAGGACCAGGAGAGCTGGGAGGGGTCTGACGACCCTCTCACACAACAGTGCGAGTTTGACCCGGACTGGGTTGAGGAACTTGGGGATGCCAGTGGGCTGGATACCTCCCCCGACTCTGGCATGCTGTCTCCTCCCGTGGCAACGGAGGAGGGGGCTAATTTTGCAACGGTGTTGCGTAGAGCTGCTGGAGCCTTAAATCTCCAGTTGCCTACAGTGGCCGTCAGGACTAACCTCCTGACTGAAGTGCTTCAGCCGGCGGCCTCCTCTTCGGAGCCTGTGCTGCCGTTCAACGATGCACTCACTGACGTTCTTTGGGTGCCTGGTCCAAACCCACCACAGGGGCTCCTGTGGATAGGAACGTGGCCCGACGCCATCGCCCGGCTCCGGGCGACCCCCTGTTTCTCTCCCAACACCCCACCCCTGAGAGCTTGGTTGTCCAAGCCTCTGCCTCCCAAACAGCCTTCCCTACCGCCCTCCGGATAGGGAATCCAAGCGCCTGGATCACTTTGGGAAGAAGGCTTTCTCTTCCTCCAGTGCTGGCTTGCGGTCTGTTAATACCGCTTGCCTCTTGGGCCGATACACCCACTCCCTGTGGGATTCGGTGGCTGATGTTTTGCCGCAGTGTTCTGAGGAGGTCCAGACACTGCTTACCCGCGCTATTGCGGAAGGGCGTGATGCGGCTAAGTATACCATCCGCTGTGGCCTTGATACCGCCGACTCGCTGGGCAGATCGCTTGCAACGACGGTGGCGCTGCGTCGCCACGCCTGGCTGAGAACCACTGGTTTTTCAGGGGATGTCCAGAATACTCTCATGGACATGCCCTTTGATGGAGTCGGTCTCTTTGGTTCAAAGGCGGACCATGCGCTGGAGCGTTTCAAGGATTCACGGGCTACTGCTAAGTCCCTGGGCCTTGCTGTTGTGCGCCCTACGCAAACGTCTGCTTTTCGCCCCTTTCGTGGCCACGGAAGGGGCGCCCAGTCACGTCCACAGCCCGGCCAACGGCCCGCGCAGCAAGCGCCTTCGCGTGGCCGAGGACGTGGATACCGCCGTGGCGGTTCGGGCAACCAGCGTGCGGGTCAGGCCACCACCTCCAACCCGTCCGCGGCCTCCAAGCCCTCCTAGTCCCTCCTTTCAGGTGCACAGCACGCCAGTCGGGGGCAGGGTCCGCCATCACCTTCACCACTGGCGTCCCATCACCTCGGACAAGTGGGTCTTGGACATTGTCCGAAGGGGCTACTCCCTCCCCTTCGAGACCACCCCCCAGCCATGCCACCTCAATTCCACCGCATGTCAGGGGATCACTTGGTGCTTCTACAGAAGGAAGTCACGGCCCTCTTGGCCAAGAGGGCCATCGAGCATGTTCCGACCCCAGAAGTAGGGCGTGGTTGCTACTCCCACTACTTTCTGGTGCCCAAAAAGGACAAGGAGGACATGCGTCCTATCTTGGACCTCCGGAACGTCAATCGCTTCCTCCGGAAGGAGAAGTTCAAGATGCTCACCCTAGCTCAGGTCTTGACTGCCCTCGACCCCCGGAGACTGGTTGGTAGCGTTAGACTTGCAGGACGCCTATTTCCACATCCCCGTCCTGCCGGCCCACCGGCGTTACCTTCGGTTCACGGTAGGCCTCGAGCATTTTCAGTTCACCGTGCTCCCCTTGGCCTTACCAGTGCCCCTCGGGTGTTCACGAAAGTGATGGCGGTGGTCGCAGCTCATCTGCGCCGGGCAGGGGTTTCAGTCTTCCCCTACCTCGACGACTGGCTGCTGAAGGCGGGCTCGTCCCAGGCAGTTGTCTCCCACCTCCAGACTACGGCCGAACTCCTGCACTCGCTGGGGTTCTCCATCAATGTGCCAAAGTCGCATCTGATTCCTTCTCCACAGCTCCTTTTCATCGGAGCAGTTCTGGACACGACGCAGTTTCGGGCCTATCCTCCCGAACGGCGAGTCCGGGATATTCAGGCTATGATTCCGATCTTTCAGCCCTTATCCTGGGTTTCGGTACGGATGACCCTGAGGCTGCTGGGCCTCATGGCCTCCTGCATCCTGCTGGTCACTCATGCCAGATGGCATATGCGGGCTCTGCAGTGGGACCTGAAGTTCCAGTGGGCGCAGCACCAGGGCGACCTGTCCGATCACGTCCAGATCTCGGAGGGGACTGCAAAACAGTTGCAGTGGTGGCTCTCGAACCGGCAATGGGTCATGGGCAGATCCCTCTCCCTTCCCCAGCCAGAGCACACAGTTGTGACGGACGCGTCCCTTCTGGGATGGGGCGGTCACATGGGAGAGGCGGAGATCAGAGGCCTCTGGTCTCCGGCGGAGTCCCGGCTCCATATCAACCTTCTGGAGCTCCGGGCGATCCGACTTGCACTCAAGGCATTCCTTCCCTCTGTCAAAGGGAAGGTAGTGCAGGTGTTCACAGACAACACCACTGCCATGTGGTACTGCAACAAACAAGGCGGGGTGGGGTCGTGGACCCTTTGTCAGGAGGCTCTGCGCCTCTGGACATGGCTGGAACACCAGGGCATGTTCCTGGTGGTTCAACACCTGGCAGGTTCCCTGAACGCCAGGGCGGACGAACCTCAGCCGCAGGTGCATGATGGATCACGAATGGCGTCTTCACTCGGAAGTGGCGCAAGGACTCTTTCTACAGTGGGGAGAGCCTTGGTTAGATCTATTCGCCACCGAAGAGAACGCGCAATGTCATCAGTTCTGCGCGTTGGAATTTCCAAGGCGGCACTCGCTCGGCGACGCTTTTCGTCACGAGTGGAGTTGCGGTCTATTGTACGCCTTTCCGCCTATACCACTTCTACCCAGAGTGTTGAAGAAGATTCGGCACGACCGGGCCCAAGTCATTCTTGTGGCTCCGGACTGGGCTCGAAGAGTTTGGTATCCCGAGCTACTCAATATGAGCGTAGATCCCCCGATCCGTCTGCCTCTTCGGGAGGATCTTCTGTCGCAGCAGCAGGGGACGGTCCTCCACCCGAACCTGTCCAGTCTACACCTGCTTGCGTGGAGATTGAGCGGCGGCAGTTGATTCCTTTCGACTTGCCTCCCGAAGTTTGTGATGTGATTCTGGCAGCCAGGCGTCCCTCCACTAAGGTGGTATACGCCTGCAGGTGGAACAAATTTGTGGCATGGTGCACAGCAAAGGCTGTGGATCCCCTTTCTGCCCCTCTTTCTGAGGTCCTTCTGTTCCTTCTCTCTCTGGCCCAACAGGGTTCTGCCCTGGGTACCATCAAGGGTTATCTTTGTGCTATCTCGGCCTTCCTCAGGCTCCCTGATCAGCCCTCCCTTTTCAAGTCCCCTGTTGTTAACAGGTTCTTAAAAGGCATTACTCACCTCTTCCCTCCTGTTCCGTTTGTGATGCCTCAGTGGGACTTAAACTTGGTTCTTACCTTTTTAATGTGCGCTCCCTTTGAGCCTTCTACATAACTGTCCTCTTCGTCTTCTGACTCTGAAGACAGCCTTTCTGGTGGCCATCACCTCCGCTCGGCGGGTGAGTGAGCTCCAGGCTCTATCTTGCAAACCTCCCTTTCTGTCTGTTCATCCAGACAAGGTTGTTCTTCGGACGCGTCCGTCCTTCTTGCCAAAGGTGGTTACTGCTTTCCACATTGGGCAGACCATCACTTTGCCCACCTTCTTTCCGCCTCCGCATCCTTCCAGAGAGGAAGAGAGGCTCCACCGTCTGGACCCAAAACGTGCGCTCTCCTTCTATATTGACCGCACAAAACACTTCCGGGTGGATGACCAGCTCTTTATTGGCTACGTGGGCGCCAAAAAGGTCGGGCGGTGCACAAGAGGACCATCTCCCGCTGGGTTACCTTGTGCATCAAGACCTGCTATTCTTTGGCTAAAAAGGAGCCTCCTGTTGGGCTGCGTGCCCATTCCACCAGGGCAACGGCTGCTACCACGGCCTTGGGCCGCGGTGTTCCGCTGCCGGTTATCTGTCAGGCAGCTACGTGGGCCTCGCTGCACACGTTTACAAAGCATTACTGCCTTGACAGTCAGGTCCGGAGGGACGGCTTCTTTGGCCGTTCTGTCCTCCAGGACTTCCTTGTCTGATCTTTGTTCGCAGACCCACCACCGGGGTTGGTATTGCTGGGGTATCTATTCTAAGGTAAGGAATCTGTCACTAACGTGTCTCTTCAGATGCACAAGTTACTAACTTGTGTAACGATATATCTGTAAGAGACAGTAGTTAGTGACAGATTCCTTACCGCCCCACCCATCCTCCCCGTTCTGCGAACTGATTTCTAGGGTTAAGGACATCCCTTTCAGGGCCCTAGTATTTTTCAGACACCTATGTCAGCTTCTTGCATGGCTCTGCGTTCCTGGCGCGGAAAGTCGTGTACAGAACTGACGTCAGCGCGCAGGGGCGGCGTCTAAGTACTGCCCGCGACGTCATCCCGGCGATCACGACGCCGACGACGGACGCGGAGCCGCACGACGCCGCCTACCGACGCGCAAGGGTACTGCTACGCAAAAAACTTTCCGGATCCAGCCTGACGCCTGGGGATATTCTAAGGTAAGGAATCTGTCACTAACTACTGTCTCTTACAGATATATCGTTACACAAGTTAGTAACTTGTGCCTTAGGCACATTGTATTCTCACGAAGGGCACGCTTTTCTCACACAAACAATGTGGAATATTCTTTAACAAAGTTCATCTGTGGCAGGTTTCTTTAGAGTGCACCTAAAATATAGCCATCTTAATTGCTCTTTTCAGAAATTTCACTGAGCAGTGCAGCGCATCTCGCTATTGAATGTCCAACATCTCATGTACTTGCCTCTTTTCCATGAAAGGTAAGAACAAACTCATGAGTGGAGCAATTATAAGTAGGACGAGCATAAGTCAGAATCCATATTCACATCCCTTTAATATTCTATTATGTTGTAGAGTCCGACCAAGTCCTGGTCCTGAGGAGAACCCTCTAAGAAAAATAGGGTTCCGAAACGCGTCGACCACACACAGCTAGCCGCAACCATCACGATTGCACTGAATGATACAGTGTTCAAACAAGGCATTAAGCCTGTTGAAATTTTAATGCCAACTAGCTGTTTATAGCAGGTTGCAGTAACGCAAATCATAAATAAGTCTGTACCGCTATTGTTTCCTTTCTAATTTAAGGACTGGTCATTCATGTAGTCAATGGTTTTTGTATTTGTTTTTGTATTTGTTAAATGTCAGCTGTATTGTATTTACTATTTGATGTCTTGTTGAATGGTTATATGTATGTCTCTTTTCCATGACATGAATTTAATGTTTTTTATATGCTTTACAAATAAATGCTTAAAGTAAAAGGTGAAATAAAAACACCAAACCCATCTTATGTTTCCAAATGGATTTGTCTAAATAGACTTATTCAAACAATACGTCCAAACAACCTTCTGTTACTACGTTCCTACAACTTAGCCACCTCAGCCACCCAAAGAGTCCTTGGTGTGGCAATTTTTTTTAAATGAGCCCAGGTGGAAAAAAAATATCTATATCATATGTAAAATATGCAAAAATTAGTTCAGTAGGGGCAGCCAGAACAAGCAAAACAGCATCAGTACCACAGGGAAGTGGCGACATTTAAGAGCTATGCATCCTCAATGACTTCTTCAGGCTGAGTTAGCCCGTGCTGCAGAGCTTGATAACTCCACAGGGACATCCATGTGTTTTGAACCTGGTAACACTGTGCTTGCCCAGGAACTAAACGCTCAAGCACATAACAACCCTTTTTTGCTGCTTATGTAAGCAGATAATTTTTTTCTCCTGAGGCAAGCAGGGCTGCGCAGAACAGGCTTGTCCAAGAGCATAAATGCCCACCTAGACAGTAGTTTTTTTTCTATTTTTACTCCTATTTGTTTTGAAGGAGATGTTGTTGGGTTGTTTTTTTTACTCTCAGTTTCTTGTTTTTGTTCCCTTAAAAAAAAAATACAAAAAGTTAAAAATGTTTAAAAAACAGCAAAAATTATAGTTGTTAAACAATGTTAACTAAAAAGCTCTTTTCAGAGATACCCTATACTTTCATTAAGTATGTTGTTTGTACTATGTTACCCTTTTCTGTTCTTCTTGATTACTCTTGCAAGACACTCGCAAGAGCCATGATGTTCTCATGCATAGCATGGATGATTCGCGAGAACCAAGTGCACAGTCCTCCGTGTCCACTGCGAGGAGGCAGTGTTTGCTGCTTTACGCTCACAAGAGCATACTTTTATAATGTAACTTCCATTTTAACTGAACATATCCTGTTGTAATATGTTGAATTTATATACACCAGATTTTCTGTATCCCCATTTTGTTTATACAATCCCGCAAGACTGGTGAGATTGTAAAATAACTTTAGGGGAAGAATTTACATTTTCCCTTATTATAATACATATAATCCACACTACTAGACTAGGGGGAGAGAGACTGGCCTCTCCACTGACACATTGCATGAAGGTAACCAGTGTGTAGAGTAGGGTGTAAAGAGACACTGCCTTTCCAATCACACCTTTCCCCAGGCTCAGTAGTATGTATAGTAGGGTGGGAAATGTACTCACCTCACATGTAAGACCCCACCATTCCATAGTAAGTATAACGAGTACTAGCCTCCCCACTGAGACCCTCCCCAGGGAAATAACCATATATACATTAGCGAATGGGAATGGATTTCCCTGTCCACTCACAGCTCTCCCCAACATGACAGATATATACAGTTGTATGTAGGGAAACTTAGTCTTCGGCACTAACACCTATCTCCAGGACAACATGGATGTGCAGTACGATGTAGTAAAGCAGTGGCCCCTTTGCTGACACCTCTTCTTAGAGCAACAGCGATATGCAGTGCTGTCTGGGAAGGAAGGGACCTCTCCGCTAACACATCTTACCAGGGTGAGAGGTGTCTGTATTAGGGTTTGAGAAAAATGTATCTCTCTACTCATACCTCCTCGCTTGCTGACACGTATACATAGTAGGCAATATGGAGAACTACCCTGTTTCCTGACACAAGTCTCTTTCATGATAACTCTGCATAGTATAGTGTGGGGAGAGGCTGGCCTCTCTCCTGTTACCTGTCTTTTCGATGATGGGTGTGCAAATTAGAGTGTGAAAAGTGGCTTACTTTTCTGGTCACAGCTCTCGCCAGCATGACAGATGTACAAGTAAAGTAAGGGATTTAAATTACCAATATGCTCAGAAGTCTGTCATGTATAAGAACTGTGAAGACTATAATATGAAAACATACTGCCCTCTCAGGTGAGACATCTCCTTAGAGTAACATATGTGCAGGGCCATAGTAATCCTTATCAGCCGAGGGGATTGAAAAACAAGACCGCTCAATCACAGTCTTCCAGCACTTTAGGACGAAAACAACTGTCAGTGATGCATCAATACCCACCTCTTTGTTTGTCACGTCAGTGGGGTGAATGGTATCTTTACACCTGGAAGAGCAAGAAAAAAGTGCAAAAGACAAAGGTGCTGTTGATTTTAAAACAATGCTATTCTCTACGCTTCAAGACATTACTGCCACTGATTCCACCAGGTTTGAATTTGTCACCCTGAAAAAGGGAACCTCCATACTATAAAAGAAGTGTGCAATCAGACCAGTCCAAGACCCTCAAAAGAGAAATGCGATCTATTCAACATATTGTCTGGATATAAAATGCCCAAAATGGGACTTTAGACCATTATTGGACCTACACAAGGCCAACAAGTGGATCAAAAGGAAAAAAGGTCATATGTTAGCCGTTCATCAATTTTTTGGGCACATCAGACAAGGCTATTAATGTGCTCTGTATAGCTACAAAATGCCTACTTCCACATTCCAATAGCCAGCACGCATAGGACTTACATTAGGTTTGTAGTAGAAACGTCACACCACCAGTACGCAGTGTTTCCTTATGGTTTAAAATCTGCTTCTCAAATATTTTTAAAATACATGGCAGCAGCAGCTCACCTTCTATGGCAATAAATATTCATTTACCCGTACCTAGATGCACAGCTCACAAAAAAGTGAAACCGAACTTTCATGCAACAAAGTTGCTATTACTCAGTCTAGGTCTACAAATAAACTTTCAGAAGTCCGCCAGATCCCCTGTTAATGTTCTAGCCTATCTATGATCAACACTAAACAGCACAAAGAAGGTTTCCTTTCGCAGGGCAGAGCATCATCAATCTAGAAGAAATATCATCATCTACTGGCTTGCAGTTCAATAGTACGTCACATCTCCTTCCTACTGCGGTCCATGGTTCCCTGCATTTCCATTGTCCTGCATGCAAGACTATATATGAGACCTCTCCAAAAGTGAATGGAAGGGCAAAGGATTCAGAAGAGCAACCCTTGAGACAACAAACTCAGTATTTGCAAGGCAATCTCTCTCATGGTGTTGCAAAAGAGTCAACCTTCTTCCTTTCCGCAGGAACCTCCAACTCAAACTATTGTGACAGATGCATCTCTCTCAGGATGAGAGCTCATCTGGGAGCTCTGTCTGTGCAAGGCCTTTGACCAGCAAAGGAGAGCTCTTATCACAATAATTATATGGAGCTGAGGGTAGTCCATCTAACTGTCAAGGCCTTCTACATCTCTGACAACAAACAGATTTTTTTTTTCCAGATGGGCTATGCAGTGCCTAAACAAGCAGAGGGGCACAACATCTCTCTTGTTGGAGTCGGATCTCTCTTGTTGGAGTTGTAGGAAATCTGGTCATGGGCTTTGGCCAGGGGCCAAGTGATGAAAGCAATACACTTACCAGGAATCCTAAACCTTCATCTGGTTTTCCTAGGCCACTTCTATGACGAAAATCATGTTTATAGAAAGTCTTTAAAAACGATTTTTTCAATCCAGCATGCATAATGTTGTCCTCCTAAGACTAAACAATTACCTACTGCCACCCCCCTATAGTGAAACCAGTCAGATGCCTAAAATGTGTGTTGTATCACATATTATTAAAGACCTCTAATGACATTGCTGAACTACCTATGGCTTTGACATACTTTCTTGATATTTGTCACATATTCAAAATCAGCAGAGCCTTTCCGTTCACTGACTGATTTATTGCCCTCTTTCCTGAAGATATGAATTTAGTTCCCATCGTGTTCACCTTTGCAAAGCACTCTGAGGCTACTCAGAGAAAATAAAAAGAAAAATAAGGAATAAGGGGGCAGGGTAGAGGTACCCTGACACCTTGGGCCTTGGGGGCAGTGGGGGTCCCAGAGGGATCTCCTACTGTCAAATTAAAATATTAATTTTTTTGTAGTGCTATGGTAACTGCGGTACTACCGCATTGTCCAGCGTGGTCCCGATTAAAATTCACAGAAGTACTGTGGCGCATCAAAAAAAAATTGTCGGGGCCTTGTGACGCTGCACGACTATGGGGGTTGGCCAGCTATGGGGGATGGGATTCCCGTCAGTGGTTGCGGCCCCAATGGTGAGGTTGGGTGCAGGGCCTGGCCTCAGCTGTGTGCAGCGTGGCGTTGACCCCCAGTGAAACCTCGGACTTCCGTACAGGTTCCCATCACTGTTTCTGACCTTGCACATTCGGAGGAAAGTAAGACTGGACTCAGTACAGGCAATTCTTGTGGCTGCAAATTAGGCTTTTGAGTGTCTAGTACTCCGAACTTTTGACACTGAGCATCTGCCCTTATCTTCGGCTCCTCCATGACGTTCTGCAGTCACAGAAACAGGGTAGTATATTTCATATTAACTTTCACAATCTGCGCCTTCATGTGTGGAGACTGAGTCGGATAATTGGAAGGCTTTGAAAGTAGTCATTAACATTCTGGCCAGGCTCCATTCTTCCACTAAGCCTGTATATTCAGGTCATTGGCTTACTTTGTCTTCAGGTGTGTGTGAGAAGTGTGTTCATCCTTTACAAAGTCAAGCTGTCTGATGTATTGTCGTTTGTGTTATTTTTGGCCTTACAAGATTTTGCCTTTAGCACATTTAAAGGCATTTCCTGAAATGGCTTTTACCTGATTTCTCCTTTCATAATGCCACAGTGGGACCTCAGTCTGGTCTTGACCCCTTGATGTATGCACCTTTAGACCCAATTCATTGCTGCACTCTTATACTTCTAACACTAAAAACTGTGTTTTTCGCGATGTAGGCTGAAGCTGCCACTGACCGATGCATACAAACACTGGAAACTTTTTCCACAGTGGCATAGCAAGGATGAGAGGGGTTCTAATGCAGACAAGCAGAATGGGCCAATCTCCCTGTGGTTAGGTACTGAAACAGAGCCATACTTAAGTGCATTTGGCCCCCTGGGCGCCAGTGCAACGCACCTGCTTCACTTTTGATATTTAGGCCACTGTTTTTCTGGTGAAAAGGTCTAACCGCAAATTCCTTGCCTTGTGAATACCCCCAGGCGCCAGACTGAATTCAGAAGATTTTCATGGCAACTCTTATGAACATCGGTAGGTGATGTCGCGTCGCTCTGTGTCAGATCCGTCCTGCCCCAGAAGTGACACTGGAGCTCCGATCAAACTGCCACCTCTGCACGCTGATGTCAGTTCCTTTCTCCCACACTTTCCAACATGGATCCGGAGCTTCCTCTCTCGAATTCTGTTCGCCTAACAGAAAATTATATTCATTTTTTTCCAGTGTGCAGGGGGACATGTCACCTCCAAACACAGGGTTCAAACTATGTAAGGACTGCCACAAACAGATGTCGGTGACTGGTTCCCATTAGGTCTGTCTCTGGCGTCTGGGCTCCAAATACGACTTAACGTCGTGCAACAAATATGCACAGATGATCCCGTAGGCCATCCGTGATGCAAAGCCAAACTTTACTTCATGAAGCACTGTCAGAAGTCAAAGTAGTACCAGTCTCAATCGAAGTCGTGATCGCTAATGCGCTCCCTTTCCAGGGGCCAATTTCATGAACAATCATCCTCAGGATCAAGAAGCATAAGTAGTTGAAGCACGGCTCCCCTTCGTCCCGCCACTCCCACCATAAGAAGCTGCATATGCTATGGGTACCTCTGAGCCGCAAACTCTGTCTCTGTCCTTGGAACCGATTCTGACCCTAGTTCCATACGCCCCAACTTCCTGGGTCCAGTGGCAATGCTGCAATAACTTTATGAATTCATGGAGGCCATGGACAACATTTTCAGCATCTGAACGCATCCCTTTGGAGCGCCTTCGAGTCTTAAGGATCTGAGGTGGCCTCTACCTCTGGCACATTCTTCCCCGACACTGACTGTGCCACTCGACTTGCTCGAAGATCAGACCGATCTTGGGGTGAGACGTCAAGCTACACACCTCATTACATTAAACTCCATGCCTCCTAAGGCTCCACAGCCTGCTCCCTGACTGCATGCGTCAACACCAGAACCGACGCCAGAAGGGTAGCCCAATAGTTCTCTCAGACTCAGAAGCCCACCCAGAGTGACCTCCATTGATGTTGCACCAACCTCAAATGCTTTCTCACTCTGATCTCGAAACTCTCAATACCATGAATATGATCCTGATGATGTCAATGGTAATTAATATGACAAGAAATTATTGTTGGACTTACAGGATGCCATTGGCTGGATACTTCACCTGATACTGGCCTCCACTCACCGTTAGTAGCTGTGGCTAATGAAGAATCTGTCTCCTTTACCTCGTCAATAGGAGAGCTGCAGAGGTGTTAGAAGTCATATTACCTACTACTGAAGTGAAAACAAATGTCTTAGAGGAGGTGCGCCATCCAGTAAAGACTGCACAGGTGTCTTTCATCTCTTTTAACAAGGTCTTCACAGAGTGGTCACCAGGGCTAAACCAGGATCTTGCCCTCCGGTAAACAGGCAGATTGCAAGGCGGCACAGGCCAGCTCTGGGGGACCCCGCCTTCTTACTCCAACATCCCTCCCCAGAAAGCCTGATGGTAGAGGCCTTGACTAGCTGATTGAATCCCAAAGTGTTTCTGACCACCATGCCAGACAGAATCGAAATGCATGGAGGTGTTAGCTAAGAGATTGTTGTAATCCACCAGCCTTGCCCTTGGGTCAGTAAACACCAGCTGGCTCCTGGGAAAATACTCACATGCTTTGTGGGACAACGTATCGGAGTTCTTGCCAGCCTTCACTGATGACATTCAGCCCAACCCACAGCATCTTATCCAAGACGGCAGAGACGCAGCAAAGTATTCCATAAGATCGTGTTTGGACACCACGGAATGCTTGAGTAGGGCACTCCGGACTAGTGTGGTGTTTCGGCGCCATGCTTGGATTCGCTCTGCTGGTTTTTGGAGCGACATCCAACAGTCGCTCATAGACATTCCTTTTGATGGCACTCATCTCTTTGGCACTCATAGCCCTGGAGTGTTTTACAGATTGTAAGGTGGCTGCGCACTCTTTGGTCCCACCAGCATGATCATTTCTCTCATTTTGATGCTTTGGAAGAGGATACCACCAGAGGCAGCATCCAGCCTTGCCTCAACAACAGGCCTCCCACCTCTTCCAAAGCAGAGGCCAGGGATCCATCCATCAACGTCTAGGCCCCCAGGGGCAGTGTATTACCCAATCCCCCGTCCGTCCCCCAGTAGCTGCTGCATTACCACTTTAAGTTGTCCTCAGTGGCAAACAATTGCTCGGTAGGAGGTTGGTCACCTTTTACCTCCCTGGGTGGAGGAGCATCACATTTGACCAGTGGGTGCTCCCGATTGTGCAGAGTGGTGACCGACTACACTTTCTGACACCTCCCCACCACCGACATGCCTCCCACACCACAATGCCTCCCAGAGGACCACTTGTCCGTATTCTGAGAAGAATTTCAAGCTCTCTTGGCCAAGGTTGCCGGCATCAGAGATCAGGACTGGTTTCTAATCCTCTTAATTTCTGGTGGCGAAGATGGATGGAGGACCCTGCCCTATTCTTGACCTTCACCCTCTAAACTTCTGCCTTCGAAAGGACAAGGTCAAGATGCTCACCTGTGCCCAATTTCTTTATGCACTGGATCCAGAAGACTAGATGTTGTCATTGGACCTGCAGGATGCATACTTCCACTTTCCTGTCCTGCAGACATACGGGCGCTACCTGCAGTTTCAGGTAGGCCACAAACATTTTCAATTCACATTACTCCCCTTCTTCCATACCAGTGCACCTCAGGTGTTCACAAAAGTGATGGTCCCTGACATTTGCAAAGGTTGGGAATACCAGTCTTCTCCAGTATTGAATCTTTCATAGATTCACATGCTTGTATATTTCCCCGTCGTCATGGTGGGAGTCTCATGGGAAAAGAAAAAAATAGCAGTAAAAAGAAAAAGCTGCCTAGATACCATAGATAAGCATAGACTTTGGTAGCCCAGTACCATCATTATGTGGTCCAAATGCCAGCCAATGAGACGCCAGCCCTGAGATCACACTCCTCAGCAGAGCCACCATACCTCAGATTTCCAACCGCCGTCGTGTGAGAAGGAGTCTCCCTGAGCTTTGCTCAGTTTGTTCCCTTGGTTGAACTTTTGACCTGTATTCACAGCATTTCCACTGGAACTGAAGTATTGTTTTTTCTTCAAGCTTACTTCAAAATGTCTGAAAGCTCTAAAAAGAGGCTTTTCAGACCTTGTACGTCTTGTGGGAAGGCCAGGTTGTTCTCTGAGGACCCCCACAAGGACTGTTTATACTGCCTCTATCCAAAGCACGTCCCTAAGGAGTGCAAACATTGTAGGACTTTTTCAGCTAAGACACTTAAGGATAGAGAGGCACGTCTGTTATTGTGGCTCCAGAAGAAAAAGGCCACTTCAGATTCTGAATCTGAGGATGATTCTAAGGCTCACTCCTCTTCCAAACGCAAAGGAGGAGCTTCTGAGGCGAAAACTGATTCAAAAAAGCAGAAAATCAGTAAATCAAAGGAAAAGGAGTCCTCTTCTTCTCTGCCTCGTACTCCTGTTAAAAAGTCCTCAGAGACGAGGGCTCCGTCGTCGGATCCGTCGACAAAGAAAAGAGTATCTGCGACCATTCCGACGACAGTTACAACGTCGACCTCGTCGACGGCGATTACGAAGACGACACCATCGACGGTAGGCCCGTCGACGACGGGTACGGAGACGACACTGTCGACAACTACTTTTGTGACACCACCGTCGATCCCGTCGACGACGACTTTTAAATCTCCAATGAGAAGATCGCTGACGACGATTTCCATTACAAGGTTGCCACCGTCGACGGGCTCGTCGACAGAGAGATCAAGCAATGTAGAATTCACCTCTTGGACAAAAATTTCTCCGCTGCCTCCGTCAAACCTTCTGGAGATGCAAGGGTCTGAAGAGGAGAGTCCAGACGAAGTCGCATACAGCCCTTCTCAGCTGAAAATCAAAAGTCAAGATACTGATGAGGAGGAGGAATACCAGGAGGATTTCTCTTTTAAAGATCGACCTCTTACTGGTTCAAAGAGATATGAGTCTTTCCAGCAATCCTACGATTACGAGGAGGAGGAGGATAACGCACCTGGTGTCAGAGAGGAGTCTGTGTCCATGCCTCTATCACTGGTATCGGATCTCAGGAGCATGATCAACGATTACTATCGGCGCTTCCCTGAAGCCAATACCTCTTCTTTGGGCGTTACAAGTAAGCAGCAACCTGTTGCACAAGCTCCGGTTAAGCAGCCTCCGCCTCCGGTGCAGAAGGTGCTCTCTCCAAGAGTCATTACCATCAGAGATGACTTAGCTGACAGCGAGGTTGAAGACCAACCCGAGGAAGGAGAACTGAGCCAAGATGATCCTGTGGGGGATGAATGGGACCAATACATTATCCCTTCTTCTCCATCGCCGTCACCCTCCCCGGCGACATCTCCACCGGAGGACATCATGGGATTCCATGAACTCATGGAAAAGGCTTCTAAGAGGTTTGATCTCCCTCTACCAGTTAAGGAAACAGAGTGTTTCCTATATGATTTCAAAGAGTCTTCTAGGAAATCAATAAGGACAATCCCCATGGTGAAACATATATGGGAAGAGGGGTTGAAGATTATGAAGAATCCAGCTTCTGCCGCAGCCTCGGTTCCCAGAATAGAGAAGAAATACCGGGCTCCAGAACCCTCCCCGGCATGTCTTATTGGACATACCCGACCAGAGTCTGAGGTGATGCAAGCTGTACAAAGACGATCAAAGAATCCATCGGCTACATGTTCAGCTCCCCCTGACAAAGAAGGAAGGAAACTTGATGGTACAGGCAAACGCTTTGCAGTCATGGCAACAGCTTCTATTAAAGCATCAAATGCGCTTGCCATAATTAGACGTTTCAACAGGCAAATGTGGTCGGATATAGCTCCTCTTTTATCACATCTGCCGGAGGACAAGAAGGAGGAAGCTACACTAATTTTACAAGATGGAGCTAGAGCTGCTTCGGGGTCCATAGACATAGCCATGGATATATCAGCTGTAGCATTCAGACAAATGGCAGGAGTCATAGCACTTCGCAGCAGGGATGGCTTAAGGCTACATCATTTAGGCCGGAAGTGCAGACTAAGATAGCAGACATGCCCTTCGATGGAGAAAATGTATTTGGCAGCCATTTGGATGATGCCCTGCAGGGTATTAAGAAGGATACGGATACGGCGAGGGCATTAGGTTCACTGCAACAGGGCAGATTTCACTCCTTTCGTGGCAGAGGATCAAGAGGACAGTTTCAACAAAGATCGTCCTATCAGTCCAATAGATACCAGCCGTACCATCAACAAGGGTATCGTCAGTATACAAATACTCAGCAATTTTGATCCTCAAATTCGTCTTACCAGCAACAATCCAGACGAAAGCCATCGACAAGAGGAAAATTACAGGACACCAATCGACGACAGTGACAATTCCAAGGCGCCAACCACCTCGTCATCCCACAGCCTCCATCAGACGCATTACCTTTCTTCCTATCTCCACCAATGGATGTCTATAACATCGGACAGATGGGTATTAGACATAATTCGTCAAGGCCACACCCTAGAGTTCCTCTACAAACCTCCAGACCGTCCTCCCATTCACAGAAAACACCAACATCTCTCGGCCCTCAAGGCAGAAATTCTGTCTCTTTTGGTAAAAGGAGCAATAGAGGAAGTCCCTCTTCAACAGCGAGGGAAAGGATTCTACTCGCATTTTTTCCTCATAAGGAAAAAACAATCAAACAAATGGAGACAGGTAATGGATCTCAGAGGCTTAAACAAGTTCATCAGGAAGCAATCCTTCCGTATGCTATCTCTTCAAGAAATTCTGATGATGTTGAGGAGAAGGGAATATATGGCATCCTTAGATCTATTAGATGCATACTTCCATATTCCAATCCACGTACATCACAGACGGTATCTCAGATTCGCGGTGGCGGGGCGCCACTACCAATTCAGAGTGTTACCCTTCGGTCTTCGATCCGCGCCAAGAGTGTTCACGAAATGCATGGCGCCGGTGGCAGCGTTTCTGAGGCAGCAGGGTCATCAGATATACCCATATCTGGACGATTGGTTGATAAAGGGCGCATCGTACAGAGACACTCGGCAATCCTTGGAATGTTGCATGAACCTCTTCCAGTCTCTGGGATTACGAATAAACACAGAAAAATCCTATCTAACTCCGTCCCAGTCTCTTCAATTTCTAGGGGCGTTATTACAAACCAGAGTAGCAAAGCGTACCCTTCAGAGGAACGCATCCGAAAGATTCTGAAGCTTACCTCACAACTAAAGAAAAGAAAGTCCACTTCAGTAAGAATATTCAAATCCTTGTTGGGGATGATGTCATCCTGCATCCCCTTAGTTCCAAATTGTCGACTTCGCATGCGGCCTCTACAAGAACTTCTAGACCTTCAATGGGTGAACATCAAGGTTCTTTCGAGGATCGGATCCTCATCAATCCTCAAATAAAGGAAGCGCTGTCATGGTGGGGAATAAGACAGAACTTATCAGAAGGGCTAATCTTCGAACCAAAAACTCCCAGTTATATAATGACAACAGATGCATCATTGCAGGGATGGGGAGCGCATCTTCAAGACCTAGAGATCCAAGGACATTGGAGCAGACGAGGCTCAATTACACATCAACCTATTGGAGCTAAAAGCGGTGTTCTTGGGTCTCCAAGCCTTTCTCCCCAGGATTCACAATTCTACAGTTCTAGTCAGAACAGACAGTACAACAACGATGTTTTATTTAATAAAACAGGGAGGAACAAGATCAAAGCCCCTATCAATGCAAGCTCAAGAAATCTGGAATTGGCTTCTAGTACACAATATCTCTCTGCAAGTTCAACATGTTCCCGGAATACACAACATAAGAGCAGATTCGCTGAGCAGATCAGCAAGTGTTTGTCACGAATGGGAACTGAATCAGGATCAGCTCATTCGAATTTTTCGCTTGTGGGGCACTCCAGCGCTGGACTTGTTTGCCAATCGAAGCAACAAAAAGTGCAAACAGTTTGCAAGCAGATTCCCTCAGCCAGGATCTTGGGGGAATGCCCTTCAGCTCCGTTGGACAGGGATGTTCGCATATGCATTTCCCCCATTCCCGCTGATCCCAAAGGTGCTCAGAAAGATGAGATGGGAACTGTGTCACTTAATTCTGATAGCCCAGGCAAGGCCGAGACAATTCTGGTTTTCGGAGCTTCTCCACTTATTAGCAACTCCCAGAGTGCAGTTTCCTCTAATCCAGAATTTGATCTTCATGAACAAGGGGCAAGTTCTTCATCCCCAGTTGGCCTCACTGAACTTGTCGGCATGGGACCTCATCAGCACGAATTTCAATCCTTGAACATTAATGAAGAATGCCGGGATATTCTCTCTCACTCTCGTGCAGTTTCCACAAATAAAACCTATATAGCGAAGTGGAAAAGGTTTTGCCAATGGTGTTTGACACAATCTCTTCACCCCTTGCATTCTTCTCCGGAGCAGGTTCTCCCTTACCTATTGCATCTGGCCAAGGCAGGCCTTTCTCATGCATCAGTCAAAAGTGCATCTGGCTGCCATTTCAAGGTATCGCAGGAAACCAAATCATCCATCTCTTTGGACGCAGAGAGTGATAAAGGAGTTCTTAAAAGGATTATTCAGAGTTTTCCCTCCAATTAGACATCCATCAGTTCCATGGCAGTTGAACACAGTCTTGGCACAACTTATGAAACCACTGTTCAAACCGATTCACAAAGCTGAGCTGCAGTTTGTATCTTGGAAAGTAGCCCTACTCCTGGCTCTGACGTCAGCGAGAAGGGTCAGTGAAATTCAGGCTTTTTCCATCACAGAGCCTTTCCTTCAATTCAAGACAGACGAGGTGATCTTACGAACGAACCCTAAATTCATTCCAAAAGTCCCTTCGGATTTTCACCTCAATGAACCTATTGTTCTTCCCACATATTTTAAAAACCCATCGTCTGCAGCAGAAAAATCGTTGCACACATTAGATCTCAAGAGATGTTTAAAATTTTATATTGATAAGACAAAGTCCTTTCGAAAGACAAGCCAGTTGTTAATAGCGTTTGCTGGTCCCAGGAAAGGTTTGGCTTTATCAAGGACTAGCATATCCAGATGGATAACCTCAGCCATTACTTTGTGTCACAAGCAAGCCGGAAGTCCTTTACGCTCGACGGTTCAAGCTCACTCAACCAGAAAAATGGCGACTTCAGCTGCATTGTTTGCGGGAGTATCTCTTCCGGATATTTGCAGAGCGGCAACGTGGAAGAATGTTCACACGTTTACCAAGCACTACTGTCTGGACACAGCTTGGAAGGCAGATTCAGCAGTGGGACAAGCCGTGCTACGTCATCTGTTTCATTAAGGTACTTACCTGATAATGTTTTCTCTAAAAAAAATGGCTCTTTCTTTAATGTGAATGTCTTTTCCTAATGCTACATTGAATAGTTTTTTACTATATGTCATGGAAATTTGCGTACTATATGGTGTTATGATGCATGTCGAAGCATACAATCTGTTTTCTCTTCTAGAGGATATTTATTAACCTCACAAACGGGAAGCAGAGCCTGAGAAAAAAGGGTGCTTTCCTGGAAACGCTTACTTGTAAGAGTACTGCTTTCTATTCTGATACAAGCATGTGAATCTATGAAAGATTCAATACTGGAGAAGAAACAAGTTACTTACCCTGTACACTATGGTTCTCCAGTATTGATATCTTTCATAGATTCACATGCGACCCGCCCGCCTCCCCATTTCTCAGGTAGACCACTTTTTTATCTCTGATTACTTCCTTGGCTATCACTCTGGGCTGGAAATCTGAGGTATGGTGGCTCTGCTGGGGAGTGTGATCTCAGGGCTGGCATCTCATTGGCTGGCATTTGGACCACATAATGATGGTACTGGGCTACCAAAGTCTATGCTTATCTATGGTATCTAGGCAGTTTTTTCTTTTACTGCTATTTATTTCCTTTACCGTGAGACTCCCACCATGACGACGGGGAAGATACAAGCATGTGAATCTATGAAAGATATCAATACTGGAGAACCATAGTGTACAGGTAAGTAACTTGTTTCTTCCCATACCTTGACAACTGGCTTCTTAAAGCAGACTTACCTCAAACAGAAATAAGCCACCTCCACACAATGACCTCATTGGGTCTTCGTGCTGAAGTCATACCTGATTCCTTCGCAGAGGCTCCCTTTCAGTATAGCCATTCTGCACACTGGTCTTTTCCTAGCCTTTCTTCAGTCTGAGTGAGTTTGGGAACATTCGGGCTATGATCCAGATCGTTGAACCTTCAATCTGGGTCTCAGTGCAAGCAGCTATGAGGCTTCTTGGCCTCTTAACCTCCTGCATACTGCTTGTACACCACACCAAGTGGCTCATGCGGGCTCTGCAGTGTGATTTGAAGTCTTATTGGTTTAGCACCAAGGGAACCTATTAGATCACATCCAGGTGTTGGAGGAGACTTCAAAAGATCTGCAGTGCTGGTTGCTGGACCACAGTTGGAATGGTGGCAGACCCATGTTTCTACCTCACCCAGAACTAATAGTTGTGATGGTTACATTGTTGCTATGTTGAGGGAAGCCATCTGGGAAGGTGATTTGCTTGAAACTGAGTGTTCCTCCTGTCCATCAATGCGAAATGGGTGCAGGTTCCCACAGACAACACGACTGCCATGTGGTACTGTAACAAACAGGGCAGAGTGGGGTTGTGGGTCCTGTGCACAGATGCTTTGCGTGTTTGGAAGTGGCTCAATCGTCAGGGCATCTCCGTAATCGTACAACACCTGAAAAAATCTTTGAACACTAGGACAGATGAACTTAGCCGACATTGCCTAGTGGATCATGATTGGCAGCCTCACTCAGAGGTGGCACAGGACATCTTCCAGTAATTAGAACCCTGGATCAATCCTTTCGCACCACAGACAGCGTGCAGTGTCCAAGCTTTTGCACGTTGGAGTTCCCAAGGCAGCTCTCGCTCAGAGATGCCTTTCGTCTGGATTGGAACTCGGGACTCCCGTACACTTTTCTGCCTCTACTTCTACTGCTCAGAGTTCTAAAGAAGATCAGGAATGACACGGCCCAAATCATTCTAGAGGTTCCGAACTGGGCAAGGAGGGTATGTTATACGGAACTTCTGGCCATGAGCATCTGTCCCTGTGTCCGGCTGCCACTCCAGAAGGCCCTCCTGTCACAACAGCAGGGTAAGGTCCTGCACCCAAGCCTACACAACCCACACCTTCATGTGTGGAGATTAAGGGGCAGCAGTTGATAGTTTTTGTTCTTCCTCCTGGAATGGTTGGTATCATACTGGCAGCCAGGCGTTTGTCCACCAAACTGTTTATGCGGGACACTAGGAGAAGTTTGTTGTTTACAGGCACAATTAGCTTACATATTGTTATTTTGTCGTTCTTTAGCCTAGCAAGGCCTTGCTATGGCCACAGTTAAAGGTTATTTGCCGGCCCTTCGCCGTTCTTGCATCTGCTTAGTCAGCCATCTCTTCAAATCACCCATTATGAAGCGTTTCTCAAAAGGGCTGGTTCATATCTTCCTGCCAACAATGTTATGCCACAGTGTGACTTTAATGGAGTTCTCAAATTCCTCATGTGCACTCCATTCAAACTAATGTATAGCTGTTGCCCAAGTCTCTTGATGTTGAAAATGACATTCCCCACTGCGATTACCTCAGCTCGTCACATGAGCGAACTACAAGCTCTGTCTATACAACAACAGTATGCCAACTTCTACATGGACAAACTGATACTTTGGACAAAAGCAGCCTTTCTCCCAAAAGTGGTCACGTCCTTTCATAAAGGGCAATCTATTACTCTACCAGCTTTCTTTGCCCTGCCTCACCCTTCCAAGGAGGAAGAACAATTCCATTTTCTCGACCCAAAGAGGGTCCTGAGATTCTACATTGACCGTACCAGGAACATTGGGGTTCTCTGGGGCAAATTAGGGGACGGTTTGGCACAAAAGAGGACCATCTTCAGGTGGATTGTCTTGTGCATCAAGATCTGTTATGGTCTGGTCTGTTATGGTCTTGCCAAGAATCAGCCTTCGGTTGGCTTTCGCGCCCATTCCACCACAGTAAAGGCTGCTATTGCTATGCTGGCGGGCCATGTGCCAGTCTTGGACATCTCCAGGCTGCTAATTGGGCGTCAGTCAGTACATTCACGAAGCACTACTGCCTGGATAGCCAGGTCCGGCATTAGGGGCATTTTGCCCGTCAGTCCTGTGGGAATTTCTTGTCCAAGTCATTCCACAAACCACCACCTGGAGAGGTACTACTTTGAAATCTAATCACAAGGTTAGGAATCTGCGTTAGAAGTATCCATCAGAAGAAAAAGTTACTTACTTTCTGGTAGATTCTCTATCTAACTGCAGATTTCTCACTGAACCCCCGCCCCTCCAATCCCTCTCCCTGTTCTGTGGAATAGATTAATTTATTCCAATGTAGAGATCTGCACACTGGCACAATTTAATTTCTAAGGGCTCCGTATCCGGTGGCGTGGATAGAGATCAAAACTAAACTGACGTCATCGCGCAGAGGTAGCGACTATGTGCGGGCCCTAATGTCACTTTTGGGGTGGTACAGACCCGACATAGATCCGCACAAGCACCACCTTCTGGCGAGCGAGGGAGTTGCTATGAAAACCTTCCGTATCTAGTCTGGCGCCTGAGGCCATTCACAAGGTGAGGAATCTGCGATTAGATAGAGTATCCACCAGAAATAGCATTACCGAAGGTAAGTAATTTTTTCTTCCGTATCCAGTCTCCTGCCTGGGAGGATTCAAAAGATGAAGAATCTGCAGATACAGTATACTCAGTAAAACGTTGCCTTAGTAATTTAGTCATATGACGCATCAGAACATTCTGTAGTACAATATCAAATCATTCTGGAATTCAAGTAAACTTCTTAAACAAATTTGAGTATGAATAAGGGAGGTGTTTGGCTAAGAGAAAACGGAATATTGTATTCATGCTTGAAGTGGTTCTAGAGCTGTTGACGTAGACGTAGTGCCATGTTTTATTGGATTGAGAGGTGTATTTATTATACGCTTGCATTGATATTTGGCAGATTTAAGGTCCAGCGTGGACAACTATGTCCACCTTCCATCTCTTTTCATTTCCATTTTGGATGACCATTCGCCATCATTAACATTCAAGCTTCCTTTGCTAATTTCCTCTTAGATGCATAATCCATTATGTTATTTATAAACGTGCTACCGGTTCACCAAATTTAATTCATGTTTTGTGTTAATTAGTAGGATGTACCTCTCCAGAGTAATTTACCTCATTTAATACAATTTGCATTTGGACCCAACCTCCTGTTCACTTGCCGAAGGCGTTTGTATCTGGTGCTTTGAAACATATAAAAGAAAGCAGTGATATGATCTCGATGCAACAGTGCTATGTTTCACGTTTTGATTCATAACATTTTGCTTTAGGGTTAATCTGATGTATAGTTTTTTGTTTGTTGCTGAATTATTTTATTTGTCAATAAAGTTTATTATAAGCAAAAGAGAATGATACAGAAATATGTTGTGGTTAAGAATGGAATAGAATAAAATTCCAACATGTGCTTTCATTTTCTTGCATTATATGTCTGTTTTAAGACCGACAGTCATGACTGCTAATGTGCTTCTATACTTCTTAATTTGTAAACCACTTTGTTTAACCAAAAAATACAATGCCAAAAATATAATACAAAGACAATTAAAACTAGGAACTTGCGCGGCCTAGAGTTCCAAACATGACATCATCCTGAAATAATTTTCTTTAATAATGAGTTTGCTTCAGTTTTTCTGTTCATAAAAATATTAAAAAGCAGTTCACAAGTTTGTTTTCCCATGGGTGCCAAGTGAATGACGCCACCTATTTACAGAAGTCGGGGCGTCGAGAGGGCAGCAGTAGTTGGTGCATAAGGTGGCATCCAGGTTATCGAGAAACACTTTTATCAGTATTAATGTCATGGTGATGGTCATGTTTGAGGAGCTATGTCTGGGTTTGTTCTTGAGCTGTATGATGCTTTTTGAAACTTCGGTTTCTTTTTCCCATCTATGATGTACACTGGCATGAATTGTTATATGAAATGCCTAATGTTGAATGTGATAAAGTGCTTT
Source organism: Calotriton arnoldi (assembly GCA_963921515.1). NCBI lineage: Eukaryota > Metazoa > Chordata > Amphibia > Caudata > Salamandridae > Calotriton > Calotriton arnoldi. Next base: position 1,290,965 of record CAWUFW010005646.1, read on the forward strand.
ACGAAGTTTGGTTTTGTGGTAAAACTCTTTTAAAGTGAATAATTAATACTCATTCATTTTTATTCATCCTCATAAAAGTTATTTTTCCGTTCCCTGAACTTTTGTAGCCTACATTCTCGAAATATTTACTTATAAAAATAAAGAACGTACTTAAGAAACATCAAGTGCCTGGCTCTTTCGAGGACCCTTTAAAGGGCCTGGCTGGAAATGTAACGAACATGTAACCTTGTCAGGTCCTGAAAACTACTCAGGGGCAGAATGTATCCACAGGCAACAGTGGTGAAATATGACAGCCACAGGTCGTGGCTAAATGTTGGGGCGAGAATTAGGGTCGGGGCATCTGAGACTAGACGCTGTTGATGGCAAGATAATGGCACGTTAAAGCCAGGCGACCTCCAAGGATTAGGATTCACTGATTGAGGTATAAATAATATACTGTTTACCTACCTGTGGAATGGAAGCCTCACACCTTTTTGTTACCTGACGTGTTTTTCTGCTCAGTGATGATGTATTGGAGCGTCACCCAGACCATGTACTATTTACTCCCTGAATGAAACTTAGGGATCACAGTTCTGTACCTCTACTGTTTACTTTCCCAATCTAATGTACATCCACACACCTGTTATACACTGTTGTTAACTACACTTAAACCTAGTTACATTTTTGAACAGTTTAGCACCTTTATGGACAAAGGTGCTTGGACAGAAATGTAATAGACGTAAACTTTTCAGATTCTCAATACTTGCACAGGAGCAGAATGTAACCGCACACCGCTCACACCTTGATACAACTACTGCAAACTATATGGTCACAACAGATGTGGGGGAAAGGGTTATAGTAGGGTTAGCTGAGAATAGATACTGTTGATGAGAAGTTGATAGCCTGTTAAAACCAGTTCCAGTCACCAGAATTCACTGATTAAGCCTTAAGTAATGTACTCGTTTTCCTACCTGAGGGTGGAAGCATCACAACTGCCTGTCACCTGAAATTTTTTTTTCTGCGCAATAATGGTGAATTGGAGCACATCCCAAACCTCGTACTTTTTACTCCATTTAGGAAATGTTACGTTAAACAGAACTTTCAAATGTCTTAATAGAGCATCTGAAAAGACAAAACATCAGTTACCTCTAGGAACGACAAAGTTCAGTTCAGAAAACTTTATTTCGGCCAATATGCCCATAAAAGTATATATACAATAGAATTAATCTAATTTGATTTAAGGATAAAATAATAAAAGGGAATCCATTCAACTTACAAAGATGCATGTGCATCACATGAATATTACATAAAAGCAATCTATATATCTGAAAGAGACACGTTAGTGACAGATTCCTTACCTTAGAATATCCCCAGGCATCAGGCTGGATCCGGAAAGTTTTTGCGTAGCAGTACCCTTGCGCGTCGGTAGGCGGCGTCGTGCGGCTCCGCGTCCGTCGTCGGCGCGTCGTGATCGCCGGGATGACGTCGCGGGCAGTACTTAGACGCCGCCCTGCGCGCTGACGTCAGTTCTTCTTTTCCGCGCCAGTAAGCGCAGATCCGGGAAGAGCAGTGCCCTAGTCACTTTTTGACTAACCTTTCTTGTGAATTTTTCACTGTTTCTTCATTGAGTCTTCACGACTCCTAGGTGTCGTAGGGATGCCCGGGCTTTAAGCCATGCGAGGCCTGTGGTCGCATGATGTCGATCACGGACCCGCATCTCGAGTGTCTCTTCTGTCTCGGCCGAGACCACGACACGAAGTCGTGCCCTGACTGCCGGAAACTTCATCCGAAGGCTTTGCGAGAGCGGTCCCGAAAGCTACTCGAGGTCCGGCAGTCGGCTCCGTGCCGCACCAAGCCCCGGTCCCGGGAGAGGTCGAGGGGCCGGTCGCGGAGTCCCGCGCCGTTTGTCGGAGTCCAAGTCCTCGCGCTCCTCCGGTAAGTCGAAGCACAAGAAGTCTAAGAGGCGTCATCACTCTAAGACTTCGCCTCGCCGGACTCGCGCGACTCGGCTGAGGCCCCAGTCGGCACCGTCCCGCCGCCCCGGACATGCCTGTAGAGCCGCCCCGCATTACCCGCTCTTTCCGGGTTCGGGCGACTCCGGACGAAGCACAGGAATTCCCGTCGGCCATGGCCCGCCTCTTCGGGCCTTCAGGTCCCTCCGGTGCGCCTTCGGCCCCGCGGGCCCTGATGGGGCTGCCCCGGCGCTGCCGTCAACTCCGGTCCCGGCGCCGCCTGTCCCACCAGCCTTCATCTCGGCTCCGGCCCCGGCCTCGATCCCGGCTCCGGTGGTACCGCAACCCCCATCGACGCCGGTTGACCTAACCACGCCTCCGCCGACGCCGATGTCCCCGGTGCCGTTCCTGATGCCGTCCGGGGCTCCGGACGGCGTCGTTCCCCGGTTCTCTCCTGCTCCGGACATGGAGCCGGACCGACGTCGCTCGACGCCGGCTCCGGCGCCGATGAGACCTTGGGTCCCAAATGTCCCTCCTCCTCCATATTTTGAACAAGAGGAGGACCAGGAGAGCTGGGAGGGGCTGAGGGACCCTCTCACACAACAGTGTGAGTATGATCTGGACTGGGCTGAGGAACTTGGGGATGCCAGTGGTCTAGACACCTCCCTGACACTGGCAGGCTGTCTCCTCCCGTGGCTACGGAGGGAGGGAGCTAATTTTGCAACGGTGTTGCGTAGAGCAGCTGGAGCCTTACATCTCCAGTTGCCTACTGTGGCCGTCAGGACTAACCTCCTGACAGAAGTGCTTCAGCCGGCGGCTTCCTCCTCGGAGACTGTGCTGCCGTTTAATGATGCACTCACTGACGTTCTTTGGGTGCCTGGTCCAAACCCACCACAGGGGCTCCTGTGGATAGGAACGTGGCCCGACGCCATCGCCCTGCTCCGGGCGACCCCTTGTTCTCTCCCAACATCCCACCCCTGAGAGCTTGGTTGTCCAAGCCTCTGCCTCCCAAACCGCCTTCCCCTACCGCCCTCCGGATAGGGAATCCAAACGCCTGGACCAATTTGGGAAGAAGGCTTTTACTTCCTCCAGTGCTGGCTTGCGGTCCGTCAACACCGCTTGCCTTTTGGGCCGATATACCCACTCCCTGTGGGATTCGGTGGCGGCTGTTTTGCCGCAGTGTTCTGAGGAGGTCCAGACACTGCTTACCCGCGCCATTGCGGAAGGGCGAGATGCGGCTAAATACACCATCCGTTGTGGCCTTGATACCGCCGACTCGCTGGGCAGATCGCTTGCGGCAGCGGTGGCGCTACGTCGCCACGCCTGGCTGAGAACAACTGGTTTGTCGGGTGATGTCCAGAATACACTCATGGACATGCCCTTTGATGGAGTCGGTCTTTTTGGTTCAAAGGCAGACCATGCGCTGGAGCGGTTTAAGGACTCACGGGCTGCTGCCAAGTCCCTGGGCCTTTCTGTTGTACGCCCTCCGCTCACCTCTGCTTTTCGCCCTTTCGTGGCCACCGGAAGGGGCGCCCCAGTCACGTCAGCTGCCCAGCCACCGGCCAGCGCAGCAAGCGTCTTCGCGTGGCCGAGGACGTGGATACCGCCGTGGCGGTTCGGGCAACCAGCGTGCGGGTCAGGCCACCACCTCCAACCCGTCCGCGGCCTCCAAGCCCTCCTAGTCCCTCCTTTCCGGTGCACAGCACGCCAGTAGGGGCAGGGTCCGCCATCACCTTCACCACTGGCGTCCCATCACCTCGGACAGGTGGGTCTTGGACATTGTCCGAGGGGCTACTCCCTCCCTTCGAGACCACCCCCCAGCCATGCCACCTCAATTCCACCGCATGTCAGGGGATCACTTGGCACTTCTGCAGAAGGAAGTCACTGCCCTCTTGGCCAAGAGGGCCATCGAGCATGTTCCGACCCTAGAAGTAGGACGTGGTTGCTACTCCCACTACTTCCTGGTGCCCAAAAAGGACAAGGAGGACATGCGTCCTATCTTGGACCTCCGGAGCGTCAATCGCTTCCTCCGGAAGGAGAAGTTCAAGATGCTCACCCTAGCTCAGGTCTTGACTGCCCTCGACCCTGGAGACTGGTTGGTAGCGTTGGACTTGCAGGACGCTTATTTCCACATCCCCGTCCTGCCGGCCCACCGGCGTTACCCTGCGGTTCACGGTAGGCCTCGAGCATTTTCAGTTCACCGTGCTCCCCTTTGGCCTTACAAGTGCCCCTCGGGTGTTCACGAAAGTGATGGCGGTGGTCGCAGCTCATCTGCGCCGGGCAGGGGTTCCAGTCTTCCCCTACCTCGACGACTGGCTGCTGAAGGCGGGCTCGTCCCAGGCAGTCGTCTCCCACCTCCAGACTACGGCCGAACTCCTGCACTCGCTGGGGTTCTCCATCAATGTGCCGAAGTCGCATCTGATTCCTTCTCCACAGCTCCTTTCCATCGGAGCAGTTCTGGACACGACGCGAGTTTCGGGCCTATCCTCCCGAACGGTGAGTCCGGGATATTCAGGCTATGATTCCGATCTTTCAGCCTTTATCCTGGGTTTCGGTACACGGATGACCCTGAGGGCTGCTGGGCCTCATGGCCTCCTGCATCCTGCTGGTCAATCATGCCAGATGGCATATGCGGGCTCTGCAGTGGGACCTGAAGTTCCAGTGGGCGCAGCACCAGGGCAACCTGTCCGATCACGTCCAGATCTCGGAGGGGACTGCACAACAGTTG